>OX376330.1:11961304-13341593 GCA_947369225.1 Hofmannophila pseudospretella | reverse complement strand
ACCTAACCTAACCTAACCTAACCTAACCTAACCTAACCTAACCTAACCTAACCTAACCTAACCTAACCTAACCTAACCTAACCTAACCTAACCTAACCTAACCTAACCTAACCTAACCTAACCTAACCTAACCTAACCTAACCTAACCTAACCTAACCTAACCTAACCTAACCTAACCTAACCTAACCTAACCTAACCTAACCTAACCTAACCTAACCTAACCTAACCTAACCTAACCTAACCTAACCTAACCTAACCTAACCTAACCTAACCTAACCTAACCTAACCTAACCTAACCTAACCTAACCTAACCTAACCTAACCTAACCTAACCTAACCTAACCTAACCTAACCTAACCTAACCTAACCTAACCTAACCTAACCTAACCTAACCTAACCTAACCTATCCTAACCTAACCTAACCTAACCTAACCTAACCTAACCTAACCTAACCTAACCTAACCTAACCTAACCTAACCTAACCTAACCTAACCTAACCTAACCTAACCTAACCTAACCTAACCTAACCTAACCTAACCTAACCTAACCTAACCTAACCTAACCTAACCTAACCTAACCTAACCTAACCTAACCTAACCTAACCTAACCTAACCTAACCTAACCTAACCTAACCTAACCTAACCTAACCTAACCTAACCTAACCTAACCTAACCTAACCTAACCTAACCTAACCTAACCTAACCTAACCTAACCTAACCTAACCTAACCTAACCTAACCTAACCTAACCTAACCTAACCTAACCTAACCTAACCTAACCTAACCTAACCTAACCTAACCTAACCTAACCTAACCTAACCTAACCTAACCTAACCTAACCTAACCTAACCTAACCTAACCTAACCTAACCTAACCTAACCTAACCTAACCTAACCTAACCTAACCTAACCTAACCTAACCTAACCTAACCTAACCTAACCTAACCTAACCTAACCTAACCTAACCTAACCTAACCTAACCTAACCTAACCTAACCTAACCTAACCTAACCTAACCTAACCTAACCTAACCTAACCTAACCTAACCTAACCTAACCTAACCTAACCTAACCTAACCTAACCTAACCTAACCTAACCTAACCTAACCTAACCTAACCTAACCTAACCTAACCTAACCTAACCTAACCTAACCTAACCTAACCTAACCTAACCTAACCTAACCTAACCTAACCTAACCTAACCTAACCTAACCTAACCTAACCTAACCTAACCTAACCTAACCTAACCTAACCTAACCTAACCTAACCTAACCTAACCTAACCTAACCTAACCTAACCTAACCTAACCTAACCTAACCTAACCTAACCTAACCTAACCTAACCTAACCTAACCTAACCTAACCTAACCTAACCTAACCTAACCTAACCTAACCTAACCTAACCTAACCTAACCTAACCTAACCTAACCTAACCTAACCTAACCTAACCTAACCTAACCTAACCTAACCTAACCTAACCTAACCTAACCTAACCTAACCTAACCTAACCTAACCTAACCTAACCTAACCTAACCTAACCTAACCTAACCTAACCTAACCTAACCTAACCTAACCTAACCTAACCTAACCTAACCTAACCTAACCTAACCTAACCTAACCTAACCTAACCTAACCTAACCTAACCTAACCTAACCTAACCTAACCTAACCTAACCTAACCTAACCTAACCTAACCTAACCTAACCTAACCTAACCTAACCTAACCTAACCTAACCTAACCTAACCTAACCTAACCTAACCTAACCTAACCTAACCTAACCTAACCTAACCTAACCTAACCTAACCTAACCTAACCTAACCTAACCTAACCTAACCTAACCTAACCTAACCTAACCTAACCTAACCTAACCTAACCTAACCTAACCTAACCTAACCTAACCTAACCTAACCTAACCTAACCTAACCTAACCTAACCTAACCTAACCTAACCTAACCTAACCTAACCTAACCTAACCTAACCTAACCTAACCTAACCTAACCTAACCTAACCTAACCTAACCTAACCTAACCTAACCTAACCTAACCTAACCTAACCTAACCTAACCTAACCTAACCTAACCTAACCTAACCTAACCTAACCTAACCTAACCTAACCTAACCTAACCTAACCTAACCTAACCTAACCTAACCTAACCTAACCTAACCTAACCTAACCTAACCTAACCTAACCTAACCTAACCTAACCTAACCTAACCTAACCTAACCTAACCTAACCTAACCTAACCTAACCTAACCTAACCTAACCTAACCTAACCTAACCTAACCTAACCTAACCTAACCTAACCTAACCTAACCTAACCTAACCTAACCTAACCTAACCTAACCTAACCTAACCTAACCTAACCTAACCTAACCTAACCTAACCTAACCTAACCTAACCTAACCTAACCTAACCTAACCTAACCTAACCTAACCTAACCTAACCTAACCTAACCTAACCTAACCTAACCTAACCTAACCTAACCTAACCTAACCTAACCTAACCTAACCTAACCTAACCTAACCTAACCTAACCTAACCTAACCTAACCTAACCTAACCTAACCTAACCTAACCTAACCTAACCTAACCTAACCTAACCTAACCTAACCTAACCTAACCTAACCTAACCTAACCTAACCTAACCTAACCTAACCTAACCTAACCTAACCTAACCTAACCTAACCTAACCTAACCTAACCTAACCTAACCTAACCTAACCTAACCTAACCTAACCTAACCTAACCTAACCTAACCTAACCTAACCTAACCTAACCTAACCTAACCTAACCTAACCTAACCTAACCTAACCTAACCTAACCTAACCTAACCTAACCTAACCTAACCTAACCTAACCTAACCTAACCTAACCTAACCTAACCTAACCTAACCTAACCTAACCTAACCTAACCTAACCTAACCTAACCTAACCTAACCTAACCTAACCTAACCTAACCTAACCTAACCTAACCTAACCTAACCTAACCTAACCTAACCTAACCTAACCTAACCTAACCTAACCTAACCTAACCTAACCTAACCTAACCTAACCTAACCTAACCTAACCTAACCTAACCTAACCTAACCTAACCTAACCTAACCTAACCTAACCTAACCTAACCTAACCTAACCTAACCTAACCTAACCTAACCTAACCTAACCTAACCTAACCTAACCTAACCTAACCTAACCTAACCTAACCTAACCTAACCTAACCTAACCTAACCTAACCTAACCTAACCTAACCTAACCTAACCTAACCTAACCTAACCTAACCTAACCTAACCTAACCTAACCTAACCTAACCTAACCTAACCTAACCTAACCTAACCTAACCTAACCTAACCTAACCTAACCTAACCTAACCTAACCTAACCTAACCTAACCTAACCTAACCTAACCTAACCTAACCTAACCTAACCTAACCTAACCTAACCTAACCTAACCTAACCTAACCTAACCTAACCTAACCTAACCTAACCTAACCTAACCTAACCTAACCTAACCTAACCTAACCTAACCTAACCTAACCTAACCTAACCTAACCTAACCTAACCTAACCTAACCTAACCTAACCTAACCTAACCTAACCTAACCTAACCTAACCTAACCTAACCTAACCTAACCTAACCTAACCTAACCTAACCTAACCTAACCTAACCTAACCTAACCTAACCTAACCTAACCTAACCTAACCTAACCTAACCTAACCTAACCTAACCTAACCTAACCTAACCTAACCTAACCTAACCTAACCTAACCTAACCTAACCTAACCTAACCTAACCTAACCTAACCTAACCTAACCTAACCTAACCTAACCTAACCTAACCTAACCTAACCTAACCTAACCTAACCTAACCTAACCTAACCTAACCTAACCTAACCTAACCTAACCTAACCTAACCTAACCTAACCTAACCTAACCTAACCTAACCTAACCTAACCTAACCTAACCTAACCTAACCTAACCTAACCTAACCTAACCTAACCTAACCTAACCTAACCTAACCTAACCTAACCTAACCTAACCTAACCTAACCTAACCTAACCTAACCTAACCTAACCTAACCTAACCTAACCTAACCTAACCTAACCTAACCTAACCTAACCTAACCTAACCTAACCTAACCTAACCTAACCTAACCTAACCTAACCTAACCTAACCTAACCTAACCTAACCTAACCTAACCTAACCTAACCTAACCTAACCTAACCTAACCTAACCTAACCTAACCTAACCTAACCTAACCTAACCTAACCTAACCTAACCTAACCTAACCTAACCTAACCTAACCTAACCTAACCTAACCTAACCTAACCTAACCTAACCTAACCTAACCTAACCTAACCTAACCTAACCTAACCTAACCTAACCTAACCTAACCTAACCTAACCTAACCTAACCTAACCTAACCTAACCTAACCTAACCTAACCTAACCTAACCTAACCTAACCTAACCTAACCTAACCTAACCTAACCTAACCTAACCTAACCTAACCTAACCTAACCTAACCTAACCTAACCTAACCTAACCTAACCTAACCTAACCTAACCTAACCTAACCTAACCTAACCTAACCTAACCTAACCTAACCTAACCTAACCTAACCTAACCTAACCTAACCTAACCTAACCTAACCTAACCTAACCTAACCTAACCTAACCTAACCTAACCTAACCTAACCTAACCTAACCTAACCTAACCTAACCTAACCTAACCTAACCTAACCTAACCTAACCTAACCTAACCTAACCTAACCTAACCTAACCTAACCTAACCTAACCTAACCTAACCTAACCTAACCTAACCTAACCTAACCTAACCTAACCTAACCTAACCTAACCTAACCTAACCTAACCTAACCTAACCTAACCTAACCTAACCTAACCTAACCTAACCTAACCTAACCTAACCTAACCTAACCTAACCTAACCTAACCTAACCTAACCTAACCTAACCTAACCTAACCTAACCTAACCTAACCTAACCTAACCTAACCTAACCTAACCTAACCTAACCTAACCTAACCTAACCTAACCTAACCTAACCTAACCTAACCTAACCTAACCTAACCTAACCTAACCTAACCTAACCTAACCTAACCTAACCTAACCTAACCTAACCTAACCTAACCTAACCTAACCTAACCTAACCTAACCTAACCTAACCTAACCTAACCTAACCTAACCTAACCTAACCTAACCTAACCTAACCTAACCTAACCTAACCTAACCTAACCTAACCTAACCTAACCTAACCTAACCTAACCTAACCTAACCTAACCTAACCTAACCTAACCTAACCTAACCTAACCTAACCTAACCTAACCTAACCTAACCTAACCTAACCTAACCTAACCTAACCTAACCTAACCTAACCTAACCTAACCTAACCTAACCTAACCTAACCTAACCTAACCTAACCTAACCTAACCTAACCTAACCTAACCTAACCTAACCTAACCTAACCTAACCTAACCTAACCTAACCTAACCTAACCTAACCTAACCTAACCTAACCTAACCTAACCTAACCTAACCTAACCTAACCTAACCTAACCTAACCTAACCTAACCTAACCTAACCTAACCTAACCTAACCTAACCTAACCTAACCTAACCTAACCTAACCTAACCTAACCTAACCTAACCTAACCTAACCTAACCTAACCTAACCTAACCTAACCTAACCTAACCTAACCTAACCTAACCTAACCTAACCTAACCTAACCTAACCTAACCTAACCTAACCTAACCTAACCTAACCTAACCTAACCTAACCTAACCTAACCTAACCTAACCTAACCTAACCTAACCTAACCTAACCTAACCTAACCTAACCTAACCTAACCTAACCTAACCTAACCTAACCTAACCTAACCTAACCTAACCTAACCTAACCTAACCTAACCTAACCTAACCTAACCTAACCTAACCTAACCTAACCTAACCTAACCTAACCTAACCTAACCTAACCTAACCTAACCTAACCTAACCTAACCTAACCTAACCTAACCTAACCTAACCTAACCTAACCTAACCTAACCTAACCTAACCTAACCTAACCTAACCTAACCTAACCTAACCTAACCTAACCTAACCTAACCTAACCTAACCTAACCTAACCTAACCTAACCTAACCTAACCTAACCTAACCTAACCTAACCTAACCTAACCTAACCTAACCTAACCTAACCTAACCTAACCTAACCTAACCTAACCTAACCTAACCTAACCTAACCTAACCTAACCTAACCTAACCTAACCTAACCTAACCTAACCTAACCTAACCTAACCTAACCTAACCTAACCTAACCTAACCTAACCTAACCTAACCTAACCTAACCTAACCTAACCTAACCTAACCTAACCTAACCTAACCTAACCTAACCTAACCTAACCTAACCTAACCTAACCTAACCTAACCTAACCTAACCTAACCTAACCTAACCTAACCTAACCTAACCTAACCTAACCTAACCTAACCTAACCTAACCTAACCTAACCTAACCTAACCTAACCTAACCTAACCTAACCTAACCTAACCTAACCTAACCTAACCTAACCTAACCTAACCTAACCTAACCTAACCTAACCTAACCTAACCTAACCTAACCTAACCTAACCTAACCTAACCTAACCTAACCTAACCTAACCTAACCTAACCTAACCTAACCTAACCTAACCTAACCTAACCTAACCTAACCTAACCTAACCTAACCTAACCTAACCTAACCTAACCTAACCTAACCTAACCTAACCTAACCTAACCTAACCTAACCTAACCTAACCTAACCTAACCTAACCTAACCTAACCTAACCTAACCTAACCTAACCTAACCTAACCTAACCTAACCTAACCTAACCTAACCTAACCTAACCTAACCTAACCTAACCTAACCTAACCTAACCTAACCTAACCTAACCTAACCTAACCTAACCTAACCTAACCTAACCTAACCTAACCTAACCTAACCTAACCTAACCTAACCTAACCTAACCTAACCTAACCTAACCTAACCTAACCTAACCTAACCTAACCTAACCTAACCTAACCTAACCTAACCTAACCTAACCTAACCTAACCTAACCTAACCTAACCTAACCTAACCTAACCTAACCTAACCTAACCTAACCTAACCTAACCTAACCTAACCTAACCTAACCTAACCTAACCTAACCTAACCTAACCTAACCTAACCTAACCTAACCTAACCTAACCTAACCTAACCTAACCTAACCTAACCTAACCTAACCTAACCTAACCTAACCTAACCTAACCTAACCTAACCTAACCTAACCTAACCTAACCTAACCTAACCTAACCTAACCTAACCTAACCTAACCTAACCTAACCTAACCTAACCTAACCTAACCTAACCTAACCTAACCTAACCTAACCTAACCTAACCTAACCTAACCTAACCTAACCTAACCTAACCTAACCTAACCTAACCTAACCTAACCTAACCTAACCTAACCTAACCTAACCTAACCTAACCTAACCTAACCTAACCTAACCTAACCTAACCTAACCTAACCTAACCTAACCTAACCTAACCTAACCTAACCTAACCTAACCTAACCTAACCTAACCTAACCTAACCTAACCTAACCTAACCTAACCTAACCTAACCTAACCTAACCTAACCTAACCTAACCTAACCTAACCTAACCTAACCTAACCTAACCTAACCTAACCTAACCTAACCTAACCTAACCTAACCTAACCTAACCTAACCTAACCTAACCTAACCTAACCTAACCTAACCTAACCTAACCTAACCTAACCTAACCTAACCTAACCTAACCTAACCTAACCTAACCTAACCTAACCTAACCTAACCTAACCTAACCTAACCTAACCTAACCTAACCTAACCTAACCTAACCTAACCTAACCTAACCTAACCTAACCTAACCTAACCTAACCTAACCTAACCTAACCTAACCTAACCTAACCTAACCTAACCTAACCTAACCTAACCTAACCTAACCTAACCTAACCTAACCTAACCTAACCTAACCTAACCTAACCTAACCTAACCTAACCTAACCTAACCTAACCTAACCTAACCTAACCTAACCTAACCTAACCTAACCTAACCTAACCTAACCTAACCTAACCTAACCTAACCTAACCTAACCTAACCTAACCTAACCTAACCTAACCTAACCTAACCTAACCTAACCTAACCTAACCTAACCTAACCTAACCTAACCTAACCTAACCTAACCTAACCTAACCTAACCTAACCTAACCTAACCTAACCTAACCTAACCTAACCTAACCTAACCTAACCTAACCTAACCTAACCTAACCTAACCTAACCTAACCTAACCTAACCTAACCTAACCTAACCTAACCTAACCTAACCTAACCTAACCTAACCTAACCTAACCTAACCTAACCTAACCTAACCTAACCTAACCTAACCTAACCTAACCTAACCTAACCTAACCTAACCTAACCTAACCTAACCTAACCTAACCTAACCTAACCTAACCTAACCTAACCTAACCTAACCTAACCTAACCTAACCTAACCTAACCTAACCTAACCTAACCTAACCTAACCTAACCTAACCTAACCTAACCTAACCTAACCTAACCTAACCTAACCTAACCTAACCTAACCTAACCTAACCTAACCTAACCTAACCTAACCTAACCTAACCTAACCTAACCTAACCTAACCTAACCTAACCTAACCTAACCTAACCTAACCTAACCTAACCTAACCTAACCTAACCTAACCTAACCTAACCTAACCTAACCTAACCTAACCTAACCTAACCTAACCTAACCTAACCTAACCTAACCTAACCTAACCTAACCTAACCTAACCTAACCTAACCTAACCTAACCTAACCTAACCTAACCTAACCTAACCTAACCTAACCTAACCTAACCTAACCTAACCTAACCTAACCTAACCTAACCTAACCTAACCTAACCTAACCTAACCTAACCTAACCTAACCTAACCTAACCTAACCTAACCTAACCTAACCTAACCTAACCTAACCTAACCTAACCTAACCTAACCTAACCTAACCTAACCTAACCTAACCTAACCTAACCTAACCTAACCTAACCTAACCTAACCTAACCTAACCTAACCTAACCTAACCTAACCTAACCTAACCTAACCTAACCTAACCTAACCTAACCTAACCTAACCTAACCTAACCTAACCTAACCTAACCTAACCTAACCTAACCTAACCTAACCTAACCTAACCTAACCTAACCTAACCTAACCTAACCTAACCTAACCTAACCTAACCTAACCTAACCTAACCTAACCTAACCTAACCTAACCTAACCTAACCTAACCTAACCTAACCTAACCTAACCTAACCTAACCTAACCTAACCTAACCTAACCTAACCTAACCTAACCTAACCTAACCTAACCTAACCTAACCTAACCTAACCTAACCTAACCTAACCTAACCTAACCTAACCTAACCTAACCTAACCTAACCTAACCTAACCTAACCTAACCTAACCTAACCTAACCTAACCTAACCTAACCTAACCTAACCTAACCTAACCTAACCTAACCTAACCTAACCTAACCTAACCTAACCTAACCTAACCTAACCTAACCTAACCTAACCTAACCTAACCTAACCTAACCTAACCTAACCTAACCTAACCTAACCTAACCTAACCTAACCTAACCTAACCTAACCTAACCTAACCTAACCTAACCTAACCTAACCTAACCTAACCTAACCTAACCTAACCTAACCTAACCTAACCTAACCTAACCTAACCTAACCTAACCTAACCTAACCTAACCTAACCTAACCTAACCTAACCTAACCTAACCTAACCTAACCTAACCTAACCTAACCTAACCTAACCTAACCTAACCTAACCTAACCTAACCTAACCTAACCTAACCTAACCTAACCTAACCTAACCTAACCTAACCTAACCTAACCTAACCTAACCTAACCTAACCTAACCTAACCTAACCTAACCTAACCTAACCTAACCTAACCTAACCTAACCTAACCTAACCTAACCTAACCTAACCTAACCTAACCTAACCTAACCTAACCTAACCTAACCTAACCTAACCTAACCTAACCTAACCTAACCTAACCTAACCTAACCTAACCTAACCTAACCTAACCTAACCTAACCTAACCTAACCTAACCTAACCTAACCTAACCTAACCTAACCTAACCTAACCTAACCTAACCTAACCTAACCTAACCTAACCTAACCTAACCTAACCTAACCTAACCTAACCTAACCTAACCTAACCTAACCTAACCTAACCTAACCTAACCTAACCTAACCTAACCTAACCTAACCTAACCTAACCTAACCTAACCTAACCTAACCTAACCTAACCTAACCTAACCTAACCTAACCTAACCTAACCTAACCTAACCTAACCTAACCTAACCTAACCTAACCTAACCTAACCTAACCTAACCTAACCTAACCTAACCTAACCTAACCTAACCTAACCTAACCTAACCTAACCTAACCTAACCTAACCTAACCTAACCTAACCTAACCTAACCTAACCTAACCTAACCTAACCTAACCTAACCTAACCTAACCTAACCTAACCTAACCTAACCTAACCTAACCTAACCTAACCTAACCTAACCTAACCTAACCTAACCTAACCTAACCTAACCTAACCTAACCTAACCTAACCTAACCTAACCTAACCTAACCTAACCTAACCTAACCTAACCTAACCTAACCTAACCTAACCTAACCTAACCTAACCTAACCTAACCTAACCTAACCTAACCTAACCTAACCTAACCTAACCTAACCTAACCTAACCTAACCTAACCTAACCTAACCTAACCTAACCTAACCTAACCTAACCTAACCTAACCTAACCTAACCTAACCTAACCTAACCTAACCTAACCTAACCTAACCTAACCTAACCTAACCTAACCTAACCTAACCTAACCTAACCTAACCTAACCTAACCTAACCTAACCTAACCTAACCTAACCTAACCTAACCTAACCTAACCTAACCTAACCTAACCTAACCTAACCTAACCTAACCTAACCTAACCTAACCTAACCTAACCTAACCTAACCTAACCTAACCTAACCTAACCTAACCTAACCTAACCTAACCTAACCTAACCTAACCTAACCTAACCTAACCTAACCTAACCTAACCTAACCTAACCTAACCTAACCTAACCTAACCTAACCTAACCTAACCTAACCTAACCTAACCTAACCTAACCTAACCTAACCTAACCTAACCTAACCTAACCTAACCTAACCTAACCTAACCTAACCTAACCTAACCTAACCTAACCTAACCTAACCTAACCTAACCTAACCTAACCTAACCTAACCTAACCTAACCTAACCTAACCTAACCTAACCTAACCTAACCTAACCTAACCTAACCTAACCTAACCTAACCTAACCTAACCTAACCTAACCTAACCTAACCTAACCTAACCTAACCTAACCTAACCTAACCTAACCTAACCTAACCTAACCTAACCTAACCTAACCTAACCTAACCTAACCTAACCTAACCTAACCTAACCTAACCTAACCTAACCTAACCTAACCTAACCTAACCTAACCTAACCTAACCTAACCTAACCTAACCTAACCTAACCTAACCTAACCTAACCTAACCTAACCTAACCTAACCTAACCTAACCTAACCTAACCTAACCTAACCTAACCTAACCTAACCTAACCTAACCTAACCTAACCTAACCTAACCTAACCTAACCTAACCTAACCTAACCTAACCTAACCTAACCTAACCTAACCTAACCTAACCTAACCTAACCTAACCTAACCTAACCTAACCTAACCTAACCTAACCTAACCTAACCTAACCTAACCTAACCTAACCTAACCTAACCTAACCTAACCTAACCTAACCTAACCTAACCTAACCTAACCTAACCTAACCTAACCTAACCTAACCTAACCTAACCTAACCTAACCTAACCTAACCTAACCTAACCTAACCTAACCTAACCTAACCTAACCTAACCTAACCTAACCTAACCTAACCTAACCTAACCTAACCTAACCTAACCTAACCTAACCTAACCTAACCTAACCTAACCTAACCTAACCTAACCTAACCTAACCTAACCTAACCTAACCTAACCTAACCTAACCTAACCTAACCTAACCTAACCTAACCTAACCTAACCTAACCTAACCTAACCTAACCTAACCTAACCTAACCTAACCTAACCTAACCTAACCTAACCTAACCTAACCTAACCTAACCTAACCTAACCTAACCTAACCTAACCTAACCTAACCTAACCTAACCTAACCTAACCTAACCTAACCTAACCTAACCTAACCTAACCTAACCTAACCTAACCTAACCTAACCTAACCTAACCTAACCTAACCTAACCTAACCTAACCTAACCTAACCTAACCTAACCTAACCTAACCTAACCTAACCTAACCTAACCTAACCTAACCTAACCTAACCTAACCTAACCTAACCTAACCTAACCTAACCTAACCTAACCTAACCTAACCTAACCTAACCTAACCTAACCTAACCTAACCTAACCTAACCTAACCTAACCTAACCTAACCTAACCTAACCTAACCTAACCTAACCTAACCTAACCTAACCTAACCTAACCTAACCTAACCTAACCTAACCTAACCTAACCTAACCTAACCTAACCTAACCTAACCTAACCTAACCTAACCTAACCTAACCTAACCTAACCTAACCTAACCTAACCTAACCTAACCTAACCTAACCTAACCTAACCTAACCTAACCTAACCTAACCTAACCTAACCTAACCTAACCTAACCTAACCTAACCTAACCTAACCTAACCTAACCTAACCTAACCTAACCTAACCTAACCTAACCTAACCTAACCTAACCTAACCTAACCTAACCTAACCTAACCTAACCTAACCTAACCTAACCTAACCTAACCTAACCTAACCTAACCTAACCTAACCTAACCTAACCTAACCTAACCTAACCTAACCTAACCTAACCTAACCTAACCTAACCTAACCTAACCTAACCTAACCTAACCTAACCTAACCTAACCTAACCTAACCTAACCTAACCTAACCTAACCTAACCTAACCTAACCTAACCTAACCTAACCTAACCTAACCTAACCTAACCTAACCTAACCTAACCTAACCTAACCTAACCTAACCTAACCTAACCTAACCTAACCTAACCTAACCTAACCTAACCTAACCTAACCTAACCTAACCTAACCTAACCTAACCTAACCTAACCTAACCTAACCTAACCTAACCTAACCTAACCTAACCTAACCTAACCTAACCTAACCTAACCTAACCTAACCTAACCTAACCTAACCTAACCTAACCTAACCTAACCTAACCTAACCTAACCTAACCTAACCTAACCTAACCTAACCTAACCTAACCTAACCTAACCTAACCTAACCTAACCTAACCTAACCTAACCTAACCTAACCTAACCTAACCTAACCTAACCTAACCTAACCTAACCTAACCTAACCTAACCTAACCTAACCTAACCTAACCTAACCTAACCTAACCTAACCTAACCTAACCTAACCTAACCTAACCTAACCTAACCTAACCTAACCTAACCTAACCTAACCTAACCTAACCTAACCTAACCTAACCTAACCTAACCTAACCTAACCTAACCTAACCTAACCTAACCTAACCTAACCTAACCTAACCTAACCTAACCTAACCTAACCTAACCTAACCTAACCTAACCTAACCTAACCTAACCTAACCTAACCTAACCTAACCTAACCTAACCTAACCTAACCTAACCTAACCTAACCTAACCTAACCTAACCTAACCTAACCTAACCTAACCTAACCTAACCTAACCTAACCTAACCTAACCTAACCTAACCTAACCTAACCTAACCTAACCTAACCTAACCTAACCTAACCTAACCTAACCTAACCTAACCTAACCTAACCTAACCTAACCTAACCTAACCTAACCTAACCTAACCTAACCTAACCTAACCTAACCTAACCTAACCTAACCTAACCTAACCTAACCTAACCTAACCTAACCTAACCTAACCTAACCTAACCTAACCTAACCTAACCTAACCTAACCTAACCTAACCTAACCTAACCTAACCTAACCCATACGTAACCCAAACCGTTACCAGCAGCATCGGCGACAGGAGGGACGTTCTTCTTGCATTTGTTAATTTTCGGTCCCGTACCGAGTTGACCTGAGTGAGCGACTACGGGTGGGTGGGCGGGCTTTTTTTTGCCCTTCCAGGTGCCGCAGCACAACAAGCGATACGTCTACGGATGCGCGCGCGCAGCGTCTATTTGACTATCGAAAAAAACGATATGGCTACCATACATTTTTTTTCAAAGAAAGTGAAAAAACTGATTTTCAGACGTTTTAGATGCCGCAGCATAACATGCGATACGGCATCGGGTGCGCGCGCGCGACGTCTATTTGACTATCCAAAAAAACAATTCGGCTCCCATACAAATTTTTTCAAAGAAAGTGAAAAAACTGATTTTCTGACGTTTTAGATGCCGCAGCGCAACAAGCTGTACGGCATCGGATGCGCGCTCGCGACATCTACTTGACTGTCCAAAAAAACGATTTAGCTCCCATACAATTTTTTTTCAAAGAAAGTGAAAAAACCGAAAATTTTAATAGAAATGAACGAATTTTGTATGAGGCTTCAAAATTTTTATCAAAAATGCGACCACAATGCAGTGTAAACCAAAGAGGGCTATCGAAATAAATAGTTTAGAAAAAAAAAACAAGTAAACCGATCAAAATTTATGCCAACATCGTTAATTTCCCTTGAAAATGCGTTGACCATACTACACCAAATACACTGAACCTAACCTACACTGAACCTAACCTACACTGAACCTAACACCTACTTGGAGGGAACGTCAACGGTGAGTAGCATGGGATTTTGTAGGTATTTATTTAATATTAGTAAATATTTAATCAATATTACGGTACTTTTTACTTTAGTTTGAACGTACATACATTGTTAATTTTACCTAATTATATGAAAATAACAATAGTTTTTTATAAGTAATGTCAATTTGCCCATTGACAATGAGACTCAATGAGACTTTTCAGTTCCCACTGATCACTTAGATATTTTTACCTGTTTTTACAATTATGTCACTTTTATCTAACCGACATACATTTCGCTAACTACAAGTGTTGAGCACGTGATTATCATAACAGTAATAGCTGAAAAAATAAGAATTCCTAGACTGTAACTATTGTTTCGATTCACTGTAATATAAAGATTCTACGAGCCCTTTCCTACAAATAAAAACTTTAAACAGCTCTGATGTAAAGTTGGGTCAATGTCGCTTGGGAAGTTTTGCCTTTCAAGCTTCAATATTTTAATGTTATTTTATTTTATGTGTATATTAGAACAATAAAGAGACTACAAGAAACATCACTTTCATAGTAAGTGCAATGTTGCATGTATGTGTTGTGTGTGTGTGTGTGTGTGTGTGTGTGTGTGTGTGTGTGTGTGTGTGAGTGAGTGTTGTAATGTGATAAAATCAGGTCTCCCTCGATTTTCTATGAACATTAAATGTTCATTTGTGTGTCGAACCCGTACACATCAAATTAGAGCAGTAACCATAGCAATGAATGGGTCTGGAATCCAGTCTCTGGATATTTCCAAAGACGTGCTCGTATTACGCCTCAAACGATTTACCACTACCCGGCCTCGAGATTCACCTCATGACCAATGGGTAATGCACGTACCGCTCGTGGTGAGAACCATTCAAGAAATCATTTCTGATGATCACTCCTCACCACTCGCTCAATTGCACGCGGTGCCCAGCCGCGTGTTCTTGAAAGAGGTCGCTTAGTCGACCGACCGACAATTCCATTGCCTCGCAGCACTAAGCTACAGGGACGCCGGACAGCCCTTCAGAGCATGCGCGAACTCTGTGACGAACAAAGGGTATAAGAGTCGGTTTCCGGCATGTATAAAAAGTGTCAGTTCAATGATAAATACATTGGTAATGTTATCGAAGCTGTTTTTGATCCTGAAACTCTACAAGCGACGAAGTGCTCCCTGCAAGCGGGACACTAACTCGCAATAGAGAATCTCATAAATCTAATAAGTCCTCAATTACGGTTCATGCATAATGACTACAGACATTCCTTCCCAGCTTCGTGATCCACACACGAGGTGCTTTCGTATTCGCAAAGGAAGAAAATACGCCATCATTACACATTTGCTGGTTTCAGCCTCCACTCTCCATGTTTGCACATAGGAATAAGAAGCCGTCCCCATATAGGTCGGGCATGTAAAGACTGGCATTTTATTGTCATGCACCAAGTACCTCAGTACTTTACAAGCGAGTCTCGAATGAGATACCATTTTTGAAAGCCACTTTTCATATTATATTTGTTTGGACAGGGTAATTTTGTGTGGCGCTCCATTCTCTCCGCCTTGCCCCATGGGCGAGATAATGGTCGTATAATGGTCGTATAACGGTCGTATAGACCTAGCCAGTCTCTACTCTGTGCGCCCTGTCCCTCGGTGCCGTGCTCACCGGTGCCCTCCCCATATACACTGACAACGCGATATGATCGTCCGCCGTCGGGTATAATGCCCTCTCCCCATACAAAAGTACTAGTCAAAAGTTAAAGTCCTATGTTTGTTTTCTTTATTGGCTTATATCTCGAGAACTAAACGTGTTAGAACAATACAGTCTTCGACAAAGTTATTCAGTTTGACGAGCTCTTTCCAAAAAAATAACCTATTTTTTTACAATTAAATTTTATTTTTAATTTATTATTTTTTTATTTTTTAAATTTATTATAAATAATATGTTCTGTAATGTCGAAGCTATAACCGATAAATTATTTGTATTTAAACAAATATAAATATATTTGCAATTCAACATTGATATTACATGTTTAACATCTATAAATTGTTACATTTATTGAATCTTGTTAAATTAATAGGTAGAAGGCTGACGACACGTTTTGTTAAATTAATAGGTAGAAGGCTGACGACACGTTTTGTTAAATTAATAGGTAGAAGGCTGACGACACGTTTTGTTAAATTAATAGGTAGAAGGCTGACGACACGTTTTGTTTTCATCTCGGACAATCCTTCATCAAGTTATCATCTAAACAATTTTAGTTGCTTGCTTGCTTATCGTATGGTTAGTGGCCAACCTATTTGGTCAAGAGTTGTTCAGGCCGCCCGTAGGCCTCTGACATGGCTTAACGACTGCTGACGAACGACAACAACCGGGACCGACTGCTTAACATGCTCTCCGAGGCACGGAGGAGCTCAGATGAAATATTACACTAGCGGTCACCCATCCGGGTACCGACCGCGCCAACGTCACTTAACCTGCACGATCACTTCCGGACCGTGCTCGCAACTAGGCTACGAGCTCCTCAATAATTTTAGTGTAGTTTTTATTTAAACAATTTTTACTATATTTCAAAATTTAAAGCGACAACCCCATAGTTTTAATTATTAGAATAGAATATGTATAAAATAGAATTGTGGACAATTTAATACTTTATCATTTGTAATTAGTTTTATATTTTACTGTTTGTAGTCCTTGGGTGTTTTATCCCCCGACACCTCGTCGTCGTTTAAACTAGAGGAACCCGCCTTGGAACGAGCCATGCTCCTCTTCCTTCCTCCTCTTTCCCCTCCCAGGGACTCCCACAGCCGGCCCCAAGACGATCGGTCCGATTGCACCTCGACCATAGTCGAGTCGGTGTCCTACACTCTCCTGCTCTTTCTTCGTCTGTTTGATGAAAAGCAAACTTTTGCTGTAGAGTGGAGCTAGCTGGAGCCGGCCGAAAACCCTGGAAAAAACATGGAGTAAGCTAGGGGTGGTGGTGGTAGAGGCCCAGATACCTGAGAAGTTAGCGGGGGGGGGGGGGGCTGAGAACCCATAGCGGACAGGGCTCCCTCCTACGGGGCAGCGGGCGCGCCCGACGCAAGTGTATTAGCTTTCTTACGGAGGCCGCGCTTTGCCTTACGTTTTCTATCAGGCGCTAGCGATATTCCCCTTTCTGTCAATGGGTTTGCCTCCGGGAATAGTGAAGAGCCGGGGCAGTGTAGGGTAAGGAAGCCGTGGGGATCTCCGCCGGTTGTGATGCAACCCTAGGAGCCATCGGTCTAAGCTGAAGGGGTCGAGGCTGCGGAATAACCGCAGGCGGGGCTATGTGAGGCGGTAGCGGAGGGCGGAGTTTTAGTTGTTTCCGCAATCTCTTTTAATACTTTACAGCGGCGATCGTTGGCCGCGTGGGGGCCGGCGCAGTTCGCACAGGTCTCCTCCCTCGGCCTCGTGCACTCGGCCACCAGGTGTGCCTCTCCACAGCGCACGCACCTAGGCGGCCGGAAGCAGTCGGCCGAGGAGTGCCCAAAAGCTTGGCATCTGTGGCACTGCGCCGGGCCCGCCCTGCCCTTCCGGGCCTCGATAGTGATGCCCGGAAGGAAGAGCAGCTCGCTGATTTTGTACAGGCTGCCCAATTCCTCCTGAGACATGTGACAGCCTGGGCGGCTCTTTTTAGGCGAGATAGGGCGTGTGTGGCGCACTGTAACGCCGTGCTCCGCTAGCGCCCCACGAATAGCCTCAAGAGGGGTGTCGGAGGGGAGGCCCCTAAGGGCGACTTTGGTGGGAAAAATGATAGCCGACATTCTCACTAAGACTCTGTTTATTTGTAAGAATAGAGACTTTATGTTTGACTTAAATGTAAGAACTCTCGGTACATAGGAGTGGAATCGTATGTTATTATTTAACATAACTTAACTTATTATTAATGTTTATTATTTAACTTTTATTTTAGTTTGTAGAGTCTTTGTATGGTCGCCAAGTCTCGTTATGTATTCGATGTTATATAATATGTATTTGCTGTACTGATGCCTATGTAGAGTCACGTATGTGCCGTTCTATGGTGGCTCTCGTTATATAGTGTAAGGGGAAATGATGGACTTGTACCCTATATAACAAGTCGAGTGAACTAAGAGCCCTGCTATGCTTATTTTTAATGTATAGTAAATAATTATAGCATAGCCTGTGGTCGGTCCCCTTGCCGGCTTTGTCTTTGTTTCCGCCATCGAGCCTTGAAAATTGAAAAAAAATGAAAATTGAAAAAAATTATTCGTTTAATTGAAACGAGCCTTCATAGTGCATAATTGTCATGCCCGAGTTAAATATTTAATTAGGGATCTAATTTAAGTGAATCTATTGACGTATTGTTGTGGTCTGCTTTCTGAATAAAGTGGTGCTCTGCAATTACGGTGTTTATTGTCCACCTCCACGCCCGCCATGTCCTCTACTGTACAAACAATAACCCCGATGAGTCGGCTCGTGCGGCAGGCCGCCGCCGCCGGCCGGGGCGGCCGCGCCCGCTCGCACCAGGTCGCGCACTCACTAGTGGGTCACCTGCCAGAGGGCCGGGACCGTCCTCCGCGGGAGCTCGAGTTGTTCGGGAGGCGGACGCGTCAGATAATACTTATTTAATCGCACTAGGTCGTGCACGACATGGTGAGAAAAAATTCACGCATGACCTGATGGGAGTACTCCGAAATAAAAACCATTTCATTGTAAAAAAAATTACTCATTCGGATTTTAATTCATTCGGAAGGCGACTCTATTTTTGATCAATAAACGAACTCCATAAACAAATGATTAGAGAATTGTCTCGAGTGTGAGAGAGAACACTTATCTGATCAATTATCACTTTTATTTTATTTTTTACTTTTTTAAATGGGATTTTTTAAAGTGGTTTCCAAGATCTTGGAGTATCTTTGATGTCAGATGAGATCTCTGGAACGGTAATTAATAGCTAGATGGTTCGAATTTGAGCTCAAATATGGTTCATGGTGCGTTTCTGACATCTGAAACCTTGAGGATCTGACGATAACCAGGAAAAATAAGTGAACTTCAATTTCACAATATGAAATGGAAGAATTTAAGATTATCCGCCGACGAAACTATACCTATTATTACCTATGTAATAAGTCTTCTCGAACTAAAGCCGTAGAGGTTCCCGAGACATTACAAGGGAATACTTTTTTTAAATAGAAAAACTAAAACCTTAGGCAATGATCCGATTACCGTTATCCGTGGGCATAATCAGATCTTCAAGTAATAAGTCGGGTTTTTTATTTATTTAGAGTAATTTTTTAATTTATTTATTTATTAACATGTACACATACTGTGCATGTAACATGTACACATACTCTGCATGTAACATGTACACATACTCTGCATGTAACATGTACACATACTCTGCATGTAACATGTACACATACTCTGCATGTAACATGTACACATACTCTGCCTGCTCGAATCTATCACCTTTCTCTATCCCGATAGTTAGCAGGGAGAAAACTCGAAACGAGTTGTGCTACACCATTTATACACATTTTATTTTTTCGTTTATTTAAAATTATTTTTTGTATTTTGTCTATGTGTGTAATAAAGATTAAAAGCAAACAATAAATAACAATAATCACATAATATTAACCTTTAACCTTTCCTTCTCGACTATAAATAAAACAAAACTCGTAATTATACATATAGAATGTAATTTATTACTAATGTAACAATGTACATGTCTATATTTTACATACAGTATTATATTTTAAAAACTTAACACCTCGACCGAAAACAAAGCAGGTACACGTAGGTACCTAGGTACGGAAATATCAAAGCTAGTCTTAGATTAAAATCGTAACAACACGGAACAATTTATGTTAAAAATAAATACAGAAGGTTCACAGTTCAAATAAATACACACGGTAAATACACAGGTTCCAACAATCGTTAGTCAACGACATGTTATAGACCTCATTGTTTTACTTTTATTATCCCTCGGAGGAACATTTTAATACAAACTCCTTGGCAATGACTTCAGTTATTTTTTAATTAATTGTTTTAAAAAACAAGTCTGTCACTTTTCAATCGC
This sequence comes from Hofmannophila pseudospretella, assembly GCA_947369225.1. Classification (NCBI taxonomy): domain Eukaryota; kingdom Metazoa; phylum Arthropoda; class Insecta; order Lepidoptera; family Oecophoridae; genus Hofmannophila; species Hofmannophila pseudospretella. Next base: position 13,320,633 of record OX376330.1, on the reverse strand, counting down.
TACGACGGAGGTGACGCGGGAAGCTCTATTATGATTTTAAGCGAGAGTTAACAACGTTAACAGGAATGACATGACAATTTAATAAGTGCTTTTGGGGAATTAGCTCCATCACTGGCCACCGTCACCTGTTAGTTTAGTGAGTTAAAGCGTGGGCGGAGAGAGAGATCCAAGAGACGCCCTCACCCCGGGGCGACCGCCGGCGGCAGTCACCCGAGGAAACGTCATCAGGGTGGAGTGGCTGATAAAGAATGTCGCAATCGAGCGTGGTTCAGGATGAACTGAAGATTTGAAAAGTTGTAAGTAAACATTTGTAATAATTATTTTATTTCTATTTGACTACAAATTAATGGACCGCCCCACGTGTAAACACACGTCCGTTTTAGTAAAAAAAACATATTTTCAAAGGTATATGGCACTATTAGGCTACGATATGAGTATAAAAGTAAGTAATGTTTGTAGCTCAAGAACACCATTAACTATATATCTGCGGAGCACACACATCGCTAATTATATATGATACACGATCAACCGAAAGGAACACAATGTACTAACTGGGCCCTCCTACATTAAGTTGAATGTAGTACTCATTTGCGATTCTTTATTGAGACGTGATGAAACCGAACCGTTTTTGATAACTGGTGATGAAAAGTGGATCACGTACGACAAGAACGTGCGAAAAAGATCGTTGTCAAAGGTCGGTCAGGCTTTACATACTGTGGCAAAGCCCGAGTTAACTCGCAATAAGGTGATGCTGTGTATATGGTGGGATTGGAAGGGCATTGTTCATTATGAGCTTTTACCGCCGGGCAGAGCCATCGATTCGGATCTCTACTGCCAACAACTGATGAGATTAAAGCAAGAAGTTGAGAGAAAGCGGCCGGGATTGATCAATAGACCTTTCTATTGTGGTCTTTCATCACGATAACGCTAGACCACACACATCTTTAGCCACTCAGCAAAAATTAAGAGAGTTTGACTGGGAGGTGTTAATGCATCCGCCATATAGCCCTGACCTTGCATACTGAGAATTAAGTAATTAAGAAAAGCTGCTTATTTACATATCGAAAATAGAAACTGAGAAAAGGTGCTTACATACAAACTGAGAATTTCAAAAAACTGAGAAATCGGCTTGGGTACATACTGAGAAGAACTAAACCTTACACACTGAGAGAAATTTGTCACGACGCCAAATCTTTACGTAATGCAGGTGCCGTTTTGTCTATAATACGTATGGTACAACATGCATTTTGTTGGTAAATACAGAGTAATGTTGTAATGTATCAACACGTAATTAAGTTACAACATGCTCCATAATGATCTTCCTGTTATGTACGTACCCGTTTGCCGCCTACTTAAGCAAGACACTACATCTATACAGGCATAGCCCGATACATGACCGGAAGTAGGCCGTTGATATGACGTCACGTACAATACATTAAATAATGCAGTCGCACTTTTCTACGTGTACTACAACATTATAAAGACTGCACATACTTATTGCAATTGTAAAGAGCTCGCATACGTAATGAATGGATCTCGACACATGAAAGCATGACTCTTAGAATAATGTTACATCGTCCTTACTACGTACGCAACTCAATTAGGAGTGGTGCCGCATACTGATAAATATCCCGTTACAATCATAATGATACCACTTTTAGGAAAGCGTCCACTTACCCGCAAAAATGCGGATGACGTCATCCGCAGCGCCCGCAAGATACTGCTATCCTTTTCTTAGCCGCTGGCGCTGCGGCTGACGTCATAGGTGCCCGCAATTGTATGAGATTCCATACAAAGTAAAAATTCCGTTGCTCCATGAAAAACGAGGTTTGGTACGTAATACAGTTGACGCATACTTATTGTAGCCGGGTACATGATACGAGACACCACTCTTACTTTACGTACTTCGCGACTATCGCGACATTATAAGTAGCTCACATACTGATGCCTGTAACCGGAGCATGACTAATGTTAGATCGTCCCGACTACTGATTGAACTTCATTAAGAATGAGGTTTGGTGCGTAGTACAGTTGACGCATACTTATTGTAAGTACCCGGGTACATGATACGAGACACCACTCTTAGATTACGTACTTCGCGACATTATAAGTAGCTCGCATACTGATGCCTATAACTGGAGCATGACTAATGTTAGATCGTCCCGACTACTGATGGAACTTCATTAAGAACGAGGTTTGGTACGTAGTACAGTTGACGCATACTTATTGTAAGTACCCGGGTACATGATACGAGACACCACTCTTACTTTACGTACTTCGCGACATTATAAGTAGCTCGCATACTGATGCCTGTAACCGGAGCATGACTAATGTTAGATCGTCCCGACTACTGATGAAACTTCATTAAGAACGAGGTTTGGTACGTAGTACAGTTGACGCATACTTATTGTAAGTACCCGGGTACATGATACGAGACACCACTCTTACTTTACGTACTTCGCGACATTATAAGTAGCTCGCATACTGATGCCTGTAACCGGAGCGTGACTAATGTTAGATCGTCCCGACTACTGATGGAACTTCATTAAGAACGAGGTTTGGTACGTAGTACAGTTGACGCATACTTATTGTAAGTACCCGGGTACATGATACGAGACACCACTCTTAGTTTACGTACTTCGCGACATTATAAGTAGCTCGCATACTGATGCCTGTAACCGGAGCATGACTAATGTTAGATCGTCCCGACTACTGATTGAACTTCATTAAGAATGAGGTTTGGTGCGTAGTACAGTTGACGCATACTTATTGTAAGTACCCGGGTACATGATACGAGACACCACTCTTAGATTACGTACTTCGCGACATTATAAGTAGCTCGCATACTGATGCCTATAACTGGAGCATGACTAATGTTAGATCGTCCCGACTACTGATGGAACTTCATTAAGAACGAGGTTTGGTACGTAGTACAGTTGACGCATACTTATTGTAAGTACCCGGGTACATGATACGAGACACCACTCTTACTTTACGTACTTCGCGACATTATAAGTAGCTCGCATACTGATGCCTGTAACCGGAGCATGACTAATGTTAGATCGTCCCGACTACTGATGGAACTTCATTAAGAACGAGGTTTGGTACGTAGTACAGTTGACGCATACTTATTGTAAGTACCACGTCCACGAAACTGTCCACGCGATTGAGTCGAAGTTCTTCAAGATCCACCATAAAAACAGAACACAGAAACTCTTAAGTTAAATCCTCAAACTCATGAGCGATCGGCGCGAAATGAGATTGCAGTCTTCAGTGGACGAAACAGAATATGAGCGGCTCAATAGACAGATCTCCAAAGCAATAAGACGCGATATATTACGTAGATTTAATACCTCACGCATTAAAGAGGCGATCGAGCGAAATAAAGGCTCCGAAGTGTTCGCACGATTTCTGTCTATGGGGCAGAGCCAGCTGATGAAACTAAAGACCGACACAGCGGCAATATCATTTCTAGCAAACCGGAGATTTTGAGAGAGCTTGAGATATTCTATGGACAATACACTTCTTCACGGCAACCTCTTACCAACACGGCTCAAGACCCTAGAGCCAAGCTAACCCGACATCATACCAATGATGTCCCGGACATCAGTCTGTATGAGATTCGTATGGTTTTCAAACAACATAGTCCGAGAGCGGAAGGTATAATTACCTACGTCATCTGGTACCTCTTCCGCACTGTTATAGGTAGTTGACCGCACTTTAGATATGTAAGAAAAAATAGCCAGCTGGGGTTCCATTGGTACGTTTTGGAGATATATCCACCCGCCATCTGCACTCTGACACTCTCCCCTATGAACATCCACCCCCTCGAAGTTAGTCGAAGTATTTCGAATTAAGCTGAATTTACTGTTACTGACCAGAATTCAATATTATTTTCAAGCTTGTCTGCCGCGGGTATTGGACCAACGCAGGGATGGCAGACATTCACATTCGTAGTTAGCGATGCGTAAGCTATTAAATAGCATTGGTTTCATCTCGGTACCCGATGACGTAGGTTGACATGGTTTTTGGGCCATATTTAATGTTGTCTGGCGGGCATTTTGGATCAAGGGGCGGGTGGCAGACTAATGTTTCTTGTACCTACTACTAATGAAGGGGCAACTGCTGATACTAATTTGATTTCGGTACCAGATGACGTAGTTTATGCCTAAAAATACGACCTATATATTTTGGCATATCTCAGAAACGGACCAATGGAACCCCGGCAGACCCTATTTTCCTTACATAACTAAAGTGCGGTCAACTGCCTATAATAGTGCGAAAGAGGTACCAGATGACGTAGGCGTTTCTTACATGCCAGCTCTCTTATTATAAGAACGCCGTCATGTCAATCCGATTACAGGACCAAAGTACGAAACCAATCCAATTTCAAAAAGGTGTAAGACAGGGAGACGTGATTTCTCCGAAACTGTTTACCACCGCATTGGAAGACGTTTTCAAACGTATGTCCTGGAAAGGATTCGGCATCAACATCAATGGCGAGTACATCACTCACCTTCGGTTTGCCGCCGACATTGTGATCATGGCGGAATTCATGAAAGACCTTGGCATGATGCTCAGAGACCTGAACAGTGCCTCCCAACAGGTGGCTCTTAAAATTAACATGGACAAGACGAAAATCATGTCGCACTCGCACCCGTAATGGTTATCGTTAGGGGCACTGGTCTTGAAGTTGTTGACCACTACGTGTACCTAGGACAGATTGCAGAGCTAGGTAGTGCAGAGCTAGGTAGGTCCAACTTCAAGAAAGAGGTCAACCGACGAATCCAACTCGGCTGGGCAGCGTTCGGGAAACTACTTCTACTTACTAGGTATTATAGAATCGGTCAATTAAAGAGGTATGAGCTGGACCATAACACCTCCATGGTCAAGATCCGTACAATTTATTTTGCTTTATGTGCCTGGAGATGACGGTTCATATCTATTTAAGTATAAAAGTTGTACCTAATCCATATTCGGCGGAATAACGATTTTCCGAGTAATCATGTCATCGTAATACTCATCCCTCTGTGTATTAGGTATGTGATCACTTCACATACATCATCATCATCATTATCAGCCTATTTATCCCCATTAAAGAGGGCACAAGCCTTCCCTTCACAAGGGGGTACAGGCCATGAACCATCGAGCGGGTCCAGGACTTTTAAATACTAGGTACTCATAATTATTATTTTGAAATGAAGACTTTTTTAAATCAGACCCAAAGGGCAAGAATCCAGAGCTGTAAAATAAACAAACCAATGTTCTCTTTCTTTAAAATGTATGCTTCACATTATAATTAGCAAAAAACATTATATAAAGACTCTACAACGGAACGTAATGAGCGCCGTACATTAAAAAGATTTGCATACATTATTCCTGTACCACAAACATTAGATACTGTAGGTACTTACTGCTCTCTTGTAGTCTTGTTCTGTGTGGCAAAACTGGCATAAACCTGTCACCTATCCATAGGTGTGCTCAATCAATAGAATAAAAGATATCAAAATGTATGTAGGTACGTCGGCCAAGTTTTTCTCCAGTCTACATATTTTAACCAAGCATAATATGCAGATGATAAGTTTATCATTTAACTATGTTCCGTCTGCAATTCACATATTAGTCGATTTTCGATAAACAAGGTTAAAAAAAATGGCGAATTTGCCTGTGACGTCAGTCGAGCGCCGCCGACCAGTCAAGGTTACTGTGCAAGTGTTGTTTGATTTAAAGTATTTGGTAAGTGATTTTGTTAGAGTTTTATTAGCGACAAGTGATTATATTATTGTATAATAACCTCAGTGATTTTATTAAAGTGACAAGTGATTCCAAGTATAGCGTAATGACTTCTTTTGAGTGTTTGTGACAGAAAATTATGTTTTCAAATTATTTTTACCATTCTAGGACCGATGGCTGACGACGATGAAACTCCAACTTGTTCTCAAAACAAGCCGTCTATGACTTATATAAAAAGGGGTGGTGGCACAATCCTCTTACATGCTGGTCATCAGTATTCAAGGATAGAAAAATATAAAAATGGGACAGAGATATGGGAGTGCATCAACAGGAAGAAAGCGAAATGCGGAGGCAAGATTACTTTGAAAGTAAGTGAAACAACAATATTAACCGCCTAAAACATTTTTCTAGTATGGAGACCCCCTTTAATTTTTAACTTTATTTTTTATCTTAGCTATTTGTTGTTAAATTATGGTTCACAATGGTCAAGTAATAATTCAATCAATTAATAACATATATTTTTATTGTTTTAGGGCACAGATATTGTAGGAGAAAAACATCACAAATGCACGCCGGATTTCGCAAAAAATATGATAGACGAGCCGTTGAATGAATGCAAAACTAAATTGTCTTCACCGGAATTTCCATCAATACAACCAACATTTGACGCTACAATAGCATCATGCAAAGACGCAGGTCTGGAACTTATAAAAGCAATTCCAAGTTACAAAAATGTTAAAAATACATTGTACAGGCATAGAAATGCTTCCATCGGGATGAAGAAAATTATGTTTAGTAATTTAGCTCTCTCACCTTCAAACCGAAACACAGAAATGCAAGCATTTCTGCTTCACGGCAGTAATAGGTAAGAGGGTGATTGATACCAACCCAGGCGATCCTGCACATCAGGATCTACCACCTGTCAAAAACCGTGAGTTTATATATGTGAGAGTATCTGTGTGTATGATGTAAGTATGTGTGTTACGTTAGCCATAAGGTAGATATAATCTTGGGATCAGTAGGTCTGATTTCCAGCTACCCTTACCTTATCTTATTTGTGTAAATGTAACTGCTTACTAAATAGACCTCTTTAATAAGACTTTTCAGATTGCAAATCAATCAAAATAATTTGTTTGCATAAAATACATGTCAAGTTCTTAAATAATAACCCCATTGTCTGCAGTCTAAAACACTTGACGTTGCATTTTTCAGCTCATTGTTATCAGTGATTTGGATAACACTTTCACTGTAAAAGAACCATCTACAAAGGAGACATTTATAAGGGAGACACATACAAAGGAGACTTCTACACCCATTGAAAGCACTAGTTCTCAAGTAGAAATTGCAAATGTTGAAAGCCGCAGGAGTTCGAAAGTAAGAAATTCTCTTTGATTCCATTGGCTAATAATGATATGATACCATCATCCTGTTCGACCCCGCGACTGTGCCATTTATCGTTGTTCACATAATAATGCAAGTTATCTCACATTGTTTTCCTTCACCGTCACAGGGTAAATAGTAAATGAACGCAAGACTTCGATAAGAATTATTTTGTGTTCGAGATTAAAACAAATTAATTTAACATGTATTAATTAAATAATAATTTGTAACCAAAATGAAGAAATACATAAAATTTTTAAGAAGTCGAATGTCGTCATAATAAAAATAAAATAACAATTTTATTTCTTTTGTTACAGGTGTTAGATATTTTACAAGTAAGAGGACTTTTATTATAAAATAACTTTAATTTGTACTTAAATTCTACAATTTTATTAGTAAAAAACTCGCACTCCGAAAGGATAAGTAGTATTTTTTAAGCTAGCATTAATATCTGTAGTTGAATTCCTTAAGTTATACAACGCATTTCCGCCAAACGGCCACGTTGCGTCGTGTAACTTCAGGAATTGAGGTAGGGATATTAATGCTAGCTTAAAAAATACTACTTCCTTTCGGAGGGCTTCCGGGCAAGATTTTTAAATAAATCTTAATAATGATATAATTATGATTTTTTCGATTGGTGGCACTAGTAGTGTGCGGAAAACCCAGTCTTAAAACTGATTGATTTGTTTATATGGAATAAAGCAGGTAGGTAACGGCTTTGTAACATGTCTGAATATTCCAAAATTTGACAGTCTGTATTTACTAAATTTTTTTAATTTTCTTATGACTTAATTATTTTTAGTTTATGTTTAGCACATAGCAATATTATTGTAAATTGTATCCATTTAATCATATTATGTGGTTAGTCTGTTTATTGTCGAGACTTGATGTGGTGTCCAACTTTAAGTACCTAGGTATTAGTTGTTAGGCCGTCGTCGTCTAAACTCTTAAAAGTTATTTTCTGTGTAATTATTAAAAGCGTTGTTGTATTGTATAGTTATGTATTTCGTGTTAATTACGGGTTGTTCGGTGTTGGTATTGGTCATGTTCTGTTTTATTCATGTTCTGATTTAGTCATGTTCAATTCTGGTTAAATCATGTTGTGCTTTAGTCATGTTCTGCGTTAGTCATGTTACGGTTTAGTCATATTCTGATTTGGTCATGTTCAGTTCTGGTTAAGTAATGTTCTGGTTTAGTCATGTCTGGCACATATCATAACACGTCCGTAAACCCTGTGGGGGTAGACAGAGGAACCACCTTCATTCATAGGTTATCACATTCCATTATTAGAGGGTTTTTGATGTGCACTTACCTGAGATTGAAGATGGTTCCTCTGTCTACCCCCATTGGATTATGTACGTGTAATGTTATGTGCCAAAAACATATTCACAAAAAATAAACCAGACATGACTAAACTAGAAGATGACTAAATCAGAACAAGACCAAAGCAGATTATGACCAAAACCGAACATGACTAAAGCAGAACATGACTAAATAAGAACATGACCAATACCGAACAACCCGTTCATTTCAGGTTAAGTCATGTTCTATACCGCAGATCTCGTTACTATGAATGTCAACAATTATCATGATCAGTATAGGGCTCTTGACAAAATTGTATCGTCTTTACAATACCGTAGAGCTCGATGCTCGATACTTGTAAAATATGCACATGATATAAGAAAAAATGTATCTCTAAGTTTATTAATTGATTGACAATGTTTGTGATGTTAAGGGTGTATTAACAAACAGATGACAGCTAATTTATGTAAAATTTTCTGTGAATCGAGTTATTATTATTAAGTTTGTTGAGGACTCGTGTAGCACTATCCTATGCACAATTTACGAACGAAGAAAGAAAAGAAAAAGAAACGTCAACTTCAAAATTCGAACATGGCCGCGACCGATAACGCATTACACGGCTCGCTATAATTATTTTATTCAAATGTAATACACATTAAAAGTATACAAAAACTACCTATGTTCTATCGCCTGCACCCCTCAAGAAACCCTACATAGTCCTTCGAGACGGATTGCACAAATTCTGGAGTCAGCCCGAGCGGAAGATAGAACAAAGGAAGCACGCGGTCAGGTCATCTCCATTCACAATTCCCTGCCCTAATCCTATCCCAAATCGCATTTGTGTTAATACCGTGTATTAATCTACGTTTATTGTGCTAAAATTCCAGTGATTGTGCTGTTCGCCGGTCCACGCGCTTTAATTCAGCCGGCTAACCTCAATTACGCATCACTTCGGAAATACCTGCTTTCAATTGTGAGTACTTTATTTTTGCCTTACACACGACCCAGAAATGACTCCCCCACTCAAGGACAACAGCTCCAATGTGGAGGAAGTCCTAAAAGATCTAGGCAGAAAAAGAGGCACAGTTAAACAAAGGTTAACGATGTTCACCAAATATGTAGCTTCGTTTCGCGATAAACAATCCACTAAATTGCAACAAACCGAGTTTAAATTGCGCTTCACAGCAGCCGAGTCCTTGATTAAAGAATTTGAGGACATTCAATGTCAAATAGAATTCACCGTTAGTGAAGACACTTTGCCGTTGCAAATAGATCAACGCGAAAAATTCGAAAATGATTATTACTCAACAATGGCAGCTGCTAAGTGCATTTTAAACGAAGATGAGAGTAGTGTAAGTTCCAAGCACGTAAATAATTTACTTAATTTCAAATTGCAACCAATTCCTTTGCCCTCCTTTGACGGTTCATGCGACCAGTGGCTCGAGTTCAGGAATACCTACTTGTCGTTAATCCATAATAGGCAAGAAATCGATCCAATTCACAAGTTTCACTATTTACGCTCAGCCCTTACTGGTAGTGCACTTCAAGTCATTAAATCATTAGAATTCACTAAAGAAAACTATAAAGTAGCATGGGAATTAATCGAAAATAGGTTTAACAATACTCGCCTGCTATTACACAACCACGTCAAGTCCTTGTTTACACTGCAATCCATCGGTAAAGAGTCGCATTCTCAACTCAGACGGTTAATAGACACTGTATTGAAAAATATACGATCATTGAAATCTTTAGGTGAACCCACAGACTCGTGGGACACTTTAATCATTTATATTATTGTGTCAAAATTAGACCCCACCACTGAGAGAGAATGGGAACAATATAAAAGTACTTTACAAGTCGATAATAACTCGAAAATAACATTAAAACAGTTGCTTAAATTTGTAAATGACCGGGCAGACATGCTGGAGATGATTAAAGTGAGCCACATTAAAAACACACAAGAAAATATCACTAAAAAACCACACACACAAAATTCTCAAAATTCATACAGTACACACAGTTTTGTCGTTGCTAATACACACACACAAAAGGCGAACACTATACGCAATGCTACTTACAAATGTAGTATGTGTTTCGCTAATCATGCGCTTTATTCGTGTACAGATTTTCTTAACTTGTCCGTTAAAGATAGGTTAAAATTAATTGACGACAAAAAACTGTGTCGTAATTGTTTGCGTTCCGGACACACGGTTATATACTGTCGGTTTGGACCGTGTAAGCGTTGCGATCAAAAACACAATACTTTGATTCACAATGATAGCGAAAACACATCTACTTCCGAAAGTAAATTATCACAATCGCCGTCGGGTAATAATATGTATAGCGAACGCACTGACACGGCTTCACTGCATTCTTTATATAAATCAACTAATGACGCTCCCAGTGGTCGTTCACCTGATCAGCTGGCGCAGCGTACCTACACCGGGTCAGTGCACTCTGCTATTCTGCTATCTACTGCGCTGGTAGAAATCGCAGATAACAACAATAAGTTACACTCGGCGCGTGCGATCCTTGATAATGGGAGTCAGAATAGCTTCATTTCGGAATCGTTATGTAAAAAACTAAACATACCTTATATACAGTCCACTTTCAAAATCACAGGAGTAGGTAATTCAGTCACACAGTCTACTCAGACCTGCGAGGTCAACTTGCAATCTAAAACTGGCAATTATAATACACGCATAAGATGCCTAGTTTTACCTAAAATCACATCAAAAGTCCCTTCAGTGAATATTGATGCGGATTTACAGATTCCCGACAATATCACACTGGCTGATCCCACATTTTGTTCACCATCAGATGTAGATTTACTCATAGGTGCAGACAAATTTTGGGATTTGCTAAATGAAGGAAGAATTCGATTATCTTCAGGGCCTTACCTTCAAAACACAAAGTTAGGCTTTATTATTTCGGGGCCGTTGCACACCGGGAGCTTGCGCATTAATAATCAAGTTCAGTGTAACTTCACCCAAACGTTAGACACACAACTACGGCAATTTTGGGAACTAGAAGAGATTCCAAAACCCGTTAATATATACACGAAAGAGGAACAAGCATGTGAGGATTTATTAGTTAACACTACACAACGAGATCGTGATGGTCGGTTCTCCGTGCGTATTCCCTTAAGGAACCAGCTGATGTTTTAGGCGAAACCTTTACATTAGCAGAAAATCGTTTTTATGCGCTTGAACGTAAACTCGAACGTTTACCTGAATACAAAGATATGTATCATGACTTTATGCGTGAGTACTTAGACTTGGGTCACATGAGTCGTGTACACACATATTCACAACCACACTATTTTCTACCACATCATGGCGTGTACCGTGACCAGTCATCCACGACCAAATTACGTGTCGTATTTAATGCTAGTTCGCGTTCCACATCAGGAAAATCATTAAATGACATTCAATCAATCGGACCGTCCTTACAGAATGATATTTTCTCGATCTTGCTAAGATTTAGACAATATAAATATGTAGCGGGGGCGGACGTTGAGAAAATGTTTAGACAAATTCAAATCTCAAATGATCAACGCGATCTGCAGTTAATTTTATGGCGAGAAAATCCGACAGATGCGCTCGGTGTATATCAGCTTAACACCGTGACGTACGGCACTGCGTCGGCGCCTTATCTAAGTATGCGCTGTATACGGCAGCTCGCTCAGGAGTGCAATGATGACGTCATCGCTCGAGTTATAAACGAGGATTTTTACGTGGACGATTTGATCACAGGGCATGACAATAAACAACAATTATTGCACATTTGTGACGAAGTGGCCAAGGTTATAAGATCAGGGTGTTTCAACCTACGTAAATGGGTATTTAATTCGGATTTAGCGACGTCAGTTGACTCGTCAAAACAGCTGACATTCGGTGACCATTGTCAAAACAAAACACTCGGTTTAGGGTGGTTCTATAACAGTGATGAACTGCACTTTACTACTAAAATAGATCAAGATCTGACTCACGTTACCAAACGCACTATTTTATCTATTGTTTCACAAATTTACGACCCTTTAGGTCTTCTTTCTCCGGCTATTATTATAGCAAAAACGTTATTACAAAAGCTATGGCTATGTAAAATCGACTGGGACGATCCAGTTCCTAGTGACGTAGTTGTTTCGTGGGAAAAGTTCCTAAATTCATTACAATATTTACAGAATTTACGCGTTCCACGACACATCAAAGGTTTACACACACAGTACACAGAACTTCACATTTTCACTGATTCATCACAGACTGCGTACGGGGCGTGCGCTTACGTACGTACCTATTCTGATTACAACGATCCATCTACGATATCAGTTAAATTACTATGCGCGAAGAGCAAGGTAGCACCGGCAAAACCGGTTAGCATACCACGACTCGAGTTATGCGGCGCTTTAGTAGGTGCGAAGTTGTACAAAAAGATTATAGATTCACTTAGATTGTCTTTTCATCAGGTGTACTTTTGGACTGACTCGACGATTGTCATCGGTTGGCTTCGTATGTCTCCCGCCTCGCTCAAAACGTTCGTCCAGAATAGGGCTGTGGAGATAAATGAATTGACTAGTAACTCACTGTGGATGCATGTAAACGGCAAAAGTAATCCAGCCGATCTACTATCGCGCGGTCTCACTTTTGATTCTCTGAATATGTCCGCGCTATGGTGGGACGGACCCACATTTTTATATGAAGCGAATACGATCTGGTCAAATGCACACATAAATGATCTAGATTTAAATATTTCAGACTTACCTGAGACGAAGTCACAGACGATCAGCATGCCGTGTGAAGTCACTCCACAAGTATTTCCTTTCGAAAGATTTTCTTCTTTTAATCGCACGAAGCGCGCTGCAGCTTACGTGTTGCGATTCACACACAACTCGCGTTGTAAAAACAAAGCGGATAGGAAAATAGGCCCGCTTTCTGTTGACGAACTTAACGATGCACTTAAATTCTTAATTAGAATTACACAAATCCAGTCGTTTCCTAACGAATACAACTCTTTAGTAAATAATTCACCTCTGAAATCACAACGTAATATTTCAGGGCTGAACGTGTTTCTCGACAGCGACAAACTGATTAGAGTTGGGGGTAGAATACAGTACTCACCTGATTTTTCAGCCGACAAGAAACATCCGGTGTTGCTATGTGGGAAACATAAATTTACCAAATTGATTTTTTCCCATGAACATAAACATTTATTACACGCAGGACCCCAATTGCTTTTATCCACTATAAGAGATACATATTGGCCGCTAGGTGGCAGGAGTGTAGCTCGACGCACAGTAAATAGCTGCGTTACCTGCACTCGTATGAGAGGAAGAACGTTGTCACCAATAATGGGAAATCTCCCAGCTGAACGGCTGGACCCCGGTTTTCCTTTCATGCGATGCGGTGTAGATTATGCTGGACCTATGTACGTACTAAACCGTAAAGGAAGAGGAGCGAAGTTAGAAAAATGTTACGTATGTTTGTTCAAATGTTTCAGTAGTCTCGCTATTCACTTGGAACCTGTCACTAGCCTCACTTCACAAGGGTACCTTCTCGCTTTAAAGAGATTTATTTCTAGGCGCGGAAAACCGCTAGAAATATTTTCAGACAATGCGAAAAATTTTGTAGGTGCAATGAACGAATTTTCCTTGTTCCTACAAAATAATTCACAAACAATTATTGACGATACCGCTAACGAAAGCATTCGTTTTTCCTTTATACCTCCTTATGCGAGTCATTTCGGGGGATTGTGGGAGGCAGGAGTAAAGTCCTGCAAACATCATCTCCGACGCGTTGTAGGTAATGCACATTTAACCTACGAGGAATTCGGCACGGTATTAGCACAAATTGAAGCCGTCCTGAATTCCCGTCCCATGTACCCTATGTCCGCAGATCCGAACGACCTTCTTCCACTCACACCAGCTCATTTCCTAATTGGCCGCCCGCTGACTGCTCCTGCGTGCGAGAACCTGAGCGACACACCAGCTCACCGCTTGACGCGCTACGACAAGGTGGAGAAGTTGCGGCAGGACTTCTGGAGCAGATGGGCAAAGGAGTACGTCTCGGAGCTGCAGATCAGGAAGAAGTGGCAGACCAACAAAGGCGATATTAAGACCAACACTCTGGTTCTAATCAAAGAGGATCATCTGCCACCCCTCAAGTGGAGGCTGGGACGCGTGGTGACCACATTTCCAGGACGAGATGGACAGTCCAGGGTAGCAGACATCCGCACGGCGACAGGCGTCGTTCGGCGAGCTTTTTCGAAAATTTGTCCACTGCCACTGGATCCAGAGGATGGAGACGACATCAATCAACGTGGATCATGAATAGCACTGCATTTCTTGGAAGCAGTTGCTGGTTGCTTCCAACGCGGGCGACATGTTGAGGACTCGTGTAGCACTATCCTATGCACAATTTACGAACGAAGAAAGAAAAGAAAAAGAAACGTCAACTTCAAAATTCGAACATGGCCGCGACCGATAACGCATTACACGGCTCGCTATAATTATTTTATTCAAATGTAATACACATTAAAAGTATACAAAAACTACCTATGTTCTATCGCCTGCACCCCTCAAGAAACCCTACAAAGTTATTTTTCGATTCACAGAAAATTTGACATAAATTAGCTGTCATCTGTCAAGTTTGAAGTAGGAATTTGTTTTGTTTATACTTAGCACTTAGCACAGGCACTTAGCATATATTGTAAATGTTAACCATTCTGATTGTATTTGGTTATGTTTGATAGTTCATTCTGGTCGATTGACAGTCTGTCAGAGAGCGAGATGCTCCCACGGTACGCGTACTGATTGCGGCATCTCGCTCTCTTACAGATTGCGTGTTGGACGCGTTCATGTTAGCACAGCTGCCGACACTAATCGAACGTTTAGTCTTTCTGTCTGCTTATTTCAATAATCCTCACTGGTGGATTTCTGAATTCGATTAGCCACAATAGACTTCAAAGATAACCATTGTTTTACTTCATTACGAGAAATGGTAGTATTGTTAATTTTGGTAAAACAAGTTTAGAAATAAATTTTAAGGTAATTTTGTCGTAGTCGCTATATCATAATCTTATTAACGGATGTGGTAATAAACTATTGCAGTCTGTATCTAATTCACTGCCTTTTATTTACAGATGGTCCTTTTACACAATATAATAGGGATGAGAAAAGGACGTATATAAGCGGGTACAACATTAGTGCAGCATAATTATGGTAAGGACGTGCGAACCGCATAACCATAGTTGCAGCCTGTGCGTACAACAGGTATGTGTGTTAATGCGTACGCAAGGTGCAGAATGCGTGTAGTTAAAATGTTACGTGCGTAATTGTATATATAATATATGTATTATACTTACAGCATGGACGTTGCTACGCTGTGGGCGATTATGTTCCCCTGCGCATACAACGACAATCAGCCGTGCTACCTGTCACTGCCTGCCATAAGGAGAAACAGGTGCGAAAGATAAAGAAACCTCTTTCGCGCTTGCTTGGTTGGCAGTGAGGTGCCGCAAGGCATGAAGTCACAGTATGCGCAGGGAATATATTCTCCCACGGTGAAGCAACACCTTACTGTACGTATGCTACATTTTTATGTACGCATGTGACATTTTTACTATAAGTAGGCTGCACCATTGTGTACATAAGTAACACCATTACTGTACGTAGGCTGCACCATGGTATATGTAGGTGATGTCCTTACTGTAAGTACGTTGCACCATTGTGTACGTAGAATGTACCATGATGTACGTAGTCGATATCCTTACAGTACGTAGGTATTACCCGTATTGTACGTAGGTAACACCGTTAGTGTACGTAGGTAACATCCTTACTGTACGTAGGTAATATCCTTACTATACGTAGGTAACATCCTTACTTTACGTAGTTAACATCCTTACTATACGCAGGAAACATCCTTACTTTACGTAGTTAACATCCTTACTATACGTAGGTAACATCCTTACTTTACGTAGTTAACATCCTTACTATACGCAGGAAACATCCTTACATTACGTAGGTAACATCTTTTATAACATATTTGCTCGTAAAGTGGCTGTAATTACACCAATTTCAATATCGTAATGTATCTCATTACGCACTTGTGCGTTATAGTAATGTGAAACGCACGAGTTTTTTTAAATAAAGTAACATGTACGGTTTTTTAAGATGCTCCGTCTAAAAATGAACGATACTTTTTAAAATCTTAGCAAAGAGTTTTTATGTTAAAAAAGTGGTCAATATTTTATGAATAAAATTAACTTTGGGAGATAAAATATAATAAATAAAGATTTAATTCTTTAATTTAATTAATTTTGACAATAAATTACAACCAATTTATCTGTAACAAAAACACAAAAATATTAATTTACTTTATTAGTAATACTGGCTGTTTTTGTACCTTTACCTAAAAAAAGTTGATGCGCGCGCATCGCTAATTTGTGGACAAGTAAAATTATTCCGCGCGCTTTTTCTTTTCGCTGTATTGTTTTTATTTGAAAATGTCGTCAAGTAGTGATGAATTTATTAATTTGACACCGCCACAAGTCTTAAACGCAGCGAAAAAGGCTACTCTAAGCCTCTTGCCTGAAAAATCGACCGATAGATACTTACAAGCGTATCAAAATTTCATCATATGGAAAACAAGCAAAGATGCAAATTCATTTTCAGAAAATGTGTTTTTAGCATATTTCATGGAACTTTCTCAAAAATATAAGTCAAGCTCATTGTGGTGCTACTATTCAATGCTAAAAAGCACTATGAAAACAAATCATGGTATTGATATTAAGTCATACTCCAACTTGCTAGCATTCCTAAAAAGACGCTCAGATGGCCATGTAAGTAAAAAGTCGAAAGTATTTTCGGCTGACAATATCAAGAAGTTCCTAAAAGAAGCTCCGGATTGCCGATATTTGGCAACAAAGGTCAGTTGAAACTAAATTATTGTTATTAATTTCTTTCACTTTCGTATTTCTTTACAATATAGGTGTTTATACGTTCTTTTTATCTCTTTTCAGGTTGCATTAATATTCGGTATAAATGGTGCATGTAGACGTCAAGAGTTGGCAAACATCACAACTAATGATGTCGAGAATCATGGGCGGGTTCTTCTTGTCCATGTCAAAAACACAAAAAATAAAATTCCAAGGTCTTTCACAATACAGGGGCCATTTTACGACGTAGTGAAGAAATACGAAGCGCTTCGATCAACAAAATCTAATTCCAACAGATTTTTTCAAAATTACCAAAATGGTAAATGCACTAACCAACCCATTGGCATTAATAAATTTGGAGCAATGCCGAAACAAATTGCCACTTTCTTAAATTTGCCTGAAGCACATGAATACACAGGGCACAGTTTCAGAAGGTCCTCGGCTACATTGCTCGCCGATTCAGGTGCGGACTTATTGACACTAAAACGCCACGGAGGGTGGCGGTCGAGCAGTGTAGCCGAGGGATACATAGATGACTCGATGAGAAATAAAGAAGAAATTAGCTCTCGCATTACAAGGAACATAAATTTGGAGTCAAGTGTTGACTTTCAACCATCTACGAGCACACACGCGTACATTCCACCATCGTCGCCGCAGCCGCAGCCACCTCCGCCGCCGCCACCGACTGCAGAACTCTGTGGTCTCGTTTCTCCTACTTTCACTCAAGAGAGTGAGAGAGAGACTGGGGAAATTGTAACTAATAATAATAACTTGACAACATTAAAAATGCCAACTGGCAACGTAACAATCACTTTTAAAAATTGTTCAAATTTCTATAACTGCTTTAACAAGTAATTAAAGATTTATTCGTTTAAGAAAGTCAAAGTTTTATTTATTTCCTCGTAAATATGTTATAAAACGTCGTATGACATACGTGCGCTTTGAAAATTACAGCCTCTGCTTCCTTATAGCCCTCGCCTACGGCTCGGGCTAGCAATATCGCCTCGGCTGTAATTTTCAACTTACCGCACTTATATCATAATGTACTATTATAACATATTTGCTCGTAAAGTGGCTGTAATTACACCAATTTCAATATCGTAATGTATCTCATTACGCACTTGTGCGTTATAGTAATGTGAAACGCACGAGTTTTTTTAAATAAAGTAACATGTACGGTTTTTTAAGATGCTCCGTCTAAAAATGAACGATACTTTTTAAAATCTTAGCAAAGAGTTTTTATGTTAAAAAAGTGGTCAATATTTTATGAATAAAATTAACTTTGGGAGATAAAATATAATAAATAAAGATTTAATTCTTTAATTTAATTAATTTTGACAATAAATTACAACCATTTATCTGTAACAAAAACACAAAAATATTAATTTACTTTATTAGTAATACTGGCTGTTTTTGTACCTTTACCTAAAAAAAGTTGATGCGCGCGCATCGCTAATTTGTGGACAAGTAAAATTATTCCGCGCGCTTTTTCTTTTCGCTGTATTGTTTTTATTTGAAAATGTCGTCAAGTAGTGATGAATTTATTAATTTGACACCGCCACAAGTCTTAAACGCAGCGAAAAAGGCTACTCTAAGCCTCTTGCCTGAAAAATCGACCGATAGATACTTACAAGCGTATCAAAATTTCATCATATGGAAAACAAGCAAAGATGCAAATTCATTTTCAGAAAATGTGTTTTTGCATATTTCATGGAACTTTCTCAAAAATATAAGTCAAGCTCATTGTGGTGCTACTATTCAATGCTAAAAAGCAACTGGCAACGTAACAATCACTTTTAAAAATTGTTCAAATTTCTATAACTGCTTTAACAAGTAATTAAAGATTTATTCGTTTAAGAAAGTCAAAGTTTTATTTATTTCCTCGTAAATATGTTATAAAACGTCGTATGACATACGTGCGCTTTGAAAATTACAGCCTCTGCTTCCTTATAGCCCTCGCCTACGGCTCGGGCTAGCAATATCGCCTCGGCTGTAATTTTCAACTTACCGCACTTATATCATAATGTACTATACTATACGTAGGTAAGAACCTTATGGTAATTAGGCTGTGACATTATGTACGTAGGTGAGATCATTACCGTTCATAGATTTAATCATTACGTACGTAGGTAACAACACCATGGTAAGTAGGCTGTACCATTTTGTACGTAGAAGGTATCGTTACTGTAAATAGCCTGAAGCATAATCTACCTATGTAACAACCTTATACAATTAGGCTGTAACATTATATACATAGACTTAAGCATGACCTACGTAGGTAACAACCTTACTGTAAATAGGCCATACCGTTATGTGTGTAGGTGACAACGTTACTACATAGACGAGAGCATTACGTACAACAGTACGGTAAGTAGGAAGGGTCTAGGTACGTACTCTGCAGCATTACTTACGTAATTATCAACCTAAGCACGGTTGTTGTCTACGTACATAATGTCTGTGCCTGCGCACAATAAGGATGTTACCTACGTACTGTCATGTTATTAGATACTTATGGCATGACAGTACGCCATTGAATGAACGAATGAATGGATAATTTGTATGGGGAGTCGTAATGTTTGGGGTTCCTTACATGCAAAGTCATGAAGCGTAATGTTGTTTCATCTTTATGTACTCCTGGTACGTTTTTAACAAGAAAAATGGATGTGGAGTCTAAAATTACGTATGTCCGAACATGACTTTTCTCTCAGTGCATGCTTACATATTGAAAAAACTAGAAAAATTCAAGAGAGACGCACAAACTAAAACACAATGCTCTGTCAGAAACGATAATGCAGGGAAATTCAGAGATGAAAGAAAAGAAAAACTACTGTGAGACAAATCAAAAAACTGCGATCCCTTAACGCTGTTCTCGACGGAAAAGGAATCTTACGAGACGGAGAATGACTTTCCAATACTGAAGTTCCTGAGCAAATTGAACATCAGATAAAACTGATTGAAGATCATCCATTCATTAGATTGATCAGTCGTGAGAAAACACTACACGCATGTTAAAATAGAGTCACCGCCGAATATGGAGAGGGTTCGGTCACAAATAGGAGACCCACTGGTCAATGACGGACCGACATAGCACCATATTCTACTACCCGTTCCCCACGCTCGCTGATCTCCGAGTACTCTGACATCCCAGATCAAAGCTCGTTTGAACCCGGCCAATCTCTCCGGCGAGTGAGGACCCGTCAGACGACCTCCCGTTAACTCCTTTTAAATTGACAGTTTAATTGGAGAGAGCCCGATCACCATACCAGATGAGAGTTAATTAGATACAATACATGGACCGGATCGATTGAAGATGGTGTCGTCTTCTGCGGATGTTCCGAGAATCCTGAGCTCGATCAACACGATCACGGTGTGCACGGTGGGTGGTTTTCACTTATTTATTTATATTGGAAGGACATCACGATGTCCTCGGCGGGTGGTATGATTGGCGTGATATGCGACACTGTACTGTTTTGGTGCGCGCTATTGAAACGTTTTCTGTGCGAGATGTCGGCAAAAATAAAATCAATCGTTTTGAAGTTTCTGTGAGTTAATAAAACTCTAATTTCGCATTTTGTAGTTTTTTTGGGAGAATGTCGAGTGGGCGGGAACAGTGCGGGTAAGAGGAAATAAAACCAATTGTGAATTTATTATTTTTTATTAGAACGATCATTTTTTATCATTAAACTTTACGTACAACCTTCTTTACAAAAATACAATTCATCTCGTTTTCAAGTTTCTCAATGGGTGATATAAAAAAGGTACATTATCTCTAGTATTTACAAAATTACATATTTACAAAACCATGGCTTAATTTAACACAATAAATAGCGACAAACGGTCCCGGTCGCGTTGTCGGCCGACACTGCGCGTGCGCGTGCGGGGGACACTGACTTACACGTATAGGAGAGTGGGCACAGGACTACACTAGTATCACAAGTCGAGTGGCGCGTCACACCAGCACGGTGAGGCGCTCGGGCGGCGCCAGGCGCGGCGCCTGCACCTGCGCGTGCGCGTGCGCCTGCGGGGCGGGCGGCCCTGGGGGCGCGGGGGCGGGGGCGGGCGCGGCCGAGGGCGGCGGCAGGGCGCGCTTGGTGAGCTCCTTGTCGCGCGGCGGGGCGGGCGTGTTGTTGCGCGCGTCAGCGTTCTGCGCCTTGTACAGCGTGTGCGCGCGCGGCAGCTGCAGCTCGTCGGACTGCCGCGCGTGCGGGTGCGCGTGCACCAGGGGCAGCGGCAGCGGCGCGGGCGGCGGGGACTCGCGCAGCGGGTTGGCGTAGCGGCGCAGGTTCTCCTCGTTCTGAAGGTTGTTGGATTTTTCCTCGTCGCAGCGGCGCGCGCGCTCGGCGGCCGCGCGGCGCCGCCTGAACACGAGGCCCGCCGCGGCCGCGGCCAGCAGCAGCAGCGGCAGCGTGCCGCACAGCGCCAGCAGAGCGGGCGCGGGCGCGGCGGCGGGCGGCGCCGGCGGCGCGTGCGGCACGCGCAGGCGCAGCGCGGCGCCCAGCAGCGCGTGCTCGGGCAGGCGGCGCCGCGCCACCAGCTCGCTCAGCGTGCGCAGCGCCGCGCCCAGCGCCGCGCCGCCGCCCTCCTCCTCGTCGCCAGCCCACTGCGGACACGGGCACGATCGTCCATTAAACAGAATACAACTGAGCAGTAAAGTTGACACTTACTAATTAGCTCAACGGAGTTTTCATTCTTTTCTTTCACGTAAATTAGATGGACTTCGAACGTAGAACTTAATAAACTTCAGAAACGACAGACGAACAGCCGATATGGCAGCGAATGTTGTGGTAAGCGAGGTGTGCGTTACCGGGGCAGCATGGCCGGAACGGAAATATAGGAAATATAGTTACGATTTAAATCAAATCCTAATGATTAAATTATTTAATTTTATTATGTTACGTTCACGGGACGACGATCACATTCAGACATTCCGTAATAACTTTACACCCACATGTGATCCATTTTTAAATAGAATTTTCAAAACGTCTATATCCTAGATGTCAATCTGGACTTACTTAAACATATCCGTGAAAACTCTATCCAAATCCGTTCAGTAGTTATTACGTGATGTGTGTTTTGACGTTGACGTGATTCCCTTTCCTTTGTATTGTACTCGTATGTATAGATTAGATGTACTTTATGTGATCACTTTCGTCATTTTCAGCTGTTTTACATTCGCTGCCAACCATTTTTACGACCCTTTTTTTAACATACCAAATATGTCGATTAATTCGCTGATCGATTAAAGGACAGAAGAAGGAGGGACCGGGACCTGATCGTACTCACCAGCGCGAGGTCGAGCGTGTCGTCATCGTCGGGCGCGAGGTCGCACAGCAGCGCCAGCGGCGGCGAGGGCAGCGCGGCGCGCGCGGCCAGCGACGCGGCCAGCGCGCGCCGCAGCGCGTGGCACGCGCGCTCCACGTGCGCACCGGCCGCCAGCCGCTCGCGCGCCAGCTGCAGACGGGCGCGAGCGCAGCCGGGCGGGACGGCGTCCCCGCGGGGGGCGCCCGGCCAGCAGGCGGGCGGCGCGGGTAGCGCGGGCGGCTCCACGCGGCGCCCCGCCACGCGCCGGCACTCGCCCAGCGGGCCGCACGGCGCGCGCAGGCACAGCGCCGGCGCCGCGGGCACGCACACCTGCGGACAAGGGGACGATTACACTAATTATTATTTTCTCATTTTAAGATGAGATATACAGGGTGGACCAAAAGTCCGTTAACATTTGAATAGGTCGCTGCGTCGGCGCGGGCGGGGTATTGGCGCGGGGGGTGTTACTACAAGCGAGAGCTACTAATAGGGATTTAGTACCATGGCGTCATTCAGCGGAGCGCAACGCGCATTTTGCGTACGCGAGTACTATCGAAACAACGATTCTACGACCGAAGCTAAACGGAAATTTTGTAATCATTACAATATACGGAACAGAAATCAAGCACCAACAATTCAAACGATTAAAAAATGGGTACAGAAGTTCGAAACAACAGGTTCAACTTTAAGTCAACCACGATCCGGCCGACCTAGGACATCGCGCGATCCAGTAAACATAGAGCGTGTACGAGCGTCTGTTCGAGAACAACCTGGTCTCTCTACTCGAAAGCGGTCTAGTGCTTTAGATGTGCCCAGAACATCTCTAAATCGCATTCTACACAAAGATTTACATTTACATCCTTACAAAATTCAAATTGTACAGGCTTTAAAGCCAAATGACCCTGCTCAGAGACTGCAGTTTGCTAACGAAGTGCTTGAGAGGTTTACGAGCTTCAATAACATCTTTTTCTCAGACGAGGCACACTTCCACCTAAATGGACATGTCAATCGACAAAATTGCAGATACTGGAGTGACACTAACCCGGACTTGAAGCACCAAAAACCTTTACACTCGCCCAAGGTTACTGTATGGGCCGCATTGTCAGCCAGCGGAATCATTGGTCCATATTTTTATGAAGATCAGAGAAACCGCGCCGTCACCGTTAATACAGAGCGATACATTGTGATGCTACAGAATTTTTTTGCTCCAGCATTACAGGACTTCTCAGGCTTTAATCGAAGCTCTTGGTTCCAACAAGATGGGGCAACATGTCACACCTCCAATGACTCTATAGCAGCACTTCGTGAAATTTTTGGCCAAAAAGTCATATCCAAAAGAGGTGACATTCACTGGCCACCCCGCAGCCCGGATTTAACTCCAATGGACTTTTACCTTTGGGGATATCTCAAAAGTAAAGTTTACATCAGCAACCCAGTGTCTATTGAGGAATTAAAAGAAAATATACGCGAGGAAATGCAGAACATTTCACCAACCACTTGTCGGGCGGTCATGCAAAATTTCCGTTCCCGGTTACAGGTGTGCCAGGATGAACAAGGGTCACATTTGAATGATGTTATTTTTAAAAAGTGAAATCCTAATTTGTCTACTTTATTATTAAATAAACAGTTTTTCACTAAAGTAGCATTTGTATTTTTTATAACCATTTTAAATGTTAACGGACTTTTGGTCCACCCTGTATCTTTATATTTATCATCATTTGCTGCCAACCTAATAACTTTACGACCCATTTTAATTTATTTTGGTTTATTTTATTTTGGTTTATTCTGTACAGCAGCTGAAAATAATATGTTGGCAGCAAATGTACAGCAGTTGAAAATAATTGGTTGGCAGCAAATGTACAGCAGCTGAAAATAATAGGTTGGCAGCAAATGTACAGCAGCTGAAAATAATAGGTTGGCAGCAAATGTACAGCAGCTGAAAATAATAGGTTGGCAGCAAATGTACAGCAGCTGAAAATAATAGGTTGGCAGCAAATGCACAGCAGCTGAAAATAATAGGTTGGCAGCAAATGCACAGCAGCTGAAAATCACAAAAATGTAACTATAAATGTAACTATCCGATTAGTTCTGCGCCGAATGTAACTACAGTTCGGTACAATTTGTTTCTATTTTTGATTTATTTAGATTCTGCCGCTGTACATCTGCTGCAAGTGGCTGCTACCTATTTATTTTTGCGAGCCATTTGATTATTTTAAAGATTATATTGATTAATTTGTACCACTAGATTGCGGCCACCGTCAAAGTAAAACGCGGTTTAGCGGATTTATGGATTAAAAAATATCAATCGAATAAAATGAGAAACTCGACCTACTACGCTTTTCATTCAAAAGCCCTGGGTTTGGGACCCTTTTTCAATCATAAAAAATATTTCTAATAAAGCGACTATTTTCTTTCAGAATGGCCAAACGTTTACATACACAACCTTCCCGAGGTGTGGAAGTGTGAGGTTGTACAGATTTTAAAGTGTATAATTAAAATTAATAATATAATTAAATATAATATTTATGTATAATAGTATTAAACAACAAACAACCAACAACCAGAAATAACCAAAATACCAGAAGCACGATGACGGGCAGCAGCGTCATCGGGGCAAGCGACCCGGCTACTGCGATCGCCAACCCGCAGGCCTAGCGTGGCGATTATGGCATTACCTCCCATGGATAGCGCACAAAGAAAACGACACCCAGTGCCCCGGGGCGCAAGGTGGCTGGCAGCGACTGGATGAGAAGAGCCGAAGATCGGGCTCAATAGCACGCCGTGGGAGAGGCCTATGTCCAGCAGTGGACTAGGGTAGGCTGCTGATGATGAACCAACAACAAACAAACACAGGACAGAGCGGCGAGGAGAGATCTCGTGGATTCCCTCAGCACCTCAGCACCGCCAGCTCCGGGTGCCGTAGGACGACGACAACGACAACATTAAACATTTGTCCATTTTGAAAGACACCTCGTGGCAAAATCGGTTTGTCAAAAACTGTTCATTAATGTGATTTGTACGTATGTTTAAACCGTTCATTAATGTGATGTGTACGTATGTTTAAACGACATTTAGATATTGAGAGGGATATATAACGGTACCTCGTCCGTGCGGCACGGCAGCGCGCGCGGCGCCAGGCAGTCAGGCAGGCCGCACCACAGGCGCGTGCAGGCGGGCGCGCGCCCCGCCCCGCCCCCCGCGCCGCACCAGCACGCGTTGCAGCCCCACCACCATGTGCCGTTGTCGGCGCCGCACGCGCCCGGCGCCTCCTGTCCGCCGCCGCCGGCCGCCCACGCGGGCTCCGCCGTGCTCGCCGGCTCCACCGCCGCGCCCTCCTCCGCGTCGCCCGCGCCGAGCCCCGCCAACACTGCGGCCACACACACACACTCACACATGAGTAGAGCGCTCCGCGAGCGAGCTCACCACACGTCTCGCGGCGCGCGACTCACCCTCGAGGCAGCGCGTGGCGAGGCGAGGCGGCGCGTCGGGGCACAGGCAGCGCGACGCGGTGGCCGCGTGCGGCGCGCGCGCACACACGGCTGGCGGCGCGCACGCGGGCGAGCAGGCGGCCCGCGCGCAGTCGGGCCCCTCCCAGCCGGCCGCGCACTCGCACGCCCACCAGCCGGCGCCGCCCACGCAGCGCGCGCCGTTGCGGCACGGCGTCGAGCCGCAGGCGTCGAGCGCGCGCTCGCAGCGCGGCCCGGTCCAGCCGACGCGGCAGGCGCACGCCCAGCCGGGCGGCGCGGCGCGCGCCACGCACGTGCCGCCGTGCGCGCAACCCGCCGGGCACGCGCAGCGCCAGACGCCCGCGTCTCGCACGCAAGCCCCCGCGCACGCGCCGCCGCACGGCTCCGTCTCCATCACCTCCGCCTGCTGGCGCACCGAGCACGTGCCGCCTGTGGGGGGACACCTTCACGTGAGTACTGGCGTGCGAGTATAGTGTGGCGCGTGCGCTCGGTCCCGAGCGGCCGCACGAAGCACTCACCCGTCCAGCCGGCGGGGCACACGCAAACGAAGCCGGCGGGTGAGGGCGCGGGCGCGAGCGCGGTGCCGGAAGTGGGAGCGGGCACGCAGGTGGCGTTGTTGTGGCACGGTCCGGCGGTGCACTCGTCCACCTCTGCAACGAGCGCGGCTCGGTTAGCGGGCGCGAGTCGCGGACGCGGCGCGTGGCGGCACGATACGTACTGGTGTCGCAGCGCGCGCCGCTCCACCCGGCGCGACACACGCAGCGCGAGGACGCGGGCGCCGCGCCCCCGCCCCCGGCGCCGGGCTGCAGCTCGAGGCAGGCGCCGCCCGGCCCGCAGCCGCTCGCCGCGCAGTCCTCGGCGCCTGCGCGCACACACAGACACATACACACTCGAGACTCTACTTCACTATAACACGTGTGTATCATCCATCAGTATCGCACGGGCGCGGTACTCACGCGTGTCGGGCGCGCGCTGCGTGCAGTTCTTGCCGACCCAGCCAGGTGCACAGTGGCAGTAGTAGTCGCTCTGCGCCGTGTAGCACGGCGCGCCGTTGGCGCACGGCGCCTCCGCGCAGTGGTCGCGGTCGTCCTGCGCACACACACACGCACACACGCGTCAGTCGGTACGGTCGGGGACACGCGTACATTAGACGTACGAGAAGAGCACTCACCGGGCAGTAGCGTCCCGCACAGGAGGGCAGCTAAAAGCAGAGGTCGGGTTAGTGTGTTAGTTAGTGTGTTAGTACAGACGCGCCAGGCCCTGATGAATCGACAACGATACGACTCGAATACGGAAGGAGTAGGCGAGTGATACAGTGAGTGATAGAACGAATGATCGAATGTTGCAAAGAAATCTGTGAGCGAAAGCATCGAGAGGAACGGCAGAATAGAGCGGGGGAGGGAGGGGGCGAGCGCACCTCGCAGTCGCGTCCGGAGTGGCCGACGGGGCAGATGCAGCGGTAGGCGTCGAGCAGGTCGACGCACTCGCCGCCGTGGCGACACGGACGGGAGGCGCAGTCGTCGACGTCGCGCGCGCACGTGCGGCCCTCGTAGCCGGGCGCGCAGGCGCAGTGGAAGTCGTCCACCAGATCTATGCAGGTGGCGCCGTGCAGGCACTGCCCCGCGCAGTCGTCCACGTTGAGGTCGCAGCGCGCGCCCGCCCAGCCCGCCAAGCACGCGCACGCGAACCCGCCCGCCGTGTTGTTGCACGCGACCGCGTTCACGCACGGGCCCGGCCCGCCCTCCGCGCCCTCCGCGCTCCCCGTGTCACCCGCCGCGCACTCGTCCACGTCTGCACACACAGACAGTCGCGGGTAACACTTAACAGCGGCACGCACCGCGCGGGAGTGGGACAGACACCCACCGTCCTCGCAAAGCGGGCCGGCCCAGCCGGGCGCGCAGTCGCAGGCGAAGGCGTCCACCAGGTCGCGGCAGGCGGCTCCGTGGCGGCACGGCGCGCTGGCGCAGTCGTCGAGGTCGCGGTCGCACAGCGCGCCGCCCCAGCCGCGCTCGCAGGCGCACGCGAAACCTGGCGTGCCGGGCGCCAGCGCGCAGGAGCCGTGCGCGCACGGCTGCGGCGCGCACGGGTTGTCGACGCGCTCGCAGTCCGTGCCCGAGAAGCCCTCGGCGCACGTGCACAGGTACTGGTCGGGCGCCGTGTTCTCGCACGTGCCGCCGTGCCGGCACGGCTCGTGCGTGCCGCAGTAGTTGAGGTCTGCGCAGAGAGAGGCGGGTGAGCGGCCGACGGGCGGGCGAGCACACACGCGTGGAGACCGGCGTACCTTGGTCGCACAGGATGCCGCCCCAGTTGGTGTCGCAGGTGCAGTCCCAGGAGGAGCCGTTGCAGTAGCCGTGCTTGCAGCCCGGGTACGGCTGGCACTGCGCGCACAGCTCGCCGCGCCAGCCCGGCCGGCAGCTGCAACATGTAGCGTCACGTCACGCACGTCACGTCACGCACGTCACGACACATACCTCGCAGGCGGCGGTACTCACTCGCAGTCCCCGGGGCGGTCGCAGCGGCCGTGCGTGGGGTGGCAGCCCTCCTTGCACACGGCTGCAACACGACACAGACGGTCAGAGAGCGGGCCGGTACGGCGCCCGATGTAGCTACGGGGCAGACACTCACGCTTCTCGCAGTTGTCGCCGTGCCAGCCGGGCAGGCAGCGCTTGTCGCCGAGCGGCGAGCAGGCGTAGTGACCGAACTTGTCGTCGCGCGGCCGGCAGAACGTGGTGCACGTGGCGTTGTAGTAGTTGGGCTGGCACGAGACGCGCACGCGGTACGTGACGGCGGCCGCGGCGCCCGCGTGCCGCAGCGTGTGCCACGCCGCGCCCGGCTCCACGATGCCCGACCACCACGCCTCCTCGATGAGCCCCGTCTCCTCTGCGGACACACACTCACAGTCGCAGGCCGCGCACGCGCACGCGCACGTCGCGCGGCCGCGGCCGTGGCCGAGCTCACACTCACCGGGGTCTGTGTAGTTGTGGTCGTCGTAGGCCTGCAGGATCAGCGTCAGGGAGCGCTGCGGACAGAGAGAGAGACGTCAGTGACAGGGGGCGGGGGGCTGGGGACAGTGTGCAGAGTGCAGTGTAGGGCACTGACCGTCCAGCGGAAGGAGAAGGGCAGCGCGAGCGTGTAGAAGGGCTCGGCGAGCGTGAAGGAGTCGGTGCCGAGCACGGGCGAGGCGGCGCGGCCGAAGGAGCAGGCGCCGGGCGCCGCCGCCGACTGGTACTCCTTGAGGCACAGCGCGAAGCGCGTGCGGCACGCCCGCCCGCACGCACTGGCCTCCGCCTCGCCGCCGCAGCACGCGCCCGAGGCCAGCTGCAGCCGGTAGTTGGCGAAGTTGAGGATCTGCAGCTCGAACACGCCCGCCGCCGCCGCCACCTGCGCGCAGACCATTCCGTTCGGACACACTGGTGCAGTACACGATATCTCCTCAGTATATCAATATTATGCGAGGGCACAGCTTTGCCAGAACCGAATACGATAGCTGTTGCGGTAGAAAGAGGAGACGTCACACTTCAGCTGAAGGTTTATTGAAGTAGACTGAGAATGAATTACGAATAACTTAACAATGGACTTACAACTGCATATACTCGTATACTATATTATTATAACTACAAATGGAGACTGACTAAAATCTTTCTAAATATGGATTATTCATGACAAGGACGTTACATTCAGTAACACAATAACCACGTGACAACCGAATTTGGCAGAATTTTGTTTTATTTATACTCCATCTATAAAGTTGCAACCGTTTAATAAATGTGCATACCTAGCTATAAAGACCGCTGACGCCGGCACTAGGCGACGACTGTTTTGATATTATTATGTTATCAATTGTCAGCTGCTCTACATTTGCCGCCAACATATTATTTATTTTATTTTATTTTGGTTTATTCAGGAAACATACAGTCTTTTACAAACATTATACATGAGATATTAGGATACTAATAGACCTAAAGTTCCGTTTCTTTTCTAAGAATATTACATTATAAAGTATCACAAATAGCACTACTAAAAAACGTGAAAGTAAATATAAAAGAATATGAAAGTAAATATGAAAAAGTGTACATTACTATATAAAAAAGACGCATAAAACTATACTGTGTTGTTGAGCCAAACAGTGAAATACAATTAAATTAAACAGTTTTCAGTGCAGAGGGAATTTTGAATTTTAAGGCAATTTAAAATGGCAATTTATACGACCCATTTTAATTTTTTTTACGATACCAGATCGATTTAAATACAATTCAACCGAATTTAGCACATATATTTTTTTCCTGAATCATTTGATGGAATTTTGCATTTTTTCACGATGTTAGCACTCAATTAACCTACCTACCTTTTTCCACCAAAATTTCTCCACCAGAAGGTTGTCTGGAAGAGATCGCTTTTATCGATAAGACCGCCTAGATTGTATTAATCGTTTCGTACGTATTGTATCACACGAATTTTTTGCAATAAAGAGCATTCATTCATTCAATCAATTAATAGATAACTAACTAAAAAAACTAAAATTGATAGATAATTTAAAATATATTTACGTCCTGTAACAGTCAACCTAGCTATGAATAATCTTCATCCGTCCAGCTTCTACGGACAATTCACCGCTGCAGTTTGATGAGCTGGTGTTCAGCCTAGCTGGACAAACGTTTGATGAGCTGGTGTTCAGCCTAGCTGGACAAACGTTTTACTTTATCATTAATTAAAAACATTCTAGTTCATTGAATCAATTATAACAGTATGATTGTGATATACATACATGTTACAATTAGCCAGCACCAGTCTATGTAAATTAGTATCTAGCTGGCATCCAATCCAGTATTTGCATAAACAGCATTTATAACAGCATTTTCATCTATCCACTAAATAAAAATAATTGTAAAGCAAAACTTAATAGATGGCTACTCTCTTTAGATTACGACAAAACTGAGGCTCTAATCATATAACATAAAATTTTACACACTAAACTCATTACGTTCTTTAGATTATTAACACTTAACTTCCCACACTCACACACCCACTCACCCTACACCACAGATGCACACTTACATCATTACACACTCCCACACAACCTAACACCCCCCCACCCATACTCACTCTTACCATTATCTTTACTAAATTCCTTTATGATTAAATTTTCCAAATTCCTTTTAGGTTAAGAATATAATTTGTAATTTGCTTGCACAGAAAGTGCGACGGAATCCCGACTTACAAGATACAGGTTTTCGACCTAGTTTGTAAGTCGGAGCTCCTTTTTTTTGTGCCCTGTATAAGTAAATAAACTTTTTCATTTTTTTATTTTTTTTTATAACGGCCATATAAGATGCCTAATAGCGTAGCTTTATTTTAATAAATCAGCTCAACTTTCATCATATCTTTCTCCTCATTTCAGACAGGATACTGATGATATAGGAGATGAACGAACACTCTACCAATTGCCAACTTATCAAAACATCTGTTCTAAATTATCCATTAATATTTTATTAACATAAAAATCCTTTAAAATTCCTTTCATAAAATGAACCAGAACTTTATCAAAAATATCAAATAGTGTAAATTCACTAATATTACTTTAAAACGTTGACTTCAACTATCAATTGTATCCACTGAACTAACCCACAGACTACCGGTTCTCTAACACCATAAAAGGTGAACTTCAAAATCGTTGACTGAAACCTATCCTAAGGTCTACCGCTGCGTATAGAGTCTCCCGCGAACCTCTACTCTACCTCAAGTAGAGCCTCACATCTAAACTTTACTGGCTACCAACCTAACAGCTTTACCTTCCGTGATATCTTCTCGATATAATGAGTAAAAATTGTCCCAATCTCTACCGAATCCTGGACATTTACATTTCAATACTGCTTAGCTTTCCTTCTCTATTTGGAATTATATTAACTTAAAATACAATCTATTTTTAACTATTAATTATATATAACAGACAGTCTGGCCTGTCGCAGTACTTCACAGTTTTTTTGTGTGAATCGTTTTGTAACAATTTTTGTGAATCGTATTGATCTTTTTTTCTTATGCTTTAAATACTATTTGTGTATTATCTTTGGAATATAACGCCTCGGACTGTGACTTGAACCGTGCCGACTGACTTGAACTGTAGTGTTGTTATATACTCGCACGAGAATCAACCGTATCGGTAGGTATTATTACGTTTTTATGATTATCATTTCAGCTGCTCTACATTTGCTGGCAACCCTTTATTTTTCACACCCACTTTCTTTTCTTTTTAATAATGTGCCAAGTACCGATTAATTTGCTGTTCGATTAAATAGGTAGGTAGGTACGGTCCAACATGTCTAACTAAGTTATATATAAGTATAACACGATAATTAACATGTTATTTTCATAACAATAATGTGATTACTACTGTGTGGTACAAGATGGAAATATAAAAAAACAAATGTTGATGTGGTCTAATATTTTCAGTATCCATTTTATTTATTTTAATTTAACACACCGGAAAACAGCTGAAAAATAATAATAAAAATATGTTGTAGACCCAGTATCTCCGAAGTCTAGAAATCTGAAAGAAGTAACTCATTCAGATCCATAGACAATCTTCTATATTTTTCTATTATTTTTTTAAGTTTGAAAACTTTACTTACCTATTTATTTTACTTATACCTTTACCTTTTTAAGAAATTAAAAAAAAGATAAATATTATTATTAGTTAGACAGATACGAAAAACTGTAATAATTAGTACTAATAAACTATAACGTATTACGGGAAAAATAAAACGTACCTAGTCTAAATAAATCTATGAGTTTTCAAGTTATTTTGAAACATGGTTTTTGTGGTAATAAATAATTTTTCAAATAGAAAAATGTCTTTTGAAAACGGAATGTCTTTTGTAAATTTTATTGCAGACAAAGCCCTTTCATTATGATACTTCCAGATTTCGACCCAATTTTTTTTTCAGAAAAAATATTTACTTAGCTTTATTCTTTATTTTAATTATACAAAAGGCCCCATTCGAGACCGCATGTTCAGTAACAAAATACCCCCCCCCCCCTCATATCTCCGAAGTATCCAACTATCAGTCACTACGTATAGTATCGTACAGATACCTATTTGCAACAGTATTGATACTTGTGTAACGTTGTATTATGAGTTCAACAGTGTTGTTGTTTAGCAGCTCATTTGTACATACGACATAGTATATGGAAATAGTATTTGTTACAGTAAATAAGCACGTGTTTCGAAGGCGCTGGGCGGGGCGGTGGGGCAGTAGGCGGCGCCCCGTCCGCCCCACCTGCTGCCCCACCGCCCCCCGCCGCCCGCGCCTCTCTCCGCCCACTCTACTATCTATTCCTCGAGTCGTGCACGGTCAGCGCGAGAGCACGCGACAACCGACGCCCGAGATAGTCATTGGTTTCCGTTACATTTTGATTATTATTGTTTTAATATTACTTCTGCTGTGACCGCGCTCGTTACAAAACTGAACATATTTAGTTTTATTAACGTTTTATTATTAAGCTTATTTTCATTTAGCCAAAATAATAACACTGTTTTATTGTCTCTATAGGTGTTTTTTTGTATGACTGAGATATCATCAGCAAACGGGGTACAGAAATGCATAGTTACTGTTGACAAGTCATTGATGTAGTAGGAACAGAAGTGGACCCAAAATACCGCCCTGCAGGACGCCCACCTCATTTATTCTAAT
The DNA here is from genome assembly GCA_947369225.1 of Hofmannophila pseudospretella. Lineage (NCBI taxonomy): Eukaryota > Metazoa > Arthropoda > Insecta > Lepidoptera > Oecophoridae > Hofmannophila > Hofmannophila pseudospretella. The sequence goes on along the minus strand of OX376330.1, from coordinate 13,286,831 downwards.
TTCTGATTTGAAAGACTTTTCTTCCATGTTAAGATTAGTGCCTGATATTTCAACATAGGTACTGTGTTCTGCCGCTCAGATAGCTCTTTGCCAGCTCTGTATAGGCTCGCCCCCTCAAACCATAATGTTGGCATTTTGACAGAGTAGGTCACGAGAGACAAGATCGAAGGCCTTGCTCGTGTCGAAAAATATTGCAGTAATTTGAGTAGACTTGTCAGTGTTTCATTATTTTAGTAATAAGTTTAACAATCGCCAAAGTGGTGGATTTGACCTTGGATTTAATTATTATATTGACTAAATTATGTAGTTAATTTGATAAATTAATAACTTTATCCAGTAATTATTCATAATATGTAACTAGTTGGAATCGGTTAAAGTATAAACACACAGCGGCACGGCCCTCCTCTAATTTTGTAATCAATTCTTCAATATAACACTGCCGTCCATATAAAAATACTTTAATGACTAACTAGTTAGAGTAATCTCGAACATAAGCACATTATTTTGAAAATTAGGCAACACACGTCCAGACTGCGCTACGGCCCGCTACGAATGAATCAACGCTAACAGCTTTTTGATCAAGACATTTATATACATTATAACTATTTAATAAGCTGCCTGTAGTAGCCCTAAGACAAGAAAGTAACCATAATATTTTCTGTTCATAAGTTAAAAAAATACTTATAGAAAATACACTGTACAATGTGAAGGAGTATATGGAGCGGGACTTTAAAAAATACACATATAACAAAAACGGGGAACAACAGACAGACACTAGTCTGCTGATGTTGTCGTTCTCTCGTTTTTACTTTATATAAATGATCTCCCAAAAGTAACAAATTATATCAGTACTCTATTCGCAAATGACATTTCTGTAGTAATTCCAAATATAAGACAAACCACAATGAAAACATAAATAGAACGGTAACGGATATAGCAGAATGGCTAAAAAATAATAACTTACATGTTAACATAAACAAAACAAAATATGTACAATTTATAAACAAAAGAGGTAAGAAACAAAACCTAACTGTGACGTGTAACAAACAGACACTGACCGATAATAGTGAAGCGTTATTCCTTGGCATATCACTTGACGATAAGGGCTCATGGAAACTCCACGTGGATAGGGTTTGCAATCAAATAAACCGATTCGCTTATATTTTGTGGAAACTCGCGAGATTATCCCATAAAAAAACTGCCTTAAAAGCCTACCATGCTCACGTGGCATCCAATCTTAGATATGGAATATCATTACGGGGCAACTCTGTACAGGTTCACAGGGCCTTCGTTGCACAAAAGCGATGTGTCCGTGCAATCTATAATATAATATGTTACTGTGGATTTCGTGCGAGCCTATATTTTATTTAAACAAATGAATTTATGTATATAACGAAATTTCTAATTTCGTGAAATTGCACCCAAATTCATTTAAAAGAAAGAAAGACGTCACCCAATTTAACACTAGGTATAGTGAAAGCGTCGGTGGCGTCCGTGACTAGGCCGATTTTATAATTTTAAAAGACAAGCTTTGTGTCAACTAAGTACCTATATATTAATACTACAATGATATGTTGACTTAAACTTGACGTAACATTTTTGCGATATTGTCTGCCATGTTACAAACATTGTGTGTACAAACATGGAAATAAATGATTTATTTATTATTTATACTTGTAGCAAATTTTTTTTTGCTAGGCTAAATAAATTATAAAAAGGGTGAAAAATATACACTCACTAGTAGGTACTAGGTAGTAGGTTCCCAGTAGTTCCGCGGTACAGTTCCGTGACGGAACTACTGAGACGTTTTACTTCCATTATGATAACCTGCAGTCAACTTTTTGCAGTACATTTTTTTATGGTGACTGTCATTAAAATATGGCGTTCAGTGTTTGGTACAGAAATTCACGTCTACAACACAAAATATATACCTAGATATTTTGTGTCCATTAATCCCCCAAGGGGGTACACAGAGGAACCACCGACAGGTTACCACTTTACGCCGTAAGATTTTTTAGGTGGAGAATAGTATCCACAACATCCCTCAGTCGCCTCGTACGACACCCACGGGAAGAGTCGGGGTGGTGCTATTCTTTATGGCCGTCACGACCCGGCTAAGGCGTGTCTAGGCCGAATTTGATTCGTGATGCTCCTAGATTAGTCAAACGCCTGTCTTTCCTATCCTTTGTCACTCACAATAAAAAAGTGCATATTTATAATTGCCTCCGCCGCACCCTGAACCGTCGCCTCGTTAAACAAAACTCAAAAGTGCATCGGTGCGCCATCTAGTCTACAATGATGGAACTAAAACTCGGCGAAGAAGAAAAGTACCTAAGTAAAATCAAAAATGGCGCTAGTCATGCTCAACTGCGACCCCAGATCGCGAGTGTTATTGCATCCCGGCAAAAATTATCGATGATTCGATCGATTCGATATCGAGAATTACGAAGACTCGAAGGTTTTCATGTGGAGTATGTGTCTGTGATTGCCAGAACCGTCGGCAATAGGTATTTTCGTGAGCCGACAAAGTGTAGGTTTTGCGATAGAGCGGACACCGCCGGTGGGTGGACTTTCGACGCCGCCGGACAATCGTCCGCAATAAACCGTCTTAATTCTTTTTATTATTGAGTCAAGAAAGGCAATAAAATATTTAAAACGAGTCAGCGGCTCATACAAGGTTTAAAAATGATTTACAAAATCATGAAATAAATTTAGTATACTCGTATATGTTAGATTTGTTTGTAATGCTTACCCAGTGTGGGGACACGGGACCACCGCTAGGTAGGTACTCTTGTTTGTCGTTACCTTATATTTATATATAATATAGCTAGTCTTAAGTGTAAAGTAAAAATAGTACGCGGGCACACTGAAAGTTTTGCGTAACTCATGAATAAATCAGTCTATAAGTAAAGTAATCTATTTATTGTTTTTCAAAGTATTCTCCGTAACATTTTAAACACCATTTCATTCGTTCAAACCGTTTTTGGAAACACGAGGACCATTGATCTGCGGGCACGGGCTTGGCCCCCCAAGCTCGAACTCGAACACAATATTTAGTCAAAACTTTTTCGAACACACACAAAGAAATGGTGGCGTACCACTAAATATTAACTGTCTTTTGTTTTAGAGTGGGATCGTGCAGACAGGACCCGCCTGGGGAAAAAAACGCAATCATTTTTGGCCACACTTCTCGCCTGACTCAATTTTGTTGTCCGGTGTCGCCTTCGAACACCCATTCACAAGACTGTTGCTTTCTTTCTGGATCGTAACAATAAATCCATGTGTCGTCTCCTCTCACAACGTCGTGAACAGCATTTGAACGTCCGTGATCGTACTTTAACAACATTTTTTTGCACCAATCAACACGAGCCCGTTTCCGTTCCGAGGTGAGTTCACGAGGACAACAAAGTTTCCTTTTTTGAATTTCCCTCATCATCAGCAGCCCATTCTAGTCCACTGCTGGACATAGGCCTCTCCCAGGGCGCGCCATTGAGCCCGATCTTCGGCTCTTCTCATCCAGTCGCTGCCAGCCACCTTACGCAGATCGTCGCTCCATCTAGCCTTTCCCTCATACCAATCCGCAAAAGTTCTCAAATCTCCTCACAGGTGATACGTCGGTTGTCTTCAATTAGCCGGCTGACTGTAGCCGACCCTCACGAATCTCATCACGCTCGTCGTGCTCAAATGAGGTCCTTATCTCCCAAAAGTATTTTGAAGACGAGCAGTGCAATCTTGCGCAGAAAGGGAACTTTTAAAATCATAAAAAATCATTGCCCTAAAATCTTTTCGCGTTAATTCCATTTTTGTTACGGGCGACGAACTTCGACTCGTGATAAAAAACAAATGACAAGCGATATCCCGCCAAAAATTATTTGAATCAATAAAAAGTTTTTATGTTTAAAAAAATATAACATTCGACATTCAAACATGAGCGGCCAGGAGCGCGAAACTTTCAGTGTGTGTGTAACAGGCTAGTCGGCCGCGCACAGGACATAATATTTTCACGGCACAGTGATAGCGATTTCCTGTCTCCCTCATTCTTACCTATTTACAATTAGCGATCTTTTTTATTAAACTCGTGACGCGAGCAGTGTCCGGCCGAGCGTCTCACGCGTCGCATGCAATTTTACTGCAATAAATCGATATTTCCGGAAAAAGCTAATAGACCTAAGTTTGGTGTGCTCTTGTGTGTCTACCCTGAAGACTTCAGCAGCCGAGACAAGGAGATGGTGGCCACCCGGCGGGAGCAGCCTGACAACCCGGTTAACCTGTCCAAAGCCGGTGAGTCTCTTTGTTCCTCTCCTTTTGTAGCGCTGTGCAATTTAGTTTTGGAGATTCATTGTTTACTTTGAACCCGAACGAGCGCAATCACTATTAAATAAAATTGTTTATTTACAAGTGCTAGGCTCAGGGGCCACCCCGACTGAGGAACTCATAGTATATTAAAAATAAAATTTGCCAAATGTCTGCTAGTCGTTCTGAACGATGTCGGCCACCACTCTGTTCCGTTTGATCCATATTTTCTCGGACACTGCATAATACCGCATAATTATGTAAAATAAATTTGGAAATATTTTTTGTTGAAAATGTGTTCTCAAATGAAGGGGGGTAATTTGAAAGTGGGACAAGTGGGGAATCATAAGAAAGGACTTCGTTTACACATTACAAAACTTTTATTTTAGTGCCATGATTTTTGGGGCAGGGGCACGCACCGAATGTGGTTTCAATATATAGGTACTTGATACTATTATATTGTGTGATGTATGTGATCGTGAGCGTGTGTGTGCGCGTCGCACAAAGGTTTTGTCGAGTCCAGCGTCCGACTCATACTTGATCGGTCGTTTGTTCATCGATTAGTTCCTGTCGGCAATGTATTCCCAGTTTAGTTATCCTCACATTTTAATGTTAGGTTTTATCGTTTTCAGTCTGATAGAGGGTAGAGATAGAGTTGAGACAGTAAGGAGGGAATCGGTACGACATCAGGCCGGGTGTCGTAAGGGGGCGCAAAAAGAAACTTTTGACAAAAAAATTTTGTTAGTCGCACGTATTGTGAGATGGGCGAGCGGACATTGGAGTCGAACTATGAACGTAGAGTGTACGCGCGCTGACTGACGATCACCTCGCACGGCATAGCATTAGCGGGCGCCGCGCGCCGCCCCCCGCGCCTGCGCCAGCGCCGCCGCCGCGAGCCGATGTGACATCGCACGACACACACACACCGTGTACGAACGTGGGAAAGATTCTCGGGTTTTAAAACGAGGAAAAGCAAATATAAATCCGTCAATGATGATAACATATTCTTAGGTTCTACAATTAGACTACGGTAAAGATTCAGGTCGAGCGTAGACACGTCGCTCGACAAGAACAGCGGGAAGGATCGTCTCGAGAACAAAGGACCGCGGTCCATTCAACAACTCGTATTAGTCGGTGAGACGTACGTGCGCGAGGGCGAGGGCGAGGCAGGCGAGAGCCGCGAGGCCGAGGGTGTCCGGCCGCGCCCGCGGGCGGCGCGCGCGCTGCGGCTGCAGGCGCATCGGGTCAGCGCGGCGCGCATGCCGCCCGCATGCCGCCCCGCCGCCGCGCCGCGCTGCGCACGCACGGTCAGCGCCGGGCCGCGCACCGTCCGCACGGAGCACCGCGCACCGCACGCCGCACGGCTCGCTCACTCTCACTGTCACCGGGACACCGGGTGCCGCACCGCACCGGCCACTGCTGTTCACTGCGCGCGCGGGAGAGCCGTATTCGTAGTCGTAGCGACGGGCCGAGTGCCTCTCGTGTTTAGTATGGCAGGGTAGAGTAGGGGCGTGCGCTCGCGACGGCGCTCGAGTTGAGACTGTCCCCCGAGCCCCGCGCGGCCCGAGCCGCCCCCCCGCGGCCCGGGCCCCTCGCCCCGCGCGGCCGGCCCTCGGGGCCCGGTGCCCCTCGGGCCTTCGAGGTACCGTTGTGCGGGTCCCGGGTAAAAGCTTCAGAGCGCGCACGTTCGTGCGAATACTTTTAACCGACCGCTGGCACTTTGAGACGATGCCGGGTGAACGCTATGCTGCGGTACCACGTAGATGGCGTATACCGTATCGTATGTTATGAATGTACCCGATATAACCGTACTTGAACCATAAAATAAAAAATAGTTTAGCAACAAATCAGTGAAACAAACCAGTGCACAAACTAGATAGTAGAGCAGATATTGCGCCGGCGATAGCACTGCTCACACGCTCACACGGTCACAGTGTCGCACTCGGCCAGGGCCGGCACCGGCAGTAGAGTCGAGGACTCGAGGAGTACGCACACAGTGGACCCGACACCGAGGCACACAATGCACGTAACGAGCGCTATTGTGGGCCCGTCACGTCGCGCGGCCGTCACAGGCCGCCCGCCTGTCTGCAGTGTGCGGTGCTGGTGTGCGACGTAGTCGGTCGGTGCGTGGAGCGAGCGCAGTCAGAGTTGCGACACTCGGCATGTCGGCTAATGTGAGTAAACAAAACGGGCCGTGCGAGCGACACGCACCGAGCTCGCTCTCCGGGGAGCCGTGACGGGCCCGTCGCGACGGACACCCGCCGGTGGTGCCGCGTGCCGGCTGCCGAACGGCGCGGCGCGGCGCGCGAGGAGCGGAGCGGAGCGCACGGACGGGCTTCTCTAACCTTGCATCGATCACTCGATCTATGATGAGGGTATGTAATGGAAACGATAAGTACTACCTAGCTTTACAAGTGTTTCCACATTATCTAGTATATCTGCGCCGTAGCCGTGGCACACAGATAACGCAGTGAACTCTATGTCATCTCCCGTCTGTATCGCTACAGGAAGGAATGCGTGTAGTGTACTCGTAGGTGCAGCACCCGCACTGCCCGGAACAGCTGTAGGTACCTGTAGTGAGCTGCACTGCTCTGCGGCGGGATGCTGTTATGTTAAACAACACGTTTGTGTCTCACTAATTGAATGAGGACCGGGGGGGGGGGGGGGGGGGGACCGGTCCCGCGCCTCCTCCTCCCCCCTCCGGGCAACAGGTGCCCCGCGGTGCCGCGAGGGCATTGTACCACTGCATTTCACGATGCTGTAATTGTATGACACGAAAATAAATATGTGTCTGTTGTCTCTCGACAAGCCTCCCGCCTCCCCTCTCAGTCCTCCGTTGAGCTCGTACGGGGAGATTTTTGCTGAGAATATTTCAATAGGTTCTGGGTGGTAGTTCAGTGCAGTGCAGTGGAAATCAATATGTCAGTATCATCAGGCGGACAATTATTATCTTCATCCAGTATTACAGATGGATGTGCGCAACGTACCTTGCCCGGGGATATAGGTCGGTGCCGCCCGCCTGCGCCCGCGACGACCGGTTTGGTGGACGAGGGCGAGGGAGGGGAGCGCAATCTGAGCGGCGGGGGGTGCAGGGAGCGCTCTGCACGCACCACACAGCAGTTTATTTTTAGCGAACAGGTTGTTGGCAAATCTGTTCAGTTTGTGCACATGCCGCTCCATACCACAGAATAAATATTTAGACCGTACCCCTAGAGAGTTCCGTCGTACGCGATACGGTGGTGTGCCCCGCCCGGCACGGGGTGACGTCACGCGACCTGCCGCGTCGCTGCTTCTCTTGCTGGTGCGCCTCGCGTCTCTCCCGAGGCTCTCTCGTTCGGACCGGAGGAAGTAGTACCCGCCCCGACAAGGTTCAGAGGTGCGACCACGTCTCGTATCGTAGTATCGGCGCTCGTCCTCGTCGCGCCTCACCGAGACGCCAGTCCTCGGAATAACTGATCGTGTCCCGTGTGTGACAACACACGTGTGCGACGGAGGAGCGGACACCACGGCGCGGGCGGTGCGGGGTTCATTGGAATCGACTCGGGATTATGTGCAGCGGTGGAGAGTCCACGGGTACGGGATTGACTACTTGCACTGTCGTCGTCTTCGAACGAGACATTACATATTTCATACCGAATAGCGATCTTGAGATTTATTTAGTATGGTAAAGGGAAGTCGAATTTAATAACGTAGACCTGCGTATACCTATCTTTTTAAGGTTCCGTACCTGAACGGTAAAAACCCTCGCAGTGAGACTACGGTACCCGTCCGTTCGTCTAAATGTCACGTCACGATTATTAATGCTACTTATCGACTAAATTTTGGTACAGTTGTAAGACGCTTTTCCTCAAAACTTACTCGAAATGGAAAAAAAAACCGCCTTACCATTGTGGAGATACTCTTAACTTTTTCCTGGTCATCATCAGGTCCTGGAGGTTCCAGATGTAGAAAAAGCTCCATGGTTTAAAACATTTGAGCTCAAACTCGAACCGTCTACCTATTACCGTTCCAGAGATCCCATCTGACATCAAAGATACTCCAAGATCTTGGAAACAATTGATCCAATTTTTATGAAACATGGCTAAGAACACTCTCTGCAAAATTCTCTATTAAATGAAAAAAACCGGGTCCAAATCGGATCACCCGTTGACCCGTTGTCAAGTTACGAGACCACAGACACATAGACAAAGAGACAGACAAACAGACAGACAAACGTGTCAAATTTATAACACGCCCTCTCTCGATCGAGCGGGGGTTAAAATTAAAAAGTATTTCTGAAATAATTTTAATTTATTGAAAATGGGATCCGAAATGGAATGTCGAAATTTAAAAGTGGGGTGTTATATGAAAGAGGTTTGTTTGCACATTACAAAACTTTTTATTTTATTGCATGCGATTCTGTGCCCTAGTTTTTGACTTATTAAATGATCAAAGTGTGCGAAAGAGATCTTTCCCTCATATCCGAAGTTTGCAAGCTGAAAAATGTGTGCTCAAGTCGGTCACGAAAGATCGACCCCGGTAATTCAACGATGTACTTACTCGATACTCTCGAGTCTCGCGCGACACATAAAGTCTCGTGTACGGAACCCTGGGCGCGCGAGTCCAACTCGCTCTTGCCAATGCCCCAACCGCCACAGGTGCAGCAAACGGCACAAAAACGAGGGTCCTATTAACGCGTCCCAGTCCCAATGTTTGTCGTCCGCCGCCGCACTGGCCGGCCGCGGGGCGCGCGCCCTCGTGCCCTCGCCGCGCAAACACCCCGCGCCCCGCTCCCCAGTGGGGCGCGGGGCGCGGCGGCGCGGAGCTACAAATGTTTTCACTTATTAGATAATGATGATGATACGCCGCGCCGTGACGGCTTGTCTCAGAGCTGGCATCGATTCTGGCAATAAATACTGTGGATAAATGGATGACCCTCGTACGACACACGGAGGTGCCACCTCGTGTGCACAGTACCTACAAGTGTGACCACCCGAGCGGCGGCCCCGTGTCAGGCGGACCTCGTACGTCGGAGTGCCCCGAGGAGGGCGCCGCGGAGTACCGTGGCACTGCCCCGGGTCGGCGCAGCGCGCTCCGCGCATGCCTGTGCGATGTATATAGAGTCGCTCACGGCTGCTGCTTGCGGATTAATTATCATGGTAAACAGGGGGTTTGATTTGGTTGCCCGGGATACATGAAAAGGGCTTTAAAACAGTGGAGTGGGGGTGGCATCAATGAACCACATATAGTTTACGAGACCGTTCCAATGTTTCTATGATTATTATGTAAATGCCGTTTGTAGGGAATCTGAAGTATTTCGTTTGAGATTCAAATTGCATTTGTTATTTGTGTTTTATATTGTTAGTTTTTGTTAAAAACGTATCTTTTAAAACTCGGGAAATGGTTCATGTTATACACCCCACATTGATCCGGCGCGGCGGGGTGTACACGATGACCCATGTGGCACATTGTGAATCTCACTTAGAAAAATTGCAATAAAATGTCATTTTTGTATGTTACAAAACAAATAAGAAATGTAGGTAGTATACATTGTATCATTTTTCACTGTTCACTCACAAATTACAATAACTACCAATATAATTTGCAAGATAATAAGAATATTATGATCTATTTCAGATGTCAGAGTCTATTAAAAATATAAAGGTAAATTCCTAACGGTACTTAGACGGTAACATCAAAAATCATATTATTATAATCAACAAAATTGATTTATATAATCATGGTTCATTGTGTCCCATACCCCTCTCTATAATGTTGATGTTATATAGCTCCCGACAGAAACGCGTGATAACCATTAAATAATTCTTAAACGAAACGTAAATATATATTTTCACATAGTAATTGTGCAAACCTAAAACTGTACGTTAAAATTTCATTTGATAAATGTCAGTTTTCGACCTTCAATAAACAAATGTGCGGCGCACGCGGCCGTCTCTCGCGAATGCTTGCAGGCGGCTGGGGAGGGAGAGGCCCGGTGTCGAGGCGTCTCTACGTGCCGATTGCACAAAGCGGTAACGTCGCATTCCCGAGTTAAATACTGTGATTCACTGTGTACACATGGTTCACTGTTGGCACCCCCACCTATCCGTTCCCACAAAGACGGACAGGACGGGACGGGACGGGTCGCACGCACTGGCACGTCACGTCCTGCCGGATTTATGTAACCGCTGTAACGGTGACGTGTCATGGCTTGGCACGGCGCGGCGATCGATCGCGCGCAAAAACTAGCGGATGTCGACGGCGGGCGCGCAGCTATGCTCGCCGCTTCCCGTGCGCGGCGCGGCCGGCGCGGCGCCGGCGCCGGCGCCGACTCGCTGCGAAACAAACAGACAGACAGGTGGAACAAACACATACATCAGTGCATCCACCGTCGTTCACAGCGCGAGTGATCTGGCGCGAGGAATGTGGACGAGGCCAGTGCTCGACGTAATGTAAGCGATTACAGCGAGGTTTACACAGGATGTGGACTTGTAGGAATGTAGAGCTGAAAAACAGGCGGATTTCATTCTACTGGTACCAGGATTCGGTAAAAAAAGCCTGTAAACAAACTCCGAGCCCCCTCCCCCCCTCCCCCACCCGCGGAACACTACCGCTCGTGGAGACAACCTGTTCCGCGGCAAAAGGGTTCGCGGGTTCGTCAGAACCCGGTATTAAAACGCAGCGAAAGCTTTTCAGAAGGGCTATCGTTTTTTAAACAGTACCTATTTTAAAAGATAAATCCTTCGAAATCTTCGAGACCGAATGGATATCTGTTGTACCGGGCGGGCGCCTACTCGTGTAGGCCTGCTTATCACGATGTGACCAGTTATATTATTGAATGAATGAATAAATACTCTTTATTGCACAAAATTAGTGTGACACAGTGCGTACGAAACGATTAATACAATCTAGACGGTCTTATAGCTAAAAGCGATCTCTTCCAGACAACCTTTTGGTGGAGTAATTTTGGTAGAAAAAGGTAGGTAATTGATCGATAATCGTGGGGCATGCGTGGCCGCGTTCGTTACCGTCGAAACGGCGGGCACCCGGGGCTCAGAGGCGGGAGGGGGGCTTTGTCTGGGAGCTGGGGAGGAGGTCGAGGAAGAGGGGTGTGACCCCCGATCGGGATACTTCCTGGCCTGGCACATTTCTCTCGCTATTCAGGAAAGAAGTGCAGCATGCATAATGGGAACACCCTTTTGACTCAGCTCTTCTCATGTAGAGACAATGTTTAAGATTTAAAAAAAATTGATATAAAATATTTAAGTAAGTGTATCAAGTTAATTGAACAGGGAAGCGGTCGGTGCGTGCGCCCGTAGTGCGCACGGAGTGACGTCAATTAATGTATGTAATATACCTATTGTATTATCGTCAAAATGTGTGGGCCGCGCGGTGCGGGCCGCGCCGGGCCGCGCTCTTGTATGTATCTCGTGCTCCAACCCTGCGCGTGCGCACACACACAGCTTATCGTTTCCCGGGCTGACATACATACATATCACATTGTTAGTTATCTAATTACGATTGTAATTAATGGAATACAATTACATATTTATATGTAAAATTCTTGAAGCTTAACTCAGTGTGACCTATAATGTTTCTAGGATTCCGTATCTAAACGCTAAAATATGGTGAGATTCATGATATCCCGTCCGTCAGTCCGTCATGCTGAGAAAAAAAGCCGTGACATACAGGTGGTATGTCACGGCTTTTTTTCTAATGACATCGACTCGAAAGGTCCAATGGTGAATAAATCATTAATTTTTTTATTGAAAATGTAGTCTAAAATGTGAGGTCTGAGAGTGGGGCGAGCGGGGGGTCATATGAAAGGGCTCAGTTTGCACATTACAACACTTTTATTTTAGTGCCATAGTTGTTTGCCAGGAGGGTAGGAAAATAACCGTTCCTCTCACCTCTTAAAGTTTGCAATCCGAAAAATCCGAAATGATTCAATACCATAGATAATCTTCTATATTTTACAGAAAAAGTAGAACAAAATTTTAGTATTGTGAAATTAAAAAATATATGTTATATATACTTAAGTACCTACTTCAATATTCTGTGATAAGTGATTAATGATTATGAAGATTGCGCGGTTCGGTACCCGCACTGACCCGCACTGACTCGCACTCGCCCGGGGTCTTTATATTGACGATCAGCAAACGGACCACCTGACGGTGAGCGGTCACCGTCGCCCGGAGACATCTCTCCTCACTAAAATATTGCAAGAGGGTTTTCGATGCGTCGCAAACCCTGAGGACTCGGGGAGGCGGGGTACATGAGTACCGGCATTCCGACTCGATATTCTACACAAATTCTTTAGCACTGCACAGTTTTGAGTCATATTTTATCAAGTTTCTTGAACACTTTTTTTCAGACCTCCAACTTTACAAGCGCCAACCGCTTTCTGCTTTTCAGACTCCCTGCCGTTACGCTGGCTCTCTCACCCTCGCCGTTACACGACAACGCTTTTGCATTGCCGCTTTGCAGAAAGAAGTAAAAGGGCGGTGGAGGTTCCGTTTCCACCGCCCTTTTCACCCTTTCACCCTGAACATCAGGGTCTCGGGTCGACCACCAAAATTTACAACCTTTTTTAAATGACTATTTAAAAAAGAGACTTAGAGACTCTTTTTAGAGACTTGTCTAATAGGCACGTACGTATTTCTATCATCTGGCTGTTACCATTAGAACGATTGTAAAAAGAAGTACCAGCACGATTTCTTCTCATTTGCAAAAAGAAAAAAATGAAACTTCAGACACGGCACAGCCCCCGCGGAGAGAGGGCGGCGCTCCCGCTCTCTCTGGCCGGCGCCACTCCGTGATCTGACACCGACCGGGTTCGGAGCGACAGGCCGGGGACGGCCCAGGTGTGGCATAGTTCAGGGGACAGCTGCGGGCGAGGGGCAGGGCGGACGGTGCTGTCTGCGAGTCCATTGCGAGCCGGCGAGGGGGCCGCCGGCGGGGCCGCGGGCGCGGGGCGCTATCGGGCGCTCGCGGATGCTGCGCCGATAGCGGCTTCCTGCGGCGCGGCGCGCGGGCACGCGCACGGGCCCGGGCACGCTCCGGCCTCCTACACACTCGAGCTGTGTGCGGCGCCGGCCGTCTTATCGACCTTTCCACTGGCCACGCGACGCGCGACGGTTTCGCAGTTTCTGGCTTCTTCTTCTTTCGTGTTGATGATCAGAATTAAATGTGTCCCGACCGAGGCAGCCACATCGATAGCCCTCTGGTTGGCCTCGAAAAGGTCCTCCCGCGTGCAGGTGGTCGGACACGCGGGACAGCAGAGCAAGTGCTCCATGGTTTAATTTTAATGTATTACAGAAAAATCAATATAAAGTTATGAGCTAGGTCGTAACCCTTAACGTGTAAACACAGCATGGTTAGGAAGTAGAAAATTGATTGTTGTACAAAATTGAGTTGGGAAAAAATACTATTGAATGTAATGAATGACTAAAAAACCTATACCTATTTGAAAAATAAAAATAATAAAGTAAAGACTATAAAGTAGGTGCGTGGATAGCTCACTTGAGGACATCCTCAACCCGTCTTTTAAAAACTTGAGGACATCCTCAACCAGTCTTTTATAAACTAATGGCCTAGGATCGAATAAGTCTATCGATGGCATATTGTTGCTGTTCGAAGAGATTTCATTAAACAATGTACACATTCGCACAATAGGGTGTGTTGTTCTTAAAAACATTTAATACAAATGTTTTAGGATTGCGAAGTTTAAAGTTTGTGTTGAAGTTTAGACAGGACAGCAAGGAAGGTGAATCTATGGTGGAATGAAGAATTTTATGTAGGATTATTAGGTCTTGGTGTTTGCGCCTAAGATGAAGCGGGGTGACTTTAAATTTTGCCAGTTTGAGGGGAGACACCACACTCACACTTTACTTGATCGCTGGAAAACCTCCAATTGTGAAGATTATCTCCGCAACAGCCAACCTGGGTTCGCAGGCGATTAAGCGTTTTCCAGGTTGGCCACGGGAGTTTGAAACCCGGTGGTAGGTCTTCTTTTGGCGGTATGAAACCTTTGGGCGGATATTTCTCCCGCCACAGCTTGCATCTTACTTCTGGCGGGTTCTTTCCAGGGTCGATGGGAGAAACACTTCGCAGAAACCCGTTACCGCTTTTGAGACGAGATGGTTTGGCAGTGTGACAATGAAGTGGATGCCTAGTGTCGGTTTCCTGTTTAGTTTTCTCGACAGCGCAAGCCACTTTTCTACGTACGCTGGGTGGTGCAAAACCTGGCTGTTTCTGGCTGATCCACGACATTGGAAATCCAAGTTATTTTTTGTTTTATGGAAGGCGTGTTCGTTTTCCAGTATCGTCAGATGTATACATCGTCGTCGCTGAGTTTTTGCAACGAGGCGGTCGGGCGCGGCCGTCTGTGTCGGCTCCAAAAAACTTTACGGCGTCTATGAGTTACGACGAGACTTTACCGCGGCGGCGCGGCGCGGCGGTAGACACCCCCGCGCCATACAATGTGGCGCACAATGCGACGCAGTTTTTCCGACGCCGCGCCGCTGTTTATGTGCGATGGAAGTGTTATGGTGTGTGCGGGCCGCGGGCCGAGGTGTTAGCACCGCGAGGACAATGCGGTCCCGTCGCACCGCGCGCATCGTCTCTCGTCATAAATTATGTTTTTTTGAAGAACTAACTTGTAGTCGGTGCCCGTTCGGCGGTAGTCGGTGTCGGTGTCGGTGTCCACTGAAGCACTGATCTCCCGCAATGAACCATCGATATAGCTTTTAAGTTTGGCCTTCTCTCTCAGAAAATATTGTACCTATACGGTCGGGTCACGGTCATGGCGCGTGGTCCTGGACGCCGCTCGTCGGTGCCGGACAGTGAGCACTAGGAGTTAGGAGCGAGCGGCGCACGGGGCACGGGGCAGGGGGCAGGGCGGCGGCGGCGGCGGCGGCGGCGGCGGTTGCCAGTATGAAGTGGTCGTGCCGGGAGACGGGAGTCGGGGGCGCGTTACGTCAGAGGCGGCCCGACCGGTCGCGGTATGCGGGGCGGGGAGGGCGCGCGGGGCGCGGGCCGGCGCTGCACCTGCGGCCGGCCGCGGGACCGCGCTCGGGCCGATGACCCGCGTCGCAGCCACCAGCCAGCCCTCGAGCGGGGCGCGGGGCGAGGGGCCGCCTGCCGTCTGCACGCACTCGCACTATACCTACACGAGCTACCGCCCACCCCCGCGACGCACCACATCGTCCGCGGTGATGGCGACGCGGCGCCCGCGCCGGCCCTCACCGGTAACGGGCACCGGACGCGCCCGCTCACATCGGCAGGGAACAGCCGGGAGAGACCCGGTGCGACACGAAGCGCATAATCATCATCATCATCATCAGCCTATTAATTCCGATAACTAATTATATTATTATTATTTCAATGGAAATAAGTAAGTACGAGTAACAATTCACCACCGATTTCTTCTTCTCGTTTCGACCTACGGTTTCGACATTAAACTATGAATACATGTAGGTAGGTAATTTACAAAAAACCGGCCAAGTGCGAGTCGGACTCGCGGCACCGAGTTTCGTTTTAAAAAAAAATTTCGTTTTTGGAAAATATCATTTTTATTTTTCCCGGAATAACAACCTACAACACCTACTCGTACCGTAGCAGTACAAATTGTTTCAGAATTGTTTGTCGTTGAAAAATAATTAGATATTTGAATAGCTGGAGATCGTACAGAAATCAATAGGGTTTTGGGATACCGTTTCCTAAAGACGCTGCCGATACCGTCCCGCGCCCCCGGCCGGCGCGGCGAGCTCGCTGCGTGATACAGTATCTATTAATCGTATTCAATTTAATTTGCGGCACAAAGGGACCCTCTACTACGGGCAGCGGTTTTTGTGACGAATGCTCTAATTAAATGTGGGATGAGGAACATGACGCGGCTGAACGCAGCAGAGCGCGTGACGTCACGCCGAGGACGTGAACGTTTTCTACTTTTCATTAGTGTCGTGCCGGCGGGGCGGGGCGTGGAGGGGAGGGCGACGACGCCTGACCTCTCCCGACTCCCAGTGCGGCGAAATTCGCAACGAAATGTACCGCGCTCAGCCGTGAGTATTGCAGCCGGGGCACGCCGCGCCGCGAGGACGCCCGGTGCGGGGTAGTAGCCGGTGCGGTCCGACAGCCGGCCGTGGATCGCACTCGCGTGCGCGGCACTGCCGGCAGCTGGCTCGACATCGGGATACCCGGCTTCGAGGGGAGGCATTGCGAGATCCCGGTAAACTAGAATTGAGGGGAGCGATGGTGTCCCGCCATCAATAGGCTCCATTAGACGGCGGCAGTGCGGCCGGAACCCGATAGCATCTCACCTACGCAAACGAGCGGCCCCGCTCCGTGCCGCCCGCGCTGCCGGCCGGCGTCGGCTGGAACGTGTGTCGTCCGGCCCGGACTGATGTTCCTTCCTGCACTGATTTATTCCGAGTAACTCTATCTACAAACACTGTGCTATAACCGAGTGATCACCGCGCGCATCTCGTTCGATGTCTCACTATCGACGGAGTCGTCTCGCTACGCGAACAAACTTCATCGCGTCCTCCCGATGGTGTGTACCGCCCTACATCATTAAGCGGCCCGATTCGAATACATTCGCAGAATTACCGCAGATAGGGCTCAGTTTTATTGCTCTACTGAGGTGGACTTTTTGGCAACCGGCAGAGCGGAGCCCGGTCATTCCTTAATGAGCTGGCGGCCGCGATTCGGTTGCGGTATTTTAATGAACTGCCCGCGATTTATGTCCGCGCACACTCGCCGACGGGGAACATACCACTCGGGGCTCGACACACGCGACGTGACGTGACGTTCTCTTCACGCACTCGCCATAGTACCTAGTTCAGTCAGCAGAGTGACGTAAGATCCAATTTCTAGACGTGACTCGTTGATGTCTTTTGTACTGTGAATTGATCTTCGCGGGGCGACGCCCGCCGCTCAGGTCGGCCAGCCGCCGACGGTCGGTCGGCGGTACATCGCTCCAGGACTTGTCCGACGACACACAGATACCACTTTAGCCACCTACACGTGAAGGTACCTGTCAGTATGAAAGTAGATTAAGGATTAGAACCGGCGCATGCAGTCCGGGCCTAGCGGGCCGAAGTCAAACCATAGATCGTGTACCTGTCCGCGGGGAATGCTATGTGACGTGGGCAGCAGCGTGTGTGTAGTGTGGTGTAGTGTGGGAACCCGGGTCGTTTGGGTCGAGGCGCATTTTAATTAGGGCACCGCGCGGGCAGTGCGCGGCATTCCTCACATGAGGGGCTGTGTGACCGCAGGAGTCCGCAGCGGTCACAGTCACAGTCACTGTCGGGGCAGTCGACAGATCATTGTGGATTAGTGACGTGCGATGCAACTTAATATCTCTACGAAAACCTACCCACACATAATAAAGTTAGATCTCATCTTACGGCTAACGAAGGCATTCTATGGGTACATCGCATCTAACGCACATTTACAGCCACTCCACAAACTACAACAAATACATTACTTATTCTAAATAGGTTTAGTTGAAACAATTAGCGTGCTTATCTTGGTTAGGATCTCTTCCAGCTGACCTTTAGCTGTAGGAAAAGCACTCCGTACCGCGAGCGGTGCGGTGCGGAGACCCTGCCGCGTGACGTCACGTCGCGTCGGTACGTTCACTTGTACAATGCTCATATAAAACCGCAGATAGACATTAATTTAAAACTGTTGAGCTTTATTAATTATTATTATTATTAACTCTTTATTGTACACAAACATTATAATACAAACTTATACAAAAAAATATGTGAAACACAAAGGGCGTGACTTATCTTATCTTAGTGAGCTTTCGTGGTTATCGACAATATTATCTACTCCCATATGGTTATTTGTTCATTAGGGCACCACAACCAGCAGCACACTACTTCATTCCTAAGGCCGTTACGTAATGAACGTTGCGGTGTCGTAATTGTGAGATACATTAATTGTTTACAACATGTTTGTGACTTAATTTGCGCAGAAATAATATAATAGTATTATATTTGATCTACTTTTACAAAAACAACGTCTTGTTAGTCATACAAGATATTGAATATTGTATTATTATCATTTTATTATTTATGTATAAACTCGTAATAAAATTTCTTTGGCTGTACTATTTGTATCTGGCTGGTTTTGATGACATTAAAAAAAACAAATTAGTAAAATGTTGTTTCCAGCTATTTTTCATTTGTCTTTCTGTCTGTCAAAATGAGTGAATCTAATGAAGAAATTCGACACATGTTGAAATTTTATTACAAAAAAGGAAAAAATGCAACGCAAGCCGCGAAAAAATGTGTGACGTTTATGGACCTAATGCAGTGTTAGTAAGAGTAGCACAAACTTGGTTTAAGCGTTTTCAATCCGGGAATTTTGATGTCAAAGATGCACCTCGCTCTGGTCGCCCTGTTACGGATAAAATGGACGCCATTTTTGAAAAAGTGAAGCAAGATCGGCATATCAGTAGTTACGACGTAATTTTATTAATAGTTTTATGGACTTAGGTACAAAATTTAGTAGTCTAAGAAAAAAAATACTTTACTAAACACTTACTTTAAATTTACTGTAATTTTTTTAATGCCAACGACAGGAGACGACAACTTGGACCACGCACTGTTGACGACGTTGTTTTGACGAACTGTCATGGTGTATCGTATTGGACGCTTCACAATAGTTAATATTTTCAATTATTTCGGTATTTCATGGTCGTAGAAAAAGTATTGTATGCAACTGCACGTAATTAGCCATCGTAAAACTATTTTTTTTCTATTTTGATACTCGCTAAGCTCGTATTCAAAACTAAAAACTCATTTTGCAAAGGCTGTAATTACATGTTACTTGGATAAACTATTATTTTATCACGGTCTGGCGTCGTTCATGACCTCCCGATATTTCGACACAGGCAGTACATGCCCCAAACCCAAACCGTGGTGAGAATCCCGAGTCTAACTGTATTTATTAAAACTTTGGTTGAACATTTTTTTGCATAGCAGTCTTTCCGCCTTCGAGAATGTAACAGCGGTAATAACTGGTGGTGGTGGAGTAGGAGCAGTGCCGACCGTCGACTGATCTCTGTAGAGTGGCCGCTCACGTTGACAGCTGGGCGCGCCTGGTCGCCTGGTCGCGTCGTCACTGGTGTTGTGCGCGGGGGCTGTTTGCAGCCAGTATAACATGTACAGTACAGTATTGTATAATATAGGCCAGCAGCTCGCCAAGTATGATCAATAAAATGGACATTATCGCGGGATCGTCCCGGCGGCGCGTGATGTAGCGCTCTCTGCGCCCGCGCATATCAATTGCCTTCCACGTGTTTACTGCGACGTCGCCGCACTGTCCACACCTACTGTGATTTATAGAAAACGGTTATAATAATAGCAGTCAATTAAAACTGCCTCAGGTTGTCCTACAGTGACCGAACTTGGGTGCACGCCGGGGCGTGCGCGCGCGCGTTCTCACGCGCATCGGTTACAGTTACAGGGAGATTAATCCTAATTAACGCGGCGCGACACGGGCGACGACCGCGACGCGTGACTCACCCGCGCCTCGTGCGCGCCCGGCGGCGGCGCGGCGCCGGCGCAGCACGGCTCGGTGGTCACACGTCACAACACTACACACCACTACACTCCACTACTCGTGGTGTACGCCGCCGTGCCGCGTGCCCGGGCGCTCCTCACTCGCGTACTTACAACGTTTCGTCACTGATCCGATGTGTCGTTCTCACCCGATACTACACAATCAACTAATTAGGCGAGTACATCACGTGCGGCGTCTGCGCATCACTACAGGTGCACACCGACTCTACTACTGTTTACCGTTTTTGATTGACAACATTTACGACATTATTTGCAGTGAAACTTTTATAGGTAAACCATTTAAATCTGGCTACGCCCGCGACGTGAGGGGGGCGCGGGGCGAGACGACAACGGGCGAGCGTGCCACGAGCGACCGTCCGGCGACGGGAGGTAGCTACCAAAACATTAAGGTTGATTTCTCCTTGCAGAAATCTTGGGAATTTAAGAATTGATAATAATAATTAGAATTATCGTCAAATGTGGCATTAATAATTGTGATTTTTGATATAATGTTTTTTAAGAATAAAATTCATGAAAATGCCATCGATCACTCGAAAGGAGATTCAGTTATTAATTTCTCAGAAATTATCGAACGGATTTGAATAATTTTTGAGTGGTGTTGGGAGTGGGATCAGGAGTATGAATGTGAGCGGAAACGGGAGCGGGATTCGGCTCAGGTGGTCTCTCGCACACGAAAAAACTGGACCACGGCCGAGTTGGCGTGCGGACTTTGGGGTTCACGGGTGGGCTTGGTGCCCGCGTGCGAGTTAACTACTACTTTATGAAGTAGGCGATTTGACAAAAGTCAGAGTTGCGTATCTACCGGAATTGAGAGCGGTTTTGAGAGCGGAATTGGAAGCGGTAATCAGGGCGGAATTGAGAGCGGTACTATGAGCAGAATATGTAGAGGAATTGAGAGCGGAACTACAGCGGAAGTGGAAGCGGAATTTTGACAGGAAATGAGAGCGGAATTAAGAGCGGTAACTTTCGGTAAATTCGGTTACTTTCAATAAATTCACTTAGTAACTCAAAGAAACGAAAGTTACCGCTCTTAATTACTCTTCAAATTTCGCTCTCAATTCAATTGCGCTCATAGTTCCGCTCTTAATTTCGCTCTCAATTCCGCTCCCAAATCCGCTTTCAAACTCGCTCTCAATCCCGCCTTCCGCGCACGGCACCGCGCACCGGCCGCATGCTCGTGCGCAGGCGATGTCCACTAAATCACGACAAATTCTATAAAATCCGTAATTCCGTGATTATTTTTAATAAATCTATCAATCGTAAAACAAATTGTTTTTTAAGAAATTTAAACCTATTACCCATGTATGTATAGTTCAGAAAATATAAGTCTTTATCTTGCCAAAGAACGTCCGTAACTTAGGCGTGTTTTTGATGAAAACTCATGAAATTTTTATTATTAATTTCTCCATATCTATAAATTTTCTGTAAAACATTAATTTTATGCAAACATTCATATCGACTATCCGATAAGCAATATAAAATATCATTTCTTATTATTACTTTATATCGATTGTACGTCCGAGACGGCTCCGGGCACCGGACCTGCAACGATGGTGACCACATTACAGGACCCGCACCGCAAAAACTCGCACCGTGCCAAGTCTCTGATAATATTTTTAATGTACCATTATTCGTATCATTTATTTTTAAGTCCTGGTAACAAATTTAAATTCATCTAATATAATAATATATTTATAAGATGGCAGTAAAGAATTCACAGTTTTAAGCTTTAATCTGCTTAGGATTCCATAACCACCTAGTAACCCTTATAGATTCCTCGTGTCTATCCGGCTGGTGATATCCGTCAATCCGTCTGTATGTCACATAGACAAGCGTTAAGGTTGGGAGGAGGAGGGGGGGGACACTTTAAACGTTTACAGTTACAGAATTTGAATGATACCTAAGTTGTAAAACGTTTACAGTTACAGAATTTGAATGATACCTAAGTTGTAAAACGTTTACAGTTACAGAATTTGAATGATACCTAAGTTGTAAAACATTTACAGTTACAGAATTTGAATGATACCTAAGTTGTAAAACTTTCAATGCAAGTTATAACGGAACGGCCCCAGTATGCCAAAGTTACGTTGTGAAAATGAACTCGACGGAAAGCTGTCAGTGTTGTTATGAAATATTATACATAAATAAACAAGAAATTAGTTAATTTGGATTAAAATATATGGAATTTTTTTGACTGCAAATATTTATTATTTTTCGTGATAATAGCCACGGACCTCTACCTCTCCCGTGTGCGTTGTCGGCCGGTTTATTGGAAAGGCGATAGTGTCGGACGCGGGTAATCAATTTGTAAACGTGTTTATGTTAATTATATTGCAATAAATATAAATATGAAGTTACAAGTGTGTCTAATGAGTGAGCGAGCGAGCGGGGCGCGCTAATAGTCACATTTGTAAAACAAATAGGAGTGAGCGAGTAGCGCTGCGCTCTGTTCGCTCAATAAAAGCTGTCATAAAAACTTGCGCTGTAATATAAATTAAACGGGTTCCGTCTGTCCGGCGGCCCGGCGCGAATAAGGCCGGGGCCGCACGCGCAGGTTTTGCCCGGCCCGGGGGACCGAAACAAACGCACCGACTTGGAGCCCGGCCACCGGCTTATCGCCACGGACGCGCCGGTCGGTCGCGGTGTCCTCGGTCTTACTTCGGCTGTCGTCGCGATCGGTCCTCTCACAGAGGTGGTAATGGATGATTATTTTATTTATTTATTTTAATTACGTGCAGTTTTGAGACTATTCACACCAATATCTTCAGAAACAAACACCGTTTAACATTTTATTAACCGACTTCAATAAAAGGATGTTCTTATACCGATTTCGATTATTCCTACATTCTTAAATGTGATCTTCGCCCTAGTCGTGTGGACCGGCCAACCCGAGAGGCGACGGCCCCGATCGCTGGCTAACCGGGCCGGGCGACCGGCTCCGTGTGTGTCAAGGCCATACGTTTTATTGAATTAAAGTAAAAATACTTTATTGCACAAAAAGAAAACAACAGATAAATAGAAAACAAACAGATCACAAATCACTATGTATATTTGGCAAAAGGGGGGAAAGTCAGCAAATGCTGACATACTCGGGTACCAAATATGCAGCGCTGTTTGTCATTTCCCCCCTTATCCCGAGAGCGATAGTGATAGTGGGTTAAAAAATTATATAAAGTATTGAATTTGCGTCTCCAGGCGACCGGCTCCGGGCGACCGGCGGCCCGGGCAAAACCTGCGTGTATGGCCCCGCCCTAAGTCTACGAAATATTAGCCAACATCACGACCATTCTCACGTAAAATAGTTGTGATTTAATTAAATTAATTGACTTCTTCTACGTTTAGATTACGATTCCTCAGTATTAATAGCTCAGTATCACTTACGCGATCAGACCTCTCTCGAGCTCGCCTCGCCCGCACCCCCGCACCCTCTGCACCCCGAGCAAACCAACAAACTGCAGACATTATCTAAATCAGGTGACCGCTCCTTTCATACGGGATGGAAGTGAGCCGTTTGAAAAGTACATTTCATTAACCCCCGACCGATTGAGGGGTATGAGTTTGACACGTTTGTCTGTTTGTCTGTGTTTCTCTGTAGCATCATAACTTGACAACGGATGATCAGATTTGGACCCGGTTTATTTTTATTTAATAGATAATTTTGTCGACAGTGTTCTTAGCTAGGTCTGATAATAATTGGACCAGTGGTTTCCAAGATCTTGGGGTAATTTTTGATGTCAGGTGGGATCTCTGGAACGGTAATAGGTAGATGGTTCGAATTTGAGCTCAAATATTCAGGTTCATGGTGCGTTTCCGACGTCTGGAACCTTGAGGATCTGACGAACATCCCAAGGGATGTTGGAGTATGATGGGATCTCTGGAACGATAAGTCAGGTGGTTCGAGTTTGAGTTAAAATGTTCATGACTATGGTGACCTTCCCACATCTGAAACCTTGAGGATCTGATGAAGACCCGGAAAAAGTAAGGGCATCGCCACAACGGTACGTCGGGGATTTCTTCGATTTTTAATTTATAGTTATACAATTAGCATATCGTTGCGTGTAACCTACCTAGTAATACGGCCCGTGGCGCTCGGCGCGCGCGGCGGCAGGATCTGTCGTCGTGTCGGTGCCTCGAGACGATCTATGAATGCGTGCGTGTAGCGACGTCACGTCAGTCACGTCACGTCACGTCACGACTCGGATGCAGATCGCAGTCGATGCAATGCAAAAACGTCTCACAGTGATTTAGATCACCGGCCGCCGCGCCCGCCGGGCGGGCTCCGTGTCGGAGACGGGCGGCGGCGGCAGGAAACGCGGCGCGCTCATTAGCGTGCGGGGCGGCCTGCGCCTGCGCCTGCGCCCGCGCCCGCCGCGTGTAACGGTACATCTTCACGTCACGTCACGACGCACGCACCTGTCCGCGACTCTGCGCCGGCGTCGGTCTACTACACAGCACGCCACAGCTCTCTCCGTCTGCTCGGCTTATCGCGCTGCACCCGCGGTACACCTACCTGCCTGGTGCTCTCCAGATAAACTCGTACACCCACACGAGGAAACGGAGAGCTGCGCGCACTGGCTCGCCGGCGTATGGTCGTGACTCGTGACGTGACAGATATTAATTAACGTTATCATATCGGCGACGGACAAGGATGCCGCCGCGCCGCCTGTGCGGGGGGAGACGTCGCGCGCTCCGCGGTAATCTAATTCATTAGTTTAATTAAGTTAATGCGCGGGTCACGCGCACCGCGGGGGGGGCGGGCCACGGGGGGCGGGGAGGGGGGGGGGGGAGAGATAAATCGTCCCGGTCTAGGAAAAAAGCGGTTGTAAATCTTATTGCGAACTGCGCTTGATTTCTCCGTCGGCACGACATAATTACATGATCGCTCTCCCCCGCCCCGCCGCATACCGCACACCGCACACCGCTCGCCGCATGCGCAGGCGTTCGTTCGAGCAATTTCCGATGACAGACGTGTGATTACTGTGAAATATGTAACACTTTCTAGAAGCCAATTATAAATCCATCACAATATCACTGCCCCCGATATTAAACCGTAACTTGCAGTACGTACGCCGTACGATGATAACCGGCTCCATTGAGACCCCGGCGCTTTGTGCTCGTCCTCCTCGAGAGAGCAGCGTCACCATGTCGGTCTTTATACTGTGGCAGTGGTGTGTACAGTGTCGGCAGGCGTGTGACAGTATGCCGTGTTCTGGCCCGGTTTCCGTGCCCTCGCCGGGCGCCGGACAGCCGGACCACAGAATACTATCTATTATCTTGAAATAAATATCTCCAATTGTCAGCCAACAAATTGGAGAGTCCTGTCCGCGCGCTATCGCCGCATCGCCGCATCCCCCCCCCCCCCCCCCCCCCCCCCTCCCGCAGCCGCACACCTGGGCCACAACACCTACAGGCCGCACTATCTCTAATTAACATCGCGTCTCTGATCGATAGCTCTCCTCGCCCTCCGCCCCGCGCCCCTCCGTGCGCTCGTCCTCACCGATACCGGCGCTTTTAAAGTAAAAGCGCTCCTTAATTGACAGCCTCCGATTAGAGATAGATTTCATTTATTTTTCAAACTACAACTTTAAATAATTTAGAACTTTATTCTTATCTCACGGAGAGCATCATTACGTCAGCGATGTGGTGCGTCAGACGGACGCGCGGACCGTCCGGGGTCGCACAGAGCGTAATCCTCAGGGAAATGTCCGTGAAGCGCGCACTTGTTGCGTCCCACGAGGCGCGGGCGCATTCGCATTGTCTCGGCGACAATGGCGAATTAGTGGGGGTCGCCGGAGTGCCGCGGCCGGCCACTATCGTAGGTACACACGAGGATTAGGCCAGGACGTCACGGGTCCGGTTACATTCCGGTTCGATTCGCCTCATCCAATCGCGAACCGCGGATTTCAAGTTGGGGGAGGGCGGAGCGCATGTTATTAGTGGGAACCGGACCGGACGCGTGCAGTCCGGCCGGCTGTCCCCCTCACCCGTGTCGCCCCGCAGCTGCGCGACCCTAACAGCGACCCCCCGCGCCCCCCCGCCCGCACCGCTCGTCCACATTACGTACAAACTATTAATGTTTACAGTTTAATTATCAAACAAAGGTCCGCCCTCGGTCTCCGTGCGACAATACACTCGCTGTGCGTTCGTTATATTCATTTCATTAATTTTGAATAACATTATATTTCTAAATTAATTAAACTTGAACAAGTTCGGCTCGCCGTTCCGGTTCAAATGGCGACCCGACTCTACTTCCCGCTACCACTTCTGACACGTGTCGGTAAGGTGGGTACTCGTATGTAAAGTATATAGGTTTCAAAGGTGCCAGAGTCGTAAGGGGATATACTATATGTATGTATATCCTTCCTTCCTTTTTTTTTGCTCTAAAGCTGCAATGCATTATATTTCGGAAAGTGCTCGCTACGTCCGCCGGACGCCGGCGCAGGTGGTGGGTGCTGCTGTCGTGTGGTGGGTGGTGGGTGCCCGCTAGCTGACAACAATCCTAAATATTTGCAAACGACAAATGTCACTTAGTTAGTCGTAATTATGAATGTTGATAAATTACAACTAATTTAATGTTGAACGTCGTCACTTTTTCAACTGTGACATTATAGTAATTAAATTACTTAGTTACTTACCTCACCTTAAGTGCACCAAGTCCCCCGTCAGGTGGGTCCTGCAAGTGACCGTCGCAGTCGTTCTGCGCGTCTATTTCAACAATTCCCTGCCGTTTCTTCGTAGTTTTGCCACCGTACGAGTGACATCGGACCGGTTACCTCTCAACCTCCCGACAGACATTTTGTTTGGACATTTTGATACCTTGGATATTGTGATACTTTGGACATTATGGACCCGAAGGCAAACAAGGTGGCGAGTTTGTGAGTGCATAATGAAATATAATATAATACTAAATACTGGACCGGTCGGGGTCCCTCCTCGTACGTAGTGATGATGTCTAGTCGGTGTGATCGGTGGTGTCTCTGTAGATAATGAGATGAAAGGAAGACGCCTCGGCATATCGTGATGATTATCACGTGACGATCGTGGAGTGTGAGTGACGGGCGAGGTGTCACGCGTCACGTGACATTACGTCACGTCGTGTCGAATCGAACAAGCGTGTGTGAATGAGTGAGTGTGAACCGTCTGTATCCATTATCTAAGAGCGAGTGTGGAGCGAGCGGAGCGTCGCGACGGCGCTCGTGACGGCCGCTTCTCGGTCACACTTCGGCCGGTCGGCCACACGTGTCCGAGTAGATGTTGTATCTGATGTAAGCAGGTAGGTACAGGTACGTGGTAGCAGCCAGCATACTTACTCGTACCTATTCCAAACGAACATTTCTACGTGTCATAATCCTTCCTCATACGAGTAGATGTAGTCGAGGTGAATGTAATTAGTTCGAGTAGTCACAGAAACAAACGGGTACAGGGGGTTACTTGTAATAGTATGCAGTGTGCAGTGTGCAGTCAGTGAGGGAGGCGCGGGAGCATCGATATAAGCAATTATGTTGTCGTCGCTTATCGGGCGCACCCGGTGGCCCGCCCGGCGCCCGCGCAGGTCGCGGCCCGCTCGCGACACGGCGTCTCAGATAATAGTGCACTGATCGGCCGCCGTGTCGGCCGCGGCCCACGCCGCGCGCCGCCACTATGTAAGGTTCTATCCTGTGCGCAGCGCGCGGTAGCCGGTGGCGCGCCGGCGCATTGTGAGCCGATAGCCGCCGATAACACGAGGTTAATTGACCAGACCCTTGGCTATTGTTTGTCCGACGGTTCCTTTAGTTGTCACTAGTCTGTTTAGTTGCGAGTGAAATTGATTTTTATGAATTCTTAGATAATTCATGACATTGTGGTGTTTTTTTAGATACTCGTACCTATCCCGGAACTCGTCAATGCTGCTTCTTTGTCGTCGCTGGGAGGTTTCCAGTTGCGGACGTGGCGGGAGTAGTCGCTCGTCATGGGGCGGACCCCCCACATTCCACGGCACTGCACTGTGCACCCCTCCCCTCCCCTCCCATCCCCGGGGAGCGCGATGGCCGCCGCGTCTCGATCGAGCACGCTCACGGTCCCTCGAGCCGGATCGAATGTGGCATTCAAAATGGTCTCCGGCAGCCGGCTTCAGGTTTCAGGCCGCCCGAGTGCGCATTGTGTGCCGCGGAGCGTGGCGGTCGGGGGCGCGGGGGCGGGCGGGCGCGGCGCGCGATTGGTCACCACAGCGCCGATGTGCGGGTGCGATTGCCATCGATTTCGCGGTCAATTTGCGGCGCGGTCGCGCGATGTCGCGATATGTCGCGATATCAGCACAATTACATCGTCGCCAGGCGCCGGTGCCGAGTGCCGGGGACAATACGACACGAACGAGTCCGCCGCGCCGGTGCGAGTACATATATCTAAGCCTGGGCCTGTCCGAGAAACATACCTGATACGAGGTAGGTACTCGTATCTATACACCTAATCCAATTTAATGAATCATACGATAATCACCGCACAAACAAGCTACCTACTATATTCGCCTCGCATCGCAACTGCATCATATATTCCGTTTAACTTCTGTTATGGAATCGTTAAGTCGGAAGTGCTACAAATTACGCACCGATATGGAAATGAAAGGTGCTAAATTGGAAATGAGCAATTAATGAAACGAGGAGCCGCGGCCGGCGCGTGTGAACCGGGCCGCGCGGACCGGCTGTTTGTTTACAGTTTAGACTGTACAGTATAGGTACTGCTATATATAATACATGTATAACTCGTGTGTCTGTTGAACCATAGCCTAAAAAATCATCGTCCTTTAATGGAGCCATCGCCCTGTGATCGGATCACCGCACCGCTCAGGTACGAGTAGATCTATAGATGACACCACACGGATGATACATAAACTACAAGACAGTTTGTCGCCGCTCGGTTCCTCTGAATACATTATTAAGGAATATTAAGATAACCGTCTTCCATCGAGTAAGAAATGAACTGCGTAATAATCTACAAGGTAAAATCTAATAAACGCTAATGAAAATTAGAATGAAGGTACGTAGTATTATTTAGTATTCTGTGGTGAAGGCCTACGAGTAGGCACTCGTACATAACACTCGCTGGTCGCCACTGTCCGCACATTCTCTCCGCCTATAACAATAATGGGCGAGGGTCATCAATAGACAATTAAGCTCCCGCTAATCGCCCGCCGCTAACGGCCACGAGTCCTGGCGTCGTCACGCGCTCGTCACGCCCTCGTCACGCCGTCGTCACGCCGTCGCGAGATTTCACGGCAATGCGTGTTTCCGGCACTCGTCAAGTTCTTGAGGTTTTTTTTGTGGCACTGAGCCGGGTGGTCCCCCCTCCCCGCGCGGAGCCGGCCGTGTATGTCTCCACTCTCCTCAAATGACGACAAGTCTGAGGCCGACGCGCTGCCGGTTCTGATCTGATCGCTGTAATAATACAATCACTTTTCTCAAAGATGGTAGAACGTGTGCTCCAAACATTCGAATTTCGAAGATTCGACATACTCTCGATTAGACAGATCCGGGTAGAAATCTTGGACGAAAGGAATTATAGTCTCGTTCGTTCCTTCGTGACGAAAAGTCGATTTTCCTGGCTCGAAGCCGAATATTTATATACTATAAAATTAAAACACGACATATAAACACTTCAGGCCTAGACCGGGAATTCTCTCGTCTTTTATTTTTTACTTTTTAGGGATCCGTACCCCGAAAGGGAAGTCACGCGGCACCGTGTGGCGCGTGTGCCCCCGCTAATTGTCACGACTCCAGGAAATATATTCTGCGCCGCGATGCCCTGACCTACACAACGGCGAGGTGGCCAGTTTGTGGTTGTTTAGTGTTTTAAAACATCGAGGCCCGACCGGCACGGTGTGTGGAGAAAGTGCCGCGTTTAGCTGAACGTGTATAATTGGGCCGGTATTGCGACACGCGGCCCAGCACGCGGGCCGGGCCACCGCCGACGAGCGGATCCTTCAACCCTATTGATACTAACACTACACTGCACTGTACTGCCCGTTGAAAGTAGATATTGGCAGGGCTGCCAATTTGACTCCTGCAGGTTTTACTTCGTGAACCGGGACTTCTTGCGGCGTTCTCACTGCACTGGAGTGTCTGCACTGGTGACAGTTTCTCTTTCATGTCATTTTCACATTTGCAATATAATATTCTTCTTTACAGGTGTAGTAAAGTTCATTTTTGAAATAATCAGTTAGTTTCAGATCCCTTTTGTCATCTCGTTAGGTATAATCACCTAACGAGATGACAAAAGGGATCTGATACTGCTCCATATTTCTTCTATTTCTGGTCCAGTGTTTGTGTACACCACATTTAGTCTTTCCTTGGGGCTTTCACTAAAATTTTATTAGGTCCGTTTCAGCTCTTTGAGCTCTTCCTCTGTAGATATTATAATTTTCTCCATATTGATAATAATTAGGGCGTAATTTATTGTAATTTTTATGAAACACCAATATTTTACAGTTCACAATCACTCGATAATTTCGTATCGTGGTAATTATTTGATTGAATTGATTGATATTGCTTTCAATATCAAAGAGGGTATATTTTTTTCTTTTGTAAGTGTTGTCCATAGAGGATTTTACACTACACAGGTTCTGATTATCAATCAAGTCCGTTAATATTGGGAGATTGATTCAATTTTAATAGCAACACTGAATATTAAATGTCACTTGTCAATGATTCACCATAGTTCGTCACTTTATTGCACGTACCTACTAGTGTATTTTAACACAGATTTATCACATGTTTCTCACTCACGATCACAAACCGAAATCATTAGCGGCCAATTTAACTACAACACGATCCGGCACGAAGGACCATGTTCACGCTTACTTATGGTCCTTCCAAAAAAAACGACGAAATGCGAATATAGAGTTTTATTTACTCACAGAAACTTGAAAAACAATTGATTTTATTTTTGCCTATATCTCACACAGAAAACATTATATTACCGCGCACCAAAACAGTACAGTGCCATCTTTCGGCATATTACACCAATCGGCCATCTTTAATTATTTTTTCTTGTTACAACTCAGGACTCCCTACGACTTTAGTTCGAGAAGACCCCATCTAACTATTATAGTTTCGGCGGGCTGATTATCTTCCAATTCTTCCAGTTTCATATTGTGAAATTGAAGTTCACTTACTTTTTCCTAGCCATCATCAGATCCTCAAGGTTTCAGATGTCGGAAACGCACCATGTACCTAACTATTTGAGCTCAAATTCGAACCATCTAGCTATTACCTACCGTTCCAGAAATCCCATCTGACATCAAAGATACTCCAAGATCTTGGAAACCACTAATCCAATTTTTATCAGACCTAGATAAGAACACCCTCGATAAAATTCTCTATTAAATTTTAAAAAAACCGGGTCCAAATCTGATCATCCGTTATCAAGTTATGATGTCACACACAAACGTGTCAAACTTATAACATAACTAACATAACTTATAACTTATCCCTTGATCGGTCGGGGGTTATTCTCATTCTCATTAGCCACTCCACCCTGATGACGTTTTCTTGAGTGACTGCCGTCGGTGGTCGCCCCGGTGTGAGGTCATCATCAGGTCGCTCCGACCACGCCTACACTCACGACACCAATAGGTGATGGTGCAAGTGTTGGAGCCAATTCCCCTAAAGCACTGATTACATTTTCATGTGATTCCTTATATGTTAACCCTCGTTTAAAATCATAATAGATCAGAGCACGAAACGCTTCCCGCGTTACCTCCATCGTTGTTGTTTTTTTTAAGGCAAAGGGGACAGATATGGCTGTATGGGCTGCCATATCTGATGTAAACAACTCTTTAAAGTCTTTATTAAAATGCTGGTGTGACACATTTCAATGCTATCTGGGAGAATCTTCCACGCTTCTGCGCCATCCGAACCAAATAAGAAGGCGTCCCGGCCGCAGTATGGCTCTTCAAAATCCAGCCAAGTACGGATCGGGCTGCAGCGTCTTATTTGACTTTACTTCACTGTCCCACACATTATTCACTTCTTATCGAAGTTCTTCGAGCAAGATTTTTACCTCCATCGTAGCGATTGAAAAGTGGCAGACATGTTTTTTTATCAATTAATTGCCAGTGATACTTGGCCAAGGGGTTTTTAATAAAATTTGCCTCTAAAAGTAAAACAATGAGGTTGATAACAAGCCGTTGACTAACGATTTTTGGACCGTCCGTCCCTCGTACGTCTGTGCCGTAGCCGCCTTGAAATTACGGCTCCGGTACAACTGTATGTTTCTTCCTCGCCGTACAGGACAGAAGAGTGAGGCACTCTTAACGCAGTGCAACGTATTACCTAGTTATCTAGATACGTACTACGCCGTCACGTGACCACGTCCCGCTGTCCGGCCCCGCGGCCGCCCGTGCTGTCCGCCCGTGCCGCCCGCGCCGTACCTTAAACTAAACTTTATTTAATGTCCCCTCCCGAGCGTGGAGCGGAGTCTGCTCACTCGCTGCGCGCTAAAGAGCACGCAATCTGTTATATCACTATATCGCTAGACATCAAACGTCTGTGGTACAGACACATACATACATAAACTCACGTCTACAACACAAAATATAATATATAGATTTTTGCCCGTAGTGTCATCTGCACCATTGACCAGCACCATTGATGGTGCAAATTTGTGTCCATAATCCCTGAGGGGGCACATAGAGGAACCACCGACAGGTAGTTTACTTTTCGCCGTAAAATTTGGTGGACATGATAGGTGGCAAGCCTACCGCCGTCTATTAGGTGTAGAATATTATCCACAAAATCCCTCAGTCGCCTCGTACGACACCCACGGGAAGAGTTGGGAGTGGTGCTATTCTTTATGACCGGCACATTATATTACTTGCCGATACCTTCAGTTCACCCACCAGTACCGGGGTTTAAATTAACATACTCACTTATAAGCCGCTGTAGAGCAGACTCTGCTCAGGGTGACGATTAGGTACTCGGCGATTAATCGTATTGTGGCGAGCGACACGCGTCAGAACAGAATATTGTTATACAACATGGTCACCTGGCTGCGACGGGGGCCGGGGCCGGGGTCGGGGATTCGGGGATCCATTCACCTGGTCACCGTTGAAAACCGGCTCCCGGCCGGGCGCGGGCGGGAGCGGGCGGGAGGGGCGCATGAGATGATATACAAATTGCCTAAAAACATTGCCTTCATCGATGGATGAAGGCAATCTGATGAGATGAGATTGAAACTGAAACTTGTGTTATCGTCAATTTGCAGTGTTGCAGAAATTTGCACTGCTGCATACGAGCAGGTCCCCGTGTCGACCGCGGGAGGGCGCGGCACGTGCGAGCGGCACGTCTCCCCCGCTTTCGACTTTAGAAAGTGTTTAGTTTAGTTTCCCCTCCGTGTTTGCGGATTTGACAGATATGTGATGCCTTAAACACGAGATGATGGCCGGGTAAACGCTCCAAATTATACGACTCGTGAACACAACACGCTCGCCGCGGGGACCGGGACGCGAGGGAGGAGGAGGGGGGAGAGGCTTTTAAGATAGGCATCTCCAAACAAAGCGCTGTTTAATGCGCGCTCGTAACGTAATGTATAAAACGTCGGCCCGAGCGGGCTCCCGGCACGCCGCCGCCGCCGCGCCGCACACCGCCGCGCGCCGCTGTACGACCACAATACAACGCTTAAAGGTCATTTAAACATCGAGACCCACTTTGCGTGTTTGAGTTTTCATTTCAAAATATAATGTTTTGACACTGGTAATGATGTTTTGTATCTTAAAAGCATCGACAGGTTTGTGAGCGGAGCGGCTTTTAGAGGAGGTGTACTCGTAGGTATATACTCTTACTTACGTATACTTACCTGGTGTGACCACGAGTCGGTCGTGGATACAAAATCAAAATCACAAGGTCACTTTATCGAAACTACCGCGCCGTGCCCTCTACAAGCTGTTCGTCGTTTCTTTTATTTCAGCATAAAAGAAACGACGCAAGAAACGAGTGGTCCGATCGAGTCGGATCTTCATGATTTCGCTCGTCGTATGTGCCTCCAAATCTGAACTGGCCTTTCTGAAACAGATAAGCTCTAACAGATAACAGGTAAGCTCTACCTGTGTACGTCAAATTTCTTATTGTTGTTTTTTTCATGTGTGGTTTATGTGTGCAAATAAAGTATAATAATAATAATAATGAGTACACGTATCTGTCGACCATAACTATAACAAATTGATTCACGTCATTAATTAGACGATACCACTTGGATTAATTGTATCTGCTCGTAAATGATAGCGTCCATTAAATAATGAATGACGTGACGAGCGTGCCGTAACGCAGACCGAGCGCGGTCCGGCGCGTCGCGGCAGTCTCGCGAGGAGCAGGGTGCAGGGTGCAGGGTGCGGGGTGCGGGGTGCGGTGCTGGCAGTCGCGGACAGCATTCATTATGACTTTAATTAATTAATTAATTTTCATGCACTTTCAGTGAAACTAAACTACGCAGATCAAGCAGATCTGGATGACACATCATCCAGATCTGCGACCTGCCAGCGCGACAGATTTAATTAAAAATTCCCATAGGGCAAGGAAAGGAAAAACTGGCGCACACCACACACACACACGCAAACACCCGGCACACCATTAATCACAGCCCGTAGCGGTGCGCGCGCGCATCGCCTTCAATTTATCGGATGATCCGGCGATCGTGTTCGATAATTGTGTTTCCACACGCCCGCGTCGCGCCGGCCATAGCATAGCATAGCGTGCGCCGGAGCCAGCGCCGCGCCGCCGCCGCCGCGCCGCGCACCGTTTTTGTTTAATCACCTGTACTCCTGACGTCCTAATCTGTGCTATCAGACGATAACTAGTTCTGA
Source organism: Hofmannophila pseudospretella (assembly GCA_947369225.1). Taxonomy (NCBI): domain Eukaryota; kingdom Metazoa; phylum Arthropoda; class Insecta; order Lepidoptera; family Oecophoridae; genus Hofmannophila; species Hofmannophila pseudospretella. The sequence continues at coordinate 13,252,133 of OX376330.1, read as the reverse complement.
TTAATGATAATTTATGTTCTATCGAGAGCTCATCTCCGAGAAATTCCTTAAACCTCTCACCTAGTATTGTCATCATCGTATCAGTGACTCCCGTCACCCGCTCGGGGCACGAGTTTACGTCACGTAAACTAGCTGCTTTCACAGAATGGCTATTGTTTTCAAACTATAACGACATCATCGTTTCTCAGTGTCAGTGGCGGGTGCGGGTGCGGGTGCGGGAGATCGCGTGCGCGCGCGCCGCCCGCGGCTAGAGCCTGTTGTTTAATCATCAGGTCGCAGGCAGGCGGCCTCGCCGGCCCCCGACACTGGCATCGCGCTCAGCCGCGAGGGACGTCCGGTATGGTACAATTATATAAATGCTCCGGAGCCCTGTCGCCTCGAGCTCGCGGCCTCATACCCATTAGATAGATGCCTATCCATTAGATTAGAGCAGACACACGTCACGTGACACAGGCACACAATGTGTGACCGTGTCATAGGCGCCCGAAGACGACAACCAAACTGCCGTTGCCGCTCGCCGCTGCATGCGATCATATTATAGTAATTACTTCGCAGACTGCTGCCGTGAGCGGGTCGTGTGTCGAGCGCTCGAGCCGTGCCGGCTCGGCCGAGCGCGGCGTGGCGTGTTCCGAGGGCCCGTGCACCACACGTGACAAGTGACAAGTGAGGCGCATCGCTCATCCGAGCGACTTGCTCTCTCGAAATTAATAAAGCGCGGATTAGCGTCGCGACCGCCATCGTTTACCGCAAAGACAATGCGCGCGCATTCAGCCGCGTCTTTGTGGCGAGGCGATTAGAGCTGAGCTTTAGAAACTGGCTGAAAGAGTCGCAGCCGCAGCCGACCCGCGACAAAGCGGCCGCGCACATCGTGTCCTCACACATACTCGTACTCGGCACGCCTCGTGTACCGCGACCCCCGTCTCCGCCGCGGCAACTGCTGAATATCTCACATATTCTCTACTAAATATGTTCAGTACCTCGTATAATATGTATCCTGTTGGATAGGCCGATCTCATTTCACGCGGAGTTGGATGATGAACAAGATGATGACATTTATTTCTATATTTATTCTGCTTTGATAGCCAGCTCTTCCACTTCATTCATCTCTGGTGTTCCTGTCTGTCTCACCTACAGGAACAAGCACTGAGATGACTCCGTATAGAAAGTAGACGTGGGGCTCGTACTCGTATCTGCACCTGCTGATGGCGAGTGCTTTATGTGATGTGTCTGTCGGTTAGTAAGTTAATTTAGCAACACTCTCGGGACGTCAACGTGGAGTCTCACCCTCACCCTCACCTGAAGGTGAAGGACCAGCCCCCACTACGTGGCGCGGTACAGGTCGGCTGCGCGCGCGCACACCCGACCTGTACTACGATGCATGCATTATGTATGACCAAAACGACAATATAAACATTGTATTCAAATATAATGCACGCTGGAAGCTGTAAACCATTATGACGATCGTTTTATCGACGATATTGTATTACCTACTATAAAACGCGGTGCATAATGCATATACAGCAGCGTACGAGTGCTACAGCTTCTCTACAGTTTGTTGCATTTGATGGTATCCTTATAAGTACACGTCGTTAGATGAGTTTAAGGAGGAACAATATTAAACGTCGAAGGGATAGTGTTTTTTCCCACACACTTGTGTCGAACCCATAAACATACTATCTACTGGCGATCCTACGTTTATGGTCGGATAGAACGGTGCATTCTTAGAAATTGTGAACGAAGCACGACCGCCGCGCGCCGCCGTACGGAAAGTGTCGTGTTGTCGCCCTCAATTAGCCCGGCGGGCGCGAGTGCCGAGTGACGGGTGCTGACGTCACGCACGTGTCACGTGCACTGCCGGGACGCGACACGAGAGCCGCTCGTATCATACGGGACACACGTATGGTACGGAGTCATTACTCTAACTGCTAACTGGTAACGGTCCCTCGCAGAGTAGAGCAGCTCTACAGACGCGCAAATTGGACGCGAGTCGAGCGCCGCGTAATGAGCTCGAGCTGTTTCGTGTCGTGTGTCGTGTCTCTAACGTTATAGGTGCTGTCCGTCAGACGCGCCGGCGACACGTGCTACTGCATTATATTTGTGTTTCGTATCTTCAATTAAATTGTTAAATTGCCGTTTCACTAGGTACTACTGGAAAACCTCTGTAGATCGACATCCCCGTTGACTAGGAGCCTACATTTCGGTCGCGGAACGACTTGGATTCTCTGACGGGTCCTCGGGCACTTGCCGTTCTTCTTCTTGTAGTCGCATCTTCATCTTCACCTATGTTTACCGGGTATTATGCACCCATCCTTCCTCACTCCTATTATTGTGGAAATTGGCAGTGCTTTCAGAAGAATGATGTTTCGGTATGGACCACTTCACGAAGCTCTAGCACTGTAGCCTGCACCACAACACAACACACATAAACAGAACGCAACACAATGGTAATTATAAATGAGCGCTGTGCATGCGCATATGCGCGGCCGCGCGCCTTTAATTGAATAACGGCTGCGCCTGCGCCGCATTACATTACGACATGCCCGCGTGAGTTACGAGCCCATACATCACGGGACCGCGGCCCTCGCACCGCCCGGACACCACCGACGGAGCGACATGTGTGCTCGCCATTACCGCACCCCACCTACCCCACAGACCCTTGCAGACATTATTCGTTGACTTCTTCACCGGTTTGCACCGGTTTGTCAGAACACTTTCAAACTCCGAGGGCCTGTAAGGGTCCAAGCTTGTCCGTCCTGCGCCGGATTGTGAATCTCCTCCCGAGTGTGTATTGTCTTCTGCGCCTGCGCACACACAACACTTTCATTCCAAGTATACCTCGGAGGGCCCGGTCTTCTCGGCCGTTCTAATGTCACTACGGGCAGTACTCGAGTAGCACACAAGCGTTATATACGAGGAAATATATATATATATATATATATATATATATATATATATATATATATATATATATATATATATATATATATATATACTGGGTGACAGCCCAAAGTTGAATTGCGGTATTATATGGGTTTCCCTAACATCTATTAGCTGGACTATAGAATTTATATATTGTTAATTTACTTAAGTTTTAACGAAATCAATTAAACAGACAAAAACTGTACAGAAAACATTCCACTACACTAGTTCTATTGTGTAATAAAATAAGCCATAAGATCTAAAAGAGAATCACGATAATACTTTTTAAAGCTCTGAGTTTCATAAAAAAGTTGCCAAAGAATGAAGTCTGATTATTGGTATATTTTAATACCATTGAAACGGCAGTTTTATAAGACCCTTGGCAAAATCCTCAAAAGAACCTGTTGCTATATAATATAGACATTGTAGAATGTTAGTAGTCCGTAGGCTGCAAAAACTGCGAATTGTAAACCCTTAACCAGTCGACGCGTTCAAGAATTAAAACGTATTCCTGGTAAAAAATTCTACAGCCAAACCCGTGGTTAAATATCTTTTTCAGCAATAAACCAAACATGACCTGACTAAAGAATATTGTATATACCTTTATACAGTTTGTGGAAGAATATTTTACATACCTTAATACGCTTAGTGGACTTCTGTTTCCAAATACTACGGCAGTTTCTGATCAGATTTTCAACTAACCTAGGTAGACAAAATGCTTTGAAAACTGGTTGGTAAATGGTTTACTGAGATAGCCCATGAAGTAGTAATTAACCCAACATTTAAAGAAAAACATCCCACACGTATGTTGTTTAACATTTTTTTCACCTAAATTAAACTATTACTCGGGCGCGTGAATCTTAAGTCGCTCAAAAAAACTTTTATTAGGTAATTTTCGAATTAAAACCTGATTAACATGTTTAAGGGAAAATTTTAGAGCAAAAACTTATTAATCAGCCTTAAACCAGCTATAAGACAGCTTTTGTAATGACTTTCACCGCAGGCCTTCTAAAGAGGCTGTATAATTTGTGCCTAATCTACACTTATAAGCGCTGGTTGCGCTTAATGTGTACTTTAAACGGCCTCTTATGACACGTTAAAGAATAGATAAGAACTATTCATGAGCTCTCGTAGGTACAGCTAGTTTGTGCCAGTCGGGCAGCCGTCAGTATATTCATATCTAAATTCAACCACTCGATCGTGTCCCACCCACAGAATACTGCACCTCGACTTCTAATAGTTTCCGGGTAACGATGGTCTATTTCTCGTCTGTCAAACTCCAATTAGAGAAGACGTTTATCAATCAATAAACGTTTATTTCAGACAATAGTGACCATACGGAATTGATTAGTAAATTCTCTTATGTGGCGGCTGCAAATTTTGACGACACGTGTCTATCTCCTAGCCCGGGGTGTAAACACTGGTACCTGCCGTGCGCACACGCTGCCGTTTATCGCCACTCGTAAACCTGCTAACGAACGCCGCTCGTCCGTCCGTCGGCGCAGGCGCAGGCGCAGGCTATAGCAATATATTGTTGTTGTCGTTTCGAGCCCCACGCTCGCGCAACTTCGTGCCCATTATTTTATATACTTTTACGGCGGCAGCTAAAGAAGCGGACGGTAGATTACCGGTTAGCCGCTGAAGAATTTATTGATTTTTGCATTGGAGAGTCCCTCGACCTTTCAAAAAGCAGACTGGACACGTCCGCGCGAGATTGTCACACTAGAGTGTCGAATGTTTGTAATAAACATCTCGTGTGCGCGCGCCTGGTGTGCGCGGAGTTGACCGGCGGCCGCCTCCACTCCACTCCACTCCACTCCACTGGTCGCGGTCGCACTCAGTGAGCCACTCCTGCGCACTCGGCCGCTCGAGGGCTCTCCGGCCGAACGTCAACATCTTACTTTAGCATTCTGAGTTTTGTAATCAACTTCCAGTACGCACAAGTCCGTTCCAAATGTTTTCCCACACACACACTAGTAGCGCGAGTAGGTAGTCTCGAGATGCTCGTTCATGTTCAAGTATTTTATTTTATAACTGCCTATAAATAGTATACTAACTAACAAATTGAAAATCTAAAATTGTTGATCGTGAGAGTTGCCCGTGTGACTGGTGTTCTCGGAATGCCCAAACCATTGAGCACTTACACTGCCTGCACTGCCCGCGGTTTAGGCAAGCACCGGGTTCGAAACCGTGCAGTGACATGTACGAGTACCAATGAGTTTTTCGTATTTTTCGAAGACTTACGTACATTTACCGACTGCTCTAACGGTGAAGGAAAACATCGTGACGAAACCTGCATGTCTAAGATGACCAGTGTGTAAACGGGGTAGGCACAAAAGATCCTCAAGGGTCGAAGTGCCGCTGGTATTATCCCGGCCCCCTATCATAAGATAAGATAAAGGCACAAGCACGAGTCACTGCGCCTGTTTCACAAAACTGAACATACAATTTGGCTCAACTCCTCGATAAAGAACAAACTATAGAATCCTTTCATGATTTGGTTCACAGAATTTTCAGTAAGTACTTTAAAGAAATATAATGTTGCGATTCCTGGTCATCGCAACCGTGATGCATCACAAATTTTCCAAACATTTATCTTCTAATCCTCGTGATTAAACTATCGTTTAAAGATAAGACCCCACGATATTAAGTTATAAGTCCTCCCTAGTATATCCAATAATAGCCCCGAAAGGGCGGACGGTACCTATATCGCTAGCAGTCCGGCCTTTTGAGGCCGACTCCAACGTAACTCACGGGAAACACAAGTGAAATCATATAGGACTAAAAAAACCACAAGTGGAAGTAGCTCACGCATAACTCCCGGAGTCGTAACTCCCGGGTCACGGTCAGGTGCGCACGGGCACCGCGCCGCCACTCGGCGCTCTCCTCTCTACTCGACGGGAACCGCGCACTACTAGCACATGGTAGGTACAGAGAGACGAGTGGCGAAGTCAGTGCACCGCTCGCCGGGGCGAATCGATCGCAGCGCGGTGTGCATGGCTCGTGACTGCACGGCGCGCGCACGCAGCGGCCGGGATCTACGAGTGGTCAGATAAATCTCACTCGACGCCGCGACTCTCGCCGCTGAGAGTATAAATGCGGCGTTAATAGCGAGCGTCACGAGAGGCCGGGCCCGCCGCCGCGCAGACCCCGCCTCGCTGCACACCTACGAGTGCATACACGCACCGGGTACCTACTCGTAATCACTGGCCGATCGCTGCGCGAGACTGACCGGAACACGACTTCAGTCCGAGCCGGGGCCCGGGGTGCGACCCCTCACAGAGTAGAGTCGAGGTCGAGGGAGTGGTTGTTTCTGCTGTTACGGTACCTATGTCTTTCCTCTCACCGGCAACGCGCGCGGGCGCAGCAGTCGATGCCCGAGCACCGCTCCACTCCAGTGTGGTGTTCCGTACTTTACCACAGAAGGAGCGGCCCGACAAGAAAGTCGTTAATGTGTCGTAGGTAATAGTCCCCCTAAGTGGGAGATGTGCTAAATATGCAAACCTTTCTTCAAACAATTCTACGATTCGGGCATAAGACCTCGTCGTCGTCGGGCCATGGAGCGGCCCTCGCACACCCGACACGCGGATTACGGCGGCGGCAAATGGCCGCGTAATGTCGCGTAGTCGTTGAATGTGTCCTCCGGCCGTACATAATGTATGAGCCGAGTGTGATGCGAGTCGGGAATGAGGAGCTAGTGCAGGGGGAGTTGTTTATTGCAAATGGATCTGCGCTGGAATGTGCCGGTAACAGATAATTAATACTTACACGAACTCTACCTAATCGTATATCGAGCAGAAATTTATTTATTTTATTACATTAGAACTTTATCGATTGAGAAATTGCACCAATTGCAATAATGTGACAGAAGAAGCCATTCTTTTTATACGATTTATAATCTATGGTGAAGGTTTTCTGCTGTCATGTGGCTTATTACTGCTGACATACACATGAAAGTATTTCCATGATCGTACATTTAAAAAAATGCTTGTGTATAGCGTGATGTGATGTGGAGTAGAGAACGCAACAGGTATAAAGTGGAAGCGTATCACATCACAGCACCGACAGCCGGCGGCCGAATTGGTAGGTACAGTAACTGCGCGCGCGCCGCTGATCTCGTCATTAGCGTGTTTCGGCGTCACGCTACGTGCGCTTGCGTCGGCGCGGGCGCACTCCCGTTCACTGTAACACATCACATAGACTTGCAATTGGTATCGGCCATGTATCGCCGTTCTCGTACCCTTCCTCGATTTGACAAAGCATTTATAATTCTCGGCTCTATTACTAAATGATAGTCAAGTGGGAGTGTATAGACCTAGCTACCATGACACGAGGCCGTAAGCCGAGTCTCCTCCGCCGGGCGGTCCACGGCTGACGTCGTGGTACCGTGTTGGAACAACGATTGTTGCGACTCCATCGATTATTGAGGTCAAAGGAAAGGCTCCGCGGTCCTATTTTTAGAACAGAACGCTGTTTATGGGAATAGCCCGCGCTGCTCGGCTGCCACAGCCCTCCCCCCACCCCCACACCACCTTCCCCGCACATTTAATAAGCTGATATAATAACGGAGCGCACGCGAGGCCGACAGGCAGACGCGCACACATCTACCGATAGTTTGTACTAATTACAAGTTGCAGCGCGGTGGCTGGTTGGCTGGTGGCCGATGGAGCGTTCTCAGTGTTTGTACGATATCGCAGCCGTTTACGTTGTTTCATTAATTGTAACATATTGCACCGTCACAGTGCGCCAGTGATCGTGCATTTCTTTGAAGCGAACTGACTCGTGTAAGCGGACGCGGTGTCGAGCGAGACCACTCCCGTTATTAGTTTCCAATTTGTAGCACAAAACAAACTCGTTTGAGTGTCGTGTTGACACGCGGCTGTCCTAAGCAAACGTCACCGCGAGGTCGGGGCGGGCTCGCGTGGTCACCGTCCCCGTCGGAGCCGCCGCCGCCGCCGCCGCCGCCGTCGCCGCCCGCGGCGCGGCACCGAGTGCGTCGCTGTTTGCGTTCGGTTTCACTAAACACACATCTATCGAAGTAAACCCACACCTCATTCCCAGACGAGACAGTGTTTGACCCCGCGCTCACTCCTCGCTTTACAATTATAAATGATCGATGAGTAGATTAATCAATTAATTAAAATACATTTATCATCCGTGTGTTCGGGTGTCGGGAGCGGTTTGAGGTGAAAAGAATGAAATTGGTGGCATTGAGCCGAGCTAACGAGTCGTGAATCATCGTCGGCGCACCGAGTACGTGCGAGTGTTGCAGTCGGTCGGGGACGAGTTCTTTCAACCTGTTTTATAAATGCTCCGGTACATCTACATGTAGTACAGTATAGTATAGAGCTGTTTCTTGTTGCCGTTTGCTGATCGAATGCCACAACGATGTTAGAACGAAACGAATGTGACAACGTGTAGGTAATTTTAAGTATAGTTATGTTTGTGACCGCGTCGTCGGCCACAGCGGTCGCTGATCAGTAACCGAGCGTGAGCGTGAGCGTTCAGTGAGAATATAATCTCGTACTTTACTGAGATTGCTTCGGTACAATATAACTCCTGTGAACCCAGTACGAGTGTTGCCGGAGAGTACGGGCCCGCTCCGCACTTGGCCCTATAGTATCGGCGGCTGATGGGAGACGACGGCCGGTCCCCCGGTAGTCGCACGTGTATGTAATGTATGCTGCGCACACGCATCTAATTAGAGCGCAGTGCTCGTGTCGTGTGACGCTCTCCTCGCCGGCCGTCGCGCACAGGTGCAGGACGCGCGAGTGGAGCGGTGCGCGTCGCGTGGGAGTGCGAGCGCGCCGACAGCCATTAGCGCGCATGACTTGCGCGCGCGCAGCCCGCCGGCCCCCGGCGGCCGCGCGTGGGAACCGAGGGGTGGCTTAATAGGGCGACTAATCCGATTATTTGTGGGCGCACAAAAACGTAGGCTCTCTTTAAAAGTGTGACGTCGGCACAAGAGCGGGGTCACGGCGATACGAGTACGCTCACGTCACGCTCGTGTCGCGTCGACGTGTTCGTTTTCGGAGTTCGTCGCGGCCTGTCATTTCGTCCAGCAAATCGGCCGTCTTGTACGTAAGGAATCAGATAATCGTCGCGCTGGTGCCGGCGGGCCCCGAGGACAGCGCACCACACGTCGTCCACTCCACTCCACGGCGCTACTCGTATACCGTGCCCCGGGTGTGCGAGGTCACAATGGCCACATTACCGTCCTACCCGCACGGCGCTCAGTGCCCGCCGCACACATCAATATAAATCCCGACACAAAATACAGGTGGAGAGGTAAAATAATTAATGGTAAATACTATAAACACGACTCTGTGTGACTTGACTGCGTCACTTGGAGTTGCGTCGTGTCGTAAACCTTAATTCGATTAACCGTTGTTTCTGTAGCTGCATACTGATGTATTTATTTACATGTGTGCCTAATAATGTAACTTTCAAATACTATTCTAGTGGTTCGGTACCGTTTAGATATTTTTAGAATAAGTACTCGTACCTGCCTACACCACTCTCGATTCCTCAAAAATTTGCTGAGATATTTTTATCGCACGACTTCGTGGAATGAATACTCGATTGTACGCGTTGTGGTTGCAAACGGCCCGTTACGATATACTCCGGCACACGTGACATGTCTCCACCCGTCACGTCACGTCACGTCGCCGCTCTGACCCGGACCTCCACAGCCACTACACCATCACGGGCCCTGGCAGCGGCTGCACTTTCAAACCGAAGCGCGCGCCTCAAGGTCTGCGGCTGGCAGTCGACTCGCGGTCACCGTGTCCCTTGGTGACCGGTCAGGCTCGGCTCGAGCTTTGGTTACAGCTTACGAGCTGCAGCGTGCCGGTGCGGCCGCCCACGCCGATAACAACTGCGCCGCACTCTCGGCCGCACCGGCTAGGCGGCTGCAGGAAATTAGTTCAAGCGCCGGAAATTGATCTGATCACTCCGGCGCATGTACATACTACCTATAGAAATTATAGTGACATAAAAAATGAAAGTAAACATAGTACTTTTACCTTTCGTATGTTTGAAGGCCGGCCGTACTGTACGAATACGAGTACATATGTGGATAATTTTTACATTCCGATGTTGGCAAAACCTTCAGAGTTGAAATAAATTAATACGAGGCTCGTTCCCCTCCGGCCGGACCTCGCTCACGTGTTCGTCTGCTTCTTCAGATCTCACACACACTTCACTTCGGCTAATATTGTATCGTATTGCAAATTGTCTTGCACTTGTATCGGCTGGTATTATCGTAATATAAACTTAATTTAAACAAACGTTACGTCCGTATACGCTCGAATGACCATCCAGCTAGTTGCACACCCGTAGCTCGTCGAAGTCGAGATGCTCGGCGATAGAGCCGGGCAAGCAGACCTCGGCACACCGGTCTCGCCCGTCCCGTGCCGTAGTGTTACCCTCGCGCGTCACGAATCGACTCGCAGCCGGGTCATCAGTCGCCATATTTGGCATATTCATTAGCAGCGCGCAGTGTTTACGAGATGTTTAATGACGCGCGGCGTGCGAGTACAGCTATCACGTAGCAGTACCGCTGGCACCGTGCGGGGCGTGTGACCACTCGTGCGTGCCTATAGAACTCTTTTTTGGTTACATTTCAAATTCGACCAAATGATAATACTCGTATACAAAAAAAACATCCTGCAGCTACAAAAATGTTAAAACGAAGATATATGAAGGAGGTGTCATTGACTGCGGTAACATTGGAAGCGTGCGTCGGAGCACCGAGCGGCGAGCGGCAATAAAACAAACGAGGGCGGCGAGCGGCCTCCTCCACGAGCTGTCGGCGCTGCCCGTGGGTACCGACGCGCTCACCTCTCGGTCTCGTCTCACGTGTGTCACTTGCCAATGCAAACCAATATCTTAAGGAACCAAAGTTTGCCGTTAAACGGGCACGTAGAAAATTTTAGATCTTTGTTTATTATTTCTTAATTACAAGTCTCGTTGCCGCCGTAGGGTACTTAGGTAGACATAATTGTGGAATTATCGGTAAGTATCCAGTGTGTCCTTGGTTATGTTATACCCTGAACTGAACTTTCAATGATGCCAGGATACAAACGGCGATAACCCTTTCACACACAAACCGGCAATCAGCGCCGGGAACGAGTCGGTGCAACATAATAGCGCGGCGCGGCGCGCGGGGTGATTTCCACTTCTTCCCCCCTTCACCCCTCCCCCGCGGGGTCATCGCCTTAAGGAGCGATTGTTCAGCACGAGGTCAACACACAAAATCATCAACTATTAATATTAGGTCCTTACATATGAAATTGGCGTTTTGGATGGGAGGAATATAAAGTCGTTTTTTTTGGAAAGTATATTTAATTAATCAAAGTATGCACCATTGTTATCTATGCACTTTTGCCATCTCATAGGTAGTTCATTGATCCCTTTACTAAAAAAACCATGGGGACGAGAACCAATAAACTCTCTGAAAGCGGTTTGGACTGCCACATCGGAGTTCAATTTTTTTCCTTGTAAGAAGTTATCCAAATTCCGGAAAAAATGGTAATCTGTTGGAGCAAGGTCCGGGGAGTACAGTGGATATCGCAGACATTCCAATTGCAGCTCCTCTAGTTTAGCGGCCGTCTGTTGTGCAGTGTGTGGTCTAGCGTTGTCCTGAAGCAGCAGTGGCCTAGAGCGATTGACCAGCCTCGGTTATTTAGCAGCTAGTTCTTCCATCATGGTTTGCAGTTGCTGACAATAGATATCTGCCGTAATCGTTTGGCCAGATTTTAGAAAACTGTAGTGAACGACACCGGCACTAGTCCACCAAACACTCACAAGTATTTTTTTCTGAGTCAATTTTCGCTTGGGGCAGGATTTGGCTGATTCTCCAGGGTTCAGCCATTGCGACGAGCGCTTCCGATTGTCGTACAGGATCCACTTTTCATCACAGGTAATGATCCGATTTAAAATCCCTTCATTATTGTGTCGGTTGAGAAATGTAACGCAGCAGTCGACGCGTGTTTACCGGTTTGATTCACTCAATTCATGAGGTACCCACCTTTTAAGCTTTTTTACTTTCCCGATTTGCTTCAAGTGGATTAAAACAGTTTTATCTCCCACACCGAAGCCTGCAGGTAACTCTGGAGTGGTTTGCGATGGATCCGCTTCCACAATAGCCTTTAATTCATTATTATCCACTTTGGTCTCCGGTCGTCCACGGGGCTCGTTCTGAAGGTTGAAATTTCCAGAACGAAAACGTTGGAACCAAAAACGTACCGTGTTTTCTTTTGCGACACCAGCACCATACACATCATTAATCCTTCGAGCTGTTTCTGCAGCACTGGTGCCACGGTAGAACTCGTACTCGTAAATATAGCTATATTTTATGTTTTCCATTGTGCGATATGAGCGACGCCAAAGAAAAAACTAGTCAGGAAAAAACAAGTGAATGACTGTTTTAGAAACTCAAATGTACCAGCTATATGGATTCATAAATTTGAATTTGGAATTCTTAACCAAAGAGGAGATATTTCAGATCAAAATGGCCAGTACGACAAAACGCCAATTTCATATGTAAGGACCTAATACTTGAATTCCGTACAGGTGAGAGATACCCACTCCTTTTATAAAAACAAACACATTCATACAACACAACTGTTGCTCTCTTCGCTTGCCTCAGTATTATGCTGAGCTGGTGTACCCTTGTTGGCACTGTACCGCACCGGATGTTTTGTGCTGCATGTATACTTCTGTATTGTGTACTTGCTGTATTCTGGTGTATACAGTGATAAATAAACGTTTTACAATTTCAATTTACTATGTAGGGGAGTTTCAGGTGAACTAATTAAAATTAAATTAATAAAAACCTTGCCTTCTCTGGCATAGGCCTTCCCCAATTTCCTCCAGTGTTCCCTGGCCCTCACCATTCTCGTCCAGGATGTGAGATACATTAATTGTTTACAACATGTTTGTGATTTAATTTGCGCAGAAATAATATAATAGTATTGTATTTGATCTGCTTTTACAAAAACAACGTCTTGTTAGTCATAAAAGATACTAAATAAGTAACTAGTTCGAAATATGATAATTAATGACTATCAAAACTTAAAAAAAAGTGTACAATATTTAAAAATAAGTGTGTTTAGATTCATATAATATCGTTTGAGATAATAAAATAATAATTAAGTATTTATTTTGGAATACCGACGCCAAGCAGTATGGTGGTAGGAGGGGGTGTTGAAATGCTATATAAGAATGAGATCGTGAATCACGGGCCAGTTGTTCACCGGTGTTCTGAGTGAGAGGTCGTCACTCTGCCAGACCTCTGTCGCATATATTATCCTAGTAAATATTATATCTCTAAGTTCGGCCGTGTTCAATACTTAAAGTGCTACAATGTATAAATCAGTGAGTGTTTGTGTTAAAATCGAGTTAAGTATTCATGTATAGTGCGCGTTAATAAAAGTTTGTTAATTTGGTGAAATCAATTCATCAATTGTTTAATTACTATTCGAGCACTGACAAACAGGCTGGCCACTAACCATACGAAAAGCAAGCAACTGGCTGTTGCCAACAAGGGCGCTCCCATTTTCTTTGCAAAGGTATCGTCCCATCGTTTATAGGGTCTTCCGCTTTTCCTTTTCCCTTCTTTTGGGTACCACTCCGTGACTTTTTTCGTCCATCTATTATATTATATTATCCACTAGTCTTAATACGTGACCCGCCCATTTCCATTTTAAGTTTCTAACTCTTTTAATTACGCTGGTAAGTTTTGTTGTCTTTCTATTATCTTCGTTTCTCACCTTATCAAATTTTCTAATACCCACCCTGCTTCTCTCCATTTTTCTTTGGCAAATTGCCAGCTTAAGTTCGTCTTGCTTTCTTAAGGACCAAGTTTGACATCCGTATGTAAGACACGGTAGTATAGCCACCTCATATAGTTAACTTTTAACTTCTATATTTATTTCTTTATTTTTCATAATTTCTTTTAGACTCCAGTATTTTTTCCAGCTTACGGCTATTCTTCTTTCTAATTCTTTTTCTGTACTGTTTTCAAAAGAAACTCTTTGGCCTAAATAGATGAATTGATCTACATACTCTATTTACTGTCGTTCACGGGTCCCTTAGACATTATTTTGGTTTTTGATTGATTAAGAGATAGACCAAGTTTCCTGCTTTCCCTTGCTAGTTCTTCCAGCATGATCGTTATGGTTCTCGGGTTTTCAGAGAAGACGGATATATCATCCGCGAATCTTAGGTGACTAATTAATTTCCCATTAATTTTCAGGCCTTTATCTTCCCAATTTAAATTTCTGAAGATGGATTCAAGAACAGCTGAGAATATTTTTGGAGATAGCGGATCGCCTCTCATAATTGGAAAGTCTTTGTCTTCTCTTTCCATTTTTATTCTCGCAGTGCTTCCAGAGTATATGTTATAAATTGATTGAACATACTTTGAGTCTACTCCTTGTTCGAGTAGTGATTGCCAGATTGCCTTATTTTCCAGAGATTTAAACGCCTTTGTAAAATCTATGAAAGCCACATAAAGAGTCATCTGGTATTCCTTTACCGTGAACTAAGACCACAGAATAAATATACAGCAGGTCCGCTCCGGGCGTCCGCGATTTTGATTACGTCACTCGACCATAGCGCCAGGGCAGTTGTAATTCCCAGTTTAAAAGACACAGTCTCGTGATAAATACTTCTGGCAACGTATTTACCACTCAATCGCGCCACAGCGCGTGTATTTCGCGTTCTAGTTCCTTTGATTCGCCTCGAGATCGCCTGTATGCGGGGCCCGTGAGTGCGTCAGCCGATGTCGCGCGTTTGTATCGAGCGGACCTTCTCTATACATATTTATTTATGTCACAGGACAGACTCCGATACCAGCCGCGTAACAAATGCTAATTTCTAACTTATCGCTATCAAGAAGGACGCATCTTGATGCGCGAGGGACGCGTGATGACGACTGTCATCGCAGAGACCGACTAGATGAGGAGTGACACGTTTAGGGTATCGGTGCAAAGTGAAACAACTGGGTGAGAAACTCACCTCGCGACCCGAAAGCCGACCGGTCCTCGCGCGCGCGCGATGTCGATATTTCCGCGAAGCATATAATGACGACCCCAACGAACGCTCTCTGCGCCCTCCCCTCCCGCCGCCGCGCACCGGTCCTCGGCCTCCTACTCCGGCCAATTGGACTTACATACGAGACACCTTTTAAAACGGAGTACACAACTGTTACTTGGAATCACAAGAAGGACGTTGACTCTTTCCGATGATTACAACACCAGTAACAAAAACAAACTTGCAGTCCCGCCGCGCACCGCCCACGCTTTTGACTTAGTAAAGTAAATATATCATTTGTATCCCGGTGGAATGCGTTACCATCTGTCGTACAGTTTTGTTACAAAACTAGTACCGGTGCTATCGTTCCTGATATCTTCAGGTTTACAATATTACACTTTACACGAAAATATAACCCTGTTACTTGTATGAAAATGTTCCATACTGAAGAAAAATAAACCCCATTATTTTGCACCTCGGTGGCATAAAATCATCCGTGTCGTCGAATGAAACGAGTTTCATTCATACTACTTATTTCAGTATTAGAGTATCAATAATTCATTCAATTTTAGAATTTTCTAACAAACAATTTTGTCGTTTTCTTTGCCCTATCGTTATCACCTATAGATGACAGCCTAGAAATATTTGCCGCTAATAAAATAGGACCCTATATACTGTGCATTTCGATGTCTCCCTGCAGTCGGCGGCCACACCACTCCGCACTCCACTCCACTCCAGTATATCGTTAGAGACGGTCGGTCGCCACCACTCTATCAACAGTATTTGCATATCGATCGATATATCGATCCTCAGTTTCATAACGAGCCCAGCCTAATGGGAAATGTTTCACTTTGTAGCACACAGCACACACAGGTGCACACACCCCGTGACCTCCACCCCGGCCGGACCGCTCTGGCCGGCGTGTTGTTGCCATGCTGCGGTACAGTCGGCCATACCACTCGAAATAACATTAAACAAACATTTTAAATTGTTTAACGACCTTAACGGCGAGTTCTACATTGACGCCACAGATTATAATATGGGTTCAACTCGTCACACCTGCGGGCTCCATGTACGGCCTCATTGTCACTCGCTATTGTATCCTTTGTGTGAGGGCTCAGTCTTCAGTATGAATTATTATATACCTATATAAGGTAAGTAATTAAAACAAAGGATTAACTCTTACTGTCCGCTGAGCGCCGCGCCGCACCGCACCGCAGCTCACGCGGCGAATGCGGAAGTGCAGCGCCGCGGCCGCCTCCGCCGCAATAAATACACTTGTAATCTATTTTATGTCTCGTGCCGCGCCTCCGCTTGCCGCGACGCAGTTGCGAGCTTTTATACGCATTAAGGTGCTTCCACTAGCACACGGGACTGTCACTGCAGGAGGTCCTCACGCGCTCGTCCCGAGTGACTCGACGCTCCCCTAGCTGGAAGCTCGGAGTTCAACAACACGAAATCTTCTCACGTCCCTGGGGGGGCGTGGGGAGGCTGCGTCAGGGCTGTGTCCTCTTGCAGCGGTGTCAATCGCCACCCGTAGCTACGGGTGGGTCCTGGGGTTGCCGTTGGCGTGGTCTGGTCCGGTGTGTGCCGCCGGTGCGCGATGTCACTCGGCGGATGTGGCTTCGCCCCTGAGCAGTTCCCTGGGCAGGGCTCTGTTCGAACGATCGGGCGGGCGGGCATGCAGCGGTGCCATCTCACGTAGAGATGGGTGGGCAGAGTTTTCGGCGCGGTCAAACATGCCGCGTGCGAGGCGCTCGATGAATGTGTCCAGTCTCTCTACCTTCAGGTCTCGACTGATGGCCGTGTTGCGCGCGTAGCGTGGGGCATCTGTGATGGCGCGCAGGCATTTGTGCTCCTTTGGAGAGCCAGCTGGGTAGGGCATCAAGCGTCTGTTGTAGCTTGGCGGCTGCGTGGTGGTGCTTGATCGACGTGGTGAGACGCCGCGTCGTCAGCGAACAGTGCCAGCTTGGCGTCTCCAATCACCGGAATGTCGTCGGTGTATCGGGCGTAGCAGGCTGGGGAGAGGCAGCTTCCTTGTGGGACTCCAGCAAGGATGGCGCGCTCGGAGGAAGTGGCGTTCTCCACTACCACCTGGAATCTTCTGTCCTTCAGGAACGATGCCACAATCTTGACGATGCGGCGGGGAGCGGGAGACGTCGACAGCTTGTACAGCAACCCCTCATGCCATACTCTGTCGAACGCCTTTTCCATGTCCAGGAACACTGCCACGGTGTGCTCCTTCTTATTCGAGGCAACAGCCATGGCATGCAGCACTCTGGTAAGTTGGAGCGTCGTGAAGTGTCCCGGACGGAAGCCGAACTGCTCGGCCCGAGGCTGGATGTGCGGCAGCAGGTGCAGTAGCAGCATCCTCTCGAAGACTTTCGAGAGCGTACAGAGGAGGGTGATGGGCCTGTACCTCTCTGGCTTCTTCCTGTCTTTGCCGGATTTGGGCAGCACAATGATCCGGCCGAGCTTCCAGGGCTCCGGAAAGTGACCCGAGCGTAGTATCCCGTTGAACAGGCGTGTCACCGCCGCGACGGTACGTTGCGGAGGTGACGAAGCGCCATGTTCGTGATACGGTCCGCGCCCGGGGCTTTCTTCGGCTTCTGGCGTTGGAGTACTTTGCGCACTTGACCAGGGGAGAAGAATATTGACCAGGGGAGAAGAATATCGCTCGGAGTTCGTGTTACTTACAGTGAGTACACTGAGCGCAGTTCAGTTCAGTTTGTGAATAATTATGTCTGCAGTTTTAAATGTCACGCGGCTGCGCCCGCGTCAGGCTAGTCGTTTCTCTACCACCGTCACGTATGGTATACTGTTTGGAAATATAAGTATCGGTTGACAAGTCCAGTATCTCATTGAAGATGACTCCTGGCTAGGACGTAGGTATAGACACGTGCCGAACTCCTAGGCCAGTAAAGAGGTATAATTCGGTTACCTCTAAATATTTAAATACGTGTATTTTTTCATGTTGTTTCAAATGACAACCCCAGGGTAGAAGTGAGTTAATGATACATTTTACCATAAATAAAATAATATAAAACCTAACGAGTGGAAGACGCCTAAAAAACTAAACGGTCGACCGCGAGCTGCCGCCGGCCGGCGGTGACGTGACCGCGACACGTTACGTCCGCGGCCATTAAATACTTACATTACATTACACGACTGCGGAAAAAGCCACGCATTTGCGGCCGCGGCGAGTGCGCCCGCGCAGTCTGCGGCTACGAGCGACGCGACCGCAGCCGGTGCGATCGGCCTCGGCCGCCCGTTCCCAGCATCGAATCCACATACCTGCGCATGCGCTGTGTGAACTCGGGTTTGCGTAGCCTTCGCCGATATTAATTAGCTCATTACACAGTTCACCGACAGGTGCTCCGCTCGGCTCGTGTGGTTCATTCCGCTCTATTGACGACATCGCTCGCGCTACCTGACGATTATTAAACATTTACAACTACCCGCGTACCGCTCATCACATTTAAATAAATCCTTTTGATGAGATGTAAAAACCTACACGTTATTAACCTGTTCCGGTGAACCATAATAGTGCGCGTGCAGCCCTCGGGAGACTCTGATAGGATAGTCCCAATGATCGATAGCGGTAGGACACTGTACCGAAAGGAGTCAAAATAGTCAGACACACGTCCGTATCGAGCGAGTGTCGGAGCCTCGCGATCACCGCTCGTGTATACTTGTGAGCAGATATGCGTACGAGTGAGCGGTGCGCACCGCCGCGCCCGCCGCCGGGGTCGTGCTGGCTCTCGACCGCGAGCAGGGCGCCGGCCGCCGCGTGTGCGGCCCCGCGTCCGAGACCGTGGCGTACCGACGGTCTGTTATTCCATCAGGTAGGTGGGGACATGAACTAGGTCGCGCATGTTAGATAGCAGCGGTAATGTTTGGGTAATTACCGTGCGCTCCGCTCGCGACCGACTGCGAATTTTCGCACGGGCTCGCGACAGGCACGCGGCGGCCGCCGCTACCGCGGGAACGGAGCCGCGAGTCACTTACGATACGACTCGATTCAAAAACCGACCACAGCCAAAATACATATCCTATTTACATATTCTTGAGTGACGAATGACACACGTCGCACCACGTCCGGGCTGTCCGAACGACGCGACGTGCCTGTTGCGATCTGTTTATTATTCTAGAACAGGATACGGCGACTAAACACGTAATTACTGCGGGTAATTTATGTAAGAGGAGCTAATATCACTTACTACTCATTACCTGTCAGAGTACGACATGTTTTGTTTCGTATTCCGGCACTCGATTTTCCAATCCAAGCGATCTCATGTTACTCGGTAATCCAGAGTGCAGTGGAACTAGTGAAGACATAAATAATCTTTCTTTCTTTCTTCTACATATCAAGCTATACTTTGTGGATCTCTTTTAACCCCCGTATAATAAGTTTGACACGTTTGTCACACTGTAACTTGTCCAGATTCAAGAACGATTCCTCGGAGTGACTAAAGTGAGAGCTGTCGAGAGATTGTAGTAGAGGCGAGCGAATGGCTCGAGGTGAGAGGAGTCGAGAGGAGTGAGGGATGGCGAGGGCGAGGGCGAACAAACTACACCAGTAATACAACGGGCCGCAGTTCGCTGCGAAGTGTTAACAGTCGACTCGCCGCCGGGTTCCCGTCAGCGCGTGCACATTACACTCATTGCCCGTGCTCTACCCGCCCGCCGTCTGTTGCTGGCAACTCCTGTTTGCCGAAGGGGGAAGTAGGAGTACTCTCTTCTACTTCTTTTACTCACTTTAAAGTTCGAGGTAATGTAGAGTCATCACCAGACGCCCCGCCGCTCTTCACCAATTGACGTGGTCACGTGGCATCGAGTACTACCGGCGATTCTGCCTAAACAGGTGGCAGCGGGGTGACGCGGTTCCGTCTCCCGGACCCGGAATCCCGCTCATTAGTTTCATCATGGCGATGGCGGGGCGGATACGTGTAGACTGAGGTAGGTCTGTAAGCGAAAGCGATAGGCCGGTTCCCACAGTCGAGCACGCTATTACGACCATCTATTTAGCCAGATCCTAATCGAGCTTTTATTTTGATTTCTGCTTTCAAGCAGACCTACCTAAAAGTTTAGATTTTAATGGTGTCACGAGAGTGTGTTCGAGAATTTAAAGCTCAGCTCAATTTATCAAATTAGAAAGGATTTTCAAATTCCGGACGTACTCATATCCAAGAGTAGGTATCACTTAGATAACGTCCGGGTCGGACAATCCTTACTCGTTTGCGTCTATTATTGAAATGAATCGTGGATAACTATAATAAAGCTCGCAACGAATGAATGGATCGATTGTTCTCATTGTAGATCACGACGCACATATCTCGCAAGTATATCACATTTAGTGGTAAATGTGAGTCGACACGACCAACCGTCTGCCGTCCGCCGGCCGCCGTCGGGTGCTCGGTGGCCGGCGAGGGCGGAGGGTGTGAGTGGCGCGGCGTGCGCCTGCGCCGCGCCACGGGCACCCGTTCGGCCGGCGTGGAGAGGGACGGGCACGTTTGTTAAAATTTATTGTTATTTGCTTTCAATGGCACGTCATAATCCGTCCGTTACGATTCCGTATCTATTCGTTACGCGTCTAAGTGTTAGTGTTATCTGATGGCGCGGCGCGCGGGTGCCGGCGGCGCGGCCCGCGTTCCGAGTCGCGCACGTCAAAATAAAGTGCTTCGGAGAGATAAGATTCGATTGTGTTCCGTGAACGTGAAGCCTCGCCTCGCGGACAAACAAATAAAAACATGTAATCATTAGAGCTCCGAGTATGCGCTCACGTGTGTGTGTGTGTGTATGTGTGGAGGCGAGTCAGTCGCGGAGTATTTCCGGCGTTCGACGACGAACAATTAATTTAATGTAACGGCGAGCGGCGCGATGCTATCTCGATGTTTGCAGCCACCGCACCCGCGTGTTAACATAATATTGTGCGGACTCCTCGCCGGGACGGCGTCGGTACTCTATTTATAAGTCACATCATCGATATTCACATGTACAAGTACCATTAACATTTATATGAACCAGGAGCAACAGTTAGGTATGATTCGGTTGCGGCGAGTGGGCGGTAGTCGCACACATCACACGGAGCGACCTGACACATTTATAACATGTACCGTGTACGCCGCCGCATAGCGTCGCTGGACCACGCGGGTATACCCACACTAATTATTTATTTCGCTCGGACTCACCGGACATGTCATAAAACCCGCCTAAACTGAACCAGTTCGCCGCGCCACCTACCAGTAGGTTATATTACCTACACGTATTATTTTATGTAGAGATCTATAAAACTATCGTAAAACTGGAGCGGCGCACCTTTGCCGGCCCGCTCGGTTTCTCTCTACAACGTTTAAAACTAATGTCAGCATCTGGAACGTAATATGAAACTGATAAAAACACAAACGTGTCCATTACGCTACGGTCACGTCCACATCGGTCGCAGGCAGATATTCCGATCGTATTGTATATGCCGTGCAATAAAATGAAAACCCCGTCCCGGTGGGAGCCCGCCGGCCGCGGACTGACCCGGCGCGGGCCGTGTGATCGGGCGGGACGCGGGACGCGGGCAACTATAATTTCGTTCTATGGCATTCTATACCTAATTATTTGTATCGCTATGGAGAAATGAAGCACTCGGCAGTGAGCGAGCGCCTCGACCGGCGAGGACCTCGTTCGTGTGTCGGCTCCGACACGAGCCGGCCGCCGCACCGACCGCGCCGGGCACTCTGCAACAAAGCGCCGCGATCCAATTATAGATAGCGCGCTCCGCTCGACCTCGGCGGCTCGGGCGGCGGCGGCGGCGCGCTCCCGGCGCGCTCCCGACCCCGACCCGCCGGCTCGAGGTTAATGCTATTTCTGGAACCAACGGAGGAATGTTACTTTTTATGCAAATCAAGTTATTAGTTAGGGAATAGACTGAATTTAAATTAAAAATATTAAAGGAACGCTCGGACGTCATGTAACTCGACATCGACAACTTTCAATTCATTATTTATTTCATTTGTTTATTGTATTATCATATAACGAGGTAGTAGGCAGTGTGCTCCGGTCGCTCCGCCGCCGCCACCGGCACCCGGCACAATCGTTTATATCGCCACAGATTCATTCACATCGCTTCGAATTGGCAGCCGTTTAATTTACTTGCCACGAAGTTGCCGGATTACTTTATTGATGTATATCTCCGTGTGCCGGCCGGTGGGAGAACTAGATTCAAAAATAAATTGATAATTAATTTCTAATACAACCAGTGCTCGAACGACAAGCCTGCAGCGTCAAACGACCAAATAGCGATTATAAAAGTGTAGGAGATATGTGCGGCGCTCCGGTCTCTCCGTCAGCTCCAGTACAGTGTGAACATATTGACTATGATGATGAATAAATTATAATTTTTAATATTCAGAGAGACGGCGCCAGTCTGACTGCGCTGACACCGACGGAATAGACGATAGAACGACGGAACAAAAGACATCAACGCGCTCCACTCGCCTACCGCTGAATGTTATTGGATGTATTGTGTTTTTTAGGGGTTTAGATATGAGTGTGCGTGTGATGTGATCGTGTGATCACACAGCATTGCAGCCGATCAAATACCTCGTGATCACCGAGTGAAAGGCGGCCATTAATCGTTCGTTAACGAATAATTTAATTTTATAATTAAGCCCGACCCGAATGTCCCGACCGCCGCTAAGCCGCTTACCGCTCAGCGCCCGAGCTGTCACAACTGAGCTCAGCCTGGACGGCGCGGCGGTCCGAGCTCCGATCGGTCTAGATCTGGATCTAGATCGTGAGTGATCGATATTAAATTAGTGTTTTTATAGGATTAGAGGCGGCGGGTGATTACGTGCGCGGTGAGGTGTGACACACGGCGCGGCCGCTCTATAGGCGGGGCGGGCTGCCGGCAGTGGTCACGCTGAGCATAGTCCGGCGCGACAGTAGTCACGTCCGGTGACGAGCGGCGCGGAGGGCGCGGAGTGTCGGCGGAGACGCGTGAACGAGACGAATCGCGACGATTCATAGAACCAAATCAAATGTCCGCCGCCGGACACGACACGAGTAACAGAGTCACTCCGCGGCCGCGCGCTGAGAAAAAATGACATAAAAAGCGCGGATTAAATTAAAAAATTAAAACTTCTTTTCTACCACTTTAAAGCCGGGTACGTGAATCGGAATTGGATTACTTGTAACTTTACACTGCATTCCATTTATAAATACAGGGTGCAGCAAAACGTCTTTGTAGACCATTTGACTACTACTACTAAGATTTTTTTCGAAAAGCACTGATCACGACCACTCGATCAGTTTACACGAGGAGAGAAGCACTTGTGTGTTCGTGATGATCACTCGATCAGTTTACACGAGGAGAGAAGCACTTGTGTTTTCGAATTACGAAAACTTGATTTGCATACTCGTACCTGTCGTTCTTTTATCCATAAGTGGCAATGAAACGAGCAAACACGGGTATCGTGGTGCCCTCTGTGTTCTTACTTATAATTATATATGTACCCTGCAGTGGTCGGTTCGCATGCGCCGGCGCAATTTAATCGCAACAGAACAGTGTGGTGCAGCGCAAACGCATTCATTAAACTGCGCGAGGAGATGGCGTGCGAGGTGCATTTAGCTGTCGAGATATATCGAGATATACGTAGTGTGGGATGCCCCCCTGCTAGATGGAGCGACGATCTGCGCAAGTTGGCTGGCAGCGACTGGATGAGAAGAGCCGAAGATCGGGCTCAATGGCGCGCCCTGGGAGAGGCCTATGTCCAGCAGTGGACTTGAGTAGGGTGCTGATGATGATATATCGAGCTGGTGCCGCGACCAGACACGGCCCCGGGGAGGCTGGCATTACACTAATTGCTGATATCGGGGACAGATCTTGTACTGACAGTAATTATACCGGTCGAGGGGTAGGCGGGTCGCTCTCGGCTGAAGGGTTGGTCCCTTTGATTTTCTTTATTTTTAGTAAAACAAATATTTTTCAGCGCCACTACCTTCTATCGTGTAAAAAAAAATCTGTTCTTGCCTTGAGGATATTTCATTATCCCTGCTTATATTTGATACACTATCTGCTCTACATTATTCAGCTCTTCAGCGGATGCAGTTCAATATAAAGATAGAACTGTGCCTCTTCTGAGGACGCAGTTTTAAATGCAGTTACTCGTAGTTGAACCAACTGGAACCGTTCGATCAAAGACAGCACCGGTCGGCAGTCACGGCGTCGTTCGAGAGAACGCTGCTCTTTGGTCAAGGTTTTTGTCCAACTTTATTTATTTTCAGTTCAGTTCTTTAATTACACCGCCACCGCCCGCACTGACAGCCATTACTTATTGAACTCTCGCTTCCACCACCCGTTACCGCTATCCACAGAATCATCGTTTGACGCGGAGTACACTGCCGGTTTGCTGCGCTGATGTTTTTAATAATAGGTCGGGAGGCAGCGATGTATGCCATCGACGCATAACGCGCACTCCGGTGCCTCGGTCGCACACGCCCCGCACAAAGCGCCTCCGCAATTAGGTACACACCAATTACCAATTACGCGGTGCGCGCGCGCACGCGATGCTCTGCGTCGACGCAGTCGGACACGGGACACTTTTAATTACGATTTGCGAACACACGAGATATATTGTCTAGCCTCCGACTACAATTAAACGAAAATAAAAAAAGAAATCGAATCGGTCACCGAAGCCGTTCCCATAAAGTTGTAAATGTAGTGGAGTCGCGCCAGGGAACTCTCGGATACGTAAGCTCACATATAAAAGGTAAAGCACGCGCAACACCGACGCAATCATCGGAGCTGTTAAATATTTCATATCGTCAAAATATTTTTATGTGTTACAAAGTTTGTAATAAAGTTTGGGCTTCCAATGGAGTGTCGGCCCGGTCCCGGGGGCCGTATCTCACGCGGTTTACGAGACGCGGCGACGATGCGGTAACGAGGAGCGGCCTCGCACTCGCACTCGGCGGGCAGCGGCCGCGGGCAACGGGAGGCATTTTTATGTCACCGGCGTAAAATATACATATGTTGTTAGGGTTCCGCACCGACATCGACACTGCATCACGCGGCCTAGGGGCCGGGAGCTGACTTGCCGTGACGGCCATACTGCACTGCTGGACGATATGACTCTATAGATGATGATAATGAATTGGTTTCACAATAAAAAGCAATCATGTTAAGTGTAAGGTGATAATTTCTTAGAAATTGTGCAGTTTACGTTATAGAGAGAGAGATTGGATAACTTTTATGCGGATCTTTTGAAAGGAGAAACAAGCTTTTCCAGTATTTATTCCGTAAGAGCGAGTGCCTACTCGCTGTTTATGTGAAGCATTCGGGCGCGGCGAGGTCCGCTATACTCTGTGTTGCCTTTGTGACCGGAGATGTTCAAATTGTTTGAAATGGGATATCTGCTAGTTTCAGTGATCCCTCCAATTAATTTTGGTCGCCATTGTTAAACCAAAACCTGCGTCCACCGTCCGATACGTAGTCAACCAAACGGCTTCAAATAGCAAGTTTAAAATAATTCCTAATTGTGCCTACGGATTGAGTAGATATTTTAATAGATATGTATTTTTTAATTCCACAATATTGTGTCGAAATTAGACCATCGCGAAACAAACATGTCTTTATTGCAAAACAAAATTTCTATTATATCGAGTGAACAACGGAGGAGACAATTGAAAGCGCGTGTAAACGGCTGGACCATCTCATAAATCTTCTATTTGTGCAACCACGGCGACAGCAACAACGCCGCGATGCCCGCGCTTCCCTCTCGGCTCCGCCGGAGCGCACCGCTCAATGCCGTGCGGCCTGTCATCCCCGGGACATGGCGGAAGGTTGCGACACGCGCAGCTCACAACACCGCGCCGCGACACCCGGCCCGTCCGTCATATCGACGACGCGGCGTTCGGACCGTCTCGTGCACAAATTTTGCGCCGGCGCACACTTGCACAACCTCACGAAATTTATGTGGGAACCTGCATGTGCAATTCTTGTGATCCGTAATTTCCAGCTGCGAGTGCATATACCGAGTAAAAATTATCTCCATCAAACTTTACTACCATACTTTTCTGAAGAGGCCGACTATAATGCAGCTGAAAAAAATTTAAAAAGCTGAATAAATTAATTTAAAATATTCGCGAAGCGAACTTGCTCCAAATCGGATCGGACACAAAAACTTACTTAATGAATCAATTTACACAGTATTCTGTTAAAAGCCAACAAAACTAAGCTCAACTTTTTATAGTGACAAGTGGACGGCAAATTGCCCCCTAATGAAAACGTATATCGGCCGAGGGCGGCGGGCCCGCGTGGTGCCGCGTGATGACAGGCCCGGGCGGGACGGCCCGCGGACAAGGGGCGCGTCGACACGACGATACTGTTTAGCGATAACATCGGCGCGGGCGCGGCAGTAGCGCGCCCCGAGGGAGCCAGCTGGATCGCAGCGGCCGCGCCGCGGAGCGCGTGCACCGCCCGCGGGCGCCCGCGCCGCCGCGCGCCCTAATGGCCGCGCACCCCGCCTCTCACGCCGAGCGACACGCCGCTCGGTACGGCGTACATCGCTGCACATACACTGAACTGAATCCTCGGACTCGTCTGCAAAGACGACACGGTCCTGATAGATCGAACACGGCGTAGAGTCGCGGCGCGGCGGGGCAGCAAAATATATGATTTTATGAAAGCCATTACGACGGGTAATGTAATGAGCGATGTCCCGGGGGCGACACTTCATGAAGACATTCCTCGCGCTAATGAGGTAATAAACCCACTCGTGGGAAGGCGCGCTCACGTGTGGCGCGTAATGTACTGCTAACTTGTGGCCGTTTGTTTTTTATGCGGTCCGTCGTGGGGTAAATGCGAGTCTATGGCACATATTTTTTTCTTTTTTATTAAACAAGAAAAGCAGACGAGCAACCGTGGTATGTGGTCACCTCACCTCACCGTATTATTATTAGAAGGTCTCCGATGTCGCATGTTTTTGCTCATACCTAAACACGAGTCTCCTCTAACTAAAAACAATCAGACGGGACCATCTATGACTACATTTTTCAAAATTTTGTCTAGGTAGGTACCTTCCTTAAGCTTATTTGTTATAACGTTGGCTATATTATAATTTAAGAGTCAATTTAAAAATTTTATGCACTTAAACTCAACAAAAAGGGGAAAAAATAAGCCCTTGTGTTTTTTCCGTTTTGTTACCTTTCCGAATGTCAAAAACTATTGAAATTCTATAACTGAGGTTGAAATCCGAAGAGCCTTGTGCACGAGTCGCGCAACCGACGGTAAATACGAGTAACTAAGTACTTGTTACTTATGATCTTTATAAGTTATTTAACAAACGGCAACCGTTGCTCTATCAATTTTGCTGAAATGCACTTACGAGTATAAACAAAAGTATATGGTAGTTACAACAAATTGGATTGAAGCAGGCAGGTAGGTACCCACTACAAATTATAAATGATGCATAATGACGGGTCTGCGCGAGCTGCGCGGGCGCAGGAGGGCGGGCGCGTCACGAGCGCGGACCATGCAACCCCTACCACTGCACTCTATATACAGAGCAAGTTTTTTTATTGTATAAGAAGAGCAGACGAGCAAGTTTCAATAAAAACACTACTTTCCAGCACTCGCTGCCGACCGCTGCAATTGAAAACTACAATTGCAGGTTGGAAGCGACTTTGAGAGGAGCAGCAGTAAAGCAGTTTTGTAAATACTGTTTAAAAACGATGAGTCGTGAACCAAACGAATGACTGCATCAAATAAATTTGTGAACAATAATTAAAGTGCCGACACTCGTGGTAGGAACTGATTCAGCACCGCACATAAAGCACGGCGAGTCGAAGCGGTCTAATTTGCGCAAATCACGGTCCGTCCGTTCGTCCGACCGTCCGTCCGTCCGACCGTCCGTCCGTCCGGCCGCCGGCCGTTGCGACAACACCCCACATGTCGGTCGGTCGTGTCGCAACGCTCAGAGTTACTGCCCCACGAAATATAGGTTAACTAACAGAAATATGGACAATAACTAAAGGCACGTATTTCATATTGACACTCTATCCACTTGCAATTCCAATAGAGATTTATTGCAGCGGCGTCGGTTGGCACATCACGTCCAGCTAGTAGTGTACAGATATAGGTATACTTACATGACTTATCGAGAGAGTGGAGTCGGACACTCGTCTGTAGTAATCGATTTACGAGATATCGGTATATTGAAATTAAATGAAATTATTGTAATCGATCTGCCTCTATTAGCGGTAGAACTCTATTCCAGAAGAATTATAATTACGTATGAAGCTTCTCGGAAGCTAGAGCGGTTACCTTAATAATTGGACGGTACAGAACTCGAGAAGCGTGTGAGACGAATATCGATCACTCGTGTTGCGCGCAGACAGGAGCGGGGGCGATCACGTTGTGGTGGTGGTGTACAGTGGCGCGGCTCCCGTAACAATATACCTATCAATTAGGCGCCGCTGTAATTGCGGCTCGTCGCGGCTGCCGGCCAGCGGCCGCAATCGGGCGGCGGCGCGGCGCGGCGGCCTGCGCGCGCGCAGTTAGCGCCGATTAATTCGGCGGCCATTACGACGCATGACTCGCAGCTACCACAAAGTTTACCGTAGTGATGGGGTCGACTTAGCTGTCGATAGATATCTACGCGGAGAAGTTTTATAAGAAACTAGCGGCCCGTCCCGGCTTCGCACGGGCATTAAACATTACATTTAGATTTGTTAATTTTAACACATTCATAATAATAATAATAATATAACACACATATTCACTCCTTTTTGCGTCGAGCTCCTAAAAAAGAGTAAATTTAAAAAAAAAACGAGTGACGCCCTACAACGCATAAGTAGCCGAATAAAGTTAATTTTTTCAAAGTTTTAAACTCGTGATATCTTTTGAATGGAATGTCAGAATCGAATAATTCAAAAAGTAATATAAAGGTATTGAAGCAGTCTTAAATAATAAATCATTTATTTTGATAAGGTACAAATAAAGAGCTTTTTGTAGCGGTGGTATTTTAATTTCTTTTTTTTTTATAAAAAAAACGCTTATTGTGACATGACTATAATAGTTAGAGACACGCTGCCGCTGATTTTTTTGTTGATAATGGTGTGTTCTAAAAAAATGTTATATATCATTTTGTTCTATCATCAATGGTTTTCGCAGCGTACGCGATGTAAGGAAGTTTTTTGATATTTTTTTACACTTTATCGTAATTTAAGTAAGGATCCCCATTTTTTTTGAAAATGAAATATGGCTATATGTCACTCAGGAAAAATGTAGCTTTCCAACAGTGAAAGAATTATTCAAATCTGTTCAGTAGTTTCGGAGCCTATTCAATTCAAACAAACAAACAAAAAATCAAACCTTTCCTCTTTATAATATTGGTATAGATAATTGTAGAATTCAGTTATCGTTTATAAGACTGTATCAAAGTTATGATAGTATTTAGCTAGTTTGGTTTTCTAATAAAATATTAGGTACGTGTGTTATTAGTACGTTTCGCACTCGCCGTGCTCTAGGTCTTCGAAACGGGCCGGGACTAGTCGGAGGACTTCCGACTTTCATCAGAGAGTATACTTAAATATTTACAATTTAAATATTAAATACAGCGATGTTCGCCGAAACCACGCCGTGAGTGTGAATAGCCGTACACTCACATTTCGTGTTCGCACCGGTAATCGATAACCGCAGCGGAGTGGCGGGCGGCCCTGGCGGAGCCCGAGGCACAGCGCGCCGCCTCCCAGAATCCTCTCATTTAACGCCTCTAGCTCGCTTTAATTCGACCATTACGTGCCTACCTGCCGACGGCTGCGCGCGCGCCGCAATGTCACCCTTACCGCAAGGGGACAGAGTCCTCCGTGCCCGCGCGGTCGGACGAGCGGTCGCTGACCCGCGACGACGCTACACTAATCCAATTAAAGAGGCTTCGATCGGAACGAAATCAAATTAGAATCGGTGGAGGCTTTGTCGTCTGGCATCTCGTCGTCTCGCGCAGCGGCGGCGGGGGCGGGGGCGGGGGTTTGTTTAAAATAAAACGGCTTCGAGCTAACGAAGTTTTAATCAACCTTGAAACTGATTTAGAGAGGAACGGATCGGGGAGTGAGTGACGTCGCGCGCCGGCCGGCGGCGCGGCGGTCGCATGCTGCATGCGAGACGTGAAGTCACTTCAAGCGGTCGGGTGGCGACACGGCGACCTCTCGAGTGGTCGTTAAGCTCGGGTAAACACGTGTGATGAAGATAACTGTCGTTACCTAACCCGGCCGGGTAGCGCGCCGTGGCTGCGGCTAATTGATGTTAATGGGTTAATTTTTACGAGTCTGTTCCTGGGAACACGCCGTGACCGCGCCGCCCGCGCGCCCCCCGCGCGCCGCCGGCCTGACGACACCGCACAAGAATTTGATCAAGTGTTCCGACTGACGCGCTCGGTTTATGAGTACCGAGAAGATGGCCGTGTTCGGCACTCACACTCACACTCGCACTCGTCCATTAGCTCCGAGTGGAGCGAGCACCGACGACGTTCGAGTGCAGGAGCGTGTGTCGCGACTAGTAATGAACTGACTACTGACACACGACACACGACATGCGTACGACTAACACAACACCGACGCTGTCTATTATTTGACTAACTGTTCAACGAAATCAGATTGTATGTAAATGTAGGATATCAGATATCTGGTGTACCCGGTGTACGTAGTATCACTAGGAACATTAACTTTTACTTACTTATTAACTGATCGAATAAATGAAAATGAAAATGAAATGTCAACCTCATACGGAAATACAAGTACTCAATGTGCTGCCCCGAGACGGCGCCGGTCGGGGGAAAAGTTTCTTCGCATTTTATGTGAAAACTGGAGACATTTTTTTTTCAAAGTTTATTAACATTTAATTATAGTATATATGTACCATTTTGTTCGATGACTTTTTGCAATCTTGTAGGTAGTGACATGATCCCGTTGCGGTAGAAATTTTGGCACTTCTGATAAAAAAAACGCAACAAGTAGTTTTGGCAGTCCTCTCTTGATGTTAACCTGACACTGCCTAAAGAATTCTGAAGAGACCGAAACAGGTGGAAATCTGAAGGTGCAAGGTCAGGGCTATATGGCGGATGCTTTAACACTTCCCAGCCAAACTCTCTTAATTTTTGCTGAGTGGCTAAATATGTGTGTGGTCTAGCGTTATCGTGATGAAAGACCATACCCTTTCTATTGATCAATCCCGACCGCTTTCTCTCAACTTCTTGCTTTAATCTCATCAGTTGTTGGCAGTAGAGATCCGAATCGATGGTTCTGCCCGGCGGTAAAAGCTCATAATGAACAATGCCCTTCCAATCCCACCATATACACAGCATCACCTTATTGCGAGTTAACCCGGGCTTTGCCGCAGTCTGTAAAGCCTGACCGACCTTTGACCACGATCTTTTTCGCACGTTCTTGTCGTACGTGATCCACTTTTCATCACCAGTTATCAATCTCTTCAAAAACGGTTCGGTTTCATTAAGGCTCAATAAAGAATCGCAAATGAGTACACGGTTCATTAGGTTTCTTTCAGTGAGCTCGTGTGGCACCCAAATATCGAGTTTTTTTGTGTACCCAGCTTTTTTCAAATGGGTCAAAACTGTTTTGTGGTCAATATCCAGTTCTTCAGCTACGTCGTAACTACTGATATGCCGATGTTGCTTCACTTTTTCAAAAATGGCGTCCATTTTATCCGTAACAGGGCGACCAGAGCGAGGTGCATCTTTGACATCAAAATTCCCGGATTGAAAACGCTTTTTATTTTTTTAATTTTTTAATTTACTTCTAAACCCGCATTTGACCTCGATCTCGCCTGATGGTAAGCGACGATGAGGTCGACGATGGAGCATGCGGGTCCAGTAAATGCCTATTCACTCTGGCCTTGAAGATCCCAAGGTTGTAGGTTAAACCAACTTTGTGCTACTCTTACTGACACTGCATTAGGTCCATAAACGGCACACATTTTTTCGCGGCTTGCGTTGCATTTTTCCTTTTTTGTAATAAAATTTCAAAATGTGTCGAATTTCTTCATTAGATTCACTCATTTTGACAGACAGAAAAACAAATGATAAATAGCTGGAAACAACATTTTACTAATTTGTTTTTTTTTAATGTCACCAAAACCAGCGAGATACAAATAGTACAGCCAAAGAAATTTTATTACAAGTTTATACATACAATATGCGAAAAGACTTTTTCCCTATATTTTAATCGCTATTTCGGAAAGTGGCTGACTGACAATTGTAATGTAGAGCTAGTACACCAAAATTATCCGGGTCTTCGAATGAGTTCAGGACTCAGGCCCTGGACAGTGGACAGCCGCTCCTCGACCGCCGGGGCCACCGTCTCACCGTCGTGGTGGCGGCGCGATTCGCTGCGCGCGCGGCAAAGAAATTATCGCCGCGCGGTGGTCGGACGGCGGACGGCGGACGGCCGCCCCGCACTCGGTGGTCTCGCCGCGTATATTCCCCAACTTCGCCGTGCGTGTGCTCACATCACATCCCTCCATATAGGAAAGTTTTAAACTAGTTTTATACATTGGATTTGTCTTTTCGTCATTTATAAAGTAATTAAGTTAGATTTTCTTCCAACTATAGATTTATGAGCGGGAATGGCAGTTACTTTGGCATTTTGTAAAGCGAAGCGACGCTGCCTCCGTGCGGTGCGGCCGGTCCGTCCGCGGCGAACGGTGATGGATGCGCGCACGCATAATTGACAGCGACACGCGCGCGCGCCGCAGTAGATCAATCAGTCGGCGCGAGTCGCCATTTAAACTCGCCGGAATTCACGAAATCCTTCACTCCCCTCCTCCCTCCGACTGAGGGACTAGCACTGATTGACTGCGACATGCGCACACGCAGCACTCGTGAGCATGGCTCGGTTCCGTGAAAAGGCAATATCTTATACCTCTCGAGCCACGACATGCCACTGCAGCAGGCCGTCTTTGCTAAAGGTTACGGAGAATAACCCCGGACTGGAGGCAGCACGTGCTCAGGGTATTATTGGAAAAGAGGATCGGGAAAGACATAGTTTACAGTTCAAACGGGCCATTATCTGAACATAATCTCAGCAATCCATGAATCTAAACGTGGCGTCTCTACTCTAGTGTTATACCGCGATATACGCCCACGAAGCAGACGTTCATTCGCGAGTTTCAGCCGCGCGCGGCAGGGCTCCCGCCTCGCGATCCTCTCCACACCGCACCCTGTACAACGCGACAATCCTGAGCCGTGAGCCCCGCACGGTCACAACACATCACGAGCACAAACCGACGCTAATCCTGACGCATGCGCACGCTGTCAGCACTCCGCTCGACACGCACCTGCCCTGAAAGAGCTTCCAACAGCTAATCCTGGCTGAATGCAGGCCGCTGCTGCGGGCGGCGCTGTGCGCTCGGTAACCGCAGCGCGCATTATGCGCGGATTTGCATGACAAGCGCGCACGGCCGGTAATAGCGTGCGCCGCGCCTGCGACTCGCAAATGCACGTCGAGTCTGATTTATATCGCGACCCGCGTAGCGGGAGCCCACAGGTATCCGGGTCCTAGATCTCACGCGTATTCTATTAAAGTGTATTTATATTTTCCGACGAAAAAGGAAGACATTACATACCTAATACAAAATCGACAAAGGTTGTATGGCAGCGAACTAGCAGTGTCGGTGCTGCACACTGGACAATAAAATGGGTACAATAGTGTAATGGCAGTGCGGTACATCGAGCGATGCTATCGACAACATTTCAATACATCCCGCGCGACAGTCCGCTAGCCGGCGCGCGATCGGCACCGCGCACCGCGCACCGCGCGCCCAGCGCAGCTGATCGCGAGCGCGGCGCACGCTGTCAGATCGCGGTCACGTGACGGTCGTGTAAATGTTTGCCAACTAGGTAGTCGATGACGCTCTTTATGAGTCACTTTTGTACACACATATTTCTCATTCCCCGTGAGAACTTATACATTATTCACCTGTACATATATCTAAAGGTAATTCAATTTCTTTCAACGACTGAAGTAAAACGACCGCTTCCTTAACTTATAAACTGAAATGAAATGAAAATGTATTTGCAAGAAATATGATAAATGAAAATGAAAATGAAAAAGTTTATTTACTTATTACAGGGCACAAAAAAGTACCTCCGACTTACAACCTAGGTCGAAAACCTGTATCTTGTAAGTCGGGATTCCGTCGCACTTTCTGTGCAAGCAAATTACAAATTATATTCTTAACCTAAAAGGAATTTGGAAAGTTTAATCATAAAGGAATTTAGTAAAGATAATGGTAAGAGTGAGTATGGGTGTGGGGGTGTGTTAGGTTGTGAGGGAGTGTGTAATGATGTAAGTGTGCATATGTAGTGTGGGGTGAGTGGGTGTGTGAGTGTGGGAAGTTTCTGAAGAACGTAATGAGTTTAGTGTGTAAAATTTTATGTTATATGATTAGAGCCTCAGTTTTGTCGTAATCTAAAGACATGACAATAAGATGTTATAAATTTTTTTGTATACAGATCATCCCGTTGGATTTTTTTGTCAATTACGAAACGAACGTCGCTCTCTCAGATCACATATTTCGCCAGTAATGACGTGCAAATACCTAATGTTATTGGCACATTTGGATTTTACAGTAATTATTTTTCGATAGTTAGAATACGGTATTAGCCTTATTTTTTTTATTGCATCAACCAACTTACATGGACGTCTTAATTAGATCCTTCTTTAGTACAGAAGGATCTAAAATTAGTTTTCCGATATCTTAACTAACATCACAGATATAATCACATCACAGATTAAAGTTAGTATTTGACAGATGCTCTGTCCCTTTCTAGCAAAACAGCCCATATATGCAGCCAGGATCTGCTTGTATGGCGCTAGATAACAGTTACGTCATAAAACTTATTGCCGTTTCTATCTACCCTTCTAATTTTTAATTGCCCGTAACTATTTTCAAGGATTTTTAATTCTGTTTACACATTTGACCATCAATGTATGACCATTTCTTAATTTTTAAGAAATTCATTTAATACTCTGAAACTACACTATTATTATTTAATAAGTAGACTGAAAGCTCCCGGAAGCTCACACGGGCGGATGTCGGTTCGTGTTCGTTTTAAACGAGGAGGCGATATCATCTGGGCCCTATTAAGTATACAATCGACGCGTTGTCAGAGCACGACTTTTCCTGTTTTCCCTTCCAAATGTCGCGCGACACGCAGCCGGCGATCGTATCGCACGCGCAGTATCTCCGCGATCTCGCTATCTACACGCCGACTGCGCGCCGACTCCGCGCCGCCGCCATGGGAACTGCGCCGGCCAGGTGTTTTCAAATGTGCATTACCGATCTCCCGATACATTAATCCGATCGTGGCCGATTTTGTCAGATACTTAAACCTAACCCTACAAAATATTACCTGGTTCCTCGAAGGAAGGAACGCGGCTCTGTCGAAATTCTGTGTTCTATGTCCGGTTCGAGCTTCTTATTCGTGTTCATCATTAACGAGGGTCGTGACGTCGCCATTTACTGACTTTTAACTGTCTAGTGACTTTTTTGTAATCCGGTTCCACCAATGTACGATCGCTGCCGGTCATCACTCCTCATTACGGGCGCCGGCCGGCCTCTCCCGCGCCAACGAGGCAGCGGGCAGACCGATGTCCCCCGAGAGCACTGCATCGTCCAGTAGAGGCCGACACTAAATCCCCGCTTGGACGCCGTGCGTTTTCCTAGCGGACCACAACTCGCGCTCCGCCGGTTAAGGGCAGAGGAAGGTGTTTTCCCGTCGCTTTATTTGACTTCCATCGTTACGAAACAACCGATGGCGACAGATAGACCCCCGGCTCACTGCGCGGTCCGCTACACGAAACGGACGGCGCGGGCGCATTGTGATCTAGAGCCAAACGCGGGCACCTTTCCCTATCCCGAGGCCCGTATTTGGCGGTCGGTTAGTTACGCGTGTATCGATCGCAGTAAATCGCTGCGCGCGCGCAATCACCTGTCGGCGCGGAGTGGCGCGAATGGCCCGCTTTATGGCGCGAGCGACACCTCCTGATATACTGCTGCGGCGGGGCCGAGAGAGCCGCGGCGGCCGGCGGACACCCCCCGCGGGGACCCGGGCTACCTGAACGCGCGGGGGCGCGGAAGAGGCCCGCGGGCCGGTCGCCGGAGCCGGGCCTGATATACAACGCGCCGTGCGTGACCGGGCGCGTCGCAGCAGCTCACGCCGAAGACAAATGCAGCGGCCCCTGGCGGCTGGCGGGTGGCTGGTGGCGGGCGGTGGCACGCCATTTGTTGCTGCCACTAACTAAGCGGACATTGCGATCAGCCCGTAGGTACCGCCTTATCTATAACGTAAACAGTCTGCTTCCTTTGTGCGTGAGAGTTTTATGTAAATGTTAGCCGTCTGTTGATGACATTCAAAAAGGATCTTAAAGGACCTCGAGATAATTTTAATCGTTTGAGCATCGGATGATGTAGGTACCCACTCGTACTTTAACCGGAATAGCTACGAATATTATTACTGTCTTCTCGCTCTATCTTTAGAATAAGGTAGGTGCCCAAAGCGAAGATGTCCATCGACCCAAAGATTTAAATCCATGAGGGTACCTATATAATACGAGTATCCTGCTGGTTGCCCAATTTGTCCAACAACATATTTTGTAGTTTTCGCCCCGAATGTTGCGAAGTTGTCGCGTTCCAGCGAGAGCAACACGACACGGGACACCGACCGGCGAGGAACACGACGCGGAACAAGGTGTCGGCGCACGCTCCGCCGCCGACGCTCCACGCTCGCCCCGACCGCGACCACCGGGCACCGCGGGTACCGCCGGTAGCTCGTCGTCAGCTCGCTCGTTCGTTCCGGTCCCCGCCGCGCCCGGTCCGCGACCGCGGCGACATTGTGCGAACTGGCGCGCTCGTAAATCTCTCGCAACGCGCACGTAATAAAACTGGGCATTGGCTAATTTATAATAACTAATGGTATCGGGATCACGGCTACCATTACGGCGCGCGTAATGGGACTTTCCAAGTTAATCGCTATGTTTAGACGTTGCGGAACCTCGGTCCAGTTCACGACGCTCGCCGCCCAATTAAAAACGTTATAAACATTATAACCGACCGGTCGGACCGGGCGCGCCAATTAAGTGTTTCGCAAATACGTACGGCCACTGGCGACCTATTGTCGTTCATTTTAATGAAGAGGACCGTCGGAGAGGAGAAGATTACTCCGAAAGAGACACGCCAATTGGAGTCGTCCAGGGTCACGCGATGCGACGGGAATCGTTTTCCTGAACAAATTAAACGGAGTCACGTACTCGCACCTACGAGTATTGTTGAAGTAATTATGTAGAGGCGCGGCGGAGGCGGCGGCGGCGCCGCAGTGAATACTGGTAGCCCTTGAAACAATCACTAATTGGCGCCGTCCAAAGTGAACAAAGTGAATAATCTCGTAAACGCAACTATTCCTCGCGTCGCGACAAAAGAAGCGCCGCCCACAGAAAAACAGCCGCGTGCGCACATGCGACGCACGCGGCGCGCGGGGCACGTCACCCACCGCTCGATCAACGATCCAGCGGTCGATGGATGCACGGCCGCGATAATGTCGGTACTTATATCAACTGTTTAATTGCTCGCGTGATCGATCGAGACGTTCATCCATACGAGTACACACACAACACACAGACTGACTTTACATATGTTTGTGCGTTGACCACGGTGACGTGGAGCCGTTTAAATACAGTAACCGAGTAAAAATATTGTAAGTTTTTTATTATTTTTATGTAATTATGTGTACTTATCTACAGTAAAAAATAAAGATATACCTACGTACAATTGGTATAATTACCTATGTTTATATTTATTTTTATAGATGAGGTTGTGCTTTTCTCTATAAAAAGATATTTTTTCCTAACCGTAAGCCTAACCGTAGGGCACTGATAAAAAATAATATGATAAAATAGATATCAGCTAATGTAGACAGTAATATAAACAATAATAAATACGTTTCATGGTGGAGACGCATCAAGAGTGCTCACGAATGAGGGAATTGGTCCCTACCTTGGATCGGATTGGAGTATACACTCTATGGCTTGAGTTGTTACAATGGGAGATGCTTGTGATGGTTCATTAACTACGATGCGGAGCGACCTCGTCCAAATAACTAAAGGTATAAAGTTATAAAAGGTGACTTTTGTTGTGTGACGGACATTGAGCGAGACCCCGCTACGACGTGTTGCGGGTACGTACTCGCACTCTTGCGCCAATTGAGATAGAGTACCGTCAGTCTAATTATCTCGTACAGCGCCGCCGCGAGCCGCCCGCGCTGTCGGGTCCCATTGTCTATCGATTAGCTTCGAGTAGCATCGGACGGTGGAGCGCGTAGGGGGAGGGGGCGGGGGCGCGACGGTAGCGCAGAGGTGGCCGCGAGATTGACGGCGACTGGCGCGACAAATGTACTATTGTGATTGTGTCGGCGCGGCGCGGCGCGGTGATGCGGTGAGGTGATGCGGCACGTCTCAGACAGTCCGCCGCGCACGTCGCCTCTTTTGTACGGTAATTATGCCGATTATCGACCGATCGTCGGTCTAGTTACATGCGGAAACAAAGACGCCGCTGAGACGCGAGCCGCGACACGTAGAGATCGCGCGGGGCAGCTTTTTGTGCGCACTACGATCGTATTACAGATAATATGATAATAGTGTCAATTGATATAATATGCGGCCGTTGCACTGCGCGCCGCTTTGTGCGCGAGCGACAGACGACTCGCCGCGTTGTCGTACCAGGCCCGCGGCCGCGCCCGCGTCGGCTCCCACGGCTACCGACACACGCGGCACAGCATTCGATTGACGTGTTTGGGATTAATAAACGGAATAGAGTTAAGGCAATTACTGGTTTCTATTCTGTGACTATTGGTTCAAAAGATGAGTACAACAAACAACAGTTAAAGTAAAGAGCACGTCGCGCTGCCTGCGTGTGCGCATGCGAGTGGGCGGAGAGCGGGAGAGCACACAGGTGTTGTAGTCCAGTCCGTTTAAAGTACTTCACGTGAAGTCAAAAACAACACAGCTGTTCTCGTTATAGTGAGAACAGATTCCATGGGAGGGATTATATGTGATGTTAGTAGTTTTTTTTTTCTAAAAAAATAGCCTACAGACTGTCCCACTGCTGGGCAAAGGCTTCCCTTCCATTTTTCTCTATCCCCGGCGTCCTTATACCATCCCTTTTGGAAGTGGTCGATACCGTCCTTCCACCCACGCCTGGGCCTGCCTCGGCGCCGCCGGTGTCCGTCTCGTGGCACCCAGTGCATGGCGATCTTTGCCCACCTTCCCGGATGCATGCGGCACACGTAGCCCGCCCAGTCGCACTTTAATACAGATGCTTTAGTGATTGCATCAGCCATGCGTGTTTTGGAGCGCAGGGTCGTGTTCCTGACGCGATCCGTCCTTTTCACGTTTAGTATACTGCGCTCCTACGACGTTTGTCGTTTACTGCCTAATTTTTGTTTCCTCTATTAGGTAATCGTGTTCCATTCAATCCACATGTTCTACCGATAAACTGATCGCCGAGCTTTGTCGTCACGAACGTACACGACCGCGGCACACGATTATAATGTCACGCTAATAGTCGCGAGTTTATTGGCCTTTATGTCTGTTCCTGGCCCTGGACGACACCCTGCACCCTCCGAGGGCCGTCGACACCGGCTGAGCACGCCAGCATCACCATCACCATCAGCATTAAAGCGGTGTAATCCCCTATTTCACGACACAACAATCTTTGATAATTACAGGTCTAAAATGGCAATAATAATTGGCGACGTGTTTTATGAAGATTTCTAATAATGTAGCTATTTTATACTCGGAATTAAAACGATCGTCGCTTCGTAACCTGCGGCCCACGGACCCGTGCACACCTATTCAAACGTCGTATACAAAATGTGTAAATAGGATAGTCTAGTTACACTTGAAACGGGCAACCCTTTCCTATTCACAGCGCACACAACAAATGTGGACGTGTTGAAGCGTAAATCTCTTAATACCGACACTAACATAATGCCGCGACGACACCGGGACGTGTGGCGCTCGAGTCGCCGCAGTCGTCCGCGCACTGCGCCGACACACGCAGCACACACAGACATAATAAGATTACGAGTATAGTCGTCCGTCCGGAGCACACTGTACAGTGGAGCACTGATCCCGGGGCACGGCGGGCAACGTCGAGGAGTGACTCGTAAATAACGACATCTGTTTACTAAATAGCTGCGGCGGCCACTCTCGTCTTTATATCTGTATTCTACTATAGTTATGTATCCGAGCGTCTGGTCGTGTACCTATCTACAGAAGCCCGGCACACGCAGTCACTCGACTCGCATGAATGAAAGACAAAAAGCGTATCGTCTCAGCGCAGCGGCAGGAAATATAAAGCGCTCCGAGCGTTGCGTCGGCGCACCACTTTTTTGAGCTCCGATAACGTCCACATACTGATCGTGTGAATACTGCGCTACTGTAAATAATACATGGAATACGTGCGTGTCGTGCTGCTGCCACCTGTGACGGCTCCGCCAAGTACCAACCATCTGGCTGCCTTATCGGTGACGAATCGCTGGTGGAAGCTAGACTGCAATGTCTGGAACATCGGCGCGAGGTTGCCTGTCTATCGGTATTTTATAGGATACACTTCGGAGAGTGCGCATCGGAATTGCACGATCTAATTCCGGCATCTCCATTCCGCCTTCGGACTACCAGACGCGGGGACATCAACATCCTTATGTTGTTGATGTCCCATCTGTTCGAACGAAGCGATTTGCTTCTTCGTTCATTATGCGAACGGCTAAGGAATGGAAAAGCCTGCCGGCGTTTGTATTTCCCGAAACCTACAACCTTGTGATCTTCAAGGCCAGAGTGAATAGGCATTAACTGGACCCCGCATGCTCCATCGTCGACCTCATCGTCGCTTACCATCAGGCGAGATCGAGGTCAAATGCGGATTTAGTAGTCAATAAAAAAACTTATTGACTTTTCTCGAAATGGCCTACTAAGGAACAGAATGTTTATCTTACTTTAGGTTCATCTCAAAGTACTCACATCTACTTAAAGGCAAATTAATTTCGTACATCGGTATTATATGTCGTATATAGGAGTAAGCTTAAAGGAAATATCCTTTACTTTTGAAGAAGGATCGAATCCCCTGTAGTAATAGTACTTACTCGTATTATTTTAGCAGGGCAGATTTGTTGTTTCCACCTACAAAAGGATTGTTTAAATAAACTATGAATGTAATGACCACAAACACTTCAAAGCATGCAATAACTCAACACTTCCAACTCGTGCACGCCGACTCGTGTAGCAGTCCTTCCGCGTGCCGTGCCGTGCCTTGCCGTGCCGTTCCGCGCCGCGCCGCACAGTGCATCAACTGAACACCAATAAAACACCATCTCCACCGCTGATATTTAACTCACACTCTGTATGACTCTGCCACATTCTATTAATATACAGTGGGGCATCGCCTGAAAACTTTTACCGCTGGTTACTGGGTAGCGTCGCAATCGCAATCGCGATCATAATGGACATGTATAATGGTATGCAAACCTGCGTTAGAAGCCCAGCAGGGACATCAGACTGCTTTAATGTAGAAGTGGGTGTACACCAAGGTAGCGCTCTCAGCCCGCTATTGTTCAACATAGTGATGGATTATCTAACCGCTGCCATACAAAAACCAACTCCTTGGAATCTCCTCTATGCGGATGACGTGGTTCTGATATCTGAAAGCAGGGACGAAATCCAACAAAACCTGAAACAGTGGAGAGAGTCGCTAGAACAGAACGGCCTGCGTATTAGCAGAACTAAAACAGAATATATGGTATGCAACTTCGACCCGACTTCAGCGATTGTGGGAGTAATCACACTGGATGGCACGAGGCTACCTAGAGTTAGCAAGTTCAAGTACCTGGGCTCTGTTATTTCGGAAGACGGCTCAATTGACGCCGATGTTACTAACAGAGTCACGTCAGCGTGGAATAAATGGCGGACTCTAAGTGCGGTGCTCTGTGACAATAACATTCCTGTAAAAACAAAGGGCAAAGTATACAAGACAGCCGTCCGTCCCGCGATGTTGTACGGCGGTGAAGAGTGGGCACCAAAAAGGACCCACGAACAAACGCTGCATACAACGGAAATGCGAATGTTGCGCTGGTCGGGGGGAGTTACACTAAAGGACCATATCCGAAATGAATATGTCAGGGGTAGCTTCAAGGTGAGACCGATTGTGGATAAAATGGCAGAGACTCGCCTTGCCTCGTGGTATAGCCACATGATGCGCCGACCAGACGATTATGTCGTGAAGAAGTGCCTTTCCATCGCAACCACTAAAAGGGGAAGAGGCAGGCGGCGTGCTACCTGGCTAACGACTGTCAAACGTGACATGAACACCTTGGACCTAACTGAGGATGACGCGTACAATCGAGCAGAATGGCGCCTCAAGATTAGGAAAGCCGACCCTGTCTAACCGGAATATGGCGAGGACAAAGAAGAAGACTGGGTAGCGTCGAAAGAGCTGGCCCAGTTTTCTACAATCAGCTCCTTTGTTAGTTCAAGCCTGGGTCTGTGATGATGGGTGTAAAACAGATTAAATAGCCCTAGACTCTCAGGAGCTGGGAACGATCTTGCATGGAGTTCACTTGGTGTTCCACAGTCCAATTCACAGCAAAATGTCCATTATATTAGTTTTTCATAAGTGGCGCACCGGTCGCGAAAGTTTGGGTTTATGAAAGTGTCAAAAGTTTTCCATTCTTTTTCATATTGTAGTTGGTGGCGCGGCTCCATGCCGATACCGATTTAAAATAATAAAACTCATCCGAGCCAGATCCGATTGGCGCCAAAATTAAACATCGCTCATATTGATGCTATGCAATGTAGAGAACACCAAAACGTGTTAGACACTTTTTTCTTTTTTCCTTCCTGTCACCCCTTTCTGGGCTACAGAAACTACTACTACGGCTACTTTCTTTCCTTACTATAGCCGTCCACTTGTGGCGATCGTGTGCTTCCTCTTCAAGTGTCAGCTAGGACATTCAAATTGTTGATGCCTCACTTTAATACAGTCTAGGTTAACGACCGCACGCCCTACGGACGGAACAGCGCCCGTCGGGTGACTGCTAGAAAATAGGACCTCTTTTATCTGTGCCTCGCTCTGCTCCGACATCATAGCAGATACGGAGCGGAGGGCGATGCGATAGCGTCCCGTCGGGGGCGTCAGGCCGCGAGACCGGCGCACGCGCAGTGCACCGCATCACTCAGAGGCGGCACGACTTGCGATGCAAGTATCTCAACCTGCGCCCTGTTCAGTACAGCTTGAGCATCTTTACGTCAACTACAAGAACCATTTTAACCAAGTTATCCGCTTCCAGTGTAAAGAACTCTCCCCGTGCCCGAGTAGGTAACTCTCATTAGGTAGGTACTACGAATTGACATATAACACCTATCTTCGTCAAACGGACATGTGACATTACTGAATTTATATTAAACTGAAATGACAATATTTTATCAATTCTCATTTGCAATTTACTGTTGAGATTATTGCTCGTATTGATAGAGAGTCAGAAAAACACGGATCCGCTTCGGTTCCACCTAGTCGTACACGTATAAGTCGGTAGGTAAAAGTAAATGGTTGCACACACCGAGACCCATCGGCCGTGGCTGGTGGTGGCTGGTCGCGAGCGGGCGCGGGCGGCGCGGTGTGGCGTACGGGGCTGTGCTCGGGTTAGCAGGGCCTGCGACTAGTGTCGGTGTCGGCGGCGCGGGCGACGCGCGCTCCGCCACGACTGGAGCGTTCGCAGTTAATCTGCGCGCACACTTTATGGCCTCTGGTGTTCGTAACACAGGATACGTGCATGTAACTGTAGCTTCCTTTGCTTTACACATTCGACCAGTATTATCGTAGTTTATTGATGAGCCACGATAGAGTCGTGGTACTCCGCTTTCTCTCTGCCCGTTTGGTCACAATATGAAGATCGTAAAATTGTGGTAAGGTAGATATACAATACAGATGCAGCTCGATACGAGAATGTACCTCTATATACGAGCACACTCGTATATCGCTCAAAAAGCTTCTTTCTCACAACCTCGCTCAAGTCGGACATCACT
Organism: Hofmannophila pseudospretella; assembly: GCA_947369225.1. Taxonomy (NCBI): domain Eukaryota; kingdom Metazoa; phylum Arthropoda; class Insecta; order Lepidoptera; family Oecophoridae; genus Hofmannophila; species Hofmannophila pseudospretella. Next base: position 13,208,039 of record OX376330.1, on the reverse strand, counting down.
TGTAGATAATAACGAAGCTCAAGCTACGTCGTTAATTTTTTCCCGATTTATGACGCACCGTATAAAGGGCTATTACTCGGCGGCCACAAGACGATCCCGCCTCTCCGCTGCAGTGCTCCGCGACCGCAACCGGGCCGCTTGCCGGCATGCGGCATGCTATGCGATATGCGGCAGGGAGCGCGAAATTACTGAAACCACAACAATGGCACTGCGCGCTGCCTCACATTACATCCCGCGTTCAGATTTAAGTGAGGCGCGGGGAATACGCCACATCACCTTCTTCAGTACTTATGGAAGTATCTCCGACTACAACTTGGGCTTCACAATAATTGTGTTTGCATAGAACGAGCCAATAAATGTATCTACGATATGATGCGGATCAATAAGCTTGCACCACCAGAAAGGTTAGAGATCTACGAGTGACGTTTATAGGTAGACCAGCTCCAAAATGATGGCAATACGTACTCCTCACCCGTGTACTGATACGGTGCACATTAATGTCGTTTAGTGCTACATGCATGCGTGCTATGGAAAGAGTTATGCTCGGAGTATCTCTGCTGTGTCGAATCCGAAATGAGGAGATCCGGCATAGAACAAGAGTTATCGGCATAGCTCATAAGATTAGCAAGCTGAAGGGGCATTGGGCCGGTCACATCTGTCGCAGTACCGACAACCGCTGGGGTAGACGAGTTCTGGAGTGGAGACCGCGTTTGGGCAAATGTAGTATGGAACGCCCCCTGCTAGATGGAGTGACGATCTGCGCAAGGTGGCAGCGACTGGACGAGAAAAGCCGAAGATCGGGCTCAATGGCGCGCCCTGGGAGAGGCCTATGTCCAGCAGTGGACTAGAGTGGGCTGATGAGTGCTACACGTAAGGAGTACCGTGTTATACTTCGTGGACAGGTGCTATTATGGCACAAAGCCCCATTTTCCCAATTTGGGTGTCTTTTAATGTCCTACAATCTGTGTGTGTCTTCGGACCAATAAATAAAAAAAAATTAAACGAACATTCGACACGAAACCGGTCGTAGACGCAGGATGACTCGCGCACAACCCGAGATGTTTGTTTGCAAACAGCGCGCGCGCAGCTCTCGGCGACGCGTGGGCGTCAGTGTGAGTGTGAGGGCCCTCGACACTCATCTTCCTGGAGGCCTCTCTCGTAATTCCCTCCTAAACAGATTTTAACGAGACGCTCGACTCATGCGCACACCCACGTACGTTAACATCTCGTCGCGGCTCCAGTTAGCGGGGTCGTGTTATAGAGCACACCGTTTGTATCGCCTCTCCTATTCAGTCTGTAGGAGGGTAAAACACGCGGTCATTTTGATAAAGCTGTGTAATATGGAATAATTAATATACAAAGAACACGGCTCTAAAGGCGAGCGGGCGTGAAACAAAGGTCATTCTTTGTACAGTCATCTGTAGATGAAACTAGAGCGGCGTGCCGAGACAAAGATGCATGGCGCTCCATTCTGTCTACCATACGTATTATGCGAGGGACACGGCGTGAATATGTATGTAATGAATGCAATAATTGCGTCACTAATTGGTAATGCAGTCAACTTTGTTTGAATATAGAGATTAAATAAACACATTTCTCATCAACTTCCAAAAATGTTGATGTTGAATCAATCGAGTAGCAATAAAAAATTAGATGAAGAATTAAATGCATTAATTAATTAGCATTCGTTTGCTGTACACGTGAATGAGTCTCAAACAAAACACGACACAGACACGACAGACACGCCAGGGTCCGGACACGAGGACGCGACGTGCGAGGTCTGGTTGTGCCCAACAGACGATACACCGGAGCCGACGCGGCGGACCAGAGCTCATAGCTCATACAGATACAACACACGTGTCCAAGTCAATAAATCAGAGAAACAATTAGTACGTGAGTAATCGCGCTTGTCAGGCGGGACAGACGGACGGACGGCGGCTATCGATTAATTGTTTTCTCTCAGCACGGTCGTGGCGGTGTTTTCTCATATAAGTATTTGTGTTGCGACACGGATAATACTGTTTGTCCAGCACTGTTCTACGCTTTTCTATGTGCACTGGTGGTGTTTGTTTTTATTTTATTGTTACCACTCGTAAAAACATTCTTGCATCGAGTTGGGTTTATTACCACACGTGCGCAACTGAAGTATTTTCTTCTTCTTTCTTATTCAGTGGGCACGCACTGAACATAATAATATTTGATCATATCTCGGTGCGCCGCCTATCAGTTATCATTTTATTATTTGTGGTCACATTTTGGATGACCGTTGTCGGTCGAACGAACACTTTTATTTCTTAATTTAAATCAAAAAGAGCTCTCGTTGATGTCTTTCGTACGGCACAAGTTGCAACGCCCGCCCGCCGAGCCGCGCCGCCGCCGTGACGCGCCGCTATACTGCCCGGAATAGAATACTAGACGAATTAATGACGTGTTTCTACCTATGGCGAGTTTCTAGAGTCCACTCCACGTCGTGGAAGGTAAAGAGCGACGGTCACCACTAACTACACCACTCATTATAATAATCCAGCCTGCTCCTCCACACGCCGCCGCCCTCTAACGCAATCTCAAATAAAATATTACAGTAATAAAAGTGTTGTAGATATTAATAAGGTATGTGCAACCTGGCACGACACTAATAAGGTGACAAATGTCGTGCCACTAGCACGCGGCACGCGGCACGCGGTGCCGAGCGCCCGTACTGTCGACCGCTAGCTATAGTCAAACACCTTCGATTAAATCTCAACCTTATCCCTGCGCGATATGGCATTTAGCCGTTTCCGGTAGGTCGACGTGTGTCCGACGGTACACCCTCGTACACGCGCGCGCGGACGGTGACCAGCGTTCGGCTGTCGGCGCCGCGAGCGTTCAGAGTTATGGAATTGTCTTAATCCGACGGGGACATAAAAAATACAATCACGATAGAAAATGTAATATACAGCCTGCGACCTCTGCCCGCCTGTAGCAGCGTGTAAAGACATGTTTATTTGTTTGGTTACTAAAGTGATTTATCGGCAATTAGTCACGTAGATACCGTAAGCTACCTACTTACTCGTGTTGGAATATTTCTCAGTATTTCACATAATTGTGAATCATCGTCCTCTTTCTATGGAAATGTACTGTTTAAGAGTGGAGGGGGAGGGGAAGCCGATGAAGTCGTTATCTCACAACTTAAATAAATATCGTTCAGTTGTTTCACTCGAACGGAACACTGACAGTTCAGTTAATTAGTCTGAACAATCGTGACCGGCCTTAACTAATGGATCATAAGATTTATGTTATTGGTCCAAATGGTCCGTTGCTCTGTAGGCAGAGCTTGGAGCTGCAGAGCGGCGTCCGCCGGCAGTACACGTGTACCGTAACACAATTAGTTTCACCATTACTATATCATGGTACCTGATCCAGAAGTGGTTTGTTTGAAACTGCCATGAGAATCGATTCCATTAGATTAACCATTAATTTCACGAACGATATAACAAGACGGAGTAGAAGGTAGGTACTCAGATTAAATATTCGCACCGCGCAGTACAGATTTTGTACAACCAAATAATAACTGTTTTCCTCAGATAATCAAGTTTCCTCACGATGTTTTCCTTCACCGTTAGGGCAGTCAGTAAATAAACGTAAGACGTCGAAAAAAGCGGATAATCTCGTACATGATATTGCCTGGTTTCGAACCCGAATCTTCTGCACGGGAGTTCCCCAGCTGGAAGTAGAGCCGCTGTCTATTATCACGCTGAGTTCACTCTAATAACACTCCGAAGCGACTCCTCGTGGCCAGCTACGGTTCAACACGACGACGCACGCGCACGGCGGAGGCTTCGCTTTACAAGTTGTAGATTTTGTTTTCGGGAGTGTAGTAAAGTAAACCACTACACCAGAGAGGAGGGCATGACCCCCCCCCCCCCCCCTCCTCCCTTCCCGCCTCACACCGACGTGCCGCCTCGCCTGTGTTCGTTTAATTATCAGATTGTATCAAATAATTGTCGGCAGCAAGTGCGTCCCGCTGCGCCCGCGCCGCCCGCGCCCTCCGCCCGCTCATATTTCCGATATATTCCGAGCGCTGCCTACAGTCTAGGAACGAAATATCCAATTATTCCCGGGATGCTTTCAATTAAACTTACCGTTATTTTCGGCAAACTCTTATTCGATGTGCTAACACATGAAGCATAATAGCCATACACCAAGACCTACCGGTCACGATCACACACTTCAGATCATAAAATTGAAATAGAAATCGTTTATTTAGCGCTGTAAACACCGGAATACAGAAGTATACAAAGTTAAATAAGTATCATTTGAAAATATTTAAAACTCAATCGTGTTACCGAGGCGCGGGTAATCAATCTATAACAGCTTGTAATCTCGCCTGAATGCGATACTCTTTCCGTTTAGTTTATAGCTGACACTTTAATGGTCAATCTGTGATGATGACGGCGGACGGTGGACGGCGGACGGTCGGCGGTGGTCACCCGAGCCGCACTAAATTACACAAATATTCAATTCTGACACGTTAACCGTGAGCGCGACGGTAAAAATGGCTATAACTATAAATCAACAGAATTACTCAACAATTGACCACTTCCAGCTCATAGCGAGCGAGGAGAGCTTCACGCCATGGACCATCGTCATATACTCATCGCTTCACGCCGCTGATCAGTTATCATTTATGGTGATTCAAACATACAAACATTCATACATGGCACACCAGCAGAACGATTATACGAATGACGTTAACTACGTATTGAAGGAACTCTATTTATTTTATCAAATACGAGTTGTATGACAATGTCTCTTTACAGCAGCACGTATTAATAGTATAGTGCAGAAACGAATACGTGTTTCCTTTGTCTGTTTCTGGCTGAGTTGATACCTACTTACACTTAAACAGATGTACAATTTGAACAAACTGCGAATTGTACGAATGTAAACGAACTGAGAACTTTACCGATTGAGAAATAGCACACATTGCTCACAATAATAATTGTAATCCGTGACGTCATCAAGCTTTCAATAATAATATGTTAATAAAGATACGTCTGAGTATTTCACTAGCATTCATCTCACAACACAAGATATAAAGACAAACTTCTAGTACCACGAACGAGGCTGACTAAACCAAAAAAACAAGGAGTCTCTGTTAAAATAACAATGTACAATAACCTGCCATTAGCAATAACTGTGCTACCATTTTAACAGTTCAAGTGTACAATGATAAAGTTTTTCTAAAACAATCCTTTCTATAATTTGAATGAATATGTCAACGCTCCCAATAAATATTTCCAACTGGACGATGTCGGAAGATCGGACAATTTTACTTCAATGTAATCATCAGTTATTAAGATTTATTAATAAGTACTTTTATACGTACTTACATTATTATTATTTGTAAATTTGACGTGCCGGATGTAACGTAGGATACGTTACATGAATAAATAATTTTGAATTTTTGAATTACGTCAACTATACATTTCCATTTAAGACGGCAAAGAGAAGGGGGGGGGGGGTTTGTTCCGGAATAAAAGGTAAATCTCATAAGTAGAACTAAGTGCTCGCGTATCTACATCAGTGATCTGAGCCCGCAGCCTCCGCGGCGTGTGTAATGTACGATATAGTACTCTAATGGGAAGATAACAGTCACACAGAGTTAGGATTAAGAGCACACGAGATCCGACGGCTGGCGGAGTTCGGTTACGTAACGGCACTTTGATTGGCTGCGTCTGTCCGTCCGTCTGTGTTGTTAGCTTGTTACTTGTTTCATGTACCCGTGTGTTGGTGGCTGTTAGTACAGCACGGGAGAGGCGGGCACGCTATCTGCGGACGATATCTCGCCGAGCGGACGATCGCCGCACTAAATACATAAATACAGGGTGGACCAAAAGTCCGTTAACATTTAAAATGGTTATAAAAAATACAAATGCTACTTTAGTGAAAAACTGTTTATTTAATAATAAAGTAGACAAATTAGGATTTCACTTTTTAAAAATAACATCATTCAAATGTGACCCTTGTTCATCCTGGCACACCTGTAACCGGGAACGGAAATTTTGCATGACCGCCCGACAAGTGGTTGGTGAAATGTTCTGCATTTCCTCGCGTATATTTTCTTTTAATTCCTCAATAGACACTGGGTTGCTGATGTAAACTTTACTTTTGAGATATCCCCAAAGGTAAAAGTCCATTGGAGTTAAATCCGGGCTGCGGGGTGGCCAGTGAATGTCACCTCTTTTGGATATGACTTTTTGGCCAAAAATTTCACGAAGTGCTGCTATAGAGTCATTGGAGGTGTGACATGTTGCCCCATCTTGTTGGAACCAAGAGCTTCGATGAAAGCCTGAGAAGTCCTGTAATGCTGGAGCAAAAAAATTCTGTAGCATCACAATGTATCGCTCTGTATTAACGGTGACGGCGCGGTTTCTCTGATCTTCATAAAAATATGGACCAATGATTCCGCTGGCTGACAATGCGGCCCATACAGTAACCTTGGGCGAGTGTAAAGGTTTTTGGTGCTTCAAGTCCGGGTTAGTGTCACTCCAGTATCTGCAATTTTGTCGATTGACATGTCCATTTAGGTGGAAGTGTGCCTCGTCTGAGAAAAAGATGTTATTGAAGCTCGTAAACCTCTCAAGCACTTCGTTAGCAAACTGCAGTCTCTGAGCAGGGTCATTTGGCTTTAAAGCCTGTACAATTTGAATTTTGTAAGGATGTAAATGTAAATCTTTGTGTAGAATGCGATTTAGAGATGTTCTGGGCACATCTAAAGCACTAGACCGCTTTCGAGTAGAGAGACCAGGTTGTTCTCGAACAGACGCTCGTACACGCTCTATGTTTACTGGATCGCGCGATGTCCTAGGTCGGCCGGATCGTGGTTGACTTAAAGTTGAACCTGTTGTTTCGAACTTCTGTACCCATTTTTTAATCGTTTGAATTGTTGGTGCTTGATTTCTGTTCCGTATATTGTAATGATTACAAAATTTCCGTTTAGCTTCGGTCGTAGAATCGTTGTTTCGATAGTACTCGCGTACGTAAAATGCGCGTTGCGCTCCGCTGAATGACGCCATGGTACTAAATCCCTATTAGTAGCTCTCGCTTGTAGTAACACCCCCCGCGCCAATACCCCGCCCGCGCCGACGCAGCGACCTATTCAAATGTTAACGGACTTTTGGTCCACCCTGTACTTAAATAATTCCAGAACGGATACTCAGCGCGAAGTAATCACTCGCATTCGCTGTACCGAAAAGAAGTTCCCGCCCGTGTAAACGCCATGCAATTGTAAATAACCGTCGTATGTACGAGCGACATTATTCATTTGGAGTTGAAACTCAAGTGAGCGCGTTGATGTCTCTGTATGAGCGTAGAGGTCGCGCTACGAGTGGCTACAGTCGCAGCGTCGCTAACAAAAGACATCAACGCGGGTGCTTTATGTCTCTCCTGCCGCCTCGCACAAGACTGAACGCCTATAGTACTGAACCGACTCGAGTTTCCCTTCTCTACGTATTTATTCAGCGACCTCGACTCGACGTGTGCGTTGTGCAAGGCGGTGAGTCCACACTGCCGCGTGCACGTTGCTGTCTTTTGTAATGGAGCGCAGAAACCAAAACATTATGTCCCGAGCCCGGCTGGCTGCACAAACACTAGAGACTGGGCGCAGAACAAACTCCACGAAGGTAAAGATAACACGGGGTCGCGTTTCGGTGACTCTACTGTCATGTACCGTGTACGGTCGACCGCAGGGCGACCTACCCGAATCGTCAAAATCTGAGAATTTGAAATGTATCATATTGCATAGACATAAGGTTAAAATTTAATCGAAGGTTTTTGACAGACGGTGTACTAGTCGCGAAATGTCCGAGCCGTAATATGTCCAAGTCGAGAAATGTAACAAATGTCAAAGTGACAAATTGTTTGAAGTTTTATGAGTCGTATGTAGTTGTCGAGACTACTAAATTTTTAATCTTGACATTCTCCGTGTTGGACGTCTTAACGTTTTGCGATGTATCGCAATAAATTACCGACATCCTACACTGAGATCACCGAATCTGAACGGGTCATCTAACGTTTAAACTGATCCTAATGATCGTTCCGTGAGCGAGTGGAGTATATCGTTTCCTAATAAGTTATCAGAACAGAAAGCCATTAGCATAACGAGTGGAAAGGAACAAACACTCGGAGGCGAGACCACCCGACCGGCCGGCGTCGTGTGTCCCCGCATGCGCTCACCGGCCGCAGTGCTGTACGAGGAGGTACCTACTCGCGCGTCTCCGAGAGGGCTCGGGACGGAACCCGTTCTCCCTCCGGACGGAGCCCGGCGGACCGGCGGGCCGGCGCGGGCGCACGTAATGGTCGCCGATTAAACGCGCCGTTTGATTGGAAAGTCGTGTCGGCCATTACACGCCGCCGTTAAAAATACTCGCCTCGTTTGTTTCGATTCCGATCCCCGGCGACCGAGAGCAGACAGGGAACTATATCGAATGTCATAACACATTATCGTTGAAGAGTCAACGTTATCGGTAAACCGAAGTGCCTTCGGGTCTTCGTGTGTTTGCTCTCACAATATTTTTCATTTTGATCGATTAATGAAGCATTAGTTATTACGTTTCGACGTGCGAACAAAGAGCGATAGATCAAATTAGATAACCGTGTATGGTAGAGCCATTCGTATCGGTGATCAGGAGTGGAGCTTCGAGCGCATCGGCGCATCTGGCGAGAACGTTGCCGTGTGCGCCGGCGACCCGATCGTCGTCCGTCTCGAACAATGTGAGAACAAAGAATCGTCGAGCGTTCCTTTCGCATCGTTATCAGCGGTGCCATCGCCGCCCAAATGACCCCCCCCCCCCCGCCCGCCCGCCCGCCCGCCCGCCTGAGTCGGCAACATAATTGCCGAACCACGCCGCGACCGACCACGGACAATACTCGTACAATGGTTCGTCAGCGCGCGACCCGTGACCTCAGCACAGATCCTCACGGACACAGGTTAGTGATAAGCGACGGCGATTTGTTAAAGTCCGTGACGTCACGGAGAGACAACTTTGGACATAAAAAGGATGCAGATGTAGAGCTCACTATGATGATCATTCTGTCGATAGTCTCCGGTGGTGATGCTCCCTCGCGGACGAGGAGCGCGTTATCATTATATATATATGTTATAGAACGTCGTCGTCGTACGGCCATTCGTCATTGTCCTCCACGTACAAGCACATGATAAATAACAAAAAGAACTGAGCTCGAGCCGTTTCAACTTTATTTGTCTAATACTATTTTGTTATTAATGTCCCTCTCCCGACACGGACGCCCGGCCCGGACGGAGAGAGAGCCAGCCTCAGAGGAACGCTTCCACTCGGACTACAGCCGTCGTCCAGATGCGCCGATAACGGCGCTACAGCAATTCGTGTGATTGGCGCAGCGGGGCGCAGTCGCGGGCGCAGCTCGGCCGCTCTCTCGGTGACCTCCACTCGCGGGCTCTACCACAATATTTGGCGAGGCGTGTCATAACATTCAATACCTGACATAGAAACCTTCTATTTCATTATTTGCTTGTACTCGTAGAGAAGGACGACGTGGACGACGTGGTGTGGCCGCGGCACCACACAGTCCGTATTTGCACAGACATAATCATTAATTATTTTGTGGTACGAGTCACAAACCGTCATCGCCAGGACTTGTCCCTGTCCACGTCAAATATCTAAAGAAAAGTAAAGCCATAAGGTACTCGTAACGAACGAAGACTCCGTCGTACCGCGCGGTCCCCGCAGCGGCGTCCGCGCCCGCGTGTACTCGTGTGCGGGAGGCATGACCATCGCGTGCCGGCACCGACCCAAATGTTTGGTCGATGACTTTCATAAATACTTTAAGATAAATACAAGAACAACTCGCCGCGTTTCAGAGAAACGTTGGTACATACCAATCGAAATTGCCAACCGACGAGCAGACAGATAGGTACGTTCTTTATATTTCAATTAATAATGTAATGATTAGTTTGATTTCACCTCTACGGCGAGCGTGCCCGAAACTACGGATGACTGTACATACCCTACCTACCCCCCACTTGCCGAAAAGAAAGATGTTTCACTTCAATACTTCTTCTAATTCCTCATTGCTGAGGGTCTCACGACCCTATGAATGATCAGTTGATCACTCATTCATTCTAATGAGTCAATCACATAAAACGACTCTCGTGGAAGATTTAATGGGGTGGTTTGCCATTTCCCATTCCACATCCTAGTTATTTCAGTGTGCAGGTTTTCTCGCGATGTTTTCCTTCACCGTCAGAGCGGTCCGTAAAAGTACGTAAATCTTTCGAATAAACCGAAAAACTAATCGGTACATGACATTGCATAGTTTTGAACCCGGACTTCCCGCACGGGAGGCCGACGTCCTAGCCACGACGCCACCGACGCCACAACGTTACACATCACATTCTATGTATGCATATAATGAGTAAGTTTGCTGTACAATATATAAAGACAGAGCCCATTAGAGAAGGTCAACAGATCAGTTTAGTAATCAAAGCTTTGTCTACCTGTTAAAGACACACAAAGGTTGTATATCTCTAGTTTTATTTTTAATTATTTTCGTTTGTGTTATGTTTTTTACTTATCAAATTATTATACGTCACATTACATTATTTTAAAATATTTTTTATTTTGTAGCATACACTACATACACTACCTGTAACGGGAATGAAAATAGTAACTACAAAACTATTGGTAACATGAAGGAACGAACGTCCGCCCGTTCCCATTTTTAGTACCAAATATTACTACTAGACTAATATATGTTAAACTATGTTCTTCTGTCATCCAAGACGGTATCATGTAACTGAAGTCACGTTTATATACAGGTGTAACAAAAAAACCTGTAGAGCCGGAAGGAGAGTGTTCAGTATCCATAAATGACCAACTTGCATTATAGTGCCAACTTTGAAATATATACTCGTAGTAAACTACTTTTTCTAATGTCAAAAGAACTTTGGTAAAGTCTTGATAAAGTTTGTTATTTCTGAAATAACCTACGTAGTTTGGTTGTAACTTTTTGTCAGTGGTCGGTCGCCGCGCTACAGCCATCAATAGCCGCCGTATACCGGCCCTCGGAGCCGGGCGCCGGCGCCGCACCGACACCGGCAATAGTGTTAGTCTCTCATCAAACGGACACTACTCGTGTGTACTCGTACATACCACGAGATGAGACCAACAGTGACGAGGACCGGTGGTGACCCTCGATCTGGACGCCACACCCTACTGCGCGAGTGAGACTCGCTCGCTGGCTCAGAAAGTACTCGAGTCCCAAATTCATAAAACTATAGACTCCTCTCCGTAGGCTATACAGTATCCTGAAGTGGGAGCAAATTAATGAAAAGGGTGAGTATCGCAACTTATATTACTTTGAAACCAATGTATAGCAAAGCATAACTCTCACGCCCCTAATCCCGATGCGGTAGACAGAAACCAATGTATATAATTACTCACAAAAATATAGGTTAGTACCTACTCGTAGATACCGCTGAAAACAGACACTGCAGTGTAGCCCCCGCAATAAGGAAACCCATCCGTCTGCGCAGCCCCTCGCGCTATGAGCGTAATTACGTCGTGACCGCGACTCGCCAATTAAGGGCCGGCACTCGCCATTAATCGCCTCATAATTTACTACTAATGCCCTCCCCCTGCCCCGCTGTGCTCACGGCCCTCCCCCGGCGAGCTCCAACTAGGGCTGCTGCGTCGTAATGCCAACTAATCGCCGCATTATCGGTGAGCCGTAATTGGAAGGAGTCAGGATGTCGTCCCGTTCAGAAGAGACGTGTGTGTGGACGTCGGTGGACGCGTCCTGTGCGGTCCGAAAACCCGCCGTCTCAGTGATCCATTGCAGCACCAAGTCTCCGTACCGGTCATTATCGACATCCGCCGATGTTTGTTTGGTGATTTTTCAAGTCGCCGTTACAACTAAGCACCGGTAATTTATATGGTAAATATGTGAAAGCAATGAGCAAGATAAATGATGGATGACATCATGCACGAGCGATTGAACGATGTCGTCATTGCTCGGACATGTTCTTCGACGAGGGGGGATCTACACGGCTATGTGGATTGATGCGTAAGCGCCACCGCCCTGATAGAGTCGTCTGCCCAGTAAGGCTGCGCAATAAAGCCCGACATGGAGTGACAAGCGGCGAATGTTACACACCCGGACAGGTGATACACCGTAACGAGACGAAGTTGTTCCCGACACACTCCGCGTAAAAGGACAACCAAGAATAAAAAGGTTCTTTTAACCTTTTTAAGAGGAAGGGTATATCTTCGCTTCGGCATGTGTTTAAAGAAGAATGAAGATTCAGTTCTCACTGAGTCCTTGTCGTTACTTACCACATCTTCGAACTCATCGTTACCTACCACCAGATGGGATTGATAATGATCAAACGCGGGTTTATTACACAGGTAGCTTTACGCGCACTTCTTTGACTTGTTATGAGGAGTATTCCGTTTTCACGCTGCATCAGCCCGAGGCTCTGCCCGTGACTGCAACAAATCCCACCTTATCCGTTGCAATTACATTCATTACAATAAATCGCTGCAGTGCGGCGGCGCGGCGTGAACCGTAACGGTCGCGTATCGTCCAATTAACCGCCTGTACCCCCCCCCCCCCCCTCGACCCGCCCCCCTCAACGTCACGAGGCGGGCGCTCGTGAGACCTTCATTAAGATAAGCTAAATTAAACGATTTCCGTACCATACACTGCGTGCATCTGCATATATCTCCCGGCTTATCAATTCACTGATAGTTCAATATACTCGTACCCGGGTCAGATTGTAGGAGGATGTTGTAATGGGATACTGCCATCGCGTAGGTTGGTACACGATTCTTTCTTGCAGAGAGATTAAATCTTTAGAAACGCTGTTGTATTGAATGCGCTTATGAGTGTTGGTTGCAAAATAAGCATCGGATGACTAAACCTGGAGGCATTTCCTAACATGTCATTTATCAAGTCCGATCTAATCTAGCTCGGCGACGACGTGGCGTCGTGCAGAATTCTAAACCGCAGCCCCTCCCCCCTCCCCTGGCCTGCGTGTGTTCGGGAACCAACCCATTAGCGTCGGGCCGACATCTAGACGTCACCGAGATCGAGATCGCATCTCCCCGCATCTGTGCCGAGCGCAGGTTGTTTACGACGCGTGGCCGCTTGCTATGCGCCGCGCGCACTGATTTGCATAAAAATGAGATCGTCGGGAAGGTTTGGACGGAGTCGTGGAGAAAGACACGATTGCTACCGAGATGTGGGCTGCGACGACTCCGTTTCGTGACACAGTGTTGCCGGAAAGCTACGAGTAGGTACACTCGACACAATTCCCCTTGTCACTGTCGAAGCAGGAGTATTTTCACAGGTGCGAAGTCCAGGGTAAGCCGGCACCGAAGTCAGCCGTTTGTGCTGTGTTGTCCAGCCCCAGAAGGGGGAGAATGGGTCGTAGACGGAACTATATTCGGAATTTGTAAGGAGCACAGAAAAGTCGGGAAAGAGACTACGCAAGTACCACGCGCATATCCTGCGATTCGGTCCGTATAACCGCAAGGATGGTAGGACCGTGGGTGGTGGTGGTGGATCTGTCCCCGGTCACCACAGCAGCCTCCGTATCGCCTGTCGCCGTCTCTGTATACCTACTGTAGTAAGTGCCGCTGCACTCTCGTAACATTTGTGTGTTTGTCTGTGGCATCATAACTTAAGAACGGATATTTGCACCCGGTTTTTCCAAGATCTTGGAGTATCTTTGATGTCAGATGGGATCTCTGGAACGGTAACGGCTAGGTGATTCGAGTTTTGAGCTCAAATATTTATGACTATGGTGACCTTCCCACATCTGAATCCTTCTGATGAAGACCAGGAAAAAATAGGGTGTACGTCGGGTAAGTAATGGAACGTCGGGGGTAGCTTAATTTTACCGCTGATCATGTAACCGAGACTTCTATAAGGTCGTAACTAACATCAGTTCAGAATGTACTCTAACTCGCGTGCCTTCAAAACGATATGACATTAAAATTAATTTAGTTTGACTATAATAATGACGAGGCGAAATTACCCACGTTCTTGAAAACCCTTCTTCGTTTTCATAAACTTAACTAAATCCGTGGACATGTCACGGATCCCGTGTCCCTGGCAACCCAGCGGGCAGCCCGCAACGCATTACCCGCGGTTAGTATGCGCGGCGTAGATCTGCGCGGGCCGGGCCAGCACGCCGCGCGCGCATGCGCACTCCGCTCACGTACTTAATTGTGCGCCGAGATAACCGTACTTTCTAAATAAATCTCTTAAAAAAGCAGCGCAAAGTGCTCGCCGTCTCCGCGGGAGGCGGCGCCGGAGCACGCGCACGCGCATCACAAGCAGCGGGCGTCGCCTGCGCCTGCGCCAGGCTACCTGGCCATCCGTCGCCGACACTATGAAGAATGCGACGCAAAATTTTTCAGCTCGATTATTTTTGTTTATAATCTAATAACTACAGCAACTAAAATGGTAATGTGAGGCAGACGAGACAGGAGGATACTTGTACTGTGAGGCAGACGAGACAGGAGGATACTTGTACTGTGAGGCAGACGAAACAGGAGGATACTTGTACTGTGAGGCAGACGAGACAGGAGGATACTTGTACTCGTAGATTAAATTCTACCATTATTAAAAAAAACAAAGGCGACCCAGGGCCCAGTTATTATAAAATAAACGAAGACCACTTCATAAACGGTAATAGGTGTCATTTTAAATATAATTTTATGTTAAGTTATTTAATACAAGTCGTCTTCCTTCTGAAAATCATCAAAAACACTGGGCCTCGAAATGTATTGAACGTCCCCATCCTTCTTTTCTAAGTTATGTATTGACAAGTTAACAGAAAGTGTCTATTGTGGTGTCAATACGGACGTGTCCGTCCGTATTGACATGTGGAAGTACAACACTTTCTGTTGACAAGTTATAACAGGTATCCTGGATTTAGAAAGTTATTATATCCGGAAAATATATAAAGAACTGTATTGACAATAAAATATAGAAATGACGCAAATAATAGACCGCGGGAAACGACACTGTAGTCAGAGGTTGAATATTCGATTCACTGACATTCAAAACTATTTCAAATGTTCAGAGTGAAAGACATCAACGAGAGCTTTCTGTACGTTATACTGTGACTGCGTATTGAGCGAAATATGCATCTTCTAGACGGGCTCAGTAAATCATTGCTGTAGAATGGAACACATAAGTCACTACATCACCTACTCGATTCGCGGTGTGAATAGTATAGTGGCACTGAAATACTACTTTCTATGCCGTTGTATGGCGGCTCAACCCAGTTCGTAAAATATTAGCGGCATTAATGTGCTCCGCACGCGGCGTAGTGCCATTCATTGCGGGATTATGTCGGTGTGGCGGAGTGTGTCGTGTGCGACACATCCGCGAGCTTTACTCTCGTGAGTCGTGGCGTGGGCATTGCCTCCTCCCATATGGTGTAACGTGGACCGTTGTATAATAAAGTATACTCATTCAGCATTTCGATGAACAGCACGGTCTTTGCCTATTGCCGGAGCCATTGCGAAGTATATAATGTATAGTACAGTGTCGGATGAAGAAAGAATCGGACCTCTGTTAGAGAGGCGGGCGCGGCGAGGCCACTGTAATCAGAAGCGCGGCTTGCGAAACGAGACCGAGGCATGCGATCCCGAGCGTCGTGCAACTAGAACAAAAACTAATACCTAACCCTTCCCCTCCCTCCCGCGGTGCAGCATTACCCGGTCACGTTTCGCGTTTCGGCCCATTGTTTACGGCGAGCGTTGCGCGCTGGCCGTCACGGCACGGCACGTCGCTCATAAAGCGCGCGCGCCTTTCCATCGCGCGGCCCAATGGCGTCGCGACGCGGGACCACGCCCAGCCGGCCCTACCTACCTACCTCCCCCCCTGCCCCCTCCACTCCCCGTCTACCGTCACGCTGCAGTGGCCGGCCACAATGGCCCGGCGTGCCACGCGACACCACGCCGACCGCCGGCGCAGCCGACCCGCCCTCGTGACCCCCCATTCGCCCTCTCCCTGCACCTAACGAGGCTCCATAACTCTTGCTAGCTAATCACCAGCGCAAACCACAGGAGTTATGGGTACCTACCCCACGCCCGTACGAGAGACTGAAAATTACGACTGCGCCGTACATCTTTCAGTTTATGCCCTGACCTTTGCGTAAATGTCGACCGTTCAGCTTCAGAGATAAATCTACTCTAATTAGATAATAAATAACGCTGTATAGTCGCTGCTGCTGTATAGCGGCTGCTGCAAGTTTCTCTACGCGCTTTAAAAATTCTTAAAAAAGCATTGTGAGATGTTTTGAATGCATTGAAACCACAAAAGAACTACAATTCAGTCCAGACCCGGGAGATCCGGGAGATCGTATTCTCTCTAATTCGATACGACGCCGAGATATCCTCTTACAACTTTGTTGGTAGTTTCTTGCCTCCTTACCTCCGCGCAGCGCCCGCAAAGTTCAAGGCGATTACAAGTAAGTGGGCAATTATCTGCGCACGTTCATTACTCAGACCGGCGCGGGCGCAGGTCGGTGTGCGGCCACAGTACACAACGCTGCTGCCTTCCTCAAACGAACAGTCATTTAACACAGTCTTGAAATGATCCACGGCTCTGTGAGCTCGACTCGAGTGATCCTTGTCCGAGTATATATGATGACTATCAATTATGTATTGTAAAGAAGTAAATCAATCTGCGAGCTACTAACGTCTCGCTATATACCTTGCCTCGGGTGGGTACGTACCTACGACTAACAAAGAAAGGTCCCCAAGTGTCCGGCTCCGATTTGATTCGTTTTGAGATAGGTAGGTATTTTGCAGAGCAGCGAAAATTAACCGACGCGTATTTTTTTATCAAATTTGATTTCAGTTCACGGGCACAACTTTTGTCAACTCGACAGTGCTATTTCGAATGGCGATTCGAACCATAAATATTAATTTAGGAATATTTTTTTTCTTCTAATTTTTTATTAAATTAATGAATCAATTTATTTAATTATAATCTACTGCATTTATTATAATAATCAAAGGCATTTATTTAATATTAAACAAGATGTGACATGTAATGAAAATTACGAAATAAATGAGTATCGAGTATAGGTTGATAAAAAAATTACGGGTCAGTTATTTTTCAATGCTCTGCAATATATCTTAAAATGAATCAATTCTGTGCCGGACACTTGGGGACCTTTCCTTGTAAGTTAAGTAGGCAGCAGACACGCGACGACGCGAGTGATTAAATAAAGACTTGACTAATGTCTAAGCCAATAATGACATTTATTATTTAATGTAGATTATTCCTTAGTTACAAACGCTGATTGCTATGATACGAACTAATATTCTGAAATACAATTTTATACCTGCAGTATCTCTCATGAATTCATGATAAACGTTTAGTAGAGCGCCATGTAAAAGTATCGTGAGCTATAAATCCAGTCGGACAAGGTGTTGCCGCATTAGCCGCACTTGTGTTCGGACTATCAGCTCATCGCACCCTGCACCCTGTACCCCGGCACCGTGTGGCACCCGACCCGCGGCGCGGTGATGGCGTGGTATCGCCGATCGCGCTATAAATCGCGTCCGACAAACGACGCCGGAGCACGCCACACGCCACGCCGTGCGCCGCGCCGCCACACCACACAGTGTTAGTGTCAGTGCCCACCTATCTCCCTCCCCTCGCCCCTCGCCCTGGTTTCCCCGCCTCTCCATCACAAAGGATGTGCCAGGGAGAGGTCAGTATACCAGGAGCCGATACAATTATTCAATGTTGACAATAGGTACCACAATGGGTTGCTACGTTAACCATAGACCTAACACTACAGCATTAATATTTACAGGGGCTTAGTGTCGTCGGTGGCGTCGTGGCTAGGGCGGCGGACTCCCATCCGGAGGTTCGGGTTCGAAACCATGCAATGTCATGTACCAATCAATTTTTCGGTTTTTTCGCAAGATTTACGTACATTTACCGACTGCTGGTGAAGGAAAATATAGTGAAGAAACCTGCATACTGAGATAACTGCATAGTGAAACGGGGAAGGCAAACAACCCTATTAAATCTGCCAAGAGAGTCGTTCTATGTGATTAATTCCTTAGAATGAGTGATCATTCATAGGGTCGTGAGATCCTCAGCAATGAGGATCTCGACTTAGAAGAAGCATTGAAGTGAAACATCTTTCATTTCGGCAAGTAGGGGTACGCTTGCTAACACCGCCCCCCCTCTCTCTTTCTCTCTCTATCTGTCTTGTCTTGTCTGTTAGTCCTCCGAGGAATGTAGAAAAGATGTCTCCATTCTTTTCCGTCTTGTGCCAGGTTGCGAAGTTTATTCCAGGTCTTTCCTAATCATCTCCATCAACATAAAACGCTTCCAAGTTATATGCCTTAGATGGCTTGGCCTTCTCGAACCTTTCTCAGGCTTCTATTCCAGTGCGACCTGAGGACGTGGTCACGGTCCTCCGCATTGTGTGAATCCAACGCCATTTTCTCTGCTTGACATCCTCGGTCACTCACTCGGCTCACCGGTCGGTGGCTGCGTCCGCGGTTATCGATACCCACTAATGTAATGTTAGTTGTTTAATATTTCAGTGTTACATTATAAACAAATTGTAATCATATATTTACACTTTATTGTACAAAAATAGACTTAAAAAAACAATTAAAATGAGACATTGTACAAAGGGTAAAATCATCATTCGTCTTTACATTCAACACGCTACTAATCTAAGATAGATGATAGAGAAGCTGTATTTTTTATTCACTTCGCTTCGGTACTGCAAGTGTAAGCCTATGAATCAATCGAATAGGTACCTACATATTTGTTTCAATTGCAAAGACAGTTCTCAATTTCTGAAACTCTATCTCCGGAGCGGGAGGCTGGCGTCTGTAGTGCGCGGCTGCGCGGGCGCACGACGCGCGCTAGTTCCGTGACCGGCGCAATTACACGTCACGCGCTCCCCCTCTCCTCCCCTCCTACTACAGCGAGCGCTCTCCGGCCGACATCGCGCCGATAATTTATGAGAGCGGCGTGTTACCTCCGCGAGCTACAGCGCAGTGCGCCGCCGTGAGCCGTGAGCCGGCGCTGCTGTGGCCACTTTTACAGCTCACTGCGGGACCGCTCTGAGCTGAACCTCTGCTCCTGCTGCTCCAACTAGTGCAACAAACACAAGCACGTTTTCGATGGAGGTAATACCTAGGTAAATTCTGAGAGAACACTTATTTTTCTAAAGCGAAAGTGTATTTACTTACTTTTAGCAAAACAGCGTGTCACAGGCATCGTTCTTTTGTTTGAGACCCAGACTGAACTAGCGGTTAGTTTCCTCGGGAGCTGTATGATATGAGCGGTCCGCGCGCCGCGCTCGCGTGGCCACCGCGGCGCTCGGGCGCGGAGGTCGCGCCGCCGCGACCCGCGATCCATCCTTCTCCCGCGCCGGCGCGGCCGCGCGTACCCTCATTGTCCACATTTTTCTGCGCCCGCCATCCGTAGGTACCCGTCGGACAGCTCGGCCAATTATTTACCATTCCTTTTGTTTTGACTCAACTGAAGCAATGAAATCGTGCTACTCTACCGCAGCGAGACTACACCCGTATCTATAACGACTGGTGATTTATCAGCTTTCGACAATAGCCACTTTGTGTTGTTATGTTCCCCATTACGATTTACGTATCCGTAATTTATCTTAATTGTCATCGATATACAAATTGGAGATAGGTACTGCAACAATGTCGTCCTACGAGTGCCGTTGAGTAGTAATTCAAGATCAGTATCGCGGTGCGGACAGAGCTTCTGTTGTTTATCGGCGGCACATCGTTCACACACGAGTACACGAGTGGATACGCGGACGCCGATGTGGAAATGTTTACGACGCTCCCGCCTTCCTCTCTACCGATAAAAATACCGATCACGTCGCGGCGGAATAGCTTACTTTCGTCGCGTGGGCGCCTGTCCTATGCCCGGTGCGCTTGCGCATCCACAATAAACCAGATTTGTCTCATAAACTGAATCGGGCACCGTTTCTCAATCTCACACACATTGAGAGGTATAAGTTTAACCGACGGTACATACAGGAAAGCTGTAGAAAAACTGCAAGATTCCTTAGAAATAGGTATTAAGAGTCTCATATCCATATTTCCATGGAACGTATTTAAATAGAACCTACTTAAGAATATAAAACCATATCATATAAAATCGATCAATGCCCTGCGTATACAGTATAATAATGGCTTCAGGATGTTGATGGGGTTGCCTCGTTTCTGCAGTGCCTCCGGCATGTTTGCGCACGCTCATACCGATGGTTTTCACGCCATTATGCGTTAAAGAACTGCGTCTCTGCTTTGCAGGCTACGGAGAAGCTCCAACAGCATCCTGAATGTGATAGCGGATAAATACGGTTCCCCTATCCATAAACACTTCGTTCGGGTGCTGATCGAATGATGTTATCTTTGATCAGCATCTGATCGAAGTGTAAAAACTCGTAATTTTTGCTGTATATAATTACTAACATAGTTTTTAAGTACACTAACACAATGGATCAAGTTATCTGAAAAGTAAAAATATTGAATTGAATTGAATAGCTCATGTAGTCTGATCGATTAGTGCAAACAGACCACCATTCGTGCACGTAGGTACTCGCACCTACTCTGTTGAATATACAAATAGAAACATACATCAACACGAAAGTTTAGACAGCTCCGAGATCAAATAACATAAATTAACATAGTAATACCATCTAATAGTCGTACCGCGAGAGCAGTCTGTGCTCGGGGCGAGCAGGCGGCGGCCGGCGGGGTTTATGTAAATGTGATGCGCCGTATCTCTCGCTAAGAGTTTCAATTACACGGGACAGTTTTCTTAATTACGCGCGATGAGTAGGTACTCAAAGGAACGGCTGATGGTGCGACGGTGAGCTCACTGGTCTGTCCGCCACCACCACAACCACCCCCTCACACACACCCTCTCATACCTCGCATACACCTCTTAAATACTTAATTATATAATTAATTGTATAACCTTATATAATAATAATAATAACCTTATTATGTCATCATAATATAGAGAAATATAGAGATATTGGAAAAGACTGGCCCCCACAACACCTGTGTAGTGGGGGCCAGTCTCTTCCATCTCAGTGTGGGAGCCAGGAAATGTGAGAAAATGTAAAAGATACTGTCTGCATGAATACATTTTTATTATATTTTATCTGTAATGAACTCTGAATAAGATACGAGTTAAGTCTATGGTTTATTTACTACCGAGTAAATTGAGAATAATGTTCACGAAATAATAATAAGGTACCGACATAGCCGACATAGCAGCTCTCGCAAACCTCGCAGTAGATTAGTTGGGAATTACTACGACTCATTTTCCCGACTTCCTGTTGCAAACAATTTACGTTGAGCGAATAACCCTCACATACGTCGGAGTAACGCTATTTGCGTGCTCCGTACCCGTTCCCATGATTGCGATGCATATTACGTCCCGGGCGCATTAACCTGCCCGGGCGCCGGATAAACTGCGCGTCCAATTTCCGCGTGCGCCGTGTCCGCGCGCACGGGCACGGGCACGCGGCCCCGCGAACTCGCGACCCTCGCGCCGCGACCGACGACGCTAATTAACCAGAACTTGTGCTGCGACCGCGACACGACACCGTGCGGCAGGAAGTGGCCAGGATTACATTACACCGGCCTCACTAAGTAGAACGATAGTTAGAAAAACATCTTCTATAAGAGGTTTCCTTTCTTGGCAGCGAATACCTGTGGAATTACGACACATAGACAACAATACACATATTTAATTCCTCCTGTTTTGTTATAGGTACTTAAGTACTGTTGGTAGGTACCTATTGTACTGGTAGATACCTCAAACCGTATTAAAACAAACGTTTGCTAGAATTTAATCACTACCATCTTTGACATTTCACTCCTATGTATTAGAGATGTGACTCGACTCTATCTGTTATAGGGCTGCACCCCTACACCTATGTTCTAATTATATACTCTATCTGTCGCCGTAAAATACTACAGATGATAACTCCTAAGAACTGTGAAATTTTAAATCAAGGAATCGAAGTAACTTTTGCCACCTGAGGGCTCACCCGTAGAAATCAGTTTGACAGTCACGAAACGAAAATTTTGACAACGGGTCTTGAAAACCGAGCTCCATATACAATAGCGCCACCAATAGACTGTAACAGAATTTCAGACTAGTAGGCTGAGGACAGAGCAGAGCACACGCACATACAATGAATGGAGGATTGGAAACACAAGTTTAAAAAAAAAACAGAATATAGTACACACTATAGTAATTATAGTATAATATAACACTCACGTCTATAATCCCCGAGGGGGTAGACAGAGGAACCACATTCATCATAGGTAGTTCGAATGAACGTATCGTTCTCTTTTAAACTGGTGTCAGATTAATAAGAAAGCTGTGGAATAACAATGCATCTCGAAAAACTGCCGACTGACTGCCGAAGACCGGCGGAGATGGCTGGTAAACGGTTTCGTGATGGTTTCCGTACGAGCTCGGCGACTGTGTTTTTCTTTTGTCATAATATGCTAGATGATAGAGATGAAACGACTAGAAAGCCAAGTCTTGAATACCCAGTATGTAGGTACCTTGTTTACCGAGAGAGATTTAAGTTTCGTAATTGTCAAACTGAACCCTATGGGATGAGCTCTCCGTTTACCTACTTGTGTACAGAGTATCGCAGACTCTATATATTTACCTACATCTATCTAAAATTTGCTTTTGCATTTAATTAGAGGTTTGTTGTGGACACTATAACTGCGCACCATTAAAGTGCGGCTAGAGCATGCGTGTGCGCAGGTCGTGGTGGGCACGTCTCGTGATCGCCGCGTGCGCCGCGCGGTCACGACGCGGCGGCGTGGCGCTCGTTAGCGCGGCATTACACTTGGAGATCAGCTCGTGTGGCCGCGGCCATCGTCACGGCCGGTAATGGCGCGAGGAGGTGAGCGATGGGCCGATACGAGTCCGCGGCGCTGCATCGCACGCGAACACGGACAGCTCGCTTACATAAGTTAACACCCGGCAGTGGCTCCTCGCACTGATCACTGAGCACGTTGAGAGCTCATTCATACTCGACTGGCGGGAAGCTGCTGGCAGACACGTTTCTACTATTTATCTTCAAGAGGGCCACGTTCTAACAACGGGGTTAAAAGTTTACCTGGACGCATTATTAATAATGTAGCCCATCCCATCCCTAATAATGTCTTAATTGCACAAAATGTCTAGCTAGAGACGTCTAATATATACTCGTAAGTCTGTAGGTAGTTATTTTAAAGCACTACTAGATATCTCTATAATAATCTCAAGACATTTTCTGCTATTAGGGATCGGATATTCTGACAAACACTTTTGAATGTTTTAAAACTTTTCATCATCATCAGCCTCAGTGGGCATCCCCTCGCACAAGGGGGTACGGCCATGATCCACCGTGCGGGTCCAGTGCTGTGCGGGGGATTTCACACGTCTTCGGAAACTTATTTTATTTTATTGACTACTAAACCCGCATTTGACCTCGATCTCGCCTGATGGTAAGTGACGATGAGGTCGACGATGCAGCATGCGGGTCCAGTAAAAGCCTATTCACTCTGGCCTTGAAAATCCCAGGGTTGTAGGTTTCGGGAAATACAGACGCCGGCAGGCTGTTCCATTCCTTAGCCGTTCGCATAATGAACGAAGAAGCAAATCGCTTCGTACGAGCAGATGGGACATCAACAACATAAGGATGAAACCCCTCCCCGCGCCTGGTAGTCCGAAGGCGGAATGGAGATGCTGGAATTAGGTCGTGCACTTTTAATTTCCTTAGCGCAGATTTCCTTACGGTGTTTTCCTTCGTCGTTAGAGTAGTCGGTAAATGTACCTAGGTAAGTCTTCGTGAAATCCGAAAAACTCCTTGGTACATGACATTGCACGGTTTCGAACCCGGACCTCCCGGACATAATGGGCAGTCCGACGTCCTAGCCACTAGGCCACCGACGCACACAAGTTGTGAAACTTGTAATCGTAAAAAGTGTATCAGCTCTCAGCTCGTTAAACATTCAATCCACGTCGACCGACTCTATCATTCAAATGCCATCAAAATTAATTCAATTAACGAAGCATCCGTTCGAATACCTAAAAACGTTTTTAAAAGTTCCAAACAAAACGTTACACAGAAGCCATCGATCGTTCTCTACGGGGGCACCGCGGGCAAGAATCGGCCCATTCCGTCGCGTTCAATATTGTAACGGGAGCGATAAAATCGTTTAGGCCAATATTATAACCGATCTATTCGGCTGAGCCGCGGCCGCCTAATCGATCCGATTTCACGGCGCGGTGCGCGGCTAAACACAATAATCGCTCTAATGAATAAAAAAGATAAATCCGTCGAGGGGCGCCCCTCGTGCCGCGTCGTGAGGGCGACGCACATGTCACCGAGCCCCGTACAGTTCTCGCAGCACAACCCTGCGCGGCCTCGCTCGTTGTGTAAACGGAGAGCTTTATAGCCGATAATAAAACGTATCAGGATAATGGTTAATCCCATTTATCCGCGACCGCAGACAATGGCCACTTGTGCAGCTGACGCGATAAAAAACCTGCGCCGGCGCTCGGGGAGCCGGGAGCGCATTGTGTCTCCCCTCGCGCGCGCGCTCGCCGCGGCGACACAATGATGACCCGGTTTGATAAATTAACATGTTTGCAACAAGTGGCCGGTCTGTGAGATGTAACAAATGTTAGCCCAATCAACCGCTTTTTGTTTATTTTATCCATTTCAAATCTGTCATTTTTAAGCCCCTTTTTTGTTAGGTATGTAATTTTGCAATAAGCTTCGATAGAGCATTGGTGGTGGCTTAATCTAAGAGAGTATCCTACTAAGAAATGGGTTGGCAAGAGACTGACAAAAGTGAGGCAGCAGGAGCTCGAACTGATTGACAGTAGACTGCTGAAGACCCAGCTGTCCACGCACGTCGCTGGTCCGCGAATTTACAATAAAATACCAGCTCGTATCCGAGATACTAAAACGTACAACAGTTTCGTTATTGAATTTAAAAAATGGTTGATCCAAAAGGCCTATTACTCTGTCAACGAGTTCCTTGACGAACGATGTTTGAAACTGTAGATTTATATTCTGCAATACTTTTTTATTTTATTTTATTTATTAAACTTGTTGACTTTATACTTACTTTAAGTAAGAAATTTTACTATTATTGATCATGACATGCTAACATTTTATTATTTATTTTTTGACAATGTGTGATCATTACTGAAATAAATGAATATGAATATGATTGGCGGCGACGAACGGAAGGTCCGGTTCGAATCTTGATTCGCCTCTGTGCCTAGAGACAATCGATGCCTGTGTACCCGACGAGTTTCTCAGTTCTTTTAGAACTTTAAAGCTGCACGTGTGAAGAAACAAAAAGTTTTCGAATGCACGTAAAATCCATTAATCAAAACTAATCCGCACTATATATTATGGCTCGGCACGTATCGTTTCGCCATTATGGATCACGTATCTCCCGTCCAGTTCAGCAACAAAACAAACGCCATGTAAACAAGTGAACGGCAAACAAATTGTTTAGCGAATTAGTTCGCTCCAAAACGGGCCGTGCTCCGCATTACCATTACTATTCGCACCTTGTACGGGCTCGGGACTTACGTGCACTATGCACAAGTAATTTAGTGGCGCATGCGCACCGCGGCCCGCCGACCCCTGGCCAGTCGCGACCCATTGTGTGAACGCGATATAGCTTCATTAGAGCACCACTATTACTATGCGGCCGACTAAGAATAGCTAGCGCACTGTTTGTCCCGACTTGTGCACTTTAAGGACTGAGAAATAGCTTCGGAGCGCGTTCAAGCCATTATTGTTGCATAAGGGCGGTGCCACACCGAACGACCGCGGATGGTTTCCGCGATAGCAATACCAATTATACCACCGGTCGTAGTGTCACGGAATTTGCGGCGAGGTCCTGACCAGAAAGCTGCAGAGGTAATGGAAAACACCGCGACCAAAAGGAAGCCAATGAATGAAATGTATTAGCATCCGTGACGGGTCGTTCTCCCGCGGAGGTAGGTACCTACTTGTATCGACGCAAGTAAATAAAACTAAACGCGTTATAATCTATTTTCATTGATTTAATAGACATGTAGGATTACATATACATAAGTATTTTATTTCATCATAAAACTATATTATATATGCATTAATTTACGCAGCTAAATGTGTCCTAATAGTGATCAGTGAACAAACAACAAATATTGGTTTCACGGGCTGCGCTCGGCCGCGCCTGCGCTTGCGCACCGCGTAGGCGCCGCGAACTGCGCGTACGGCAGGTACGCGGCCGACGGGTGCGCGTGCGCAGGCGCGGCCGGCCGCCCCGACACCTCATATTCCGTGTTAGCTACAATTATTGAACACAAACAATATAACATACAACTAGCGGCGCGGCGTGCTCCCCGCCCCGCGGCGGCGCCACCGGCTCTATGATATGACTAGCTTCGTAAGAATAAGAGATTTCGACAATAATTTAGCTAATTATATGAGAAGACGACGAGATTGCTAATTATTCGACGGGGACAGCTTCTTGCGAGGACGCGAGCCCCGCGCGGGGCGGGGAGCACGCGCGGCCGGCGGGCGGCGCCCACTCGTACAAACGATACATTACAATACGATATTATATAGGTACACTCGAGGGCAATCAAAACTGGTCGCTATTAAATGTGTTTTATTCCGAAACGAGGAAGGATTAGCCCTTCGCCCATGGTGACATCCCCATCTCAATAAACCTCGATACTCGTTTGTTTTAGGAACATAAAGAGTAAACACACGAAATCCACCATAGTGTTTAATTGGTGACAGCTTTTTTCCTTAAATCCCCGTTTTGTAGTAAAATGTATTCAAAGCAGCGACCCGTGTCCGTCGCCCTCGAGCGTGTACAGTGGGCGGGTGTCCGGTGGCGGGTGGCGGCCGCCGCGCCCTCTACACTCACCACGTCTTTGGCATACAGCGCTCGGGAAGCGTAAAGTATACTTTATAAGCTCTCCTAAATGAGTACAAAATAAATTATATTCATAATAATACTTCCTACGCTCGTTTGCGACCTCCGCGAGAGGGCGAGTAACCGTGGCACTATATAACTATAAACAATTAAACAGATCCCTAAAACGTAAGGTCGTCTGTGCTGTGCCTAAACTGGAACGAAGATCCAAAAACTGTATTTCGAAGTTACAATCGCTATTTTTGGAGATCGCAAACGAGCTCACAATAAAATGCTCTATGTTTGACACAGGACTCGTATTTTATAAAATATATAAATAAAATATAACAAAATAGTGTGTGATATGTAAAGTTGCTGCACTAAAATAACTGCTTATGTGTAAAATGGCATCGAATAGTGTAACTTTTGTTCGATTCTCAGTTCGGACAAGCGAGCGACTTTGCAGCGCCTACCGGGCCTCCAGGGGGGAAACGGTCGATCCGCTCGACTGCTCCGCGGTTAACCGGGGTCGAGACGAGATCAAGATTCCCTTCCTGCAGGCCCCGGCACCTCCTCGAGCGCGGCGCACCGCTCGCTCCGCAGACGAGGCGTCCCGTTGCCCCGGAGCCAGGCGAACACTTCTCGGAATGGTCTAGAATAAGGCATATTTTCATTTGTTACAAAATCAGACGACGCTGATATGCTGGCGCTCGAACAAGCGGCCGACCGATCTCACTTTGACCGACCGTGTTTCAAGAACGTGATTGTTACGTCAAAGTAAAGGAACCCTGAGATTCTCAGAAAATAAGGATTCTTATTCTAATGAACCGGCATCATCGCCAATACCTTTTAGATCGTTCCGAGTAATGGTACAGTCGACCACAAGCAGTACACCACCTGTCAAAAACCTTCGATTAAATATCAGCCTGCGCAATATACCTCGGGTATAGGTTGACCTGTGGTCGACTGTACGGCCTGCACAACGCTACGGCGGCCGAGGGTGCCTCGCACTGCGCGCGTTCAATGCGACGCGATACGATACGACACGTGACGGCACTAAGTTGCGAGTATGAGCTATTTATAATTAATAAGTATTATCTACTGACTGCGGCGCGGGACCGCGCACAGGAGGACACGCCGAGGTATACTCTGTGGAACCCTATCGCAACAAATATATTAAAGCGACACAGTAGGTAAGTAGGTACCTGCCCTGACGTGTCGTCCCCTGCACCGTCACCTCGTCCCTCGTACTCGACAAGACAAAACTAACTGGTATCTTAATACTAGGTATATTATCACTGACTCTATGTTTTTACTCGGTAGGTAGGTAGGTACTCGTGTTTCACATAGGATTTCATTATAAGTAATATCTTCGAATATACTGCAATATATTTTAGTCCATCGGGAAAACATATGACATTTTAACATTGCTAGGTATTCCACGTATACCGAGCGAGAAAATGGACAAAAATTATAAAAAATCAATTGTATTCCTGCCTATAATACACAGACACGTGTCGCACTGGGGTCAGAACTTATTACCTAATTGCATAGGAATTGTTACTACGGTGTGTTACGGTGGGTTCTGCATACTTCACGATTTTTGTCACCTATCTTCCGTGATTTTGAAAAAACTGACGATTTCCTGCCAGCTCGATAATTCGATAGAAGACACCAATAGAAACATAAAACAGATCTTGACAGAAACTCCTAAAGTATCTCTGAACCCAGATATTTGATTTGAAAATAGCTTTATTTTTTTTGTAAGATTACCGGGTCAAATATCTGGGTTCAGAGATACTTTAGGAGTTTCTGTCAAGATGTGTTTTATGTTTCTTTTGATGTCCTCTATCCGAATTATTAAGCTAGGATCGATCGCCAAGACAAAGTTATTTTTTCGATACGGCGGAAAGTAGGTGTGCCAATAAGGTTCCATGGCCTTTGACAAATCTTCAGGATATTTTTTCCAGACGGACTAAAATTTCAAGCAGTACAAAGGGTAAGGATACACCGGTGGCGGCGAGGGTCGCCCACCGGCCGCTATCACCACCACGCAGTGACATAACAGACCTGTAAGCTGAACGTGCTCCACGGTTTAGGATTTGGCACCCAGTCGGTGACAGACATCAGAACAAATCCGATATAACTACTGTATACTATTTATATTGCGTACCACTGCACTCTTATAAAGTAAAACATAATTATTCCAAGAGAAGATCTAAAACAAACTAGTGTATAATACAAGTCGGGATCGACCGTACACCGGCCTCGTCGCCACCACTCTAATATAAAACCGTTACATTACTTCTCTCAAAATAACATCTCCTTATTATGTATAGTTATATATATTTATATGTTCCGTGTGCTCGACTCTATACATATGTATATAATAAATATAAATAGCTTCATTTAGTGCTGCTCGTGCTCGTGCGCGGCCTGCTCGTGCTCGTGCTCGTGCGCGCACCTGGCGGCCGCGCCGCGCCGCGCTCCGGCTCAATGGCAAATTGTACTACTTTAATTAACACCTATTATAATATTCCATAACGCCTCAAACAATTTTAGAATTTAATAAAATAAAGTGTATAATCTCAAAAAATGAAAAACATTTCAAAAATGCTTGATCACAATTAACTAAGTGTAATATATTTTATGTAACAACGGGTTTGCTCCTCGACTGATCGCGGCCAGGGGGCGCTCCGGGCTCCGGCTCCCGAGGGAGTCTGACATGTCTCCGCGGAGCCGGAGCCAACAACTCGCGGCGCCCCCTGGCGGCGAGCACAGAACACGTGAGACTAGAGGCGGGCGCGGGCGGCGGGCGGCGGGCGGCGGGCGGCGGAACTGGCCCGTCGTGACCGACTGCAGGTCAGGTATAAAACAAACCAGGTTCAAGTCGTAGCGAACTCTCGTGTTTGAGGGTCTGCGCGAGACCTCTTCAGTCATACTATGACGTCACTCGCTCCGACCGGAATCCGATGAGCTGGTGAGGTAAGTTTCCTCCCGCCGAGTACTGCTACGTCTCGGGCCTCCCCGTCCCCCCGTCCCCGCCCCCCGCACTACGCTATCGATTCACTATACATACTCTATGCTACAATAATCTGTATTAGTACGCCTCACATCGACACGACCCGGCACACACAAGTACTTACGCTAGCGACAGCGACACACGTACAATACACACGTACACACACTACACGCGACCGGGGCGGCGCGGGGTCCTGAGCTTGAAAGCCCGCGGGCCGCGCTCGCGCGCCTTCGATCGGGCCTCCATTGCTCGTTATAAAGTTAAAACTTCAGCGAAAAAACACGATAACCAGCAATGTACATCGACATCGACTCGGCGCACGCCCCGGCCGCCGGTCCTCGGCCGGACCCGCACCGGGGCGGGTCCTCGTCCAGTCTGAGAGCCCTCGCAGTCGAGCGACCACCCCGGCACAGTGTCCGACACGAGACCTCTTTCCACGCTCCATACGCACGAATAGTTATAATAATAACTGTTCGTTCAAAACAAAACTACGGACATTCTGATCAATACATAGCGCAACACACACACGTCACAATGTTAGATATTTCTATATAACGTGTCGACACGCCCGGAACACGTACAGAGATTTATAATGTATATTTATTTATGTATAGTATATAATGTTTATGATACACTAAGGACTACATAAAGCATTACATTTGTGCATCAACTCGCCGCCCGCGCCGGCCTCGTGCGGCCCGTGCCTCTCCCCTCCACTCGACACTAAACTAAACTTAACACTTTGGTATCATCTGTGATCGTCACACATCACTCATCATTCATCACTCATCACCCATCATCACTCAACACGTTACTCTAACAAATAATACTAAACGCGCACTAACAAACACGACTTCTCTACACTCCGAAAACGGCATTCACACTTTGTTCACTCGATAAAGAAATATTTGAACAATAAGTCAATACAATCCGTAACGATAACATTAAAATATAAATAACTAATATACAAGCAATAAAAAAAATCTTTGTACTTTTAGTACTCGGTAAAAAGTGTATTTCGAATACACGAAAAATATAACAAAAATTCGATAAAATCTCAAAGAAAACCGTAAACTATGTTAATTATTAACATAACGCGCACGTGCGGGTGTCTCGCGCGACGCACACACACTCGAGCACATCACACGACAGTATGCAAAACTTAATTCATCGCACGAACGCCGGGGCCGGCCCCGCGCCTGCGCCGGCGCCGCCCCCGATGAGTATTGAGTAGGACGCGTGCGCGTGCGCACACAAATAAATATAAACGTTACACAACAGAGGACTAGAAGCGGGTGATACTGACCGACACTACGCTACTGCGCGCGACGACCTCGCACAAAACAAATCATTACAGCGCACGATCGCACGACAGTTTCGACAAAAGCACCGTAAATTTTCCGAAAGAAACTGTATAATCCTGGACACTCGGACACGACGTGACCGCGACCCTCCCACTCTCTCTCTCACACATCACACACACACAGACGGACAGACAGACAGACAGGCACGCAACAACGAGTCGCTACTAACGCGAATGGGGTTTACCGATCCCTCCCTCCCGTCGCCCGATATGTCCCCGCGGGCGCTCCACATACAACTTCACGTTCGAATTTGCGTTAAACTTTCTCATTATTTACAACAATCGATAATTGCTCTAACCGCTCAGCATATAAGGTAATCTCAATGGAAAATATACTTCATCATCTATCAACAAACAGGAGTTCGATATCTGCATTATATTATTGTATCGTATAATAAATAATGTTGCGCGTGATCGGCGCGCGCCTCCGCAGCGGCACCTCCACCGGTCTGAGCGGCCACTCCGGGCCGTGGGCTGAACCGTCACAGTTTAAAGTTCCAACTATTTATAATCAACTTATTTCTATTTCATTTAGGTCGTGCCGTAGTTATTGTTGCATAGTTTATTGTTTTCTAACTTACGTCGTTATTTTTACACCGATGAATTGCAAATTAAATATTTACAATAGAGTGTTCCAAACATTTTTTCGGCAGCTGTACCGCCTAACCGGCGAAAGGCTGACGCTTGAGGAAGCGGGAGGCAGGAAGCGACTTCTTGGAGTTGCTACAACTCGTAGTACTTTCCTCTATCGTCGACATCCCACAAGAAAGTTTCATTTGATTCTGTGCGCCGTCTCAAACCGAGCATACAGCACAGATTACGTGTTGTTGCAGATCTCGCTCAAAATGCTGACGTCCGGTGCGGATTCCCCGAGCTAGTGAACACAGTTCATAGCAATCATAATCCGTACGCTGACGTCGATGACGACGCAATGGACGCGAGCCTTTCGACATAACGACGTACCTTTAATGTTATTTGAATATAGTGGTGTCTCCCGACCGTCCTCGTACCGCTGCGGAGCTCGCGCATACTATAAAGTGAGACTGGGCGCTCGCCGGCCGCGCGCCTGTGGCGCATGCGCAGTGCCCGCGGCCGGCGCGCGCGCCTCTGGACAGACTCTCATAAGAAAACGACCGCGCCGGACGACCGGCGACGCGCTTCTGAGGTATTTCTAACGCCGTCCGCTCTGACACCACGTGGTCGTTATTAGGTTCCAACGAACGGCGGTGTGAGACGCGAGACGGTTAACTGTAGAGGTATTACGCTGGGGCGCCGGGGCACCGGGGCGCCGCGACACACACTCTAAAACGAATTAGGCGATTCATATAGCGGTCGAGTTCCTAAAGCGACGCACAGTGAGTGACGTAGCGTCGCGAGGTACTAGTCTATCAATAGAGACAGTGCTGCGACCGTAAATGACTCGCAATATCCTCGGCGATAGTTTGAACGTCGATATTGTGAGTGATTTTCGTGTACAAGTATCGTAAGTTTGACTAGAGATTGTTTCCGACGCTACAGTAGACATGTGAGTAGCGGTCGCGACGCCCCGCGGCCCGCGGCCCGCGCCCCACCGGCCCCGGGGCGCGTGCCCCGCTAGCCGGGGGCGCGCGCGCTGCGGGGCGGCGCTCAGGCGAGGGTCGCGCGGTCGGGCGGCGGCGCGGGGTTGAAGTCGGGGTTCACGAACGAGAAGCCGCGGAACTCCTCCTGCAATACAATGGATACAACATTTTACACGTCGACAATGGTATCGATACAAAATATTCATATTCATAAAATTAATTTACATGTCAAATGTTCTTAATATAATTATTATAAGTTTACGTGTCAAATATTAAATAGTCAATATATTAATAGAATCGTTATTTAGTACCTAAGCATCTAGCATTGTTGAAACAGGCATAGTTCCGTTGGTGGCCTAGTGGCTAGGACGCCGGACTCCCATGCGAGAGGTCCGGGATCGAAACCATGCAGTGCCATGTACCAATGAGTTTTTCGGATTTATTTACCGACTGCTCTAACGGTGAAGGTAAACATCGTGAGGAAACCTGCATATCTGAGGAAATTAAAGTTTCAGAAGGTGTGTGAAATCCACTGCACAGCACTGGACCCGCTCGGTGCTTTGTACCCCAACAGTGGGGACATTAATAGACTGATGATAATGTATAGTGTGTGAATAAATAAAAATAAATACAAATAGTTCTCCCCTAGGGGAAGAGGATACAGTTGGTTGGGTCTTCGACGCCGATAATGAAATTCATACAGCTAAACAAACCAAAAATGTTTACTTAGCAGCCGTCTGTACACCGAAGACACTACAGAACGCGCTGTAACCTTCGTGGTGACTTCCTGGTTGACTAGTTGTCCTGGTCCACCAAACACAGGTATTCGTCATAGCCAGCCTAAACTGACTCCTCAGAGTTGGTTTTTGAATTGAAAACATCGATACCGCGCTATATGTTTTCTATTGAAATTATGCGTCTTATATGCAGAGTTATCGTGGAGTACGAATGGCGCCATTTGTCGGCGAGACGTGTGAACTAACCATAGCGGCGCGTACAAATCGCCAAAATCCGTTCCGATAACCTGCAGCTGCTCCACCGTGCGATGCAAGGTCAGCGATTCAGGACTAACAGCTGGATACCTTCTAGAACTATGTAGCCTATCCTCAAGATATCGTCTCCCGCGGCCGTGCGTCAAGCCGCGCAGTGCAGACCATGGCACAAGAAAGACATAACTACGCATTGCACGATGTTCACGTCACCGCACACGTCATCAAACGTGTGTTACGAGATAGACGACATACCCTCGTGCAATCCGTAGTTGTCACGCCCGTCTCACCACTCCCACTCCCCACCCACCTGGTTGATGGTGCGCACCACGTCCAGCGGCACGGGCGTCAGCACGGGCTCCTCCTTCGTGAACTCCGCGTCGAAGTTTATCGCTTCGCGCTTGCTCTTCTGAAACACGTTACAACATCGTCACTATTACATCCAGCCATGTCGCGGTGTGCACGTGTAGCACACGAAAATACAATAATTAAGTTTAGGTACAAACAGCTGGCGATATAATTATGTTTATACGATAACACTTTTTAGGGTAAACCCAGTGCTCCCTTAGCGACACCCCAACCGGTATGTGATTTTAGTTAGAACTGTAGGTAGTGATTTTAGTAAAACTGCGATGTACGATGTACATACGTGTATCTAAATCTAAATATATGTAGGTACTTATACGATATATGTACTAATTACAAATATATTCTAAAATACCTACCTAGCTAGATGTATTTTTACATGATGATTATATTTAAAAAAATATAATTAAATAAAAAGTTGTACCAACCTTAACTCATCTGCAGGGAAGTGGAATAACCTCCTCTCTTTGTTTTTATGTCACTAAACAATCGTACACTTCTCAATAACGTACCATTAAATTGAATAATATGCGAGAACGCGAGCGGCGATGCACCGAGAGAGCGTACTACAGATCGTACTCACAATCTGCGGGGAACTTGGAATCAGGTGGGAGCGGAGAGAGTCGCTTCTGTATTTAGTATTCTGTGACTGTAGTGTGTACTGACCACTTTGGGTCTGAAGGGCGGGCGCAGGCGGCGCTGCGCGAGCGCGTCCCAGTCCATGTCGCGGAAGAAGGCGTGCGCACGGATGCCGCCCGCGCCGCCCGCCACGCCCAACCGCCGCGCCGGGGACTTCGTCATGAAACCTGCACCGACAAGATCACATTATGTTCATAAACACGAGTTTACTTGTAGTGTTGCAGTGTAGTGTAGTGGAGTGGAGCACGTTACCCTTGAGTATGGAGACGGCGTCCTTGGAGAGCCAGACGGGGTAGAGCACGTCGTCGTGCAGGATGGACTCGAACAGGTCGTCCTCGTTGTCGGCCTCGAAGGGCGGCTGCCCCGCCAACATCTCGTACAGCAGCACGCCCAGCGCCCACCAGTCTACGCTCGGCCCGTACTCCAGCTCCTGCAGGATCTGAGAGGCCAGCACAACACCGGTCAGTCTACTGACATGGGGCACGAGCCACTGTGATTGTACATTTTCATATGCCTTCAAAAAGTTTTAAATTCTTTGACAGCTTGATAAAACCTGCATTTGTCACTCTCAAATCTTCAAAAATCGATCAATTAATCGGCCTGAATACGTACACCAGAGACTCAAATGGAAATGCAGATATTCTCGAGTCTTCGAATAAAAATCGCATCGACCGGCGGTTAAAAAGTACATTCTCTTCATCTTACTTCTACGTCTTGTTGACAGATTATAAAAAGAAGTTCCTGGACTAGAAACATGAACTTCGTTTATCACATACCTCGGGCGCGATGTAGTCCGGTGTCCCGCAAAAGGTGGTGGTGGTCGCGCCATCTGCAACACAACACTTCAAATGAGCCACAGTCCCAGTCCACAGCGGAACTACCAAATAAACTGCGTGTTGCAAGCTCAAGGCACACCAGTAAGAACACCAATGGTGCTGCTGTAGGGTACTGACCCAGGATGCCCTCCTTGCACATGCCGAAGTCCGCCAGCTTGCAGTGCCCCTCGGCGTCGAGCAGGATGTTGTCGAGCTTGAGGTCGCGGTAGATAACGCCGTGCGAGTGCAGGAACTGCAGCGCCAGCGTCACTTCCGCCGCGTAGAACCTACAGACAAGTAATAACATACATTAATTACCACTCATTTTTGGTCATATTGGAGCGACTGATAGTACAGGGCCAAGTGGAGGACAAGATAGCGTGGTAGATCCCGACAAAATGGTCGGATCTTATAAAATCGCCTGGGTTGGTACCACCCTCTTATCTATTTCAGCCGTAAACCAGAAACGCTTTGTATTTTTGTATTTCGTTTTGAAGGGTAAGAGAGTCAGTGTCATTACCGGCACATGAGGCACTCCATCTAAGTCCTCAAGGTGAGCAGCGTATCCAAAACCTTCTAATATTAATTATACCAAATGTTTCGTCTGGCACCCGTGTCCCGCCCACCGTCACTGCAGTCTGGCTACTCTATTTCCGATGTCCTGGCCATTAGTCTTACTTCGGATTTCGGTATCCGGAACTCGGTCGAGAAGTGTGATGCCTAGCATGGCGCGCTCCATGGCCCCTTGTGCTACCCGGACTCGGTACACAGTTTCTTTAGTGAACGTCCATGTTTCGGCACCGTATGTCATGGTGTGCAGGACACACTGATCATAAAACTAGGGTTAGAACTGTACTTTATACTTTAATGTATGCTAGTGTACACACTGCAATTTGGCCAATGACCGTGTTAGAATTTTAAAAATCAC
This sequence comes from Hofmannophila pseudospretella, assembly GCA_947369225.1. Classification (NCBI taxonomy): domain Eukaryota; kingdom Metazoa; phylum Arthropoda; class Insecta; order Lepidoptera; family Oecophoridae; genus Hofmannophila; species Hofmannophila pseudospretella. The sequence goes on along the minus strand of OX376330.1, from coordinate 13,171,347 downwards.
TCGAACGTCTTGGCGTATTTTAAAAAAAAAACAGTTTACCAACGTCGAGATTATGGGGGAGTCGTATGCATCAGGAATGCCATGCCTTGCATTCCAAGTGCAAATGGAGGTTAGGTTGCCGCATTCATAGCGTCTGTAGTATTTCACTCCCATTTCAGTCTTATATATCTTTCACTTAACACGGTCAATTTTTCGGTAAACACACTAGTTTCACGAAAAAATGACCACTGAAAACCGTTTTTAAACAATAAAATAGGACGAACACGACATGACAGCATGAACGTACAACATAACCTCCATAGTCAAAATAATTAACCCTCGGTGATATCACACGCGTTAAAGACGATTGATCTCAGAATGGAGATCAAACCTTAACCTGAATGAAACTGTCAAGGCCCGCTTAATATTACGCCCCGGCGGCGCAATAAAATTCGTACAAAATCTCGAATTTTAAACAAAAACCAGTGAAATGTTTCATAAACAGTACAAAATATTTACGAAAATATCCGAACGTCACATTATTTACTTCTCCACAAACGCCTGATGCGTGAATCGGAACGTAAAACAGACGCCGTCAGTGTCAGGACGCCCGCCATTTTGTAATTTGTGACATTTACTCGCGTTTTCTTCGAGGTTAGTTAGGTTAATTCCGCGTAATCAATTTAATATCTTGTAATTTTGCGGTATTTTCGTCACAAGTATGACGCCGGTGAAGAAGCGAAAGCGATGCATAAACTGCGGCATAAACATGGTTGCGCTGAAAACCTTCAAAGTGGCCGACTTGGAGCCGAGCGAGCGGGACCTGCTCCAACAATGGGTTGACTTTACTCCGGTAATTATACTTCGCTTTTATTTAATTTCTCTGATCTTCACGTCTAGTCAGTCTAGAGCATCGTTTCTCGACCTCTTTTAGTGTCGCGACCCCCTAAAAAGCCAAAAAACCTTGCGACCCCCTCACTTTAATATTTTCGTCCAATTGAAATTGCAATAAATATTATCCAATAGAATAGGATCGTTATTTTAATAATTACGGAGGAAACAGTTCGAAACTTTGATATTTTAATGACGGTACTGTTCTATGACGTGAAATTCACAATGGTTTAGTAATTCTTTAGTTTCCATTCAGAGTTCGGAGTGTAGATTGCGAGTTTTACATTGCACTCCACACATGGAGAGTATCTACCCGTCGGAGTATCTTTTGGACCTGTCACATGTCTTTGTTTTATAATAATTCATCACACATCATCATCTGTTTATTTATATAATCTTTCAAAGTCATTTGACACGTTATAATATATCCGACGATGGGCAGACCCAGTTGGCCATTGAAATCTACGAAACTTGTCAAAACTTCTTGACATTACGACCGGTTTACATTGGTCAAGTGTTTAGCGAAGTGGCGAGCACATAGAAATCAGACTACTAGCACCCTCTCCTCTAGAACAATGACATGAGCTTTGACTGCGGACCACGAAGTTAGGTCACCTATATGTCACATACTTCATACATTTGACATTTCAGTGCCCGACTTATGTATGGGAAAATACTGAAATCACATGCGCGATCTAGCAGACGCGGTTTCTATATGAAACTTCTGTAGCGAGCGATCTACATAGGGGTGAATTTCAAAATCTTTGGGCGAGTACTATTAATAGCGACGAATATGGTACTCGCCACACAGATCGGTTTACACCACTGTTCTTACCCATTTCGCTAACTAAACACTTGTTGTAAATCGGACATTATGCGCAATTCGCTGGTCAGTTTTTTCTGACTGATTTGATTACTGTTGTTTATCCTATTGACTAGTCCCGGTGAGTGTTCGAGGTGTCGCATCGCAGGTGCAGGCGTCGCATGTGCTGTGCACGGCCTGTCGCGCGCTACTAGCGGCGCGTGCGGCCCTCGGAGGGGGCGAGGGGAGAGCGCGCGCGCTGGGCCACGCCGCCGTGTGCCTCACGTGCGGCGGCTCGGTGTTCCGGCAGCGCCACCACGCGCTCGCCCGGCGGCTCGACGTGGCCGCCAAGCTGCGCGAGTGGGCCGCCGACTGGCAGGTACGTGCACTGCGGGGCGCGCGGCAAAGGCCCGACTCGACAGCTCTTCTCGGTCGTGTAATAGTCGCAGAACTTATGGCCGATATACATTGGTCAAGTGTTTATAATCTTTTTCACATAGGAAGGTACGGCTGAAGTATGTCTCGTGTAAGTCATAACAACAAATTATTAATGTGCCACATCATTCGGTAAAATCGTTACCGAATAACGATCATATCTACACACTTCATAAAATCGATACAACAACAAACCCGGTGTTTTATCTAGGTATTTATTAACCATCATATTAATTTCCAAGTTGGGCTGATACTTTGAGAAACCAGATCACTGCAAATATTATTTTTTATGAAAAAACCGTAAGCGTAATGGAACAATATTTGAATACAATAACAAGGTATTTAATATTTCCCATATTATTGTTACAATAGTTTGTGAAACAAGAATGAAAGGCAAACGCACCGCTGGGGACGTCTGTCACGCGCGTGCACGTCACACGCGCACGGTTTCATAGTGACCGAGTTCGCGTTTTTAGTTTAGTTTTGACGAAGGCCAGTATCGTGGCACAAGAAGAAAGGCAAATCAAGTACGGATTGCACGATGTTCACTTCTCCGCACAAGGGTACGTCATCAAAATGACGTGAACACCGTGCAATCCGTACTGGTATTGTCTTTCTCCTCGTGCCGTGGCCAGTATATCGGTGTATACACTGCAGGGCAGCCATTTGGATCGTGCGTGCCACGCGTGCTGGAAGCGCGCCGAGTACGCCCTGTGCCCGCGTCCGAGCCCTATGGCCGCGCAGTTTTTGTTGGAGGTTGGTACACGAAGCGAATATTTTTAGTAAATATTTCATTTTGCATGCATTTATCCCACATATTATAAAACGAAGTTTCTCAGAACAAATTGTCTGTGTGTGAGGATAAACGCGAAAACGGCTGAACGGAGTTTGTTCCGGTTTTCATTGAAGTTTAGATAGATTCCCGCTGATGGTCTTTTTTGCACTTGCATCATGATATGAGGGATATATATAGATATGATATGATACCAGGGAGCCGAGCAACCATTTTCTTGGGGTATGCAGAGGTCTTCCTTTTGGTTAAGGTTTTATTGGAGAGATAAACAAAAGACTAGAGGTTTCGGGAGGAGCGGGTTATGTAAACGCTGATCATATGATATTGAGGGGTTTACCACCCATGGGAAACGTTACATTCGGGCAGCTAGTAGTTGAGAAATCTGTTCTCAAATATCTGCAAAACAATAAAAAATTGGATCAAAATTGTATGAGTCCATAACATAGGCGTTTAAAACGCCTGAAAATAAAATATATTGATTGAAAATTAATGCAATTCAAAACGCATTTCAGGATAACACTGCGACCGAGGAACTTCAGCGAGAAGACGAAGAACAAAACGACAGACAGAGCACTAATACCTCGACAAATACCACCGCCGCGACCGAGCTAGTGACGGCCCTGACACTTCCCTCGTACCGGCGCGTGCGCGCCACGTCCCGCCGCTGCGTGTTCCGCGCGTGCGCGGACCGCACGCTTCGTGTCGCGCCCCTCGCACAGCGACAGAGCGCGCTGGTCGCGCACAGACTGTACATCCCCAACACTATCCGCGTGTGCCCCTCACACGCCGCCGCCGATTTTGAAGGCCTAATGTCCCATACCAGTTCAAAGTTCACCGGCGATCACATCGAGGACATGGTGTTCCTCATGAAAAACATCAGACCGATAGACTTCACCGATATCGCCGGCATGGATCCACACCTGCGCAGATTCTGGCTGGGCGTTACTCGGGAGGAGTTTAAAGACACGCTGGACACGACGCCGGAGCTGAGGCGGTCGAGTGATGCGGAACTGGCCCTCGCCATCTATTTAGTGAACAAGCACTCGGAGCAGAGTGTCGAAGTATTGGCCAGCTTGTTCCAGGTGTCGCGCGCCGCGGTCGAGGGGAAACTCAAAGTCGTGACGGAGTGCCTGGCGAGGAAAGGTGATGCATCCAAGGTACCAATGAGGTACCAGTGAGGTACCAATGGGCATCTAATAGTCTACTAATATTCCTACAGCTTACTAGGCAGGGTGTCAGGTGGATGGTGCGCCAAAAAGAAAGGGGGAGTAGGCTAGGTCATTTATAAAATATTTAACCGCAATTAAATGTATGTAAAGTTTCACGATTTTTGGAGATATTATTTTATTTTCTTCTTAGAACCGTGAACTTGTTCATCCTTCACGTATGGCATAAACACCCGCACAGTATACCGGCTTTCGGAAAATATATAATAGTAGATGATAAATACTACGTAGAATGAATGGCGAAAGATTCAACGTGGTAAACATACCTTTTAGTTCTTAAAAGTGTACAAACAATAAACAATATAAGTCTATATTTTGAACTTTGGTGTGAAATGTGTATACATTTACTTAGTATTATCGCAAATAAATGTGAACATTCAAATGTGTATTATTATTTACGCATTATTGCACGAAAACCAAAAAACAAAGAAAGAATTAAGGTAAATGTACAAGTCAGCGTAAACAACAAGTGACATCATAGTGCACGTGCAATGCTCACCTGCGCTTGCGACGAAGCAATCACGCAGGAACAGCCGATACACGTCATGCCGCCCCCCCACTACCTGGCCTCTATAAAAGCCCGACCCGAGGTGGCATCATTCTCTTGTGACTCGTCGACGAGGCAGTCGGACTTGATATTTTATTGGAGAATATTGCATTTCCGAATAATTAACCGTAACTGGGTGCTATCAGGGGACTCTCGTATGGCCGGTTACTATTGAATGTCTAACCGGTGACTATGGTCGCTGTTGAGGTGACTGGACTGCGACTAGTTGCTGTCAGCCGGCTGAGCAGTAACTGGTTAAAGTTAAGGTTACTCCGGAAGCTATTGGTTGCGGTTAAAATGATTAATCCGTGACCGGTTACCGTTGAGGGACAGTAGCCTATTGCTGTTAAATAACTCCCAAAATAAGTTGATTGAGTCAATATAGTTATTAAATTATATTTCGCTGTTTTTTAAAGCAAAAATGGAACCACAGGGTGAGGACAACCCGGAGAATGATGGCGGGCCATATATGGCCTTACCCTCAGATCTGACATACACACTATTCTGAGATAGTACGTTTTTACGGGAGTTTATGATTTAACACGTCAAACAGACAGTCCCCATACAAAATGTTTTGATTTCCTCGTAAGTCCCACACATTACTGCAATCTTTATAAGTCTTGTTGAAAACGTAAATAGTAATAAATGTAATCTAAACACTTCAAAATATATATTGAATGCAAAAGGAAGTAAATCATATCTCTTATTATCATGAAAAAATCAGAACTTTCAAGAGCCGCACTCAGGACTCTGGGCACGTAATAAAAACGTATCGATATGCATACTCTTAGTTATTCTTTGATTTTGAAGCGAGTCTTATGTCGGGTAACAGTCAATGTAATTGTTTTGTTTATTTTATTTTTATTATGATTCTGATGAGGAAAACGAAGATGCAGCTTGTTTTTTGGAAATGGACGACATTGTAGAAAGTATTCAAGCCATATACGATGAAATTCAAAACAGTTCTACAAATCGACGTAGCCGCAGTCTTCAACGTGAACAGATACGAGGACGTGCACGCAATCGATCTGTAACTAATTTTGCTAAGTTACCCTTAGTACGTACCTGGTCGTTTCTTAGTGACCCATATATGGGCCACGGACTTGTGGAGCTAGTTCGTCGTGACCCATATATGGGTCACTGGACTGTCAACGTGTTATAAAATAAGAACTCCGTACATACATTAGTAAATTTATGACAATACCCTATGAACTATTTTCAGATTTTTAAAAGCGTTGTCGAGCCACCGGAAACTCGGCCACTGCCACACCACGCGCTTCAGTCTACGCGTTGTTGGTGGGCGGTGAGCGTAAGGCGACGTACCGATTTTTAGATTTGTGGAGAGAGGGATTTTAAGACAGCCATGTCATATGCGCAGGCCGAGCTCCGCGTAGGGCGTAGCCCGGAGCGTCCCCCGCCTTCAGTATTCTTAGCAATACTAGATGAGAACTGGATCAGTAGTGCTAAGATCTTGTAGTATCTTGGGATAATGGAGTATGGTGGGATCTCTGGAATGGTAACAGTTAGGTGGTCCGAGTTTGAGCTCAAATGTATTTGGCTAAAATAATCAGGAATAAAGGCAAAGTTAGCCATAAATTTATCGTGGCTTGTGAAAAGTGAAATATTTCTACAACGCGCTGCGATCACCGTCGCATTGAAAAAACAATTTGTGGAACAGCAGCCGTCAGAAGAGTGAATTTACCGATATGCCGAGGATGAAGTCGAAAGATCCATCACGAACACGCGCCGAAATCGACGATCGGGTTCTGGACAGCGCGTACGGTCATATGTGTCGTAGACACACAGTGTAATTTCGGTTCGCAGTAGACTATGCGGTACCAATTTTGTGGAACCTATATCTCTCACTGGTCCTTGTTTGCTCCGAGACAGTGAAGACTTGGAGGTCCCTAAACTCTGTATCGAGTTAAATATTGGTGAATGAGTAAATGCATGTAGTGGTCGTGTCGGCGAAAGATATGATTTAAAATAATCAGAGAGACGAGGAAGGAGGTGAGAGGCGTTGACTCTGACGTTGACAAGTGGACAGGTCAATAATAAGATATCTTTTAGTACGACTTATATTGACAGGCGTGCGGGGGCAGGGAAGCAGGCAAGGGCGGGGGGCGGGTCTCGCAGAGTGCAGCCAATGGAGCGGGCCGCTCCGCCCCCGCGTCTCGCCGCGCAGCATCCGTGGTAAAGCTACAGTACAGTGGTATCTACAGGCACCCACCTGGCGCGAGGCTCGTCGAACTTGCGCGCGCGCTGTATCTGGAACATGAGGTCCCCTCCGTCCACGTACTCCATCACGAAGAACAGCCGGTCGCGCGTCTGGAAGGCCACGTGCAGCGCCGTGAGGAAGGGGTGGCGCGCGGCCAGCGCCAGCACGCGCCGTTCTGTGAGAGTGCACTCCACGTCGTCGTCCTGGATTATGGCGTCCTTCTTCAGCACCTTGACCGCGTATACCTGATGTGTACACACACGGGTTACTAAGATATCACCACCGCCGCTACCGTCGGTACATACATAATGGCCGGTTTACATTGCTCAAGTGTTTAGCGAAGTGCATTAAGACAGACAGTTACTTTCTTGTCACTGTCCTTGCCACTGGCATTTGCCACTTAACTAACAAACGTTAAACACTTGACCAAGTGTAAACCACGCATTAACCCTCACTACACAACCCCCACACCCCCAGTGGACTGGTTTCACATCTCTATCTAGAGATATATCGTAGAAAGAAATGGCATGTATTTTACGAACATTTTAAGACGTTTCGAACAATTGACGGTAAGTTATCAAATGTTTTCGTGAAGATGATGATGTGGGTGACGTATTCTAACAGGGTTCAGAAGAATCAGACCTTCTTTTATGATCGGCAGCCTTCTTAACGACGATTCTAGTGTTGCTGCTGGTTATAAGCGAAGCGACGGTGACCATTTAACCCGTGAACCGTCTGCCGCAATGCGGCAACTACTTAGAAAGTCAAAGCAACACAAATAATAGTATCTCTGGACCATCACAATAACTAAGCTCTATGGCACAATAAGAAAGGCATATCAACTACGGCTTGCACGTTGTTCACATCACCGCACGTACCCTTGTGCGTGAGGTGACGTGAATATCGTGCAATGCTATGCCCCCATACCTCCTCCGTGCCCTTCTTCTCAGCGAGCATCACTTTCCCGAAGGAGCCCTTCCCCAGCACCTTGATGAACGTGAAGTCGTCCAGCGCCACCGCCCCGCCCCCCGCGCATGCGCCGCCCCCGCCCCCCGCTGCGCCGCCGCCCGCCTCGCCGCCTACACACACACACACACATCATGGTCATTAACACTACTGTACATACTACCATTTCATCACGCAAGCCACAAGAAGACGGCTTGCACGACGTTCACGTCGATTGATTTTGGATGACGTGAACATCGTGCTATCCATAGTCGTTTTGCCCGTCTTCTAGTGTTACTGGAGCACGTGCTTCAGGTTTACACTTTGATCAGGGATCAGTGCAGGTGATGTTTCCACGTTGGACAGTAACTAAACCGCTCGACTGTCCCGAATTCGGACTTCCTAAATGAGTTAAATCTGGACAAGCGGCGTATCCTAACTGAATGAACCCCTCACGCCGAGAGATGGTGAGCCCCGACAGTAGCACGTTGTGTCTTGACAGCTCTGACCAAAAAAGGAGCGCCAGACATGTCGGTCAGCACAAACGCTCATTGGTCATGACTGACCAAGGCTGACGTGCTAACCTAACGGGCACCTCGACAGGGAGAGTTCTACACACTTTGTACAGTAAAATACACTTCATTACAAAAACGACACAACAAACAATTACATATTGAAACAGCGTACAATTTAGGCGACTCTATCGCTAATGGCGCGGTTACATAATAGACGTTGACCGCTTCGGCGACGCGGACGACCGACCTCCGTTGTTCACATTTGGTCGTCGACCGGAGTCGTCTAACCTCATTAGCTCTATGACAACATACCGCCGTAAGGGGCCGACGACTGGTAATTCATATATCTTATCTTATGATAGGGGATCTCGCGCCGGGAATAACCCCAGCGGCACTTCAGCCCTTGAGGATCTTTTGTGCCTTTTTTCTCTGTACACACTGGTCATCTCAGTGTGCAGGTTTCCTCACGATGTTTTCATTCATTCAAGTCTTCGAAAAATACGAAAAACTCATTGGTACATGGCACTGCACGGTTTCGAACCCGGACCACCCGCACGGGAGTCCGGTGTCCTATCCACTAGGCCACCGACGCTGTTTCACATATAGGCGGTGGCCGATGCCGTGACCGCCCAGACGGTCGGTCGACGACTAGGTGTAACCGCGCCTTAAGAGCTATATTCCAGGTTTAGTGATTCAAAGTACATAAATTAAACTAAGTAGTGTCGGACACTACTTCCGCTAAACACTTAGCGAATCGCACTGAACACCGGCACTGATCACTAATCAATCTGTAACCCAGACCAGTCGTAACATAATCAAGTATAACAGTAACAACAAGCTAGGACCCCGCCCGCCACCGCAGTCAATGTAAAGTAAAACCTTCGTAGCAGGCGAACACCTCCTGCAGCTCGGCCCAGTGCGCGCCCCAGAGCTCGCCGCCCGCGCCCGCGCCGCCCGGGACTCCTACGCGGGACACGGTAAACGGGACGTGGTAAATGGAACGTGTCAAACGGGACACGGACACCTCATTCCATATGAAAAGCCCAAAAACGTACTGTAGCGTACCGTACCGGTATCTCGCCAGCCAGCAGTTCTGCTGCAAGGACTCAAGATCGGCTTTACAGGATGGCGAGAAGTAGAGGCTCTGATGCTAAGCTCACAGATAACGAATCATACTGAAACTTCCGATTTATGAATTCTTCTTGTCGTTTTATGAAAAATCTTAAATTTTTTTATTCAATTAATTTTAGAGAAAATAAAGTGTCGCGAAATGTTTCATCGCCACATTATTTAGCTGGTCCACACCGGACGAGCATCCTCCCAAGATAGTCTAAGTCTAAGACTGACAGTCAGTCAGTCTAGTCACATTTTTGGATTTTCCAAACGGTAACCATTGCAAAAGAGATAAATCAGCAATGTCCCACCACCAAGCAACAAGAAAGAACCTACTATGTTTTTGGACTTCTCAAATGGTGATCACTGCAGAAAAGAGGTAAAAGCAATGTCCCGCCACCGAGCAACGTTCTCAACCTTGGTAGCAGGTGAATATGTCCTGCAGGTCGGGCCAGTCCCCTCGCGCGGCGCACGCGCTCCCCACCACTGCGCCTGCGCGCGGCGTGCGATGTGCGAAGTGATGAGAGCGGCACGGCACAAGCCACAACACACACACTATGAGTTATTGATAACGTAGCGTGCTAGTGGAACGGAATTGCAAGTTGTGGTAAACCCTGATGAGGAACTAAAACCCTCGCCATATTGCGAACTATTTTCTTCATAGCACAGATGACGAAACTAGCTATGACGCCCTCTTGACAGGGTTTTTTAGTTCCCGGTCAGGGTATAACATTTGTAAGGATTCCATACCATTAAATGTGCAGTACGAGTTTTGGTAGCACTTTTGGTTGTGTACTGCCAATAAATCATAAAAAAATAATTGTGGACACAAAAATTGTGAAAATGGCAAAAAATTAAAAACGATAAAATGAACCGAAACAAGGATCAAATGTGCTTCTGGTACTAAACATATAGATGTTCATGATAATGTCATACAATAAATGTTGTTTGAAGTGTATGAGGATGATATTTATTTTTATTCTACAGCTGTGATACGACACGGAACAGGACAGCAAACTACAATAACAGCCAACGCTCACCCTTGTCGATCTTGGAGTCGGAGTCTTTGGAGAGAGCGTCTCCCGGGGAGGCCTCCGCAGATTCCAGCACCGCGTTGTACGGCTGTAATGTAATATGGGCGACATTCATTCGGGGTGTACTACACACGTTCCAGATATATCGTTCTAGTCCCCAAAACGGGGTAAAGTCTCATACTTAGGACTTCATCACAAAATGCTGATTTTAAGATGTGGGACGACGGACCGCATGTGATTGGTTGCAGTGAGCGGAACCGGCCTCGTGAAGTCGGACACTATAGCAGATTTATACAGAGTCTTATTGAAGTTAGTGCTGCCGATTGGCACCATTCAATTTCGTGTCAGCGTCGACTTGTCAGCGTTTGCCAAAGGAATGAAATTAGTAACAAACGAAAGAAGATACATGAACGATCTTATGATAGGGTGCCGGGAATAACCCAGCGGCACTTCGACCCTTGAGGATCTTTAGTGCCTACCCCATTTTACACACTGGTCATCTCAGTGTGCAGGTTTCCTTACGATGTTTTCTTTCACCGTTAGAGCAGTCGGTAAATGTACGTAATACTTCAAAAATTGGGACGATAATACAAAGGTGGACTTGCGCCAACATTTAACTCGCTAATTGTCTACGATTTAAATGCAAAAATGCTCTCGGGTTAGATGAATCCGATAATTAGTGCCGTGGCGTGTCGTGCCGGTCATAAAGAATAGCACCACTCCAACTCTTCTCGTGGGTGTCGTACGAGACGACTAAGACCACTTAGTGGATACTATTCTCCACCTAGTAGACCGCGACAAGCTCGCCACCTATCATGTTTGTCCACCATATCTTACAGCGAAAAGTGACGGTGAAGGTGGTTCCTCTGTTTAACTCTAACCCGATGTCATTTGTGTATGAAAAGCATAGACAATTCGCGAGTTAACCCAGGGTTAAATATTCGCGTAAATCGGCCTAAGGGTGGCTTTTCACCAAAGCTTGTGTAACCGCGCCGAGCCTGTAAGCTGCTAGCCTAATGGCGCGGTTACACATAGTCGTTGACCGCTTCGGCGACCGCCCTCTGTTGTTTCGGCCGAAGTCGTCTAACCTCATTAGCTCCATGACAACCTGATGACGCTGACGTGCGCCGTATGCGACCGACGACTGATAATTCATATATAATATTTATGTCTTTACCCGGTGGGAGCGCGGGCGGCCGGGCGTCTTGTCGGGCGAGATGCCCATCTCGCTGAGGATCTCGGCCATGATCTTGGTGTTGATGCCGCAGTTGTTGGCCACGTTCTTCTGACACCGCTTGTGCACGTTCATGGAGCACACTGCAATACGACGAGAGGGGTCAGCGGTCGGTGGTCAGTCACAGTGTGTACTGTACAGTACAATGTTATGACCCTTAAAAGTAATGTCGTCACATCGGGTCTTATCTACGAATGCCACCAATTACACCAATTATGTGGGTAGTCGCATTAATATCACCAATCAATGGAAAAAGGGACACAGCAATTCTCGTGGCAATAACGCGGCGGACGAGCTGGCGAGTAGGGCATCGGAAATGGTCGCAGAGGGCCCAGAGCCCCTCATACCCTTCTCTGCTGGATTATGACGTCGCCAGCGCTCGAAAGATCTACAGAGTGCTAGCTGGGTCGAGAGCGTAGACTGCAGGTATTCTCGGGATAGCCTTGCATAAGGCCGATCACCGAGATAGCTGACAGCTCCTGCTGCTCTACAGAGCCCAACTGCGGAAGGTAACCGGGATAATAACCGGACACAGTTCACTCAACAGACATCTTTTCAACATAGGTATCACAGACAGCCCCCTGTGCAGAGTATGACAGGAGGTAGAGGAGACTGTCACCCACATGTTGTTAGAATGCAGTGAGGTCACCACCTACCGGGCGGAAATCCTCGACACCCTGAGGTCACTTCCCGAAGTTCTACAGAAAATTAGGGAACTTTTTGGCGACAACCAGTTACTATATTACATTACAGTACAATGTGTGGAGAGACGGACGTACCCTCGCACTGCAGGCCCTGCTTGATGAGCCCGTAGAGCAGCGAGCCGCAGTGGTCGCAGAACGTGAACCGCTTGTACGAGTGCACCACGAACCGGTGCGGCACGTTCACGTTGAACCGCTGCCCGCCCGACACGCCCACGCCGCTTTGTTGCTGGGGACACAGTTTGATTTGTAATAGGCTAAGATGAACGGGCCAACGGGACACCTGATCATAAATGGTCAGTGGTCCTAGACATACCAGGGCCAGCCTTGGGAGGATGCAAGGTTTGGAAGGAAGGAACATATGCAAGCTGATTACTTGTTTTTGTCAAGATTTTGACTTTCTATTTATAGAACCATTATTTTTGGTTGGTGCAATTTACTGGGCCCTCGACCCTCACACCACGACTACATCAAAGCAATCTAGAGTTTGAGGTGGGACGTATGGACTGATGGATTAGGCAGTGAGCTCACCTCCTCCTTCATGCCGGGGCACTTGGTGACCACGGACGAGTGGCATCGCTTGTGTACCACGCACGTGCAAACTGCAAACAGACAGACATACAGAGCATGTGATAGTAGCAGTATTATTATGAATAAGAGATTTGTTTCCAAGTGTCTCACCTTGGCACTGGTAGCCCTGCTTGCCTAGACCCCTGTAAAACAAAACGATATTATTTCCTCGTGAAGATTCCACTGAACCTATTTAGGCAGTTCTGAGCTCCTTAATGTATTGAATGTGAATTGTAAAAGTACGTGAGGTTCCTTTTTCGAGGAACGATATAATGCCGCAGCTAAGCTTCATAGAGCTAAACTGCGTCTACAATGGACCGTCAGTCTTTATCTAACTCGAGTTTTGTTTCTTTAGCACCCTACGCAACGACTGACTATTACATTCAACGCGGTTTGACGCCGGCCGTATATAACCTCAACAAAAGCGAGTCTTTTTAACCCGCGACCGATCCGAGTGAGGGCGTGTTATAAGTTTGACATGTTTGTCAGTCGGTCTGTTTGTCTGTGGCACCGTAACTTTGCTACAGTCTGTCCTCTAGGTGCCGGCTAGCGGGGTTCTAGAACAGTGTGCAGATGAAGTAATAGAAGAACTTGGTAATAGATATTATATTTTTAAGGAACAGAACAACAGAGAAAATAGTAAATGTAGAAAATAGGTAGTAGTAGGAGACAAAATACAGAGAGAAAGTGCAAAACACAAAGAAAACAATGAAATTAATGGAATAATGGAATTTAGAAATGGAATGGGAATATGATTTGAATTTTGAAAATATAGATGAAAAAAAAGAAGATGCCAACACGAAATGAGGTGAAATAAACGATAACGATGAGGTTGAAATTGAAGGAGGAGGAGGTTGATATGGATGATGAAGTCGACATCGTTACAATGTAACAACGGGTGGTCCGATTTGGACCCGGTTTATTTAATTTAATTGAGGATTTTATCGAGTGTTCTTAGCTAGGTCTAATAAAAATTGGACAAGTGGTTTCTAAGATTTTGGAGTAACATATCTTTGATGTCAGATGGGATCTTTGGAACGGTAATAGCTATAGATGGTTCGAATTTGAGTTCAAATATTCAGGTTCATGGTGTGTTTCAGACGTCTGAAACCTTGAGGATCTAGTGATGACCAGGAACAGTAAGCGAACTTCAACGTTAGATGGGGTCTTCTCGAACTAAAGTTGTAGGGAATCCTGAGACTTTCAAGAGAAAAAAATATTTAAAGATGGCGGCCAAAAATAAAAAAAGTTTTGTGGAGAGGGATTTTAAGACAGCCTTGGCATGGCACGGCGAAGCCCGGAGGGTCTCCCCCGCCTTCAGTATTCTTAGCAATGCTAGATGAAAACTGGATCAGTAGTTCTAAGATCTTGGAGTATCTTGCGATAATGGAGTATGACGGGATCTCTGGTATGGTAACAGTTAGGTGGTTCGAGTTTGAGCTCAAATGTTAATGACCATGATGGAACCACCACCCACGTCTGGAACCTTGAAGACCAGGTTATGAAAAGTAAGGGGATCTCCACAATGGTATGTCGGGGGTTACTTAAATTTTTAATTTAGAGTTATTGTTATCGTGTCGAGGGGTGCCTCGACACTCTCGCTCACGCGCGACCCGCCCACAAGGTCGCAACCACGACAGCTCTCTCGGAAGTCACCTGTAGTTCCTCTTCATGAACAGTGGGGCTTAGCGAGAAGCTTCAGTTGTATGGGTTCGGTCAAGCGTGACATTCTCACATTTTTGTTGGTTGAGCACTGACCAGATGAACTCGCGGCAGTGGCTGCAGAAGGTGGGCTGTCGCAGAAACGTGGCCATGAACTTGTGCCCGTTGACCTGGTGTACGCGGCGCCGCATGGCCCCGCGGCGCCGCGCGAAGCCAGCGCCCTCCTTGAACTCGCGGCCGGGCGCGCCGCCGCCGCACGCGGCCGCACCGCGCCGCCCCCCACCCGAGCTCACCTCCACGCCCGCTGCATATAACACAGTATTTACCTCACATCCCACTCCTTATCTCCATTTAGGCACAAAATATAAAGAAAGGTACAGAAGGTCCTCTCTGGTAATCTGCGATTTTACATAGCTAGATTAATATTTTATTCATCATCATCATCATCTTCAGCAGCCTATTCTAGTCCACTGCTGGACATAGGCCTCTCCCAGGGCGCGCCATTGAGCCCGATCTTCGGCTCTTCTCATCCAATATTTTATTGCACACAAGAAATTTACATAGGAAAGGAAACATAGAATAAGTGTACAAAGACGGCCTTATCGTTCAGAGCGATCTCTTCCAGGCAACGAGGCAACAGGCGATAGAAGAATTATTAATTGGTTGTCGGTAGTATAGTGCAGAAGAGTGAAATATGAAATATTTATTGGTTTATATACTTTTAATGCATAATAACATAACATAAGTAAAGCTCGGTAATTTTAATCACCTACACGCGACTGTAGCCCTAGGGCAGCTATAGTTTCCAGTTAAAAAGAAAAACATTTCTGGCAATGTATTTAGTGTATCTTAAGTATAAAGAGTAAATCGCAACACAGCATGTATAATTGAGTCGTAGAACTATTAGTTATTCTGTGACCGAGTGTTTTCTGATTCTATTTCAGATCGTTTGTACGCGGAACAGGTGTATGTGTGGCCCATTATCTCGCATTATTATTGAGCGGACTTTCTGTATCTATATATTTTGTGGTCTAATTTTTTATAATAACCAGCTGATAACTGTAGAATTCAAGGTACTGAACTTGCTTTACAAAGTATGTATAAAGGCGAATGTAGCCATAAAGGCGAGTGCTCACTACTCACTAACAACTAGACCCGCAAGCCACAACGGCTTATTATTTACGATTATCACTAATCACAAATTTGCGATTATCACAAATGTGTCATTTTTTACGATGTTTTATTTACAATTCATTTATTCAATAACCATCCATGTCGTTACTTTCCAAAATCCATTGCTCATTTTCTTAATGAATTGTAAAGGTACTGTAGCAAGATGTAAAACAAAAACTAATAGTGTTAACTATTGTTAACATCAGAGGAGCGAAGTTGTAAATCACTATCAAATTAGATCAAGGCAATAAGTACCGCTCACCTTGTGAGTTCCATTTCAGATCCACTTTGAGATGCAATTTTCCTTGAGGTTCTAGATCCACCTGAAAACAGAAGAGACACTTTTATTTTAGATACAAAACTGTTTACATATAACACTGTATAAAACACGGCAAACATTTCGATGACTCATCCCCTCCCGGACACTCATCCATCACATTACTGAAGGTAATTATTTATTTTGAAAGGAGGAAAACCAAATACTACTGTGTTTGTAACATCTCCCTTGAGTCACAGCAGCCCATTTCCATGAACCAGACAGGATGTCCTGATTTAACATTTCAATGACAATCCCAGTCCAAAAATACCTCGTCCACCAGTGGTCCATATTGCGGTTCGCTCCCTGACAGCTCTATCTTCCAGCAATACATGCCTTCACTTACAAATACACGGACAAGGTATGTCGCTTACACATTGAAAGATATGGCTTATCATATCAACCAAAACAAACAATAAGTGTTGTTGATAACATGTCTTTGAACACAAACAAAAATCTGTGATTATCTTATCACAAGATTACAGTGGATAGAGATAAAAGATGTGATTTTATTGACACCAGTCTGTAGGCTACCACATTACGAGTGAGTTCAGTGATGGCAGTATATTCGTAGTGATTGTTCTCACCCAAAAGTCTGTGGCATCCTTGTCACGATGCATCAGCTCATCGAAGGGGATAGTGCAGTTGGCGACGAAGTCGTCTGGTGGTATGGCAGCGTCGTGGAACACTGTGATGCCCAGGCTACAGACAAAGTAGTTTGATTACCTACATGAGCAAGGTACGACTAGACTACATAATTAATACTGATAAATTTTTGAAAGATAGCTTTGTTTATCATATGGTTAGTGGCCAAGATAACACTAAAAAATAAATGTTATTTGACAATAGACACCAGGTCTAAAAAAGAATTGTATTGTATTGTAGTCTATGTATGTAGGTAGCTGATTCTTTATAACATGCATAGTTATGTGCATTTGTAGCTGTACTAAGATAACAGCTTAAAATTTGATTTGCATGATAAATAATTAAAGTGTGTATTGCAAGTAGTGCACACAAGTACCTGGTGACATTGTGCACTTCGTGGATGAAGGTCTCGTTCCACACGGGGTCGAAGGTCTTGGGCTTGGTGCTGGAGCGGTCCAGGTGGTGCTCGTCCGCGTCGATTGACACGTACGGGTCGATGGGCTGATCGTCTGCAACACGCCGCCTATTACACGCTGCACCAACACCCACCGAGTAAACACGCCTAGCCTACTTCCACTGCTAAATAAAACACTAAAGCACTAATAATTTCAAAGAACTTTTACTCAGAGGAGCGCAGCAACCCCTTGGGGGAACAGTTTTTGGCAGAATGAGGCCTCACCTGGTTTCCCGAAGGTCATGTTGTGCCGTTTCTGGAAGTCGGTCGGCCGGAGCCCCGTGGCCTCGCACACCTTGACGCGCACCGTCCCGCTGAACATGGCGACGTGAATCACGGAGCCCGCGCCGCCACTAGCACTTCCACACTATAAACCCACTCAAAATCATTGACGGAGCCTCATTATTGAGAAAAATTAAATGAAAAACTTGACAGCGACCCGACGGCGACGGCCATGGATGGATATTTTATTTCACTCTATGGTCAATAATGGATTCCCATCATCCCATTCGATTTATAAAAAAAATATTGGTTTTATTTATGGATCTTTGTAACGTCACGGGAATAAATATTATTTTTGCCTTAGTAGGTACGTAAAGTGCCCGCCAATATTTACGGCGTACCGTATATATGAAAGAAAAAAATATCACCAGGGCCCTTTTAAATTAAATTATTTATCCTATTTACTTCTTTCTCTTTAAAGAGCGTTCTATAACCAGTTGAAATAATTTACGCTGCCAATTATCCATGTTCCATTACCGCTTTAACAGGTGGTTAAGAGCTGAAAATGTATCATACTTTTATTCAAAACAAGCAATGGAACGTGTATATTTGTCAACGTGGATATTTCATCTAGTTTTGGAACGCACTCTTAGTTATTACTTAAGTGCGTTCTAAAACCCGTTCAAATTATTCACGTTGTCAATTGTACCTGTTCCATTGCTCGTTTTGAATGAAATTTGATAAATTTTCAGCTGTTAACGCGGTAATGGAATATGCACAATTGTCAAAGTGATATTTTTTTTTAAATAATGGCCTTTGGTATTTTGCCTTAAACACATTAAGGCACAATAATTCCGCCAATTTACGTTATAAGGGAGACATCGTTAAGTGAATTATTTCCACTGGTTATGGAACGCTCTCTTAGGTATTACATTCTCTTTGACTGATGATGCTGATTGGTTTGATTGTTGTTGAGTTGTAAAAATATAAATATGAAGTAGAAAATAAATTGTATTTATCTGAAACTGGAAATAATTGTGAAATGGGTTTTCTGACTATACTGAAGAAGCTTCGTCAAAAGGAGAAGGAAATGAGAATACTTATGCTGTATCCTTTTTCATCAATTTAACCTAAAATAAATGTCTCCTGTTTGTAACAAATGTATGTCGGTGTTGTTCTTGTGCGAATGCGATTTCCTTAGCGCGGCTCAGTGGCCTGGACAACGCGGGCAAGACGACGATTCTGAAGCGGTTCAACGGCGAAGCGATCGACACCATCTCGCCCACTCTGGGGTTCAACATCAAGACGCTGGAGCACCGCGGGTACAAGCTCAACATCTGGGACGTCGGCGGGCAGAAGTCTTTGAGGTGACACACTTTTTTCCGATTACAAGGAATTCTGCGTAAACCTTGATGTGAAAACTTGAATAAAAGTATGGAAAGATGAGTCATACAGTGTAGCAGGTAAGGGTATAGTATAAACTCATAAGTTGACCGAAAAAAATGTCTGTGGTCATCGTACAATGTGAAATGATTCATTTTGTAATGAATCTAAAGCTGAACATAAAAGAAATTGTCATGCTCATTTATTAATATATAAAACTGGCAGACATTTCATTTAACGGTGATTGTAATGAATGACATGTCAGAATTTAGGTCTGATGTGTTAATATATTTTTCATTTTCTGCCCTCAATTTTTAAGTTTATAGCTGTGTTATGAATATATCCTGCCTGATTGAAAGGTAGTTAAATAATTTTTTTTAAACAGTATACCCTAACCATGAATTTAAAAACCCTATTGTGAGGATACCATTTGTAGTTTTAATCTGTGTTGGGGAGTTTGCTAGTAAAAATATGTTACCTACCATTTGATTTTACTATATGGTGAGGTGAGGGTTTTCATATTCTTGGTCAGGCAGGGTATAAAATAAATATAGCTGACATGACATATACAGGGTGAAAATTTTAGATGGGGCAGTAAAGGGAGCTACCTGTACCGTTGTAGCTACAGGAAAACGATCTTAAGAGACCTACCCTAACCTTTGGAGTTATTTACAACTGCATTCACAGATTTTGAAAAAAATGTAGTTGGCGAGAAAAAGGGCAATTGTCGCGTTTTCTTTTTTACGGTGTCAATTGATCCTGTTTCTTATAAAGATTAAAAGACTATGGGACCAATGAGATTAGTGTGCTAGAAAAGTAAAAAATCACAAATAACTTTTCCCATACATTTTTCCCCACAAAATGTTTTTTTTGTATTTTTTTTTTTACCTTTACTGCTCCATCTCAAATTTCCATCCTGTATATCTACTATCATTTGAAACACCCTGGGACTCTGAACTGCATTAAAATTGGCTATAGTCTTCTTCTATTGTATAATGTGTCCCACATGTAATAATAAGTGAGCTACATTGCACTGCAGGTCGTACTGGAAGAACTACTTCGAGAGCACGGACGGCGTGGCGTGGGTGGTGGACAGCGCGGACGGGCGGCGGCTGGCGGACTGCGCGCGGGAGCTGCACGCTTTGTTGAGGGAGGAGCGGCTGGCCGGCGCCACGCTGCTCGTGCTGGCCAACAAGGGGGACCTGCCCGGCGCGCTCTCCTCGCACCATATCCGCGAGGTGCGTGCTATATCATTAACACGAGCTGCACACTACACGCTTATGCCAACAGGGGAGGTTCTTGTACATTTTCATAAACTTTTATTTGTAAATGCCTACAATGCAATATTATGTTGGCCTGCAGGCGCTGGACCTGGACAGCATCAAGACGCACCACTGGCGCATCGTGCGCTGCTCGGCCGTCACCGGCGAGAGCCTGCTGGAGGGCATGGACTGGATGATCGACGACATCGCCTCTAGGATCTTCACACTCGACTGAGGGCCCCGGCCGCTTCGTAACAACTAACACTAGTCTGACGGTGTAGTGTTATCCTAGGAGTGAAGATGCTAGTGAGCATATTCTACTGCTAGGAAAAACGTTAATTAAAATTCAAGGTCGTAATAGTTGTAATTGAGATACGCAATTAAATTAATATAATCGCATGTCTCATACAAGATAATTTCTAGCTTCAGATGCAGATTTTGTGCTGCAACTTGCACAGCAACTCATAGATCAGATCATTTGCCGATGATCAAGTTAGTGTGCCTCTCCATTGGGCGTTTTTATATTAGCCGACACGAACTTAACGTTACCAACACGACAGCGATATACATATATGTGAATGACATAGTGAAAAAGCTTCTATAGGTAAACCATTTAAGTCTGGCTACGCCCGTGGCGTAAGAGGGGTGCGGGACGAGACGAGAGAGCAGCCGCAGTAATGTGAAGACGTCGGCTGGTGCAGCGCTGCTAACGCGCGGCCAAGTCGCCTAATGTGAAAACTCTCAAATGGTTTACCTATAGTACTAAATGTATGATATTAACCGACAATATCGTTGTCATTATTGTCTAATGTGAAAACGCCCTGCTGCTGCCTTTTTACATGGTACTGTAGATAAAATACAAGACAAGGCTTTGTTGCCCTGATCATGGAAGTTATGTAAAAGTATTACGAGCTGGACTGGTTGATTGATTTTACAAGTCAGTTTTGATTGGATGTTTGTTTGATACACACACGATTCGCCATTTCGCGGCGAAAGATGTATTAAAAAATTCCTTTTAAGGGACGTCTTTTCCCAGCAGTGGGACAGTGTGGGCTAATAATAAGGGAGCCTATGTCCATGGGACTTATAAATTAATTATGTCTGTGTCTATATTGAACAACTCTTTTCTTCCCTGCGTTTTAATATACCTATCGCGATATCCTACTGCCGGCGGACTTACATAGGAATGATACAAGGGATAGGTTCAAGGGGTTGAACACAAAAGATCCCCATGGGTCGAAGTGTCACTGGGATCCCCGGCCCCCATCCAAAGATACATAGGAATGAATGAACATCAAATAAGAACATCTTGGAGATGGTCGAGGGATGTGTGGTATAAGTTGTTATAAGTTTGTCTGTTTCTCTGTGGCATCATAACTTGACAACGGATGGTCCGATTTGGACTCGGTTTTTTATATTTAATAGAGAATTATGTCGAGAGTGTTCTTAGCTAGGTCTGATAAAAATTGGAGCAGTGGTTTCCAAGATCTTGGAGTATTTTCGATGTCAGATGGGATCTCTGGAACGGTAATATCTACGAGTAGATGGTTCGAATTTGAGCTCAAATGTTCAGATTCATGGTGCGTTTCCGACACCTGAAACCTTGAGGATCTGATCAAGGCCAGGAAAAACTTAGTGGACTTCAATTTCACATTATGAAACTGGAAGAATTGTAAGATTTCAGTCCGCCGAAACTATAATGGTTAAATGGGTTCTTCTCGAACTGAAGTTGTAGGGAATCCTGAGACATTACAAGAGAAAAAAAAATTAAATATGGCAGCCAAAAAATAAATGAAAATGATGTGGAGCTAGGAATTTTAAAATAGCCATGGCGAGGCCAGAGGCCGAGCTCCGCGTAGGGCGTAGCCCGGTCTTTAGGCGCCGCAGGTCTAATCTGCTGAACGTTCTTAGCCATGTCAGATGAAAAATGGATCAGTGGTTCTAAGATCTTGGAGTATGATGGGATATCTGGAACGGTAACAGTTTGGTGGTTTGAGTTTGAGCTCAAATGTTTATGACACATCTGGAATCTTGAACTGATGATGACCAGGAAAAAGTAAGGGAATCTCCACAATGATACGCGGGGTTTTTTATATCTATTATCTATAGAATTTATCTATACGGTCTCACGCGGTGGTTCATGTTGAATGTAAAGGATTTGCGTGCATTTTTATTACCTTTTTTGTGTTCGTACGACGATATATTATGACGTGATGATAAATGTAAATGATTTTACATGAAGTTTGTTTTGTAACGGGAAGATATATGAAATTCGGAGAGTGCACTAGTAGTCCGGTATCTGTGGTATTATGTATGTATGAACAACCATTGAACATACAGTGAGGGCTTTCAACTAGATTTTAAGTATTTTAACCGTGGTTCTATTTTATGCTTTGTTAGAGCATAAATATTCCTTCACCACATTCTGAATAGGTAACATATTAATGTAACTCTTATAAACTGTGATCTTTACTCGATCTAAATTATTAATTATACTAAATTTGTAATGAATTCATCTGTTTTATTTTCTCCTTAGTCAAAACTTGATGTAAAACTCACAATACTTATACTTTACACGCTTAGGAATATATTCAGTTACATTACCTAGGATACACGGTTAGTGGCGGAGCGCGTCGCGTTAGGAATGTTCGGGGATTTCAGCTGTGACTGTTGCTTCTTGATTGTCGGTTTCATTGGTGTTTTCTTGGGTCTCTTTGGAAGCAGCTAGGGCCACATTGGAATCAGCTAGGGCCACATTGGAATCAGCTAGGGCCACAATGGAATCAGTTAGGGCCACATTGGGATCAGCTAGGGCCACATTGGGATCAGTTAGGGCCACATTGGAATCAGCTCGAGTCTCATTGTTGGTATCAGTTTCCATTGACTCTGACGTTTGAGTTTTGTCATTGATGTCCGTCTCTATAGTTGTGTTTGGCTCCTCACTTGTGTCCAGTTTGCTCTCATCCGATTCTGTAATAAAATTTAGGTATTTTAGTTCTATTTCTGAACAAAAATAGTACTAGTTTATTTTAGCATTTTTTGTGTCAATGTCATAAACAAATTATTTTGTTGTGTAGTGAGACATTACTATCAACAAGTGCAGGATCTTATCTCAGATCAACACATTTATTGAGATTTTCGGCTTGATGCCAAAGAGAAAAGTAAAACATCTAATTAGTAAAGGGAGGCTCTTATTCTCTAATAACGGAGATATATATATAATCTAATTTCCGTTTTTACTTACTTAAAATCCTGTAATTAAAATACAATAATTACAAGATACATAATAAATAATATGTAGACATTCACACAATTTCCATAAAGATCCGAAATCTGTCGGTTTTACCTTTTTCCTCCTTAGGCTTGACTTCCTCATTGTCCTCCTGGCGGTCCTCGCGGTCACTGTCCTCTCTCTCGTCGTCGTCCATGGCGAACTTGTCCCTCTTCCGTCCCGTATCATCCTCCCTCTCCCCCTCCTGGCCGCCCTCGGACGTGGCCCCCTGTCGCGGGCGGAGCCCCGCGGGGGGGTGCTGCGGGTCGTTCTCGTTGGCGGCGGGCGCGCGCGAGCGCAGGCAGCGCTGCTCTATCCGCACCAACTCCTCTTGGAGCTCTTGACGTTTCTTCGTCATGCACTCTGTAATATTTCATGCAAGAAATGTTACCATTTTCTATAGGGTTTCTCGTGACATAACATAACACGTCCATAATCCCCGAGGGGGTAGACCTGCAATTACATAGGTAGTTCCCACTTTTCGCTGTAAGATTTGGTGGACAAACAAGGTGATAGGTGGTGATGGTGGCGAGCCTACCGCCGTCTACTAGGTGTAGAATATAATAATTCTAAAATAGGTGTAGAATAGTATCCACTAAGGCCCTTACATCACATAATAAAATATTAGAATTTATAGACATGTATAGCAGAAGACAGGTATAATGAATTCTATTCAGGTCAGCACTTACTTGTCATGTTTTACAAATGATTGAAGTCAGTAGCTGACTCTGTAATGAAACTACTCCACTGTACTGACGGTAAGCACTAATTATTCAGCTATAAATCTTTAGTCGAAAGCATAATTTCTGATGTGAAAGTAGAAAATAATTTGAAACTTGTTATGTTCTGTACTCACTGCGGTAAAAAGGACCATATTTAGCTGTAAATTACAATAGACTTGAATATTGAAAGTTGTAATAGATACAGTATGAACTAAATTAATGGAGAATCAATAAATTATTTATCCCTGGCAACAACAACAAAACAAAATAAAACTCACTTTCATGGAACTTTCTGCTGGAGCTGAGTTTTTCTGCAGCCTTCTCGGTCATCTTCTTGGGCAGCCAGTAGACGTGTGGCTTAGTCTTCGTGAGGATAAAGTCACCGAGGCTCTTCTGTGACGCCTCCCAGTGCTCGAACTCCTGAACTCGCGCCATCTTCGCCTCCAGTGCTTTGATAGTGGCTTTCTTGTGATCCCTCTCTGCAAACAAAGTTTTCCTCTCCTTCTGTTCTCTTTCCTTCTCTAATCGCGCTTGCTCTTCTATTTTACGTTCCACTTGTGCTTTCTTTTCCTCCTGAAAATTTCAAAGGATATTGGGATAACATAAATTGTGACACTGCAAAAAAAACCAATACAAAACTATTAACAGGTATAAATAATAAAAAATATATTATTAAGCCTTCCACACATGATCAAGCATGCTGGCAAAGGATCTTCTCATTCCTTAGCAGACTGTTTGACAGCATATGTGGTAGACGAACAACAACAATCAAACCTCAGCGTACTTGCCAGCAAATGCAATTGGCAAGCATACCTGATCGTATAGGAGGCACTGGACATCTCTAAATCGACAGTAGTTATACCTTGGTCTGCAACACAATCTCCTCCTGCTTGAACTTCTGCAGCGTGCCGAGCAGCGAGCCGAAGATGCGTCTGTTGCGCGTGCGCGCCTGCTCGTCGCCGCCCTGCGCGCGCAGCACGGCGGCGCGCGAGGGCAGCTCGCGCGACACGGCCGACGGCACGCGGGCGCGCTTGGCGCCCGGCGCCGCTCCTGCGCCCGGGGCCTCATCCTCGCCGTCGCTGTCGTGCACGCGCGCCGACAATCTGACCAACAAACACATTACATAATGTGTATGTACTGGTAGATATGGTGTGACTGGGTTGGAGTTCCCTTTAGTTTATGGCGTACACCACAGAAATGCATTCACCTGCTAAAAACAGTTTTGGTTTCGTGTTTTCGTTTACCAAACACATCATCATTTTTGACAACGTCTGGATATGAGTTCCGACCACCGAGCCGCGCCCCGCCTCTCGTATAGTCTCCGGTCGAGTTAAACCTGTGAAAGAACGCATCAATCAGACAAAAATCTTAACAGAAAAGGGCAAATATCACACGGAAATCGATCACTAACCTATCATTAGGAAATCGGCCGGAGGTTTGTACTATTTTTTTGATGTTTTCATCTATTTTATATAAACTGCTCTTCTCATTCTCTAGCTGTGTACGCAAAGAACTAAATGATATAGCCACTTCCGTCCCCATATTATTAGAAATAACAAAATAAAACAATTTTCTTGTAGAGTATAGGTACACTCGATTGACTTTTTTCTTTTTTTTAAATTACATAGAGAACAGATAAAATAAAATATGAAAACACCCAAATGCGTTTTATTATTGCAATGTAATATGAAATAAATATGAATAAAGAAAGATTATTAATTTCTGTACCAATGGTGATACTTTGCTCCTGCAGGAGTAATTATGCTCCAATAAAATGTTTTTATTCTCAACAAGATAAGTATTTCGAAACAATTTGTAAATTTCAGCACGTATCCACAAAAAGTATATACCATTCAAATGACAACATCGATTTTGTTTTCATTTAATCCGCCTTTTTTGTCTGATGGAAGTTGTTATCTCGTGTTAATTATCGAAACAAGAATTTTTTTATTGTGCTACTCAATCACAAATTTCAGAAAGAGATTTGAGATAAGTATGGTTTAATTTAATCAGCTAACTAAAATGAATAAAATTACATTGCCTCGCTTAATACTGTTAAAACCTACACTCTTTTGGTATGCGTTCCTTCTTTGCAGCACGTGGTGGGGTAACTTTGCTCCACTAACTAAAACTTGCTAACGTGAAGTTTTTCCAGGTGTACCTACCTAAAGCCCAAAATTGATTAAATGGGATCACATATCCTCAATGAAAAGGTCACTTAAATATTGGAAGTGGCCTAAACCAAAGGATGAAAATTGAACTTCAATATGATTGGAAATCTTCAGATTTTAAATATATATAGGGAGTTACTTTGCCCCTATATTTAAAATTCTCGAGTTGCAATGGAAAATTTACCTAGGAGCAAACTTCCCCAGTACGTATATTAATTATTGTCTTTTTATATAATAAAATCCTAATAATTGATGATGAAATAAAACGAAAATGCCAAGATTTCACTAGTCAACAATAGATGGCGGTGTAATCATTTTTATTATTATCGCTACTCAACAATAGAGGGCCGCAGTAGTTAAAATATATAGATGCTTTGTTATGGACTATAACATGGCGTCTAACACGTTTCTAGATGTTCGCTGTGTGCGGTGGGTGGATGACGTCAATCTCATGTGGCCTATAAATCGTATCATCATCATCAGCCTATTAATGTCCCCACTGTTGGGCACACAGGCCTCCCCTTGCACAAGCGGGTACGGGCCATGATCCACCGAGTGGACCCAGTACTGATTGGCGGATTTCACACGCCTTCGGAAACTTTTTTAATTTCCACAGACAGGTTTCCTTACGACGTTTTCCTTCATCGTTAGAGCAGTCGGTAAATCTTCGAAAAATGCACATGGCATTGCAAGGTCTCGAATGGTAGTCCTAGCCACTATACTGGGACACCGACCTTCGATAAATATTTCACTGTTATGCTCACTCATATAGGTTACTACGAGGCGGCGACGTTCAGTTTAGTTATGATTAGATTTAGTGAGTGACAAGCCCTTATCGACTGACACATATCTCCAGCTATAAAGTGAATACTATAAAATTGAGGTAGGCGTCTGTCGATAGCTGATTATTTAATAGTGAACCAAACAATCATCGGCCCCTGTTGTTGGATTTTATTCATTCCTTATGTAATTTGTGACAAATCATAGGTACCTACTATGAAATACTAAAGGAGTGTACTGACCGGGGATGTTCGTGTAATGTAACAAATGCACGCTCGATGGAGAGCATGGCGCTGCTGTACTGACCGGAGGAGTCAGACGGATCAGTAGCCACCTTTAGAGCCTGGCCCGCCCTAGCGCCACGCAGGGCGGCGTGGCCGTGGGCGGGCGGTTCATATCCCGCATCCCGAACAGGAGCTGTCGACATCGCGCCGCATCGGACATTTGTCTACTTGTTGATATTTTTCCTCATCCAGCAATCAACCATGAGTCAACCTCTACTGAAAGACGCACAAATGGTCGGAGTGCGAACAGTCTCTAGCAACTTTGCACAAATTAGATAGATAGATAGATAAAAGCTTTATTTTCTGTTACAATGAAAGCTTACAAACTACAAACACATTACGATCATAAACAAAAATACTAGACTACTATGTAGGTAAATATTTCGTGTTATTATATTTTACTTGTCGCTCAAATTTTGTCGACATCCTGCCATGAAATTCCCCCCGGCAGAAGGTGTATCTGCTGCTAAACATGGAATCTATTCATCAGACCCCCGCCGGTGTTGGCGGTGACGCCATTCAGCCCGTGGTTGTCCGATCGTTGCGATTTCTTCTTTAATCTGTAGCGGCGTTGTTTCTATGCATTACTGATGGTGTAAGTCGATTTCGATCTGACGTTCGTTTAGAATCACGATATTTCACACGACGTATGGTCGCGACAGGCCCTCACAACGGTTGCTGGGCACCAACTGTTGAGAGAAAGAAATATTTTAAAGTCGAATCATGTAGCGCGACTCAGGATCTATCTGCTGATGTTCGTATCATGTCTCTAAGCCTCGCGGTTGCTGAGATATTTAGCATTTCAGTCACTCGATGATAAATTTCGAGCAAAAAAATTTGCTAACTTTGACGACCCATATTTCTGAAATTTTTGAAGGTACCGGGAAGATGTACATATTTTTGAGATTGGGCTACCTTCATCTTCTAATTGAATTTTGTTTCGTATCGATATTCTATATAGTTGTATCATAATCATGATGATTGATGACAGAGACTAAGTAGTGTAAACCCTTTAAATATGTATCTATCTTTTTTTTTTTATGTATAACTAAACCCGCATTTGACCTCGATCTCGCCTGATGGTAAGAGACGATGAAGTCGACGATGGAGCACGCGGGTCCAGTAAATGCCTATTCACTCTGGCCTTGAAGATCCTAAGGTTGTAGGTTTCGGGAAATACAGACGCCGGCAGGCTGTTCCATTCCTTAGCCGTTCGCATAATGAATGAGGAAGCAAATCGCTATCTCTTTAGGGTTCTGTTCCTAAATGATTCGGTATCCGTCCGTCAAAGGGAAGTTTGCAAGCTTCAAACTTCCACAATAGAAGTTCAATTTAGTACCTATAGTCAACAATATTACACCGTTTAAATACAAAAAAAATACAAAAATATTTATTGAACCAAACAATGTGGTGACTATTATAATACTTACTTAAATAAAAGTGTATCCGAGCTAAACATATTATGAGTAACGTGAGGAGTATTGCTCCTGTTCTCTCTCAAGCTTACATCCTCCTCTCGGAACGTCGCGGGCGCATGTTGTGAAAAAAGCAATTAGCTGAAATGTGCGCGCGCCGTGCCTACATACCGCCGCGCCGCCGTCGGCGTCGGCTCCTTCTTTCATTCATTACAGCTTCCCTCAGACCGCCGTGGTAATTAAAATGCACATCGGATTGTATGTATCGACGATGTATAGGACGTAGTTTACCGTTCAGTCAGACAGACAAGACACGACTGGGCTGAACAGTCAAAATAGGAAACCGATTTTATTTGGAGTTCGAATGATAAAATATCAGAAAGAACTCCGACTCCCGTTGTGAAGTAAGGTAGAGTCCCAATTTTTTTGGTTTAGTCCCTGACCTGCTGTTTCGCCGGTGATGCCTTCGCCCTGGCACAGCTGAAAACCAGCGCTGTGGTGCTGCCGTACCGGTCGGACCGCAGCACATGTTGAGCATGTTGTCTTTTTGACATTGTGTTGTTTTTAATGTCTTTTATACAATCTCCTGTATAATGTAATGTTAAATTAATGTGTTTTCTTTCTTTATTTCTAGTAGAATTAATCAGAAAATTGAGAGCTTACTACTTTATAAATTTATAAGAAGACCAGTCGCCAGGATCGCCGGTATGTAAGAACACAATTTAAATTTCATGAAGAAGTCCCCTCCGGTGCAGTGCGCCGTGCCCGGGATGACTGCGTCGCTAAATCCGTTCGACTCCGCCGGAGCGTTCAGGCGTGATAAGAAAAATGGTTCACGTATACCGACACGGTCGCCGGCAGACGCGACGCTGTGGCGGAAACGGAAGAGGAGATACAAATGACAGAGACACAAAAGGTATAATTTTACATCAGGTACATCAATGCCTTGAAATTGACAAGTACTTATTGCAATAACTACTCTAATTCTTCTTCTTTCGAGTCCACGAGTACCTAATAAAGTTAAGCTTCTATATTTTTCAGAAGGCTCTACCGCTCTACCATAAATTCCATCCCTGAAACTGTAACTAACATGCTCTATCTATTGATTTATATTGTCCATTTCATCGGTTGAAAAATAGTTTAAGTTAGGTTTATTAAAGGAAAATAAAACAAACTGCGCCCCCCCCCCCCCCCCCCCCCTGCCGGCGGACCATCCCGCCCTCACTTGAAGTCCCTGTCTTGATGTTTGTGTTCATGGGCATATTTTGTCACGCCATCTTACTGTAACTGATGTGTGCGCGAGCACACCGCGCAGCACGACAAATAGGTATGGGGGAGATAGTGAACCGAAGCGAGGTACACAAAGTCTATAAATAATTTACAAAGTATTCTTATATATAGTTGATCCTCCTCTACTTGCACATCAATAGCTCCAAATAGCAGGAAGAAAGGTTATAATACAATACAATAACAATATGTGCGCATGCATACAAACATTATTTTACCCACACTGATATAAAATTCAGTTTAAATATAAAGAAGCAACCGTACCACTAACAACACACTTTCTCTGTACAATTTCCTTGGCTCGCTCGAACCCCTCCAAGCGTGTGATAATTTGTTAACAGGAGATGCGATTTAAATAAATAACGAGCGATCAATCAGCGAGGCTCGCCGTCACGCCGCGCGAGGACGTCAAAGCGCTGCGCCGGCGCAGCCCCGCCGCGGCCATTTGCGGCTATTTCCCGCCGACCGTTTGTTTGTTTGCCGTCGGCCGCCGTCCGCCTGTCGGCCGCACGACTTATTTGGCGGAACGGCTCACGATCCCCGCTAATAAAACGCTTATGCTGATTAATTGCAACGCCCGTTACAAATAACTCCGTCGTCTGTCACGCTTTGTCCGTTAATACCGTGTGCGCGGCGGCGCGCGCGCACGGCGCTGAAATTCAGAAATAAAGGCGGCGGAAAACGCGCGGAACTAAACGAGATTCGTCGTAAAACGCACGACGCTAGCGGCCGGAACGAAACTCATGTTGAATCCCGCTCTGCCGGAACCAATCCGGTATTAATCATAGCGCAGGTTACATTAAAATATGTAGCGAGAAAATGATGGAATCCGCTTTGAAGATTGAGGAAAAGATGGCGCTCGCCGTGACATTCTGTTCGTGAAAATATTATGTTTTACGTTATTTCTTCATTTACGTGACTGCTGCCACATTACGAGTATTTGTTGGCTGTTATGTAATGTTATTTTGTGACTTACGCTTTTTAAGAACCTAAGTAGGAATTTAACCTTTTTTACTTCATTAGTACTACGTAATAAGTTTAGCTAACATCAGTAGGGAGTTTTGATTTCCCCTCTCTTAGTCTAATTGCTCGGCGCGGGCAAGTTCACTGCCTTATAGTAGTAATGACCTGTGACCTTTTTTTAGCCTGACCTTGCAGATTGGCGTACTGGGTTGCAATTTGGTGTGATAGCTGTACACACCCATAGCTTACTTTTAAGAAGCTTTGCAACGGTGGCACCATTTGCTTTCGGCCGCCATCTTGAACTGGTCTTTTATGACCATTTTGTAGAGAATTTGTTAAGAATCATATCCGGCCTAGACCGTTTTATTGTATCTATAACCATTCTCGTACAATTTGGAAAAAAACTAAAAAGTAGTGCCATCATGGCAACACGTCTTAAAAGTAAGCTATGGGTGTATGTAACCATCGTGCCAAATTGGAACCCAGTACACGAAAGCGGAACGCACACCGCTACCCGCTGGACTATCTGTGGAATAAGGTCTACTGTCACAGTGACCAAACTAATAGACTTGCATGTGCGGTCTGACAATCAATCGTCATCAATGTCGATGTATTCGCAACTATAGTGTACTGGATTATAATTTCCACAAACTCGTAAGATGCCAAAACACGAGTGGCAAAAGACGAAGAACCCTGAACGTCCTCTCCTCAATCACGCGACAAAGACCTCACTGACATGTAGTTAGGTGCGCAATGGTGCGGGATGCGTGCAGGTACGCTACACGGTTAACGCTACACGGTCCGCGCCGCACGCGCACGCCGACAAGGTGTGGCGGCGCGGGCGCAATGGCCCGCACCGAGGCGGAGCGGTGTGGCGCGGCGTGGCGGCAACGGCATGCGTGGCTGCCCGGCCGCGTGCCCGGCCGCGGCTCGATGCAGGCGGCTGGCGTGCTAATTGCTCGGCGCGGGCAAATTCACTGCCTTATAGTAGTAATGACCTGTGATTCGTAGTAATGTAAACGACTAGGCAGGTGTCAAAGAGCGTAAGAATACTTTCGGTTTTGGGTCAATAGATAGATTCTTGTAAAGTAGTTACTTATCCCAGTGCGTCGATAAGTATAGTATTATTTTATTTTTAGATTAAATCCGCGTTTAACCTCGATCTCACCTGATGGTAGTGATGATAAAGTCGTGGAAGGAGCACACAGACCTAGTAAATGTCTATTCACTCTTGCCTTGAACATCCCAAGGTTGTCTGTATGTTTCGGGAAACACAGACGCTGGCAGGTGTTCCATTCCTTAGCTATTCGAATTATGAAAGATGAAGCATCATAAATAGCTGACAAATTCGAAGGGTAGTTAACAATCCTTCGATTCATCAGTCCGAGTGACTAAGAAACAATGAATATTGTATAGGTACTCTACCGCTCTACCTTAGCTAAATAAGTCTTCTTACTGAGACGAATCTTTGATATTAAAATTGGTATCGTATACTGTTATTTTTAAAAATTTCATTATTGTATATAATTATTTAATTACATATATGTAAATGTATAACTCCCATCCCATGTGACACGTTTATGGTCATCGCATATTATACCAACTCGCATATTATCGCATATTATACGAACCAGGCACCAACTCAACTCAGAGCAAAGCATTGAAATGTGAGCTTTATATCGTATTACATAGGTTTTCAAAATTAGAAAGTAGAAGGTGAAGTAGTCGTCGATGAGTTGTCGACGCGTGGGTCACTCGTTGACAACTACTTCACTTAAAGTTTGATAACCTACTCTCCTACCTATCCTCTTAACCTAACCTCTTACACTGTACACTCCCTCACAACAATAAAAACAAATATTGTACAAGCATTTAGACAAATAAAACTACATTTATTTCCACAGCATCTAATTACAGATTTTCTCTTAAAAATGTTGGGTCGGTGAAGAGAAACGTGGTCGTAAGCTCATGGTGTTTTGAATGTAAGGTAAAGGAGAGTAGGGCGAGCGCAATTACTGTGATCGTAAAGAAACCTTAGACTAATGAAAATTTTAAAAATACTTGCTCTATTGAATTTTACCCAAAAATTCTTAAACAGAGCAAGTAAAGAAAGAAAGAAAGAAAAACAATTATTTAACATTGCATTATGCATACATAATTAAACTAAAAAATATTTAAAATTAAAAAAAAACAATACAACATTAAAAGGACACATGCTCAGCTTGTGTCCGACCGGTACGGCAGAACCACAGCGCTGGTTTTCAGCTGTGACAGGACGAAGGCATCGCGGGCGAAACAGCAGGTCAAGGACCAAACCGAAAATATGTTAAAAGTACAAATAAATAAATAGTATTTTTATAAAATTTAAAAAGTGGGATACACAGGTAAGTACTCGTACTTTTGATACTTAATTTCCTTATTACCTACTATAATAATTTTGTGAGTGGCAAAAGGATGTAATGTTATAATTAAGATGCCTATACACTTTACAAAACAGTGATAATGATGTTGAATATCAATAGAACGCGTCCAATTTGGGCGGGAGACTCGCGGGAGGCGGGCGGCGGGCGGCGGGAGACCGTCGCGGACGCGCTGCGCCGGCGACAGTTCTTGGAACCGCGCTTTCATGTCCACCAGCGCGACGGCGGACGGCGACCGTCGCCCGCGCACTGCCGCCGACCCATTCATACTCGCTGTTCATAACGATGATAATGCAAACTGATAGCTTTACGTGACAGGCTAAAGGCCATCGCACATTGCAGATACTAGATGCGAACCCGACACGAACTCGACTCATAGCAAAATATGCTCCACGAGAAAAAATATTTGTTACAACCTAAGAACACGTTAAACTGTCGGTCCAGGTTGTTGGCTTTCGACTGCAGTCTAATGACTGCGGGCGGCCCTAACAACTCTGACAAACTGAGCGACAACCTATTTTACATAAAGGTAACTTGTCAATTTAAATGATGAGTTTCGATTCACGAATACGAGTAGGTAGGTACTTGCAGATACACCTCGAGTCAAGAAACCTTTCTTACTTAGAAAACTGACACATTAAATGCGTAGATCCTCTACGCCGTAGCACGATAGGCGTAGGCATAGTTCTTTGGGCACTCTAAATCGTAGCAAACTCGTAGATTGAACGCTGAACGTGCATTTTTAGCAACAAATGTGTCACAACTACTTACAGATAGGACATGTACCTACTTGTACAGTCAGAACTGGAGAATAAATGGAGACATCCTCTCCATTCTCACATAGTGGGATAAATAAATGAAAAAATATTTATTTATACTCCAGAATTAACATGATACTTTCCCCTCATTCTGTCTCCGACAATTAGCCGGGTCTTACGACGGAATTGGTTGTCAGTCGAGAGCCCCACGACACACCACCAGCCCAACACTCCGGGCGACAGCCGCCCGACAGCGGCGGCGCGGTGTCGATATCAAAGGCGCCCGCGCCGCGCCGCCTTCCCACAGCTCCACTCCTGCGCAAATAGGGTGCTCCCAAAACTTCCAAAGCTGTGAACAGTATATGCCATTCAGAATTTAAAGTTACTTCGCTCCTAACAGGTAATTTTAAGTTTTTCCGAGTTTTTGGGAACGATCCAAGACAAGTTAGTAGGTGATACTCGTACGTCTGATTTCTCGGTCCTAGCTATCACTTGGCCTAAATTAAAACCCTTATATGTGTATGTGAATAAGAAAATCTGGATAGGAATGATACTGTGGCGACGCACGACGCGCGCCACTACGTATTAGTACCCACTCACATCGGTGTAGAACACGCTATCGAAATTTTCCTGGGACTTCGCATATATACGAGTTCCAAACATCCATAGTTGGACCAGGACATCTGGTCACCAGGCACAACACCCCGCCTGGTGGAAGATCTTCCCTTTTCCCTTTCATACAACTGACGTTACGTCATTCCATGTCCCCACATAGCGCGTTCCTACAATATTTTAAAACCATCAGTTTTGTAACTACCCCATTCGTTTTCTACTGTACTCGTACTCTATTAAGACAAACGAATCGATAAAATCACACTATAGATTGGAATAACCAACGTTTTATTTTAACCTTTTTAAATTACTGTTATTGTATTCCAGATGTATTCACATACATTGCCCATATTAACGTGGACAATCGTCACACAATACACAACACAAACAATTAGTGCATTAATAAAACAAGGCTCTACGATGTTAAGGACGAATCATGAAGGAAACTATTTTTTCTTTCATCAAAGGGAGAAAGGAACGAACAAACACGTCGGTAGCCCTGGCGTGTTGTGTGTTGGTTTGTTTGTCGGTACGGGGTGGCGAGACGAGCACACACGCCACGTGTTATGTTCCGTGTGTAAATGTTCCACATAACATACCACAACATACCATACTCTAACATTTAGTCGGCTCCTGTCACATTACGCTACACCGCTGTCATGTGTTGTCGTGATCTCACACATGCAGCTTGTTAACATTCAGTTGTATGTAGGTAAGTACTTGTGTGAAGTTACCATTCAACGTGACATACTCTATTCCATAGTTCATATTCCCTACTTAGAGGATATGGTTGTGACTGTTGACCTGCTGAGAAGCTGAAGAAATGAGGATCCGACCTCGTTAGGACCCGTCACTGCTTAATTTCATCACGTAGGTAGGTACCCTACAGTTTCACCCTGAATAATTACAAAATAAAAACAAACAAACAGAATTTTAAAAATAGAAAATATTCGTTAACTTTTTAATCAGCAGGAGAATGTCAAGAATGTACCTAAGGAGAGTTAGAGTACTTCTGGGGCCGGGACAGCAGCCCACGATGTGACTGAGAAGTCACCCGAGCACGAAACCAGATTGATGAACCAATTATTGCTCCGGATAACTCGCGTTTCTTAATTAAATCACTAATTAAATAAACTGATACCATCGCTTCCGTTGTCTTCCGCCCTTTGTTCTCATCCCACGCTACTTTCAACCTTATCCTTTCGTCATTAACCACGAAAATGCACCAGCTTTACTTCATAAAAGCTTCTGCATAACCGAAGCTTTTGCAAGCAATTGATTATGAACTTATTACGTTGGAGATAGAGTTAAAATTTACGTGTGATGTGGCGAGTAGGGTAGGCGGTACGATTAGTGGGCGCGGCGGAGCGTGGAGCGTGTAGCGTGACGCCCGCCGCGAAGATCAGACGGGACGCGGTCGGGAACTACCCTCAAGTGTTTATTTATAAAGTGTACTTATTAATAGCGCCCTAACCCTTCGTCCGCGGATATGTCTGCGACTTTTAGGCATAGGACAAATACACGAGGAGCGCCGGTCGGCGTGCCGTCAGCGCAACGCTTCTGTCTGTTTTACACCGCTTCTATTTCATATATTTTGTATGAAAAAAACTGAAGGGGGCGCAACGGTCGACACACCGCACAGCGCGCCGCCTAGTGGACTGAAAATCGAGGTTATATGGACATAGGATTTGAAAAAAATATATGTTTTTATTACGCGTAATCGATGATATAAAAACTTTGACCAGACGTGCTCGCACCTACTTCAAAGGTGACATTAGCAGAAGACTCTCACGTGTATTATAATGGTAATAGAAGCTTTGACATTGAGTCGCTCTCTTTTCTTTTTTCGAGTTCACTATCCGAACCTTTTCTCTTTGATTGACTCGAAAGAAGAAGCAGCGATACAGACGACCACATTTTGGTCTATCCACATATGTGGTCAGTTGTAGGTCCTATATGTGTAGTAACTATAATCTGTGCTATGCGGCAGAGTAGACTGGACAATTATTTATATCACGGACGCGCCACACGCTGCGGACGACCACGATACAATCCGTATAAACGGCGTGTCCAAGTTTTATGATTATGCCCGTCGCGTCGCGTCGCGTCGCATCGCGTCGCAAGCCCATTGATATCGTCTCGGTCGGATGCGACCCGATGTGCGATGCGGCACTGAAACCCGTTGTTTCCTCGCCTGAGGCAGCAGCGCGCGACGCAGCCATGAAATTACTACAATTAACATTCAGTTAGTACTAGTGTTATATGCTTCCATTAAATGTGACTCGGCTGGAACATTTAATGGGAGTTCGCCTTATTAATGGCATTATTGAAGGAGATATTGGTTTTATTTCAGTTTCCGGATTATTCGGTCAGTTTCAGGAAATTTTCGATGACCTCACTTCCTTGCAGTTCGGTAATATAATGTAAGTAAGTAACTAATATGTTTATTTCACACACAGCAATGACCGAAACAGTTATAATTATAATAAAATAATTATGTAGTCAAAGGTAAACATATTGAAATCATGTCTGACGGTCTGCTGTTGTTGTGAAAAGGGCCTCAACTCAGCTTATTGCTGCAGACAAGAATGCCTCCAGCGCTGGTATTCTGTTGGACCATGACCGATGGCTGGTCAAAACCTGTCCAAGAGGACAAAGATACAACACAAATAAATAGGTAGGTAGGTTGTAAGTTGTTTTCAGTCCGATTAAGCGACGAATAAAATTTTTCAAGTACAGAAGTAAATAGGTAGGAACCTTTTGCCTACTTATACCCATATTTTGATTCCAAACGTTGATAACTAGGTTAATTTGTCAACATAGAAGAGGTAAGGTCCGCTTTATAACTTTCTCTCTAACACAACTAGTATGAACCGTGCGCTGCTGAGGTATGAGGAAGAGGGAGCTAGGAGTGACGCAGCAAGATTAAAGTTTATTAAAAAACAGTCGTTTAAAACCCGTTTTGTTTTATTTCACCATGTATATTCGAGGGCAAGGTCTATTACTATATCACATATATTTGTTTTTAACGACACTCTACGACCATCTATGCCTGAGATATGAGACTGCTACGAGAAGTCTATTTTTTCTTAACAGAATTTCATGAATCCCAATTTCCAACGATGTCATGATTTTTATATTGTTTTGTAAACATGTGTAAAATTTACCTAAGAAGAGCGAGTGTCTTTGTAAAGTGGGGTCTACGGCGTCGTAGAACGTCTACGATATTTTTATATTATTTGTTTTATATTCACATATACTTTGTGAATAATTTCACTCATTGTCAAGACTAGACATAGATATACGATGTAGATAAAACACGTTTTACATTTCATTCAGTTTCCTACTACTCATCTGGGTAAGGACTCGCAACATTCATATCTAAAATGTGTTCTGTATGAAATTATGTTTCATGTTATAGATTATTTTTATGTTTTATGTTCACAAATCTGTTTCGATAATATTTTCCAATTAAACAAATCTTGTGTGGAGTATTAATAATCTGTCCAGCGAGGTAGAAGACAGGTGCCGACGAGGCGGGGCGACACGCGGTCGACCGCGCGTGTCGCCGCGGCCGCCGCCCGCCTGGCTGTCATGCCGATGTCACTGCACCCACTCAATGAGCTTTCACAACATGGACACCATCAGTTATCAGGGAATCGTGGCTATTTTGTCAGGAAGTGATGATAAGAGATATCAAAATAATTTATTTTAGGTATAACGGCTACGTTTCCAATAGGTTTCTGGCGATAAAGAAGTGACATCACAAAATATGTGAGCTAAAAATCCTACATTTCCAATGAAAAATTCTATCTTCCATTTCTATTGGAATAGACTTAGAGTCAGTAGAGATGTGAGTTCGGGTTGGACATTGGCGAGCATGCAGACACGCCACCTGAATGATCGAATAGGTATGTATTTAGAGCATTCACGTGCGCTTGCGGCTAAACTCGGCCTTTCGATATGGAACAGGTACGAGGGGCGGTCCAAAAATCTGTACCTCAGAAGCATTAAACTGTAAGTGCCATAACCAATTTTACAAATGAGATAATTTTGTGTAATAATTAGTCATGTTTGGACTTTGATTAAGTATAAAATTGGTAAACAAATCCTCAAAGACTTTTATTAACTTATTAAAGAAACTATTCTAGATTATAATTTGCCACAATACCTAAGAAACAGAAAATGGTAGAATCGCATTCACAGTGTTATGCTTCTGAGGTATAGAAATTGTTAGTCAAAGGCTTGTTTTCAGCCTCCTTGTTTTACTTGTATTATTCCTTGAAGGCAAGTTTTTATACAAACTCCTTGGACAAATATCACTGACTGGCGAACTTCAGTCATTTTTTAATTCATTGTTATAAAAAACATGTCTGTCACTTTTCAACCGCTACGATATAGGTAACGCGGGAAGCGTTTCGTGCTATGATCTATTATGATTTTAAACGAGGGTTAACATATAAGGAATCACATGAAGATTTAATCAGTGCTTTTGGGGAATTGACTCCATCGCTTGCCACCATCACCTATTGGTGTCGTGAGTTTAACCGTGGTCGGAGCGACCTCAAAGATGACCTTAGACTGGGGCGACCACTGGCGGCAGTCACTCAAGAAAACGTCATCAGGATGGAGTGGCTAATAAAGGAATCTCGCGAGATACAGGATGAACTGAAGATTGTATCACAGACAGTTTCCACCATTTTACATGACCATCTTAAAGTTAGGAAGGTTGCATCGCGATGGATACCCCACTCTCTCACAGAAGAACAGAAAGTCCTGGTACCAGTTTATGCTAGATAAACTCGACGGAGGTAGCTCACAACAGGTGACCTACATCTTGACTTCCGATGGATCTTGGATATACAGCTACGACCCGCTTACGAAACAGCAATCGACGGAATAGGTCTTTGAAGAAGACGATTTACCGACTAAGGTTGTTCGAGTTATTTCTTTTATTTTCTAATTGACATAAAATTAATGGATCGCCCTAGGTACCATGTACACTTGTACATGAGGTAGGTACTAGTGTAATCTACTACAAATGAAAAGCAAGAATTGTTTTGTATTCGGAAAAAAATCGCATTAACGACCGCCATAAATGCGAGTTATAGAAAAGATAAAGTGTCACGAAACAATGCTGCTGCGCGGATATAAACCGCGCGCGCAGGCGCACAGCGCACGGCAGCGCGCAATACAATCGCGCATAATCCACGCGCCTGCGCGCGAACAATGCGCTTTATAGCGTATTTATTAACGGCAGCCTGCGCCCGCGCCGCCGCTCGCGTCCCACGGACCTCGCTTGTAATATTTCCCGAATTTATTCCTCACAAACGAGCTTATCATTGATATTTTATTTCCGCTCCGAGGTCTTGGTTTTTTCGGTTGGCTTTTGGTTGAAGTGGCCTTTTTGGAGTCCAATTCTTCATTCACTGCCTTAGCTTGCAACGGGTGAAATGCGACTTATACAGCCTAATAGTTAACTAGGTTTAGTAATTAGGTCCATAATAGTCCATATATACTCGTACTATTACATATCTACAACTCTTCAATAATGAAAAAATACCTACTCGTACCTACTCGACTACTCGTAGTAATTGCGCTATAATATTATTATGTGGGTGTAGTGATGTTCATTTTGTGGTTGTTCACATCGAAACCGAAAGTACAAGGTGTAAAAAAGCACCATAATATAAAAAATGAAAATGTAATAGTTATACAGGGCACAATAAAAGGACCTCCGACTTAAAATTAGGTCGAAACCTGCATCTTGGAAGTCGGGACTCCGTCGCACTTTCCGTGCAAGCAAATTACAAATTATATTCTAAAACTAAAAGGAATTTGGAACCAGTTAATCAAAAGGAATGGGGGTGTGTTAGGTTGTGTGGGAGTGTGTAATAATGTAAGTGTGCATCTGTAGTGTAAGGCGAGTGGGTGTGTGAGTGTGGGAAGTTAATTGTTAATTAATCTGAAGAACATAATGAGTTTAGTGTGTAAAATTATATGTTATATGATTAGAGCCTCAGTTTTGTCGTAATCTAAAGAGAGTAGCCATCTAATAATATATTATGTAGGTATTTCGTCACCACCTTATTTTCTAATAAACTTGACGAATTACAAGACTAAAAACCATTGTTTGTACCTACATTATACATTGATGTATGTAGGAGTAGGCATCAATATTCAAGACGAAATAAAATAATACCAAGAATAAAATAATAACCCAATATCCCAAATAAATTAACCGATCCTTTAGTTCACCAATAGTTCACGCAGCTAGCGGGGACTGTCTTTGAATGCATTCTTATGTACGTGTTCAGAGTCAGGCCCCGGTAGGAGCACTCCATCCCACAATCTTATAGTAAATACTCTAACAAGGTCTCTACGTGTTGGACCCGTGACCTCGTGGCCCCTTAGGGCCCGTGAACCCTGAACAGAGGAACAACCTAATAATAAATAAAATAATATTAATAGTAATTAATTATTAGTCATTGTTATGTTCAGATAGATATATCTCTCTCTATCGTGCTGCAATCCTCTGGTACTTCATATGAGGAGGTGAAAGATACTATTGTGTAAGAGTCAGTATGAGGAGGAGGCACCACAATGTTCAAAAGTTAGACAAAGGAAGTAGGTCAGGCGCTGGGCCCGAGTGTTGTTCTTGCGTCATTTGCGCCCGTCGTCGTCGCGGCGCACTGCGCGGGCGCACGCGGCTCGATCAAAGCCCGCTGCGCTTTTTGCTCGACACACCACTTTTTGCGTAATAAACGACATATTTGGGGTAATTAACAGAAATACGCCGACGACGTTCTGAACCGTTTTTGTGGCAATTCTTTTGCCACCGCATTTTAGTGTTATGTGTTGCGGCTTCAAAGGGAAAGGGAATATTGGATAGATTCCATGTTTTAATTACAAAATATTTGGTCGAGTGTTAGCTTCAGTACAAATAATTTGAATCCTTATTTAACTATACAGTGAGTCTAAAAGTGTAAAGGGTTTATTAATATTCTCTGTAAATTTTTGTAGGTTCATTTTGGTAGCGAGATAAATTCAGTTTTGTCTTGCAACTGTGCGGTAAAATACTAATCTTAGTTAACTAATAGAGATGATAATTTTTCAGTTCGGTCCAGCAGATGCGGCCGCGTCTTCAGGACGACTTGGGCCACTTCCTAACTTGTCAATTTCCAAAGTTGACCACTTCCTATTTCGCCCACTCCTATAACGTCCTTTTCCTAAATTGTCATCTTTCTATCAGTAGCGAGTACTCCCAGGCTGCCACGACCGGTTCAGTCGTTATGTGTAAGTATAGGTATAAATAAACAAAAGTAACTAAGTTTGATGAAGGTGGTGTGCAGCACCGGAAAAGGGGGACTGCCTCAGCCTGTTGCCGGAGCGCTTTTAGCACTGCGGCGCTGATTGTCAGGCATCACCTGTGTGCCGGGGATCAGGTAGGAATCTTTTCTAAACGCGAATAAAATCATAGAACCTATTACGTTTCTAAAACTATTGTTCAGACTATAATTTAAAAGTTTGTTATGATATACTTATTAAGTAATTTCAATGTGCCTTTTAACTAATTTGTTCAAAAGCAGGATAGGAAATGGCTATAAAAATCATGTCAATCAAATCCGCCAAGCGGCCATTACACATTTTAAAAACCGGTCAAGATGTGTTCCTTTTATCTGCGCACGGGCTCTGAAGTAACTCATAATCGTAGAGGTTTTTAACCTAGGGCTATTGATATTTTAATACAGAGTTACATAAATAGTAGTTTATGCAACGGCTACGTAATGATAGCAATTTTAATATAAGAACTCTTCGTTTCATAATAGATCGTTTGAGTGTTAAAATCGCCATTAGGTACGTGGGTTGCATAGAATTCTTTTTCTACGACCATGAAACATATAAACAGAAAATACAAACCATTACGGACACTTCAATAGACGCCATGACAGCTTTACATGTTACTGGTAACTATGGAAACCATAGATATGTTAGACGTTTTGTCGACATCGCGCAGGCGCGGGTGTCTAGTTTTTTTAATGACTATAGTACCAATTAGTAGGCCAGTAAAATGTAGTGCATTTAATACGAAAGAGTTCTTGTATGCAGTGCCATACAACAAAGAGAAAATTACATATTACAATCGAAAACTGTCATTTAATATTTCATTAAAACACTATTTTCACACGACCATGACAAATGAACCTCTTTATGTTACTGTGGTTTTTTAATGAACAAATTACGAAATGGAAGTTGATAAAATAATAATAAATATTCAATGAAACAATTTGTAACCTAATTGTCTTTAATAATATACCTAATAAACATTCAGTAAGTAAGTAATATGTTTATTTCCCACACAGCAATGACCGAAACAGTTATAATTATGATAAAATAATT
Organism: Hofmannophila pseudospretella; assembly: GCA_947369225.1. NCBI lineage: Eukaryota > Metazoa > Arthropoda > Insecta > Lepidoptera > Oecophoridae > Hofmannophila > Hofmannophila pseudospretella. The sequence goes on along the minus strand of OX376330.1, from coordinate 13,128,144 downwards.
ATGTAGTCAAAGGTAAACATATTGAAATAATATCTGATGGTCTGCTGTTGTTGTGAAAAGGGCCTCAACTCAGGTTATTGCTGCAGACAAGAATGCCTACAGCGCTGGTATCCTGTTGGACCATGACCGATGGTAAGTAGTAGTTTGGGAAAAATAATAATGGAAAGTCAGTAATCCCATTCCTATTGCTCTAGTGATGTAGAGCCGGTCGACAAAGTGACGCTACATCGGTGCTACTTTGTGAACTGATGGCACAAAGTATGACCGACGAGAAAGTCACTGAATTATTTTTTATTTCATTTCCTTTCTTAAGTGATAAAAGAAATACTTTGAGTAATACTTTAATACCCACGAAAAACATAAATGTGAAAAAATTGGATTGAGAAACATTGCCATAATATGAGAAACGAGGTGTAGGATAATGTGGATTCGATTGTTAGATATTGTGTCCAAAAATCTGACATCTTGTTGTACTAAAGTAAATCTCGGGGTTTACTATGTTTTTGGGAATTCAACAACTGAGTAATAAATAAGGTACTAGTAGGTATACAATTTGTTATTTACCGATTCAATTCTCAAATGAAACAGCTGTTAGTTGGCACCTAATAAAATGTTCAAACGTACTATATCAATTACAAACCGAGTACATTGCATGCGATACGGCGGAGCAACGCTTACATAAACTGGTACCACACACGCTACAGGCCGCACATACGGACCGCACGACACCCCCCGTCCAGCGAGGGCATTGCCAGTGGTACACGGTGTAGTGCGCGTTACTGGAGCGCGCAGAGTGCGTGCGCGCAGGCGGCCCTCGTCGCGCGCGCGCCCGTGCGCAGCCGACCGAACGGGAAAACAGACATACCGCCGCGCGCGCCGCCGCGGCTTCCAAACCCTATTCTCCCCACCGCAGGGCACAAAATCGAATCGCGAAGCACAGAAATGCATCGCCACGCTTCAAATAGAATGCGAAACGGAAAAAGGAACGTGGCCGAAATGAAGCGCGGCGATTGGGCGATGCGCGCCAATGGCGGCGCGGGGCGGGGCGCTGCGCGTGCGCCGCGGCGCCGCGGTGCGCCGGCGCGCGCAGTGTCGGCTGGGCGCCGCCGGGGGAGCACACGCGAGTGATACCCGCGCCAGTGTGGGCATGCGAGTGCCGCGCATGTGCAGTGAGTGAGTGAGGGAGTCAAAATGCTGGGAGGTATGGACGGGAAGGAGTTCGGCGCGCTGCACGCCGCCGCCGCGGGGTACGCCGTCGACACCGGTGAGTGGAACGGGAATCGTAGAGGGATTACAATTTTAAGTCACTTGGAGTTTTCCTATATCCAAGAATATAAAAACCCTCACCATATTGTGGAGTTACAGATTATAAAACTACCAATGACGCCCTCTTGACAGGGTTTTTATTTTTCTGGTTAGGTTATATACAAATGACACCGGATTTATTTTTAAAATATTCGTAGGTATGTCGCATTATCGCAAAGTGAACTTAACTTTCCATATAAGGAATCATACCTACAATACAATGCATTTCAGAGATTGAAATAGAAATAATAGTGTTCCAATAAAACATAAATAATTTTAGATTCATCAAACTTTATTAGAAAGATCTAACTCAGTAACAAAGAATTTAAAAATCTCAAAATCTAATATTTAACTTGTACATACCTGTCTATGGGTACATAGGGTTTATATTTTTGACAATTACGAAACGAAAATCTCTCTCGAAAAACGTGATCTGAGTCATACTGGATATTCAAGGCTCGCCTTCCTTGTCGCCTCGTCTCTATCGCCCAGCATACGGAAACCATCACAAAACCATTCACCACATATTTCCGGTCATCTCCGGAAGTTTTTGAGAGACGTATGCCGGCAAACCTGCTTCTCACTGATGTTTTATTCAACTTGACGAGATTGTCAATCACGCTGGTTTTCTATAAGATCATGCGAAGTACGAGACCGTGGCAGTTTAACCACCACCATAGGAGTTCAACCGTGGTTTAACCACACAAATAAAAATATTAACTATTCAAAGCAATCTCCTTGTAATTTATCGAATCTACATATATAGATAGTCAGGTAGACCTCTTCGCTTACGCTCAGGTGGACTGGGGTATTAAAAATGGAATACTTAGAAAAACATTTCCCACAGTTCTTATAGATTTTTATGAATAATACTACTTACTTACTCAGCTGACTCAGCAACCCAAAGTGGATCTTGGCTTCCGCAACCAAGAGACGCCATTTCTCCCTGTCCTGCGCCATTTCCTGCCAGTTGCTGACTTGGGGTTCGCACAGGTCCTTCTCCTCCGCGTCTCTCCAGCGATACCGGGGGCGGCCGACCGGGAGAATAATAAATAACCATAATCTCACTGCACTGACTTTCAACTCACATGTTTCTTTTGATCTCCACGATTCAGCGTTGTATGCTGCAAATACTGAATCCTCCTTACTTACTCTTAAAGATAAAGATACATTTATTTCCATCACAATCAACTTAATACTAGAAACATACTCTTACACTTCAATATAGCTGACTCTGTTCGTACCATACCCATATTTCTTTATAGAGATTGAAGTAAAGTCAAGTAAAATACACTTCATGGCACAAATATAAAACAACAAACAAGAGATAGAAAAGGAAATAGTGAAGTAAACTTTAGGTGGCCTTATCGCTAAGAGTGATCTCTAAAATATATAATGCTAACTTAAATACAAGTTCACCACCGATACGTCGAAAAATGTCAAAATCGTAAAATGTCCGATAACAGCGCGTTCACACAGAATGTGTCACTGGCGTCTACAATATAGCGTTGAATGCCGCTAGAAAGAGTTCAGAGCTAAGCTCAAATATAAGCCTAAGATTTAGAGCTTTCGACGTCATGCATTATGAATAAGCACAGAAGCACACGAAGTTTTAGACGTATGCACGATTACCACGCGCCGGGCTATAAACTAAGCATGCTGTATTAAAATACACATAATATTGCAATAAAAATATATAATAAATTGCCCACGCATATTAAAGCAATAACCAAAGACATAAACAATAAAAAAAAAATCTGCAGAAGAAATGTTATTACAGTCCAAGATTATTCAGATGATGTGTAATTTTATTATTAGATTTAAGTACATATTGTAATAATTTAATATAATTTTAATTTTATTGAATAGAAATATTATATTAATACATTATTTAATGTCAATATATTTAAATTAACAATTAATTAATTAAGGTACATACATTAAAAAAAATGTGCAGTAATTATCCTACTACTCCCGATCCTGAATCGACCCCCGTCCAAAGGTACCCATTACACTGGCACCATTACCACGTTGGACAGACAGTGAGATCCTTTGGACATATTTACATATTTGAAATAAGTAAATTATAGATTTTGACATGTAAATTGCAGATTTAATATTCCAATCTATTTAATATTTTAACTTGAATCTTATCTATGTATAGCATAGATACTGATATGTTATATTGCAATACCGACAAGGTCTAAACTATGTATGTTACTATATAAAACACCGACACTTGTACACTCATAGTTTAAGTAATAAATGAATTGAATTTGAATCTCCTCTGATGCTCTTCGACGATAAGGCGTGACTAAAAACGTGTTGCCAAATCGAAAAATGTCCAGATAGGAAAAAGATCGGTCCACTGATATAGTTCTTCATCATAGTAAAACTTGCAATGTCACTAGAGATGTGAAGCGCGTGACGTAAATAGTCGATAGTTATATCGATAGCGAATATTAGGTAGTAATTAAGATAGCGTCGGGTCGCGTCGCGCGATACGCGGGTCGCGCGGGCGCCGCGGGTCAGCGCGCGCGTCATTCACGGTTTTCTCATTCCATTTCTATTTGAATGATAATGGCGGCCGTAAATAATACTACATCGGAATTAATCACCGAATGTAGAGGTGTTACGAGTAACTCTGAATGATTTAACTTTGATGAACTTTGACAAGTAGGTGCATCGTCTCGTCAGCTATTAATTTGCTTGAAATTGACAGTTCAACCAATCCAGTATTTGGCAGTTACATTGGCAATTATACCTATTTAATAATTTGTTACACCAACTCAAACTGTGCTGGAAGTGCCAGGCCTATTTCTAAAATATAACGCACCGAGTGCAGGAGTCATTACCCATGACCGGAAGTATGTGGTGGCTTTTATATATGGAATACAAACAAACGGCACCTATTATATACTTTACGTAAGTACGTGATAATAGTTTATGATTAATATTTTAATAAAACATAATCTCAATATATTTGAAAAGCTCGGTTTCATAAAAGACCTTGTAATTACTTTTAATAAATAGTAGATAGCTCTTCCTTTTTAAAAATGGCCAATTATTTATTAACTTCCATCAACTGCTCGTATATCAGTACAAAGTGAAACACCGGCCATATGCATTCTTGAAAAAACGGCCAGTCATTTATAAAGTAAATACCGTACAAATGCAGGAAAAATCGGTAAAAGAAAAATATTGTTAGTATAACATATACAGAGTGGAAACGTTAACTGTGTCCAGCCCATAATTTCGTTAAATTAAAAGATATTGCAAAACTTTAAACTGATATAGAATCTGCGTCGTTAAATGCATAAAAATAATTAAAAACTTAACGCCATGTATTCAGAATTTATACTTTTGCGGCTCCCATACATTTAGGTACAATATATAACTTATTTTCAAATATTTTAGTTTTACAAATACTTTATAAATCTAAATTACACAAGTCTACTTCCCAAAATCACATTGTTAATTCGTGTGTAATAAAATATAAAACTCTAAAACACAGAATGAGCTATTTATTATAAAATTATTTTTGAAAAGTACCGTTGTTTCTAATAATCACATAATTAGTAGCTACATCTAATTTATTTTAATTCACCAGAGCGCACAGCGCACAGCGCATGCGCAATGTTGCACTAACGCGCGCAGTTTATCGCGGGGCGGCGGGTTATCGTGTCGATACGGTGGCCGGCCGCGCGCGTCACTAAACCCCTATAACCTAACTATAACTTACCGATACACTATGCTTATCGATAATATAATAACTAAATTAACTAACCAAAAAATTAATTTACCAAAAAAAATTTTTTTTTGGCCGGCCTCGTGCATATCGGAGGTCTCGGGGATCTCCAGTGGAACGCACCGGTGCCCTCCTAGCATTTGCCTTGGGCTCTTCCTGGAAGGTGTACATTCCACCTCCCTGTTCCTCCCGTCACAGCAGCGTGCGGCCATAGCACGTTGCTGCCTTCCCCAGGGTCGCCAGCCAATGGACGGCCAAAGCCCCCACTTTGACCGCCCGCGACCCTGATCCCTCCTTTTAGTCGCCTTTTACGACAGGCAGGTGATACCGTGGCTCTATTCTTCGCCCGAGACTATAACTAAATCTACATTAACGTTACGCGATAATGTAGATAGAAAACTAAGTAACTACGTGCTTACTGTGTGTTTAGAAATATTTTTAAAATTGTAAATGGACTAAAACAGACGAGTATCCTAAAGGCAAGGAAGGAAAGAAAGAGAAGAAGAAGAAGGAAGAAAGGAAGCGGTGGTGGAGTAAAAAAGTGACGTTGTAAAAATGTACTTTAAGGTATTTATTTACAATTTTAAATATCTGATTCTGATTCTGCACATCGCAGTGTGGCGAGAAAATGTTGGAAACCGGAATAAACAATCATACTCCGCGACAAACATATTGCTGTGTGGAGTGTGGACGGACACGCGAGGGTCCGAGAAATGTACAGGTTGGTGAACATTCAGCCGAATCGTCTGGTGCAATACCGAAGTGCCGATTTCAAGGAGAGCGGAGCCGTTCCGGACCATCTCACCACCAATTTCAACAGCTGTAATGAAATAGCGTCGAATAGTCGACGAATACATAAGAAACCTTATAGAAGGAAAAGTTGAAGGCAAGCGGGGAAGAGGAAGACCGAGGATAAGCTACTTCGATCAAATCAAAGAGAAGGCTGGCGTTGCGTCGTATAAGGAGGTCAAGGAAAGGGCCCTAGACAGGACACAGTGGCGTTTACTACACCGACAAGAGCATAGCTCTTAAATTGAAGAAGAAGAATGAAATAGCACAAATTTTGTGTCGTTTCACCACATGAGATTATTGAGATTGGTTGCAGCCAAAGTAGCAGCGTACCAAATCGTGTCGGGATTCGGACCCGTGAAGTTATAGCCTAAGGGTTGACCTCTGCAAGGTATCGGGCGATAATCTCGGGTGTGGGTTATCACGGGGTTATCCGGCTGCTGGTCGCGCGTCACTGCGCCGCACGCGCCGCCGCCGCCTGACGCCTGACGTCCGACCTGACGCCCGACCTGACGCCTGACGCTCGACCTGACGCCCGACGACCGAACATTTTAATTAAACACTACATTTGCTGTGTACCAACATAACTATAAAATTTAATGATTAAGCGACGTTGTTTTTCGGTCGTAGAAATTATTTCAGCGTGATTTTGCCGATAAAACCGGCACGTTATCGAAATTACAATTATTTTTAGTAAATTAGATCGGTCGACTGTTTTTATTGTGTTTGCGTTAATGTAACGTTGCACCATTTTAATTAAAAATACAACAGTCTATTAAAATAATCAGTGGAAAGTGAGAGTTCCGCTGATTTATTAATATTATTATTATATAATTATACACAGCGATAGATTTATAAATTATGTTAATTTATTGTGGATTATGAATTATTAAACAGATTCCTATATGTCATAGTGTCGGAAAGTTTAATTTCCAAGTTTCACAGTTTCTACACAACACAATAAATAATTATTATTTATTTATGGCTATTTGCACAAAATCTTTATGAGATTTAAGTTATCTAGAATTATTAGTTTTTAAAGGAGTTCACTGAAGGTGCAGACAGCACATTCCATGCTCGGACTAACCTATTACCTACACTATAGTACGGGTCTAAATCCCATATTGAATGCAATACCTACCTATTATAAACTACGAGTTGCATCTTTGTCATATGTACTCGTGTTGGCAAGTTCAGGCCGCCCGCGCCGCGCCGCCGGCAGCGGCCTGAACAAATACAAATTGAGCGATTGTCCCCAAATAGCTGCAAAAAATTATATACGAATCTGGAATGTTGGCTAACATTATTAGAATGTACCTACACAGGTAGGTACACTTTCATTCTTTAGCTTAGAAACACAATAACTACTATCTGTCTAGAATCCAGAATCGGCTGAGAAAGAAGAAGAACAATCTGGAGTCTAGAATGTTGAGATGCAAATCTTTGACTTCTAGCGGAACAACTGATTAAATAAAAGTATACTTTTCCACGTAGGTACTAGATTATTTTAACCGTTACTGAATTAACCTAACTTAACCTATTATTATACAGTGTATAACATTAACAAAATCTTCAGTAAAAAAGTTTGTGTGCAAAGTAACCGGACCCCACACTAGAGTCTGAGTACAAGTTCAAACAACGAATAATGTTACAATTTCCTGTCAATGAGACATGTTCCTCAGTTTGTTTGTTTGTACTCCAATACTCCAATACTGCACACTCTGTTCGAACAGCTACTTTGATTCATGCTTCAAATTATATAGCAAATTGAACTGTAGGTCGTTGTGTTAAGCTTCTTTAAAGCGGTTGTATTTTTTGACGCAGTACAGAAGTGTGCAAATATTGTCGTGGCCCACGTCCCACGGCCGACCGCGACGCGCCTCGTCCGCGGCCGCTAATCGTATTTGATTTTTTTGTCATCAAACTAATTTATTTTGCATTTATCTTAGTTTTCGACATTTTTTGTAGAGAAAGGGTTCGGTTTGGTCTTTATACTGTGGCTCTGGTGACGTCTCTGATTTGAAATATTTGTAAATATGTGTAATGCAGATGTTACATTGTGCTTCAGTATCACTATATTCTGCCCGAGAGCGTACACATTATTTGTTCAATTAATAAATCAAACAATCACGAATTATCATCAATAAATTTTAGCAAAATAATTATTATTTTGCTAGGCAACAAAACAAATATACATAAGAATTAACAATAATTTAATTTAATTTAATTTATTTTAATTTATTTATTAGGTAAACACAACAGATTACAACCATAGAAATTACAGAAAAATCAATATAAAGTTATGAGCTAGGTCGTAACCCTTAACGTGTAAACACAGCATGGTTAGGAAGTGGAAAATTGATTGTTGTACAAAATTGAGTTATGAAAAAATACTATTGAATGTAATTACTAAAAATATTATGCCTATTTGAAAAATAAAAATAATAAAGTAAAGACTATAAAGTAGGTGCGTGGATAGCTCACTTGAGGACATCCTCAACCCGTCTTTTAAAAACTAATGTCCTAGGATCAAATAAGTCTATCGATGTCTTATTGTTGCTGTTCGAAGAGATTTCATTAAACAATCTACACATTCGCACAATAGGGTTATAGAACGATGTGTTGTTCTTAAAGATATGTTTTCAATTAATTATAATATCAAGTCATCTAATAGTCAATTTTAATTAAATTTTGATGATGTCACCAAGAAATTGATATTTGCTGGTTATTTATTGGAATATAATATAATTCAAAGTAAAACATTCGTCGAATATTTTCATTCTATTATAATAAATGATACAATTTTATAAGAAACTAATCTAATCGGGTGCCCGTGGAGTATTATTTTAGCTAAATAAACTTGAAGATATAAGCTGTGCTTAAATGTTTGTTAAGTAGGTATGTATATAATTAAATGATTTTACAAATGTGATATTTATTTTTGTAATCTATCAATGTCCGACCACCAGCACGTCAGCTAGAGCTGGCTGAAGACTTTGCGACAGACGTGGCTGCCGTGGCTAGAATAAATATTGTTCGTGTTATCGGAAAAAGAAGGAATGGTCAAATGAATAAACATTTATCTAATGGAGCTGATAAAGTGAAAATAAAGTTGAAATGCACGTTTATCAATTGTATTAGATTTTAACAATAAATACAACTACCCTCATGTTCATTTGCGTCCATATTGACCTTGCTTCCACAATCATTTTTTTTTATTTTATTTCAGAAGATCTCGGATGTCTTCTAATTAAAGAGCTGGTCCCCTTAGGTGTATTTCAGCTCTATTTGATCCATAAATTAAGCATTTTCAAACATAAACCCTGATGAAAAGGTCACAATATAGGATTTGACCTCTAAACGACTTCGGGGGTCAAATCTGAGTCCCTCCCCATCTTAACATGAACATTGTGATACACACTAACTGTGGTAGAAAGTTAATGCTCTTCTCACAAAGTGCACAAGCTCTTCTTATCAGCCAATGTTAACTCGTACGCCGCCGCACTTTCTAGTCGCGCTTCGGTTTGCCTTCCGAAGAGCGTGCTCAGCAAACGCTACCGAATCCACTACAATGATAAATAAACCAGAAACTTGCACGACCACTTGCTTGCTTGCTTTACCGGTTTTGATATTTTCTAATGTGATTTGTGATCTTATTCTTTTTGAAAATAACTTTTGGTTAATTTTCTACTAAAGCGATTTTCGATCTGCGAATAAATAAGAATGAAAATGTGTTTCTTAGTTTCAGTTAATTCCTCAATTCTTTGTGTGAGACCATTGCTTTATTGAGGTGAACACTTGCCCCAGCAGTATTTTTGAAAGAAAATACATACATTATTAAACCTAAAAAATATTTTGCAACATTAAAAGGACACATGCTGAGCATGTGCTGCGGTCCGACCGGTACGGCAGAACCACGGCGTGGTTTTCAGCTGTGCCAGGACGAAGGCATCGAAGGCGAAACGGCAGTCAGGGACGTAAACAAAAAATATATATTAAAAGTATAAATAATAAAAGTACAAATAAATAAATAAATACCTAAAGATGAAATAGATACCAATAAAAATTGGAGAGAAAAGGGATAGGAATACATAGTGAGTGTCTGTCCATTATGCGGCTCGTCGTTCCGATGGGAAGCGGTTATGGTATGTGTTGTAACACTATAAAGAAATTTTGTAACACTATTTTATGACAATGAATTTATATTACTACGATTTGTATAAAAGCCATCCTAAAATATATAGGTATGGCCAGGTATTTTTATCCACGTTTGTCCACAATCTCACCGGTATCTATTTGCCAGTATTACAGCCCTTAAGAGTATAGAAAATGCTGAGCATTATTTTGGGTTAGCGTTATGTCTGGCCACGTCGTCGGCTCCGGACGTGAGACCAGCAGAGAGGCGCTGGCCGAGGGGGGCGCGGCGGCGCGCGGCGGAGGGCGGAGGCAATGTTTGCGCACGCATTAGCCGCGCGCCGACTGTCAACAGCGTAATGGCAGCAAACAGTGCCGCCGCCCGCGCCCCGGCCGCGCCCCGGCTACTGTCTTCACTCGAGTTTTTTTTACACACAGACAACGGGGCTTTTCCTTTTTATTTGAGGACAAATTCAAAATCAACGTTTGTACTTAGTTTTGAGCGATCTGTTTCGAGAAAAATAAACGATCGGGTGCCGGCGACACTGCGACCCGTGAGGATGATTCGTAGGTCTCCGATTTTAAATCGCATTCCGACGCTCTCAGGCGTATCCGAGAATTTCCCTCGACATCCACCGGGGGTGGATGGGGTCCAGCTGGCCTTACACTAATTGTTACCAAAACGGACGCGACGGAAATCCAGAAATAGGCTGAAACAAATCAGAGTCACTTCGCTACCTCATTAAACTGCCACAGCTTAACAAATTGGCTCGGAAGGTGCGCTGGCGCTGGCCGGGCTCGCGACATTTCGTTCAGAGAGGCATTAGTCTGGGGCGGCACGTGGCAGCAGTCGATAATTAGCCAGACATGAGTTACGAGCGCATAGTTGTCGCAGCTCAGAGGTTAATAAGGGCCGGGGGCGACCGACGGGGACAGCTCTCCACCCGTGCTACGCGGATCATTTTTCATTCGATCCATTAACTGAAACTATTGTATCGACAACTTTCAAAACATTTGTGCTGCTTAATGATATCTCCGGCGTTAATGAGTGCTTTACAACACAACATACATACATCACAACACGCACACACTGTTGCTTTCTTCGTCCGTGCAGTCACTGAGGGGCCAGCTGAAAATCAGCGCTGTGGCTTGCCTCAGCATTATGCTGAGCTGGTGTACCCTTTTTGGCACTGTACCACACCAGATGTTCTGTGCTGCATGTATTAAACTTTGTATACTTCTGTATGCTGGTGTTTACAGCGCTAAATAAACGTTTTCAATTGCAATTTTACACGCAATTGCCTGAATCTCTACCGACAAAGAAGATAGAGCCAAGAATCAGTGAAGCATCTTTCTGAAACGGACTGATATAATAACGCACACATTTTCAAAAAGTCTCCGATCGATTCTCGGATGTATGGTAAACCGTGTCACCGTTGTCAAAGCCCGGTGGCTCTTCACAATAGAGACGCAGCGCTGCGCCGGCGCGTGTTTGCTTAGCGGCCGCGTTTGTCGGCGGCCTGTCGCCGTGTGTGGCCCGCCTGGCTGCGCCTGCGACTGGCCTCGAGGGCTCTTCACCGCTAGTAGCTACCACTAGACACCATACACCGACCTCTAGCTATTCGTGTCGCATAGGAAAACTGGCGACAGATTTGCTTCTGCTGTGTTACTGCATTTCGTATTTTCTACCATTTTTATTTGTGACTCATATAACATGATTATATCGAAATTCAAAGTCAAAATAATACCATTCAGCAATAGGACCTTACGAAGCGAGTAGTGTAAAAAAGATGACTTTGTAAAAATGTACTCTAAGGTAGGTTAAACTTTAACTTTGACTTCAATGAAAGTAGACTTGGATTAAGATAAATAGATACGTACTTACATTTATTTTCCTGGAATCTAAAGCTACAACCTTAATAATGAGGTAGCGATAACAAACGTAAATTGCATCATAATTCATAACACGCCGCCTTACACAACGACGTAGGTACTTAATTTATTTCAAGGGTCATCATCACTAAAACTATGTGTGTCAGAGCCACGATCAAATAAATCTTCTCGCAAACTGTTGGCAAACAAACGCAATATCATTATAAATTCAATTGCACCAAAGTTTGTTTACCCCTGGGCGGGCACAGCGCACGGAGCGCCCCCATTGGTCGCCGAGCAGGTGTGCGTGAATGCGTATATAATTGGAATGCTTTCTCAACCTTTGGTTGTACATCATTTCATAAAGATGAGTTGACTTGACATTAATATTTAAAGCTCATTCGTGACTAAATGAGATGCTATAGGCAACGTAATTACTTGATGTGTTGGTAGATGTAGAATCAAGGGATGTTATAATATAATATATTTCGGCGACTGTGAACAGATATGATAGTATAAACAGATAGGCCAGCTATATCTAGAAGCATTTCATTACAAGCATATTAAGAAATGGAGAAGCCAAGCCAATCTAGAATAATTATCACGTGTCACAGGAAAAAATAATCGGAAGCTTGTATGCCGTTTGTACTAAAATAAAACAATTGGAACAAGGTAAACTGGACAACAAATCAAATGCATGTGTAATTATTCCATATCGGCGTCGGAATGAAATTGGCAACATGTTCGCGCGCGTTACATCTGTAATGGAAAGCTGATGATTGCGCGCGCGCCGGCCGCTGATTGGCTGCGCTTTAATGTCGTAAAAGCGCTCGTAAACAGCTGAATTTCATCCGCCATAGTGCGCCTGCGCTCCACACGATAACGTTAACAAGGACGTTCTTGAATTTGCGTATTTATAACACTTTAGACTTTATAACAGCGGCTGACTGTATCTTATCTTGTAGCCACTTTCGTTTATTACCTAGATCCTTCCGTAATACATAATCAGCACGTGGACACATACTCGTAGCATCGACTTTTGAATTTCAGAGCAAAACTCCACTGTAATTGCCGACTTCTATGAAGACTTATGAACGATATAAATATCGCCGTTACGGAAACGGCGATATAACATGAGTTTTCTACCTACACATATAATGGCCGCGCCTGTCGCCCGCGGACTTGAAAGAAATCATAAATAATGAGTAAAGAATACAGTAAACGACGCAAATTACAATATTTTACAGCCGGCATTTGGACGCGATTTTAACGAACCATTGAACCCTTTGTTGTCGGAGATCCCGCCACTTCTCGAACGGACGGAGCGATATATTTCACCCGGTATTGGGCCTGTGAAGTCGCGCTCGAATTAATGAATGCGTTATATTCGCTGAAAACACTAGTAACTGTCAGCGGAGGCGCGTCAAAGGAACCTCGTAAATTACCCGCGCAAAGAAAGATGTTTCCCGCCTTATTGTATTCGATCCTTTTCTGTCTTAACAGTTTTCGAATGAAGCGTTCTCCCTCTAGAACCAATTAGTTGAAAGTCAAAGGGCCCGATTCGAGCAAAGAACGGTTTAATGTTGTCTGTGATGTTATACATGTGTTATCGATAATATTATATCATCATAAAGTGACGGTGCAAGTTAAGTCACGTTGGGAAAGGTCAAAAATCTAGGATGGGTGACCACCGCTAGCCGATACTAGCACTTTTTCATCTGAGAAAGTACTTTTAAACAGTCGGTCCCGGTTGTTGTCGTTTGATACCATAAAGGCTGCTGTGTCAGATGCCTACGGGCAGCCTGAACAACTCCGAACTATAGGTTGGCTACTAAATTGAAATTGAAATCGTTTATTTAACGCTGTAAACACCAGAATACAGAAGTATACAAAGTTTAATACATGCAAGCACAGAACATCTGGTGTGGTACAGTGCCAAAAAGGGTACACCAGCTCAGCATAATGCTGAGGCAAGCCACAGCGCTGATTTTCAGCTGACCCTCAGTGACTGCACGGACGAAGAAAGCAACAGTGTGTGCGTGTTGTGTTGTATGAATGTGTTTGTTTGTATGAATGAGGATATTAGTGTGTATGTGAGGTACTGAGTGTGTGGTAGGGTGATGGCATGGTGGGGTGTATTTACATGGTATTATGTGTGTGGATGGTAGTTCACAGTAGAGGCATAAGATTACCGAGCACATCCAGATTGTGAAAGACAGTACTTACAGGGCACCTAAAGAATGTACGGAGCAGTGTACGATTTTTGTAAGTCAATTGTATAGATTTTAAGTTTTCTCCTGAAGGTGTTAAGAGTCTGCGCGTCTCTAATAGGAGGTGGCAAGGTATAACTACTACTAACCATACGATAAATAATGCATCGTCTATACGCTTAGTCATCATTATGATTTTGTAAACTAAATGTCAAAAACTCTACGAGTAGATTAATACTCGTACAATAACTTACATAAATTTATCGTGAGAGAATGAAATCATGCGATCAGTTTTCTTATCAACTATCGACCTACCTATTCCATTTCAATAGGTATAGTGAAGTTATAAAATGAAGGTAAGTACTCACTCTATTTACGGTCCCATAATGTTATTTATAACTTAATATTTGACTTCTTATTGTAGCGTAGACTTGCAGAGCAGTACTCAATGTAAAAGTCCTTACGTATGTAAAAGTCTCGATAAATATTTATTTGTTACTTATTTAATATTATTATCGATACATTCGATACCGGTTTGTGTAGTTGCCCGCCCCTAGACTAGTGGTGAGACATCACTAATGTGTGGATCAGCGGCTCCTATATCAAATGTATCAGATGGTCGGGAGTCATAAATAATTTCGCGCGTTTTACACAACATTCGTTTTATTGTCTGTCCACTCTCAACATTCAAAATGACTGATATGTCAGCATTTTCTTTCAACATTTTGTGAAATGTAATATTTTTAGCGTCGACTTAACCAATTGATGTCACGCACAAATAGGAATATTATTAAAAAATTGGAACAATGGTGAAGTGAAATAAAAATTCAAATGCAATTTCAGCACTATATTTGCCAATACATTTTACAGCACTTTACCATGAAAAACTGAGTCGGTATTTCTGAACCAAGAGATCAGATCGAATCGAAAGCGTGTCATAGACATGGGGATTTTAAAGAAATCTACAAACTAATAAATCTCGGATAATCTCGGAAAATCAACGAACAAAACCTTACGCCACTTATATCACGCTCACGCGACCCACGAATATTTTTAAGTTCACAGGTTTTTATGACACTACGCTACGAGAGTGCTCTATTATATCGGTACTAACGTGCCTTTCAAAAACCACTCCTCCCCTATAAGTTAGAAAACTGGAAATCTAATCTGAAAAGCGAAAATGCTTCAATTCATTCATTTATTAATACAATGTCATACGGCACGGAGCCAACATTGGAATTGTAGTCAGTCAGTAATGTTAAGGCTTCCTTAAGTCTCGTGTTATCTCTATTTAGAATACAAAGGGACGAAGAAAGACGTATAGACTTTATGGACGTATCGTGCAACTGACGGTTAGTTTGTAGCTACCAGTATACAGATGACCCGCTGCGCTGCCACTATAGGTATGTTGTTGCATGACGGAACGAACGCCCACCGTCACTATTTTATTCTTTCATTCAAGTTTAGGAGACCGTTCCATAACCAGTCGAATTAATGTTGACAACTGTGCATGTTCCATTACCGCGTTACGTTAGCTGAAAATGTTTCAAACTTGTATTCAAAATAAGCAATGGAACGCGTACATTTGTCAAAGTGAATAATTTCAACTGGTTTTGGAACGCACTCATGTTAGGTACCTATCTAACTGTAACCGGCCGGTAACCGCGCAGGCGCGCGATAATTTGACATAAAGTGCACACTGATAGCCGTCTCTTATTAGCGCGGTAGTGTTCGCTGTGTGGTATTCAGACGAATGTTACGCTAACATATAATATTGTATCTTTCATTGGACTAGATTCATTCGAATAACTCTTCACATCTCACAAAAGAACTCAGCCACGACGACGCGTTATAGTACAAGAGCTGGCATGAAGTCATCCGGTACCTCTTTCGCATTATTATAGGTCGTTGACCGCACTTTAGTTATGTAAGAAAACTAGTTATACTCGTACCAACTTACTACGACATATTTTTGGATAAAAACTACGTCATCTGGTTCCGGAACCAAATTACTGTCAGCAGTTGCCGAAAACATTTGCCTGCCACCCGCCGCGCGCCGCCCGGTACCCTGCCACGACCACGTTGGTCCAAAACCCGCGGCATGCAGACTTGAAAATAATACTGAATTCTCATAAGTTACAGTAAATTCAAATTCGAGATACTTCGGCTAATTTCGAGTGGGTGGATGTCAATGGGGGGGGGGGGGGCTTGGTTTGCCTTGGCTATCCTATCACCACTTTGTTTTATTTTATTTATTAGAATTGAAACACAGACTGTGCCAGCCAGGGATGAAAAGCATCTGGAGAATAGGCATACTAAATCATTGGATATAATCTACTCTTTTCTCAGATCACCAAAGATCCCATGCAAGTTTGTCCAAATGCAAAGCAAATTAGACACGATAGTATAACCTAACCATTGATCTGGAAACACCACTGTTCTCTCACGAGACTACCAAGTTGCTGCAACAATGTGGTCGCCAGAAAAGATTTAACACATTTTTGCTTACACACCTACACAGATACACACACACACATACACACACACGCATGTTCTTTGATGTGTCCGCGCCCTGACGAGGATAGAGTGGGAGGTTCGCGGAACGGACGGCGCGTGCGCACGTGCAGGGTGGTCGACGGTAACATTACAATACAAGCATGGACCAGCGGTCAAACATCTTCTGAGGACTGGGTTATATAACAGTGTTAATGTTAAATCTATTTTATATCTGTATCTACATAGGTCTTTGGTTAGATCTTCTTTCTTCTCTGTACTTGTACTGTTCTAATTCTGACCTTCTCCAACTCTAACATGATATGGATGAAGATAAAAATAGTCTCCATTTCATTTCATTTCAATTCCATACTTTTTCATGGTCAATAGGGAATGTCAAAATTAGATTTATTTATTTTCTATTTCCAAATTGTAGAGCTCAAAATAAAAATGTTTCAGCCTAAATCTACATAAAACAGTCAGTATTTGTTCATTACTAGGCCACGTCGTGCTGGGTACTAGGTCTTGCTCTGCCGATCAAAATATTTCGCTGTCTTAAAATCTTCTAGCTGTAGTGCTATCTAGACACACGGGAGTGTGTCTACCAAGTTCGGAAAGAAAAGGGCGACGACGCACTGACGTGTGTTATATTACAGGAACAATTTCTAGCCATTTTCGAACCCCTATAACTCATAAGTCATAATCTAAACTTGCAGGGTAGGCAGAGAGAATGGAGCGCTACGAATTGTCTTGGCATGCCTTAACAATGAATATCTTAATAATAAATTAAGTGAAGCTGCTGTAAAGTAAATCTACGTTTCACGCTTTTCTGCTTCACTATTTATATCATATTCTTCAGTAGCTAGCTGGTAGCAGGTATCAGGTTCAACCCGTGAGAGACTGTCGCCACGTGTGGCCAGCCGTAAGCCCGGCGACGCCCACGCCCACGCGGCCTACACCACTGAAAGATGCCACCGCGCCCGCTCGCGTCTGCCCATCACATCCGGCGGCCGGCGCGGCGCGGGCGGCGGTGCGCCGGCCGCCGCTACGTTGTTTTTACTCGTATGAAAAAAATTGGAAAATTGAAAAATTTATTAGTTTACAAATTATTAATTAACATTTCACATTATACTATAACCTCCACACTAGGCGTTGCCTGTGTCGTGGAGATTACATACACACACTGACCACTTTACATTGTTATGTGTCAATTTAACATTACATTCCAGAAAACTAACTATTAACTATTTATGATAACTAACTTTCTTTCAATTTTGTGAACTTGGAGATAATAGTACGAGTAGGTTAGCAGATCAGACGCGATGTATGGAGATCTCATTTGTTTTCTTAGCGTTTCGTTACTATAGGCTGATAAGTAAATAATAAAACGAGTGAAAAAAATAAAAAATAAAAACCGACTGTACGAATTCATTTGTTTAGCGAACGACCCACAAAATAAGACTAAAGAGCCGATTTCAGTAGAGTCGGTTTCTATATATATATTTTTTACTTAGTAGAATTCATGAAGGTACGAGAAGTAGGTAGGTAGGTTAGGTACTATTAATACCAGAATGGCAGAATTTTTAAATTGTCATTTACTGAAATCGTATATAAATGTCATAGTGATTTGACATCTATGTATAGACAGTTGCCATTAATTAAATTCATCTTTTTTCAAAACTTAGTACGAGTAAGTAGGTATATTTCCCTCCGGCTGTCAGCGAGTGAGCGCACATTATTCAAGCACTTTGCTCACAGAGACTAACTAATTCCCGCGGCGTGCGCGGGCGCAGGCCGCCGCCGATACATCAGCCTCGCGTGGCTCGAACACGACATGCCGTTTCGTTTTGTTGCATGTTTTGTCGCGGGACTGTTTGTCAAGTTTCACTCGTTTCTACAACAGTCAAATAAGTATACTTAATTGCATACACGTGTATTAATAAGAGCTTCGGTGGCTAGGGCGCCGACTCCCATTCTGGGAGTTCGGGTTTGAATCCATGCAGTGTCATGTGCCAATGGGTTTTCGGTTTTTTCGAAGACTAACCTAACAGACTGACTGCTCTAACGATGAAGGAGAACATCGTAAGGAAACCTGCACACTGTGATATATAACCAGTGTGTGAAATGGAGAAGGCAATGGCAAACCAGCCCATTAAATCTGCCAAGAAAGTCATTCTATGTGGTTAATACCACGACACTCATCGATGAGGAATACGACAGTCACTTTGCGTACATACAGTCTAACAGCGTGCCCTGGAGAGGCCGGTGTCCAGCAAAATAATGATCATGATCTGCGGCATCTAACTTTCCAATATTTGGAATCTGCCTGCCAGGAGGGAAGTGAATTCCTGTGGTAGAAACACAACAAGCACCCTTCTGCTGCGCACAAGTGGTCTGTCCACCGCCGACCTCCTCTATATCCCATAGCTTGAAAGAGGGAAAACAAAACTAAAAGGATTTCATAGTTTTCTTTTTCACTTTCATAGTGCTTCTCGCTGCCACTTTGAAACAGAGCTCTCTTTTAAATGTCGAACAAGTTTAAGACGAGTGTATCAATTAGTATCATAATTCATAAAACCCGTGTGTTTGTGTCCCCGCGACTCTCGGTGTCACATGACTGTCACGTCTGTCACGTCACGTCACGGCACGTCACGTCACGGCGTGTCGGAGTCTCACCGTGACAGCGAGACGTTTATTGGACGGATGCAACGCGATCTGCGCGCGCGCATTGCTCTCGGCATTTCGCGGGATTCTATTAATGACATTTCGTGATCTTTTCAAATATTTGAAACATTTTTTTATTGAGGATATAATTAGATATTAGAGTCAAATAGAGATTAGAGTCGCAGATACAAATGTGTAGGCTACAGATACGAAGACAGCTCAGCATCTTTTACCCTGTTTATTTTGTATGGGCAACCAAAATCTTTACTAAACGAACGTATAAGAAAAATTGATTTTCGTAATTCGTTCGTATTATCTGGAATCAAACAGCAAATATCAGAAGGCATTTTAACAAGGCCCAATTTTACGAGAGGCAGCTCTCGTTTAACTGCCGCGGCCACGAGTCGTGTCTGATTGTCGAGTGTCGCGCAGTGTCGCCGACATCAAAGGGTGTCGGGTGTCGGGTGGCACCGCGGCGGCCGGTGACGTCACACACATATGCTTCGAACTGCTGACACAAATGAGCTTTTCGTCTCTCAAAAGGTCTAAAGGACGTGACCTTTCCGACGCCTGTGGCCGTGGTCGCTATACCTACTACTATTTGCAAACGTTACGAATTTAGCATCAATCCAAAAAGTGGTTAATCTCGCTCAATGGTAAGATTGGCATGTGGCGATGAGGCTAAAGATGGAGCCACAGAACAAGAAAAGTTTCTTATACTGTGGATGGAGCACACAGACTTAACTGGCTCTTGGAATCTGGTCTTCTAAACACTGTCAGACTACACAACGCCGAGTTGGAGGATTTTACATTAGAACGGTGGTCACGACAGTGTTATTATTAAATCAATTTCAGTGTCCCGGAGGACGAAATTCTAAAAGTCGAATTATGATATCAACTGACAAAAATATTGGCAGAGATTTTATTTATTTAGACTTATACACTCTAGGTTGCGGTGTTCTTTACCAGCTCACGTTTGGGTATGCAGATATGTTGTGTTGTGGCCTCAGAAATCGGACTGGTAGCGCCCTGTCCTCTAGAATGATTGTGTGAGCACTGACAGTGAGCGAAAGGGTTTGGGCAAATGCGTTTACAATTTCATACATTAAATATTTCAATGACCGATTGAATGTATGGGAAGATGCTTGCAGCACATGCGCCAACTGGCAGACGCGGTTTCTATATTATAAAACTTCTCTAGGGAGCATCTGCATAGGGTGAATTTCAAAATCTCTCGTTGTGGCGGTGCAGTGAAAATGTAAATGTAAGGTTATTTCTTCGCAGATCCAAACGCGGCGGGCATGGGCAGCCCAGGCGTGGGCGTGGGGATGGGCGGCGCGGGCGCGCAGCAGTACGGCGAGGTGAACCAGCTGGGCGGCGTGTTCGTCAACGGGCGCCCACTACCCAACGCCGTGCGCCTGCGCATCGTCGAGCTCGCGCAGCTCGGTATCAGGTCAGTACACTGCTAAAAGAGATACCTTGCTACTATACCTTATAACAGTCGGTGAAAAATCGCGTCTCGGTTTGTCATATTAGAAGACACTTTCTTCATGAACTGAACGATTTTGGAGAGGTAACTTCTGTACATTATAAGTAACATGGAGCATCGGTTGCTTTCCGTATTAATTACCCTGTTTTGAATTAAGGGCCGGCAGCAGACCGTCGCCATATGACCTTGTAGGGTGTCGGGTATTATATTAGTACCACTGCTCGTAATTCTGTTTTTCTCCAAAGACTTGTCGGGCTGCTGTCAATATTCCTGCTAGTATATTAAAAACTAATGTCTCACTATAGCTCATCATACTGCAGCCTTCTAAGAACACCTGGAGAAATTGTCAAACAGCTGAAACTTACCTGACCGTGCATATCTTGGCGAAGCGCTATTTGACGAATCGCTACTTTGACATAACACTACTCTGACGAAAATTCTCATTGTCGAAATGCCAATAATTTATCTAACACTTTGTCCCCCCTCGCAGGCCCTGCGACATCAGCCGGCAACTGCGCGTATCTCACGGCTGCGTCTCCAAGATCCTGGCGCGCTACCACGAGACCGGCTCCATCCTGCCCGGGGCCATCGGCGGCTCCAAGCCCCGCGTCACCACGCCCAAGGTGAGAAAAAAGATAACTTTATTGCCATCCATCACATAATCAACTTATAAATTAAAAATAATGAAACTATATTAAAAATATAGTTCAACAATGACAATTGGTGAAGACTCAGTTATTGCTGGCATGGAGTCCGGGGTCATAAAGACCCACAAAGACTCACGCTAGCACTGGTATTCAGCATTCATTATCACCACAGCAGTGATCCGCGCAGTGGTCGTGTGTTAAATCACAGGTGGATTACATACGTATAATCCGATACTTCTAGTAGTCCAGCGTAGTAGTTCACCGCCCTCCGCGGCGGTGCGCAGTGCAGTGTGAGATCCGCTTTACATACGTCGAACCATATCACCAGTGTTCAGTGTTATCTTCACGGCAACCCAGTTAGGATCGAGACATCAGTATCCCAGTGTAAACCCCGACCGAACAGTCAATTTACTGGTGACAGGACCTCTCTCTTGGTGTATGCTGTATAGCCCCTGACTGATCCGGCCGTTCCCCGCAGGTGGTGTCGTACATCAAGCAGCTGAAGGCGAAGGACCCGGGCATCTTCGCGTGGGAGATCCGCGACCGGCTACTGGCGGACGGCGTGTGCGACAAGTACAACGTACCCTCGGTGTCCAGCATCAGCCGCATCCTGCGTAACAAACTGGGCGGCGCGCTGTACCCGGTGCCGCCCCTCTACCCCGTGCCGCCGCAGCGCTGCTGGCCGCTGCACCAGCCCTACGACTACTACGTCTACCTGCAGGTATAATACAACGTGCCCTGGTGTCCAGCATCAGCCGCATCCTACGCAACAATCTGGGCGACGCGCTGTACCACATAATGCTGACCGTTACTCTAGCTGGACACTATATCCGCACGATGAACATACGCTTTATTGTGGCAATGCGTTTCGTAAACAAATAGACCCCAGCTAACAGATCCTCTGTCCCCGCAGGGCCGGCCGCACGCGGCGAGCGCGCCGCACTCGCTGGGCGCGGCGCACGCACAGGCGCCGCACCACCACCCGCACGCGCACGCGCACGCACACGCGCATGCGCTGTGACACGCGCCGCCCGCGCCCGCGCACACCAACCACGACCGGTGACCGGGGCCGGGCTGGCAGGAGCTGTCGACACTGATCGGGGACACTTTGGTTGGTCGTGTCGAAGCACTCCATCAACGACCGAAGTGCATATATTGGGAACCGTCGGCTTCTGCGTTGCCGAGTTGAGCCATCAAGAGCTCGCTGGATCTGACCTGGACGCGGTGTCATCGGCTCGCTGTCATAGAAGGCTGATGGACCAGTCGACCTAGTTTCGCCTCTCATGATCATCGTTGCAAACATTTGCAACCACACGACAGAGCCGGTTCCATTCTATCTCGGATCCGCAGAGCGTCACGAGTGAAGGAAACTCGGACAGAGTTGAGTGAGATGTGTGTCTAAGTTTCTGATCCGCACGACATAAAAGTCAAATACTACGGATGGTCTGTTCCTCGCACTTGTGTTCTTGTAGGTCAGTAACGCATGCGATAAGACTCGTTCGGCGTTACTATCTGAGTCTCCAGGTGGTGCGCGCGCGCCGCGTGAACACTATCAGTGATAATAAATAACGGACAAGTCGATAACAAGTATTACTTAGTGTACATAGTAATGTGTAAGATACAGTGGTTAGACATTAAGTATATCATTATTTTTATAGATAAGTAACCGAATGTACTCGTGTTGAGGATTTAAGTTGGGTGCAATGATGTCGCTGTAAATATTTATACGTGATTTAAGTATTTAAGGCAATATGGGTACTTAACTTACTTTATGGTGTGGTTAAACATAAACCAATGTACAAGTTTTACAATTTTCAAAAAAATACCTAATTCAAGGGACGAATGATGAGTATATTATAAGTAAACTTTTCTGATTCTTCCGAAACAAATGTAACACAAAATTCAAAGAAAGTAACTAAGAAAGAGCATTTACTATTTTGTGAACCAATTATTTGGTAAATAACAATAATGCAGGGAACTCCGAATACGTTAGAAAATTTTCATAAAACCTTATTTGGCTCTGAACTAAATATACAATTGTGTTGTAAATATACAATATCTATTTATTGACATCTGAAAAATAAATTGGATTATTAAAGATACAAAAGGTTTTATTCAAAACAGCAGGCTGTACAATAACTAACGCTAAAATATGCTAAAACCACAAATTATATATTTTTAAATTACGCTTTTTTCTTTCTTTATTCCCGCTTTCGTCTTGTCCCGGTGTGTCAGTTTGAATACGAATTACTACAACTATTAATTACAAAGTAAGAAATCCTGCCGTGAGTTATCAAAGGTTTGGCAAGATTAGGGATATTTTCAGAACGATATACAACGTGACACGCTTCAGATACGACCGACCTACTCGTACCTACCTACTTAATCGTGATTTCAGTCAGAGTCAGTAGAGTTAAAAGCGGGACACCCAGAGGAATTTTTTTAAAGTCAGGAGCGAGCGTTTAATTGAATCTCGGGAGACGCAATAAAGTGCAGCCCGCGGCGCGGCCGCCGGACGGACCCGAGGGTTTACAACCGAAAACAATAAACGGATATTGCGGCCTCGGACAAATACCGCGCGGACACGAATTGCCAATTAAATCCTTGCTTTGTTTCGATCGAAATTTTACTGTAACAAAATTTTATGAGCCCGGCCGTTCGCGCCGCAGAAAAAGCGCGGGAGCGAAAAATAAAACGGCCGCTGTTAAATTGACATCGGACGCCTGCGCCCGCGCCGCCGCGCGCCGCCCGACGTAATTAAAAATGGGCGACCGCTGAAGCGGTGGCTTTGTCGCGGAGAGCGTACAAAATGCGCAAGTAGTACAAATGGTGGTATAATATGGGGGCCATGAAATGGTTGCGGAGAACGGCGCGGTGTTGCCACCAAAGATTATAGATATGATATAGATATGTAAAGATTTACCTGAATTTTTGATGGGGTTAATTTAAAATTTGATGAACCACTTGTAAATCTCCCTTTAATCTTTCTTTAATAGTCCGGGACCCAAGGTACCGTAGAATCATCTCTCAGTGATGCCTACCTACGCTGGTAGGCGTTGTTTTCTCGTCAGAGTACTACTGTCGACCCTGGCTCACAGGAGTAAGATTGGGAGAGATGTGGCGGCGGAATCGACCCGTTTAAAAAAAAGTGTAATTTGCTGTCACGCTCGTTCTTCTTCTCCTCCTGTAGTAGTCGAACAAGGTCAAGGTCGCCCGCATGCCTCTGACATGGCTATGCTCATCATTAAGAATATTGTACGTAACTGAATTTGAAACATAAAACGGGTCTAAATCTTAGTGGCTAATGTCCGGTTATATAACATTTGTAACACGCACGCTCCTATGCACGTCCTCTCTGCAGTTATATCATCTGGCTCGGCTCCTGTGCGTACTAGAGGCTTCTATCTTATCTTTCATTCTATCTAATTCGTCAACTTCCTATCAATTTTGTTTGTTCGAACAAAGATTATCCTCCAGTCTGCGGCCAACTACACACCGCGATGGCAACACTGCGCCGCGCGGTCGCACGGTCGCGCGACGGGTCAGCTACAAGGTTAAAATAAACGCGAAACCGAAGGGGAAATAAAATTATGCCGTCTGTAGTATTGTATAGATATTAACTGTTTTAGAAATAGGACGCACCTGTGACAGAAATTTTTACTCAAATGTGGCAAACCGAAATATACTTAGTTTCAAAATTCATAATGTAAGGACTTCGAAAATTCGAAATTCAATCGACTCTACGCTACGTAAAGGTACAACGTAACCTAAGGAAATGACTCATGACTTTTCTCCACAGAAATCGGACTACTGTGAATTTCAATATCTTTACTTTTCTCCAATTTGCATTGAATACAAACGAAGAGTCCACTGGAAAAATAACAGACATTTTTTTAGATAATTTAATTTTGATAATCTAATTTTAAAGCGTAACTCTCTCTTTTTCATTTCAGTAAATGTAGATTTTACGCTTTAAAATTAGATTAACAGTAACACGTTAAATTTTCGGAAAAATTATCTTGCTTGACTGCGTGTTTTTCCGTGGACTATATATGAAAGTAAGTTTAAGTACTTGAAACCACACATTATATTCTATCTGAGCCGCAGTTTCTATAGGTAAACCTGCGCGGCAAGAGGGGCGCGGGGCGGGTAGTCAGAGGGCGAGCATGCGCCGTGCGGGCAGGCCCCACCTCCCGTCCGCCACATCTCGCCCTCTGAAGTCAGACCCCGCGCAGACCACAATAGGCTTGAGTTCTCCCCACCAAGTCGCAAACTATGACTATGCGGGGAAAACTCAAGTGGCCTCCCACGATACGATGCGGTAATAACTCGATCAGGAGCGTCACATCAGGCAAAGTGCTGGGTGTGGTGTTGGATTACAGCCTCTCGTTTGCGCAACATGCACTTTCTATTGGGGAGAGTGAGACTTCCTTCTGCGAACATTACACTACAACTTATTACCGTTCTACGATTCGGCCATAAGACCATGCCGTCGTATGGCCATGAAAAAAAAAGCGGTTTACCTATAGATGACCATATAGAAATACAAATAATCGATTTCGTATAGGTCTTACAGAATTATTTTACTCGTTCTGATCATAAGTTGGTGAATACCGTGATATCAATCACGTCCCGACACGAGGTTTAGTTTTTTCCTATCGCAATCGGTAAAGAGATAAAGTGGGAGGGTGTTAGAAAAACATCCCAGTGACTCGGCGCGGCGCCACATAATCCCGCCGGCATGCGGCAATAGCGGCAGGGATGGCGTCGAGCCCGCGACCCTCGCCGGCGCTGGGCGGGGCGGCGCGGGCTCAGCTCCAGTTACAAAGCGCCGCTGAGGCTGTCCGTCCGTGCTGCCGACACGGTCAAATGACGTCGATCGTGGAACAGACAGAAAAAACTGAAGTTCCAAAAGTATTGAAGTATCTAATCATAACTCTATTGGAGCAAAACTTCAACCTAAATTGAATGTATGAAAGCGATTAGGTATGTCATTTTTTCCTGGTTGTTAGTTTGTCGCAAAAAAGCTACTGAACGGATTTAGATGCTATTTTCACTATAAGATGGTTGATAGCTCAGGCCAGGCGTTACCTTGCTGTAATTCCCGAAACCTTGGGATCTTCAAGGCCAGAGTGAATAAGCATTTACTGGATCCGCATGCTGCATCGTCGACCTCATCGTCGCTTACCATCAGGCGAGATCAAGGTCAAATGCGAGTTTAATAGTAAATTAATAAACAATATAAAAAAAAAGTTTCTTTTTTCTTTTGTCCAATTTTTTTAAAATAATTTACTAAAGAGCACAACATTGCGCCCTTTAGTATCGCAGGCAAAGATCCACTTGGGGTCACCGCTAGTCGCTGCGCCAGCGGAGTAAGTAAGTAAGTACCTATTTAAGACGTTTATTACTTATTATGTACTTAACACAATGTGTAAAACTAGCACTTTTGTATGAAACTTTGGCATTGGAGACGAAAAACGCACCGTCAGCTGATTCTTGCTCAATTTGGTCGACATGCACCTTGTTTATTATTTAACAAACCAAAAGAAATCGAGAGTAGCGACCCGTATTAAGTAAGTATCAAATATACCGAAGGCGCCAGATAATCCCGTCGGGCGACATCTGTGTCCCAGCCGACTTGTTGATGACCCTGGGCGGGGCGCTGGGTCACAAAGCGGCCGCTGCGCCCGCGCATGTGACCCTACTGGGGCACTGAGCGACGAGCTGCCTGCCCGATTCGAAACATATTGCAAATAGGTACTCAAGTTTTTCGAATCGCCATGTCCTCACTATGGTATCAGAGTCAAAATTCAAGAGTCAAAGTCAAATGACAACGAAAGAGAAAGATTATTTCTTTCCGACACATACATACAAACAACTAGAAGAAAAGACAAGTGAAAAGTGATGAAACATGCGACATGTGACATGTGACAACCTATTATAGGGCTTCGGAGGGAGGGGATTAAGGCTAAAACCTAAAACGAAAATTTTGGTAGCTTCATCTACAGCCACCCACGAGAGCATCGGTGGCGTCGTGGCTAGGACAGCGGACTCCCATTCGGGAGGTCCGAGTTCGAAACCATGCAATGTCATGAATCAATGAGCTTGTCGGTTTTTTCGAAAGACTTACGTACATTTACCGACTGCTCTGACGGTGAAGGAAAACATCGTGAGGAAACCTGCACACTGAGATAACCAGTGTGTGAAATGGGGAAGACAATGGCAAACCATATTAAAGAAGAAATCTAGTAAAGAAATGAAGAAATTAGATCTGCCACAATGATCACTACCCTCAGCAATTTGGAATATGACTCAGAAGAAGAGGTTTCATCTTCAGCCGCACACGGGAAAGTCAATAACCCACGGACAATATTGCGGAGGGAAAGAATGATAAACAGTTATAGGTCATGACTATGATAGACGGATGAAAAGATAATAGGGCTCCATTTAACCTTCGAGGCTGTAGTGCAAGTGCAGGCGTATGTAGCGGTCTCGAATATTATTTAGCTATGTATTTTAGATATTATCGTTTGCAATAGATACAATATAGATTTATGACGATACTTATTGTTTATAATAATCAATTACAAAAAGTCAGGAACTCTAGGTATTTACTATTTTATTCTGAGTCAAAACAAAAATGATTTTCTTAAAATTATAATCTGTTTTCTTTTAGAACTTTATTATATCTTGCCTGAAGCTATGCCTGAAGTCTGAAGATGAACAGATTTTTGTGCGTCTCTCATTTTTACGAACTCTACCTTGCGGCTTGCGTCGTCGGATTCTACATAATTCATAGACATATGCTGCCATCTAGTGTCGAGTAGTAACAATAATGTTCAAACTACAGCGCATACATTTCTAATAGTCTAGTAGTAACAACTACTCGACAAAAGATGTCGCTGCAAACCTCTTATGTTATTCCTCAAACTATAATTATAGCGGCAAACTTAAAAAAGTTTTCAAACTTTAAATTAAAAAACCGAGTTAAAAAAAACAAATAAACAAAACATTTTTTTATCTTAGGTTTATGATTAAACTTTGATATATTAAAACAGTAAACAGTATCGTGACCGTTGAAGTCTGAAGTGTTAATAAACCCAAATCGGATTAAATAGTCACTACTGTTATAATCTTGGTAGGTATCTCTGATGCCTTTTGGATTGGTTTCGAGCACTCGTGACCTTGTCACGTCGTCGCCGGCGCAGACGTCGATAAACAATAAACAATTAGTAGATTACAAGACGTTATCGAAGCGCTGAAAGCCTTTTGTTTTTGCACACGGCACGGTGCTCTTTCTTTAGTGCCGGGTGAACTACTGTTAAGGCGAATACGACGAATACTTCAGTATAAAATCTAGATACACGGGAGTGTGTCCGCCATGTTCGGAAAGAAATAGGGCGACGACGCGAATCATTCAAGAAAAGTGAAGAGTCCATGAGCTTTGTGTGAAAACTTGCCAAGTTAGGTATTTAAGCGATAATTTTTATGTTTAAACAATGTTACCTATGTATTTCCATAGGTAAGTTTAAAGGAACGTTAACAATTGAACTTAGCATCCAGTTAGATCTCCATTCTTTTAACGGCGAAGCCGAAAGATAGTGGGCCTTTCGACTTCGCCGTTAAAAGAATGGAGATCTAACTGGATGCCAAGATTCCTTGCACCAAACTTGACACCTTTTTTCACATTTATGTTTTTGGTGGGATCGCACTAACTCCTGGCGCCTGCGCGACTGGCTGACTGACCTGGTCAGAGAGTCATGCCACCTAAATCTCAAAAAATGTACTAGCAAGTGGAGCCGAAATATATGTGACGTAAAGATTTTGAAATTGTGAGAGGGCGCTACTGGTTCGATTTCTGTGATCTGACATCAACGCCTGGCGCCCTGTCATCCCGTCATGTCATCAGACAATCAGTGCTTGTCCCTTAACTGTCCTTTTGCACACGCTCCCAATTTCTTTATCAATTACCTGCGATAGACCGGCCTCGCGCCCGCGCCGCGTCGACTCGTCGCTCACTGGCCGGGCCTCGCGGCGCGCGCGCAGCTACGCTGTTGCCAACCGAGCCACGCTGATTATCAATATCGGCACATCTACACATCACACCGGTTCACGCCTCATCAACTACAGATCTAATATTACAATTTACATGTTTATTTGAGACCGATTTCATCACCGATGTGGTCAATATACGATAAAAAAACATAATAGATATTATCTATAACAGATGTTCATATCGTAAATGTAGGTAGGTTGTCTTGGGTTTGAACTTGGGAGTCAGCGTTAGATAACACTTGTTACTAAGTAGGTACGCGAAACTTGATAGACTTTGGTTTTCTACTGAGTCAAAGAATAACTTATATTCTACAAAATATTTCTGCAATAGGTATAAACTGAAACAATAACAGTCCATACCTACATGGTTCCCCAGGCTCGTGGGTCCAAAAACAACAAAAGCATCCAAAAAAGTTATTTATTAGGTTCCAAGATGACAGTCAGATTCAGAAAATTGTACATTAGGTAAGTACCTATATTAGCTGGTCTAACATCCAGGAATTGAGCTGAGAACTGACGGGTGCACGACAGAATGTCAAATGTAGTTGTCCTCGCATACCTATAGCCTGGCATAAAATGTCCACTGCACTGTATTATGAACCCCGCCTCGCACAAAAAGAGATACTGCAAAGTAAATCAATTCATTACGTATATTTGATAGGAAATAAGATTAAATAGCATCTAATAACGCTTTACTCATTTCTTATCAAGTTCCACTATTGTTAAGCACAAAGGGTCGGTAATACCGATTCAATATAAATAATTATAATTTATACCCTAACATAACGAACGGAATATGTATCGGTGTCCATTAAACACTTCAAGTGCATTGAATTACAACTTGTGCTAGACCTAAGCAGTTTTGCACACGGGTTGTTGCGCACGGTGCACACCGCAGCGATCTAGAGCCACAATACGAGTCGCTATCTATAGTAATCGACAGTCGAATGTCCCGGTATCGGCCGCCAGTGTACACACGGTTAAATCGGTTACTGTTTTATACATACGATCACCAAGTGCTTTAAGTGCTTCAGTTACAATAACTTGAGACATGCATTTCGATTGTAGATAGTGAACTTAACATTTGAGGATTCAGTCGATTGTGCTGCTCTATGAAAAGAAAATGGAACCTAAAGTGTGTGATCGTTTGTAAGTTCATGGATGTGTGTATGGAATCCTTCAGTAATGTTTTATTTCCATGGGTTTTATTCAAAAGCAGGATTACCCGAAGTATGCTAGAGGTGAGTTTAAACTGTAAACTTGGAGTGCATGATTCCCATTAGTAGCTTTCAGAACTGTTTTTCTTATTCGGTGGACCCTCTGGCCTCAGATTTGTTTTGAAACTATTGTAAGTACGATTGTAGTTACAAGATTTGACATGGTATACGATAAAAGCAAGATTATGATTAAACCATTGTTGGTAAATAAGTTATTTGTAAGTTTTGTGCCCACAATCGTACTTAGTTAAAACGCTGTGTCGTCTCTAAAAATTCGATTCAAAAGACGGCCTAAAGGTCTAAAGTTTCAGAGTTAATCCGTCATTCACAAATACAAAGATATCGATTGTTTATTTATAACTTACTATATTAATAATTATCATTTTACCTACATACACTACGTCGTTATCAGTGCACGACAAATCGTGATCGTGTAATGTGCGCACAGACCGCCGTTGTTCTGTTCCGTGCATTACTCAGAACGAAACTAATCAAACCATAGTTAATGTAATCTCCAACAATAACAAGCTCGCATTAAACCAATGCATTTAACTGTATCATCAAAGAGACATTCAGTTTAAGTCTTAATATATTTTAAAGTCATAAAACTAATTGATATTTTGCTAATTTATTGAGATCGTTTCTACAATGACTTTGCTGTAACACGTATTGACATTATATTTTGAGAAAAATCCTAAGTATTCTTAATGTATTTTTTATCAGTAATAAGTTATGCTATTACTAAAATCAATTTTAATGTCTATATATTACCAATATATAGTATTTTACATCACTACCATCCATTAACAGACAACAGCTATGGTTCGAGATCTCAGCTCGACTGTTGTGTTGCAAACGTCTGAACCATTGTTGTGGATCATACACCATTACTTATTATTGGAAATAGTTCTTCGTTTCACCTAAGTAGTGTGACTACAGACCATATATTGTCCTAGTTCCACCAGTGGGTGAAAGTATTGACCCAAAATATTGTTTCACGTGGCAAAACTCACTTTTCTGCACTATACTGCCGGTAACCAATTAATCATTCTTCTATCACCTAGGTTGCCTGGAAGAGATCGCTCTGATAAGGCCGCCTTTATACACTTATTCTGTTTCCTTTCCTATGTAAATTTATTGTGTCTAATAAAGTATTCATCTATCTATCTATCTCAGTTTGAACAGGAAGCCAAAATCTAAAAATATCGATTTCGCAATCGATTTGAATTTCAAATTCGAGCATTAGTTGCGCAATGACTGCGTACAGGACGTCTTATTGGACCATTTATTACAATTCATACAATTAGTTGTCCGTATGCGACGCACGACAGCGTTTTGGGTCGCTTTATGCATACAAACACGCGGTCACAAATTGCTCAGTTTGCTGACTTCGAATCTGGAACATAAATCAATATGACAAGAAAATTCATAAAATAATTACCACCCAATAATGTCTATTTAAAGTTAAAAAAATCATTTTTAAATATTAATAAAATCGCATAGTAACAATTGTTTTGCTGCTGATATAGGTACCGAATTTCATTGCAAGTGATCAATATAGTACATATTGGTGTATAATACGTAGATTCTGCACTCCTTTGTATAGATGTATATTTTTACCTACCTGTATTTACTTGTAATCCATGTCTACGTATTTGAAAAGCTCGTAGCAGTGCTACGATGCGGCGTAGCATTTTCACTGCTCTCTCTCATTCATCTGGGTCTCTGTATAAGAGTCATATGACTGTATGATAAATCAACGGAGTTCATGATAAATCAACAGTATCCAGGCGATTTAGGCGCACTAAGTTATTTCCGCACTGAATAAGCAATGTGACCGTCTAATCTAAACGAACGCCAGTACTCGGGAAATATTGATTTACGGCGCTTACCATGACATGAGGTCCCGAAACATTCTCCGTGGAGCCCATACCCTGGGGTTGGTGCTACAGCGGTCATCTTACCGCCTTATCACGGCAGTCAGCGATGACTTATCGTACATTACACGGCACAGCGCCGTCTGCACGCCCCATTGGAACCGATAGTGCGCCGGCGCAGTTATAACCTGTCCCGGCGGCGCAGCAGTACCAGTGCCCAGCAGAACTCACGGCAGACACATTCTTCGCTCTCATCGCAGTTATAAGGTAGGTCAGATTTACTTCGTTGTGTTTAAAACAGAATTAAAAAAATTGTTCAATTATTTATATTTTTCTTGGGAAAGTTAAAGTTAAAAGAGTTAAACTTTTTGTTTTTGGTCAGTAGTAACTTATCACTTATTATAGATTAGCGCAGATTAAAAATTTTGAAGTTTGTTTAATAGCTAAGCTAGATGGACGGACGGACTGCTGATAAGATGCCGTATGGCCTTCGGGTCTGAGTTTTTAAAGTGATAAATAACTATTGTTGTTTAGTAGTGAGTGACATTCCTTACACGACGGACTACCCTCAATTGTGTAATTTAATCTGCGTAGTATCCTACACCCTTGATAGGTAAAATTTTACAGGAATTTTTCATCATTATTAGATCTAATTTAATAACAAAGTCAAATTAAAATTACAATCAAATTATATTTTATTGCTAATAAGAACTGCCATCTTAGATATTGTGTTTGCTCACCAACCAATAAATCTCATAAGCCTTAAAATTAATAAGAACTTACATAACTTTTGCAAAATTATTGTATAAATCAACCACCAAGGTGCTATTGCCGAAATGAAAGGAGCAACTGCATATTTGTATCTACAATTTAAGAAAAATAAATGTAATAAAATGAACCGACTCACCGTTTTGTCACTTCATTACTAACGTGTTCGTTTTCCAGTTGACACACACGCGCCATGGACAGCCTCCACCATGATCATGACAACGACGACGGTGGGTGCAGCTCGCACCACGCCATGGTGGTGAGTTACACCCTTTTTATTTTTCATCTATTTGCACTAAGCTAAAATAATTCAAAGTAAGATAGAAGCTGATACAGGAGTGGTCCAGAAGTAATCCTGGATTCGAACCGGCACAGTCTCGCGTGCCCTAGCCGTTGAGACATGCCGCTTCAAATTAATTATTTTTCATTCATATTATCTGCTTTCTATTTCTAGCGTACCGAGATTTTTGATTAGATAACAGTGATTCATGTTCGACTATAGGGGCACAGGACCCGGGAGTACTTAAACAAACACTGTAGATCATAAGAAAATTATAGGTATTTAGGCTACACACGTCCGTTATGTTTCTCCTTTCATACAAGTTCATAGAAATTCCAGAATCTACATAGAGAACACTCTAAGGTAACATAACTACAAAACCGGGTCGTTCCCTCTCCAATATTTCCAAGAAAAAGATCCACCTAAATCTCTTTCATATTTAAATATGTTTAACAAAGAACATAAGCTTCCTTTTTACCACCACACACATCTCCGCTTCTAGTTCCACATCGGAGTATGCCAGGAGATCCTGTTCAACGGCTGGATGTCGACGACAGCTTGGCAGCTGTTCGGCTCGGCGGTGGCCATCTTTGTGGCGGCCGTGCTGTACGAGGGCCTGAAGTACTACCGAGAGTCTCTGCATGGCCGTATGTCACCCTCGCCTTGTGACTCCAGGGTCAACATCATCAAGACTGAGGGCGGCGCCAGCAGCACGCCTGTTGTCAAGTGAGTTGTTTGTGTGTTAGCGGGCCTGCAACGCGCTATTAAAATTATCTAGCATAATGAAATCAGTACTAATAAATAATAATCAATGAATTAGTAATCAACGAAATCATAGTAATTACAAAGATAATCCTTGTATGACCTCATATACTAGGATTCCCTGTATCGGAAACTGATGAACACATAATAAATAAATAAATAAAAAATTTAATTACATTTTTGTTCTTACACATAAGTACAATGTTTGTAACATGGCAGACAATATCGCAAAAAATATTTCGTCAAGTTTAAGTCAAAATATCATTGTAGTTTTAATATTAATATGTAGGTCCTTAGTCGACACAAAGCTTGTCTTTTAAAATTATCTCTATAATACAGACCACAGAGTCTGAAAAATATCTACGATTTGTGAGAAGGTTCTTCTCTCAAATTTACATAGTAAACACGTGCAATATCAACAAGCTTAAGAGATAAAGATACAACAAACTCTACAAGAAAAATAAAAACTTCCAATATTCTTCACCAAAGCTTTAGCGATCAGCAACTTTTTTCAATTCCAATTAGTATGTTCGATTTTGATGTAATTTGATGCCGTTTCGAATCGAATCACTACCAACTTCACCTATTTCATTTTTGTTAATAAATCACTGTGATCGTGTTCTGAATTACATTCTCTTACTATCCATTTTTATAGGAGTCCAAGAGTCAAGTACACGAAACTTGTTTTATAAAATGTTTGTAGTGTTGCTTTCCAACAGCACTAATAAAGTTTACTTACGTTCTCTCTCAGGTACTCGATAACGTCCCCGGGCCACATGGTGCAGACGGGCCTGCACGCCGTCCAGTCGACGGTCTCCTACCTGCTCATGCTGGTGTTCATGACGTACAACACGTGGCTGTGCCTGGCCCTCGTGTTGGGGCTCACCCTCGGCTACTTCCTCTTCGGCTGGCGCAGGACCACCGCCGCTGACCTCACAGAGCACTGCCAGTGACGTAGTCACAACGTCATTATGACGTCTCGTTGTGACGTTAAGATCATTCAGCACCGGATGATGCTCACAGACGTCAGTTTAGTCTGGGAGGCAATACTAAGTAAGGCGATTACGTTCGACGCGATCTCGAGGCTTTGCTGTCGAGTGTTTTAAAGCGATTTGTCTTCGTATTAATTGGACGGTGCAAAGTTACAACTCGGTTTACGAGTACATATTGCACTTCCATATCGTATTCGTCCAATATGTTACTAAAATTACCAGCAAGCTGAAGGTTTCCATGCAAATATTGTAAGTAGAAAATTAATCATATTTTTGTAGTACGATTGAATTAATAGTATTTATTTTTATTTAATCGTAATGTTAGTAATTACGTAAATAGAAACAGTATTACAACAAGATTACCGGTGTCATCAGTGAGTAAAATCCAGCTTCCCGGGTACGCAAGTTTCGGGCAGTCTTGTATAATTCCAAGATTACACTTACCGGATTTCACTTCCTATTATGTAACAATATTTCAGAATACTCCACAAGTAGACAACAATGTGTAAACTAATTTGTATGGAAACAACCGAGTCGTAACGTTGCACTTTATGATGATTAGTACTATAGTTGAGGACTTAGCTCAAGCCCCATTGTTGCATGGAAATTAGAAGTTCATCTTTTGTAACACCGTACCTATATTTAGTTTTCTATGATTAAAAATAAAGTGTCAAATTCATAATACGAACGAATACCTGAGGTATTCGCTTTACATGAGATCTCACTACTTTTTATGGCCAAACGCCCAACACGAGACTTGGCCTCTTTTTACAGAAATGTTTTTGATTGGGATTCATCTTTACTTGTAACACCGTACCTACCTACCTTTATGGTCATAGCATAGCTTTTTATAAAGAATTATGAGTAGTTTGGTGCAATTGCTCAGTTTAAAATACTATACGTATTTGTAAATAGAAGTGACCGCTTCATGCGTTCGACTTTCAGCTTTCGCTTGATTGTGTAATGTTTATCAGAACGGTTTGTCAGGATCGTTACAGGTGGAAATCTTTACCCTACCTCTGCGGGAAACAGGCGTGAGTTTATGTATGTATGTATGTCTAAAGATTTAGACAAGATTTATAAGCGGCTTTTAGCGCCATCATCGCATCGCCTTAAAAATAATCTGACTCCCTTTCGACTATATTATCTTTGAATATAGTAATTAAGGCAGGCAGAAACATTTTTTGCCTAAATAAAATACTCTGTAGTGTTTATTATAAATTATAATAATAGAATATTAGTAAACAGCGAGGTGTGCGCACGCGCTGGGTAATATCCAATGCTGGTTGTTATAAAACGTTAATAAATCCAGCAATGTATCGACCTAGTCGTGCGCGCCTGGCACAGCTCATAGCGTTGGCCCTAAGTACCTGTAAAGTGTAAAATGTAAGATAAAGTAAGATAATGTAAATAAATAATAAATATATAATCTCAAATATGTAGTTTTAAAAATTGTAAAAAATATACCGTCCTACTATACATAATTAGTTATGTAAACGTACGATACGTTGCGATTATCTTGGACCGTTCTGACCTTTTATCTTGGACTATTGTAATGACCTCTATTATTCTCGGTACCATCTATTCGTACGAAGCGATTTGCTCCTTCGTTGATTATGCTATACGGTTACGGTGCTGTCGGCGTTTGTATTTCCCGAAACCTTGGGATCTTCAAGGCCAGAGTGAATAGGCATTTACTGGACCCGCATGCTCCATAGTCGACCTCATCTACGCTTACCATCACGCGAGATTGAGGTCAAATGTGGGTTTAGTATTTAATAAAAAAA
Organism: Hofmannophila pseudospretella; assembly: GCA_947369225.1. Taxonomy (NCBI): domain Eukaryota; kingdom Metazoa; phylum Arthropoda; class Insecta; order Lepidoptera; family Oecophoridae; genus Hofmannophila; species Hofmannophila pseudospretella. The sequence continues at coordinate 13,091,055 of OX376330.1, read as the reverse complement.
TAAAATTAAAGAACCATAATCGCTGCTGTATTTCAAGCTCACTGCGATTTCAGCGCTGGTCCGTGGTGTATTGTCCACTGTTTTAGGTGACCAGCCTTCTTGTTACAAACCCTTCCTATATCTACCCTTAAGGAGTAGCAGTGGTATAGAAGAGCAAAAGCGGGGTAACCCTGCAGGGTTCTGGCAGCACAAGTAAAGTTGATCCCGCGTGCAGTGCGCTTTCATGACTGGTAATGAAAGAGATTTTTCTCTTTGTGAATATGTTAATGTAATTTTCCACACCTTGGGGCTGCTGGCAGTGCAGCAGTCATCTTTCGACTTTATCACAGCAATCGTAACTTATCGAGCACGTACGGCTTAACAGTACGCGCCAGTAGCGCTGATAGTGCTCCGGCGCATACTTATAACCCGTCCCGGCGGCGCTGGAGCACCAGTGCTCAAGAGACCCCAGGCTAGTAGTAAACTCCGGACCTCACAAAGGTAAGACTTTGACTCTTACTATCATCAGAGATAATACGCACCATGTACAAGAATTTCTTCATTGTCTTCTATAAAACCAAAATCATTAACATACCCATTAATAAGTCACCAAATAATTTTTACTATGACTAACATCTAATCAGTTAAAAAAAAACAATCATAGTCACGGGACACTCAGGGCTCCAGAGTAAAGTACCGAGAAAAATTTAAAAAATCTCTCAAGGATATGCGTAGCGTGAAGGTATAAACTTAGACCTCAAAAAGACTAAACCGATAAAGTAAATCAATTTCACGATAAAGTACATCTTTCACAGATGACTATATCTCCTTTCATCCAAGGGATCCAAGTAGACCTTGCCATCGCCACTGATTGCTATCGTTACGTTAATGTGGCCGACAGGATGAATACAAAAAATACAGGCTGACTCATTCCAAATGTTAAACTTTTAAAAATTATTAAAAGTCACTAGTTGGTTTAACAAAAAAATTATGAATACTGAATTAGAAAACATAAATGCGGATTTTAATTATAAACAATTACATCGTCAAGATGTCCTCGTGTCTCGTTCTCGTTCTCGATGTCGTCTTGAAAGCTCCTGCCAGCGAAGGTGCATATTCCCCATCGTAAGTTGCACAACTCTGGTGAAATCGTTTTCACGTCGTAATCGTGGATTTATCAGATCGTGTTCATGTCATGGATTGCTGGGGGATCAATATCGATAATTCAGCCGATTTACGTAGACTTCAAGATGAAAATGCGCTTCTTCGTTAATGAAAACCGAAAAAAAAAATCCGATCCAAAAATCTCCAACATTTGTTCACAGTCATTTTTTCGTTTGATATGGTCGTCAAGATATATTTTTTTTAAATAAATTGAAACTTTTAAGGGTGGAACTTCAGGTCCATCTCAAAAATTTGATGAACACTGAAACGATAGATGTTCAATGACGCCGCAATGTTTTCTGATCGTACGCCGCTGATTGAGAACAACAGCAGCGATGTTCTCGGTCAATCTGGCGGACTTATTTCCTCGATGATTTTGTTAAACCTTTTAATCGGAACCTTCTACCCACAATCTCAACTGAATGCTCGGTGCAACGTTTAAATGGCAGATTTCAACCGATTACGAAACTCTCTCCCAAGTTTGAGTGTACGCAGAGCCGACTCTACCGCGTACGCGCAGTGCGCCCCTGACCTCTGGGCTATAGTGACAAAAAATCCGAAAAACGGAGTCATCGAATATTGCCAGCATCCCCTCTCTAATCCTACCACGTGCGGACTTATTAAATATTAAAGTTTAAAAATACTCGTAAGTATATTATGTAATTGTATCTATATTCCAGTCATATAGATTGTCGCTGTCAGTGTCCTTTCTACGTTATTTAAAAGTACTGGCGAAGTATCTACTTTAAAGGGGTAGCGAAGAAGATAAGTTTGTAACGATCGTTTATTGAGATGCATCACACCAATATCAGCTCTTTAAGACCATGAATGAAGGGAGCATCTGAAAAATATCATTTCTTTTTATCGATTTACGAAACGTTATTGAGATCCACTTATTTTTCTTGATCATAATCATGTCCTAAAGGTTTATCATTATTATTTTATTTACGACTAAACCCGCCTTTGACCTCAATCTTACCTGGTGGTAAGTGACCTGATTATTTCCTGGTGTGTTCACTTCGTCCTGAACACTCGGTCACATAAAGGCAGTAGAGCTGTTCGCTAGAGTTAAAAAAGAGAGTGTTACAGTCAAGTGAAAGTCATTTATTGCATAACTGTATGTACAGTAATAGATCTTATAAATTTTATTCATTCGCAGTGTAGGAATGTTCAAAATGTAGTAAAATGTCACAAACAAACTTTAATATCACAATGTCAAAACTGTTTGTTACAACGTCAATCCTATTCCAGTTTGCCCTTGTATCTCCAAATTCCTGCAAACTGTAGAAGAGTCAACAACCATCCGTGGATCGCTTTTTTAAATTCATGTCACAGAACTCTTTAGAAGAAGAAAGAATAGAAAAAGACGTTTATTAATAGACCATTTTTTGCTTAAATACTACATTATTTAAAATGATATGGTTTAAAGTAGTAAATATATGATCTATTAAAAGGGCCAAGTTCAGCTGAGTGTCGCTAGATGTATAGATACCTATACATCTACCGACGCTGGTTCCCAACTTGACCCTTTCCAACTTATAGCTATAGAGAGCAACAATGTCGCATTGGCTCACCTGCGTTCATATCACATACAATTATTGTCGGAAACTCGACCAGTATCAAAAATCTGGGATTTAATCCTACTAAAACTAACTCACTTTATTTAAAGAGATATCAAGCCACAGGCAAACAGACAGTATTAAACATAGACCTCCCCTAACTCTTCCAAACCACTGGTTATTTTCCTTATCCACGTCTTCCCCGCTACCTTTCTATATAAACTAAAATAATTCAGGATAAACCCGTCGAGATTTACAACTGTTGTTGAATCACTCAATCATCATAGTGAAATCTGACACGAGTACCTGCTAGTTTAACGTATGATACACAGTAATCACAACAATAAATGACTTTCCAAATATTACAATCCAATTACTTACTATCAGTTGTCTGTCATCGTAAGAAACCTGCTAATCGTCACGGAGCCCTTATCAGGAGGCGTGTGTGTAGTGATAACAGCTTAACGATGCTTAAGAGAGCGTCGGTGGCACAGTGGCTAGGACACCGGACTCCCATGAGGGAGGTCCGAGTTCGAAACTGTGCTGTGCCATGTACCAATGAGATTTTCATATTTTTCGAAGACTTACGTACATTTACCGACTGCTCTAACGGTGAAGGAAAACATCGTGAGCAAACCTGCACACTGAGGTGACCAGTGTGTAAAATGGGGTAGGCACAAAAGGTCCTCAAAGGTCGAAGGGTCGCTGGGTTATTCCCGGCCCCCCATCATAAGATATGATAAACGATGCTTAACGTGGGATTAACAAATAAATAGATATTCTTAACTACAAGCCGTTAGAGCGATCGGCCATCGGATTATATTTAATAACTCTTAATTAAAAATTTAACTAACCCCCGACTTACCATTGTGGATATCCCTCTACTTTTTCCTAGTCATCATCAGGTCTTCAAGGTTCCAGACGTGGGAAGGGCATCATGGTCGTAAACATTTGAGCTCAAACTCGACCACCATGTAACGATGTCGACTTCATTGTCCATATCAACCTCCTTGCCATCAATTTCAACCTCATCGTTAGCGTTTATCTCATCTTATTTCGTGTTGGCATCTTCATTTCTTCATCTAAATTCGAATCATATTCCCATTCCATTTCTAAATTTCATTATTCCATTAATTTCATTGTTTTCTTTGTATTTTGCACTTTCTCTCTGTATTTTGTCTTGAACGGACGTTTCTCCGTTTATTTTTGTCTCCTACTACTACCTATTTTCTACGTTTACTATTTTCTGTGTTCTGTTCCTTAAAAACACAATATTTATTACCAAGTTCTTCTATTACTTCATCTCCACACTGTCCTAGAACCCCGCTAGCCGGCACCTAGAGGACAGACTGTAGCAACCTAACCGTTACCGTTCCAGAGATCCTTTCATACTCCATTATTCCAAGATATTCCAAGATCTTAGAACTACTGATAGATAGATAGTTTTCATCTAGCATTGCCTAGAATACTAAAGCCTAAAAGCCTGCGTAGGTTGTTAATGGCTTCCGGGAGCGACCTCGGCACACCGAGGAATTGACCCTGGAGTTCCTTAATACGATGCATTCTAGGATACGACAAATATGTAATGTATACAAGTTCGTGTTTTAGATTACTCTGACTCCACATTTTTTTGACGTAATTTACATTTTGCTCACATAAAATACCTACTCCCGCAATATATGGCAACCTCGTTAAACATTATGTCACAGCAAAACAAACACAAACTTTTAGCTTATCATCTAGCTAACTAAATAGAGAAGCCAAATCTCAAAGGCCATTGATTCCAACAACCGATGTAATATCATCTAACACCGTGTCATGTGTGACATCACCGCTTCCTTGTTCGTTTGTCTGCCTCTGCGCACAGACCGCTCCGTTAGCATGCTGCGCGCGCGTCGGGTCAGTGATGTAAAATCCGGTTTAGAAGATACAAACGCGCAAAGTGCAATGCAAGTAGAGGTATTGCGACTGGTCGCAAACCTATCAGGTTCACCGGGCACTAAGGGCCCATATGAGGAGCAGGTTCAGCTCGGCTCTAGGTACCTACAATAAGTTCAAGATCGAACTCTACCAAACCGAATGCAACACCTGGAGGGTTTTAGTGGCCGTCTTTTAAGCTTTCAAATCAGTTTAACAATAAATCGAAAAAAATCACATGCGTTGATTTTTAACTACCGCTAATTCCCTTTTGAAATCAATCGCATGTGTTTCTATGCAGCGGACTGAGCCGGGGTCGTGTCGGCTCCGTATAGTCCCAGCCTAATAAGGCGATAAACACACGATATATGACTGTAATTACGACAACAAGGCAAGTGCGACTTTAACATTGCATTGATGTCTAAAGTCACGGCAACGGCGACCTTTTTTTAATGATACTATTGTCTTGGGTCAGTAGATCACCGTGTGTTTACCTCTAAACTTGAATTACACCTATTATTCTTAGCGCTCTAGACAGAATCACAGATTATACACTTATATCATATGCATAATAGAACAAAATAGAAGTCTATAAGAATCCCGACTCGATTCTATTTCATAGAGTCGCAGGTCGCAGTGAAGGTATAGTCACGTATAGTGTAGGTAGAGTGTTTTTTAAATTGATTTCGCGGAAATTGGGAATGTCCGTAGGTGCGTAGATTTTCAGTGATTTTGTAAAACTGGGACATGCGTGAGACTTTTCCTAACGTTAGAGTTTTCCATTCTAACAGTGTCTCTATCAAACAAAACGCTTTGTTGTTGCGTTGAGTACTCAACATCAAGCCTTTAGACTTTAGTGACCATAATGTAAGCTCAAGAAAGGTAGCCTTTTTCTCTACCTTCTCTACGCGAGTTAGTACGCCCCCCCCCCCCCCCCCCCGCCCCCCTTACCCTTCCGCCCAATTAATAAAACTAAACCTTAAGCCAGTTTAATTTAACGGCACCAAACACCGAGGATGTAGTGACACCCCGAGCTTCTGTCCGGGCACGAGGTTCGCCTCCAGGCCCGCATCCACTCCCCCCCTTCAGGGTTCACGTGGACGACCCGTTTCATTGACCCTTATTAACTCTACCTGTGCTTTACAAAATTTACCGATGATATCTCATTATTTCAGTCGTATGTAGTCACTTATATAACTACTAGGTAGTAGAGTCTTTGACTCTAGCTACTAGTCCCCTATACTGCAGCAATTTCGTAATCATCCAATCGCGGTTTGAGCCGAGCACCGCGCTCGTAACCGCAGACGAAGTCAGTTAGTTTATTTCTCCAAGTGGCCAGTACACGACGCACATCGCCACACTGCGCACGCGCGCCAACCCGCCAACACGTTTCGCGCCAACTTTTGACAGTTCGCTTTTTAATTTGCGTTCCGGAATACGCGTGTGTTCGAAAAATTAAATAAGACTTTTGTGTATTTTGAATTTTGTTACTTTTTGGGTAAGTTTTAAGTTGTTTTGGTATTTATTTCAGAATCGTATACAACTACGAGGCATTGGCAAAGTTATAGGTTGTTGTTGTTTATGTACCTAGCGTAGGTAGGTACATAAATACTTATTTAAGTATATGGTTCAGTTGGGTTTGTGTAATTACTGATAAGTTTTAACTGTTTCATTTTGATAACAAACCATAAAATCCATGAAATATTTTAGGTTTTGACTGTGTATTGTATAGTGCATAATGTATACATAAGTTATACACTATTTGTTACCAAGACCACCGTATATATTTTGTGTGTAGTACCCAAAACAAATAAGCAATTGACAAAAAACTATTTGCATAATTAATAAAAACCACAGACAAGTAATAAAAACTATTTAGTGGTTTACTTACCTACGTTTGAATATTCAAAGGTTGACTGGAAGAGTGGCATAAAACATATAGGTAAGATAAAATATATTAATACTTACTTACTTACTCCGCTGGCGCAGCGACCCGAAGTGGATCTTGGCCTCCGATACCAAAGAGCGCCATCGCTCTCTCTCCTGCGCAGTCTAGAGCCAGTCAGGCAGCACCCGAAGATCCTTCTCCACTTCTTCTTCTCTTCTTCTTCTTCCTTCTTCTCAAACGAGCGTATGTGGGACGCCCTAACGGACGACGTCCGGTCGGACGTCCCAGATACCGCTGGCGCTATGAAAATATATTAATAATATGAAGAAAAAAAAACACTGATGACTGCAATTAACCACGACTCCAATAAAAGTAATCTAATTAAATCATTTAAATTAAAAAAAGGTTCGAAAAATAAGATTTAAAAAAAATTCAAAAAACGATAAACTGATACAGTCATGCCAATAATCAAATAAATTAAGTTAGATACTTTTCTTATCTTATCTTATGATAACCAGGAATAACACAGCGGCACTTCGACCCTTGAGGATCTTTTGTGCCAACCCCATTTACACACTGGTCATCCTAGTGTGCAGGTTCACCGTTAGAGCTCTCGGTAAAAGTATTACGTACATTCGAAAAATACGTAAAACTCATTGGTACATGGCACTGCACGGTTTCGAACCTGGACCTCCCCGCATGGGAGTCCGGTGTCCTAACCACTGTGCCACCGACGCTCTAAGGTACTTACTGCTACAACCAGATTGTTGAAATCTACAAATGGACGATGTTACACAACAATAACCGATAAGTTACGTTGCCCAGTATCGTTGGGTCCCACACAACAAATAAATACACACTCATATTTAAGAGTCAAGAGAAGCTACTGCACGATTCTATATAATTCACTATATATATAATTCAGATTCTATATCATTCTATATAAGTCACATTATGAGACACTGTGTGCAGCTGGCAATCGGATAGATCACTGTGCTGGTTGGCTCCTGTGCAGTGCCTAATCTACTCATACCTACCTCAAAATACTCATACTACCAGGCGCGGGGAGGGGTTCCATCCTTATGTTGTTGATATCCCATCTGCTCGTACGAAGCGATTTGCTTCTTCGTTCATTATGCGAACGGCTAAGGAATGGAACAGCCTGCCGGCGTCTGTATTTCCCGAAACCTACAACCTTGGGATCTTCAAGGCCAGAGTGAATAGGCATTTACTGGACCCGCATGCTCCATCGTCGACCTCATCGTCGCTTACCATCAGGCGAGATCGAGGTCAAATGCGGGTTTAGAAGTAATTAAAAAATAAATTAAAAAAATACTATTATATCTACTAACATAGTTTTTAAGTTACAATTGTTACTAACATTTTTGGACTTTTTTGTCTGTTACATAAATGAATTTAATTAAATTGAATAAGGTCCTTTTTTATTAGTAGCAAATATTTGGAGGGATGTGCTTGTCATTTGTACCACTTTACACGAAAAAATAACCCTATTACTTGTATGAAAATTTTCCGTACTAAAGAAAAATAAACCCCATTATTTTGCGCCTTTTTGGCATAAACTCATCCGTCATTATGAATGAAACGAGTTTAATTCATACTTCTTATTTCAGTATTAGAATAGCAAGAAAGCAATTTTGTAATTTTTCTCGAAAAATTAACAAAAAAAAATCTTTCCCTAATGTTATTATTATAACCTATAGATGACACCCTAGAAATATTTGCCGCTAATAAAATTGGACCCTATATATCGCTAAGAAGAAAAACAACAAAAATCTTGCCCAAAAAAGAGAAAAGTTGTATTTATTAGATGCAGGAAGTAGAAAAATCGTCCAAAAAAAGGCAAGGAATCAAACGTGGGACGAGAGCGCTGCACACAATGCTAACCGGTGACCTCCACTCTACTCGTAACTGCATGCAACTCTGTTATAGTTACGTTAACAGTAACCCACACGTAACGTTAATTAACTAATCGCGATTCGCGACTCATCGCGCTTCTTCGACTTACGTGATGTAAGATATATACGTAATGGTATAAACACTTTTGAATTACCATAAGTATAGCCAACTATGTCCGTTAATGTCAAGGTTTCAAAGGCTATTAATACTGATACATAAATGTAATTTAAAAATTCTCATCTCGTAACATTATGTTCCTTTTTACTTGTCACTTACTTCTTGTGAAAGGCGGTGAAAATGGAGCACCATAAATCGTTATCCTCCGGCACCGTTTTTAAACGTAGACTTTATAGCCTAGCTACCATACAGCCTTTAGGTTAGTAAAGAAGGCTCTATGGTAGCAAGGCCATTTAGCCTACGTACGGGGCACAGGGTCTGTGCTCCCCCCCCCCCCCCCCTCCAATCTTCGACACCCATAGGAAATAACCTTAAATTCGTTGCGAGGCTGACCCCAAAAACTGTGAAGTTGCCTTTAAAAACGACTCCCACACCACACCCAAATGTTGAGCTAGGACCGCGCCTACAATCGTGTCCCCACCTGTTACGACACAGGCCTTTCCTTGCACAATGGGATATATGTGGATGAGCTAAATATAATCCAGTCCAGAAATCCATTAACGACTGATCCGTCTCCTATTCATAAACCAAACAAATCTAAGTCTCGATGACACAGAATCCCGCTAGACCAAGCTATCTCTTTGAATGCCGTGTTTTTACAGGTGGCTGGCTTCCGATAAATGAAATCTGAAAATCCTTTTGTTATGTGAGTCATTTGTCTCAGCTTTACGGGGCCTATAGTTGTGACATTCTTTCCGGGAAATAGAGAAACTATTATAAACTAAGTACCCTACTTGTTACTTGAAACAAATGGAATAGCGATTTGTCATAGCAAGTAAAGATGAATGTACTGAACAGACAAATATGTAAACGAATAACATGGGAGACAAAAGGACCACTTAGTGATACAATAATAGAGTTCTTTTTTAACGCTTCAAACTTGTTATCTTGAACTACCTTTGTTTATTATGTCGTATCATTAAAAACATTATGCAGATAGTAGGGTGTGATGCGTGTTCCAGACATGCTAGTCAAAAACATGTCAATTGTCCATCTATGTAAAAAAAATACACATTATATGCATCCGACAAATATTCGGATTGGTAGCTGTTCTTCAGATTCTCAGCTCTTCAAATTCGGGACTCTTTCTTCACACTAAACGCGAGTTCCACAGTCAAGTCAAGATTTCTGCGATCTGATGATAATTACAAATGATTGCAATACTAAGAATAAAACTCCAAACCGTACGGTTTGGAGTTTTCATCTAATATCTATTTACATAATAAAATCGTAAAAAGGTAAATTTTGGTTTGTTTGTCTGTGAACGCACATCACGTCAAAACTAATGAACGAATTTGGATTGAGTTTTCACGGATAATAAATTTAAATAAGTCCAAATGGCTATTTGAATTATATTATGTGGACTTGACAGTGAAAGTGAACTAAAAGAAAAACTTTTTCCAACACTGTGATGTAGACATACCAGCATTAGCTGCTCGTCTATAATTTTCAATAATAATAATAATAATAAATTTGCACTAGGTAATGTGGGGGTAAAGTTAGTATAGGAAGCGAAAGAAGTTGAGGGCTGATGCTGGTAACTAAGTAAATACAACACAACAGATAAACACACAAGTTATATGTATCTACTTATATCAATATCAAATCAAACATTATGTATGTATATATCAAGTGAAGCAGCCGTCAAATCGCTAATGACGAACATCCGCAATCTGTGCAGATCTGACGGTGACCGTTTACCGTCCACCGTCCGCCAATAACAGCTTATTGTTTCAAATTAAACTAAATGGGTCACTTAGACGACAGCTCGCCCCAGGGCTGCCCACTTTCATAAAGCAAATGTTTATTATTGTTAACTTAGTTAATTATCATTACTTACTGATTAACGGTAACGTTAAGTGTGTCCAGCTCATAATTTCAGGCGACCATACGCTTACCATAGGCTTAGCATCACGCGAGATCGAGGTCAAATGCGGGTTTAGTAGTCAATAAAAAATTAAAAAACTCGCTAATTTAAAAGATATTGCAAAACTTTAATCTGCGTCTAAACCTACAAAGATAGTAGGTTTATTTACATTACATTAGTTAATTAACTTTGATTTTATAGAGTTAGAAGTAGGTAGCTACAGTATTTGAAAAGTAAATTGATTGATGGTATATAATATTAATCATATTGTACGCAAAGCAGAGCAAGTATGGAAAAAAATGACAATGAAAAAATATAAGTTACGTGTTTTGATGCAAATAACAAAATACTACAAAAGTAAAAATATAAGCTAAACTTACACTTTCGCGGGATTTCTGGAAGAAATCTCGTTTACTATTAACTTAAGTGTACAGTAAAATAAAATAAATAAAATTAAATTACAGCCGAGATCTTTATCTTCCATTCAAACGTCCTAAATTCATGTCTCTATTTCATTTATATTCCTCTGTATGTATCCCGCTGCAATAAACACATATGCTATGCATATGCATTGTCTTGTAAATATATCTACATCGCCCGTGCAATGCTTTGCAGGGCAGCAGAGAATGCAGCTAGGACAGCGACCAGTCCGGCGCGAACCGGTTCCAATCCAACAGACATGCCATTTTCTACGACTACGAGTACTTGCATTGTGCTTTGTTCATTTGAACTCAACCTCGACTTGGGAGAGTCATCCGCATCTTTCATTCATTTCACAAATGTAGTTTATAAAGTAAAACTGATCCCACGAAAAAGGTGCCAAGTTCGGTGTAAGGAGCCAGTAGCCCTGTCGGCTTCGCCGTTAAAAGAATGAAGATCTAACTGGATGTAAAATAAATTTATTTATATTTATGTCAAGTTCAATTATTAACGTACCTTCAAACTTACCTACAGAAATATATAGGTAACATTGTTTAAACATAAAAAAAATCATCTTTGAAAATAAATTACTTATCTATTTAAAAAAACGTAAGTCAGGAACTATTTGAACTATTTTTATGAAATTTGGGATTCTGAGTAATTTGGTGGGTCTTAATACACATACAAAATTTCAGGTATGTCGGTCAAATAAATTTTGAGTTATCGGGGGGTCGAAAATGGCTCGAAATGGTTCCTGTAATATAACACACGTCAATGCGTCGTCGCAGTTTTTCTTTCCAAACTTGGCGGACACACTTCCGGGTGTCTAGATTTCTTTAGAATGCGAATGCTTATTCAATATTCATGAACCTTCAAGATCAAAATAACTTGGTTACTATACGAGTTTACAGAGGATAGGTCATATTGATTTAGTTTATCGATCATTGTAAATAGAAGCGAGCTAACATTTATCTTTTGATAACGATATATGTTTTGAAAATCTCTTATCAGTCACTTGCGAGTAGAAACCGACCGGTCTCGAAGCAAAATTTATTATATTTATAAATATTATGGTGTGCAAAAAACTAAGAATCGTTTTATCTTATCTAATGATAGGGTGGCCGGGAATAACCCAGCGGCACTTCGACCCTTGAGGATCTTTTGTGCCTACCCCATTGTACACACTGGTAATCTCACGATGTTTTCCTTCACTGTTAGAGCAGTCAGTAAATGTACGTAAGTTTTCGAAAAATACGAAAAACTCATTGGTACATGGATTGCACGGTTTCGAATCCAGGCCACCAGCATGGGAGTCCGGTGTCCTAGCCACTGTGCTACCGACGCTCTAAGAATCGTTAAAAGAATAAATCTTTGGTCGTACATTACGAAAGATTGAAAATACCATGAGTGTAACAATCGCAAAATATTACACTAGCTCTGAAACATATTTTTAAAAGTATATAATGCTATGTATAATTCACACTTTACACGACTATTATCTGTAACAATCGTATTCGCTACAGTTACACGTACAACCCATACATATGCCATAATAAAACTTCTATGTATGAGCAGTGATTCGAACACCAAACGCTCGGTCAAATCAAATCAAATCAAAATGTTTTTATTGTAAGTAAGTACCTTCTACTACATATTTACAACGTCATTTTTACTCTACCACCGCTTCCTAAGGTGCTATAGCTGAAAAGAAAGAAGCGGCGCAAGAAACTTTCAGCAGCACATTTTTTGAAATAAATATATCTTACAATAATTATGAATACAATCATATACACAATGTGCAGAGCTGGAGCTGGATTTAGGACCAAGCCTCTTTATCATTTAAGTAGTCATTTAATTCATAATTCATTTATTCATGCATAATAATGAGTTACATACAGATGTTATTTATTATGTACAATTATTTAGTCCTAATCTTATTATTTTATAATAACCCCTTTTTACACAAGGTCCGTCTTATGTGGCTCTTGAATTTTTTCTCTGTCATATTTATTACAGTATCAGGTATCTTATTATAAAACCGTACACAGTGACCCATAAATGACGTGTTTACTTTACTAAGTCTAAAGCGTGGGACCGCAAGTTTGTTATTGTTTCTGGAATAGAAATTATGATTATTGCAGTTTTTCGGAAACAACTGTAAGTTTTTGCGTACATACATAATGGTTTCCGGCCAGACCGCTCGGCGACAACCAATGCAGCCTGGAGGTCGCGCTTGTTGTGTAATAAACATTGCTCTCCACTCCAGCTGACAGCTGACATTTCGCAACGCGGCCTTCATCGATCAGGCTGCGCCTGCGCCGGTCACAGCGCACCGGCCGGCTACAGACCGCTTTCCAAATTCTGCCCAGATATGGTCAAATTCGTAATCTCAGTGTGGACGCTAGCCGCGTTCCCTGGGTCTCATTATTAATATAATGTAGTTTGTTTCAAACGCGTGCAGGCAGATAACAGTACCAAAATATCGAAACCAATAAACTCTATCATCAATTTCCGTGTCAAACAATTACTTTGTACCTAAAGTGCAAGCAAGTGAACCTACCTAGTTGTCTAGTTTGAACTAATGTAGAGTGTTTCTCTACCAAGAATTTTTTTATTGTATTAGGAGAGCAGACAGCAAACGGGCCACACCTCATGGCAAGTGGTGGGTTAAAAAGAGCGTCGGTGGCACAGTGCCTAGCACACCGGACTCCCATGCGGGAGGTCCGTGTTCGAAACCATGCAGTGCCATGTACCAATGAGTTTTCGTATTTATCTAAGACTTACGTACATTTACCGACTGCTCTAACGGTGAAGGAAAACATCGTGAGGAAACCTGCACACTAGGATGACCAGTGTGTAAATGGGGTAGGCACTAAAGATCCTCAAGGGTGGAAGTTCCGCTGGATTATTCCCGGCCCCTTATCATAAGATAAGTTAAGATAAGTGGTGGGTTTTCGATTTGCAGCTAACCTTGTGGACTTTTAGTACCTACCGATAAAAATAAAAGCACAGAACAGGAGTCTCCTAGAGTCTCATAGAACATTCATACGTTACTATTCATACAATGTCTAATAACTCGGTTAGCCAGTCGAATTTTTCGTTTCCACAGTATCGTATTTGGTTTGAGAAACAACGAATAGAGGTCACTGACACGCGGGTCAGTTAGTGCCTCTTAGCACACAGTTGCAAGTTGCAACAAACAGCACACTGTTCGTTCATAGGTACTACATATGCGGTTAGTTTTGTTCCGTTTTCAAAATGTTGTAACCAAGTATTTTGAAAGTGTGATATAAAGGGTATTTGATCTAGTGCGCCTAAACCGAATGCCTATTCTCTACATACTACTCGTATATCAGTGAAATACTGGATACTACACGTTCACGGGACAACTGACATAAAGAAAACACCTGCGATTCGCATATTTGAAGTTCGTGTCTGACTAATAACAGGCAAATAATAGGTATGTCTGTTTCAAAATCAACATGTTTTTCAGTCGTAACACCGGTACTTAAGTCGTAAGATATGTGTACGAAACACTCATTTATAAACACAGTGGGACCACGAGCCCATTATGTCGAGACACTGTACCACTAGTGGGTTAAATTTTTTAACTCACTGATTGTTTGTTTATGACTGAATCCCAGATTTTTTTTAAATCGGATAATAATTGTGTGTGACGTGTAAGGAGATGAACCAACACGACAGACGAACCGAACGACATTGTTGCTCTCTATAGCTATAAGTTGGAAAGGGTCAAGTTGAAAACCAGCGTCGGTAGATGTATAGGTATCTGACATCTACCGACACTCAGCTGAACTTGGCCCTTTTAATAGATCATATCATATAAGGTCGGGGAAAAAGTCTTTTCGCATATTGTATGTATAAACTTGTAATAAAATTTCTTTGGCTGTACTATTTGTATCTGGCTGGTTTTGGTGACATTAAAAAGGTTACATTAATTATTTTTTAAAACTAATTAGTAAAATGTTGTTTCCAGCTATTTTTCATTTGTTATTCTTTCTGTCAAAATGAGTGAATCTAATGAAGAAATTCGATCATTTTGTAATTTTATTACAATAAAGGAAAAAATGCAATATATAAAGAATATGTATAACAATATATATGTTATCACTGATAACATATTATATATATGGTCAATTTAGAATCTTACTCATTATGTGATATTTTTACAGATATTTTTATATATGGTCTATTAATAAAGGATTTTCTATTTCTAATTAGTGAGTTCTTTTTTTAACGATTTTTTGTTTCTTATTACCTCCGATTTGAATTTTTCGGAGTCCTTGTGTTCCCTTTTTTTTTAATTTTTTAATTAGTGCGGTCAGGAGTCGTAATCTACAACTATTACTGGTAGTCCCACCTTGCAGTGGGACCACGTACCTACATTTACGTATATTTTCCGGCTAGTGGGACTACGAGTAATGGTGGGACACTGTAGGTGGGACCAGGAGTCACACACCGTTTGTTTTTGATAAAAAATGCATCAACAGTCTCTTCAATCTTTACTCGCTGTATTATAACTAGGACGATAATTAAATGCTGCACAAAAAATATTATGACTATGATAGATAGATAGATAGATAGAAACACTTTATTGTACACAAAAACAGGAAAAGTAAAAACTACAGGAATAATAACACGATATGTACAAAGGCGGCCTTATCACTATGTTAATATACGAGGACATACCAATGGGGTAAGATAATATAGGTACCCAATATTTTCCTAGACGGGAAAACTTACTATCGTATCGTGTCGTAGCGAAGCGAACGAGATTAAATTACAGAGTGATGGGTGTAATTGTTTAGTTTTGATGGTTACAATAGCAGCGTAGACTATGTTTTATGAAATCCCTTGTCTATGAAAACACGTCGCAAATTTCGCGCTGTAAATAACGTGGGTTCCCCCGAACCGGAGCGTTTGCACAATATTTGCGGAGCTGCTTCCGACACTAGACTGTTTTGTAAACTACCCTCCCCGGGCGTCGGGTGTGGGTGCTGGGCGGATGTTTACTACGTCTGACTGTCCGTGTGTTTGTTGATGTTAGCTGTTTCCATTTTCACGGCAATATTCCCACAATGACTCATACTAATATACAACAAAACAATTTAGTCACTATTATGCATATTTCCTGAAATGTTTAATATTCCTCATGTCTCATACGCAGTGGATTTTCGGTATGTACAAAGGCGATTTAAATACCTTATCTTGCCGCATTCGCTTCGGTTTGGTGACGCTAAGGTCCGTTGTTTCATTTTTGAATAAGATAGTCCGCCAGGGACCTCGCGCGACCGCCGAGAGAGTATTTGTTTCTATTCCCTACCACAGAGTTACGATGTACTTGTATGTAGAAGCATGTAGAGAATACACAGACACCACGTTATCCAATCCCAAAAAACTCAAAAGTCTATAGAAACACGAAAAAGAGAATTAATAAAAACTTATTTTATGTCGTTGTGCGACTAATGAGGAAAAGTTTGTTTTAAATTAATAAATAAAAATTACTCTACATCTTTACTTAAATGGGTGATTTTTAGCAGTGTGGTGCACTAACTTTGACCGCAAATGCTCCTTTATCGCGTGCACCTCGCGACCGTGACGTCACGCGCGTGTCTGCGTTTGCGCACCCTTGAGTGTTGACACTCGTCGTGACCGCGCCTTTGCACCGGCGCGGGCGACGGCGTGTACCCGAGCCCTATTAGCATTCTGGTATTATTTAACATAAACACAATGTAAGTTTATTGCTTAATTTTATTTGATTTACGATAGAAACAATTGTTAAAGAACTAAAACCTTTAATAAAATTAACACTAAAATAACCAAAAATACAACAATTAAAAGTTATAGAATATTTTTTTTAACTTGTAAGTCTCCACACAATAGAAGACCTCACTCACCTGCTAATGGAGTGTGACCTGGGGAAATTTGAGAGGAAAAAATTTGGCCTCAATAGGCTACAAAATGGGAGGCTCAATATTATTTTAAGTCAGCCCTTATCTGATAATATGAAACACTTACTGTTGTTTGCTAAATTAGCTCTCAAAGTGAGGGCTGACTCTAATAATACTTGAGCTTCCATTTCCCTTTTCTTAGTGACCCTAACGTGGCTGACATGGTCACCTTGTCGTGTACAAAAGCCTCTAAATAGAGATATAAAAATAAATAAAAAAAAATCTCCACGCAAGACAACGTACCCAGAAAGTTTTATTTCCACATTGCTCGGTTAAAGTAAGCATATCGCTAAGAGCGTCGGTGGCACAGTGGCTAGGGCACCGGACTCCCATGCGGGAGGTCCGTGTTCGAAACCGTGCAATGCCATGCACTAATGAGTTTTTCGTATTTTTCGAAAGATTTACTTACATTTACCGACTGCTCTAACGGTGAAGGAAAACATCGTGAGGAAACCTGCATACTGAGATAACCAGTGTGTAAATGGGGTAGGCACAAAAGATCCTCAAGGGTCGAAGTGCCGCTGAGTTATTCCCGGCCCCCTGTCATAAGATAAGATAAGCCTATCGCTACAATTCCAAGTTATTTAGTAAGTTAGTTTAGTAATTACCTTTGCACATCAAAACTGTCAAACACCTAAGAAAGTGTTTATTTATAAGGTTCTTCCCACCCCCGCTGTGTAAACGTATTCTTATTCTAATTCTCTATCTTCAACCTCATGGTCACTAAGTAGAGGCAGTATGTATATCTTCATGTGAGACCCAAATCTAAGTTAGGTACACTTTGATGTGTAAACTATGTGACTGTTAATGTGCAGAGTCATTTACACATGTATTTTTTTATTATTATTATCATGCACTAAAGTTAACAGTCGGGTTCTTAGCTTAAGAAACTGTTTTTTTTTTAAATTAGGTTACTTATACTTAGGATAATAATGTACACTAAGTAGTGAGTCTGTATTGTTTAACAGATAAATAAAGATCTTTTTAAAACAAATAAACAAACACTTTGATGTTTCACAATTATGATACGGGTTTAGTAAAATAGGTCGATTTTTGATATTTTTGACAAACACTGAGAGATGTAATAAATCAATTCATGATTCATGATAAAAACTCAGAGTACAATTTCAGATAAAGAACGTTCCTACCGTGAAGTTATATTTTCTAAAACCTTAAAAAAGTTAACCCTTTAAACAAGTTGCCCTCTATTGAGGTATTCGAATTAGTGACCACTGATGTACTTGACTGCCCTTGACTCGGTGGAGAAACGAGCTAAGCGCCTTATAGGTGACGAATCGCTGGTGGAAGCTAGACTGCAAAGTCTGGAACATCGGCGCAAGGTTGCCTGTCTATCGGTATTTTATAGGATACATTTCGGAGAGTGCGCATCGGAATTGCACGACCTAATTCCAGCATCTCCATTCCGCCTTCGGACTACCAGGCGCGGGGAGGGGTTCCATCCTTATGTTGTTGATATCCCATCTGCTCGTACGAAGCGATTTGCTTCTTCATTCATTATACGAACGGCTAAGGAATGGAACAGCCTGCCGGCGTCTGTATTTCCCGAAACCTACAACCTTGGGATCTTCAAGGCCAGAGTGAATAGGCATTTACTGGACCCGCGTGCTCCATCGTCGACCTCATCGTCGCTTACCATCAGGCGAGATCGAGGTCAAATGCGGGTTTAGTTATACATTAAAAAAATGTACACAGGATTTTATTACTGTGGGGTAATGGGGGTCCGTCCGAGGTCTACCTCAAATTCTAATTCAATACCTTTTTAATACTACAAATAGACGCAGATATATGAACTCTTGAAAACATTTCAGTGTAGCCGTCATGCGTTATAAACATGTCTTAGTTACTAACAATAAGTTATAATCTTACTTGTTGACGAAATACTTACCTTACCTACGATACTATTGATCTATTGAACGTGTAGTTATACTTATAATACCGGCTTAACCTAAACACGTCGCAATAACTAAGTATTTACTATTTGTTAAAGATAACAATACAACTAGGGCACTTCTTATCTTATGATAGGCCGGGAATAATCCCATCATGTAAAGTAACATCAATAGATGAATTAGCTAAGATTACTCCAGTTAAACCTCCAACTGTAAATAAAAATACAAATCCTAATCTTCATAAAATAGAAGGTCTATAATTGATTTGAGTTCCATGAAGGGTTGCTAATCAACTAAAAATTTTAATTCCTGTAGGTACAGCAATAATTATCCCTTGAGGATCTTTTGTGTCTACCCCATTTACACACTGGTCATCTCAGTGTGCAGGTTTCCTCACGATGTTTTCCTTCACCGTTAGAGCAGTCGGTAAATGTACGTAAGTCTTTGAAAAATACGAAAAACTCATTGGTACATGGCACTGCACGGTTTCGTTCGAACCCGGACCTCCCGCATGGGAGTCAGGTGTCCTAGCCACTGTGCCACCGACGCTCTCTAAGGCATTTACCTACTACGCCGATAAAATATGTAAAAATTCCATGAAAACTTGGTATTTCATCTTCGCATGAACATACTGAGTTTCATTCCGTGGGGCACACGGCCCTACAAACCTTTTTTTTGTAGATAGGTTTTATCTCTCGAAATAACATCAATAGTACGGTACTGCACGTAAATAATCTTGTAGGTACGGGTAGGTATGTAAACGAGGACGGAGTTACCTCAAGGTGAACAACATTAATAATCAGGCTTACTTAAGGTTAGGTAACACGAATGACTCCTAAATTATTATGGTACACTTACCGTTGTAATGTATAATAGAACAGCTAATAATTATTACCTGTAGAACAAAATATGAACGGATGTCACAGGGGTACCAACTAGTGAGAATAAAATCTCACTAGTAGACTTGGGGAACTGTTAGGGAAGCCCTGTTGATAAGAAAGGCAAAGATAACACAATAGTACTCTGTGCTTACACTGTTGATTTCTTCGTCCGTGCAGTCACTGAGGGGTCAGCTGAAAATCAGCGCTGTGACTTGCCTCAGCATTATGCTGAGCTGGAGTACCCTTTTTGGCACTGTACCGCACCGGATGTTCTGTGCTGCATGTATTAATCTTTGTATACTTCTGTATTGTGTTCTATATTCTGGTGTTTACAGTGCTAAATAAACGTTTTCAATTTCAATTTCACTCATGGAGTCCTTCAGTCAGTTACGAAAGCAGTGTGTGGTAAAATCTACGTATGCCAACAAAAAAAGAGAGAAAAAGAAATGTCATCTGTAAATAGTATGTATCTATTACTCTTAGTGTTTGCCTTAACTGATTTGATGACTCTATACCTACTTACGAATGTTAGTGCGACTGATATTGTTAGTACACGAACTGAACCATAGACAAACTGTTGACTGAGCAATGTTGGACGGTCAGGAAGCATTGAGAGAAAGCACTTCCGAGACGGTAGATACTTGGTAGATACAGCGAAGAATTACTAGTATAAGTTACATTACTTAACTTCCTCTTTATAGTAGAGGTTTTACTCTGCAATTAGCTATTAGACTGCAATAATACATTATTTGGAATGGATATCGCCGCGGAGAACTAAATACCTAGGTAACTTTGCGAACAAAGTACGGAAGTCGAACGCAACAAAACTATACAATATTTATAGATTTATTTTATTAGCGTAAAATAAATAATAATGTATTACGTTCTTGGTATAATTCATTTTCAATTTATTTTTAAAACCATTTTTTTTTTGGTACACTACTAGGTGACCATGTCAGCCTTAGGGTCACTAAGGGAAGAAAATGTGATTACGGAAACTGCAGAGGGCTATTGCAATTTATCGTAACTTTCCAAATAAAAGGGAAAGGTGACAATCGAAGGGTGTCAAGTGAATTACCGCAAAAAGTGCAATGTCAGTGAATCGGCCGCTCGCTGCGCGTTGGCAGTTGTATTGCGGCAACTGTTGGGAAATCGTGCGCAGCCGCTGCGCCCGCGCACAGCGCAACGAGTGAACTACCATTGCATTGTTTTGTATATGTTGCTATACGACCAAGGTTGGCTATGGATTTACTTGGCTTAGCGAGATTTAAAGACATAGCAAGCTGTAGCGGGGTCATTTCAACTGCCTTCCATAGCCGCCATAAAAACTAAAACTCGTCTATACACCCTACCTGCCGCCTAACTAACAAACTTGTCTTCTATATGTATAATAGGATAAGATTCCATTATCTGTCCATGCATACAATTTGAATTTAAATAATCGCAACCTTTACTGAAATCGTATGGAAAAGTGCTTGGGGATTTAATATCAATGTATGGAAAGTTGCCGTTAATTATTTAGAGGACAGAATTTAGGATCAAAATTCATAAAAAGTGTAGTCTCAAGATAGACTAGGTCTTATCGTTAGGTCTTATCGTTGGACTAGTATTTAGGTTCCCAAAAAGAAATGTAAATAATGCTGCCAACAATTAAGTAATTATAGAAAGAAGCATAGGGATAAACGTTTTTAAATTCAATTTTTTCCCTGACATTCCTACATTTCGTTATAATTACATCATATCGCATACTGAATTCTTGTTATTCACTTGCACGGGCAAGTAATACATTGCGTTGCCTTCTAAATAGGTACTTACAATAAATTCGAGCACGCCTATAAAAACTGCATGGGAATAAACTTGCTGATAAGGAAAATCGAAAACGTTGCGCAAACGGTGACTGATACAGATTTTACATTGTTGACTAAGCAAGGAAGCGGTAAAACCCGCTGACACTGTTGCAAACGTGGTCAAAGTATTGAATTAATTAGAGGTAGGTAGCTATTTGTAAACACGTGTTGTTTTGCATGTACGCAAAATACGTTTAAGTTGTATAAATAAATTCCATAAACGTCTTCAGTTTTTAAAAACACAAACCTATTTTGGATCATGGGCGTTACGTCAATGTCCAGTTCCTGAACGTCTAATTCCCCGAAGCCAGTCTTCCATTTCCCGGAACGTACTTTTTTCATTTAAAAATAGGTCGATAAAACCAATTTTAAATATTCATATAATTTTAATATTCTTAGTGCACACAATATTTATATGTGTTTATTACAAACAGGAATTTCTGAATTACAAAACAGTAAACAACTAAAAACCAATTTCTTCCAGACAACCATCAGGTAAAGGATGATTGCTTACATGTAAAGATAGATATTGTAATCATTCTCAATAAACCTGTAAGATAGAGGTATGGGTTTGAAATTATAAAAAGTGACCTCAAGATTTCTTCTTTTCCTTTCCCTGATTTTTTTTGATAACGATTTTTTTTAATTATCACTATAGACAAACCCGCAAACCCTACTAAGGTACTGCAGTGGATATCTATGGTACCTAGGTGGAGTTGTGCAAGACGCAGGCCCTACGCTGCGCCGGCGCAGTGAAAGCCGATCTTGCACAACTTCATCTAAATAGACGATACCTACTCACATTCAAACAAGTAAAGTATTTCATTACTAATCTTTCGGTGACTAGAAATACCGCGTAGTAAAGTAAAAATAACTTGCTGTTTAATTCTTACATACAACATACCTACATATTCAGTGTAACGACTTTGTGAAGCATTTAATTAAACAATAGGTGGTAAGCACACAGGTCGCCGCGTGCGCAGGTACACCGACGCACGCGTTCGGGGGGCGATTTTAACGCGCTCGACATATAAAATCGATCGCTACGATATCTTGTTTTACCTACATAAACCCTCACGTCCATATTCCAGAAGGGATATACAGATGAACCACCTTCAATTCACACTTTTCGCCGTAAGATTGGAGAACAAACCTGATAGGTGGCGAGTCTACCGCCGTCTCTACTCGAACTAGGTGTAAATGTATCCATTATGATCCTTAGGTGCCTCACATGACATCCACGGGAAGAGTTGGGGTGGGTAATGATAATTTTCTTGTTCTGCTCACATGCGAAAGTGATATCAGTACCCCACATACACACTAATATCCTCATTCATACAAACAAACACATTCATACAACACAACACGCACACACTGTTGCTTTCATCGTCCGTGCAGTCACTGAGGGTCAGCTGAAAATCAGCGCTGTGGCTTGCCTCAGCATTGTGATGAGCTGGTGTACCCTTTTTGGTACTGTACCATGCCAGATGTTCTGTGCTGCATGTATTAAACTTTGTATACTTCTGTATTCTGTATTCTGGTGTTTACAGCGCTAAATAAACGATTTCAATTTCATATAATGAGTAATGTCGATTTCGACATCGACATTATTGCTCGTCGAGCTTACTAGAATTGCTAGACAGCACAAATGTGTTTGTGTCTAGATATTTCAATACATGCCGTACAATTTGCGTCGCATTATATTGTAATTACAACAAACAAACATCATATTTTTGTATTTTTTCCGTGTTAGCAAATTGTTTAAAACTCTCGGAAACAATACAGAGGTCGTTAGCATAACATTGTGATTTGTGATAAATAATTAAATGAAATAGTAATTTATTCACATTTAAATGTTTGTGATTTAACACAAAACTACGTAAATCAATGTTAACAATAAGTTCACTCTACTTTGTAGACTATGCATACTAATTTATAAGAATTAAGAAATTCAGGAATATGTCGCAGTGTTCTTTATTCTTTGGACAAGCTATTATAAATGGAATCTTTATTAGACTGCTACAACGAGATTAGAATTACAGACTTCTAGTGTAATGGTTTCAATAGGGATAAAAAATTGAAACATCCCTGAACAGCGTTCCCGGCCTGCTGCTCTGAATCACAGTATATTGGATAAGTACTTATTACAGTACCTTTGTTTTCCAGTTGACAGCACAAAGCCATGGCAGATACTGGGATGCATAACTTCCACGATGACCACCCACCACCAGGGATGGGGGGCGACGAGTGCTCTGCTTCATCACACCACAACATGGTGGTGAGTTCCTCCGTTTTTTTACTAGTCCAATATAAAAATATAGGAATAGTCCACTGCCTACAGTGGTCCAGAGATGGGGTCGATCCAGTCATTTTACGTCGTAGGCTTTAATGAAGAAGCCCTATGATTGAAGGAGTTAAAATTAGTTGATGGCTACAAGATAATTCCAAGTATTCTGGAAGAAAACTTCGACTCACTAGAATGAATATCCAACTCGAAGGACCATTATTTTGACTATTTCCATCGTTATGTGTCATAAAATAAAGATAACCCCAGCGGAACTTCGACCATATCTACCCTACTTTCATCGTTATTGCTAGTTGGATAAAAATAGGGGTCTGTTAATGTCGTTACAATTTCGTTGACTTTGAACTCATTCGATTCCGATACTGTTACAGTACTCGTAGTTTTCAAATCCTTACCGACAACGAAATGAAGATTGTTTGCTGGTAATTGTTACAATGTCGTTTATCTGTGCAACAAAGTGTCCAACTGGCCGCTATCGAACTAACCGCATTTGCGGTCGCTCCGTTGACATTGACATAGACGAGACACGCGCGTTCCCACACGGCTCCCACAGATAACGACACGGCTACATTAACAATTTTGGACACTTTTCCACCGGAAGTGGGTACCCGATACCTACATAAATGTTATGAAATAAAAGTCATACAACATTGACTATATAAGGAAAATGACGGCATAAACTAGACAGATAACACAAAGAAGTATTGAAATTAGACTTCATTTTTTTTAAATTAATTTTTAGAATACCAGCGCTGTTGGCATTTTTGTCTACAGCAATAAGCTATAAGTTGTGACCCTTTTCACAATAACAGCAGACTTGCATAAAGGCTTACCTAACCTACGATTGTGATTCTGCTGAGCATAGCAACCGATGGCTTAGCCATCCCATCTCCGATATTTATTATGCAACGCCCTACAAATGCTCGAAAGTAGAAATATCTTCTCCGGTATGAGGATGCATGGAAAACTCCACTTGAACCCCCTGTTTCGACACGGGAATTCGAACCATGCACTGGTGGGAGATGCAATAGTTACCGTATTGAAACAAACAAAAAATCAAACGTAGTTCTGAGATTACAGAGCGTATGCCGCTTTCCATTTGTAACATAGTAGCTAACTGTATACCAGTCTATATGATACAATACTGTATGCATCACCCAATGCCCCGAATTTTGCAGAAGAGCGTGGAAATGTGCAAAATCCGTGTTAGCGCGTGCGTGTTTGTTTGTTTGCGATTCGCGGCGCAGCGCGTCCTGCGCGCGCGCACCGGCTCCGAATACTTGCGCCCATTGTTGAGCCACTTGTCACTCATGGCCTCGAAACTAAATATTTTTTTATTCAGCTAAACTAAAATATTTAAATATTTTTTCTCTCTCTCCTCTGATATTTCAGTTTTGAAAACTATCAGATATTCACTGACTTTTCTTATTGTGATTCTTCACAATAAGAAAACTTGCGTGTCTACTGAGAAGAAAATGAATTTAGAAATTGTCAATTTATAATGCACTAATACCACCCCTGTTAAAACGTAGAGAGCGTAAGCATCACCGCGGGGCTCTATGTTCATAGATAAACAACACAATAGATCCGTGTGGGACTGTTACAAAATAATAGATGAATTATCTGCGCCAGCGCCACTATCGGCCAACCCGCAAACTGTCGCCTCTTCACTCACTGCGTCACGTTACCTACACCTACTATTTAGATTCCGTGATTACCACATCATCACATCACGCCGGTTCGGTAGGGGTTCCCCGATAAGGTATCTTGTCCGTTTAGAAAAGAGGAAATACCTAGATATACATTTAGATTGCGGAACTACCTACACTCAAAATAAACTTGGTACTTTTTCAGTGTTATCTAAGACATTTTACGATCGATAACTAAGAGTTTTAAAATAGTTTCATATAGACAAGACAGCCTTTCGGTGAACTTTTTCTTAAATCTCTGTATTTTGATCTAGAAATGAAATTTATTTTATTCGCACGAAACACGGTACATATAAGATAGGGTAACTATTCTCTAAAAACTTTGTTAATATACACATATGATTCGCTAAAGACGCAGAAATAGTAACTTGAAATACAAAACTCGTACATAAGAAAAAAAAAATCGGAAAAATAAGATCTCTAATTATTTCACATTTAAAGCTCTGCACGAAATCTCTTTAGTCTTAAAAAAATTAACCAGACATTGTCTCTCCTTCCAGTTCCACGCGGGAGTATGCCAGGAGATCCTGTTCGCCGGCTGGATGACGACCTCGTCGTGGGAGCTGTTCGGCTCGGCGGTGGCCATCTTCCTGGCGGCGGTGCTGTACGAGGGTCTGAAGTATTACCGGGAGGCTCTGCACGGCCGGATCTCGCCCGACAACGGAGACTCCCGCGTCAACATCACCAAGACTGAGTGCGGCGCGAACGGCGCCTGCAACAGCACCGCCGTTGTCAAGTGAGTACGGCCCACAACGCGCTATTGAAATGTTCCTAACAACGTTACTATGTTGTTGTTACAATGGGTCATACCAGTTAGGAGACTGCAGGGAATTTGGATGATTCCTGTATCTAATTTACATACTGCACTGCACCTGGATGGAACTCCATGTCTTATATAGTTACATAAGAATTCTACACACTTTACTAATCCAACGTCAGCTTGGATTGTACTATCCCGGCTTGGATTGTTTCTAGGTTTACAGAATAAAAGTCAATATGATTGAAGGTGAGTTTTCGTACAAATCTTCTAAGATAAAAAGACCTGGCACGAACCTTTCTTCTCCTTTAATCAACTGTTACCTTCTCTCCCAGGTACTCCATGACGTCACCGGGCCACATCGCGCAGACGTTCCTGCACATCATCCAGTCGACGGCCTCCTACCTGCTCATGCTGGTGTTCATGACGTACAACGCGTGGCTGTGCATAGCGCTGGTCCTCGGCCTCGCCACCGGCTACTTCTTCTTCGGCTGGCGTAAGAGCAGCGTCGTGGACGTCACCGAGCACTGCCAGTGACGTCGTTAACTGCACCTGACTGCTCCTCATGAACTTATCTTTAATCTGGAGGCTATTCTTCTGCTTTCGATACATGAATGCTACAGAATTGCCTCCGTTCGTCTATGCCATGATCGTATGAGGTTCAACCAATTTGTGAGAGACTTTAGCCCCATTTGCACGAGACGTAAAATTTACTTGGATTTATGAGGGTTTCATTCGGTTTTATGCTGGCATCTTTTGATTTTCAGAAATATGCTCAGTATGAAATTTCATCGTAAGGTAATTTCCAAAGCTCGGTTATATTTTTTTTTGTTAACTTTTGTGTGAGTGGGGCTTCATAGAAATATAGATACCTAATAGTAATATTGCTCATCAGGTGGCATCTGTGTTATTATAATTTACGATACCGACTAATCTATATCCGTAACGGAACTTAAAAACTTCTTAGAAGCACTATTGTATTTGTTTCGAGTTACGAGTACACAGACTGAAGTTTAAATTGCTTAGATTTCATTACAAGTTTCGTAAAAAGTTAATTCAAACTGAATTAGCGGTAAATTGTAAATATACCGTATTTTTTGTCTACCAAGCTGCAACAGCCATAATCTGTACACAAATCGATCAGTTCCAGATGTTGCCATATCGACAGTAAAAAGACTTGCACCACGGAAATGTACAAAACTATTTTAATGTACAAATAGAGGAGAGACCGAACGGGTGGCTGGTCCATTTCTCTTGAAAATACATTTCTCTACGCGGTATACTTATGTCGTAATGTGTTCGGACACTTCTTTAGGCGATTGTCTATAAACATGTCTTCCAGTTAAGGTACGAGTAGGTACTGTTAGTGTGGATATAGTCCTCCTCGTCGAAACCGACGACGGCGACTCCCTTCAGTTCCTAGCATGCGCTCGAAAGTGGCTGGCGAATCCGAACTTGGCTCGTGAAGAATCTATTGTGGATAGAGTGTGTGCCAGGGTTGGTGCCAGGTCACATTAACTGCCCCACACTGACGATGTGAGCAACCTCTCCGTTTTTTTTACCTACCTCTACTTAACTGACGCACATTCTAGTATGTCGATATTATCCACTTTACCGTACCTACCTGCAATGTATAAAACTACGACTCTATTGAAATATTAATAATAATATTATGGGTTGCAGAAAGAAACTCTTATTTGGCAGAAAGGAACTCTTATTTTGCAGAAAGGAACTCTTATTTTGCAGAAAGGAACTCTTATTTTGCAGAAAGGAACTCTTATTTTGCAGAAAGAAACTCTTATTTTGCAGAAAGGAACTCTTATTTTGCAGAAAGGAACTCTTATTTTGCAGAAAGGAACTCTTATTTCATTAATTTCATTATATTTGTATGTTTTTGTAATGCAGCGTTTTTTACACCTACTTATAGTATAGGTGTGTTTTTTGTTTATGTCTATTTTATTTGCACAAAAGAAAGGAATTGCTCAAAAAATATACCTATGTCTTTTACTAATATATCACTTAAAGAAAAAATGTAAAATATATTGTCAATAACTAATGAATTACCTACCTGGGTAAAAAGAAAACGACGTATACCTACCTGGGTAATCTATGTGATATTATGTATTTAGCTCTATTAAAGTAAGAATACCTTCATATCTTTATAAAGACGAGGTAACTATAACATAGTTAAATTATATAAGACACATGTATTCCTACTTTAAATACAGGTTTCATTTCCATCAAGTCCATTGTATCTACAATAATTCGAGGCTAGATCTACATAAAATACCTGAACGATTTCGATTATTAACCACACTATTTCATTTTACTTAGGTAAATATGATATGGCAAATTATTGTCATAAAATAGAAGTTGCTCAAGTGATCGGTTTAATACCTCACACCCTTTTATGTATTACCTACACAGAAAACGAATGAAATAACATGATACAATGCTAGCCCTAGACATGCTCTAAATGATGTTTTTAATATAATCAATTTAAGTGACTTTAAATATGTTTTGTACTATTATTATAGAAATAAAAGTTAATGCGTGACAATACTTCCTTTAATCTTCACATTCCTGTTTTCTGCTACGACCAAACACGAACTTGTACCAGAAAAACCTTGTATGCAGGGTGGACCGGATAATAGTAAAAGTAATACGATTCTGAGCTCTCCGATGATGAAAATAGAAACTATCTATCTTTGCCTATCGATTAAAACACTCTTTACCGAAATCGTATCAAAAACCAGGCCACAGTATTTTTTTGAAAATTGCTGCCGGAGAATGTGTGCTAATTTTGCGTAAAAGTTATTAAAAAAATGGAAGCTTATTTTTCAATTGGGAATTTGATAGACTTCTCATTGTTTTATCATATTGAATGCTTGTTTTTTTGTAAGGTCATTGGTTCAAATGTAACACGCAAAGCCAGTATACCGGCCACATTTTCTCGACTGGTGGCCGGACACTGGGAAAAACAGACTTTTTCGGAAAATATTTTATTACTCAAAAGCTGTAAGTTTTAAAATTATAAATTTAATTTAGTATAATCTCAAGGATATGACAAAAAATACTAAAATATTTCAAAACATGGAAGTCGTAACTGGCGGCAGATATAAGCGCTCAAAGTTGAAACTCCCTTAAAAGCCCGGGCACTAGGCACACCACCCTACCTATACTATAAATTCATAGAGGGGCTCATAGACTAGCTGCGAGCAAGATCATTTTTTTTTATTTTTTTATTTTATTTCAAAAAAAATTTCACAGTATAACAGTTATACTAAGGCACTGTGAAATTCAACAAAAATATATCTATAAATAATTACATACTAACTGTAGAGGGACGCACATCCATACTCTCACAGAACCTCAGACACTCATCACGCACACTCGCCCATCGACTTGCAAACACATCACAGTCTGGTGCTGACGCGAGAAGCGCGTTGAGATTCTGCAGAGCACGCACAAGAGGCGATTTACTGTATGAAACAGTGCGAGCTGACGGCACTGCTAACAGACGGTTCCGACGAGACCGGAAATTAAATATATTAACAGGAGGGACAGACAGGCGGACAAGTTTCTCCACCAATTCGGGACAGTCCGATTCCCCACGCAAGATGCTACTAGCAGTAGTTAGT
The DNA here is from genome assembly GCA_947369225.1 of Hofmannophila pseudospretella. Lineage (NCBI taxonomy): Eukaryota > Metazoa > Arthropoda > Insecta > Lepidoptera > Oecophoridae > Hofmannophila > Hofmannophila pseudospretella. The sequence continues at coordinate 13,061,145 of OX376330.1, read as the reverse complement.
AGGACGTAATTACGCCTCACTTCTAGTGAATTAAACCCCAAGACTCCAAGCAGGAATTTCGTTGGATATAAAAAAGGGTAGTACCCATGCATTTTCTTATATAAAAATCTCAAAAACGCCTTTTGAATTTTCTCTAGAAGTGAGGCGTAAGTAATCTCATGTGGATTCCATACTACTGAAGCAGTCTCAAGCTTACTCCTAACTAGGGCGTTGTAAACAAGTTTTATGGCCCTAGTGTCATAAATTGATCGTATAAAATAACCCACGTTGGATGAGGACCACTCTAGTGAGGAGAGCATGTTAAACAGTTCGTCCCAGGTGTTGTCGTTCGACAGCATTCGTTAAGCCATGTCAAAGTCAAAGGCCTACGGGCGGCCTCAACAACTCTGACCATAGGTTGAGCGGTCTTATCGCTAAGAGCCATCTCTTCCAGACAACTTTTTGGTAGAGTATTTTTGTAGTAAAAGGATTAATCCTTACTCAGATTAGAACGTATAAAACATAAATTCTCGGATTGCTCAAGGATGAGTTTGATATCGGTAGCTGAACAACTTATTTTAGGTATTATGTAGCTATTGAATTTGTGCGATCCCCAGATTCCAGGGATCTTTCGAGGGCGAAATAAACTAAAAAGAACGAGAGACTGTCCAAGGCAGGCAATAAATACTAATGAAAAACCAACTCACCAGCGTCTCAGCCCGAGATCACCCGTCGGCGCCGACAATGTCCAAAATTCTGGCAGTTTTTTATATCACAGAAGCACCAGCACTGTATCGGCACTGCGAGGAGTCCATGGAGGTGATAGTTCATAAGAGATGACGAAATTCGGTTATACGCGCACAAATCGCCGCTGTCTCAAGGGCTGTGTTTCCGAGACTGTGTCAGTGAGTGGCAATCAACGATAAAAATTACCCTCACTGGACATTAATATTCAACAGAACGAAACAAAAACGAAAGCTAAAACTACCTACAATAACTGTCGCTAATGTAAACAAAACTTATGAACTTGGTATGCGTGGTACGGATTGTACAGAATTTATATGTCGACATATTTTTAGAAAATGGCATAGTAATAAAGTAACTATAATCTACGCTCTAGTTTAGAGATTGAGACTAAATTGAATGAACCAAACAATTCAGAAAAGTTTAGATTTTATTTTAGCGCCATCTGTTAAAATAATATCATTTCTGTCTACTATGACATTCTTTATAGTGATATTTTTTTAAATATTGCTTATTCCCAATAGATGGCGCAGTTATCAATTTTAATTATTTTTAGTTTTATAATAAAACAAGAAGTTTTATTATTTTGTTACAAAAATAAGTCAGAAAATATTATGTCATAATGTACGTTACATAACTCTAATTAATAACTATTATTATAATTTTTACAAACCAAAAATGTGATTTACCAGTTTTTACGGACGAAAACATTGACACATTGATCCCGTCCAATTTCTGAACGAAATGTCATGCCATGTCAAGTGAAATGTCACGGACGGTGCTTGTTTGTCTTTTTATACTTTACTTGTTGATTTAACTACGAAATTGAGTGAGAATTAAGTGGAAAGTGCCAAAATTGCTGTGCAGAGAGCTATGTTATAGCGTGGATCGATCCAGCCGCCCGGAGGAGCCCTCGAGCCGCGTCCGCGAGGCCGACCGTTCAGGTAACGGTATTATTTGTTTTTGACGACGTCGATATAATTCCTTCCAATCGTCTTCACGTCAGTCGATTGTAATCTACTCATTATTCGCACGATATCGCAATTAACCTCACGGGGCAAGAGGTGTCGCGGCTGGGTGGACCGATGTCCGGAATGTGTCCATTCGCCAACTGACGCCTGGTGGAGCGGAGAGTGGCGGATCCGGATCCGAAGGCGGATGCGGAGTTGGTACAGAACCGGAACGAACCGAATCATCTAACAAACCTTTAGTAATCATTGTGGGTTTACAAAAATCATGTTAAATACATTATCAAATTCTGTTTTATTCCTGATTATGATAATGTTCCAATTAGATTCTAATAGGCTAGCTAGCTAGGGAAAGTAATCTTGTTATTGTAATCAAATTTAAAATAATGTTAATATAATTCAAGAAATTCACTACAAATACTGTTTAGTCAAAAAATCCTTAGAAAGAAGTGACTTATCTGACATATTTTAATAATTAAAAAATGGCATTCATATTTCTAATGTGTATAAATAATTTCAAGTTGTAAATAAATACCAATTACAATTTCTAATGAAAAGTAAATGAAGGGTATGAATATCAATCAATCGTAGACATATACATAAAATTCTAGAGCACCTAGTAATGGATCTCTTACAGCGTTCCTTATTAACATAACATCCTTATTTTACATCTCTACCATCAAAAGAATGCAACCTATAAAACTTCCCATACACGTGATCCCAGAAGGTTAGCGACTGGCTGGTCCCAGGCTCATTCATGGCCAGAGTGTGGTCGAACACCAGGTAGGTAGCTTTGCTTATGTCGTCAGTCTTATTGTCCATTTCCCTCGCACACACCGGCTGCCATATCACAGGGACCAGCGACGTGGTCAGGGGTGTCGGGTCACTGGGGAACAAGGAATACCAGAAGTAAATAAATACTAGTAGCAGTATAATTTATATGTAATTCTATACAGATGGAATGAGTCCAATCTGTCTCATTTTTTTTCTTATGATAATACTTTTTTTTAAATTGGCCTTTATTGAGTTTCAGGCACAATAATTCCGCCAATGTTGCGTATTAGACAAAAAAGAGAAAAGAGAATTGGCCGGTTAGCTCTTTAAATTTTGTGACTTTTTTCATGCTGTGAATCAAAAGTCGACCGCACCATCTAAAATAAAACAACACAAACACTTGCTTTTTACCACCTGTGTCTGACTTTGACACACAGGTGTTGCCAAGATAATATCTACAGATAAATCTAAGTACAAAAAAAATATATGCCTCTGTTTAATTCTTCATGACTTACTAATTGATAAATTATTATAATCTTCTAACTCTGAAGATATGTAATGATTAATTATTGTTTTACTATTTCATTGATAAAATGTTTACATTGTAAGTGTTTAGTGTTAAGTGCACGAAGTAGAAAACTTACCCCATCTTCATAAAATTGCTCCACAGTGTCACTAATTTCATAGAAATCCCTTCTTCAACATTTTCCAAGTCTTCTTTTGAAAATATATAGTCAAGTACATCATACTTTGCACCAGGATTACTTACTAGGGCGGTGTTGTATGTAAACCTCATAACGTAAACGGGCAATGCGCTTTTTGAAGCGAATAGTATGGCAAATTTTATGACAGGGTACTCCATGAATATATCATTGACATAGTCTATGTAGTTTTGAATTACGTTCTCATCAAATATGTCTTTAAAGTAAAAGTCTTTTATCAACTCGGACATTCTGTGTCTTGTTGACTCTGTGCTAAACTGCAGGTTGTTAGGCAGTAATTCTTCAAAAGTTTCTGGTATCACATGAAATCTTTCCGAGTTTTCTTCTATTAGGGATACTTCCTCAGCATTTGTGTAAGTTATCAGCATCGGTACTCTGTCAAAGTTTCCCTGATTTAATATCTCAATAGGATCTTGATCTATGAGGCTGTGTGAATAGTAGAAATTATTTTCAACGCACGGCAAGAATATCATAGATGTATTGAGCAAGTCCGTTACTGGCATTTGTTTGTAAAACTTTTCTAATTCTTTAGTATCACCTTCATCTTCGTATCCTAGGGATATTGCAAAATTGAGGGCAGAAGAAAAAGGATCGTAAGCCATCGCTGATGGTGATAGAACTGAACCAGAGTCTAGAATGACTCTATGTATGAGACTTTTCGTCAGCCCTGACAGGAGCAGTAACTCAATAGACACAGCTCCCGATCCTGTGCCAAAGACGGTGATATCGTGAGGATTTCCACCGAAGTTAGCAATGTTGCTCTTCACCCAGTAAAGAGCTGCCACCTGGTCCTTAAGGCCTGCATTTCCCGGTGCCTCAGGAGTGCCCAGACAGAGGAAACCGAGGGCTCCAAGGCGATAGTTGAAAGTTACTATCACGAAGTCTTTGAGAAACCTCGAAGGAGGCTGGAAGGCACCCCATCTGGAAAAAAAATGCAAACAATTTAACGTGTGAACCTCGTCGTCGGCGTTAACCACAGAACTCGGACTAGTAGCGCTCTCTCTTCTAGAATGATAAAGTGAGCACTGACAGCGAGCTAAAGGGTTTGACATTTGCCATTTCAATGCCCGACTAATGTTGGGAAAATGCTCAAATCGCAAGCGCCCAAACTTCTCTAGCGAGCAATCTGAGGGTGAATTTCAAAATCTTCGGTGTAAACGTAATCCCATTAGACAACTTTGAGTTGCGCAACCCTCTGCCTAATTCCCACTAATTACTTTCGGGGAGATACAGGGTGCGTTCCGAAACTCCATGTCAATTATGTTGTCACTTGCGCGGGGCACATCAGAGCCCGGTGACGTTCGCCGCACGCGATCGCCCCGCCCACCTGTTCCCTGTGGACCTTTAACCGACAGCGGGTGTGAAGGCCGGCAGTGGAGAGCTGTTGCTTTCAAAACTTACTTCACAGTCGTGTGTTTTAAAAAGAAGGGAGACCAAGCAATTTTCGACAACTTCGACATTACAGTAAAGCGCTGGTAAGAGATTCTTTTTCTATTCAGAATTACATATTTTATATATCTCCTTGATAAGGTGTTGGAGTGTTTTTAAAAAATTTAGGTACATAAATGAAACAGACCACAAAATTGTATCTGACACGTTGTATCTTGGATTTCGTTCGTTCGTTCGACTACCGTTCGGATGTCAACGCGCGACGGATGGTTATACTTGAACATATTTATCGGTCATCAGTTCAAAGACGGAGAAATAAAATTATAAAATTGCACCGCAGCCGACAATAGGTTTCCCGTCATTTCCCACCAAAGTTAACAGAGTTGATCTAATATCCAACCCTCCTACTACAATACTTGCAAGAACTGGGATGGCTGATGTGATGAGGGGACGTGTACTAAAGGTACTAACTGATCGATAATCGACAATTATGGTCCGGACACGGCTCTCTGGCTCTCTTTGAACACGTCACGATTCCATTCCAGAGTGCGCCGAATAATAATAGTGCTCGTAGAATGCGCCGCGTCCGCGCTCGCGTCTTAGTTATGTCAATCGAGGCGGTGAGACCTACCCGGCCTGGAACCCCCCGTCGTGCACGAGCACGAGCACGGGCAGCACGCAGCACGCGGTGGCGGCGACGCGCTCGGGCGCGAACACGTTCACCACGAGGCAGTTCTCCTCGCCGCCGCCAGCCTGCGCGCACTTCACGCGGTGCGTCGCCTCGAAGATGCCGTCCCACTGCGGCGGCGGCTCCGGGGCCTGCACGGCCAAGACTCTTGAAATTGAAAGCCTGTCAGTCGCTCGAGGCATCGTGGATGTTAGTTCTCCATTTACGAGTAAACACAGGTTCTAAGCAGCTTTAGAAATATGTTACGAGACCAGAGGGTAGATACGAGTAATTGTATTAAATTCGATTTCACCAAGACATACCTACTACTTACTTTACATCGATGTTAGTTTAATCGTACATAGTACAGTGGGACTATGTACGATTTTGGGGTTATAAAAACTTATTGCGATAGGGTTCCACAGAATATAGCTTGATGTGTCTTCCCGCCTTTTGTCCGAGATCGATTCCAGAATTATAATCTTTACGTTTTCATTTAAAATTGGACTCAATGATTGAAAACAACGTTTTAGGAAACCTGCATTTCTAAAAAGAATTTCAGAAATGTTCAGTGAAACTACAGGGCTGAATCTCATGTCCGTGCAATGTCACCATGGGTGTTTTAACCTAATTAATAGTAAACATCAGGTAATTGGAAAGAGAGTGACCATAAACACATGGAAAGTTACCATGAACCAAAAAGTCTATGTTCTCTACAGTATGTAACAAAACCGATGGCAAAGTCTAATGAGGAATGATCATTGTTTGAGGTCGGTAACCGAACTTCTTTCCGCATAATCCATAAGTACGAAATCGGTCAGATGAGAGCGCAAAACTGTTATATTTTGTATGTCTCATCAGCCCTGCCCGGCCAGCGTTTTGGGGCACAGGCCTCTCATTGCACAATGGGGGTGAAGGGGGGTACGGGCCATGATCCACCAAGCGGGCCCAGTGCGTATTTCACTCGTCTTCGGGAACTTGTTTTCCTCAGACATTCCTCACGAAGTTTTCGAGCAGTCGGTAAATGTACGTAAGTCTTCTAAAAAATCCGAAAAACTTATTAGTAGTACATAAAATCTCGGACCCGCAGCGATTGCACGGTTTCGAATCCGGACTTCCCGCGTGGGAACAATAATTCATCAAAAGTTATTAATTTCATTGCCATTTCCTGACCAACTCCCTTTCGCTCAGAGTTTGTCACCCTGTATAGAGGGGTATAGAGGGGTGCTCTGTAGAGCAAGTCGCGTGTTGTTTACTGCCAACACGACGTCAGCGAAGGCCTCTACCCTCCACTCGATCCCGATAGCGATCTACATCCCGCAAATGAGATTAGTGCGGGATTGCGTCAGCCGTTGCCGCGCGGCACGGCTATAAACTATTGCGATGTGGAAGGGTGGAACTGTCCTCAGCACTTGAATCGTCCTCGGGCAGATAAAGGTTGGTCGTTTTGGGAAATGGACATTCTGCATCCAAACGGTTTTAAAATTTGTTAGTCGTTAAACTAAGATTTTATATTGTATACCTCAGGCGCGACCTGGGACCGCCTCACATTTTGAGAAATTGGCGTCATACATGACAAGTTTTGATTGACCAACTTGTACCGGTTTTTTTTTTATCTATCGGGATAAAAAAAACATCCAGCATAACATTCAGCCTCAAACGCGGAGGTTTTCTAAATATTCCTTAAATAAGACGGGTGGGGAGACAATTCTACGTCGATACCTTCGCGAGCGCCAGCCAACCATTAATTAGTTAGTTACATAATATGGTCAAACAAAACCCACAAATTCAGCAACAAAAATCGCAAATGACGTAATCCTTGTTATGTCGTCCCATGGGATATGTGGCAAGTGGCAACAAACAGGAGTGACCTTGAACCGGTGGGGCGGGCGCACGGGCCGTGCGTACGGCACCCCAAGGAAGACGTAGTGCGGCGGGCGCGCCGAGGACAGGTAGCCGCGCACCAGGCCCGCGCGCGTCGCCACGTCCCGGAAGGCGCGGCGCGGCACTGTCGTCCGCCCCGCGGTCGCTACGCAGCCCCACGCCAAAACGACCACCAGCGCCCGCACTAGCATCACGCGTCAGACGCGTTTTCGCTCATCGTCGCCGACTCAGCCAGTCTCTATCTTCACCGATGTGCGCTCGAGGGTATGGAGCTGCCGGTCAAAGAGTTCCACAAGAGTGTTAAATTAGTTAACTCTCATTGTCACCACCGAGTCCTCCCACTGCCTTTCGATCTTCACCGATGTGTTCTCGAGGGTATGGCGCTGCGGTTTCACAAGAGTGTTAAATTAGTTTAGATTTTCACCATCAGCAAAGTTATTTGCTGCGTTCTTCTGGAGAGAGGTTAGTCTCCAGGTTTTGTCTATTAGTGTTTATTGTCTGTACTGTGCCGTCTGGTCCTCCTGGCTTATGTAATCTATCAACTGTCGGGAGAGTCGACTAGACACTTGGAAGAATTGACGTAAGTTTCAAAGTAATCCTTATCACTATCATCTAAAACGGCGTCCATATCCGTACAGCATAATCATTGGAAGCCTATTTGTGCACTAACGACTCATAAACTTGAGTGACGTCCGCGCCGGCGTCGGTCAAACTTTATAACCGAATTATTCTCACATTAGTGGTTAATGGTAAATCCTGCTATTAGAGGAGCCACCGGCGCAGTCCACGTCGCACTGCCGAAGCCGGAACACTCGATACCTCGCGCATTGTGTAAACATAGACAATATCATAACAACTTGTTGTGTAACCTAAACAACTCGCGTTTATTATTATTTTGGATATTATATTTGGACAGTTAAAGCTGTTATTGATAATATAAACTGTTGTTCATTATAGCTCTCTACGAAGTGCTAAATCTGTGCTCCGAATGGATGTGGAATTCGTACGTTTCTTTTGGGGGTTCGAACGGTGGGGCGGAGCGACCGGGTTGAAGTGATAACGTCACTCGGTTGTTTGCCCATCGTCTGGCCTTCGACTCGACTTTCGCCGTCATATCCCGACTATTCAAATACCTAAGCGGATTAGACCGGTCCTGTATATAGGTATATTTCTAATTTCTTTTACACATAAATAAATGAGTCACAATATTGAGCGTATACATGTATTTCTAAACATACCATTTACAATAAATAATGTGAAGATCGCGAAGTATTTTACTTACAAAGTACATGGCTTAATTTAAATCATTAGTGAAATCGATGCTCTCAGACCAATGAATGGTTCCACTCCCCTTTTCTCTATGTACTCGTATTTGGCCGCAATGGATTTGGCTAATAGTGTACAGTTAGGTTACATGAAAGTATACTTGGCACTGATTAACAAGAACTTGCTAGAAGCCGAACGTGACCGTCACGGCCAAGAGCACAGGGAATAAGCAAGTTTGAAGTGCAAGCGCCAGGTTGTGCTCGATGAAGTGTTTGTCGTATATCTCGCTCCAGAGGCGCATGCGTTCCTTGTGCAGGCCGGTCTCCGACGTCAGCGCCGAGCCTATCGCCAGCCAGCTCTCCTGCTCGTCTTCTACCTTCAACAGCTCTTGCCAGTTCACGTCCTCGTCTTCGTCAGTTGTTAACGGGATCCTTTAACGATCAGAATAATAGTGGTCAAAATTCGAATATATTGGAACTTAAAACAAGGTAAGAACACAATACATAACTTCACGCTATGTCCCTTGCGGGCTAGAATGAGAGAATCGAGCGCCACAAATCTATCTTACCGCGCTTCTCTTGCTCCCTCAACAGTCATTCGTCGTTTCACGCATACTGGCTCGCATGTTTCACTAGGCGAGTACTAAATATAAAAGTAGTTACCCAGTCTGGATGAAGCTAGCCCACAAGTCAGTCACCCAGGTGAGGACGCGATCCTCGTCGGTGTCGGGGACCGGCACCTTCTCGTCCTGTGTGAACACGTAGCCCACCAGGTCGCCGCGCACCGCGCCCTTCACCGGGTTCGTCAACGCATTGTGCTCCCTGTTGAACTCTCCCACGAAATTGAATTCGTACAGGAACACCTTGGCTCCGCATTTGACCAAAGAGCGTGCCGCTCGCAGCACTGGCCCGAGATACGACGCGTCAGTGTAGCAGAGGGAAAGTTTCTCCACATTTTCTACGTTAACGTTACTCTCCTGAAAGCATTCTTTTTTTACTCTCTCGCCTACTTCAACTTTCTCTGCACTTCTTGAAAAGTGGAGATCGTTGGGTAAAAATAAGGAGAAGTCTTCGTTGAGCTGTGACAGACTGTCACCCCCATGGTCCAGAGCCTCATGCATTCCTGCGTGGTTAGCGGAACCCATCATGAAATCTATCTTGATTTCGGTTTCATTGTGTTGCAGAATCGCCCAAGGAGATTCAGTCATAAATGCATTTGTATCATTATCATTCTCTATGCAAGGTTTAAATCGGACATTATTTGCAGAATTCGCTATTCTTTGAAGATCCGTGCGACTTATAGTGTTCGGTGCCACTGTTGAAGCTGCGTTGACTGCTTTTGCTACTTGTCTAGCAGTGGCAATGGGATCGCGATCGATAGCCCAATGAGATAGTACGGAACCACTCTCTGTGATTGCTCTTGTGAAGTAATCTTTAGATTTCGCAGATAATGCGAGATAGCCCACCAAAGCTCCCGATGAACCGTCGCCGCTCACAGTAATACTAGACGGATCGCCTCCGAATCTTTCAATATTATGTTTCGTCCAATTCAGGGCCAGCGTTAAGTCTTTCAAGGCTGCGTTTCCTGGCGCGATCTCGTTTCGGAGGCACAAGAACCCGAACGGTCCAAGTCTGTAATTAGGTAAAACCAGTATGATTCCTTTTTCGATCAAGTGCTCTGGACCGTAGATGGACGGGTCACCGCTGCCGGTGAGGAAATTTCCGTCGTGGATGTGGAAGAGTACTTTGGCGCCAGTCGCGTGCTGCGGCGCGAACACGCTCAGGGTCAGGCAGTCGAGGCTCCCGACATAGATGCGGTCGTCTCGCAGCTGCGGGCAACGCTTGTTGTGTTCAGCGACTTCATGTATTCCTGTCCATGCCCGTGGTTGTGTTGGCGGCTGAAAGCATAAATGTAACGAATTTAACTTTTAAAATTGTACATTATTTCTTTGTTCACGACAAAGTAATAATAATAAATCTAAAATGTTACTGTACCGTAAACAGTCCTGTAAGTGCTCCGTAAGGTATATCGATGTAGCTGGCTATTGATATATCGTCTAAGAGCCTGATGGACCCACGCACCTTTCCATGCTCAGTAGAGATGACTTCATCTTCATCTGATGTTATACTTTCACTTTCAGAACTTGGTGCTACGGGTTCGCTTCTATCACCGGCATTCTGACTGCTGTTATCCCCGGTGGATGATTCCGACTCTTCTTCAATAGAGGGATCAATATTACCGTTATCCCCTGTGGATCCGTTCTCTTCATCGCTTTCAAGTGTTTCTATATCTTCGTCGGAAATCTTGGGGTCAGAATTAGGAACGCTTTCGTTGGAATCAGTTTCTTGAGTGCTACCACTTTCACCGGCTGAATGACTGTTGCTTTCTGGTAACTCTAATTCTTCAGAGGTTTCTAATTCGTAGGTGTTATCTGTGTCTTCAGTAGTTACCGGGTTAATGTCTTGTTCCTGCTTGTTGATATCCTTGTCTATCGTTATATGCTGGGCGCAGACCGCCATCGCGAGTGCGATACTCAACCATAGCGTCTCTTTCCACCGCATTGTGCACTTGGAACTCTCTCACGCTGAACATTCACCTGCAAGATCGTTATCAACAGCTCAGTGAATCTATAATTTCAGTAATGAATATGACGCCATTGGAAATGGTTTCAATTGAAATGTATCAGATAAACTACTAGAGTTAAGTGCTGTTTTTATCAGAGATATGTTGTGTTGGATTATCAGCAATCTTTTCGATTGGTTGAATCCAATGATTGGAAGTTTATTTAGGTTTGAAATCTCCTTAAAACAAGGTTCGGTACCGATCCAAGACTAGATATTGACAGCTGATAATATTACGATTACACCGGATTTTATCCTTTTTCGTATAACTTTCAACAGTTATTAAGGTTGGTTGGACTCACCCAGAGGGCAGCATGGGTTCCGTCACGTGAGGCCGCTCCCGCGCTGAGCTCGCCACTGCCACGGTGCCGGCCGATAAGCCATCGATCCCATGTGGGACAATCGCCTACACAACTGCCTATATCCTGCCTGGCTCGCGATTCTAGCACGTTCGACACGCAGAACTCGAACGCTTCTCGCACATTTGTTCGTGTCTATCTATGTGAAAGAACGAGACAGGACTAACGTCGCATTCGATTGGAAGTCGAGCCCTGCGAGAATCCCTCTCCTTTCCACTTCCTAGCATTTAACGGCAGGCTTGTTTTATGCCATTGTTAAGATTATTCGATTCTATCGAGACTCATTCGCTCACATGTGATAAGACTTTTCGTATTCAGAGTCTGGCGCTTGGAAGAAATCGTTAAAAGAGATAAAGGGCGTCAATTGCATTTCGATCGAATGAGCTGCCCTGCAGCAGCACACATATGATTTTTACTTCACTCAGTAATAGTTTTGAGCTACTCATAAGTAACCAACCAAAAGTGCTGTGTATTGATAGAAATAACTTTTCCTCGTAGTAGTACTGAAAGCTCTGCTAACTTGCTACTTAACCCTGTATCTCCAAACTCACCACTCCATGAATCGCTATCTAGCACTCGCTGATAACAGCTTCGCAGCGCATACACGAAAAATGGAGGCAGGAACTCTTTCGTTGACCTACTTCGCATCGCATGACTCTGCGGTTCCCATTGGAAATTACTGTTCATAATTTAAAGTCGCTCAACGAGCTATGGCGAGGGCTATCCTCGGTATATCGGGGAGGGGGTCAACAAAGTGTGACATCGTGAGACAAGGGGGCGACGAGTCATAAGCTTCGTGGCGTCACATGCGTAAATATAAAAGAAGAAATTATACATAATATAAAGGAATGGGTTCAAAGTAGAGTTGCCACGAATAGTGATTTGGCCGAATACCGAATATTCGGCAACGCTGTCGGCAGAAACGCCGAATATTCGGCACAAAATACATGCTTGCCGAGGGCGTAAACTCGTAACAGACAGGCCGCAACCTGTCTTATTGTCACAACAAATACCTGGTTGCTACTTTTCTTGACCCACGTTTCAAAACAAGTTTCCTAGGATTGGTTCAAACTGAAAGAGCAAGACAAAAAATTCTTCTAGAAGCTCTGAAAATAAGTTGTGATTGTGATAAATCTAGTAGTACCGATGACGATTCTTCTCCACTTCGTAAGAAAAGAAACTTGAATGAAAATGATGAGACTATTGAAATACACGACAGTATCTGGAACTGTTTTGACGAAGTCGCTACAGATAATATGCGAAATAATAATGATGAGGATGTGGAGAAGAGTGCTGTGGCAAATGAGATGGATTTTTATTTAAAAACAATTCGCCTAGATCGGAGGGCAGATCCTTACAAGTGGTGGTCAGCAAACGAAAAACAATACCCAAGCCTCTCGAAATTTGCTAAAGTTTATATTTCGTGTCCTGGGAGTAGTGTGTATAGTGAGAGGTTATTTTTTGAAGCAGGTATCATTTACGACGAAAAGCGCAATCGTTTGCTACCAACAAATGCTGAAAAGCTTGTTTTTATCCATCACAACCTACCATTGATCAATTTTACTTACTAAAGTATTGTAATTAGGTAATAGAATACATATAATCTTGAGTAATATGTGGGTTTTTTTTCATGATTTGGTATTCGGTATTCGGCCGAATAGTACGCACTATTCGGCCGAATACCGAATACCAAATAAAAGTGGCCGAATAGAAATGCCTAATTTGAAATTGCAAAATATGTGACGACACACCAGGGGAGCGCCTGTGACAAGGAGAGGGGGGGGTCCAAAATCATGAAATTCGTGTGACGTAATTTATGGTTGGCCCCTAATGATAATTTTGTATGAAGAATCGTTACAAATCTCTACTACCTCTACAAAGTTGTTAAAATCTCTTTCGTATATTACAGGTAAACAAATCAAAGATCCATCACTACAGACAGAGAATCAAGACTGGTAAGTCATTATAACTTTTACTATTGTAATGTGCGGTATAAAAACAACTTAAAAACTTAACATTAAAGATTCTACAACGGTTTTACGTCGCTCTCGCATAATAAAACTTGTCGTAAATGTCGTCCCACATGTGCGTTGCACGAGTGTGCGGGAAAGGTCGCATTTGTAGCTGGGTACCGATGTCCAGCACTCGAGGGGAATGAGGATCTGCAGCCTCCCACCTCGTGTCGTCCTTAGATGAGGTTGGATTTCTGAAATGAAGCTAAAAATATCAGAATGATGAAGCGCAAAGGGTGTGACTTATCTCTTAGAGAGATCTTCCAGCAAACCCCAATTATAGGAATAGCATCACATTTAAATGACTGTGCTTTTACATTTAGTTGAAAAGGTATCTATGATTAAATTATAAAAATGTCTCACTATAGTTTCAAATATATCGTATTTAACAGATCCCTTTGAAGAGTCATGGCTCGAACATTGATTTGGTACATGATATATTGTATACTAAATCAATACCGCTAGCGCGTTTCATATCTTATCAAGTTATCACTGGGCATAGAGGGAATCAAACTACTTCTCTGAAACAATAACGGCACGTGCCGTTTTCCAATTCACGAGAGTGTGCGAAACGCAGCATAGATTATAAATATTATGGTTAAACTAAACGCACGCGTCAAGTCACGTCAGTGATCCGGCTCGAAGGACCACTATGTAGTATATGGCTACATTTATTTTAGTGAAACGAATTAAAAATTCATTTGAAATTTATTTATTTTTAATTATTTTTTTTGTTATTTCTATTAGTGAAGACCTATAATTGGCCGTTTGGTATACATATTGTCTAATGTGCTGATGGTTTTCAAATAAAATTAAAATTAATAAAATTAAAGTAATTATTTAGTTTTATGTACATAATTTTGCACTGTTCCCTATGATGATCACAAAAGACAGAGAGCGATGCCTCGTTTATATGTGCCAGAACGAGATGGAAGATTTGACGTGTGCGTTTAGTTTAACCATAATATTTATAATCTATGCTGCGTTTTGCACATAGAGTACTTGCAATGAAATACCTCACTGACACTTCGATTCAAAAACCGGTAATCGGAGGCCGTGGAGGCAATCTCCCTATCATTTCTAGTCTCTATTAATTGCCTTCCATATAGTTAAGAACGAATCGACATCTTCGATTTGTGACCGTGTCGCCCCAAGCGGGCCCAACCCAACTACATGCCCATACATATTGTTTTCCGAGACTACAGAGTTCTGTCTAGGTAATTAAAATATACCAGTATAACCGTTCTGAAAAGAAACAATAGCAAATCTACTTACAAATACTTGACAAAATTCACCCAGAGCCGCAGCAAATTCTCTTGAACAATCCCGTCATCACCTTCAAACGTCCTCCCATTTTCCGGAAACAAGTACGCCAGCTCGTCCGAGTGGGCCGCCCCATTCTTCCTGACTCCTGGCTCCGGAGACACTCCAGCATCACCCGAATATGAGAACTGGTAGTAGTACACCGGGGCGTGGGCCGAGGCGTGGAGACGGACGCTTCGGTGGATGTGGCTTACGAAGTAGGCGTCACTGTAATTAACGCGTTAAATCATTATAACACCGTTTACCATAGCTAGCCAGCTTTTGTCTGGCTGGCGACAACCCTTCTATGTGTAGTCGCCGTTGATGTGTTCGACGGGATTTATCGGTCGGCTGTGGTCATTTACCATCACATCTGCTTGCCTATCGAACCCAATTTATTAAAAAAAATTTTTTTGAGGTATTACTTTTATCGACTAACATCCAATCGCGTTGCTTTACAAGTAAACACTTGTCTCTTTATTACGGTTATTATCGGTAACTTAAAACATTGTTAATGATGCGATACAATAAAGCGAATACCTGTGATATGTGATCACTGACGCCATTGTAATGTTACTTCTAAAGTACATGTCTTTGACCTGCTTGGCGACTTGCGCTACTTCTCTCTCGTTCAGAAACTTCAGTTCCTCCGGTAACAGGAAACCTACGTCTCCGGACATCCTCTTCATCACTTTAGCTCGTTTTATTGTATAGGCAAATATATAGGCCTCCTCACTGTTATACCCGACTATCATTGGTACAGAATTAACTTTATTTGCCTTCAATAAATCCAACGGTGGTTCAGACAGTACTCGTTCTTCTTTCTTGTAATCCTTTTCTACGCAAATTCCAAACGGAAAGTACGGCATATTGAGATCATCACCCTTAGCCACTAAGTCCGCCGTATTAGCATTGATCAAAACTGATTCTACGTCATCGTCACGAGACAACATCCTCGCTAGTGACTCGGCTCGTTCTTTTGCATCGTAATTGAAACTCCATGGACTGAGGACTGTTCCGCTCTGCAGTATGACACCGTGGTATAATCCCTGAGCCATAGGAGACAACATAAGAGCTTCGACCATGGCTGCTCCGAAGCTCTGTCCTGCGAGGATCACTTTGGCGGGGTTCCCCCTGAAGGCGACAATATTGTCTCTTATCCATCGTAAAGCTGCTACTACGTCTTTCATTCCAGCGTTACCTGGTATTCTTTCCTCATTCAAGCAAAGAAAGCCTGACGGTCCTAATCTGAAAGTGAGGTTTTTTACAAGTTCTCAAAAAGTTCTCACATCAAAATGGCATTACTGCTGAAATACAAGGAACTCTTACCTGTGATATACAACCACCACAATGATCCCTCGCCGCACCAGCCTTCCCGGATTGTAGAGTCCACTCACGCCCCTCACCCATATTAGAACAGGCCAGGGCGAGGAGCCAGATGACGGCACGTGGACATCCAACTGCAGACACTCCTTGACCCTCGACGCCGAGGAACAAGTCGGCTGAGCCGCCTCTCGGACACCCAACCAAAAAGGCGCCAGGCCTGCCCGCTGAAACATAACAATATTTGCACGCGAATATAAACTGGATAAATCAATTACCGTGTAAAACCCCACCAAAACGAATAATAACACCAAACATCTGCTTTACGGTTAATGTAGAAACAATAGATTAGTTCCGCCTACGCATGTTTTGTTGACGCAAGTTAACGCCGCGGGGCGCCGCGCCGCGCCCTTTAGCTGAGGCCTAGCTTCTAAATCTTTTGCATGATCAGATGTCTTATATATTCCATATGAAAGAAGCGTCTAATATCTGATTCTCGTCTCACCTTAAACTTTGCTGTTGTTTCGTTGATTGTACCATATGGGATGCCGATGTAAGATACGTATCCGTCTTGGGATTCTCCGCGGAGCCTACCTTGAACTGTGATGACCACGTTTTGGGCAGTAACTGTCACTAAACACGTCAATAATATCAACTTTGTATCCAACATCCTAGTGTCTTGATAATTTCTGCTCATGAAATGGTCTATTGTAGATTTTCCTTCTTGTGAATAAAATGCGTTTATTGAACCTGTGCCTAGTCGGATTTTCTATAATCGACTGCTGTGAATCTATCATGGGTTCATGCACCGCATTCCCATTGTGATGGTGTCACGCACAACGGGTCACCGGCGCGCTGGCGGGGCTCGCGTGCAAAATTATTCAATTTCGCTGTTCGGATCATTATGAAATAATGTGGACACGGTCTTTAGGCGTGAAACCACACAACTGACGACTTGTCGACTCACTCTGTTAGGTAAAAAGCTTTATTAACGGTAGGTGCGTTTTTATTATCAACAAGAAATTGAATGCTGACATAGTTACATCTAATGATGTATTCGTGCAACCCTACTCGTACATCCAACACTATCACATTATTTAAAACAATTAATATCATTTTAGTGTAATTTAATTGGAAACGAAAATAATTAATCCTAATTTACAATAAATCTTCAATTGCTCTCGTAGATACTGTCGAAGAATTGCACCATGTCTTTTTGCTTCTGCGTGGGCTCAAACACGCGGTACCTCTTGGGGCTCAGGATGTCCTGGTATTTGAGAAGCTCTGCATCCACTGGCGGCCACAGCTCGTGCTCTAGCATCCTATCGTCGCACGTTGGATGGCTGAAATTGAAAATACATTCATTTTACATTGCGACAAAGAAATTGTTAAAAGAATATCAACCAACTTTTCCAATGGAATACAACCTGCAACGCATGAAGTTTTTAACGATCGTAGTCATCCAATCCTTCATGGAGTCGTCTCTGTTCCGCGGCGGGAAGGAGCGGTGCTGACCGAGCGCCGAGTTGACGCGGAAGATGTACGTCATGTCCTCCATATGTCCGGTGCCATCGAACTCCACGCCCAGGGTCTCCTTGATAACGCTGTGCTCCCCCTCGTACGCAAACTGATACAGGAACATCGGAGCGCCGCCCTGCGCCGCTCGCCATTGCGCCAGCTTTATCGACGGGTACACGATATAATAGTCCGAGATGCAATCCAAGTACTTGTCAATAGTTACGTTGCCACCAAAATATCTCTCTGATATCTTCTTCCCGATATCCTGAACTTTATCGCTGGACAATGTGTAGATCAAATGTGGTGAAACGAGCAACGAAGGGTCGTCTTGGATTCTATCGAGAAGATTCAGTTCTTTGGCTCTGTTTTGCAAGGAGTAGAATTCTGCCGTGGCAAATCCTATGACCATGGGAATGTTTTGTCCACGGCCTTTCTTTATCAGTACGACTGGATTTTCGTCTAAAATCCTTGTGACTCCGGGAAAAGAGTTTTCTACCACGGGAACGAAGGATGCAATATTCTGGCTTTGGATATCATAGTATTTTTCCATGATAGTGTCGAGGGGCATCGCAATGAGCTGGCGGTGGATCTCCTCAGGGTCGTCGGTGTCGATACCGAGCGCCGTGACTAGCTGGTTGGCTATCTCTTTGGCGTATTTAGGTGAGGTGGTGTAGTAACTAGGGATAGCGGTGCTGCTCATCAAATAAACCCTGTAAAAAAAGGGAAGATTATATCACTTTTCCCCATTCATTTACCAAACCTGTCGCGGTCTGAATGACTGTTTGCTCTGGAACTGAAAAGAATACCTAAAACTTGATTTTTGAAACCAATAATCGCTTAAACAATGATTTACCTCTTGAATAGTCCTTCAGCAGCCGGCGACAAGGCGAGCATGTGAGCACAGGCGGCCCCGCCGCTGTGGCCCATCAGGGTGACGTCCCCGGGGTCCCCGCCGAAGGTCGGTGCGTTCCTCTGCACCCAGCGGAGCAGAGTCACGGCGTCGCGCAGGCCTTGGTTACCGGGGACGCTGGGAGAGTTCAAAGACAGGAAACCGAACACGTTCAGCCTGGAAATGAACCAATTTCGTGCTGAAACTTCATGAAACTTCTTTCAATCTTCCTTAGATTCGGGCGTAAAATTCAGGAAATACCTGTAATTAAAAGTGATGACGATGTTCCGTTTAGTCACGAGGTATTCGGGCCCGTAAAAGTCAGCATCGCCAGACCCTGATTCGAAAGCGCCTCCGTGTATGAATACCAGGATCGGAAGACCAGGTTTTGTCACGGAGTTCGCGTCAGGAAGGGCGTCTTCAGGCACGTGAACGTTGGCGTGGATGCACGCCTCGCTAAAGCCCTGTGGCTTCATTAGAGCACCGAATAAGTGGTCCTCTTGAGGACAGACGGGGCCTTCCAGTGTCGCATTGAATTCTCCATCCCAAGGATCTGGAGGCTGGAGTTCCTGGAATTTCACCAGTGGTTTTCAACTTGTACAAATATTTTAGTAAAATATTGTCTTCACAGCACCGGTTGCTTATTTTCGCACTAATACCTTGGACTGTAGTCTATCTACACCAGATCACAGCACTAACTATAGGATTCCAGAACATAAGTGCAAGAAAGCTCTGAGCAACGACCAAGCGTTGGATGATGCAAGATACAAACTGAGCAACCTGTGTGATCACGACTTCAGGCAACTGGTAGCATAATTGTCATGGTGTTCCAATTTCAGAGACTATAAATCCTAAAAGAGAATAGAAAAATTTCGAGTCCAGTCATCACGACCGACTTGATTTTCTTTGGCTACTCCCTTGATTTTTCCGACACTAATGTTCTGCGTGACAAAACAGTTACGGATTGAATGACGTTTCACGCACTCTTTCGGGTTGTCAGTTTTACCGAATTGGAGATTTTTACTATAGCAACTGTTTTTCCTGGTGAAAAATTAACCACCTTCTTCACGAAGAACATTAGCGTCGGAAAAATCGAGGGAGTAGCCCAAGAAAATCCAGTTGGTCGTGATGACTGGATTAGAATTTTTTCTATTCTCTTTTAGCATTTAGAGTCTTTGGTTGCGATCCTGGAATTGGAACCCCATGACAGCCATCTTGTGCTACGCCGCGTGGTACCTTGAAGCGCAGCTCCCCGAGCGGCTGTCTGGCGTAGGGTACGCCGCGGAAGCTGGCGTAGATGGCGCCATCCTCGGCCCAGCGCCGCACGCCGCACACGCGCCCCGACTCGATGCGCACCACCACGTCGCATGCGCGTGCTGCGGCTGCTGCAATAGTGCGGGGTAGACAATAGTGCCTCCGCTGCGTGACACGGACTAACGCGGCGGGTGAATATCCATAGCTCGTTATGAAGTTAAAACTTCAGCCAAATATCACGTTAACCAGCAATGTACATCGAAATCGTATCGCCCTTAGTGCCAACGCTGTAAACGCCAACGAATAGATACGTATGTCGATATGGCAATTGGCATGCGCCACTTACCTCATTAATGTCCCCCGTGGCAAACGAGTGTTGCTCATGCAGTCCACATGATCCAACCACGTAGCAATAAATGCCGACTCTTCCCCAACAGGGGGAATAGCTGGTAGGAACTATAGTAGAATAAGCTCTTAAATAAGGTCACGAAACTACGACGCACGCGTCACTAGATCGAATCCACCTTGAATCATTGTGTGGTGGACTCCTTCTTAGGAGGTCGTGCTCTTACCTTAGTTATCTAATCCGAATGAATCCTAGAATCCCTATATTAAATTCCAAATACCGGGGTTTGAAACCTTTAGGTTTAAAGAAAGCTTCGGTTTCGAATCCCATAATTGTTGAGTTTATTTACGCAGTTAGAAATTATGGTAATACCAGTTGCGTATTATAGCGTAGCAACAAAAGAGAAACAGCATCGCGGAAACAGGAAAGATGATGGCGGAGGTGGAAAGACGATGAAAACTTGTACCCAAAACGAGTACTTACTTGATCAAACGAACAGTTAAACTGGAATCTAATGAAACAAACTAGAAAGCGCAATTGGACAAGGTACTTACCAAAACAAAGAAGAACACCGAACACGATAATATTATTGGCAATTTTCATAGCGACCTGATACTGTAAGACGATGTGATATTGTGAGTCCTGGAGAATGTTCTCGACTGGTCTGAGCTCAGTCTAAACCTACAGTATGTCGTCGACATTAAAACAAGCGGTTATAAGCAACTTAGAACACTGTGTCGTACATCAGTCGTGAAAATACATATGGGTTTGCCTAATATTGTATTGTCTCTCAGAGACTTACTCGTACTGGTGTGTACTTTTGCTGTACACTGAACTTTCAACTGGAGAAAGTTCCGTTGATTAAAAATGTATTATGAATTATGAACTGTATTAGCTTATAAGATCTCGAAGAAAATCGTAAAAAATCGCAGCCCAATGATTCAAGTAGCTTAATTTCCTATGCATCGAAATGAACTAAACCATGTTTGTTTTGATATTTAGAGGTTTATGAGTTGTACCTCTTTACTGGCCTAGGAGTTCGGTACGTGTCTATACCTACGTCCTAGCCAGGGTATGTCTTCGAGGAGTCATCTTCAATGAGACACTGGACTTGTTAACCGATACTTATATTTTCAAACCGTATACCATATATGACGGTGGTAGAGACACGACCAGCCCGACGCGCGCGCAGCCGCGTGACATTTAAAAGTGCTGACATGATAATTCACAATGTAGAACACTGCACTGTGTCTGTACACAGTGTCCCTACAGATAGTTCAGTAAACTGTAACACTACTGCTGGCAAGAGTTCCCTTCCTCATCATTTTTTTACCTGTAGCTATCTTATAATAAATTCAATTTAAAAAAGAACATTCTTTGTAGTTGTGTTGCATATATTTATGCACATATTTTGCATATATTTAATTATTTATTTATTCACTTTTACATATTATTATGTACTTATCAATAATTTTGTATCTATATTATATGTATTGTTCTATGGCTATAGGGTCATAGTATTTTGGTATTCGTACCGAGCTTTACTTATGTATTAAAAGTATATAAACTATACAGGGTGTACCATTGAGATGGGTCAGTAAGGGGAACTCTGAAACTATAAGAGATAGAGAAATATGTTCTAAGGAACCATGTAAGTGTATGAGTTTTTTTGTAAACCTATGAATGCAGTTTTTCTTAACTCTAAAATCGACGACATGGTTCCTTAGAACATATTTCTCTATATCTTATAGTTTCAGAGTTCCCCATACTGACCCATCTCAATGGTACACCCTGTATATAATAGCTTTCTGCACTATACTGCCGGTAACCTATTAATCATTCTTCTATCACCTAGGTTGTCTGGAAGATATCGCCGCCTTTGTACACTTATTCCATGTTTCCTTTCCTATGTAAATTTCTTGTCTGCAATAAAGTAATAATCTATCTATCTATACAGGGTGTAACATTAAGAACGGTCAGTATGGGAAAGTCTGAAACTATAAGACATACGAACATCTGTTCTTAGGAACCATGTCATCAATATTAGTAACAAGAAACACTGTATTCATACATTTAAAAAAAAACCTGTACTCAGCCTGGGAATCGAACCCGGTTGTTTTGAAAAAAAATACAACACTATTTCTATTTAGATATCGATTGTGTAGGTCTTAAGGAATAAATGTTAGTATGAAACGTGATGTGAAGCAGCCATAGAGACAATTTTAACGCAAATTAACCACCTGAAGATACAAAATTCAATAGTAAGATCGTTACCTAAACGAGTTGAATGTTGTATTTTACAAAATGGTAGTCATTTCGAACACCTACTAAAATAAATTAAAAGATATGGAAACAATGCGTTTTATTAATTTTAAACATCACGTTTCATACTAACATTTATTCCTTAAGACCTACACAATCGATATCTAAATAGAAATAGTGTTGGATATATTTTTTTTCAAAACAACCGGGTTCGATTCCCAGGCTGAGTACAGGTTTTTTTTAAATGTATGTATACAGTTTTTCTTGTTACTAAAATTGATGACATGGTTCCTAAGAACAGATCTTCGTATGTCTTATAGTTTCAGACTTTCCCATACTGACCGTTCTTAATGTTACACCCTGTATATCAACCCTATTTTTTGGGAACAGTCTATCGTAGGTTTTGTTGCTGGTACTTAATCTATAGCAGACTTTCCACGGTGATGTCCAATTTGTTCTCCGAGGAGCGGAGGGAGCGCGCGGCGGAGCAAGCTGAATACACCTAATTAGCATTGCATAGTTTTGTTGATCACGTGTTCGCTTCAGTCACTCAGGTACTCGGGTATTTGGGGGGAAAAGGACAATGATAGATTTGTTCATGTCACGCTTTATTTATGTACAACTGTGCCGTACGAAATATATATTAGCATACTTTATAATAAGGTTTCTATTGAAATATGTTTCTTTGGGCGCTCCATTGAGTCAAAAGCTAAGACCGCAGCCAAAAAATTGGGCATCCTGAGTAAGGTTAGGCGGTACTTCACGAGCTCAAGTCCGGTCGTGCATGGAGTACTGCTGCCACCTGTGGGATGGCTCAGCTAAGTACCAACTGGCTGCTCTTGACTCAGTGGAGAAACGCGCTAAGCGCCTTATAGGTGACGAATCGCTGGTGGAAGCTAGACTGCAAAGTCTGGAACATCGGCGCAAGGTTGCCTGTCTATCGGTATTTTATAGGATACATTTCGGAGAGTGCGCATCGGAATTGCACGACCTAATTCCAGCATCTCCATTCGGACTACCAGGCGCGGGGAGGGGTTCCATCCTTATGTTGTTGATATCCCATCTGCTCGTACGAAGCGATTTGCTTCTTCGTTCATTATGCGAACGGCTAAGGAATGGAACAGCCTGCCGGCGTCTGTATTTCCCGAAACCTACAACCTTGGGATCTTCAAGGCTAGAGTGAATAGGCATTTACTGGACCCGCATGCTCCATCTTCGACCTCATCGTCGCTTACCATCAGGCGAGATCGAGGTCAAATGCGGGTTTAGAAGTAAATTAAAAAAATAAATGTATTACTAAATACTTAAATATAACATTTGTTCTACGCCTTTTACAATTCCAATAATGAGAATGCAATCAAATATCAGAAGCAGAACATTGTTAATTGTCAAAGTTGCCCAGATATCTGTGTCCTGAGAAACCATTAACCTTTCTTTTCACAGGCGAGTACAGTCGACTGAGCCGACTGACTTTTTTTAAATAATTGAATATAATAAATAAAGATCTGAATCTGAATCTGAGCTCATCTGGTTTCCGTCTAAACATTGTAATTTCAACACTTGTTTCGGACATGCGTCAGGCGGTCGTCTATTGTAATATCACATTCGTAACGCTTGATTAGTACAATATTATTTGTCACAACAATTTCTGTAATTCTTTTCTTACACAGACACTTACGTCACTTGTTTAAATATACTAATTTAGTATATATATGTTGACACTTGTGAATCTGTGTATTTCAAGTAAGTACTATGTAAAACGAAGAAATCATTAAACTAAAACGTAAAAGTAATCAGTACAGTAAAAGGTTCAAAGTTCAAACGAAAGCCTTGTAATGTTTTCTATAGAATTTGAAAACTAACATTAAAATAGTAACTAATTAATAATTAAGTAATAATTAGTAATTAAAGTATTTTGGGCGATATATATTGTTTGTGGATGTAATAAGTTAAATAATGGATTTTGGATGGGATTAGGAGGTTTCTGACTCTCGAACCAATGTGGTCGTTTTAAGGGCGCTCATGCTGGAATGCTGGCAACTTGGTTTTGTCGTTTGAATTTTTCTTCTTTTCTTTAATTTCGGAGTCACATAAGATAATAGGTGGATTTTGAGATGATGGATACTTTCAAACATAGGTAGAAATGATAATCAGCACTGATCGGAGTAGGTAGGGATCTTTCAGGTCAATGTCCTCAAAGGTTATATTAATATGGATATGATTTCGGGATCCCGTTTTAAGTTATCGAGCAAATGTTGTAAATTACTTTTATAAAGCTCGCCCTTACTCGGCGGATTACGATTTTTTTAAAATTGTGAACTTACGAAGAAGTTAAAACACTACCATAGGTACACTAGCGCCATGAATCTTAAAAAATATATTTATTCAATCCCGGAAATCCCGGGATTATTGGGCATACTTATCCATATTATGACCGTATGTGGCAAGTACCAAAAACAGCCCTACCTACTCCGATCATAGATAATCAGATAAAAAGGATTTTGGATTTTGTCAGAAAATATGAATGACAGATCAAAAAGGAAGATGGCCGCCGTCGGTAAGGCGGCAATAGATCGGCCAAAAGGAACAGGATGTAATCATAATTAGGTCCATTTTATTACTATTTTTTAATTTTCTCAATGATTTTTGAATATTGTTTGTTTCATAATGGAAGAAGGGAACTATAAAATACAGCGTTTGGTAAAGAACAGAAGAAAAAGTAGTTCCAAGCATGTGTGCAGATCGCCCAATTTCTTTTAAATGAAAGTCAATGTCACAATGAAAGCTTTTGTTTTTTAACATCCTCACGAGGTTAGGTAGGGAGTGATCGCAACAACTTCGTCCTGAACGTAGAATAATATCGCAACCACACGTTATTGTCTCAAAACATCCTCTGTTTTGCTTTGTAAGAGGATCCTATTATTTTACTATCTTTTAAATTATATCCTCATTCTGAAACTCCTCTTTGTATTATTTATTTATTGTCCTGTTTTCTCTTCTAATTTCTTACTCTTATTATTAAATAAAATATCTCTACTGTATCTCTGCTCTCGTCACTATTAAGTGATTTACACGAATCTCATTAAATAGAAAAATTTAAATATCATAATCATGAGGAAAGGAACGCCCACCCCTAATAAAGCAAAAAAACCAGACAAAAAAAGCTCAAAATCAAGCGGATAATTATATGAAATTTATTATTTTTTCAAGTGTTAGACAACACAAAATAAAGTTGATAATACTTGGATGAAAGAAAAAATAGTCTCCCACCCCGAGGGGCGGCTGTTCATTCCTTCATGAGCGAAACGTACAAGATCCGCTAAATAGAGATCTCTCACGAGACACAGACAACAAGGTAAAGACAAAATAGAGAATAATTCCTCAAAAATGACCACCACCAATACTTACTACTTGGTATTTGAGTCGCCAGAAAACCGTCATACAACACACACGACTCATAGAGATCACTTTCCTGCGTCCACCAAAGTTTAGACTCCCTAACACCGCGGCACCCCGCTCAGCTGGCTGTGACCGGGGCCCGAATACTGTTGAAGAAGTGCAGCATGTCTTGCTGATCATCCGTCAGTGGGAGGTCGGGGTGCACCGTTGGTGAGGAGATGCACTGGAAGCTGATGCTGCTGTTGCCAACCGGGCGCCAGACGTCGTCGCGCATCGGGTGGCTGGAAACGGTGAAAAGAATTAACTTCTGATGGGAGCAGAATCAAATGAAATGTATAAGAGAATGGTGTCGAGTCTTCACGAAAGTTTTGTTGGATAGGATGTTACTTGTCAGTCCGATTTCAGTCTTTTTATTGTTGATAAGTCACCGTTATACACGCTTTTTTGAAGATATCATACAGATTTACGTTTGCAGTATATCTACCTCAACCAGCTCTTCTGAAGAAAAAAACCGGAATCGGACAATTCGGTGCCATTCCGATAGAATTCAAGAAAATCGAAAGCTACATTTATGTGGATACGGTCCGATTTCGTTTCAAATCGCTGCAGTGTGCTGAAGGCGTTACAAGTTAATTACCCGGCTGAGGAAAAGCACAAGACACTGACTTGCCTATCATCACAACCTTTGAAGAAAAATAATAAGTGATTATTCATCAATACCACTGCTAGATAAATCAATTCGAACTGGCTACACCATTAAGATGCTGCCGTGTCGATGTCCAGTAATAGTTTTCCTTTAACACGTACCCTTGTCTTATGAAATTGCCGACGTAAGTCGTCATCAGCATCCTCATGGCGTGGTCGCGCGCGCTGTCCGGCACGGGCACCGAGTTGACGTGCACCACGAACGTCAGGTCCTCCGCGTGCGCCGCGCCCGCGTACTGCAGCCCGTTGGCCCGTCTCAGCACGCTGTGTTCCGGGTCGTACGCGAACTCGTACACGAACATCGGCGCCCCGCTCGTCGCCCTCTTGTACTGCGCCAGCTTCAACGGCGGATACTTGAAGAACGTGTCCGAACACGACTCTATGTACTCGTCCATCGTCGGGCTCCCGTGGAAATATCTCTGCTCCACCAGCTTGGCCCGCTCCAGCGCGACGGGTGGCAGCAACGTAAACGTCAAATGCGGCGACAGAATCACCAACGAGTTGTTCTGGATCCTTCCCAATATGTCCAGCTCATCGAACCTCGGTCGGAACGACTCACATTCCACACTGGTGTAGCCGACGAGGAGAGGGACGTCCTTTCCGCGGCCCTCGGCCAGTAACGCCTCCGGGTCATCGTCGAGGATCATCGTGACTCCAGGGTGGGGTGATTCCACGACCGGCAAGAAGGTGACGGTACCGATGAGATCCTGTAGGAAATTGTTGGCAGCCATGATCTTGTCGAGGGGCGTGTGGACGAGCTGGCGGTGGACGTCCTCGGGGTCTGTGGTGTTGATGGCCAGCAGGCCGAGTAGCTGGGTGGCTAGCACCTGCGCGTACACGGGCGACGTGGTGTAGAAGCTTTGAATGGCGGTGCCGCTCATCAGTATCACCCTGGAATTAGATAGAGGCATTTGAAGGCATCAGTGTGATTTAGAGCCCTATATAGGAGAGCTGGAAGATATATGATGGGATATATAGAAGAACGATAATATAAGGTCAGGGAAAGGTTTCTTCGCATCTTATATGAAAACTCAAGACATTTTTAATGTCATCAAAACCAGCCAGATACAAATAGTACAACTAAAGAAATTTTATTACAAGTTTATACATACAATATGCGAAAAGACTTTTTCCCCGACCTTATAAATGGACAAAAGCCTAACCTAACCGAAGTCTTGGGCAGTCAATTGAAAAACTACGATGCTGAAGCATAAACATGTAGGCGTTAGGAAAGTTAATTCGGGAGTTTCTGTATTCACGTCAAGGAATGATTTAGCATACTGGCAGATAGAGAAAGAAAACTCCAGAGGATCGCGTCAGCGTCATCGGCTTATATCCCATTGAGAGAATAATTAACGTCTCTTTTACAACAACTTTAGGTTTTGTATTGTGGTTTTGTGCCAATCGCACTCTTACCGTGACTCTGATATCGTCGACCTACTTGGGTGTTAGGCCGTATCATCTTTAGGTTCGCATCAGGCAGGAGTTTGGTAATCTAGTAACGTAGTAGAATTGTATACAGCACCAGGATGTCGCCTTATGACACACATATCTTTACCTGTTCCGGCTATTAAACGCCATACAAGTAATAAATAAGAGCCTTACCTTTTAAAGAGCCCTTCAGCGGCGGGAGACAGCGCCAGCAGGTGCGCTGACGTGGCACCTGCGCTCTGGCCGGCCAGCGTGACGTCACCGGGGTCCCCGCCGAAATACCGCGCGTTCCTCTGCACCCACTTGAGGAGAGTGATCATGTCGCGGAGGCCGTTGTTACCGGGCACGCTCGTCGAGTTGAGGGACAGGAAACCGAACACGTTGAGCCTGGAATAATTGACAAACACTTTCTTATAGCAATGCACCAGAAAATAAAACTTGTTAAAGAAACACATAAGTAGTCACTATTATAGCTGATACGAGTAAAAGTAGTGACATGGCAATGCAGAAAATAAGCAAGACCGAACATACGTTCATAACTTCACGCTATGTCCCTTGCGGGTCGGCAAAACGAATGGAGCGCCACGAATCTCTTGTCTTGTCACGCCTTTCTTGCTTCGTCGGTTCACGCATGCTCGCAGAAATTAACAAAAACCGAACCAATCACGATAATAGAGATATCGGCTTGAACTTGAGAGGATTAAAAAAATAAAAGGAAGGGATTTATAAAAAACTAATAAAAACATAATTATGCTAAAGCGTTTCTACAAGGTTACTAAGTATCACGTGTGCAGTGTTTATGAATCGACAGCCGCGTGCTCGGAGACTGAGGGGCCTTGACCAGACCGTTGACTGCGAGTAAACATGCTAGTATTCAGAGTTACTCGAGACATTGCTAATTTGCTTCGTTACTAGGGTCATTCACTACGCGAATATCAGAAGCGGAAGCTACGCTACCGGTCTTTTAAATAACCTGTGTAGTAGGATCTCCAGGTTCATATTGACGGTTCAAAGTCACTGAATATACTAATCTGTCTTCACCTCAAGGACTGTCTTTGAAACCAGTTTACGTATCATTCAACCCAACAAATCCCATACACTGATACGAAACGAGTGTGAAAAACTTAACACATCAGTGCTGTCAATTACAGCCGGAACCGGGCCGGACTATTACGGCGAAGGCCGCGCGGCGACACGTGTAACTAAAAATACAACTTACGTTAATGGCTGTTAGGTAACCGGGGGTACATACAGCCTGCAATGCAATCCTCCGAAGCCTGCAGCAAAGCAAGTTCTAGGCGATTACTGTGCTTGCCATTAAACGGACGTACGGACAACAGACTACATACCTGGCAGGTTAAAATCACAGTCGTGACCGAAACCCATCGGGAGACGACGTCAGCTAAATGTGACTTTGACCGTTTACTAAGGGCAATCGGTCACTAGACGTTTTACAAACATTGCACTTAACATAAATGGTAGCCTTTAAGGAGCTGCCACAAAAAATAAAGATGACGACGAGATCGAGGACTGAAGGACATTTTAACACTGACTGATGATTTTGGTCAGGAGATCGATTCCACTAAATACAACGTAACTAAATATAATCTAAACTGCATCGTTTTGACGTGGTTCGTATGCTACTATCCACTGACGATACAATTTCAGTTAAGTTCCGATCGAGTCAACGATCGATCGAACAGTAACGTATTTGTGCATTACACTAAAACGTTTAGTTCATACTGAATCGCAGTTGAACGGTAACAAAACGCTTCAACTGTCAAATATAACGGTCGAACATAAGTTCCTCCCGAGGCACTTTTGCCCGAACGATAGTAAATCGAAAGGTGGCAATGGTATAATTATGCGTCAGCAGAATGCGATTTAATGTCCAAATAGAATTGGAACGAACACTAAATTGAAATTCGATATAAAATAGAACTACATACGTTGTAATTTAGGCGAATTGAGCGTCTGACCGTCTGAGGTCTTACCTAAAACATTCCAAATGGGGTTGGTTCCATCTTCCACCAGGCGGAGTGTTGTGCCTGGTGACCATATGTCCTGGTCCAACTATGGATGTTTTGGAACTCGTATATGTACGAAGTCACAGGAAAATTTCAATAGCGCGTTCTACACCGATGTGAGTAGGTACTAATCGTAGCGGCGCGTCGTGCGTCGCCACATTTTCTATTTGAAATTAGTAACCTACGAATATACACTAATATAACTATACGCCCATTATTTAAATTCAACTGTTTTAAGACACTTAATAATTATAGTGGCTAAATATGTAGATAGATACTGACTCGAACGCATCTATTAATAAACGAATCTTGACCGAGACTCGGCAAAGTGCATCTCAATTATCACAAACCGCGGTTTGTAAATAATTACATTATCACACGAACAAGTGCTCATTAATAATTGTCTTCATATTGTTAGTATTCTTTGTTTGCTATGCTGACACCGTTCAGGATTAAATTATTCAGATTTTCGCGTGCAGCACGTGTGGACTGCCTTGACCTCACTCACAGCATCTGATGCATGCGTGCAGCATGGACCTATTCGCCAGCTGTAATCCAAACCAACGCTCGGCAAATGGTTTGTTCTCCGAAATTACACTGATCTTTGAAGATATACCTAGGGCGATCCTTTAACTTTTCGTAAGCGGGTCGTAGGTCACCTGTTGTGAGCTACCTCCGTCGAATTTATCTAGCGTAAACTGGCACCAGTCTACACGTCGGACTTTCTGCTCTTCTGTGAGAGAGTGGGGTATCCATCGCGATGCAACCTTCCTAACTTTAAGATGGTCATGTAAAATGGTGAAAACTGCCTGTGATCCAATCTTCAGTTCATCCTAAATCTCGCGCTTGGTAATGTTGCGACATTCCTTTATTAGCCACTCCACCCTGATGACGTCTTCTTGAGTGACTGCCGTTGGTGACCGCCCCGGTGTGAGGTCATCGTGTAGGTCGCTCCGACCACGCCTACACTCACGACACCAATAGGTGATGGTGGCAAGTGTTGGAGCCAATTCCCCAAAACCACTGATTAAATTTTCATGTGATTCCTTATATGTTAACCCTCGTTTAAAATCATGATAGATCATAGCACGAAATGCTTCCCGCGTTACCTTTATCGTAGCGATAGAAAAGTGATAGACATGTTTTTTTAAACAATTAATTAAAAAATAACTAAAGTTCGCCAGCCAGTGATATTTGACCAAAAAGTTTGTAATAAAATTTCCCTCCAAGGGATAATAAAAGTAAAACAATGAGGTCGATAACAAGCCGTTGAATAACAATTTTTGGACCGCCTCTCGTATGGAGTATCTCAAACTCACCTGTAATTAAACGTGATCACGATGACCCCTTCGCTGACCAGCTGCTCCGGCCCGTAAAGATCCGCGTCTCCAGATCCGAAGCCGAAGCCGCCGCCGTGGATAGATACCAGGATCGGCAGGCCAGGCCTTTCCTCGCCCGCGTCGTACTGGCCGGTCTGGTGGGGGGTCGGCAAGTGCCTGACCGGGGGGCCCTGGCCGGCTGGGGGCAGGGCGGCGATGGGCACGTGGACATTGGCGTGGATGCAAGCCTCGCTGACGCCCTGGGGCGCCATGATGCGGCCATAGAACACGTCGTGTTGCGGACACACCGGACCTTCTTTTGTCGCGTCGCGGAGGTCGTTCCAGGGTTCCGGCGGTTCCAGCTCCTGGAATGTACAGTTTGTTCTTGTTAGCTATTTCGACCTTGATTGAAAGTGAGGATAGGAAGTGCGGTCATATATAGAGTAGTGCCTCTACCGTTGATTCTTCTGCGTTTTGGATTCATTTCCAGCTATTTGATTAAATAAGATTGCGAGTATTTTACCCATTATAGGATCGTTTGGCATATTTCCACAAAACGTCTCGTCTTACCTGCAGGCCTCTTTTCATATCTACGCACACAAAAAAACGAATATGAGTAACGTTTGTTAAGGTTTTATTTTATTTATAAAAATAATTTCCCGGTTCTTGAGGTCTTAGGCCTGAATATAAATGTTTGATGATCACAAGGGCAAAAAAACAAGTTATTTATGTAGATGAATATTGGATACACAAAAAACCTTACACACGGCTCACTCAGCGTCACTAAATAACCGGTTCATGTCTATCTATAAGTCGCTCTGGGCTATTTAAGCAATATACCTACTTATTATAATTTAATTTTAATTCAGGAAATGATCTCGAAAGGTAATACAGCATTCGTTCGTTCACCGACGTAATAGAGTCTCATTGTAGTTGTAGTTAGTGTAATGTGGTGATTTACACCGACAACCTCATCAATTTCAATCATCATCATCATCCTATTAATGTCCCCACTGGCCTCTCCTTGCCATGATCATCAATTTAATGATGATTCTGATAGTAGTTTTCATACAGTGATCGTTAACTAACACCAGCCCTCATCAGACATCAGTCATATTCAATTACAGTGTTCGTCCCTTCAATTTGTGCTAATGAGGATTTTTCCATGTAGTGGTCGTGATGAGACCAGCTGCTGCTCATCGTTTCCCACGAGGCAACTTATCTTAGCCAGGAATAGGATCCCAGATGAATAAATAGTAGTATTTGTTCAGACTTTATTTAGATTCCACCTCGACTTTCGCGTTGATTTTAGAGTCAGTACTTTCTAAAATCACGTCATCGCTTAACATCTCTTACAAACAAGTGGGACTGAGCTGACTGGTTATACGAAATATGAACAGTCAGTTCCACTGCTTGACTACAGACATCTTCTTTCTTGCATCACAAACCGTCCTCTGCCAAACTCGTCCAACGGTTTCCACCACTCTAACTTTATCCACCGTCAGTCGCTTCCACTAGAATCCTGGTATCGTCGATGACGGCCAGTAATCCACTCATCTGCACCGTATTAAATATAAATAACTCCAGGCCTCAATTCCTCGGTCTCCGAGTTGGCTTCCGATAGCCATAAACAACCCAGCAGGCTGGTTACAGTAGCCGCCATTTCACCCCCCCACACAAAGGCTGTCCATCTACAGCCCGATTCAGGCTCGGACTTCATGGGTCCGGTTCCAGACCTGGTTCGGTTCGCTGCAACCAATCAATTGGATGCAGCGAAACCAACCGGAGCTGGAACGGCACACGTATAGGCCTAACCTTAGAAGAAGAAGCCTTTCACCTGGAACCTGCGCTCCCCTAGCGGCTGCCGGGCGTAGGGCACGCCCCGGAAGCTGGCGTAGACACTGCCGTGCGCGCCCCAGCGCCGCACGCCGCACACGGCGCCCGCGTCGGTCTGCGCCACCACGTCGCACTGTGCGGGCTCCACGCGCGCCTGCGCACTCCCACCTGCAATGTACAGAGCGTACTGTTGGCCTTTGGTGATGGCAGTAGAGTTGCCACTCCTACTGTATAACGCCGTGTAATGAGAGCGTCCCACTATAATTTTGAAAAAATATGCGATCGCGACACGCTCATAATAAGTGAGTGACTGTCTTGTGCTGATACGATCGCGATGTCGCAAAAAGAGGCTCGGTCCTAAATCCAGCTCCAGCTCTGCACATTGTGTATATAATATGATTGTATTCATAATTATTGTAAAATATATTTATTTCAAATGATGTGCTGCTGAAAGTTTCTTGCGCCGCTTGTTTCCTTCCAGCTACAGCATCTTACAACGCGCTGGTAGAATAAAAAAAATGTCGTAAAAATGTACTATAAGGTACTCCCTAGGAATCTGTTTACAATGAAAGGCATGGGCGCCTTTGATGTTGACGACAACGAAATACTTCCTTTGCAATAATGCAAATGGAACTCATATTACCAAAACATACTCTGAACTCAGCGAATATTTATATCTAATCTACCTATAGCTCCTATTACAAAGTGCAATATTATAAGCCTATGTTTACTTATCTATTACACGCATGAATGAACATGATAACTCTGCACTCGTAGCACTACCCGTAGACCTGCTACGCGCGTAGCGACGCAGGCGCAGGTCGCTTTCTGTTCCGCATACCGCGGCATAGATAGCTGTTACACGTGTAGTGTATGTGTCCATTGTGTACTCGTAACTGCATACAACATCTTTCTAACATACATTTTGGTTTATTTGTATGCATATCTAACATTTCCCGGCATGCAAGTTAATTTCAATTTGATGGAAGAAAAATTCAGCATTCCATATAGTACAGGCAAAAATATAAATCAAATCATATTTCGAAAAGCTGTGACCCAAAACATAAAATATTACACATGCTATTTTTTAATGGTAATAAAATGTGATGTGGAACATTTATTGGGAAAAGTTTTATAGCGTATTCAATGGCTAAACTCTTCCGCTTTATTTTGGTACTTTAACATTTCTGCTAGCTTTTTCAGATTTCTAATTATTTAACTTTAGGTAGAGTAGTGGTTGGTTGTAAAAACAGTTTTACGGAACAGCTACAAATGGGGATCTGTTATCACGTGTTAAGGACGACCTTAAGAATACGATAAAACAATAAAATATCACTAAGTAATTAGTTCTAGACTTCGTGTAATTTTGTTCTAGCCTTTCCTGTACTAATACAAATTGTAACTTCTAACGCTCCATTTTGTATGGGAAGGCGTTTTTTTTCCCGTCAAAACGAAAAGTTACTCGGTGAAAGTTAACTTAGTTAAGTCAAAAATGCATGGTGTATTATTGAAATGTTTCACAATAATAATAATACGTAATCCTTTTATTAAAACACTAGCGGCCGGCACCGGCTTCGCGTGTATGAAAATTCAGTAGCGGATCCAACGGGAATAAAAAATTATGTATTTTTTTTTATTGTGATCCGGTGCATACATGTTCCAGTGGGAATAAAAAAAAAATACCGGATCGAATGGGAACTACTCCTCGAAACCGGACGATGAATTAAAATATTTGTAGAACTAAGTGCTATAAATATCATAAAGTTCTACCGAGTAACGGCTCAAAGTTGCAATAATATTTTTTCCTTAAGTCATTTTTTAATTTTTCGTAACTCGCCACCGTTCCCACCACACCCTCGCACCACCATCACCACTAACCATTTACCATCTTTCTCCGATCAAATCTCATCCTCACAGCGTGACATGATTTATTTCAATGGAAAGAAAGAAAGAGAGATTATTTATAAAATTAAAAAAATTGTTAGACTTAAATAATATACTGTTTCACGGGTTTTTACTGTATTTTATTAATTACGACCGGTTTCGTTTACACATCTTCAGGTATTTTATTTTTATTTGTGTAAACGAAACCGGTCGTAATTAATAAAATACAGTAAAAACCTGTGAAACAGTATATTATTTAAATCTAATCATGATTTATTTCAGCTTCACTTTTCGTAGCACGGGTCGTACCTACCGTAAAACATCGCTGCCGCTAGCACCAGCGCGGCGCGGATACACGCCATGTCGAAATTATTACCACAGCTCACCGCACTGACCGTCCGGACACGCGGCCGCCTCTCAACTGAGCGCTATGTTACTCCGAGGACGTATATATAAATGGACCGGACTTACTCCAAAGCCGATGTAAGCACGGCGACGCTCTGACGTGTACTAGGAAGGGTTAGGGGCTGGGAGCAAGATTAAACGTCACCCCCTAGCTGCATACAACCGTTAATGCACATATTAGATCAATCATTCTGTTATACTGTTGCGAAGTTAAAAATAATATACGATATATTTTTTAGAATAGAATAGAAAAACGTGTATTTGCTGTCTGCAGCACACACACAATACATACATATATACTATACAATACATTCTTAAACTAAATTAATAATAATGCACGGCGTATGCTGCTACACCAAATAGGCCTCAGCTCAGCATAATGCCATACTCTAGTCTAGAGTACTCTAGAGCATGGCGCTTAGAGAACCAACAGCTATTATGCCATACTTAAGAATCTAGACATAAGCCAATTATAGGTTTTCCTAAAGTAGCTTTACATATTTAAATATTAATGCGGTATTTTATTGTACATATTAATTGTGCATTCTAAACTTTCAATTTTTTTATGAAACCTTCAAAAGTTTATTTGTAAGAGCCCTTCTGTGCCTTAGAGAGCACTGTTAAATTAAATTAACTAAAAAAATAAAATAAAAAAACCGGGAATTAAACTCCCGATTCAACCGCATGAACCGCAGTAAATATTTTTTTCGATACTAACTTCACTGTTGGCCTCAGGCGGCCTTTACAGTTTAACCGGGCCTTTGGGGCGAGCGCTGAAGTTGCTCAGCCAGAAGGGGGAGCAATAGATCTAAGGGCGCCTGTGGGGCACGGACCTCGGCTTAGACCACTGCTTACGGAACCGCGGTAGATGAAACGGGAGTAAAGGCAAGTGTCGTGTCGTTCCCGTTCAATATATTTTTTAATTCTATATACTCAGTATGTAAAAATAATAGAGAAATAAATTGAAATTGAAATTATTTAGTTCAATTCAAACTTTTTAGTTGTTTTTATTTGGTTTGGGCGCGGCGATATATAATGAGTCAGTCGGGAAGAAACCTATAACTTCGTATCCCGTGGGAAATTGGAAATTATCTGAATTTATTTTTTAGGAAACATAATACGCATCTTGTTCGTCAAATATAAAATTTCCAATAGTCCAATAGAAACTAAATAAAAAATTATATCTCCTCATCTCGTGAGAATTTGCTCCAGTGATCAAGACGAATCTAACAATACCTCATACATCAAATTCCATTCAGCCGTTTAGGCTACAGGAGGGAACGAAGAAACAGACTTACACTCGAAAAACATGACCTTTCTCCTGGGGAAGAAATCCAGCAACTCTTCACCGACTATTTTCTTTCACTATTACAGAGACATTTTAAAGGACAGGCTCCGTTTTTCCTTCGGGATACGGATCTCTTAAAATAACCCGCCTCCACGCCCAAAGCGCCGTCGTCATGGAAAGTCTATCGGAACCTTGTTTTGATTCAATTATCACATCATTGGCGCTATCTCGAGCCGATAACTAGTATACCTAAACCTGCGCGCGCATGTCTGCATAATGACTATAATTATAATTTTAAACATCGCGACCCCTGACCCTTTGTCTCTATACGGAACCATTACTGCGTAACTGATAATGATAACGGCGTTCGGTTGTATGTACCATATAGGTGACATAAGATTATCAAGCTGAAGTGGCAGTGGGCCGGTCACATCTGTCGCAGAACCGACAACCGCTGGGGGAGACGAGTTCTGGAGTGGAGACCGCGTTTGGGCAAACGTAGTGTGGGACGGGCGTCCCTGCTAGATGAAGCTACTGGATGAGAAGAGCCGAAGATCGGGCTCAATGGCGCGCCCTGGGAGAGGCCTATGTCCAGCAATGGACTACAGTAGGCTGCTGATGATTATGATATAGGTGGCATCGAAAACCCTCTATTAACTGCACGAGAGAACTTGGGAAAAATTATTTAAAAAAATATATGCTGCAGTAAAAGGATGAAGCTCCCAACCCGTCCCTAGAATGTTCAAAATCTAAAAGAGTCCCTATTTGTCCAAGTCCTAATATAAATTCTGTTTACAGTGCGTGAGCTCTTAGGAGGGGATTTGGGTATCGGGTAAAGATAAAGATAAAGCTTAGAGTATTTATAAATACTCTAAGAAATAAAGAGATAAAGATAAATTTATAAGAGATAAAAAGAAATAAAGTTGATGATAAAAAGGTCTTAAAAACTATAGTCCTTATTATATATTGCCTTATAGATTTTGGTAATCTATTATAGATTCTTGGAGTCATGCAGAGCACACTTTTGTACATGAGTGCTGTGTCGGCTCCTGGCACAAGAACCATGGCATTGCCTCGCCTATTCCGGTTACACATTTCTGTCATCGTTTGAAATAAATGTGGATTTGATTTTACAAATATATTTAATTCTAAAATATAAATAGATTGACATGTCAATATGTTGTAATTTGAAAAATATGGTCTACAACTATCAGTTTGTGGCAGGCCAAACAGACCTGATACTCCTTTTTTGGGCCCTGAAAACTAATTCTCTGTTAGTCGAGTGCCCCCAAAAAAAACCATACCTTAACCGAAACTCGACTATGCCATGGTAGGCAGTAAGTAATGCGTGTATATCTATTATCGGAGCCAGTTTATACAATGCAAAAGCAGATGAGCCAAGTTCTTTACATATTTCTTAAGTTTGTGTTCAGTCTGCTGTCAATAATCAAACCCAATACCCAGCAACATTAACTTTACATATAGTTTTATTGTCATAGTCGATATTCATGCTAGGAGGCTGGGCTCGTCAGCTGAAGTGCATTATTTTGGTTTTATCAAGATTTATTTTTAAGTTGTTGTTTTCTAACCATTCAATTACTAATCTGACAGCTTCTTTGATATCATTTTCATATAGAGTCTTATTTTTAAATTCAATAGTTATTGTGCTGTCATCAGCAAATAGTGCCATGTGCTTAGTAGTACACTTAGGTGAATCTTTTATATATAATATGAACAGAAGAGGGCCCAGCACACTTCCCTGTGGCACACCATACGTGACAGGTAAAATTGGTCTCTGTTTCTGTCTTAGTACATTCGTGTATCGCTATCAAGAACCTAAGTCTCAAGACCCGAAGCCCTTTCTAAAAACTAACGCACTGTACGTGCTAGACGGCCGTGACGGACGGAAGAACAAACGACTGAGCGACACAATTTCTCTCTCCTTACGAAGACAGGGAGTTAATTTTCTCACCAAAGCGGTAGTTTAATATAGTGTAATGTTTTAATTGAACGAAGTCAGTTCATGACCCGGTCAGCACTAGACTAAACACGCTGACAGACAAAACAGACACGTTCTGTTATTAATGTTTCAGACACATCTAGAGATTATTTAGTCTAAACCCCAAGTTCCGGAAGATGATTGGTCGACTGTACTTTGACTATGACGTCACTTGCACGAGCAACTGAAAGGTAGAGACTGACACGAGTGGGACTGAGTCACACATGACATAAATAAAATAACATACCTATATCATTACACTATCAGCTATCTGATAACACGTGCGGAATAGATCCTTCTGATTCTAAGACGGGGGGTGCTAAATCCTGTACTGACCCCTTAAGTTTTGTGCAATTTCCCATGAGCCGTCAGCTCAGCCAATATAGCTCCATAAAATACCTCTAATACATTACGTACATAAACTTTCACGACCAAAATACCTCTAAATGAAAAATTGAAGAAACCTCCGACTTAACTCTACAACCGTAGATACCTTTACTTACCTTTTCTTTACTTTTCCTGGTCATCATCAAGTATTAAGGTTCCACTTGTGGGAATGGCAGCATATTTATTTATTTGTTAGTTTCACAGCATATAACATTAAACATGGGCCTAAACATTTGGGCTTAAACACACCTATTACTGTTCCAAAGATGCCACCTGACATCAGAGATACTCCAAGACCTTGGAAACCACTGGTCTGAAACTTATCTACAAAAGTTAAAAAGCCGCTTACAAATCGGATCATCGGTTGTTGAGATGCTACAGACTAACATACGAACAGACAAACAGGCATACTTGTCAAACTTTTATTACAATGCCTCTTTTTTTGGTCAGCGGCTTAATTTAAGACCAAACATAACTTATGCATAACTTTTAAGACCTTTTTGGAAAAGTATACGAACAAATAAATGATTGATAGATTGAAATAAAAACTATCCTTACAAAGACACTAAGAGAGTCACAGATAACCTAGCGAGTTTTTTCTTTTCAAATTTTAAGCGACTGTGGTTCAAAACTGCGGCGCATGCGATGCCAGAGCTCATCCCCACTGAACCATCGTGGTGGCCACTCCTACAAGCCTATTTGGAGTGGTTCATGAAGAAAACATTTGCAAAACCAAACCAAAAACAAAACCAAGATTTGTTTCCCTCGATATTGTTTTACCGCATCGACATTTCTATTCAGGACAACTGAATTCGACCTAGACCGCAGCAAACACGAGGCAGCTCGGATGACCTTATATAGACACCGCCCAACAACAATAGCACGATTTGCACCGTCGGCTCGTACCCACAGACGTTGTCGTGTTCAGCAGACTCAGCTGAAAAGTACGACATGCAGGTTAAAAGCCTAGCTAGACTCGTAATATAAATGTATGTACTTAAATAATAGGAATGTTGAGCGTCGGTGGCACAGTGGCTAGGACACCGGACTCCAGTGCGGGACGTCTGGGTTCGAAACCGTGCAGTGCCATGTACCAATGAGTTTTTCGTATTTATGGAAGACTTACGTACATTTACCGACTACGCAACGGTGAAGGAGAATTCGTAAGGAAACCTGCACACTGGGATAACCAGTGTGTAAATGGGGTAGGCACAAAATATCCTCAAGGGTCAAGTGGCGCTGGGGTTATTCTCGGCCCCCTGTCATAAAACTAGATGAAAATGAAGCTTCTTAAAAAATACTGACTTTTAGCAAACTATTCATGAAAGAAAGAAAAATCAGGAATAAGAACTTACAATAAGTTATTAGCTGTTATAGTTTGATTTTATCTTTCTTAAACGTACTCCCGTGTTGCTCCATTATCGACCTCATCGTCACTTACCACGAGGTGAGATTGAGGTATCCTCAGACGGATCTAAACGCGGAAAAACAGTATTTTCTATAGAAATTATTACTTTATACGAAATTCGGATTAAACAGTGCCTACCTAATCTATACGTTATCTCTTGATTATTTCTTAAAAACACAATAAATTACTTACAAATCATTAATTCCAAAGATATGGAGGGCGTGTTTTAAGTTTGACACGTTTGTCTTTCGGTCTGTTTATCTGTGGCATCATAACTTAACAATGGATGGTCCGATTAAGACCCGGTTTTTTAATTAAATAGAGAATTTTGTGAGTGTTCTTAGCTGATAAATAATGCACTCTAGTATAAAAAATGATAAATTTGAGATTATCAGCCCGCCGAAACTATAATAGTTAGATGGGGTTTTCTCGAATTAAAAGTTGTAGGGAATCCTGAGACAATGTTTACGCTTTGAAGATATTTTTTTTATCTCTTTTTAATTATTTAAAGATGGCGGTCAAAAATAAATGTAAATATGTGGAGCTAGGAATTTTAAGATAGTCATGGCGAGGCCGTATCCCGGAGCGTCCCTCGCCTTAAGGCGTCGCAGGTCTAACTTTTTGAATGTTTTTAGCCATGTCAGGTGAAAATTGGATCAGTGGTTCTAAGATCTTGGAGTATCTTGGGATGTTGGAGTATGATGGGATCTCTGGAAGGTGGTTTAACGTTAGGTGGTTCGAGTTTGAGCTCAAATGTTTATGACCATGGTGACCTTCCCACATCTGGAACCATGAGGATCTAATGATGACCGGGAATAAGTAAGGGGGATTCCAAAATGGTACGTTAGGGGTTTGTTTAATTTTTAATTTGGAGTTATTTCCGACAAATACTACAATTAATTGAAGGTTTGAAGGGTAAAAGAGCCAGTGTAATTTCCGGCACATGAGGCAATCCATCTTAGTCCTCAAGGTTAGCAGCGCATCAAAAACCCTCTAATAATAATACAGTGAGGTGAGATGTCTATGGGCGTCGGTGAACACTTACCATCAGGTGGCCCGTTTAGTCGTCTGCTCACCTTATTTTTTAAAAAAATAACCCCGCAAGAAATATAGCGTATATACGTAGCTTCACGGTTCAGAGTGAACAGAGCGCCACGAATATCTGTCTTGCCACGCCTCTCTTGCTTCCTCTATAGTATTCAAAGGTCTCTGATGGTCAACGATGGGTCAACACAGCAGGTGTTGCTTAATCCAGCGCAGTTATATCGGGTGTGCTTCTTCCTTCCTTCTGGTCGTGTTCCTTATTGCTGAGGGTCGTGATCATTCTAAGGAATTAATCACATAGAACGACTCTCGTGGCAGATTTAATGTGGTGGTTTGCCATTGCCTTCCCCATTTCACACACTGGTTATCTCAGTGTGCAGGTTTCCCGATGTTTTCCTTCACCGTCAGAGCAGTCGGTAAATGTACGCAAGTCTTCCGAAAAAACCGATAAACACATGGCATTGCCTGGTTTCGAACTCGGGCCTCCCGCACGGGAGTCCGACGTCCTAGCCACGACGCCACCGATGTACCAATACTGTGTTACGCTGTGTTGACATGGGAGGGACATAAGAGGGACGCGCGTCAAAGCTTGCAGCTGGTGTATCACTTGAAAACAGCTTACATAACTGAATAGAGACGAAAACAATAACAAAGATAAATTCTCGACGCTTTATACGTTTACAGTGTCCTTGGTATACTTCTGACACTCGACCGATATAACAGCCCAGTAAACTTAACCCTTAACCCTTTAACTGCACACGACAAACAAACAGAAAAGTACAGATTCGACAGTCTTCCATTCTGGTATAGAAGTCGTTACATGGTCTATAGAGACGGTGTACGAAGTAACCCTTTAACTGCACACGACAACAAACTGAAAAGTACAGATTCAACAGTATTCCTTTCTGGTATAGAAGTCGTTACATGGTCTATAGAGACGGTGTACGAAGTAACCCTTTAACTGCACACGACAAACAAACTGAAAATTACAGATTCAACAGTATTCCATTCTGGTATAGAAGTCGTTACATGGTCTATAGAGACGATGTACGAAGTAACCCTTTAACTGCACACGACAAACAAACAGAAAAGTACAGATTCGACAGTCTTCCATTCTGGTATAGAAGTCGTTACATGGTCTATACTTCTATAGAGACGATGTACGAAGTAACCCTTTAACTGCACACGACAAACAAACAGAAAAGTACAGATTCGACAGTCTTCCATTCTGGTATAGAAGTCGTTACATGGTCTATAGAGACGATGTACGAAGTAACCCTTTAACTGCACACGACAAACAAACAGAAAAGTACAGATTCGACAGTCTTCCATTCTAGTATAGAAGTCGTTACATGGTCTATAGAGACGATGTACGAAGTAACCCTTTAACTGCACACGACAAACAAACAGAAAGGTACAGATTCGACAGTCTTCCATTCTGGTATAGAAGTCGTTACATGGTCTATAGAGACGATGTACGAAGTAACCCTTTAACTGCACACGACAAACAAACAGAAAAGTACAGATTCGACAGTCTTCTATTCTGGTATAGAAGTCGTTACATGGTCTATAGAGACGATGTACGAAGTAACCCTTTAACTGCACACGACAAACAAACAGAAAAGTACAGATTCAACAGTCTTCCATTCTAGTATAGAAGTCGTTACATGGTCTATAGAGACGGTGTACGAAGAAACGGTTGATTAATTCGAAGACGGCAGGTTGAGCCTGGTTGGCACTGCCACGGAACGGCAAAGACGCTGGTTCAAATCCTGCTCGCGGAAATTTTAATAAAGTATAGACAGATTCAGATTGAGTCGCACATTTGTCGGCTGTGAAGTTCTTTCCCCCAAGATTTGTACTATTACTCTATTCTGACGATATGAAAGATAATTTATGCTCAGAAAAAAAGAGAAAGAAATT
Organism: Hofmannophila pseudospretella; assembly: GCA_947369225.1. NCBI lineage: Eukaryota > Metazoa > Arthropoda > Insecta > Lepidoptera > Oecophoridae > Hofmannophila > Hofmannophila pseudospretella. Next base: position 13,017,811 of record OX376330.1, on the reverse strand, counting down.
TAAAAGGAAAAATAATAACACAAGGAAACCTTAAGATTGCAGAACTGCAAACCTGAACTAAATATATGAAGAGAAATATTTGACTCTGGGGAAGGACAGTTGGCAACATGATAAAATGTACCGGGTGTACAATTTCGGAGAATTTATGACTGATTAGAGGCCTAACAGCAGTAGATTGTTGTTGGGCTCCTGTTTCTCCTGGTCCTTAGTGCGTGCCCTAGCAGCTTTCAGCTTTCAAATTCCAAACGGTCGAAGTCGCGAGAAACAGCTAGTAAATTCATATATCTTAGCTCAGTAAATGATGGAGCTGATAAGGCGGCTGGTATTACACGGGCCAGGGTGGCCAAGACTGCAAGTCCGCGTCTGACTGGACGCTGATTCCAAGGCGTGTTGCGATGAGACCTATGCCCTGCAGAGAGATGAAAGCAGGCTAATTAACATCCCTCCCTCGCACCACTTCCTGAAGGTTATCAGGGGTCGCCTCGTGTGTCTTTGTCTTGTTTACTGCAGGCTCCGCCGTGGCCCACTGCCACATTTCCCTGAGCCGGTCTGAAGCGACTCACACCGGTTTAAACGTGGGATTGTGTTATACAACTTGCAATTATTTCTATTATGCTATTGTCAGTTGTCACCCGTGCCGTCTGTTTACCATCTTGAATATGACATTTGACTCTAAAGTTTCAAAATATTTTAAACTTCACTTTGAAGATGGCACCCGATGGTGGGTGGGGGCCCGGGGGGCCGGGCTAGGAGGACCTTTGAAAAATGAAAAAAATAAAAATAAAATGAAAAAAATTATTTACTTATACAGGGCACAAAAAATGGACTTCCGACTTACAAACTAGGTCGAAAACCTGTATCTTGGAAGTCGGCATTTCTTTCCTCCCAACCTGTAAGATCTTTTCAGGGCACGAGGCTCGACTCGCACTTGGCCGGTTTTTTATTACTATTTTTTAATTTCACACGTTTTTTGCTATTTTCTCGAAGTGCTTTTGCAATTAGCGTACTTCTTCCGTACCAGTGCAGCATTGAGCGTGTAAAGGCTGGTGTTCAAAGTGCGAGCTGTCGATACGACAGTCGGCAGCTACTGCCACTGTCTACTCGCAAGGTAGTAGCTCGACTTGCACTGCCTGTTCACACACTGCCGAGCTCCTCGCTTGGACAGCAGACAGCTACTCGACTGTAACTGCTCTTATTATGGTATGAACTATGATCTGTTGTATATTTTGCGACATCATTGCACGAGACGCTTGAACGTCCGAAAATTCACACTTGACTGCGGTCTCTCGGGCAGTAGCTACTTGCCTGTGTCATGCATGGCAGCTTCTCTCATTGTGCGACCGGTTGAGGCGAGTAGAGCTACTGTCATGCGAGTACACAGTGGCTGTAGCTGTCTACTATCAGATCAACAGCTCGTATTGTGTAACCAGGCCTTAACTCACATGTGGCTAGTAGTAATGCGAGTAATTGCGGTACAGCAGGTGTCGTGCGAGCGCACTGTGTACACCAGCGTTTACTTTGACCGTCGCTATGTTACGTCGGGCGTCACACATGGCAAAGCTATGACGACTGCGATGTTGATGACAAACATGTGAGCCAAGCGGGGTCAAGGCAGGGCGCGGGCGGCGCGTGGCACGTGGCGCCACATCTCGAGCGAGCCTCCGCACCCGCCGCACGTGGGGCGTGTTGCTAGGGCAGGTCACGCGTTACCCGCAGAAGGTCAGGGTAAATGAAACGTATTTGCGTGAAACACGGTAAAGTCTGTCTAAAAACCCCCGACGTGTCATTGTGGATATCCTCGTAGTTTTCCTGGTCATCATCAGATACTCAAGATTCCTGACGTGGAAAGGTCACTATGATCATTAACATTTGAGCTCAAACTCGAACCACCTAACTGTTACCGTTCCAGAGATCCCATCATACTCCAACATCCCAAGATACTCTAAGATCTTGACACCACTGATCCAATTTCATCTGACATGGCTAAGAAGTAGAAGAAGTAGTTCTATTGAAACAGTTCATACATTTTTCTCCATTATAATTACCAAACATTACCGTTCTCAAAACGATGAAATGATATTATAATGAGATGGCGTGATAATTAGAGACAATGCTTTAGCGTTGGTATAGCGCTGTCTCAGTTTAACACGCCATCTCATGAATTCATTTCATCGTTTTGAGAATGTAATAGCTACCCTGGGCAACTAATGTTTATGTACACTGGTCCATACATCAATACGAGCCATAAATCATAGGATATAAGTTATAGATAATCTGTCATTTTGTGTAATTTAATTCATATTGTACAAAGTACAAAAATGTTATTAAAATAAGAATCATTACAGTAATAAGTAGTAGGTGTAGGCATCCCTTCTAATCCCTTCTAATACAAATGTATTTAAACCCATTTGGCGTGTAATATAAAAATTACCAATAAATGAATATGAATATCAATCTTTGTGCCAAACGTGTGTTATAATTATAATATGTCATAATTAACTCGTACATTAAACACACTTACAAACTGATAAGCTTATAATATTAATTATTGTACAGTATTGGTTAGAGACAACAACCCTTTGGTACCTTACTCGACACACCGGTGCTCCGCGCCCTGTCCCTCACCGATGTGATGCTGTCCTGGAAAAGCTCCTGGGACCTATTCGCGGACACCGAATGGATACTTCTGGCCTCGGCCGCACGTCAGTTTGAGGTGACCATTCCTCCAAGTTCAATACCAATTTGAATTCGATTACATATTTCAGTATAACCAATACTGTCCAATAATTAATATTATAAGCTTACAATTTTGTAAGGATGTTTAATGTACGAGTAAATTAATGACATATTATAACACACGTTTGGCACTAATATTGACATTCATATTCATTTATTGGTAATTTTTATATTACACGCCAAATGGGTGTAAATACAAATGATTCTGGAGCCCACTACCTCTACCGGGACGTAGCCAAGCGCCTCGTAGAGACATCCCGGGACCAGAAGGCTGGCCTCTACTTTGAATGAATGATAGAATGAATAATCCACTCACACTACTACTTATACTCTCTTTGCTTATAAGCTCGCTATACAGCGGGGCAACGCCGCCAGCCTCCTCGGGACACTCCCTGCAGGGAGTGACCTGGGCCGGGTCTTTTCCTTGTAAAAGTTAGGTATTTCGTAATTTTAGCTTAAGTATGTAATTTAGTGTAATTTTAGTAGTTTATTTTGAATAGAAATTAGAAGGGATGCCTACACCTACTACTTATAACTGTAATGATTCTTATTTTAATAACATTTTTGTACTTTGTACAATATGAATTAAATTACACAAAATGACAGATTATATATAATCAAAACAAATATAATAATTGTAATAAAGAAAATTTGAGTTCTATGCATGTCATATTATTAATTGAGTTCTATGCATGTCATATTATTAATTGAGTTCTTTGCATGTCATATGATTAATTGAGTTCTATGCATGTCATATTATTAATTGAGTTCTATGCATGTCATATTATTAATTGAGTTCTATGCATGTCATATTATTAATTGGAAAAGTCAGTATCTTATAAGTACATTATGTACATTATTCATTCAGTTAGAAATTCATTTATTGAATAAAGGGATTTTTGTATAAGCCACCGTTTAAATTTATTTTTAATAGCTGTTAGTGTTGTTATGTAATTAAACATTGATACGAATGTCAAGAAATATTAACAAAACAAACTTATTGTAAAGAGTTCCGGCCGACAAACCATAAATCCACTGTATGAAATCTTCTTGTCATGTGACCTATTGTCAGAGTTGTTCAGGCCGCCCGTGACAGTGGCGAGGCCTAAAGCAGCCGAGACCGACATTTGAACGAGCTCTCAAAGCTACGGAGGGGCTCAGATGAAAAAAAGCCAACATTGCGGTCACCCTGCCTTATTCTGACCAACGTTGCTTAAATTGCACGACCACTTTTTGACTTTGACTTTTACACCCAGACTACGAGACTGAATTTCGAAAAAAACCTACAAAAGTTGCAAGGAACAAATAAATTAAAGAAGATGCGAAAAATATTGCGAAACATAGCGCTTGCAACACTGACTCGCACTCTGAGCCAGGTGCCTATTGCCAATTGTGTAATTAAAGTATTATCGAGTCAACTGAATATGTATTTTTTGTGGCAGTAAAGTATTTTTTCTTTCAACGCAAAAGTCAACAAAGTCCTGTAACATACGTGGGACAAGGTGTCAGTGACTCTTTGTACCGAGTTACTGGGCCGCGGCGGCGGCGCGGGCGCATGTTTTGCGAGAATGGCGCATGACGCATAATTGTTGTCAAACTGTGTCAGCGATTTACGGTAACACGTGTAGTTTTATACTTCCGCACCTTGAGTCGTACGAGAACTCTACATGACTAGTATATGGCAACATTTATTTTAGTGAAACGAATTAAAAATTCATTTTAAAGTAATTCTTTAGTTTTATGTACATAATTTTGCACTGTTCCCTATGATTATCACAAAAGACAGAGAGCGATGCCTTGTTTGTATGTGCCAGAACGAGAGGGAAGATTTGACGTGTGCGTTTAATTTAACCATAATATTTATTAGAATACCGAATATTCGGTATTCGGCCAAATCACTATTCGTGGCAACCACGAATAGTGATTTGGCCGAATACCGAATATTCGGCAACGCTGTCGGCCGAAGCGCCGAATATTCGTCACAAAATACATGGTTGCCGAGGGCGTAAACTCTTAATAGACAGGCCGCAACCTGTCTCATTACGGTGCATACGTGAGCGACGGGCGGGTATTTGTTTCAATTGCGAGTAAATCACGTCACGGCACGCTTTGTCAGATCATAATAATACATAAAACATTAATATTGTGCAGAGAATAGTTCTTATTCAATTGTTTGTTCGTTAAAAGGTTTACAAAATGACACCAATTAATAAAAAAATCGCCTATATGGGAATATTATTATGAGATATTATCCATCACAACCTACTATTGATCAATTTTACTTACTAAAGTATTGTAACTTCGTAATAGAATACATATAATCTTGAGTAATATGTGGGGGTTTTTCATGATTTGGTATTCGGTATTATAGTACGCACTATTCGGCCGAATACCGAATACCAAAAAAGTGGCCGAATACCGAATAGTAGCCGAATATTCGTGGCATCTCTAATATTTATAATCTATGCTGCGTTTCGCACAAAGACTTAAAAAGAGAATATAAGTTCACGCTCGCGGCAACCGGTAAATTCATTCCTCCAAGATTGGAATACCCATTGGTACAATGAGAGTGGGTGGTTCCGAACTCAGACCTCCCGCAGGGAGTCCAGTGCCTAGCCAATACTCCACTGACACTGCTGAGATGTCAGTACAGATATTTTGTACATACTTTCCAACATCTATTTCTTTGTCATAAGAAATGGCGTACGAATACTATAGATGTACTGCAGATTTTTTGTTCGATACAAAACCATGAAAGGGCTTCAATCCCACCCTCTACAGACGGAGGTAATCTCCCTGTTGTGTTCGACGCAAGAGATCAGGTTACCGCACACCGTCGCGACGCGATAATCTTCCGCTAATATGCTGCAGGTGTAAATACCGCGAAACTGATACCATGTGTACGATTATTAACCCCTCGATCGATTGACGGAGGGCGTGTTATAAGTTTTACACGTTTGTCTGTTTGTCTGTGGCATCATAACTTAACAACGGATTATCAGATTTGGACCCGGTTTTTTTAATTTAATAGAGAATTATGTCGAGAGTCTGGTTTTCAAGATCTTGGGGCATCTTGGGATGTTGGAGTGTGATCTCTGGAACGGTAACAGTCAGGTGGTTCGAGTTTGAGCTCAAATGTTTATGACTATGGTGACTTCCCACATCTGAAACCTTGAGGATCTGATGAAGATCAGGAAAAAAAGTAAGGGGATCTCCACACACAATTGAACGTCGGGGGTTTCTTAAATTTTTAATTTAAACTGTCTGGTTAAATGTAAGGGGCTTCGACATTTATTGGGATTCCAAATGTTAGGGTTGTCGCACGCACCTTTAGGTGTGTGTGTCCTCTCCTCTCTCTTTTTGCTCTCTCTCGTAAGTTTTTTTTATAGAAAATATGGAGAGCAGACGGTCCACCTGATGGTAAGTGCTCACCGTCGCCCATAAACAACTCACCTCACTGCATTATTATTAGAGGGTTTTTGATGCGCTACTAACCTTGAGAACTAAGACGGATTGCCTCATGTGCCGGAAATTACGCTAGCTCTTTTACCCTTCAAACTGAAACACAGGAACGCAAGATTTCTGCTTTGCGGCAGAAATAGATAAGGGGGGTGGTACCAAATAACCTGTAGAAATAGATAAGAGTAGGTGTCCACATTGTGTTGTGTTTTGTGTTGTGAATATCTTTGTCCTCTTGGACAGGTTGTGGCGAGCCATCGGTCATGGTCCAACAGAATACGAGCGCTGTAGGCATTCTTGTCTGCAGCAATAAGCTGAGTTGAGACCCCTTTTCACAACAACAGCAGACCATCAGACATGATTTAGATATGTTCATCTTTGACTACATAATTATTTTATTATAATTATAACTGTTTCGGTCATTGCTGTGTGGGAAATAAACATATTACTTACTTACTTACATGTTATCACAGCACTGTTTTCATACTCGTAAAATTTCTCACTGACCTCTCTCGAACACTTCATTTCTCACTTTTTCTCATTGTTATCAAACAAAACATAACCTAAAATAATTCGGCAGACCTCCAACTATGCAAGCTTCCAGAATCCCTGCTATATAAACAGTTGTAACTTGTAATTGTAACCTCTGGCTGACCCTGGCCGGTACATTGTTTTGGTGAAAGCGGACCTCGTGTAATCAACACTTGGCACTGATTGACGTATGTGCGACCTTTCTCCGCTGGATCTTGCAGAAGATTGGCACGCCGGCGATTGGTTCAATTGTAAACAAACTTACTTGTATATTAATATAATTAACAAGATCCTGATTTCGGCCTAAAGACTCGGGTCTAAAGACAAGAGTCTTTAACCAGTGCGTCCTACCAGTGATGACCTACGGAGCCGAAACGTGGACACTGACGGTGCGACTGGTTCACAAATTGAAAGTCGCTCAGCGTGCTATGGAAAGAGCTATGCTCGGAGTATCTCTGCTGGATCGAATCAGAAATGAGGAGATCCGGCATAGAACAAGAGTTATCGACATAGCTCATAAGATTAGCGAGCTGAAGTGGCAGTGGGCCGGTCACATCTGTCGCAGAACCGACAACCGCTGGGGGAGACGAGTTCTGGAGTGGAGACCGCGTTTGGGCAAACGTAGTGTGGGACGCCGCCCTGCTAGATGGAGCGACGATCTGCGCAAGGTGGCTGGCAGCGACTGGATGAGAAGAGCCGAAGATCGGGCTCAATGGCGCGCCCTGGGTGAGGCCTATGTCCAGCAGTGGACTAGAGTAGGCTGCTGCTGATGATGATGATGATTTCGGCCTATTTTCAATTCTAAGATCCTTGCAGTCTTGTCTAACAACAATTTCTATATATTTTATTATTGTATGAGGAGAACGTATATACACGTATGTACGTCCTAGATGTCCAATATTATCCATCCTACGTCCTAGATGGCTGCTCGTCTGATCAACTGGCTGGTGGAGAAACGCGCTAAGCGCCTTATAGGTTACGAATCGCTGGTGGAAGCTAGACTGCAAGGTCTGGAACATCGGCGTAAGGTCACCTGTCTATCGGTATTTTATAGGATACATTTCGGAGAGTGCGCATCGGAATTACACGAGCTAATTCCAGCATCTCCATTCCGCCTTCGGACTACCAGGCGCGGGGAGGGGTTCCATCCTTATGTTGTTGATATCCCATCTGCTCGCACGAAGCGATTTGCTTCTTCGTTCATTATGCGAACGGCTAAGGTATGGAACAGCCTGCCGGCGTCAGTATTTCCCGAAACCTACAACCTTGGGATCTTCAAGGCCAGAGTGAATAGGCATTTAATGGACCCGCATGCTCCATCGTCGCTTACCATCAGGCGAGATCGAGGTCAAATGCGGGTCTAGTAGCCAACTTTAAAAAAATTAAAAAAGGTCAGATCAATTTTCATATTTCAGATAAGAGATAAGTCACGCCCTTTGTGCTTTACATATTTTTGTTTGAGTTTGTTATATATTATTTGTGTGTACAATAAAGAGTTAATAATAATAATATTTTTTATATCTAGTCTAAACTTTGTAAGTGTGCCATTTTGACCCCTAACTACGCAGTCATGACGTCAGTGCGACAAGATAACGGGGTCTAATGATTATGAACGAAATACCATCTTTTGATCGATCCACTGTCGTATCTGTTGTTCTTACAGTTACAAACCGCACAATAAGGCATTTTAGCACAGCCGCTCTGATCGGTCCGGGTCAAAACTAGGCGCTGAATTAATAAAATCTTACAGTATATTGCAAGATTGACACACAAGTGCCCCGCCCACTTCCCCGTTCTATTTTCTGTGGACTGTTATCATCACGTGATATGCACCACACGTTTGGCATTGGCTGTTAAATGATGTAATAAACAAATATTGATACGAAATCGGCAAAGAATAACATCCTCTATTTAGTCTTCTCTGTGCTGATGTCTCTGATCCAATAACTACTTCTGAATCGTCTAGGTCCCCAGTTATCCAGTAAGTCGCCCCGCTAGAGGATAGAACAGACATTTTGTTACCTCCATTTACCTACCGTTAGTGTGAGCACTCTACTCGTCATCAGCAGTCCGATCTTGGGCTCTTCTCATCCAAGCGACCCGGCTACTGCGATCGTCAACCCGCAGGCCTAGCGCGGCGATTATGGCATTACCTCCCATGGATAGCGCACAGAGAAAACGTCCCCCAGTTCCCGGCCGCCCAACTATTCCTGGCCCGGTGGCGGCCATGATAACGGTGGGGTAGGGGGTGCGAAGAATCCCCGGGCTACTCTACTCGCACTATCCCTTATTTATTTGCCACCGTAATCTGACTTTCAATAAACTTGAATTGAATATATTGCGCCTTATTTTGCGTGAGGTAATCGATCAGGTGACCTAGACCTAGTGCGTATCTATCATTTTATTATCTATTTTATATGAATGAAGCAATCGACTCCGTCCAAAAACAACATGTTTGCGTCGATACTGACACTTATGTTGCACTAATGCAGTGACTGTATTGAATAAAATGATAATACAGGGTCAAAGCCCGTGTTTGGTTCGGCCTGCACTGCACATACTCGGTTAGTTACTGCTACTTCTTGAGCAGAAAAGATCCCTGAGGGTCGAAGTGCCGCTGGGGTTATCCCTGGCCCCCAGTCATATGATAAGATACTGCACTTCTGTTTAGCCAGGATCGAGTGGTAAGTTAACCAGTGAAAGGTAGGTGTACCTGGGAGGACTCTGCGCCACCTTGGGCCCCAGGCTAATTAATGAAAGATAGATCATATCATAACAGTCTGTATTATAATACATGTCAATAGAAATGTACAAATAATTCAGTGACATTGATTTCAAAAAGGCAATCCACGGGTGGTTGTTGAGGAGACTATTCTTCAGTTTGCAGGAATTTAGAGATAATAAGGGCAAACTGGAATAGGACTGACATTGTAACAAAAGCTTTGACATTGTGGTATTAGATCTGATTGTAATATTTTTAGATTTTAATAACAATAATTACAAATAATGTATACTTATGCAATAAATGACTTTACCTTTAAAGAAAAAGAAGATGGCCGAGGTTGATCACTTACCACCAGGTGGCTTGTTTATTCATATTCATTTCTTTTTGCCGGATGCTCTCCTTATTCAATTAAATAATCTCAATTCAGAGTATAAGTACATAGAGTGTAGGTACCTAAACGCGATCTTATCGCAGCGGCCTGCGATCTGACTCACACGCGATCGGAAGTTGCTGTACACTGACCACGAAAGATTGTATTATCTTCAGCTTCACAATGTCTTCTTCCGGGACCTGTATCTGCTTAGAGCAAATAACGTCAAACAACCTCTCGAAAAAAGGAACTTTGAAACCAGGACTTTTTTTTAACAATGTGTTAACTAATTGTTGTTTTTGTTGCAGAGAGGGTCGCGCTAGCGCCGGGCGGGGCGGTGTGCGGGGCGGTTGGACAGCGAGGCAGCATGGAGGACGAGGTGACGTTCCTGTTCCAGCTGGGCGTGGCGCGCGACGCGGTGTCGGCGCCCGCGCACCTGCTCACGCTGGCGCACCTCAAGGAGCTCGCCGTCAAGTTCGTGCACGAGAAGGTGAGTGCGACCATCTGTTGGGGCGCGACTGTCATCGTGTGCTCTACTCCTTTATAGTCAGTTCCAGGACTTGGACCCCTGAAGGATCAGTGTTCAGCTTCAGGGCTTTGAGGGATCAAATCGGCCTTCGGAGCATTGTGGTGGACTACTCCTAGCACAGGCATTTTAGCCTAGTTGGAGTGGTTACTGAAGAGTATTAATCTATTTGCGTGCATATAAATAAAATAAAAAGAATTGTTGGTTTTCATGGAACCCGTTACCCGGCCTGTCCACAGATTCCGGACAACGGTCTGAGCCGCCTAGCGGATCGCATCCTGCTGTTCCGTCACGACTACTGCTCGCCCAACGTGCTTCAGCTTGTCAACTCGGCCGCCGACGTCACCGACGAGACCCTCGTCGAAATCGTGCTCACAGCCAACCGTGAGTGACAACACTGGTGCCTTTGACGAGCTCGTAGTCAAGTTGGGAGCATGGTCCGAAACTGATCGAGTAGGTTAAGCACCTTGGGCGCGGTCAGAACCAGGCTAGGTGACCGCTAGTGTCACAATTTAATCTTCCCTTGGGTGGAAACCTCACCTTGTTTCTCGGAGAACACAAAAATTACCCAGCTATACGGCTGCACTCGCCTGGAAGATCCAGCAGCACCACCTAGGAGCTCCCAAGGTCATGATAATAAACGTATATCAAATAATGAGCATTTCAATATCTATGCAATCATAGCATGGGTTCTCCGTCATCCGTGCACGAAGCACGGATGAAAGCATGCCTTTCCACCGAAGCTGAGCGGGGAAGCGAGCCGGCGAGCGAGGAAAATATCCGCCAATAAGATCGCTCCATTTTAATCGTCACGTGATATGACGTGATAATGGCGCGATCGTATTGGTGGATTTTTCCCTCGTTTCCTCGCACAGCTTTGACACCCAACCATTAACCCAGTACGGTGTCCACAGCGCTGCTATGCGAGTCGGGCGGCGAGTGCGTGGCGCCCGCGCCGGCGCCGCGGCCGCACGCGCTCGCCGTGCACTCGTACAAGGCGCCCACCTTCTGCGACTTCTGCGGAGAGATGCTGTTCGGGCTCGTGCGGCAGGGGCTCAAGTGCGAGGGTGAGTATCGCTACTGGTTTACAGCTAACGTATGGATAAAATCATTTGAAAAGATACTTGTGTTCTATAAAGTTATTATCATCAAGTACCGTATCTTTTTGACAGGCTTTTTGACAATAGAACATAAAACGCAATGCGTAGCGTAGATGGAGGCACTAGCACACTCCGTAAATTGTTATTAAAACCTATAAATTATATCATGATATTTAATACCTATTTCATTAAAATCTTCAGGGTTCAAGTGTGCTACACATATTCTTGAATATTTTTTTTGCTCGAATATTATTATTTACGTAATTGTGCTAGTGGCGCCTCTAGTGGTAAAACATTGCAGGATTATCTCCTATTGATAACCGATAAATCCTTTACCACACTGAATGATGGAACGGAATCGACCGAACCCATAGATATTGCTGCAGTGTACTGAAGGCGAGGGATTTGAATTCCAGCACAATCCGCCTAAGGAACATGCGGCGTACATATAATTTGAAAAATTATATTGGAAACTAAAATTTTATCATTCCACAAATGAATGAAGAAATATTAATGCAAAGCACTTTCTATAAAAAATCTTCAATATTTACTGTTAGCAACATTTGAAATTATCCTCATGGAAAATTGATCACATTTTTTAAAATTGAATGAGGAAAGGAAAGTAGATGAGCAAACGGATCATCTGATGGTAACCCCATCGCCCATAGACATCTCACCTAACTATTAATTTATTGGGTTTCATATAACTTGCTATCCTTGAGGTCTTAGATGGACTCGAATGCCGGTAACTACACTGGCTCTCTTACCCTTCAAACCGAAACACAGCACAATACAAGCATTGCTGCTTTCCGGCAGAAAAGGGTCCTACCACCCCAGGTTGACTGCACAGAGTCATACCACCTTCAGATTCCTTGCAGCATAATGTCTCATTGCAGGCTGCGGTCTAAACTACCACAAGCGGTGTGCCGTCAAGGTGCCCTCAAACTGCACGGCGCCTCCCCTCGCGGCGGGGGCGACGCGGCGCTCCGGGGGCGCCAGCAGCGCGGGGGCGGCGCGCAGCCCGTCGCGAGGGTCCACGACCAGCCACGACGACTCGCTGGTAAGGCGCCTTGCAGACCTGGTCACGGGGAGCAAACACAGCTACGCCGAGATGACCGACGAGGAGCACAAGTAGCTGTGTTGTGGGGACGCGGCTCGGCCTTTAGCACTAAATAAATGAGGATATGAGGGAGTATAAGTCGGTATGCCCTGACCTGGGTAGATATTACCGTTCTCAAAACGATGAAATTATACGAGTATCATTATCATGCGATGGTGTGTAACTCTTAGGCCACTTTAGAGGTATTGGAGTTGTACCTCTTTACTGGTCTAGGAGTTCGGCACGTGTCTACACCTACGTCCTAGGTATGTCTTCGAGGAGTCATCTTCAATGAGACACTGGACTTGTTAACCGATACTTATATTTCCATACGTGACGGTGGTAGAGACACGACCAGCCCGACGCGGGCGCTGCCGCGTGACATTTAAAACTGCCAACATAATAATTCACAATGTAGAACACAGTGTGCACTGTGTCTGTACACAGTGTCCCTACAGTGTGCTATATGGAGACAGCGATACCAACGAGATAGCGCTGTGTCTGTTTAGCACGCCATCACATGATATCATTTCATCGTTTCCAGAACAGTATTAGCTACAGAAAACCCTCGCAATATTGCGAATTAAATGGTACAGTCGGCATCTAGCTAATGTATGTAACCTCAATCTGAAATGAACTTTAATGCAATTACCATAGACTTCAGAATTGTAGAATTTTTATGCTTTAGCTAGAGGCATGCTGTAATCGCGTAATTTCTCACTGGAAGGAGTCATAAATATGAAATTGCGATATTCTTCCGACGAATTTTTTTTTTTCTGCTAGGTCAGAGGCAATCGTCTACTGGAACGAAACACTTTATTTAGTGACAAAGGGGGAAAAAATTCACAAACTGAGAGCCAGATACGATTTATTAAACGTACTATTGATGCTTGACTACTTAACAGAGAATGTCTCAAATATGTTGTTGTTTTTTTTTTTTTTTTATTTATCTTCATTGTCTCGTATGCACAATAAGACTAAACGACGAATCTCTTCGTATTAACAAAGAATATATAATTTACTAAGTATTTACCATTTTACAATGAATTTTATATTTTTTACACATTTTTATATTAAGTTAAATCGTTTTTAAGAGTACGATTACCGCAAGGTATACATAGTTTTTACATAACATTCCATAAATGTTCATTATTACAAGATGTACGTAACTAGTAACTGATTGGTAAAAATACCCACACATCATACATGTTCACTGCATGATTAAACATACAATAGTATCGATTTTTTTATGTCTAACATGGGGTACATCTTGTATATAATGAGCAGCGACCAGTATTTTAATTGTAGACATTGTTATAATTTACGAATTACAGTCATGACTATAAAAATCCGTCCGTAAATAACATTAATATAATTATTTGTGTTGCGCGACTAATCTCTTCATATAAGTATTATTGGTACCGATTCTGGGGATTCACTCGCTGAACTAAATGAAACTGTCTCACTCACTTTTAGGCTAGGACTTCACAGGCCCCCCACTTGAAATCAGCGGTTTGTGATTAGAGCAAACCGAACCGACACTGGAACCGGATTCGTGAAGTCTGAGGCGGGTTGTAGCTGTACATCCATGGAAACTCAAAATGTAGGTCACCTGCCGTGAGCTACCTCGATCGGATTTATCTAGCATAAACTGGCACCAGTCTACACGTCGGACTTTCTGCTCTTCTGTGAAAGAGTATCCATCGCGATGCAACCTTCCTAACTTAAAGATGGCCATGTAAACTGCCTGTGATCCAATCTTCAGTTTATCCTGAATCTCGCGACATTCCTTTATTAGCCACTCCACCCTTATGACATCTTCTTGAGTGACTGCCGTCGGTGGTCGCCCCGGTGTGAGGTCATCATCAGGTCGCTCCGACCACGCCTAAACTCACGACACCAATAGGTGATGGTGGCAAGTGATGGAGCCAATTCCCCAAAAGCACTGATTAAATTTTCATATGATTCCTTATATGTTAACCCTCGTTTAAAATCATAATAGATCATAGCACGAAATGCTTCCCGCGTCACCTCCATCGTAGCGATTGAAAAGTGACAGACATGTTTTTTAAAACAATTAATTAAAAAATAACTAAAGTTCGCCAGCCAGTGATATTTGGCTAAGGAGTTTGTAATAAAACTTGCCTCCAAGGGATAATAAAAGTAAAACAATGAGGTTGATAACAAGCCGTTTTTTGGACCGCCCCACGTATGTAATTGTACACTGTCGGTTATAACCGACACCTATAGGTGTCGTTTATCTATGTATTATTAAATTTAGCGAGTGACACACCCGGAATTAGTACCATTGTTAATTCACTCGTATAATGGCTTCGATTTCTCGGTGACCGACAAATCTAAAGCTAAACCTAAATGATACTGTCACGCTCAGTCATATAATAAATTGTATACGAGTGAGCGGGAGGTTTCATTCAGCGATCATCACTAAATTTGTCGGCCACGGAATCGATGCGAATGTTTCTGTTATATGATTGACTATGTTATTAGCTGACTAACAACTCGAATAGGGTGGTGGGTAGCGTCGGAATTACATGTTTGTAATTGATTTTCGCAATAAAAATATATTAATTAATATTTTTGAGTTTTATTTGAGAAGCACCATGATACCCATCACCCTATTAGATGTACATAAAGCACAATGACTGCGTGAACTATATAACAATAGTACAGATTGATAAGTAGTTATTAAAACTATTACTAATTTTTTTTAATAGTGCAAATTTAAGTTGCTATGGGAAATTAACTGAGGCAAAGAAGTTTGTAATGTTTTAAGGGTCAGTTTCGGCGTTCTTAGAAGTAATTATACAAAGAAAAAATCCGTATAATTAAGGGATAATGAAATTAGTCGTTTTTACAAAGAGTTTTAATATTTAAAGATAGCTTATGATGATAACACAGATACAATGATGAAATATATACGGCATCAGGCACTCAACGGGGACGCAAAGGGGATTTTCCCCTTCAAAAACCCATTTCACAGGGGATTTCTGGAATTAGCCTAAGATTTTATTAGGCTGGGCGTACACGTCCTATAGTTATGTTGTCCGATACTCTGATCCGGGACTCGTGAGTGCCTGCGAGCGACTTGATATCGACGTACTCGTACATTGCTGCTAATCGTGTTCAATCGCTGACGTTTCAACTTCATAACGAGCAATGGATATTCACCCGCCGCACGCCTGGCACGTCTTGGGCCCTGAAGGCGCCCGCGTCATAACACGTCGGATAGCTATCGTTCCGGGTGTGCGATCGTTCGTCTGCGCGCAGACTGAAACAACGATAAAAAGTGAAACAAACCTATCGGATACTACAGTTAGACACGGGATTTTTACCTCGGAGCCCAAAACAACCCTAAACCGTGTTAATCAAGAGGTAATTTTGAAAGATGGTCAAGTCCAAATTCTTGAAAGAAAGAAATAAAAACATTTTATTGACACAAAAAATTTTAATAATTAGAAAGTAATTAAGTAATTTGAAATGGATTTGAGACAAAAAATTAGAATTCTAGACAAATTCATTACAAATCTTGCCTTAACCACTTTAAAAATTCGAAGTTCCATATAACAGCTTAGAAGACGATGCACAAACACCATCGTTTCTCAATTCGTCAAAAAGTAGACTCGATCACCTTTGAAAATGAAATCCCTGAAATATGGTCATGATAGTTGATGAGCACACTGCAGCGATTTTGACACTGAATGGGATCAAACCTGTAGAAACTTTGAGATTTCTGTAAACAGAAGCGTGTGGACCCGAAGAACTCTAGAATTCCAAAAAATAAATTTCTATGTATTATTTTTTTATCAACGACTAATGAATGAATGAATTTAAAAATTAATTAAATTAAAATAATTATTATTAATGCTGCGTTTGACCTTAATTTCAACCTGGTGGTAAATGAAGATGAGCTCGAAGATGGAGCACACGGGCTTCGTAAGTAGTGACTCTTCTATAAACACTGCTGAAACATCAACGCCGAAGTAAAAGTATTTGACGACAGACTTTACATGGAAGGGGGTCGCAATCCAGGTGGACCCTGAAGGGGTCCTACCGTGCACCAGCAAGTTACTCCGTTCAGTCGCCTCGTAGAACACGCTCGACCAGTGGCCGTAGGGATATTATATTATATAATATAATCCGTCCCCACACACGGTTCGGTCCGATTCAGTTTCAAAATCGCCGTGGGTCGGCCTAATCTCATTTGATGGTAGTAACATGGAGTACATGGGCCAATCCCAATATGTCCGTAGCTATGCAGCAGCGCGGGCAAGCGCAGCCGCTCACCGTCCCGCGCGGGCTCCGTGGCGGGCGCGTGGGGCCTGAGCTACTCGACCAGTACGGGCATCCCGCACACGTTCGAGGTCCACTCGTACACGCGGCCGACGGTCTGCCGCCACTGCAAGAAGCTGCTGCGGGGCCTGTTCAAGCAGGGCATGCAGTGCAAGGACTGCCAGTACAACGCGCACCGCAAGTGTCTGCCTCACGTGCCCAAGGACTGCGGCGCGGGCGGCGAGCTGCGCGACGCGCCCGGTACGTGACGTGTCCGACGTCCTCGCCGGTGGAGGACTGGCGCGCGTGTTACGTAACTAACGTCGTTGTGTGACGGTGTGGTGACAGGCGAGTACCCGTTCCCGGACAACCAGAGCACGGGCAGCGAGGTGTCGGAGAGCGCGCGGCTGCCGGACGACGAGTCGGACGACGGCGCGGACGGGGCCGGGGACGCGGACGTCGCGCACAACGGCGCGCCCGACCACAACGAGGAGGTACCACTAGATCGCGATCTCTATGAAAAGCAACCGCTGCGCGACGCGCTTCCTCAATATTCACGGGTTCTTATTAGTAGATCCGGTGTGATCGCGCAATTTCAAATAAATCGAGTAATAAGAAACCGGTGTATTTTGGTGAAAGCTCGTCGCGCGGCGTTGGTTAGGCGTTTATAAATAAATGGAGCTTTAGGCCGCACGCTATCGGTTAATATATTCTATGCTATCGGAGTGGAGCCGCAACGTATTACGATTACAATGTAAACTAAACCACAACGTCTTTAAAATATGATTTAAATATCTGCCAATATCAAGTTCAATCAGCGCTGTGGCTTGCCTCAGCATTATGCTGAGTTGGTGTACCCTTTGGGCACTGTACCACACCAGATGTTTTGCGCTGAATTGCTTCTGTATTGTGTTCTATATTCTGGTGTTTACAGTGCTAAATATACGTTTTCAAGTTGTTAGTAGTGCACGTCTCACGTTCCAGGTGCAGCTGCGCCGGCGCGAGCGCCGCTCGGACGAGTCGGACGAACCGCAGCGAGACACGCTGCCCGAGCGGTCGGCCAGCCGGCCCAGCAGGTGCGCCAGCCTGTGTCATGTGTGACCGCTGCTCTTCACGATCGTCCGTGATGGCCGATCACAGGCACGCACGATCGTGTGCGACCGGTTATGATGGCCTGTAATCGACGACAATCGGATAGCCGTCGGTTTTTCCATGGTACAGTCGACCACGAGCTATAGTATACCATCAGTCAAAAACCTTCGCTTAAATCTCAACCTTATGCCTGTGCATTATGATTAGATTCTCAAATTTTGACGTTTTGGGTAGGTTGACCTGTGGTTGACTGTACAAGAAGAAAGGCAAAACGATTACAGATTGCACGACGTCTCCCGCACGAGGGTATGTCATTTTTAACGAAGTGCACATTCTTACATTACTGTTACAAATTATGATTTATTAAGTTCGCAATAAAAAATATATAATACAAGATCTCTCTTCCAAGTCGTTTTCCTCATTGCTGGGGGTCTTGATCATTCTAATGAATTAATCACATAGAACGACTCTCGTGGCAGATTTAATGGGGTGCTTTGCCATTGCCTTCCCCATTTCACGTACTGGTTATCTCAGTGTGCAGGTTTCCTCACGATGTTTTCCTTCACCGTCAGAGCAGTCGGTAAATGTACATAAGTCTATCGATAAAACCGAATAACTTATTGGTACATGGCATTGCATGGTTTCGAACTCGGTCTTCCCGCATGGGAGTCCAACGTCCTAGCCACGACCCCACCGACGAAATATCTTTGTATACAAGATATCTATAAATATAATTAAATTAATAATTTAAAAATCACACGCAATATATATGAACATTGTGCATTGTCTAACATCCACTAATGGTAACCCTCGGTTGGTTGAAACGTCATGCAATCCTTAGTCGATATGCCTGGGAAGAATGAGCCGTCTTCTCGTGCCATGGGTTTTTCGTACCCACATCATGGCCCATCGTAATCGCCCATCATGGCTCATCGTAATCGCCCATCATGGCCCATCGTAATCGCCCATCATGGTCGATCGTGAAGAGGAGCCTCGCCGTGTGCCGTGTCGGTGGTGGTCTCGTGCTTGTCGTTCACTCCTCGTTAGGACTTGTGTTCACGGGACGGTTTTGCGCCGAAGCCACACGGTTTTAAGCCGAGCGTACGTCCGGTCTTAGTAAAAGAGAGAAATAGGACATCTTCAATCTTCTCTTAGTGGTAGAGAAAATTTATTTTTGTAATTCTAAAGAACAAACTTAGTGTTAACTAGATATTATGGAAAGTGAGGATGTCAGGGGGGGCCCTAACAAGTTCCTGTTCAAAAAGTTTGTCCGTGAACATCTGCGACGTTCCAGCCAATAAGGTGTTTGTTGCTATGCTTGTTGTCACATGTTTTATAAGTTTCGGTGTTCATGTATTTATCTGTTTTTTTTTCTCTCTTTCATATACTCTTTTATATATGTTTATATATATATATATATATGTGTGTATTTTATAAATATTAGTGTCTGTGTATATGTAAGTATTCGTATTTATGTACTTAAAATTGTTATGTAGTAGCATACGTGTAGGTATATTTTTATATATTATATGAGTAGGTATTTTATAGTATGGTAAATAATAATAATTAGTAAATATCTTCTATTTAATTTATATGCACCCCCCTTGCAATATCTGTATGACCCAATGGTTAGCTAGTAGAAAATGCCGCATGGCATTAAGCTCGCCTCATGTACTATTTTTGTGCATTAAAGTGTTAAATAAAAAATAAATTTAAAAAAAACTAAGTACCCACATAATATTAAGACCACAATTATATGTAGTATACAAACTTGACGGAACATTGTATGTCTTAGAACAAAAATGTGTTTATTTATTTATTTATTCATATAAACATACCCGTTTCGGTTTGAGTGCGTGTGTACGTCATTCGCTAAGCACTACTACAGGGTTATGTATTTTTTTATATTTGGCAAAAGGGTGATTATTTTATAGGATACATTTCGGAGAGTGCGCATCGGAATTACACGAGCTAATTCCAGCATCTCCATTCCGCCTTCGGACTACCAGGCGCGGGGAGGGGTTCCATCCTTATGTTGTTGATGTCCCATCTGCTCGTACGAAGCGATTTGCTTCTTCGTTCATTATGCGAACGGCTAAGGAATGGAACAGCCTGCCGGCGTCTGTGTTTCCTGAAACCTACAACCTTGGGATCTTTAAGGCTAGAGTGAATAGGCATTTACTGGAGATCGAGGTCAAATGCGGGTTTAGTTATACATAGGGGGGGGGGGGGGGGAGTCAGTAAATGCTGGCCCTTATCTCAAGATGTTGGTGGGAGCGATAGTGATAGTGGATAAAAAATATATAATTAAAAACTAAAAATTGTTGCGTTCATGCTGTCATGGAGTGTTCGTCCTATTTTATTGTTTAAAAACGGTTTACAGTGGACATTTTATCAAGAAACTAGTGTATTTCACCTAAAAATCGACGGTGTTAATTGAATGTTATATAATACAGTGAAATGGGAGTGAAATACTACAGATAGTGTGAATCCGGCAACCTAACCTCCAATCGCACTTGTAATGCAAGACACTAGGCATTCCTGAAGCACACGACTCTCCCTTAAACTCGACGTTGGTAAATTGTTTTTTTCAAAACAGACGCCAAAACGTTCGAGTCATTTTCAAGATTCTAACACGGTCATTGCAGTACGTAAAAGCACTACATAAAATCTCATCTGATCAGTTGAGGTTTTATGTAATAGTGCGTAACGATGGCGCACGCGCACACTCAAACCGGAACGGATATGTTCTATGAAGGTAACCTGCTTCTCTCTTTACTCTGGTCCTGTGGTCAGTTATGTAAGGAACCACTAGGAGGTCTGTTCACGACACCGGTCCTGGCGCCGGCGACCTGACGTAGTCCGGCTTAAAACCGTGTATCCCCGGCGTAAAACCGTCTCGTGGACAAACCCTAAGGTTTCTGTTTGTGTGTTGTTGATCTTTGTCGTTTGATCGTTGTGTGTACAAACAAGGTAATAATTGGATCCCACGGGAACAGCGACAGAATAAAACTGAAATGTGAGTAAAATATTATCATATCATTTGCCGAGTCCACACCGCGTGAGCTGCCTCGCGAGACAGACTTTTGTCTCCGTCGTTTTCTTTCATGAAGACAAAGACAGAAGTCTGCCTCGCGAGGCAGCTCAGGCGGTGTGGACCGGGCTATTAATTAGGGTACTAATGAATAGAATGTTATCGTTAATTCCTTGACAACAACTTACATTTTCCTGAACTGATAATATTTAGTTCCAAGCACGAAGCCCCACCTATAGTACAAGAAGAAAGGCAAAACAACTTCGGATTGAATGACGTTTCACGCACAAGAGTACGTCACTCAAGTTGCCATTTTTACCGAATTACTCATTCTTACATTACCGTTACAAATTATATTTTACAAAGCTCGCAATAAAAAAAAATATATTACAATATTTCTATATGAGAAATGCGTAAAAATAATTTATTTATTCATTTAAAAATTTAAAAATTATGAAATATATTTTTATGGTAACTTTGTGCAATTGTCTGGCATCCATCAGTGGTAACACTCGTTTGATGAAAGAAAGAAAGAATTTATTTCAAATACACACATACTGTTTGTATCATTAGGTACAGAAGATAAAAATAATATTAAACAAATATATTACAAAAATAAATAAACAAAAGTAACTAAGTTTGATGAAGGTGGTGTGCAGCACCGGGCAAGGGGACTGCCTCAGCCTGTTGCCGGAGCGCTTTTAGCACTGCGGCGCTGATTGTCAGGCATCCCCCGAGTGCCAGGGATCACTCCCTCATGATACACTACCGGAACATATAAATAACGGAAATATTAATAAACATACATGACGACATACCCTTAACGTGAACATCGTGCAACCCGTTGTTGTTTCGCCTTTCTCCTCGCGCCACGGCCCGGCCACAGCACAAAGTCCCCTCCCTAGTACCAGTGTGATCTGATCGGTCCAACTTGCAGCTCGTCATCGTCGCCCAGCGCCAACATCCCCCTCATGCGCATCGTGCAGTCCGTGAAGCACACCAAGAAGCGGGAGGGGCAGTGGCTCAAGGAGGGCTGGCTCGTGCACTACACCAATAAGGACAAGTCGGTGAGTCACTGGTCACGACGTGTTCAGGAGTCACTGGTTGACCAGGCGATACGTTACTGGCGGTGAGCCAGTAACTGGTAAGTAAAAGTTAAAAGTAGAATACACTTTATTGCACAAGTGGAAAACAACAAACAAAAGATAGAAACCGAAATAGTGAGGTACAATTTAGACGGTCTTATAAAGCGTTTTGCCAGTGTCTCTATACTTGCCAACTTTGGGTTAAATGCCTACGGAAATCGCATAGCACCATAAGGGTGCAATACAATGATGCGTTTCGCACCCTTATGCGGTTGCCGCGATTCTGTAGTGCATCGGGCGTGTTCGCTGACGCACGGGTGCCCGATTTCTTTGCGGTTGTCAGGACTCGCGTCGCCTCTTTTTGGAAGCGGTTGCGTCAATCTGACAACAGCATACTGAAGGCTGTGTGCGAGGACCTACGCAGTCCCATATTGAAACATTGGTTGGCTGTCCACCGGGACGAGAACCGTAAATGAATAAGTTGTAGCCAAATTTTTTTTTTTGGTCTCGGGTGTGGATTTATTTTAGTATTAATTATTTTTTGTATATTGTATTGCTCTTTTGTTATATGGGTTTTTTATGCCTGAATTAAAGATTTATTATTATTATCGCTAAGAGCGATCTCTTCCAGGCAACCTTCTAATTTAAATACTTGTTGATTAAGGAGGCGAGGAGAGAAGTTACTTGCTTCAACGTAATCTGAGTGAGATAAATACTAGGCGAAGAGTTACTTTAACCATTGATTCGGTGTGATCCAGTTAACGAACAAGAATGCATTTAATTTAAATATGTGTGAGATTGGTCGGTGGTCTAGTGGCTAGGACGCCGGACTCCCGTGCGGGAGGTCCAGGTTCGAAACCATGCAATGCCATGTACCAATTAGTTTTTTGGAATTTTTAGAAGACCTACGTACATTTACCGACTGCTCTAACGGTGAAAGAAAACACCGCAAGGATACCTACATGTCTGAGGAAATTAGAAGTTTTCGAAGGCGTGTGAAATCAACCAATCAGCACTGGGCCCGCTCGGTGGATCATGGCCCGTACCCCCTTGTACAAGGGAGGCCCGTGCCCCAACAGTGGGGACATTAATAGGCTGATGATGATGAGTGAGGCACCTACTGGTCGATAATGCGGTGCGTTAAAATTACTTTCTTTGGAATACAACGCCAAAAAAAAGGAATAAAAAACGGAAAACCATGTGATTTACAGTTAAAGCGGCACTACTGGCGGCTAGACAGCAAATCGATCACGCTGTTCACGTCAGAACAGGGCACCAAGTACTACAAGGAGATTCCTCTCACTGAAGTGCTCGCCGTGGAGACCGCGCGCCAGCCGCATTCCGGTAACACACACTTTCTTTTAGTTTATTGTTATTGGCTTGGATACAAGGCTGACTAGTTCACTATTTAATTATTGACAAGTTACTGGCACCGCTTCGGTGGTCTAGTGGCTAGGACGCCAGACTTCCGTGCCTCCCTCCCGGTCCGGGTTTGAAACCATGCCATGTACCAATGAGTTTTTAGGATTTTTTCGAAGACTTATGTACATTTACCGACTGCTCTAACGGTGAAGGAAAACATCGTGAGGAAACCTGCATGTCTGAGGAAATTAAAAGTTTCCGATGGCGTGTGAAATCCACCAAAAACTGTGCCCCAACAGTGGGGACAATTAATAGGCTGATGATGATGGCACCGCTTCCGGGGTGGACGCCTCGTGGTGTCAATATTACGACACCATGAAAGAAGTTACAATAGGTCAATTCATTTAAGCACTGTAGTAATATTGAATAATTTATTATTTGAGCCTGTTCAGTTCCCGATCGCGGCTACTGTTACTTTCTTTTTTAATTAACGTAAGGAACAGGATCACAAGGAACGAACTGGATCACTCGGAACAGGATCACTCGCCATTCTGCCTGCTGGGCCCATGACCTGTAGTAATATTAAATAATAAATTATTTTTGGGAGTAAAGGGGTTTTTATTGGAATGTCAATAATTGAAATTGAAAACGTTTATTAAGCGCTGTAAACACCAGAATATAGAACACAATACAGAAGTATACAAAGATTAATACATGCAGCACAGAACATCCGGTGTGGTATAGTGCCAACACCTGTTTACCCTACACCAGCTCAGCATAATGCTGAGGCAAACCACAGCGCTGATGTTCAGCTGGCCCCTCAGTGACTGCACGGACGAAGAAAGCAACAGTGATGTTTGTATGAATGAGGATATTAGTGTGTATGTGAGGTACTGAGTGTGTGGGAGGGTGATGGCATGGTGCGTGTGTATTTACATGGTATTATGTGTGTGGAAGGTAGTTCACAGTAGAGGCATAAGATTACCGAGCACATCCAGATTGTGAAAGACAGTAGTTACAGAGCACCTAAAGAATGTACGGAGCAGTGTACGATTTTTGTAAGTCAATTGTATAGATTTTAAGTTTTCTCCTGAAGGTGTCAAGAGTCTGCGCGTCTCTAATAGGAGGTGGCAAGGTATTCCAAATCTTACATGCCGCATACTAATCGAATAATAAGTTCGTTACTAGGACAACGAAAAGAAATTAACACTAGCCAGTATGATTAGCTACCTACAACAAGTACAAAGTAAATAATGTTGCAACACGTGTGCTTGCAGACGTGATGCACTGCTTCGAGCTGCGGACAGCGAACGTGGACTACATGGTGGGCGTGGACCCGGCGTGGCAGCTGCAGGGCGCGGCGCCGCCGATGCCGCCGCCCGAGTCCGGCGTGGGCGCCTACCTCGCGCGCTCCTGGGAGACGGCCGTGCGGCACGCGCTCATGCCCGTCACACACACCGGTCGGTGTCCTGTCCACTTGTGGGGAGCTATACGCTGCCGGAGGCGGATACGACCGGCTGACCTTAAGTATTTATGTGTTGCAGAGGGCCCCGAGGAGGGCGCGGACACGGCGGAGGGCGGCGAGGGGCGCGGCGCGCGCGGGGGCGGGAGCGAGCGCGGCACGGAGATGGCGCACGTGTACCAGATACACCCGGACGAGGTGCTGGGCTCGGGGCAGTTCGGGATCGTGTACGGCGGGCTGCACCGCCGCACGCACCGGCCCGTCGCCATCAAGGTGCGCCGTGGACCGCGCCAGTGTGACGGAATTCGTGGCTGATAATTATGCTTTTACACAGGCTACGGCCTGGTCAATACAGTGTGCAATCTCCACTCTGAGATGCACAAACGTAAACCGTCTCTCTGTTTAATTCTTTCTGGCGAGGGTTTCGGTCTTAGGTGCGCCGAATTAAATAATTGAAATTGAAAATATTTTTTATTTCCAGAAGCACAAATGGTCTTATAATACACGCACACACACACACATTACAAATTAAGATACATTAAATTAGATTAGATTAGAGAGACTCGTTATATTATTAAATATAACGTGTTTTCTTTAACCGAGATTCCACACTGAATCTTCTAGCGGCTGTCGATTGTATTCCTCTGTAGTTTTTCTTCAGTTTCTTCAATTTTCCTCATTCCCTCACAGGTGATAGACAAGCTCCGTTTCCCGACGAAGCAAGAGGCGCAGCTGAAGAACGAAGTGGCGATCCTGCAAAACCTGTCGCACCCGGGCGTAGTGAACCTGGAGCGCATGTTCGAGACTCCGGAGCGGATCTTCGTGGTCATGGAGAAGCTGAAGGGAGACATGCTCGAGATGATCCTCTCTCACGAGAGGGGAAGACTCTCGGAGAGGACCACCAAGTTCCTCGTGGCGCAGGTTCGTGACCACTGGGTGGTTTTCTTGCCGTTTAATTAGTGGCAACAGTTCCGATCCTGTCCATCATCACCACCGCGCTCCTCTGCCGATCACCAAAACTAATGTCACTATCTTTCTCTTCACCCTTCGGCCAACCAAAGTACAACAAAAAGGATCTATTCAGCTGCCGACATTCCCTTCCCCGATGTGGACCCAAATTCCGCATCATCGTTCTTCGTCGCCAGGGGCACTATATTGCTAGCCAGTTTTCGCATTATAAGTTGGCAAAATAAGTTCGGACATCAGTCTTTCGCACCCTCCCATCTGCTCCTGGATGAGTACCAGCAATCACTCCTTTTGGCCAAACATTCCGAGGAAATGGGAAGGTCTGAATGCACCCTTATGGTGGAAAAAAACTTTTGACCTACATAAAAAATTCTGATGAGTGTCGATTGCCCTTAGATCCTGGTGGCGCTGAAGCACCTTCACGAGAAGAACATCGTGCACTGCGACCTGAAGCCCGAGAACGTGCTGCTGTCGTCCGACGAGGAGTTCCCGCAGGTCAAGCTCTGCGACTTCGGGTTCGCGCGCATCATAGGGGAGAAGTCCTTCCGCCGCTCAGTGGTGGGCACGCCCGCCTACCTCGGTCAGTGTGCTCGCTAACTGGACAATCGCGGGTTTAGTCGTAAATTCCAAAACTAAGGGTACATTTTAAAAAAACTTAAACTTTATCAGCTTGAAATACAAAAGTCGTTGCCATAGACAAAGCAAATACAAGTTTCGCTACATGGAACATTAGTTCATATCCTTCCTTCAGTTTCATCTTCATTGCTTGCTTTATTTTTATTTTTTCTCTATTTTATACAATAATACCTACATACATACCTTCCTGTATTCTAATGTATAATTTAAAAGTTAAGTACCTTCCTTCGTTTCCTAATATTTTACTTCTGTTTATTAATATTTCCGTTATTTATATGTTCCGGTAGTGTATCATTAGGGAGTGATCCCTGGCACTCAGGGGATGCCTGACAATCAGCGCCGCAGTGCTAAAAGCGCTCCGGCAACAGGTTGAGGCAGTCCCCTTGCCCGGTGCTGCACACCACCTTCATCAAACTTAATTACTTTTGCTTATTTATTTTTATGATATATTTGTTTAATATTATTTTTGTCTTCTGTACCTAATTGTTTGTATGTGTGTGTCGGAAATAAATAATCTTTCGTTCTAAATTAAAAAAAAATATTTAAACAGGTTAATAAATTGTATGTGTTGTTACAGCGCCGGAGGTGCTCCGCAACAAGGGCTACAACCGGTCGCTGGACATGTGGTCGGTGGGCGTGATCGTGTACGTGTCTCTGTCGGGGACCTTCCCCTTCAACGAGGACGAGGACATCGGCGAGCAGATACAGAACGCGGCCTTCATGTACCCGCCGCAGCCCTGGCGCACCATCTCCGCCGAGGGTACGTTACCTTACTTAAAGTCCATACTTTAGCGCCGCTCATCGGCCGTCAACGCCCGTGCATTGGTTGCAGTTCATCACATCACCATCACCATCAGTCTATTAATGTCCCCACTGTTGGGGCACATGCCTCCCCTTGCACAAGGAGGTACGGGCCATGATCCACCGAGCGGGCCCAGTGCTGTGCGGTGGATTTCACATACCTTCGGAAACTTCATTTCCTCTGACATGCAGGTTTCCTCACGATGTTTTCCTTCACCGTCAGAGCTGTCGGTAAATGGTTGCAGTTCTGTCGCGTGTAATTACAGCATGATGGGGAAAACAATAAAGTCTGACGCTAGACGCTATCGCAGCCGATCAGCGTTTCATTTCACGGTCGTTATCGGTCCCGTATGAAACACCCTGTTAGTACGGGGGAACTGTGACTAGGATGCTATAATGTACGTGTTTGTGTGCAGCGATCGACCTGATCAACAACCTGCTGCAAGTGAAGCAACGCAAGCGTCTGTCGGTGGACAAGGCGTTCGCGCACGCGTGGCTGCAGACGAGGGAGGCGTGGCAGGACCTGCGCGCGCTCGAGAGCCGCGTGGGCCCGCGCTACCTCACGCACTGCAGCGACGACGCGCGCTGGGAGGACAATGACCTCGCGCCGCACTGACTGTGAGTGTGTTGTACTCGTTCCTCGTGCCTCCTAAAACACATTAAGCTGTCGGTCCCGGCTGCTGTCGTCCGATGGCAGTCATTGGGCCTCTAACCTATTGATTGGCCACTAACCATACGACAAGAAAACGTTGACGCCGTTAGATGGCGCTGTACAACAAAGATTTTCTACATCGCGCTGGTAAAGAATCGAGAAAACTTTACCACTTTAGTTTAGATACTTTACCTAATAGATATCAGGCAGGCCAAATCACTGCCAGTAATTAAAAATCTTCTTCGTCAACATTACGAATTACAGTGTGGATACACTGCCTAACCATTTGCTTTCTAATGGAGTTTCATTTTAGCATATTATGTGGTTATTTATTTGTTTATTATATTTTTGATTATATATTAAGTATTATATTATATTTTATATTTCCGTATATATTATAATTATTAAATATTATATTTACGTAATATTATTACTACTACATTGCAGTTTGCAAACGTTGGCATATATTTTTTATTGTTATTTATTTATTTGAGGGTAGTATTTATTTAAACGCCTTTTACACCCGTATATTATGTATCTTATGATTTTATTTGTCCATCACCTGAAGGTTGTCTGGAAGAT
Organism: Hofmannophila pseudospretella; assembly: GCA_947369225.1. Classification (NCBI taxonomy): domain Eukaryota; kingdom Metazoa; phylum Arthropoda; class Insecta; order Lepidoptera; family Oecophoridae; genus Hofmannophila; species Hofmannophila pseudospretella. The sequence continues at coordinate 12,989,303 of OX376330.1, read as the reverse complement.
ATCGCTTTAGGCCGCCTTCTGCACATTGTATTGTACCTCTCTTTATGTTGTATGTTTTGTTTATGTCCCGGGTGTGCAATAAAGTATATTTGTATATTTTTATGAGTTTAGGTACAAGGGGTTTCTTTGAAAACCTATGTAAAGAAGTAAAATGATTCATTATCATTATAGAGAAAATGTTAAACTGTACATTTATGTCACCAGAGCAAACTCTGACCGTCCGGAGGGCGCGAGGCGCGGCTGCGTGCGCCTGCGCTGGAAGAAGCTGCTGTTCAAGGTGACGGTCGTGAAGGTCATCCGGCTGGTCAGGGTCAAGGTCAGATAGGCGGGCGAGCGCATGCGCCGCGTGTGTGTGTGTGTGTCGACGTGGTCTCTGCGAGTCCGTTCTGTAACGTAACGCTCACTCTCTGTTTCTGTTCCACTGTTGTATTCATATCGCCACTATAGGATACGGCAAATCGATACGCACAAATGAAACAAATTGATTGACGCAACGCTTCAATAGATGGCGCTTTTGAAACGCTATTAGAAACGCGCTATGGATATTCCCCGGGACTTTGGCCGTCGGATAACCTGATACTCGTAGTTCATCGTGATTTGCAATATTTAAATAATGATTGAGGAGGAGCGGGAGGCCTTTGCCCAGCAGTGGGACAGTCTATAGGCTATCTAAAAAAAAAATATTGACGTCACAGACTAAATTAAATCGCGTAGTAAATTTTTACAAATTACGAGAATCAGTGTCTAAACCGAGAAAAGAATTAAAAGTGAGTTTTTTTGTTACAAAATTAGACTTGCGAAGACACAATATTATATATATATACGACATGGCAACATATATTTAGTGTTTTTAGTTTTTTACCTTATTTTACTCATGAACAAGTTACCTCGGCGGAGGGACGTTATTCGGTTGTCTAAATTGTGCATTCCTAAGTTAATGTTTTAAACATATTATATTTTAGTATTTTAATTTTATCAATGTTTAATTTATTTTTGGGATTTTAACGTAGTTTTAAGGAATAATATTTAATGAATTTGATAATTTAATGATTTTAATGAATGTATGTTTCTCTATGATTTGACATTGATGTGAGATTGTGTGTCTTACTGAGGACGTCGTGTGAGACGTTATTTCGATGTGTTATTGGGAAAAAGTACAGAATTTATCTACAAACTAAGTAAGGTCCTTCGTTTCAGGGCAAAATCGAAACTTGCCTAACAGCGTAAAATTAGGAAAAAAAACTAGAATTTAGGGAGTTTTTGAACCTCAATTGCTCCTACAATCCCGGGTTACTATAGGCCCTATAGATAAATATTTCAATGTATACTTCGTTTAGAAAGAGGCATGTCTTTCTGTAATCTGAAATGAGCCTAAATTACTTTCTATCAGATTAGTCAATCTACAATTTACTGAATTTGTATGTGAATTAACCTGAACATGGGACGTTACATGGGGTTCATTAGTGATGGTTTAAGCCGGATGTTTCCCGAGTTCTCTACAGCTTCTCTACGAGGGTTACTGTCACTCTCCCCCGTTTTACACTTTCCATTCGTAGGTATATAAGTGTTATTTATAGTCAAAATACAAATAAGACTCATACATTTCATCACACACAATAAAAAAATGTATATGTTCTCAGCAATCCTCGGTACAGTCAAGGACAATAAAAATACAGTCAAATCGGCTTAATCAATTTAGATAAACTGTCATTTAGAACTTGGCTACTTCTAAGGAAAATATACCCGCCTAGAAATGCAGCTCGTTTCAAATTAAAGCGCTTATTTATAATTATAATTCTGATATCGTCACTAAACCTAACGATTCACTATTACAGTCACTCTTTTGAGATATATTTTTTTACAATCAGTATCTCATCTCATCGTACTGTATCTCAACTTAACTTTAAACTTTATGGGGCGACTAGCGCCGCTACTGTAACGGCCTAAATAGGGTTAACTAGAAGTTAGGTGTAGTTAGTAAGGGAGACCGTTTTTCGACTCCCTGTGCGGTAAACGAAGCGAGCCTACACGACCAACGAAAGATATTGTTTGACGATTACCGAGGCGGGAATCGGTGGGTTACACCTAGATGTAAAGAGTAATCTATTATATTTCTAAATCGTAATCTATTATACTTCTAAATCGTAATGTAATATGCCAAACATTTATGCAGTCAGCCAGTGCCAATAATTGATTGAAATACTTTTCAAGACATAAAAATATTATACTCATTCCGTTATATTTTTGAACCGTTTTTCCAAATAGATAGATTAATCTATTTAGCGTGGTATTCTGTCGGTAAAATGTTCTAGGATATTATTATATTGCAGGTTTGAATTCTGATTATATCAAAATATTATTATACGAATAAGATGAGATTATATCGGGACCTAAACGACTATATGTATACGTCGGCCTCGTGTTTGTATTGTATTATAATTATATTAACAAATGAATGTTGAATGGTTACTATATTTTATACATAATCATAACTAACTGTCACAATATATTTTACAGTTCGTTTGGTCATTCCAGCAATGATTTGTGCGTACTAATTAAAATCTGTGATTATTTTTTACATTACTATTATTGTTTCTTTGTACAATGTTTATGCAAGCTTCCATTTCTGTGATCTCTTTGATACTTTTCAAGCTATTTTTGACGTACATTTAAGCATTTCGTTTCTACAACAACTAGAATATAATTTTTATTACGTAACTATACAACTTTCCTCTAATCTTTCTAATGTTTATATTATAAGTCATCCGTAGTATAAGTGTTATCGCTGTACATATTACGACTAGTTATACATATTAAAATGTCAATTCTATCCGTCTCACTGGATCTTTCACCATCCATCGATGAAGACTTTCGGAAGGAACCCCATACGAATAAGGATTAAACTCCATCACAAATTGTGTAGTAGCGTTTATTATAAGAAATGTATGGTGAACGACCCCGACGACGATTTTCTTCTATAGTATTATTTATGTCTTTCCAATTCCAAATCTAAAGCTCGTATTTATTTTTCCCCTTCAAATTTCTTGTTGAAAGTGTACCTATAATAGCGTCATACAAGTGCGCTTAGAGTCACATCGTCTCACCGTGGCGGTAACAGGTGTTACGTAAAATGAATTTAGTAAGATAACTAATGCCAGAGGGATGGACATTAGGGATGTTACGGAGCTTCGACTCCGACTCCGAAAGGTCGGAACTTCCAAATGATTTTACACCTCCGACTCCGTCTTCGGCTCCGATCATTTTGAATCGCAGGTTATACCGAAGATTTGTGAGCAAACATATTCAAATATCAATATTTTATTAAATAGTGTATTCCTACACTAAAGTAACATGTTTTAATGCCGCAAACGTCATCATCTGTGATCGGAGTAGGTAGAGCTGTTTTTGGTACTTGCCACATACGGTCATAATATGGATAAGTATGCCCAATAATCCCGGGATTTCTGGGATTGAACAAAATATATTATTTAGATTTTTAACGTTATATTTGTTTTGATACACATTTAAGATTGGTGGCGAAATTATTTTTTTTAAGATTCATGGCGCTAGTGTACCTATGGTAGTGTTTTAACTTCTTCGTAAGTTCACAATTTTTTAAAATTCGTAATCCGCCGAGTAAGGGCGAGGTTTATAAAAGTAATTTACAACATTTGCTCGATAACTTAAAACGGAATCCCGAAAGCATATCCATATTAATATAACTTTTGAGGACATTGACCCCAAACAGCCCTTCCTACACCGATCAGTGGTCATCATAAAAAAATTGGCCAGTTCAGCTATAAAAATTAAAAAACGGTTTAAAATTTAAACTTCTGAATATCTCTCTTCTACCTCCGACTCCGGTTCCGAATCCGATTCCGACTCCGACAAATCAAATTTAAAACCTTCGGTTTCACATCCCTAATTAACATCTAGCTCTTGCTAAAATACTTTTTCATCTACAATCGTCGGCGCTACTTTAGTACACCGTATTTGGACCAACCCGCTGTATAATCCTACCCGATATTTTATATTTTATAATTATTCCCTATCAACAGACAATTATAATCGTGAGCAACAAATCACCCTAGTACCTAAACATGTGTCAAAATATAACATGATTGTTAACTATATTTAGTGTAACGCATAATACTATGTATGATTACCGGCGCATAATATTGTATGTCGATCATGTGCTGCGGGGCTGTGCGCAGTGCTGGTAACTTAGAAAAGATTTAGTGTAACCCGTTGAGCCTGCAACTTGCGGTAATCTACTTACTATTTATTTTACGATTCTTCTCAGTATTCGTTGACTTTCTTTAACCTCGCACATTCCCGTTGCCCGGAAGAGATCGCTCTTAGCGATAAGGCCGCCTAAATGTACTTTACTATTTCCTAATAAATTAGAAAAGATTTCCATAACCCGTTGAGCCTGCAACTTGTGGTAATCTACTTACTATTTATTTTACGATTCTTCTCAGTATTCGTTGATTTTATTTTAACCTCGCCCATTCCCGTTGCCTGGAAGACATCTCTCTTAGCGATAAGGCCGCCTAAATTGTACATCACTATTTCCTTTCCTATCTTTTGTTTGTTGTTTTCTATTATTGCCTACAAGTCTTATAAATTAACTTTCCACTTCAATATTGACTTCCAACCGAGGATCTAATCACAAAAAAGTTCCGGAAAGAACACTTATCTTTTCCCATGGCAGTGGCGGCACAACGCACGACCCCGCTTGTTGAATGTTGTAGGGTAAGCGGTTATTTTGCGAAGAGAGCGTTTACAAACAAATTGTGTTAATGTATTGATAACTATTTAAAATAAATGCCGTTTTGGATTAACTCCTGTGGTTATTGTTTTACCCAACTGACTTTTTTTAAACCATAGTTATCTGAACTGTAACGCTCAATCTACATTGCCACGGAATGGAATGGAAGCGAATTTTCGCAACGTAATTGTACATAGCATAATTAACTTTATGTCAATTGTGTAACATACAAACTAAATACGATTTACCGCTAGGGGAATTCTCGAGAACGCGCGAGGATTCCCCGGAAGACGCGCGACCTCTTTTTTGGCTCGTATAATATTTAGTTTGTATGTTACACAATTGACATAAAGTTCATTATGCTATGTACAATTACGTTGCGAAAATTCGCTTCCATTCCATTCCGCGGCAATGTAAATTGAGCCTAAGATGTCGCAGTGACTAGCCACGACAATGAACATACGAGTACTTATATGCTTTTAGATACAGTAAACGGCGCGCGGCGGTAGAGCGAATAATGAGCTCCCAGAATGAGTAGATTGAGGTGATAATTAAAGGAAAGTATATTTCTTGGTAGTCAGATCAGGTTATTTCAAGATAGGTACATACCATGAAAATAATAAAATTAAGGCCCGGACTGCTAGTTCCTAGTATCCGGTTCCAGTATCGGTCGGTTCCATGGAACCGGTGCTTCATATAAACTCAAAAATGCGCTGTCGACTACACGTACAACGGTCCCCTTAGAGCCGGCCAGCGCGGTTCCTGAACCGAGTGGGCGTGACTTGAGCGCAACGCATGAGTTTGAAAGCAGTCGACTACACGTCCGGTAGCGGTTCCTGAGAACCGTTCCTGGAACCGTCGTTGTGTAGTCCGCGCCTATATGTTTATTCATATTTGAGTACCTTACGGTACAATTATTTATAGTAATTTGGTGGTATGCATGCAGACGGTTCCTTCTAAAATACAGGGAGTATAAAGAAACACCAGTTTCTACCTCCCGGAAATGCTGGAATTTATTTCAGGTTTAAATATGTGCGTGTTCGTGTTATTTTCTTTCAGACTTCTAGTTTGGACTGCTCAGTGTTACAAAAATGTTCCATCAAGTTTAGAACCCCTGCCATAACTGTCCCACGCGACGACAATCTTCCCCGGCAGCTGACCTGTCACACTACAGTTCACACCACACAAACATGCCCGCCGAACGGCGCGCGCGCAGTCATGTTGATAACACTACTGCTCCTCACACGAGTCGCCGCCGAGTGGGTGGAAATCTCACAGCAGTATCATTATTCCAAGCCTTTACGCCCGGCGAGTGACCACCCCATGATAGGGAAACTCGGAGAAGAACGAAGCACGAAAGCCAACAGGATTTACATCAACCATTCGTTGCAGTACGATTGGAACAAAGGTACTGTGTTTAAAATCCCTAACGTCAGTAGTAAGCGTGTTCAACTCGAGAGCAGCACCGTAAGAAACTGGCCAGAGAAATATAGCTATGGCGATGAACCTGAGACGCAAAGTTCTATCGTAATCACTAAAAGAAAAGACGAAGTTAATAGAATTACTGTCATACCGAGACATGAATTACCGTTTCAGAATAATAAAATCATCAGTATCGACGAAAAGCGAGCAACGGAACATCGATTCCATAACAAAGGTAACGTACAACGAATACGACTAACTACTACTGAAATACCAAGAAAACCTCTCGGAAATAACTTCAAAAACAAACCAACAGCAGTTCTGAATTTGTCCGATCTCGAATATGCGACGGAAGGTGATATTTTTACAACTATAGAAATAGGGGACGATTTCTCAAATTTAGATCACTTTACACACAAGAAGCATTTGTCTGCTGTTCTACCTGCAGTAGAAGATAAGCCACGTGTAAACTTCGAAAATAAACATGAATTAGTGAAAGATATAGTAGAAGAAACGGTCGAGAGAATTCCTGAATTTGCTAATAATGTTAAACAAGGTCAAATCACGAGTACTACAATAAAGTCTACTTCAATACATGTTGATCAATTTACAAACTTTAAAGGATCAAATCCGAAGCCTGGTTTGGAAAATAAAGGAGATAAAATTAGACAGGGTGAAAAATTAGAGCAAGATATTCATAGAATTCCTAATATTGGAAAGATTAAACGAGTGCAGCTTATTAAAAGTACATCTAAAACAGCAAATAATGAAGGCAAAGTCGGTCAAAGTGAAAATGATAATATAAATTATGATTTTAAAAGAAATCCCAATGTTGGAAACTCTGTTTCAGTAACAGAAAAAGTTCTCAATGTTTTCGAGGATAGTGAAAACTCTAATATTGATAAAATAGATCCAGGTCACGTGAGTACCACTGAAAACGTTGGTACCATGAAACCTAAGACCCATATCAATACACAAAAATCTTATGAACCCATCAAAAAACCCAACGCACCGAATCCTGAAGATGTAATGTTACAAGAGATACTACAAGAAGATATAGATAAACTAAAAAATAATGCTCATCGTACACAATTAGAAACTGTTATGCAGGAAAAGGTGCAAAATATTAATAATATTGGAAAGATAAATAGAATAAATTTGAAAACCGAACATAAGAACAGACATACAACGAATGATTGGTCCAATACTAAGAATAGAGTGCAATCAATTCAACCAGAAACAAGTACAGAACCTGATGATAAAATAAAACATACAAATCAGGATGTAATCAAACACATAGGGCCCAACTTTGGAACTGAGCTATCTGTACAACATGTAAATATCAATAATACAAATACAGAAACACAAAATAAAAATAAGCACTCTAGTCTAGGAACGGTCAAACATCATGAATTTACAGAGAAAGTAAAGCTTTCCGGCACTGGAGATTTGAATGATGTTGAAATTGTGAAACAAGTACATTTAACCGATACTGAAGAGATACCAATTCGAACTACACTTACATTCAAACCTATACAAAATGTTATACCTGATGAAGAAACTGCGGTGACTACTGAAACAGGAAGTTACAACCATAATACTTACCAGCCTGTTAATGCTTTACTTGAACCAAAACCTGAATTTGTTACGAAAGATGAAACGCTCAATGTGGACGAAACTTCTAAAGGTGATTTCGTTGGGCCTACGGCTAGTAGTGATATTAAAATCGATAAGAAGATAATGTACACCCCACAACCATACCCAGAAGACCCAGAAACTGAAATACCTATAAATCAATACGATGATAAAGTTAAGCATCGCCAACCAACATCACAAAGTCACAACATGAAAGACCATCAATACGAAGATGATAAACCAGATGAAACTAAATATAATAAAACAAAAGAAAATCCGATGGAAAATTTAGTGAAAATCTTAAAAGTAGTTACGGAAATCATATCCAAAAACACAAGGAAAAGTTTTAAAGGCAAGCTGCGGTATTTGGAGGACCTGAGAGATACTATCATGGCGAATATAGGTGAGTGATCTAAACCCTGCTTATCTGAAGAAGTAGATATCAATCGAGTTTGAGTGGAGTTTAAAATACTAATAGGCTTAATATTCGTGATTTATTCAACCGTCAGAGGAGCGCATAGAGGCGTCGTTCCCGGACGACGCGCCTGACTCGCGGCGGCGATCCCGCTCTGCGCACGCGATGCCGCGCGGACACCACGTGGAGTTCCCCTCGTCAGAGAGCGCGCTCATGACCATCTCTTTCCTCACCTTCGCCGTGTTCCTCATCAAACTCGTTCTGGTGCGTACCTAATACATCTAGGAACTGACAATTACGAAACTTTCCAAAAACAACAGTCTGTCTTCTATGAGAGTTTCTGGGGTTCAAACCGTTCAATAAACGGTTGGGAATGTGGCGAGTCCTCAATCATACAAGAATTTTTATAAGTTTGTGTCTCGTACGCGGTTGTTTTGTTTCCGACTTCCTCACTGTGGGGGCACGGTCTTCCTTTGGAAAAAGGACGGGCTATGGTCCACTGTGCGGGCCCACTGATGTGATTCACTGATTGATAGATAGCGCATTTTGTTACTCTAGAAGCCTAGACCGCACACCGCCCCACCCTGAAAACTAAAAGTTTTTGTAAAATGACACGAGGCTATGACTGTATTATAATGTCTAATTGTTTATAACTTACAGCAAGTGATCCAAACATACAAGAACAAGACGATGATGATGCCGGCGGTGGTGGCTACCGTCGGACGGGCCTACGGAGAACTGTAAACTGGCGTGTTTTAATTTGTATGAAGACATTAAATTGTACCTACAAATGTTTATGAAAAATTATGAATAGTAAATTATACCGGTGAATATTTCAATTATTTCATTTTCACAGCCAACACGAGATAAAATCACAAACATCAAAATAGGTATACTGGGTGTAACAAAAAACCTATATTGTCCGGAGGGGTGGGTGTTCAGTATCCCATACTGAAGAACTTGCACTATGGGGGCCAACTCTGAAACCGCGTTCCATACAAAAGTTCAACAGAAATGTATATGAAACAGCAATTTTTTTACCCAATTTCAGAGTTGTCTCCAAAGTGAAAGTTGTTCAGTTAAGGAAATTGATGAACACCCCCTTTCGGGACTATAGGGGGTTTTTGTTATGCTGTATATAAAAGTTAACATTTCGTGCGTGCGCCGTTTTTTTAAAGGCTACTTCAAATCATATGTTCCAAACATATTCCAAATACTCACAAGATCCCAAACCCCCCAACTATTATGTCGAAAATTAATAATGTGACTTGTGATAACATTATTACAATCAAACAATACTTTTTTGCGCTGGTAAATAACTGTAATCTTATAAACTAAATTCATATATTTTTAACTACGGAACCTTCTATTTATTATTTTTCTGCTAAGGCTCGCAGACCAGTAGCAACGCAACCCTAAAAGCGTTCTTTGAACGATTGTTTTTTTTTAAGGCAAACGGAACTGAGCCCATAGAGCCATGTCTGATGTAAACAACTCTTGCAAGTCTTCATTAAAATGCTGGTGTGACACATTTCAATGCTATCTGGGAGAATCTTCCACGCTTCTGCACCATCCGAACCAAAGAAGAAGGCGTCCCGGACGCAGTATGGCTCTTCAAAATCCAGCCAAGTACGGATCGGGCTGCAGCGTCTTATTTGACTTTACTTCACTGTCCCACACATTAATCACATTTTGTAGACGTTCTTCGAATAAAAAACACCATTCTTACTTGAAAAGCACTACTGTAAAACAATTTGCAAGACAACGAAAAAAAGCTGGTGTGGACGCGACAAAAGCGCGGGAGAAACTCCGTCCTTTGAACGAACGAACTCAAGATGTTCTTCGACTGCCAACAGAAAAAAAATTGTTGCCGGTTTTCGAGTCTTTCCCCAAATACAGGGAATTCTTGTGTTTTATTCGGGGAATAGGTTCGTGCGGTTTTATTTTGCGAATTACTAATTTATATTATATCGCAGTTTTATGGGCAACTAAACGATAGATCCTGAAGAGTGCGTCCATAAACCACGTGGTTCTATTTGGAACTCCTTTGACCCCCACCCTCCAACCCCATATAGCTGAACATGGCTTTCTGCCTTACCTACCCCTAACGGGTACAACGTCCATAACGACACATAGTTTGTGGACGTTCCCTAAATTTCATTCATGAATGAACATTGAACGAACGCAGTTTGGTTGAATTGAAATGAGTGAAGTGGCGATTGATTTGTTTTTGATATTTTATTTAATTTTATCTAAATCAAATAAAAATGAATAACGAAACAGAACAAATATTTCTGATAAACTCCTCGGAAACCCAGCTGTCCAGCGACTCTCAGAAGATAATAGAAGTGCCTTCAGTAGCACAGGTTAACCTCGAGAGTGAGTACAATGTCGAGGCATTCTTTGTTTGTATGCTTACATTTGATAAAACGTAGGGTTTCATCAATGAAATGTATGTTATCAAGAGAAATTATGTGAATACAAGGTATATACCGGTGTATTTATTGACAAAAATACACAATGTGCAAAATAATCCGTGTGTAGTGTAGTAGGTAGGTATGTAAGTGGGTATTTAGGCCTTCTAAATCAACTAAAAGTGAAAAGATGTATCTATTATAAATCCAGAAGACTTTCCTACGAATTAATTGTCATTTTCCAACAGTCCACTTTCCTAACAATCTACAGATTAACCATAAACATCATTTTTCACCCAAAAATGGACTGAATGAATGATTGCAGATGTGGAGGACTTCTCGACCGTGTGCCGAACGTGCGCCACCATCACGGAGTACGTGATCCCCATCTTCGAGGGTGAGGGCCTGCAGAACAGCCTCGCCGACAAGATCCACAAACACTTGCCTATACAGGTCACTCACTAACAACTTTATAGAGTATTCATCATCATCATCAGTCTTAATGCCCCCACTATTGGGGCACAGGCCTCCCCTTGCACAAGAGAGTATGCGCCATGATCCACCGAGCGGGCCTAGTGCTGATTGGTGGATTTCACATGCCTTTGAAACTCATATTTTCCTCAGACGTACAGGTTTCCTCACGATGTTTTCCTTCACCGTTAGAGCAGTCAGTAAATGTACGTAAGGCTTCGAAAAATACAAAAAACTCATTGGTACATGGCATTGCATGGTCCGGACCTCCTGCATGGGAGTCTTAGCCACTACACCGCTGACGACGCTCTATCCAGTATTAGTATCGTACAATTTTACTATGCCTCCACAGATGTTTACTGAGCTCTGGCATGTTTACATGCAACCTGCAGGGAGAAAACTCGAAATGAGTTATGCTATACCTTTTGTACATATTTCTTTTTTCGTTAATTTTGTGTGTGTGTGTGTGTATAATAAAGATTATAAGATTAAGATTAAACAGAGAAGTAGTAGGCTGTGCATACTTTTGAGTTGGCATTTGACTTGCAATTGCAAACACATTCATACAACACAACACGCATACACTGTTGCTTTCTTCGTCCGTGCAGTCTCTGAGGGGCCAGCTGACAATCAGCGCTGTGGCTTGCCTCAGCATTATGCTGAGCTGGTGTACCCTTTTTAGCACTGTACCACACCGGATGTTTTGTGCTGCATGTATTAATCTTTGTATACTTCTGTATTGTGTTCTATATTGTTTACAGTGCTAAATATACGTTTTCAATTCAATAAGAATACACAAGGGGGCCCCGCTTACTATAGGTTATAGGTACTGGCTCAAATAGACCAAAAACCCAGGTATCTCTATAAACGGCTAGTTAGAGTCTATGTTGTGATCTTACTTGATTTGACAAATTCTGTAGTTTATTAAGTAAACCTCAGTACTAGCTGTATAAAAATTTCTCAGCTATCTTAAAGATCTTCAGGCCACATGGTCTGATTGCTTTGTCTGTACAATAGGACCATGAAGGATTTTTTGGCCCATTGGCTCGATTGATTGGACTTTTGATGTTCCCAGTCTTAGTAAGTCCTAAAACGAAGTGCATCAACATTCTAGTAATCCTGAGATGGTGGGTGCTAGTTCACTACCTACCTACCATCAAGTGACCAGTTTGCTACTCTCCACTCTGTAAACATAAGGCCAACTACTTGGCCCATGGTAGGCAGCTACTGTGCGTACTTGGTGTGGCTACTACTGAGTTACTGTAACCAGCCTATGTCGGCAGGTATGCCCGGGGGACGCATTGCCGCGCGCAGTTTGCTACCAGTGTGCACACACGCTGCTGGCGTGGCACGAGCTGGTGGCGTGCTGCGAGCAGGCCGACGCCGCGCTGCGCACCCGCCTAGCGCAGCTAGATGTCGCCCGCGCCTGCGCTACGGGACAGGTGCGTATCTAACAAGCTAGCTATTGATTTATAAACATAGATCATCATTTTCAGCCGATTTCATCATTTTCAGACTATAGGCCTCTTCTTTCGTGCGCCTTAATAAACAATCCAGTGCTAGTCTTTCCGCCGTTTTACCGATGTCGTCTGACCATCATATATAAATATACCGGCTACCGATAGACTTTCAGAAACAATCTGTCTCAATCTTCAACCACAAAGGTACCATCAGGTGAAGATAGATGTCAGATGTGGGTTTATTTAACCATCGGATAGAACCCTGTCCAGGTTATAATTTAATAATTTACGTGTCAAAGTTACTAAGACTCTGGGCAGAGTCAGTCTGAAGAGGTACTCTTTTATCTATATCTGCCACAAAGCTTTGGCTTGGTAAGAAAGCGAGCGTAATAATTACCAGCACATGAGTTCCATCTAAGTTCTTAAGATAAGCAGTGCATCGAAAACCCCTTAATAAGATTATATTGAGATGGAAGTCTATAAGCGATGATGTCCACTTACCATCGGATGACCTAGTACCTAGTCTGCTCACCTATACATCAAAAATGCTCTACATTATTTATTAGGTATTAGCTTTGGCCATGGATTACCTTCCTCAACATATTTTACTTTTCAGGAACAGCAACCAACAACAAGTGAAGAAGACCAAAGTTTAAAACATAAGGAACAGAAAGAGTAAGTATCATTCATGAATATTAGTTTCAATAATAATAGAAAATCTACTCTGAAAAAACCCCAAAAATCTTGAAATTTCCAGGTCACAAACCAGATTTCACACAATCGTAAAAAATGTGCTAAACGACTACTTTCGCATGCTAGATATGGATGGAGAAAATAACTTGGAATTTGTTTGCCAAAAATGTTCCGAAAATCCAGTCTCGAAATCTGTGGAGAGCCTGGTGGAACATTTAAACTCTCTACATTCCTCTGAATTGAGCAGTAAAGTGAAGATAAAACAATTTATAAAACATTTCGTTACTTTTGAGGAGCCATTGATGCTAGAAGATTCAGACAGAGATGGAGATTCAGTCAGGGAAACGCCTGAATCACCGGTAGCATTGAAGGCTTATTGTTGCCCGTACTGCAGAAGCATGTTCTCTTCAGCGACTCGTCTAATCTGCCATCTCAGCCAGCATATGGACATGTGCATCGAACAAGGAGTGATCTGCTGTGAAACCTACTACGACAATAAGAACTTTTTCGCGAAACACTTGCAAGAAAAACATGTGGATCGAGATATCACTACCCCGAATACGTGTCGAAGCTGTGGATACGAGGCCGATAGCAGCGAAGATCTTCAGTCTCACGTAACCAATACTCACGAAGGTAGCACAAGTAAAGAAGTCGACACAAAGAACATTAAAAAACGCAGCACAAAAGATCAAAAATACATCTCAGTGTCATGTCCAGAGTGCAATAAAACTTATTCCAATAAATACCACATGCTCATCCATTTGAGAAGCCATTCGGAGACGACACGATTCTTCTGCACTGAATGTGAAAAATCTTACTCAAACCAGGGAAACTTGAACAAGCACAAGAAAATAGTACACGAGGGTGTATTAAAGTTTACTTGCTCGTTCTGTGGGGAGGCGTTCCCGTCTCGCCGAGCACGAGACAACCACGCACGACTGCACACAGGAGAAAAACCGTTCACCTGCCAGTATTGCAATAAATCCTACCGCTCCAAACAGACGTTAACGTGCCACATTGACATACATTTAGGCGTAAGGAAGTATGGATGTCATATCTGTTCAAAGAGATTCGGGAAGAGCACACATCTGAAATACCATCTAACCACACACGAGAAGAAAAAGAAGTAACGAGGGTTGTTTGTTGCAGGTGCAAGTCCTGCCGAAATAACTTCGAAACTCAATTGGCGACGCGCGAGACAAGCGTACACGACATCGCCGATAACGTGAACAAAGATGTAAATTTCGAAATCGCATTAGAACCCGACGATGACAATTTTGATGGCGCCAGTTCACCTCAGTCTGAAGACGATGATGAGCCTCTTTCTACAATTGCAAGCAAGAAATCGAACAATCTTTACAGCGACTTCTACACGGCATTGATCAATTTCAGAAATCATTTTGTAACGGAACATAAAACCAGACACAGTTACCCCGATTTTACCGACTCCAGCGACGGCGAGGTCCCGAGGGACAACGGCGATGTCGACGACATAAACGTGGACAGCTTCGACGACCTCACACACAGCAACATGCGGAAAGACAGAATGGACGAGGAGACACGACTGGAGCTCAGTCAAGTGCAGATGAAAATAAACGGAAAAGTTTACTACTCGTGTAAGATATGCGGGAAGAACTTGAGTTCTTCGCACACGTACGTGTTCCACAAGCGCATCCACACGGGGGAGCGGCCCTGCGTGTGCCACATCTGCGGGAAACAGTTCCGCGCCCCGAACGGGCTCCAGAGGCATCTGACGGAGACCCACGAGAAGGTCCGCCGCCACTCCTGCCGGTTCTGTCCGAAGAACTTCGCCAATTCCCAGAACTTGAAACAGCACATGCGGATTCACACCGGAGAGCGGCCGTTCGTGTGTTCTCAGTGCGGGAAACGCTTCACCCAGAGTGGATCTCTGCACGTTCACTTGAAAACGCACAGCGAGCAGTTTCCTTACCACTGTGCGGAGTGCGGGGCTAAGTTCCGATTGAGGTCGGGGCTGGCGAGGCATAGATTAAAACACACGGGGGAAAGACCGCACGTATGCGTCCATTGTGGCAAGGGATTCCGGCAGAAGCACGAATTGAACAGCCATAGTCTATCCCACAGCGACACCAAGCCGTTCAGCTGCGCGGTGTGCGGCGCAGCCTTCAGGCAGCGCAGAGCGTTGCGGCACCACCACAAACGTCTGCACGAGACCGAGCCGCCGGCGGACGTGGCTGCCTCCCTCGTGCCGCGCGGCTCCGATATGTTAATCTACACCAATATCGGACAGTATCAGTGACGGACAGTGAAAGTAGCATAATCTAGCCAATATTTGGAATCAAAGAATGACCAAAATGTTTTACCTTTAATATAATGTTAATTAAATGATTTTAAGCTTTTCTTTACCCATTTATAAATTAACCTAAAATAATCTCCATAATCAGCGCCTCCTCGATTGATTTTACAGACAAACATTGACTAACACACAGCTGACGAGAGAAGTCGAGAAAACTACAGAAGATGACCAAACTCAACCGAAAGAAAACCTTGAAAGACCCGCGAACGTTACGATGGGAGCAGACGGAAAAAAGTACGTCGCGTGCGAAATTTGTAAGAAAAACATAGCGACCAGCTCGTGGCGACGCCATTTACGATCCCATCGTGCGGAAAAATGTTACAGCTGCCACGCGTGTGGACTCGGCTTCAACGACAGTGGGAACCTAGCGCGACACACCAGAGCCATACACTCCAAGCAGCGCCCCCACACGTGCGAAATATGTCATAAAAGCTTCTCCAGATACAGCCATCTACAGGACCACATCAGATCGCACTCCGAAAACAGAGAGTTCGTCTGCGATCTCTGCGGGAAGGCGTCCAAATCCGGCGCAGCCTTGCGAATGCACAGACGGACTCACGAGAGCGAATGTCACTTTACGTGCGTGGAGTGCGGCGCCGGGTTCAAGCGGCGGTCAGAGCTGCGCGCGCACGTGACCGTGCACACGGGCGAGCGCGCGCACGCGTGTGGCTGCGGTCGCGCCTTCCGCCTGCGCAGCCAGCTCACCGCCCACGCCAAGACACACGATACTGACGAATAAGGTCGAGATGCATCCGTATGATGGAGTCACTTATATTGACTTGATGCTGACGACGCTGCTTTGTTGCAGGTTCGAGGAAATCGCGGATTTCGTAGTGCCGCTTGACCCGTCGCAGTATGAGTCCGAGCCGTCGGCGCCCGTCAGAGCCTGCGACTACTGCAACTCGGAGCACCCCGAACCCGACTACAAGGAGCACCTCGTGACGGCGCACTCCGACTTGCTCTTCCACTGCGTCGAATGCGACACGTACGTCGACAGAAAGGACTTCATCCTGCACATGTCGTTACACGCCGTGCAGTACGCCTCCAACCAGGACAAGGCGCAGAGCAAGGAGCCTGTGAAAAAGGTAAGGAAGCCGAAGAAAAGCAAGGAGAAAGATGAAAACGAAAATACTGAGACGAGCAGTGTGAAACGCAAAGAACATGTCATTACACCTGCAGTAGACGAACCGGATGCTGAAATTCCATCCGTAAATTACACGGAGAGAAATGAGGATCGGGAGAACGAATTCTCAGATCATAGCGATGCAGAATTCAATTTCGGGCCACTGCCGGAGTCGGTGTTCCAAGCTATAGAGGACTCGCAGGACAGTCAGCGCGCCGAATATAACGAGGCATCACAAGCGGATAATGACGACTTCTTACCAGAAAATAACGACTGTGACGTGTCGACCGAGTCTAGCCGTTCATTGTCCGACCGACTGTCACCGGATAAAACAATTAAAAAGCACAAAAAGTCGCGAACTTGTCCCATCTGCTCCAAAGTGTATACAGCATCTTCCAGCTACTTCTACCACATGAAACACTTCCACAGACCCAGCAAGGACCACGAGTGCAGCGTTTGCGGTCGGAAATTCGGCACAAAGGGCAGCTTGAAGGAGCACGCGAGCATCCACACCGGAGAGTGCAAGTTCCAATGCAATGAGTGCGGGAAGAAGTTCCGGTCCAATGCGAGCCTGTACATCCACGAGCAGACCCACAACGGGGTCAAGACGTTCTCGTGCTCGCGGTGCCAGCTCTCCTTCCGCTGGAGCACACATCTGAAGCGCCATATGAAGCGACACCTGGCGGAGAAGGCTCACGTTTGCTCCACGTGTGGACGCGGTTTCAACATTCGCTGCGACTTGCTGCGCCACGCGCGCACTCATACGGCAGGCGACTTCGCTTGTGACAAATGTGGAGTGAAATTCGCGCAGCTGAGGTATCTGAAAGTCCATATGGACAAGAAACACTCGGCGATAGTTCCGAAACAATCTCAGCCTGCAGCCGTGGTCGTGCCACAGTCTTCGTAGTGTTAGTTAGCGCTGAGTAGTGATCCGCCTTGTTCTGTGTGATTCGTTTAAAAGACTGATTTTATTTATATTTCTTAATTATTCATGTGTCTAACAGAAATCAAGTGTTTTGAAGTAGTGAGCCAAAGTGTTGTTGTGATTTTAGAATATTTCGTGTAAAGTAAGACTGACGCATTGCCATTTCATATTGTCATCAATTATCTGATGTAAATACAAACAATTTTATACTTATTAGTTTATTTATTTATTAATATAACAATTAATTACTATAATTTCGTTATCAATTGTTCCTATAAAGTAGATAATTTATCTGTACATACATCAAATAACATGTTAAAATATAATAACTCTAAATTAAAAACTTAAGAAACCCCCGACCTACCATTGTGGAGATCCCCTTACTTTTTCCTGGTCATCATAAGGTCCTCAAGATTCCAGATGTGGAAAGGTCACCACAGTCATAAATATTTGAGCTGAAACTGGAACCACCTGTTACCGTTCCAGAGATCCCATCATACTCTAACATCCCAAGATACTCCAAGTTCTTAGAACCACTGATCCATTTCTCATCTGACATGGCTAAGAACATTCAGCAGGTTAGACTTGCGGCGCCTGAAGGCGGGGGGACGCTCCGGGCTTCGCCCTACACGGAGCTCGGCCTTCGGCATCTTAAAATTCCTAGCTCCGCATCATTATCATTTACTTTTTGGCCGCCATCTTTAGTAATTTTTTTCTTGTAATGTCTCAGGATTCCTACAACTTTAGTTCGAGAAGACCCCATCTAACTATTAAAGTTTCGGCGGGCTGATAATCTTACAATTCTTCCAGTTTCATATTGTGAAATTGAAGTTCACTAACTTTCTCCTGGTCATCATCAGATCCTCAAGGTTTCAGATGTCGGAAACGCACCACGAACATAAACATTTGAGCTCAAATTCGAACCATCTAGCTATTACCGTTCCAGAGACCCCATCTGACATCAAAGATCTTGGAAACCGCTGGTCCAATTTTTTTAGACCTAGCTAAGAACACTCGACAAAATTATCTTATAAATTTTAAAAACCGGTTCCTAATCAGATCATCCGTTGTCAAGTTATGATGCCACAGAGAAACACAGACAAACGTGCCAAAGTTTTAACACCTTTCCTTCGATCGGTCGGGGGTTAAAAAGCTCGATTTTGGTGTAAACAATGAATAATTATATCAAAGAACGAGATCAAAGTTATAATAGATCATCATCATCAGCAGCCTATTCTAGTCCACTGCTGGACATAGGCCTCTCCCAGGGCGCGCCATTGAGCCCGATCTTCGGCTTTTCTCATCCAGTCGCTGACAGCCACCTTACGCAGATCGTCGCTCCATCTAGCAGGGACGCTCGTCCCACACTACGTTTGCCCAAACGCGGTCTCCACTCCAGAACTCGTCTCCCCCAGCGGTTGTCGGTTCTGCGACAGATGTGACCGGCCCACTGCTACTTCAGCTCGCTAATCTTATGAGCTATGTCGATGACTTTTGTTCTATGCCGGATCTCCTCATCTCGGATTCGATCCAGCAGAGACACTCCGAGCATAGCGCTTTCGCTAAGCGACTTTCAATTTGTGAACCAGTCGCACCGTCAGAGTCCACGTTTCGGCTCCGTAGGTCATTACTGGTAGGACGCACTGGTTAAAGACTCTTGTCTTTAGACATTGAGGTATGGGCGACGAGAAGATGTGACGTAACTTCCGAAATGCTGCCCAACCCAGCAGAATTTTTCTGTCGGCTTCTTTCTCGAAGTTGTTATAATAGATAACAATGACATTTAACAACTAAAATTATAGACAAGTTGTTAGTAGTGTACAGTATGCTAACTACACTATAAATTATAGACAAGTTGTTAGTAGTGTACAGTATGCTAACTACACTATAAATTATAGACAAGTTGTTAGTAGTGTACAGTATGCTAACTACACTATAAATTATAGACAAGTTGTTAGTAGTGTACAGTATGCTAACTACACTATAAATTATAGACAAGTTGTTAGTAGTGTACAGTATGCTAACTACACTATAAATTATAGACAAGTTGTTAGTAGTGTACAGTATGCTAACTACACTATAAATTATAGACAAGTTGTTAGTAGTGTACAGTATGCTAACTACACTATAAATTATAGACAAGTTGTTAGTAGTGTACAGTATGCTAACTACACTATAAATTATAGACAAGTTGTTAGTAGTGTACAGTATGCTAACTACACTATAAATTATAGACAAGTTGTTAGTAGTGTACAGTATGCTAACTACACTATAAATTATAGACAAGTTGTTAGTAGTGTACAGTATGCTAACTACACTATAAATTATAGACAAGTTGTTAGTAGTGTACAGTATGCTAACTACACTATAAATTATAGACAAGTTGTTAGTAGTGTACCGTATGCTAACTACACTATAAATTATAGACAAGTTGTTAGTAGTGTACAGTATGCTAACTACACTATAAATTATAGACAAGTTGTTAGTAGTGTACAGTATGCTAACTACACTATAAATTATAGACAAGTTGTTAGTAGTGTACAGTATGCTAACTACACTATAAATTATAGACAAGTTGTTAGTAGTGTACAGTATGCTAACTACACTATAAATTATAGACAAGTTGTTAGTAGTGTACAGTATGCTAACTACACTATAAATTATAGACAAGTTGTTAGTAGTGTACAGTATGCTAACTACACTATAAATTATAGACAAGTTGTTAGTAGTGTACAGTATGCTAACTACACTATAAATTATAGACAAGTTGTTAGTAGTGTACCGTATGCTAACTACACTATAAATACATAATTTGTACAAAAATTATAATATAATATATTACACAATATCACATTAATACAAACAATGGTGAACATGTTTGATTTGATCTGTTAATTTGAAGCATAACTTAATTCTTATAAATAATAGATTCTGTTTACATTTGACTGCAAGTCATTACAAATCCTTGCACCAATTCCAATTCTCTTCCATTGAATAGTACAGTTTTCCTTCGAATATACTGGGTTATATGATTATGGAATCTATATTCACTTCTTGCAAGACAAAGGCAATTAATATCGATAACTGGGTAAAATATTGGCAGCTAGGTACCCACTTAATTTCGAAAAAAAACACCACTCCTTACAATTTTTACCTACAGCCACCTGGAAGAAACGATTTTGGGTCTCCTTGGCGGTATGGTTAAGGGGTGTGTAAGTGTGGTACATTAGATAAAGATAATTTAAATTTCATTTCACGAGAATCTGATACCAGTACCGACTTTAGCTACCATTTCCAAGTGAATCTCTCGCAACAATGGACAAACAAAGACCCAATCTTTCCTTTGGCCTCAACTACTGCACCGCGTCGAGGGGCGGCGTGGTCCGGCCCTGCGCCGTGGGGCTCCCGCTGTCGTTGACGAGCCGCTGCCGCTCGCGGTACATGGAGACCTGGATGTTCTCCAGCTGGTGGTAGCGGCACACCTTCAGGGTCGAGAACACGGCCAGGCCCACCCATGTGGCGAACGCTGCCCACGCGCCGAACTGGAGGGGGAATTCGATCATGTATTATTTAAAATATAGGATCATGGTACTTAAATAAAATAGGTTGCTAGACTAGTCCCTCTCTTCTAGAATGATGATGTGAACACTGACAGCGAGCCAAGTATAATTTTCATACATTTGACATTTCAATTGGCGACTGAATTTACGAGACCGAGTACGAAGCCGTACGGAGAGAAGCTCACAGCGCATGCGTTAACTGCCAAACGCAGTTTCCATGTAAAACTTCTCTAGCGATCTCTGTACAGACCATTTTAGATTATTTCTTTGGTAGATAATGGGAGGCCTATCTAATGTTAAATAGCCGCCATGACTTAGAAACACCACAGGACCTTGAGAAGAGGTACCTTATAGCTCGTCAAAACCCCATCAAAGATTGGAACACATCACCGCTCCACAATATTTGGCAACATACTTTTTTTATATACCTCACCTCACGGTAAGTAGTGTCCGTCACCTAGAGAGACACGTGAATACCCGAAGAAGGTTTTGCATAGAAAGATTAAACTATTGCAATAAACTAATAAGAAAGAATAAGCAATGCTTAATTTTCTACTGTTATAACAACATCATGTCAAACAAAAATACCGAACAGAACATTCTCTACTAACTAGTCAAACTTCAAAGTGTTATTTACTTACTTGTACCGTCCCCATCTCTATATAGAATCCGTTTGTGGATATTTTATCCATCCTATCGATATCTTGGCCAGCCGCATCTTCACAGCTGGAAAGACAGTGATCATAACATTAGATAAAGAAAAATGTGGAGACCTCAAGTTTGTAGTTTCATAAAAACAACAGAAATACACAATGGACACCCGGACTTGCAAAAATTATACATTTATAGTTGGGGCAAGCACCTTAAATCAGGAATCGGATCAGGAACCAAAAAGCTCTATTAATAATTATTAATTAATAAATTATATTTTGTTTACTGTATAAGGAGAGCAAACGGATCATCTGATAGTAAATGGTTGCCATCGCCCATAGACTACCGCCCATATATTTTTTTTTATTACAGCCTCTTACAGAATTTGTTTATTACATTTTTTACGGTAACTAGAATCTGTGTACCTCCGGGCGAAGGCCTCCCCCAGTCTTCTGAATTCTTCCCTTTCCAACGCCACCCTAGTGCACGTCCTGCCGGCCAATTCCGCTATTTCATCATCTCAGCATCTGAATGGTCTACCTCTTTCTTTTATCGCCTCTTGGATACCATGTTGTGATCATTTTGCTCCACTTATCTGGACCTCTCATGGTATGTCCAGCCCATTTCCACTTGATTTGTTTCAAACATCTCCAGACTACCAGATACTACTATAGATCTAACTTTAATCTTTTTTAAGACGATTTCCGAAGCGCTACTATCCTTGAGTACTTAGATGGAGTGCATCATGTGTCGGTAATTACGGATAAGGGCTCACCTACCCCTCTAATCAAAGTAGCAATGCCATTGCTGCTTTGCGGCAGAAATAGGCTAGAGAGTGGTACCAGCGGTACCACCCCAAGCTGACTGCATACCACCTACATTATTGAAGAGTAATATTTCCAAATACTCACAACATTTATTCTGAAGGAAAGAGATCTCGTTGTAGGAAGCCGATTCCGTATATATCTATCGTTCTATTTTGCACTAGAGATGGGCAATCAGGGTATCAATACATAACAAAGAGGAAAGTTCACCTGGGGAACCGCTCGACGATCTTCTGGCACCAGGCGATGAACCCGAGCGTGACGAGCACGGCGGCGGACACGCTCAGCCCGCACAGCACCACGCAGCCCACTGCCTCGATGAATGCAGACAGGAACGAGCTGTCCTGCCCCTTGTACGTCAGCATCGACAACCTGGAACAGACAGATATACCATCGGTTGCAAGAAACATCTTGTTTTGATTTTTTCTGCCTCATGAACTTGCTTCTTATATTTTATTATATGTAGAATGTGACCACCATAACGGCGAATACATTATTTGTATTTGTTTAGATGAAAAATTTGTGTCCTAAAGACTTGTACCTGAATTCCGTGTTGCGCGTGAACGTACGACGAAAAAATCAAAATGAATTATTTTTATCTACTAACTAACTTCCAAAAAAATCCAAGTTATTTTTTTGGTCTTAGTCGTACAGACAGCAAAGGACCGGACGGCTTGACGTTAGTGCCATGGCGGGAGGGAAAGTGTCTGCTGTGGGACGCCACGTGCAGTCGCACGACACGAACGGCCGGGGCAGCAGCCGAGTTTGCAGCGGGCAAAAAGCGGGATAAGTACTCCGCTCTCCAACAGAACTACCTGTTCGTCCCGTTCGCGGTGGAGACAACGGGTTGTTGGGGGGCGGAGGCGAAACAATTCGTGGCAGAGATTGTCCGTCGCCTCAGGGAGAGGGGCTGTGATCCTCGCTCCGGGTCGTACCTGGTGCAAAGGTTGGCTGTAGCGACACAGCGCGGTAACGCCGCGAGCGTTATGGGCACCTTTGCACCGGGGACGACAAGGGGCGGGCTATTTGATTTACGATAATTATTTCTTTATTGGAAAAATAATATTATTATATATATTATTATGATGTACAAACAAATTTAATCATTAATAATCCATGAAAAAAAAAAGTTATTTTTTTGGTCGATATGTTTGATCCAAGAGAGCACCAAATTATTTTGATTTTTTCCGCAAGTCGAATTATCAACTTATTCACGCACAACACGGAATTAAGTTTCTACTACCGCAATTAAACATTATCTGTCCCTTTCTATCATCATAGATCTAGAAAGGCAGCATAACATAAGGCAGATTCTTGCCTATTGCATTTATAAAGCAAGATAGCATTTTACTATGGAGTCAAAGTCATGAAATAACAATTAAATTCAACACATTTCATTTCTGTTAATTATCAAATACTTAGAATTTCACAAAATAAAATATCTCTATAAAAGTATCTCTATATAATCTAATAAAGTATGTACTGAAAAAAACGCAAAATATTGAAGATTGGTACCAAGTCTACAAGCCTCAAAAAATGGCACAACCAGTTGAGATGCAAGTACAAAACTTATTTATTATGTCAACAAACTACCTACTTAATTGTTTTACAAATTACCCTCCCTCAACAGATAACACTTTAGTTAGATCTAGCCTCATACCCATGAAGGTAGGAACGCCTGCCCCTATGGAGAGCTAATCATCTCATCTGGCCGCATGGTTGAACTTTGTTCAACAAAATGTCATTTGTCAATTTTCATCATGTCAGGATTGTCCTAAAATTCCGATACAAAATAACATTCATTACCTATCCATTAGGGGGAGACAATTTTTTCAACCATGCTCATACCCTAAAATGTAACTCCTTTTTGTTTCAAGACTTATTTATTATTATTGGATTAGTAGACAGGCAGCTTATGCTGGTTGGCCTGTTTCTTCAAATTTCGTAAGTGGCTGTCTAATCTGTTCTTAAACTGGTTTATAGTTTCAGCATTCACAACTTGGTCAGGTAGGCCGTTCCACGGGATGAATACCCGGTTGATAGGAGATGATGTTTTGTGAGTGTTCTGTACTAGTTATGTACAGCTTCTTGAGTGCTACTTCAAGTTCAATATAAAGAAATTCTTCAGTTCATCTGTGTTATAATAATTGTTTAGAATTTTGTAAGTTTCTATCTCGTTGCTGTTTCAGTGTCAGCAAATTCAGTCTTTCCAGACCTCATACTCTAGGTTCTTGAAACCTATTGGTAGCTTTGTGGCTCTTCTTTGGACTCTTTCTAAGATCCCAATATCTTTCACAAAGTATGGGTTCCATATCTGAAAACCGCACTCCAAAATTGGTCTTACATAAGTCTTATATATTGCTAGGAATAACTGGGGGGTCATGTAGTGGAACGTTTTTCGCACTATGAATAGAACACAATTCGCCTTTTTAACAATATTTATAATATGCTGTTCCCAATTTAGGTCATATTTAATTATTTGCATCTGCAAAAAATTGAGTCTGAACACTGTACATTACTTATAAGAATCTTTTAAACGCACCTATATATCTGCACGCAGCAGACAATGAAGGTGATGATGCCGACCACAATGACGTAGTGGCACGTGCAGGCCGACGCCCACGACACCAGCAGCTGTCCGTCCTCCTCCTGCCACTCTCCGCGGGAGAACAGCAGGCAGTGGCCACTGCGGACAATATTGTAACAGGAGTTTTAGATTAACAGGGTTCCTGTCCCCATGAATCACATGATCACAGTTTGTCCCTTGTCTGATACGAAAAAAATTACTAATCCTGAACCCAATTATTTATATTATTAAATAATCTCAGGTGTATGGATGTAACTGTAAATACACAAAAAAGGAATATACACTAATTATATGGGGATAGGAAACCTCTTTAACAATGAATAAAAGTTTATTTTCAGACAACAGAAGTCCATACAGAATAGGTTAGTCCAGGGGTTCCCAAACTTTTTCAGTTCACGGTGCACTATTCAAAATATATGTATAGGTACATACTCATACAATCATACATACACACCTTCAGGCTATGTCCCTTGCGGGGTAGGCCTAATCTCTGATTAGATTGATTCTTCTACAGTCATTTGTCATTTTACACACACACAAATATGTGTAAAATGTTATGAAAACTACTTTTTAGTTAAACCTCACATTATGAGGCTCGCATATAGAATTGACACACAAGAATATAAATTGACAGAAAAATATGAATATACCATAAACAGATGCTTGATCACTGTCACTTGAACTGTCGACTTGCTTATTAATAAACATTTTGCATGTACCTAAGGAATTTTATTTTACTGAGAAGAGAAAACAGGAGTGCCACACAGTGCTGTTCTCCCTGGGCGCACACACTTTGGAAACCCCTGGGTTAATCAATTCTTATAGCTATGTTAGTAGTAGACTAGATAGAGTACAATTTATTTTTACAGCAAAAAGTGGGAACTACCTATGATGAAGGTGGTTCCTCTGTCTACCGCCCTTGGGGATTATGGTCGTGGGAGTTATGCTATACTGAGGCATTGAGTGCAGGGCATGTGTACTTTTGATTTTTCTCAGGTAAATTCAAATTATGGGATTACGGCTCAACCATGGGATTGGTGATTCTGCCCGTGACCTGGTTGAAGTTTTATGTTCGTAGAAAAAGTAGGTATAATAAAACCTGATTTATATCCACAGAAATCAAAGTAACATGAGTCATTGAAAATGTTTACAAACAATATAGGCTGAATTATGTAAAAAAGCTGATAGTTTAATACAGGGATAGAAAGTAGACAGATTTATTCTGGGGATAGAAAAGAAAGTACCTATGTAGGTAGGCAGATTTATAGCACAAAGGGGTGTTTACCTGAATTCGTCTTGATGCATGCTCATCGGCACTACGATACACAAAGACAGGATCAAACCAATCACATATCCAGCTATTTGACTCAACAGCAAAACGTTCGTTAGAGCCATTATGAATAAAATAAATAATAACACTAGGTAATTAGAGCAAAACAATAAGGTGCAATTAATTAGAAATAATCACGAAAAAAACAAATTCCCGTTCGCAGTACCGATGCGTTTAGTTTGTTTCATTTCAGATGCCAATTGAAATGTCAAATAATATGTGGAACAGACAATTTAAATAATATAAATTTAATCATTTTAATAAATAAAAACAATTATTTTTTTATTATTTATTTTAATTTCTCGACTTTCAAAAATATTATAAGTTCAGAAAATATACGAAAAGGCGTTGGTGCAATGTAAAATCAATATCGATCATTTCCATTTCGCTGAAAAATAAACAGCGTTTGTTTGACATAACATGGGAGAGATTTGGCGGGTAAGTCGATGGAGAAGGTTCTACGGTGTTTATTTTATTGCTCAAAAATTGTTTTCTGGTGATTCTGATAGCTAAAATCAGTGTAGTTTTGTCTAGTAAACTTCAGTAACAGTGACAATGTGTTGAGCTCTTAAAATAAACTTCTCGTTAGTGGTTCGATGTCTTGTTTCACTCTATGATTCTGCGGCGGGCCATGAGAATTCGCCAGAGACTATACCAGTTTAAATTTCAGTTATAACTCCTAGGAGTGTTAAAATATGTCTACACCACAATATTTTGATACTGAAAAACTAAAAACTGTTTTAAATTGCTTAACTTTTCGGCCGATGGCCTGTGTTGCCAAAGCCTTGCTAAAGAAAATGACATAACATGGAAGGTTTTTGAAGGAAGCTAGCTTAATCATGTGCATTTTAACTAAGATTTATCATTAAATTTTTTCTGATTTAAAAAAAATTACCGCTAATAAAGAGCTTTTTATAAAATGATTCTTATTAACCTATACCAAATTTCAGAGGAAAAATCATTAGCCAAACACAAGTACTGAAATCTCATAATGATTTTTTTTGCCCAAGATCTTAGCTTATGCCGTAAATTTAAAATCAGAAGTCAAAAATGCAAATCGGACGTGTAGTGGATGATGTGTTTCGAATCGTGAAATCCTAAATAAATCGAATTATAAAACGTTTGTATTATGTTACTACTTTCTCATTAATCACAAAACATAAGAAAGGATGAATTTCAACGCTTCTAGAAACGGTAAGTCGATTTTCAAAGTTGTTATCGAGTGGCACGGTACAGGTGTTGCGAGTCTAATTTGTGGTTGCAGTGGCTCAGGGCGGAGGGCCGCGGAAAGCGAAACGAGTAAGCGACGTGGCGGCGATGGGGGCGCCGTCGCCGCCGCCGGGCTTCAGCCCGGTACCGGCGTACAACCAGGCCTTCGCGCCCGCCGGCCCGCCGCCGCCCTACCAGGAGGGAATACAACTGGACACTCAGGACTTCGGCTCAGTGCCGCCTGCTGGAAGTTCGTATTCACTTTACTACTTTATATTCCATACTTCTTGTAAAAAGTCACGTTTTTGTGAATTAAGTCATTTAAAGTCAAAGAGTGTGGTTAGAGATATGATAAAAGTGATCATTAAATGCATATAGTAGATCTGTATTATTTAATCAATTATCGCAGGACTCTCATATCTTGTGTCTCCTATTGAAATAAGTATTGTACAAACAAACCAGATATGCTATATATTTTTAGATTTATAAAATATTCAGGACAACTAGTTATTATTATCTTGCTTCCTTATTCACTTACAGTAGCGGGTACTGTTGCCTTTTGTATTAAAGTTATTATCAATCAATCAATAAATGTTTATTGTCAGACAATAGCGAAACTGTCTATACAGAATAGGTTAGTAAATTCTTATAGCTATGTTGGTAATAGACACACGATATACAAGCTGATAATTGTCGTTCTCGAATAGGTTTATTTAGCCACGAAAAGCGATGCCTTCGTGACGCTACTTAAATCGTCTGCAATAGACTTGACAAGCCTATGATGATGATGATGATGTTGGTAATAGATAGTACAATTTATTATTTTCTTTTACTGAGCCAGACAGTGCCGGCGAGTGAACCAAGATCCAAAATCTCAGTATGGAGCTATCCATCTTATCAGCCATGGTGCTCAGAAAGCTGTTGGCGCAGCAGCACACCCTGCAAATCATTATCATTTTGCAATAAATACCCCCAATGTTCCAGACCTGGGCTACATGGCAGGGTTCCCCCCGGCAGCCAGCCTGGCATCTCCAGCAGCACTGGGGTCCATGCTGCAGCAACCGGTCATGCAGGTATGGTAAATTATGTTCAAATCGACCAAGGATCTATATAGGATTGTGGGGACTATTGACCAGCAGTCAGTAGTTACCGAGTGAATACAAACAATTATTATTGGATTAGGCTCACCACCATGTTTGTCCATCAAATCTTTTGGCATAGAGTGAGAACTACCTGTGATTGAAGGTGGTTCTGTCTACCACCTCAGGTATTATGGACATGAGAGTTTATGGATGTATTCTTTCCTGCGCAGTTTCTTTTCTTTCAGCTATAGCATCTTACGAAGCAATGGTAGAGTAAAAAATGACTTTGTAAAAATGTGCTTAAAATAAAATCAAATTGATTTTATTAGCAGGCGGGCAGCTAATGCTGGTTAGTTAGCCTGTTTCTTCAAGTGGCTTCAGTGTGGCTTGATTGGACATCTTGATATGCCACTTAAAACTGAAAAGGAGTAACCTTTGTTTCTCATAGAGTTATTACTAAATGGACACAAAATATCTAAATATTTTTTGTTGTAGACATGAGTTTATGTATGTCCACAATTGTCAGGACATGGCGGTCCAGTACGGTAACCAGCTAGCGTCGGCGGGGCGAGCGGCCGTGCGGCGTGAGCTCGACAAGTACGTGCCCGTGTCGCGCCTGCGCTACTACTTCGCGGTCGACACGCGCTACGTGCTCTCCAAGCTGCTGCTCATTGTATTCCCCTACACTCACAAGGTATGGCAGTTAGGGTTTTTGATTAGGGTAGGTTGTTCCTGTTTCCGCATTTATAAGCATAAGTGGTCCTTTGTGTGTGAGTTATTTGACTATTTTTTTATTGCATCAATCAACTGAGCACCCAGGGATTCTAATCCTGCGGCGCATTCTAATTGAAATGGAAATTTAAATTCGTTTTTCGATATCTCAACTAACACCAAGATATCACAAATTGCATTTCTGTCTACGTTTTGATTATCTGTAGCTATTCATGTTTCATTCATTTCAATTCTGTTTTCACATTTAACCATCAATTTATATCTATTTTTTAATGTTTATGAAATGCATTTAATGTGACAGGAGTGGATGGTGAAATACGACCAGGACACGCCCGTCCAGCCGCGCTACGACCTCAACGCTCCAGACCTGTACATCCCCTCCATGGGATATGTCACTTATGTTCTGCTGGCTGGATTCATGCTTGGTGAGTATACTATCTGCATGTTTGAAGAAAACAAGTTATTTTTAAATTTATAAATAGGCTAAGACAAACAGGCAAATGAGCCACCTGATGGTAAGTGGTCACCGTGGTGTGCGCTGCCGGTCTTGAAAGAATAGGACTTTACGTTACTGTTTAGTAAGTTTCCGAAGGCGTGTGAACACTGGGCCCGCACTCACTTGTGCAAGAGAGGCCTGTGCCGCAAAAGTGGGGATGTTAGTAGGTTGATGAGAAGTATCTATCCCTCTCAAGATTGGTGGAATGTGTGTCAAGCAGACACGGTTTTTATTCCTAGACCTATAGATTAAATAAAGTTCCTGACTGTAAAAACAACTTATAGGTAGGTTGCATACTATCAGCCTTTGAATGGTCGCCAAAGATTGCCTAACTTTTGGAACACTTACAGAAGAAAATCGCAATATTTATTTTAATTTTTTTACATTAATATCGAAATTCAGACTCGTATGAAACTTACACCATTACATTCAGCGCCATCTGTCGACACTAACATACACTTCCTTCCAGAGAATAACTGAATTTGAATTTCCTCTCACAGGTGTGCAACACCGGTTCTCCCCGGAACAGATCGGCATCCAAGCGTCCAGCGCTCTCGCATACATAATCTTCGAGATGATTCTATACCTGGCCACGCTATACGTCACGAATACGACGACAAACCTCAAGACGTTGGATCTGCTCGCGTTCAGTGGGTACAAATACACCACTATGATCGCCAGTCTGTTGGCTGGGTTGATACTGGGCAGGACGGGGTACTACTGTGCCTTGGTGTACACCAGTGTAGCGCTGTCTTATTTTTTGGTAAGTCTTGTAGCACATTTACGTATGAAAATACCATTAAATTATTGAAATGAAATACATTTATTTGTCCGATTTTTGGTTATAAATTAGGTGTTACGTCTGCTATTTCTAGAGTACAAATATTTATTTTAATTAATATTTGTTATCTATTATGTTCCTCTAAGAGCCTCGATTAAAAGTAATCGGTGGTGATCCGACCTCCCGCCCCGAAACCTTCAGGGAAGAGGAGGGTCGGAGTCCCTGTTAACAAAAACTGTGTCTCCTAATACTTTGCTGACTATTGTTGCCGTGTGGATAGCCGCCTGCTTCTGTCCTATGTGTATATTTATGTGCGCGTCCAGTTTGTCACAGTACCTGTGTATACTTTTGGCTACTACTCCTGTTGCTCCTGTCACTATTGGTATTACAGTAGTGGGGGTCTTCCAAAGCCGGGTTATTTCTGTTTTCAAGAGGTGGTACTTACTTAACTTTTCTATTTCTTTTGCTCCAATGTTGTAATCTGACGGTACTGTAACGTCTATTAAGTATGTGTTGTTTGTGTTTTTATTGATGTATATTATATCTGGCCTATTGTGTGTCACTGTTACATCTGTTTGAACCGGCATCTCCCACATTAGCTTCGCTGTCTCTTTTTCTTTTACTTGTGGTTGTGTTAATGTTTGTTTCCACCAGAGGTCTGATACTTCAAATTTATGCATTTTTAATAGGGCCCAGTAAATGTATTGCACTATATTATTGTGACGTCGCGTGTAGTAAGTGCCAGCCAGTTTTTCGCATCCGGAGACAATGTGCTGCACGGTCTCATCTTTTGCTGAACATAGCCGGCATTTACCGTCAACAGATCGTTTTAAGATGTCTCTCTCATATTGTTTGGTCATAACTATTATTTAATATTATTTAATAATTATATTATTTTTTATTATATTATATTATTAATATTTGTTATATATTATTAGGTACGAGGATATAATGCTGTCTCGATACTGTCTTTTTTTGCCATTTGGGGATAATATTTTCTAATTTTTTATGATAAAATCGGACCATGTTTTGTATTACAAAACCACTATTTACACCAGGTCTGGCCGACCGATTCAGTAACCAATAAATACCCCCCAAAATCTTTTCCTAGATCCGCAATTTCAAACAACATTCATGTCGCCGAAAGTACCTTCCGATTTCTGTACTTATTGATTAGCTTTACTTACCAATGTTTCTCCCTCCAGGTAAAAACACTAAGACTGCAGCTGCTCTCGGGCACGGGCGCGCCGCCCGCCGAGCCAGCGCCGTACGGCTATCCGGCGCCCTACGGCGGCCCCAACCCATACGCCGACCAGTGGAGCAAGCCCGGCGGCGGCGGCACCAAGCGGCGCGTCTATTTCCTCCTGTTCGTCGCTATCACACAGCCGCTGCTGTCCTGGTGGCTGACCTACCACCTGGTGCCGGCTGGAGCGACGCCTGCGCTGCAGCCGGCGCGATAACATAAGCCTTTTGGGCGGTGACAAAGTGGGGGCGAATCTAGATACAGTTGCGGTCAACAGTGCGTGTTAACAAGTGGGGGCGAATCTACAGTTCTGACTATTGCGGTCGGGGGATTAATAAATTACAGAAGTCAATGCCAAAATTCACATTTTTTTTAGGGGAAGACCGACCCAGTTTTATTCTGTAACACAGAGCTCATCCCGTCACGCACAAAGGACTACTTGCGTGTCTAAACACGGAAACGAGTACCACAACTTAACCCTAGCCTCTACTTCTTGCTGTTCGTGGCCGTCACGCAGCCGCTGCTGTCCTATGGCTCACCTACCACCTCGTACCAGCCGGGGCGGAGCTCACGCCGCAGCCGGCTCGATAACACGTGCTTGTTAAGTGGGGGCGAATCTAGAGACAGTTGCGGTCACGGGGTTATGAAAATAGAAGTTAATACTAAATTTCATAACTTTATTTAATATCCAATTTCATTTAGGAGGGAGACGGGGACACAGTTTTTCTGTGACATAGAGCCCTTTAAAACATAGGTAAATTGTCTCACTTCTAAGATATTAATTCCCGGGACAGCCCTCGAACTGAAATTAGCTAATAAAAAATTAGCTAGTAATATGAACTCTCAGATAAATTATTCAGTCATTATGATTTTCACATTTCTAAATCTTTTATAGTTTCGAAACGCAACTGCATTTCCACGCCTGCAACGTTTGATGTCTAAATAGTGGGGATATGATTGGAAACTAATAGGCCCTTTGAAAGCGTAGGAAAATTGGAAGTAGGTTCGTGTTGGGCTCCCGATTTTTTCTAGATAACGTTACCATGTATAATAGTGTAAATAAATGCAAATTATTAATTTGAGTAAATTGTCTTCTTATGTAGGTACTCCTTATCTACCTCCAAATTATGTGAAACTTTAATTTGCCTTCAAATTATGTAAAGAGGAACATACGTGTCCTGATTCTATGCTTCCTTAAAATACTTGAAAAGTATATAAGTACCGAATCACCTAACTCTGTGCTGGCGATTAATATCACTAAGGTTTCGGGTTGACTTCATATAAACCTGCCATAATTGTATATCGTCCACTGGCAATTACTTATCAATTCCTGGTCAGTTTACATGTAGTGGCAAATTTCTTATGTTAGACAGTAACCGTCAGTTGCAGAAAACATCCTTAAAGTAAAGTCTTCATATATATCTACCGCCCAAATAAACTTATTCTTATTCCTATATATGCTATCCCTTTCTACGCGGGATAGCTGTCTGGAAATAAATCGTTTATTTTAATTTATTAGCTCTAGAGAGGACACGAGACTTAATGAAGCCTTAACATTAAGGACGTGTCTTGCAACTCACGGTACTTGTAAGTTGGAGAATGTTTACCAGCAATGGGATACCATTGAGACATTTGAGTTATATTGTTTGTAATTACGTTTGTGTTTATAACCACTTGTATATCTTTGTGTAAGTCCTTTTAATTCAAAGTTATATTATTTAGCTTCGTTCTGACGCTTTTCCAGCATTTTGTTTTATATTGCGTAAAGGTTAGTTTACACATGACCAGTTAGTACGACGGGCAAGTTGTTGGTGTCGTCCTGTTGTACCCCGGAGGTCCTCAGGGCCTCCGCGAGATCTCTCCCCTCCGTTCTGTCCTGTGCCACCTTCCTAGCTTCGCTCCAGTTCAACCCTGCTGCCTTTAGTTCACCGATGACGGACAAGTTATTAATAAAAATCATGTGTAAGCACTCACTGCGGTTAGGATTTAATGATAGGCTGTGAAAATCAGTAGCATGGTCGACCATGCACAGATCCAAGTAACCAAAACATCAGAATTCGTGAATCTGAAAAAGACCATATTACTCGAACATAAGGTTGAGTGTATTCGAAGAAATTTGAAAGATGGTTTACTTTAGCTAGGTCGACTACTATACCTACATTTTATTAAGTTTTAATTGTCTAAGGAATGCGCATTTTTCAATAGTAACCTAAGCGAAAGATACATATCCACTTCTTGCTTCTTTATTACCTATTTAACATCTTATGATAGGGGGTCGGGAATAACCCAGCGACACTTCGACCCTTGAGGATCTTTTGTGCCTACCCCATTGTACACACAGGTCATCCCAGTGTGTAGGTTTCCTCACGATGTTTTCCTTCACAGTTGAGCAGTCGGTAAATGTACGTACGTGTAAGTCTTCGATAAATACGAAAAACTCATTGGTACATGGCATGGTTTCGAACCCGGACCGGGATAGGAGTCCGGTGCCCTAGTCACTGTGCCACCGACGCTCTTAACAACTTATCCAAACTAGTGTTACCCTACTGGAATCGTGTACACTAGCCTTAACGCGACCCAAGCTCATTGGACCAGAAAGTATTTAAAATCATTGCTGGACATTCTGTGCTAGGTGGTCGACTGTACGGCCGTTGCGCGAATCCTCCTTAAACTCGAAACTTCCATTAAATATGCCGCAAGGCATTAAGCACACCTGTACACAAAAGTGTAAAAGAATAAATTAATATATGCTATAATATTTTTCCCTTTATATCACTTTCTGGCCTCTATTGTGGTGTTGTTCTTAATGGAGCGTTATCTTTAAGGGAGGTTCTTGCAACTGTCTGGCTAGAGAGTCTAAGGCACAGCCGAGCTGCATCACCAAACCGTTTGTAACCTTTGTATTTTGTAGTAACTCAATGCAATATATTAAGGGCTAGTTTTTTACAAGTGTATTGTTTTATTTTACCTTTGAGGGAAGAACTGTTGTTCAAAATGTATGATTCAAGGTAATAAGGTGAAAACAGTTTTCTGCTCGACTGTTAATTCATAACATAACATGTAAAAAAATATTCCTGTACCACATATTAATGAACATTTCACATTATACTATAACCTCCACACTAGGCGTTGCCTGTGTCGTGGAGATTACATACACACACTGACCACTTTACAATGTTATGTGTCAATCAAATGTTCAGATTCCAGAATTAGAATTTAAGTTAAAACTTGTAAAAAATGCAGGTGGACAGTAAAAAACATTTGCTTTTTTTGATTGATTATAAATGGCTTTTATTGTGGTGAAAGCACAATAATTCCGCCAATGTCGCGGATTAGGTAAAACAGAAGGAGAATTAGGCTGCCTGTCCACCAAAGCTGTGCGAGGAAGCAAGGAAAAAATCTGCCAATAGGATCGCTGCATTTTAATCGTCACGTGATATGACGGGATAATGGCGCGATCCTATTTGTGGATTTTTTCCTCGCTCACCGCCTCGCTTCCTCGCACAGCTTTAGTGGAAAAGCAGTTATTTTGAAATCTTTTATCTCTGATTTTAGGAATCTAACTTGCATTGCGTGTTTGAAGGGTAGCAGACGAGCAACCAGGATACCTGATGGTAAGTGGCCACCGTTGCTCATAGACTCTACTACCTCTTTCTCGAAATAATTTCCTCTGCCCGAAGGGTGCCTGGAAGAGATCGCTCTTAGCGATAAGGCAGCTTAAATTGTTCTTCACTATTTCCTTTTGTATCTTTTGTTTGTTGTTTTCTATTTGTGTAATAAAGTGTATTTTACTATACTTTTACTTTTACATCGCACTTACATCAGAGAGTTTTCAATGCGCTGCTTGCCTTGAGTCATTTTCATTTCACTATACTTAACAAGTAAGGAGAGAAGATCATCTCGTAGACCCAAAAAATTAATGTTATCTATCATTCAACAACTGAACGCTCATATGGCTGCAATATAAACCCAAAGTTTATAAAAATTTGGGTCAATCAAGAACATCACGCAGGTTATATTACGGAAGAGCCGTAACGATCGGAACCCGTTTGCACGCGTTGTGTGTTATGTAATGTTAACACACGAACACGAAGACACATTAACACGAGTTTTAGCAAACATTTGTATAATGATGACTAAAGTTAAGTTAAATTAGAGAAGAACAGACAGAATTAGGAACGAGGAATTGAGAGATAGGACATGGGTAGCAGACGTAACCTACAAAATAAAACATCTCAAGTGGAAATGGGCTGGACATACCATGAGAGGTCCAGACAAGTGGAGCAAAATGATCACAACATGGTATCCAAGAGGCGATAAAAGAAAGAGGTAGACCATTTAGACGCTGGGATGATGAAATAGCGGAATAGGCGGGTAGGACGTGGACTAGGATGGCGTTGGAAAGAGAAGAATTCAGAAGACTGGGGGAGACAGAGTTTAGTTACCGTTAAAAATGTAATAGTATGTAAGTAAACAAATTCTGTAAGAGGCTGTAATAAATAAAAAAAAGTTAAGTTTAAGATATGAAGTTAGCAATTTTGGTTGCGAAATTTCGACTACCCATGGCATCATCATCATTTATTTACACCTTGTAATTCGCCCAATTTCGTCCACTTCAGCAGCTCCTCGTGCCATTCCTCTCGGCCCTGTGCTAGCCTCATCTACAAGACTACACCTGACTAAATTCAGTCTGACTGAATGAGTCAGTCGACTGATTCATCAATCAAATCAAGTGTAATAGCATTCAGCACTGTTATTACTTATTAGTATGCTATTTACATCATAAAAACAGAAGCCTGACTAAATCGTTCACTGAATCGTCTTCCCTGCAACCCCGGCTATGTCGTCAGCCCATCTGGATGCAGGAAGACCGACCCTTCTCCCCAGTCTCGGACGCCATTCGGTCAGGGTTCTGCTACACCTGCCGTCGCCGCGCCTGGCGTCTTGTCCACCACCACTTCAATCTTGCAGCTCGATTCCCGACGTCCTGGGACTTTAGTCCGACTTCGAATTTCGGGTCGACCACGAGTGGAAGGACTTGCATTTTCTAAATTAAGGCGAAGACCAACTCCAGAGAAAAATTATAATTATTGTTCCATTAGGCATGCTATACACATATCCGTCGGAAATATACGTGGACCGAGCGAGGCGGTCAGGCACGTTCTAAGTATGTACGAGTATATGTAGTCGAGCGGTGTCGATATTTGTCGACACGGGCCACAATCACTACCCCATGTCCACAGATATTTCCCCTTTCGGGTACGGAACCCTAAAAAATGTATTAGTGGTGATGAACTGATGACTAAAGAGCGGATTTGAAGTAGCTATTATTGGATTTATACGGATATGAGCAGTGCAATTTGTTATTCAAGAACCAAAAAATAACAAATTTATTTTATTAAATTATTTTATATACATAACATGTACATAATAAATAGATAGTATATATTTGTGGTATAATTACTCCTTTAATGAGAATAACATTTATTTTCCTTTTATATTTCACTGGTCATATCCATATAAAAATAATAAGTACCACAAATCCGCTCTTCAGTGATTACTATGGCGATACAAGGTGAAATGGGAAATAACTTTTCCCTTGTAATTTCATTGAGGAAGCCTCCCTTTGCTTAAAGGGGTTCCGGACCGGGGCTCAGTGATGATCTATGATCGGAGTAGGTAGGGCTGTTTTTGGTACCACATACGGTCATAATATGGATAAGTATGCCCAATAATCCCGGGATTGAATAAATATATTATTTAGATTTTTAACGTTATATTTGTTTTGATACACATTTAAGATTGGTGGCGAAATAATTGTTTTTAAGATTCATGGCGCTAGTGTACCTATGGTAGTGTTTTAACTTCTTCGTAAGTTCACAATTTTTAAAAAATCGTAATCCGCCGAGTAAGGGCGAGGTTTATAAAAGTAATTTACAACATTTGCTCGATAACTTAAAACGGGATCCCGAAATCATATCCATATTAATATAACCTTTGAGGACATTGACCCGAAAGAGCCCTACCTACACCGATCAGTGCTGATGATCCACCGTGCAGACTCAGTTTTGATTTATCTAATTGTATAGAAACGACTGATATTTATTTGCCAGGCGGACAAAAGCTTATTACATAAACACCGCGGAATCCTAACCTCGTACCTTACTAACGAACTTTTATGTTAAAACAATCAATCAATTAGTTTTTTCCCGCGAAAACAATCAATTTTATTCAATTACAAAGCA
Organism: Hofmannophila pseudospretella; assembly: GCA_947369225.1. Taxonomy (NCBI): domain Eukaryota; kingdom Metazoa; phylum Arthropoda; class Insecta; order Lepidoptera; family Oecophoridae; genus Hofmannophila; species Hofmannophila pseudospretella. The sequence continues at coordinate 12,950,899 of OX376330.1, read as the reverse complement.
ACCTACTGTTTTTCTTTCTATTTGACCTAACTAGATCAGCCCCAGTAACACACATTGCATCTCGTCTTTCCGCCCGCACACGAGCGAGACAGAACACCTACCTTGACCCACTTGGCTACGCAGCTCCCACATCTTCGGACCGTATTTGAAAACCAGAAGAAAGTGAGGTCAGCTCATAGAAACTATAAAAAACCTTTTCAAATATATTTGAGCAGGATGCGGGCGGACATGATTCAGACCCTGTTCACCTTGAATTACATTTTCAAGATGCGAATGTAGGTATTAGCTAGTGCCATTGCAATCACAAGATATTTAAAATAGCTATGATTTAGCAAATAATGTTGTAAATTAAGTTACAAAACGCATCATCAAATATTTTGAGTAAGTCGTAGTTTTAATAAGAAGTTCAATCAAATAAAATCCGTTCTACTTATGTGCTCCGAAATACCTATTTATTTGAAAACCCCGCGAAATGAAATAGATTGTTCAATGAAGTTAGCAACGATTTCTGATTGGCTGTTGAACGACCTTGGCGCATTATGTATTAATAGAGATGTCCAACACCACGAAATCACGTAATAATAAAACGATCGATTTTATATCCTTGAATTCAAATTTATTACAGACTTAATTTAGACTTAAGTTATTCAAATAATTATACAATACGTCTTATATTGTATAATTATTTGTAATCTTGAAAACAAACAAATAAAAAAATGTTGTCTACTTTGGGCTACACCAGCCATTGCAACATAAGCTTTTAGTCTGTAGGGAACGAATAATCTGTAACGTCATTTTGTTATTAAATTCCTAAATTTTGATTCTTCTTTTAAATCGTATTCCTTATTGCTGAGGGTCGTGAATTCGTGATCATTCTAAAGAGTTAATCACATAAAACGACTCATTTGGCAGATTTAATGGGGTGGTTTGCCTTTGCCTTCCCGATTTCACACACTGGTTATCTCAGTGTACAGGTTTCCCCACGACATTTTACTTCACCGTCAAAGCTGTCGATAAATGTACGTAAGTCTTTTCGAAAAAACCGAAAAACTCATTGGTACATGACATTGCATGGTTGAACGCGGACCTTCCAGCATGGGGCACCGACCACGACGTCCTAGCCAATATAATTTTGTTGTTTTTTTTAAGGCAAAGGGAACTGAGCCCATACAGCCATGTCTGATGTAAACAACTCTTGCAAGTCTTCATTAAAATGCTGGTGTGACACATTTCAATGCTATCTGGGAGAATCTTTCACGCTTCTGCACCATCTGAACCAAAGAAGAAGGCGTCCCGGACGGCTCTTTAAAATCCAGCCAAGTACGGATCGGGGTGCAGCGTCTTATTTGACTTTACTTCATTGTCCCATACATTAATCACGTTTTGTAGACGTTCTTCGAATAAAAAACACCATTCTTACTTGAAAAGCACTACTGTAAAACAATTTGCAAGACAATGAAAAAAAGCTGGTGTGGACGCGACAAAAGCGCGGGAGAAACTCCCCCTAGCCAATATAAATAAATATCGATTATATATTGTTTTATATAATCGAGTAAAAGTTAACCTCTATTCTAATCAGCTGGTGGCTGTCAAAACGCAATGGGACCAACATGACGACGTGACACCTGCGGATAAATTCAGGTTGGCCATGCGCCACACACACAACAGCCGCAGTATCGACAAACGTTCACAAAACGTTTAGACGTAATAACTATAGTGTCACTTCTCTTCTTATTTTAGTAATTAGACCATTTAAAACTTCAATTTCCTTCATTTTAGTTGTTTAAGTGTTAAGTGTACTAAATGATGTTTCAATAATGCACAGTGCCGCATCCGTATACGCATTCTGAAGCAATTACGTAATGGGAATTATGCTAGAGAAGTTTAAAGTTTTGCCCTGAAATTCAACATGGCCGCTGACACAGGAATGGATACTTGCTCCAGTCCGGAGATCACGGATTCCAGAAAGCGCCCCCTGGACGGCGACTCCGAGAATGGGGACGTGAAGCGATCACACTTCAGCTCCGGTGAGTACCAGCCCGGGCTCCGTAGTTTACATTGTTTTACTCCATTGCGTATTTGGCAAGCAAATGTAACATTGACATAGAGCTCGATCCAGCTATGTATAGGTCCAACAAGATTCTTATCAGAATACACTGCTGTTATCAGCTTGACCTATTTTGATGTAATGCCATTTAGAGTTAAGCGAGTCATTATGATTCCAATTATTGTAGAAGTTGGAATAATTTATAAAATTCGACTGATAAGGAATTCTCAATCCCTAGTCACATAAAAATGTGTACCCTTGTCTTTTATCAAATAAGTCTCTATTGCCAGTACATAAAGTCTGTAATCTTTCTACTCGATAAGTCCACCAGTGTGAAATTAAATTGCCAATTTATCAGAAGTAATCCAACATTGGTTGATAACTAAAAGGAGTTTTGCATTAGCGTGTTCTGTGTAATATTAGTTGTAATTTATGAAATGTTAAAAGAGAGTCGTTGTTTTTTAGTGCAAGACTTGGTGACCGCCTTGCCACTGGCCAACGGCCATGGCAATATTACGTCTCATTTTGGTGAGTCGTTGTTCTACAACATTTGTTTCGCTCTCATCGGCTTTGTGGTTGTTGCGGCGCGCATGCCTCGCGCCCGCGCTGCGGTCCTCTGCTGATGCCCACTGCAGAGTGGTGCAATTAAGTGCTCACGAACATTCCGGGGCAAGTGAGGCACGAGCAGAGGCAGCCGCAGTGTAGGTGTGAGCGCACGTCCACTGGTCTATGCGCACAGCACCCATGCCTCGATGTCGTCAGTCATAGCCATGTCGTACTAGCCTCACATCGACCACTCATGGCTTAGTCGTTGCATCGTTGGTGTGACCATCACCTCAGTGTACAGTTCTCAACCATTACTATTTGGTTTACTCGCAATCTCTTCTTGAATATTTTTATTTCATATCTGAACGCTTTTATTTCGCTTTATTTATTTGAAAGTCATAGTCATTCAACTAACAAACGAACTGAAGATTAACATTTATTACCATAGTTCATCAGTTTATTTCAATAATGTTACTACCTACACCCACCAGTATTTAGGAATAGATTGGCACTTTCTCATATCCATATTTCAATGGAAAATCTGTTTTAGTAACATTTATTTATAAGATTCATTAAATAGAACCTAAATTCTGAATTAAAATATGTTGTACACATCTATTTTCAATGTTGTTTGTTAAGATAAAACCTCTAAAAATAATCAACATGACATGAGAGTAAGCGAACTGTCATTGTTTATAACTATGAGAATGCTCGAAGGTGCTGATGACGGCAAGGTCAGTGCCGGCATGCATCGCCTTACATAAAGGCTGATTAGAGCCGAGGCGGCCGCAATGAGCGCGGTATTGTATTAGATTGCTTCAAGGTCACTTGAGCAGCAGGTCTGAGTGTTATAGCAGGTTTCTGTGAGAGCAGGGTACGTACGGGCAGCGTTGCGTAACACTGCGACGGAATTCGGTCGTGTGGGACCGATTTTGGTACGAGGAAACACTTGGGTCTCGTTTTAAAGGCTTTGCTATTAGAAACGAAAAGGCAATCTATCAATATTTTGGTAAATGACAAAGTTTATTCTTCCCATTCTCGATGTTTTCACGGCGATGTCTTTTGTTTGAAGTTCCGTTCCGTTTGTATGATTTCCTTTTAGATATCTTGTGTTCGGTATTACAACAAATCTTGTTGTTGTTATGGAATGCTTTACGTATTTTGTTGGGCATTTGTTTTGTTTGAACATTTCTTAGTCTAGTTTCGCTTTGATAGATAAAAGGGAGCTTGTCTTCGCGATAAGCCGGGATTTCCACTAGTCAGCTTTTCTCTGTACCATTTTTATTTCACTACATCTTGAGAATACGCGACGTAAAACGACTTTTAAAAGGTGAGCTTACCTTGCCCAGCGATCACAGCTTGCTAGAGGTAATGAATGGATGTGATATTAGATGATATCATAATTTTCGTTCATGAAACCTTGTAAAGCGTGGCAGCCCTATAAAACACTGAGACAGCATTACATTAGCAAATGCATCAATGTCACACGAGGTAATGCAGTGAGTAGCGCGTAAACTTCCTGTTTTATCGAATCGTGGCGCAACGTGACGTCACACTGGGCCTCGTGCGGGTTTAGCTTACCATCCATCGTGATTCGTGATAGATTCGGTACAAAATGTCAAGGGGAATCGCGCGGGCTTACGTAATGCCGTTTACAGACACTAAGTACGACCACTAACAAAGACAAACACTCTACAGAAGATACTGAGCAATAGATACTTTCGACGAAAATGGAAATGCAAAGCTGTAGATCCAAGTATGTTTACAATTGCAATTAGCAAAGTTACGAATTCATATTGCGTCAACTAATTTGTAAAATTACAAAGTGGTGCCATGAGAATTTTCGGCAATTTAAAATTAAATCTTTGTTGTTAGACTGAACAAAGGAAAATGACAATTATCATCAAGTACAAGATAATTTAACTGGTGTACTCGTTAAACTTGCTTATTGAAGTGTGAAACGAACAATTTGAACTAAGGCTGCCTTCGTAACAATGATTAGCTAACAGCCTTGTTAGCAGGTTTTCAAGTTTCGCGCCAATAACTAAGGCACTGGCACACTTCGGCGCCATTTGCTTTCGGTCTGAAGTCTAGAATCACCTCTACCCAGGGCTACACTCTGGATAGGTCTAAGGGGCTAAAAATCAGGTTCCAATTGCTAGAAGACTTTTGCTTTCAAATACAGATCGACAGAACGTAGTTTGAAGGCAACATTTACCATTCTCTAACTTTTAGAGTACAAAATATGTGGGTCAAACTTAGCCATAGTTTGAAACTGATTTATTTTTAAGTAATACTGTTAAACGAGTATTCTAATGCGATGATTGAAAACTAAATATTTTCAACGCGCAGAATACGTATGGACGAAACCTCAATTTTATTAATTTTGTCAGTTCCACGGCGTCGGAAATGTAACCTACATTTTACGCGGTTTGTATCAAATGTTGAAATTTTGAAAAGAGTGAAAAATTTTGCCGCGAGCGGTATTCATAATATGCTTCTTTGTTAAAATCAGGACAAAAATCTCCCAACGTGCCTTAAAAATATGTCAAATCTCGTACAGGAAAAGAATAGAAAAAGCTTTTTACTCATTGAACTACCGTCTAAACTTAAAACCATGCCGTTAAATGAATTTAAGAGGAAAATTTATATTTTGTTGATGAATAATTGCTTCTACAGTGTGAATTTCTTGAACACAAAGTTATTACTTAATAATATTTGATGCAAATAATTTGACATTTAAAATTAAATTGACATATAATTATTCGTTCTTGTCTGACTTGTAATCTAAAGAGTATTCGTTAATTAGTTTCGTATGTATTTTTTTTCAAATTTCTTGTAAAATATATGTATCTATTATATAAATGTGCACACCACAATGTGGTAGGACATGCTGGAACTACCTGTGTAATTTTAAGATCCTTCATACATGACGTATATTCTTGCAAATAAAATTCATTACATTTCATTGACACTTTATTTCATCTTTATAAGCATAATCGTCTAGATACATTGTTAAATTTCAGTTAGTAGGTATCAATAGGTTATACAACCCACCTATAATTAGCCACTGCGATCGAAAACCAGTTTTTGTTTACCTTTGTTCGATATTACGGTCAAATTGCATCGCTTGCGATCGCAGTCACGTTTTCTACTTACAATCAGTTCCATCTTGCTTGACAATGCTCCAGCAAAAAAAACTTAATCTACACCTTAGAATAAACGTAGATAGATGAGCTCTAAGGACTTCGACCGCGATTCCATTACTCGTGTTCATTAGATATGATGCGCTGATGTGAATTCGCGGGTATCTCTGTGCTACATATAATTTCGTACACTATAATATCAACCTGAAAGCCTTTATCTAATCTATTTACGATTATAAGAATTGAATTGGCCGACCAATCACTACATATTATAAAACGAAGTTTCTCAGAACAATGTCTGTCTGTGTGTGAAGGATAAACGTGAAAACGGCTGAACGGATTTTGTTTCGGTTTTCACTGAAGGTAAATAGATTCCCGCAGATGGTCTTTTTGCCCATGCATCATGATATGATACCAGGAAGCCGAGCAATGACCTTTATCCTGAGGTAAGCAGAGGTCTTCCTTTTTGGGTTTAGTGGAGACATAAACAAAAGACTAGAGGTGTCATAAGTGTCAGAAAAGTAATAGCTAATTTCGAACAAAATAACTGAATGCATATTGGCCAATCTGAGGATATTAGTATCACGCAGGTTATACGATAGAATCCACCTAGGTCAGTCAGGTCGGCTGCTGGCAGCAGACATACCTAATCTACTCAGCTGTCCCATGAGCCCGTCCACCTGCAGATGCCATGTTTTATTTGAATCCAACCATTGACTTAATCGTATCATTGACTAGACAAGAAGGGTTTGGATTCCTTCGGGTTGAGGTTATAGGATTTTGAAGGGTTTACCATCCACGGTAAACGCTATATTCGGGGAGCCTAGAGTTTTGGGGGACGGGATTACTCCTTTAGCCACCTACGGGAACCTCAAGAAACCCCAGAGGAACGGATTGATTCCCAATGATGGGCATAAACCCGTACGAAGCCGGACCGGGCAGCTAGTTAAGTTATATTGCGATGTGCCTGATGTGATCGGCATTTTAACATAGGTTACCTAGATAGAAAGTTCCAAGCCGCAGATTCAAGTCTATCTAGGTCTAGACCTCCAGTATTTTTATTACTTATCGTTTTATTATTTTGCCAAGTGTACTGGTTTTGTGATGGAATTTATTGACGACAGATATTGTTTATTGTAGAACATAATACCGAATTCCGCTCTTTTAACCACTTCGCCGTCTAGTATAGATTTTATTTGTTTTATTGACTGCCTATTGACTAGGTACATATGTTTTGCTGTTCTGATGTAAACACTTGTTTCAACTAAATGTTATCCAAGTTAAAAACGTCTAATAATATTTCTTTTGTTCCCGTCCGATAGTGTCAGGCGCAGCTATTATCTCTTATCGCATAATAAAACAAATACTAGGTATAAATCTAAGCGATAACAGGTGCCTACTCGCCAAACACATTACTTTGTAATTTACTGATATAATGTTTCGTGTGTACTTGCTGATAAATAACTGATACCGATACTTCAAGTTATCACGTATTGTGTAACTGTTGAACTATCTTTATACCATTGTCGCGTAGATTTCTTATTTACCGAGTAAATAACGACGAGCTCTTAAGGTAAGGAGAGCAAACGTCATGGTCAGAATGTGAGGGAGCACCGAGATAAGTCGGACTGTTCTATCCCCCCAGCTAAAATGTGGAAATGAATTTCCACAACTAGGGGGACTAGTGGAACAGCCCGATAAGTGGAAGCCCAGCTTCGCGCGGCTCTATGCGTGGTTGTCATAGTGCAACATTTAGGTTTCTGTGTAATCGTTATTTTTTTAACAAATCTGTTATTTTCTAACTCTTTATCCTTCATTTCCCTTTATCCAACAGACGAATAACGTTCTTTACGATTTTGATTCACGTTTCGGTCGTTAATCCAACCAAACAACCTGCCCCCCCCCCCCCCCCCCCCCCGAGAATCCCCGATGTACATTGGCGTAGATACATTGAAGACTGACGATGTACACTTTTCGCAAAAATCACAAAAAACGAGTATGTATTGTAACTTTCGTTTTGTGTCGTTTTGGTGGCCGTCATTATTACGCTTCCGATGTCCTCCATTATGAACTCGTAGGTATAAGTAAAGTGTTGGAGTATACGACGGTATAAGTAACGAATGACATTGACTGACGTAGATGGAGTGTACACAGATAATGCAGGTGTTATCTGCCTGATAATCCTATCTCACTACAAACGTCGCGTCGGTTCAGGGAAAGACCCTGACATCTTCGATTCACTTTCATACATGTCTCCATTCGCCCATGTTTCGCCTCTTTTCTTGAACATCGCTGCTAATTGCAAGAAGCATATTTGAAGTTAATTTTATGTTCAAACTCTATCAATGACGTCATGCCAATGCTCTTTTTTCGCTCTATGAACTTTTATGACGGTTTTTAAAAACAAATTACTTTATTTCGTGAAATAGGATATTTAAGGAATGGTCATGGACAAAAAACTTGATCTAGAAAAACCTATCAATGATAGCATAGAGAACATTGTAGTGTAGTTGACAGTAAGACAAAACCATGTTGGTCAAGGTCTAAAGATATCGAAAATCCATTAAAATAAACAGGATTATTTAATATTTTTGAGAAATAAATGCGTATAAATAAAGCCGTTGATCACGTGACAGTAAACACCAAACAGCGCATGACGTCACCCCTTGCAAAACATATTTTTTTGTTATAGCGGCTTATTGTGGTTCGGTAATTTTGTGCTATTAAAAATTATATTTCATTAATTGGCCTACAGTTTTCTAATAATACGACGACGACAACAAATCTTTACAATGGACTCAGGTTTTACAAAAGCGTGTTTTGCAAGGCGTGACGTCATTCGAGACGCCATGACAGTTTGGAGCGTTTTGGTAGGAAAATTTAAATAAGTTTATAAAAATGTAAAATACACCATATGAATGTTGGATTTTCGTTGAAATATTCATATTTTGAGTAAAATACACCGTAAGATGAAATATTAACCAGTTTCTCAAACATTGGCAACTAGCCTATTATTCAACTTACAACCTTCATTTCCTTTGTTTTTGACCTCTGAAAAAAACCCAATTACTTAAAAAGGTACCTACTACTTACGTACATAGAATTGTAGTTTCCAATACGAGGTTGTTTTATAACTCTAATAACCAACAACTTAGCATTCAAGTTACCGCAAACCACAAATTTCTGCTAAGCAACTCTATTTCGGGAAGCCCCATGAGCTTCAACAGAATTTTGATCAAAAGTATTCCCAAATAATCGGATGATTTTTATTGACAGAATCCCTCCCACCAGGCCTCAATAAATTCCAAGAAAGAACCTTTTAAATACCTTTGAGAATTAAGATATTTATTCGGCCTTAAATTCTAACAACGAGGCAGGTGTTTTGAATAACAGCAGAGAGAAAATTCCAGACATAATTTCGTTAATTACCGACTTATTTGTTAATTTCTTTGGAAATTTCATTCATTCTTTTGCTATACAAAGCTTAAGTAGTAAGCGTCTTAAATATTTTTTACGCCTAGAAGAAAAAAATGATTTCTTATTGGTGTGCCCCTTGAAATAAACCTTTGTCCGCCAGTGTTCAAACATAGACTTCTAGATGAAAGAATTTTAAAAGTAATCATTTATGGGTCACTGTGTACGATTTTATAATAAGATACCTGATACTGTAATAAATATGACAGAGAAAAATTTTAAGACCCAAATAAGGCGGACCTTATGTAAAAAGGGTGATTATAAAATAAATGACTACTTAAATGATAAAGAGGCTTGGTCCTAAATTCAGCTCCAGCTCTGAACATTGTGTACATATATGATTGTATTCATAATTATTGTAAGATATATTTATTTATAAAGATGTGCTGCTGAAAGTTTCTTGCGCCGCTTCTTTCCTTTCAGCTATAGCACGATTTTGTTTTGATTTGATCTATTAGAAAAAAAAACCTAGAATAAATTCGGTTCGCAATAGAATATAATGTAAATACCGTCCTACTTACCTAAATGGAAATACATCGAGAATCTATAAAACAAATGTAGCTCTAAAACGGTCACCGTAGTCTGAAAGTTTACAACTTGCGTAATGAAATTCGTACGTGGAAGGATTTAAGCGCGTTTCTTGGCACCTTCCTGGCACGGGCGCTCTGGACGACATTCGGTAATTCACCGACTTATCCCTGACACCTGAATTTATTGTGTAGTTTATCGGATAGCTGGCGTTGAAATACCAGCACTTGTGACATGACTGTAACTAATAAACGAAATCGGTGTTTATCAAATGTATATGGCATACGTGTGTGTAATACGCCAAATACGCACTGGATATGCCAGGTGGATCATGTTCATGTAGCCTATGACATACGAGTGACAGTCCTTGTTTAGTCAAATAGAAAGTAAAAGAAGTATTACAAATGTTTATTTACAACTTTTCAAAGAATTCCCCTGCGGCATCAATGCACGTATGCATTCGACTGAAACAGCTTTCAAAACATGTGAAAAACTGTTCTTGCGGTAGGTCGAAAAAAAAACGCCTAAATTGATCTACTGCTTTATCTGCTGTCGTAAATTTCCTTCTTTCTTTTACGTGGGGAACAAAAAGAAATCACACGGAGCCAAGTCAGAAAACTATACCCATTCGCTGAGCCCCTGACTCCTGAAATCTCTTACGCACTTTATTATGGTCTTAAGTAGAGATGCCACGAATATTCGGCTACTATTCGGTATTCGGCCTATTCGGCCACTTTTTTTGGTATTCGGTATTCGGCCGAATACCGAATACCAAATCATGAAAAAAAAAACCACATATTACTCAAGATTATATGTATTCTATTACCAAATTACAATACTTTAGTAAGTAAAATTGATCAATGGTAGGTTGTGATGGATAATATCTCATAATATTCCCATATAGGCGATTTTTTATTAATTGGTGTCATTTTGTAAACCTTTTAACGAACAAACAATTGAATAAGAACTATTCTCTGCACAATATAATGTTTTATGTATTATTATGATCTGACAAAGCGTGTCGTGACGTGATTTACTCGCAATTGAAACAAATACCCGCCCGTCGCTCCCGTAGGTATGCACCGTCATGAGACAGGTTGCGGCCTGTCTATTACGAGTTTACGCCCTCGGCAACCATGTATTTTGTGACGAATATTCGGCCGCCGAATATTCGGCGCTTCGGCCGACAGCTTTACCGAATATTCGGTATTCGGCCAAATCACTATTCGTGGCAACTCTAGTCTTAAGACCATTCGACATTTCTAATCTATAATTTCTTGGGTCATCATCGTCTCCTTGCAAACCTGAAGCATAATTCAGGTTCCGATAATTTTATATTCTGATGGCAACAGCAATCGGGACTACGTTTACGCTAGGATTGCGGTCGCGACTCGCGACGAACAGGAGAAACGCTTCAATCATTCAAATTTCCCGCGAGACCGGAATGGTAAATGAACTAAATGAAGGTTTAGAAATAACCATGCGAAATTTAAATTCCTTTTTTTCCAATAGTGAGAGAAGATATTCCTTTTTTATGCCTGACAGAGTCTTTCTTTACCGCAGCGTCCATGATTTTCTTCAAGACTTCATCATATAAGTTATCCTTTTCTAATAATGTTAACAATGACGCGAGTCCTCTTTTGAATCTAGGTCTGTTTTCATCCATGTCTTTGAACCCCCGAGTCCCTGCATCCGGTCCTCTGCTAACCACAATGAGGATGTCGTTACTCCCATAACTCTTGTGGTTGCGTTGATTTTATTCACTTTCCCGCTTAATAAAGAATTTTTGAAAAAGCCATTATCTCCAAAATTTTTGTTTATGGGTCGCCACAGACGCCATTACAGATATGCTAGCCAACCGCCACTGTCCTCGATCTTTAGAGATTGCCGCGCGATAAATGCGTCGTTAATCGATGCGCATTACAAATGGAATTGTCACAATAGCTGCGCGAGCGCAACCGCTGCCGTGCGCGATGAATGACAATAAGCCTCCATTTTGATTCGGTCCCGAATTACTGACGACACTCTTAATAAAACCGTAGACTAAGTGTGTCGTTTTTATTGGGCAAGATTCCTACTTTACATATTTTTCTGTCGTATACTATCCGATTTAACCTTAGTTATTTTGTCGTTTAAGCAATATTTAACAAACCGACTCTTCTATCTAAATACCAAGCTACCTCGTGCAATCGGGGTAAACATCATACAGTCCACAAATTTCATGCATTTTTCTCGTCTGTGTCGTAATTGTACAACTGTACGAGTATGTTCGCGTATCCACAATTAATTTGAACTATGCACTGTTTACAAAGGAATGTCACGACGATATACTTTACATAGACGTGCATGTGTTGTCTATTTGGATTTCGGAGCGGAGTGCCGACTTTCGCACTTTTCCGACTTTTAGAAAATTCAGGACAAATAATAGCGCAGTGCCGACTTTTAGAATTACCTATGAAATTAATGGCCCTAAGCCGACTTTTTAGAAATTATGCATTTTATTCGTATTCTGCCGACTTTTGCAAACCACCGATATTTTCTACGATATCAGGATACCGGCTATTGTACAATTGTGTTCAAATATGTTTATATTTTACTAGCTTCTTGTGCTTTGCACGGGTTCGTATATTATATTCATCATTTACTACACGATGCTTCACCGAGTTTGTCATAGATCAGACTGACCTTTTTGTAAGTTGATGTAATATGATATGAAATGAAACAAATGCATTTTACGTATCTGGCACAATTTTCTCCACTGCATCGAAAATGTATTCCGAAAATAGTTGTTTTCTTAAAAATCGTTTGGTACCAAATTTAAAAAATTCAAATTGAGAGATGAACGTGTAAAAAAGATCCTATCAAACAGGATCGATGTCAAGACATGTTTAATAATGCTGGGCAAAGTACGTTTTGTAAAATTACGTTTAACTAAATAAGTAACCTACATTCCTTCCTATCTCAATTAATGGATGGTCATTAATTAATAATTACTTGAATAATGTTCTGTATATTTTTTATTCTGTAGATGATCGTACATTTCGGCAGACTGAGAAAATATAGCAAAACTAATTACAATAGTCGGCAGAACGCTAATGATTGTATAGAAATAAAAAAATCGTCAGTACGAGAAAGTCGGCGAAAAGCGATTAAATCCATAGGAAAATCTAAAAATCGGCGCTGTGTTATTATCTGTCCTGAATCCTGATTGCAAAAGTCGGCAAAGTGCGAAAGTCGGCGTCGCTCCGAAATCCCTATTTGGTATGCTGACATGTTTAGTCAGTCATCTCTCCGCAACAATATCCTATTTAAGACTTATAGTTTTCAAAACAGCAGCCTCTATCTATGACAGTATATATTTGCTTATGTAACAGGTATTTTTATGTCAAGCCATTACATGTATACTTTTACTTACCACGTGAGCCCCCGTTACACTCGTCGCCTAGCTAACCGAACTCGGAATGGAGCACGCACTGGGTCCTATTAGAACCTATTTGAATGCGCCGTGCGTAGCGCCGTGGGATGTTACGTTAGCATACTTTCGTTTTTATTGTTTTCACATTTCGGCGGTCGTTCCGCTAGTCGTATTTGTATTACTATGTAGTTATTCGCTACTCGACGTGCCTCATTTGTTTTCTGATTCGTTTCAAATGCAGAATGAATGTGACGGGGTTTAAAACTAAAAGTATGCGAAGACTTTCGCGCTCACGCTTGGGTATAGAAGCCGAACTAAGTGCAATTATTTTTCCAGGACTACCGTGACCGAATTTGTTTACTCCATAGGACGGGAAAATTCTTATACTGTCTAAGTTAGAAACGGCACTTGGATTAGTTTTGTGTCCCCGATATTTCGAGAGTCGATTGAGGGTAGGTATACCCTTTATTTACCCTTGCTGCTCTACAAAAAGATCCTAAAATAACCAAGTTCCAAACATTATATCCTTTTTAGATATCTGTAGATTTATGTTAGCACAACTATAACTTATGCCTGCATATAGCTTGGGGGAAACAAGTCGATGATGAGGGGGGGGGGGGGGGAGATTATATCTGTAATACATCGTGACAGTCACTGCCATTTGGATTTACAACCGATGCAGCGCCGGTCGCGATTGGAGCAAATCGTTCAGTGGCGACAGACATGACCTGCAAATTAGATGCGATGCCGTGTTGACGTCATAGTTTATAGCTTATGCACACAGGATTGTGTTCCGTGCGGCTTGAGAGTGATGTTTGTTTACGTTCGTAGTCGTGCTGGGGAAACATTACGGGCTTGGAAATTGCAGTAATCTAGTGCAACCATAGATAAACATTCACGCCTTTAGCACACTGCAGCGATTTTGAAACGGAATCGGACCGAATTCATAGATATCTAGAAAACCGGAATAATTTAGTCATTAAATTACTTTAAAAGTAAAATTGTTTTTTTAAAGATGATTCATACGAGCGTTTTAGAATTTTATTTGCTGATTGTGCGAAGATAAAGTCTTTGATAACATTATGTTATGTTTGTTGTTATGTTTATGTATATACAGTGGCGGTTGACTAGCATATCTGTAATGGCGTCTGTGGCGACCCATAAACAAAAATGTAGGAAATAATGACTTATTCAAAATTTCTTTTTTTTAACGGTAAAGTGAATAAAACCAACGCAACCACAAGAGTTATGGGAGTAACGACATCCTCATTGTGGTTAGCAGAGGACCGGATGCAGGGAACCGGGGTTTCAAAGACATGGATGAAAACAGACCTAGATTCAAAAGAGGACTCGCGTCTTTGATAACTTTGTTAGAAAAAGATAACTTATATGATAAAGTCTTGAAGAAAATCATGGACGCTGCAGTAAAGAAAGACTCTGTCAGGCATAAAACAGGATTTTTTTATATTTTTTATTATTATTAAATAAGGAGAGCAGACGAGCAAACGGGCCACCTGATGGTAAGTGGTCACCATCGCCCATAGACATCTCACCTCACTGTATTAATATTAGAGGGTTTTTGATGCGCTGCTAACCTTGAGTACTAAGATGGATTACCTCATGTGCCGGAAATTACGCTGGCTCTCTTACCCTTCAAACCGAAACACAGAAATGCAAGCATTTCTGCTTCACGGCAGAAATAGATAAGAGGGTGGTACCACCCCAGGCGATCCTTCACTTTAGGATCTACCACTACTTTTCTCTGACTATTGGCAAAGATCCTTCAGATTTAGATCATAACACTGATTTACTACATATGTGATCTAATGCGCTTCTAAATATACTACTTCTATGTGTACTTTTCGCCCCAGTTTAATATCAAAACTATTTCTTGTTGTCCCGAATACTAGTTTACCGGAATTTAATATCAAAATTGTTAGTCGCATGTCGAATTATTTGTGCCCGCGCCAGGCAACTTATCGTCTATACAATCGCGAGTGGCCCCGATCTAAATCGCACGATGATACATTTGTGTAAATACAAACACTTTGACGTCGCGCCACTTTGATTCTCCACTATTTATAAATGTTTCCAACTGAATTCGGAACGTGGTCTTGTTCTATGTCGCTATTCATAAGACCATCATTCATCATCTTCTCTTCTTCCCTTCCTGTCACCCCCTGCTGGGGTACAGGGCCCGAACAATTGCTGTCCACTTATTGCGATCTTGTGCGGCCTCTTCGAGTTCCTGCCAGGACATTCGGATTGTGGCTGCCTCGTTTTCAACTGACCGGCGCCATGTGGACTTCGGACGACGAGGCTTGCGTTTACCTGATGGGTACAATTTCAGGGCTATTCTTGAGGTATGATCGTCTTCCCTTCTGAGCACATGACCAAGCCACCGCCACTTGCGAGTGAGGATCTCCTTTTCCGCTGGTTTCACATCGATTAGTCACCATAATTCGATGTTTGGAGTTTGCTGGTGATGAAATAGGTTATCCTGGTTTTACAGACTTATAAAAGTATACAGTTTTCTGTGGTCAGATCAAGGTCAGTTAGATATTATACGAAAAGTTTGCCACTTTCACGTAGAAAAAAGGAAAGGGTTCTTGATGAGTCTACAAATTGAAGTAAGGTTTTGAAGCGTGAAAAAGCAATTAACTTCATTCGTTATCAACACAAGGCTTTAGCATTACAAAGGATCCAATGCCTAGCTTTATGACTGTGAGCTGGTCTATTCTATGAATGGTTCTTTACGAAATGTTGGACAGCATATAAGCATGTTGATGACAGCATATTGAATATTCGGAAAGACGTTTTTGCTGTCATAAACTCTTCAACAACTCTTAACCTTCTCCCAACTCTTCCCGTGGTGTCGTACGAGGCGACTAAGGATCTTGGTGGATACTATTCTACACCTAGTAATCGGCGATAGACTCGCCAAGTCGCCACCTATCACCACCAAATCTTACAGCGAAAAGTGGGAACTACCATTTGACTGAAGGTAGTTTCTCTGTCTACCTCCTCGGAGAGTATGGACGTGGGAGATATGTATAAATTATGACTTCAAATATCAAAAGGGAAAGATAAACTAAAGTAAATACGTTGCCCATGGCTTAGGCACCCGCCCCCTGATCCGCCCTTGGGAAACAACAAATATCTCTAAACTGAGTTTAACCGGTAAACAAAGAAACATTGCTGGCAAGAGTTTCCAAAACTTTTAAAATTTAATGCTAAACAAATGAAACTTACTTAACTTGCTTGTCGGCAGTAAATTCTAAACGAACTCTTTGAATTTATATCCGTGTCGTTAAATGATTGTAAAGTTTTGGTTTCGCTGTAAAATGAAAACAATAGCGCAAAGAAGCGGTTTCACTAACGTTTATTTACGGAAAATGAAATCCCAATTGATAAAGAAAACCAAATTGAAGGAGTCAGCTTGGTACATATTTCTGCCGCAAAGCAGCAGTGCAAGCATTGCTGTGTTTCGGTTTGAAGGGTAACAGAGTCAGCATAATTAGCGGCATGAAGCTCTCAAGGTTAGGTTGTCTAATAACTTCAGAAAATCTTCTAATAACATTATAGTGAGATGAGATGAGATGTCAATGGTGGCCCCTTTTCTCGTCTGCTCTCCTAATACAATAAAAATATTCTGCTGTTATTTAGGTCACCTTTATTTTATTTCAAATACTCGAAATGCAAAGTAACGGAATCCACAATGAATGAGAGTTAGCGGAAGCAAAGCGAAGATGTGTCTGACTGAATAGAGATTTCGAGGCATTCCATTTTTCATGCCAACCTTGGGCTCAATTTACATTGCCGCGGAATGGAATGGAAGAGAATTTTCGCAACGTAATTGTACATAGCATAATGAACTTTATGTCAATTGTGTAACATACAAACCTAAATACGAGCCAAAAAAGAGGTCGCGCGTCTTCCGGGGAATCCTCGCGCATTCTCGAGAATTCCCCTAGCTACTTTTCTTTTTTGGCTCATATTTAGTTTGTATGTTACACAATTGACATAAAGTGCATTATGCTATGTACAATTACGTTGCGAAAATTCGCTTCCATTCCATGCCGCGGCAATGTAAACTGAGCCTAACGTGGAATTTAACGAAAAATGGAAACATTTACCGTATAAAAATTGCGAGCATATTCTTTCAAATATTCGCCGACAACTGAATACCGACATGTTTGACAAAAGAATTCTGGCTAAAGGGACTAGGTATGAGAGTTTTGTCTCGGCTCAAAGCTCCCTCGAGTAGTCTTAGAAGCCTCTTGACGTATTTGATAGGCGTACTCCGTTTCCTTTTGTCTACGCATTATTTAGCATATTATGGCTGTCATCTTTATGTTCACTGTTTAGGTGTACTGTTAGTTTGGGAATGCTCCGCGTTACCGCAGGATTTTACTAAAGTGGAGACTAATTAGGAAGGAATTAATATTTGTCGTTCCAAAGCGTATATAGGTAGCGTGCATAGGTACAGCGCGGCAAAGCCGCGAGCGTTGCACCGGGGACAAGGGGCTGGTTATTTGATTAATAATGTTACAATTTGTTATTGTTTTGGACTAGACTGTTTAAGGAAATATTCACTATACTATTTATACTTACTTCGCTGGCGCAGCGACCCGAAGTGGAACTTGTCCTCCGGTACCTAAGAGCGCCATCGCTCTCTCTCGTGCACAGTCTCGAGCCAGTCAGGCGCCTGGAGCTCACGCAGATCCTTCTCCACTTCATCGCGCTAGGGCTTCCCACGTACGCTCGTTTTACTGCCCGACCCTCCCCCATCCTAGTGACGTGTCCGAGCCATTGGAGTAGAGCTGCTTTCGTTTCTCCAATAGTGTTCGGCTCGTTCACCATCTCTTCAATCTCCCTATTCTTTCTTATCCTCCACCCTCCGTCTTCCTATGTATCGGAGAATATAAATATGTGGCTACTACTTTATATAGCCAGTTAACACTAGCAACGCCAGAGTCGCTGAAGACTGCTACTTCACTTGAAAACGGACTCTTCTAATAAAAAATAAAATATAATGTCTATATTATCAGGTAATACACCCATAGTACCTAAAAGTTTAGTAAAAAGACAAGTAAAAGTAGAATAAAACATTAAACAACCTATTTCTATGGATATCCTGACCGACAACTTTCAAAAGTCCGTTATTAGTGTCACATACCCTCTGCCAGAACATGGCCATTCTAAACCTGGTCAGAACACGTCACCGCTGAGGAGACTTTTTCGCAAATCGCATCGGTACTACCCCGGTCTCATTAGGCTTATACGAGTAGGTATTCGGTTAATACACGAATTAAAATCTACCGGCTTTATCTTACAAACGAGGAAAACAACAACGCGCGGTTGACGGGCGGCCATGATTAGTGTTCGATAAATCCAGTATGAATGCCGACAGTGACAAAACACGTCATTAATCATTATACACGTACATAGGACGCGTGCCAAGTGTCTCCATCTATTACAAGTTAACTTGACCCTTCCTCTGTCGCCGTAAGCTGGCAATACCAACGGCAATTCGCAGGAATATGTTGAATTATCTCTGTCTCACGTTTCATGTCCGTCGCTAGCAATAATATCGTGTATTTGTGAGTTGTTCCTCGGAATGCTTAGATTATTCTGCATACTTGTGCAGTAGTGTCGTTTTACAAGGTGAAATTACTCGTGTACGCTGACAGTATGGTTATTTAATAACTTCCTTCGTTAGAATAATTGTTTTTGAATCTTTACAATATGGTCGGTAGACTTCAAGGTCGGTGGATATAACAATAAACTTATACATATATGTTGATTGCGATGTTAGATATTTGCAACATTTATACATAATAATAAGTGTACATGTCAGCGGATTATAGGTAAATGACTAATTTTAAACTACATTTAGGTTTTTTTTACTTTTGAACAAACTACAACTTCAAAGTGATCCCTAATGACCGGGATTTGTAATGTTATGACTAGATTTCAGTATAGCTTAGGATCAGTCATGTCAATTAATAAAAACAAAGTATTAATAAACAAGAAAATCATCCATATAATATTGAGTTGAAAATGACTCCTGAATTAAAACCCGACATCCATATTGGATGAGAAGAGCCGAAGACCGGGCTCAATGGCGCGCCCTGGGAGAGCAGTGGACTGGAGTGGGCTGCTGATGAAGATCCACCTTGGAGTTGTAGAAAGAAGTACGGCGACCGCTTAGCGATACATTCGCTGTCGAAAATCTTTTCAATAGACTGTCTCGACTCGCTTGACCAATCACGATGGTGATTTCGATTTTTGTTTACTCGACAAATTGAAGTAGCTTAGTCCTGCTGCAAAGCAGCAATGCTTGCATTGGTTTTAGGGGTATATAGAGCCGTTTAATTACCGACACATGAGGCGCTCAAGTCCTCAAGCTTAGCAGCGCATCGAAAACCCTGTTATTAGCGTTATTTATAACGTGAGGTGAGAATTAAGATCTCTATGGGCGACGGTGACCCGACCATCAGATGGCCTGTTTGCTTGGTGGTACAGTAAAAAAATGACGTTGTAAAATGAACTATTTTTATTTTATTTTATTACAGGTTATTGTACAGCAAAACTATTATAACCACTGATCGGAGTAGGTAGGGCTCTTTCGGGTCAATGTCCTCAAAGGTTATATGAATATGGATATTATTTCGGGATCCCGTTTTAAGATATCGAGTAAATGTTGTAAATTACTTTTATAAACCTCGCCCTTACTCGGCGGATTACGATTTTTTTAAAATTGTGAACTTACGAAGAAGTTAAAACACTACCATAGGTACACTAGCGCCATGAATCTTAAAAAAAAATATTTCGCCACCAATCTTAAATGTGTATCAAAACAAATATGACGTTAAAAATCTAAATAATATATTTATTCAATCCCGGAAATCCCGGGATTATTGGGCATACTTATCCATATTATGACCGTATGTGGCAAGTACCAAAAACAGCCCTACCTACTCCGATCATAGATTATAACAATAATTATTCTAAAAAGTTAAAACGCCAATTACACAATAACTCAAAATAAACTTCAATAAAATAGCACTGTATAATTAAACTATTAAATTAAACTATTAAATTAACTAAATAATACCTTACTATAAAAATATTTTGATTTTACTTTATTTGCTCGTCTGCTTTCTTTCAATATTAAAAAAAATATAGTGAACAATAAAACCAAATCATCCATCCATCCCATCCTCGTCGCCAGTTTGATATATATCCTGGGATATCCCACAGGACTCCTTAGGCAAGGCTCTTCAATGAAACACTTGTGTAGTTTATCAACGTCTATTGAGGAATGAATGGATGGAACTTATATTTATCTACCCTACATATCACAATAACATTCAGTAGTTTAAGATGACCTACATTCTCGAACGCGAAGATCTCTGGGGAACCGTGTCAAACCCCTCTAGGCCCAGTTTCTGCTGCCAGGGATGATTACCGGGCTTCCTTCCTCCCCCCACACGAGAAACGTTTCTGCGTCTTTACAGCGCTTCCTTCCGTGCCGGAAAACGTCCGCTCGCGCACGTCATTCCTTTTTCTTGTACTTCGTTGTTGCTAGCTACGTCTTGTGGTGGTTTTTTCCAAAAATAATGATGTTAAGGTGCACTGATAAAAAAGGGATAACCAAACTACCTCGGTTATTACAAAACTAGTGAAATTACGAAAAGTGGTAAAGTGGCAGAGGAGGTGCGTGTGGTACCGTCCTTTTACCTAATTCTGTCGCAATGCGGCAATGCTTGCATTTCGGTTTGAGGGATAAGAGAGCCAGTGTTATTAATTAAAATTATCTCTACTAAAGTATAGTTAAACCGGAAATTCAAAATTATTATTAAATATCTAATTATATTATAAAATTAGAGATTGACAATATAAGGAATTATAAAATTAATAGTATAACACTATATAAATTAATTAATTTCGAAAGCTACGTCACATCTTCTCGTCACCCATACCTCAATGTCTAAAGACAAGAGTCTTTAACCAGTGCGTCCTACCAGTAACGACCTACGGAGCCGAAACGTGGACACTGACGGTGCGACTGGTTCACAAATTGAAAGTCGCTCAGCGTGCTATGGAAAGAGCTATGCTCGGAGTATCTCTGCTGGATCGAATCCATCCAAAGCCCTCTAATACTCTCCAAAAGCTACATGTAAATGTGGCTTTGGTTACCTGTTACCAATAGTTTTGTATTCACTGTTTTCACGTTAGAGCGTCGGTGGTGTCGTGGCTAGGACGTCGGACTCCCGTGCGGGTGGTCCAGGTTCGAAACCAATGTCACGTACCGTATGTTTTCGGTGTTTTCGAAAGTCTTACGTACATTTACCGACTGCTCAACGGTGAAGGAAAACATCGTGAGCAAACCTGCACACTGAGATAAGCAGTGCGTGAAATGTGGAAGGCAATGGCAAACCACCCCATTAAATCTGCCACGAGAGTCGTTCTATGTGATTAATTCCTTAGAATGATCACGACCCTCAGTAATGAGGAATACAATACGACTTAGTTTTAACGTTACAGGCAGACAAAGCTTTGGTTAAAATTACATTATTAAAGAAACATTTTTCTCAGTGTGGTCTCTTTGTTACCATTATTACACTAACAAGAGTAACAAGCTTGTTTTTCGGTGGTCCGCCATTAGAGTCGTGCTGCTGGTGCTCATTAGAGGATGGAAACAGAATTGTACGGTTTGGTGAATATTTTATTTTGACTAAATTGAAATTGAATCTGACGTTCAGTGAGGTGCCAAGACAGATTCGTGGCGCTCCGTTCTCTCTGCCTGCCCCGCAAGGGATGTCGTGTAATGAATCAGACCTTGTGCCTCAACTTTGGCTGAAAACCTTCCCACTGTCCTCCCTTGTGTCTAAACATTCCTGGCTCCCCTTATGATACTAACGCACTAACACCAATCAATCAATAACTCTCAATTAAAAATTTAAGAAACCCCCGACGTACCGTTGTGGAGATCCCCTTGTTTCCTGGTCATCTTCAGGTCACCATGGTCATAAACATTTGAGCTCAAACTCGAACCACCTAGCTGTTACCGTTCCAGAGATCCCATCATACTCCAACATCCCAAGATACTCCAAGATCTTAGAACCACTGATCCAATTTTCACCTGACATATCTAAGAACATTCAGCTGGTTAGACCCGCGGCGCCTGAAGGCGGGGGGACGCTCTGGGCTTCGCCCTACGCGGAGCTCGGTCTTCGGCATTGCCATGGCTGTAGCTCCACATCATTTCCATTTATTTTTTGGTCGCCATCTTTAAATATTTTTTCGACTCCGACTTTAGTTCAAGAAGACCTAGCATAAAGTAATCAAATTTAGCATATTTTTTATTTGTAGACACAGATTTTCATAGCAATATTTATTTCTTACCATCTACACTATCAATTTTCGTAATAAAATTACTTACGTTTTTTTCTGAAAATGGCTGAAAACGTTCGATTTCCGAGTCGTGTATGAGGTTTTTGTA
This sequence comes from Hofmannophila pseudospretella, assembly GCA_947369225.1. Lineage (NCBI taxonomy): Eukaryota > Metazoa > Arthropoda > Insecta > Lepidoptera > Oecophoridae > Hofmannophila > Hofmannophila pseudospretella. Next base: position 12,928,232 of record OX376330.1, on the reverse strand, counting down.
AATCTATAGATGCATTTTTAACCCTAAAATTGACGACATGGTTCCTTAGAACATATTTCTCTATCTCTTATAGTTTCAGAGTTCCCCATACTGACCCATCTCAATGGTACACCAGTGAACAGTCACCTTAAAAATATGCTGCATCCCCACCCATATTTAAATAATGTAATATATGTCAGCGCAAACAACAAGTGACGTCATAGTGCACGTGCAATGCCCACCTGCGCTTGCGACGAAACAAACACGCAGGAACAGCCGATACCACGTCATGCCTCCCGCCACTGCCAGGCTTCTATAAAAGCGGACGCCCGACCAAAGGTGACATCATTCACTTGCAACTCGTGGACGAGGCAGTCGGACTTGATATTTTATTCGAGAATATTGCATTTCCGAATAATTAACCGTAACTGGTTGCTATCACTGGGGACTCTCGTATGGCCGGTTACTATTGAATGTCTAACCGGTGACTAGTGGTCGCTGTTGGGTGACTGGACTGCGACTAGTTGCTGTCAGCTGGCTGAGCAGTAACTGGTTAAAGTTAAGGTTGCTCCGGAAGCTATTGATTGCGGTTAAAATGATTAATCCGTGACCGGTTACCGTTGAGGGATAGCACAGTAGCCTATTGCTGTTAAATAACTCTAAAATAAGTTGATTGAGTCAATATAGTTATTAAATTATATTTCGCTGTTTTTTTAAAGCAAAAATGGAACCACAGGGTGAGGACAACCCGGAGAATGATGGCGGGCCATCTATGGCCTTACCCTCAGATCTGACATATAGTATCTTTATTGTACTAACCAAATCTGATGGTAAATAACGATGAGGCCGAAGCACGCGCGCTACATATAGCGACAGACAGGTGGTCGCTAGTCGAAAGTTGCTATTGGTTGTTAGGTTTATTTAAATTGGAAATTGTGTTTACACATAAAAACATGATAATGTTTACCACTACAAGTTATAGTTATACCACTATCGATTATATAATGACGCAAATGACGTTATTTTGGGGTTCCATCGCAACACTTTTAGATAGCCCCGATAATCCCCCCTCTTCCCCTTCGCCGCACCCGCCCCGCCCCGCGTGCCGAACGATCGGATCATGCGTGATTTATTATACCAGCGATAAACCACAGACTTGCTTCCAAGGAGTAACTCCACGCCATATACGATCAAGGTGTGTCCAAGATTCACGAGAATTAACAAAGTACATAATACATAAACTTTAATGTCTATAGTCCCCGAGGGGGTAGACAGAGGAACACCTTCAATTATAAGTATAGTTCCCACTTTTCGCCGTAAGATTTGGTGGGCAAACGTGACAGGGGGTGAGCCTATTATACCCCCGTCTACTAGCTAAGATCGGGAAGAGTTGGGTTGCACTTGTTAAGGGCTGGCGCCACACAGCATAAGGACTGATAAAGGCAATGGACGCGATTGTCAAAAAAAAGTGTGAACTGTGAAGACTAGGGTAGTGATAGATTTGAGTTCAGGACAATTAACGAAGTCGAATGTGAACTAAAACACCTTTTTTGATTATAATATTTATGTTAAATTATACCCTGACCAGGAAAATAAAAACTGGCGCCACTGGTATGCTGGTATACTTTCTTTCTTCTTTCTAAACAAATTCATTTTCGGCCGATTTCCGCCCCCTGCTGGGTCTTTCACGCGCCATAATGTATCGTGCCTACTTTTACATACGGTGCAGAAACGTGGACGCTTACTAAAGCCAAGAAGGACATCTCATCAAGCGACACGACACGCTACGACCACTTCGCTCTACTCGTCACGAGATGGCGCTGAACAAGCCCCATGCAATCTGAAGCGCGCTATTGAAGAAATCTCCGGAGTTCGTATATATACAACATCCGACCACACAATGTCGGACAGCTGTCCCCAGGGCTACGACCTAGCCTGGAGGAAGATCTTCCCTTTTCCACCGAGATGTCATCTTGCACCACAAACTGCGAAATATGAAAATGATTAAAGTTGCTCAGAGGGCTATGGAGCTGGCCATGTTAGGGAGGGATCATCTCACTTATAGATAAAGTCCGGAATTCAGAAATACGACGTCAGACAAAGGAGGACATCGGCAAATGTAAAAAAAAAGTATATTTAATTCCACAATATAGCGAGAGTTTTCATATTTATTGTAAAGCTTTAAAAAGTCATTAGAAACCTTTATGTAGAATATCACTACCTAACCTCTAAATCATGGCACCCAAAAATATCAGTATTGTATCTACTCGTAGTTAGTAGTTAGTATCCGTTCAGCCTACTGTGCCCATGGGCAGTGTATGGGCGTGTTTTCTGGGTAAATTGTCTTCAATATACCGAGATAGTTTCGGATGCTCGGGGACTTGGGGATTCTTCAGTATCTTCAATATCTCGCATATTTATTTGGGGTTGAATTTGGAAATACGTCATGAAAGGATAGTTTTTATTATCTTCATTTCCATTTCCTAATACTTTACGGAATATAGTGTTTTTTTTTTCTTTTTTTCTTGACATGTGGTTCGTAGGCAACCTAGTTGTCCAAACCGCCAGTAGTCATCTGACAAAGCCTAATGTCTGCGCTTTCGAACGTCACTCAATACTAATTTATTTCATAATCTTAACAACCGGGATCGACGGTTTAACGTGCTCTCCGAGGAACCACTTATTATGCAATATAATAAAAATGAATGTTTGTTTGTGCTCTATGCGTTCCTAAACCATTCATCCGATTGCGATGAAACTTTGGTAAGCTGTTGTGCGCAAGTCCGGGTTGGTTTCTGAGTATACAAAAAAGAAGTCAACGCGAGTGAAGCCGCCGGGCGCTGCTAGTGCAATACAATTGTATATTCTATGGCAACATTTACATACTGTATATATCCGATATTTATAATAAATATCGGATATTTTAGAACCCCTGTGCATTATACAAATTGTTATTTAATTCGTAAAACTCAAAATCAGATGTCTTAACTTCGACATTTTAACGTTGATAACGGTTCAAAAGTTTCGGGGCCAAGATCGATTTCAATCTCGTTTCAAAATTGAATTTCAGTTGCTCTCACAAACCCGGGAGATTGGCAAGTAATTAGCAAGTCGTGGTCCACCATCCACCGTCCATCCTGATGGGAAGTCCATTTGTTAAGATGAACGGCGGCCGACTCCGCAACGGTAGAATGTAGAACCACAGAAATCGCGCTAGTAGCGCCCCCTCCTCTAGAATAGTGATGTGAGCACTGACAGCGAGCCAAAGGGTTCGGTTCGGGCAAATGCACGTATAGTGCCATACATTTGACAGTTCAATGCCCGAGTAATGTATGGGAAGATCCTCACATGACATGCCATGTATGTGCCAACTGGCAGATGCGGTTTCCATATCAAACTTCTCTAGCGAACATTCTACCATAGGGTGAATTTCAAAATCTTTGGGTAGAACCAATTCGCCCCAAACTACCTGTTAATGTTACCTCATACTGATGTTATAAGTCTTATAAGAGAAAAGAAGCTGAGTGGAATCGGTAAACGCAGCAAATTCACCGACAAACGTGAGGTTTGAGCTTCTTAAATATCAGTATGAACATCTGCGTAATGAGATAATGAGGATTATAGTTGCTAGTTGTAGTAACTCCCAGACATTTTTGTGAAATATCGTGATCTAAAAGAAATTGCGTAAGAGATACGTCCAGGAAGGCGATTCTCGTGGAATGTCGAATTTGACATTAATCCTATCTCATTTGCTCACATTACATGTATGAGCGTGACAAGACGTTCGTAGCGCTCGACTTTTGTATGTCGAACTCTGCGAGAATTGCTTTCCTGTTGAGACAAAATCGTCTAGGTAACACTGAACATTGGCCAGATTAGAGATTTGGCAACATCCAAACCAAACGAACCGTGGTTGGTTACTGCAATGTCAATTTCTAAACTATCTTGAGGTATTACAAAAGGTTGTGATTCGTTGTTCGTCTTCAGCATAGCTTACCGCATCTATATGAGGGAAGTTTCAACCAAAGGGCCCGTCCCTTTTGCACATTTGCGTACGAATGCGTCGTAATTGCTGTCAAGTGTAAGTTAAACTTGGTTTAGTTATATCAACTTTGGCGCAGTTGGTCCATTTACTAATGAACTATGTCCTAATTTTAGCTGAAACGGAAACTGAAATGGTTTGAAACTAGTTTCTCTTAGCGAGCGACTGCAAGGACGATATCTCTATACAGTAGCAGGAGATCGATTCCACTAAATACAATGTTATTAATTAGAATCTAAACTGCATCGTTATGACGTGTTTCGTATCCACTAACGATCCAATTTCAGTTAAGTTACGTATTTGTGCATCCTACTAAAACGTTTAGTTTATACTGAATCGCAGTTGAACGGTAACAAAACGCTTCAACTGTCAAATATAACGATCGAACACGAGTTCCTCCCGGAGTACTTTTGCCCGATCGATAGTAAATCGAAAGGTGGCAGTGGTATAGTTATGCGTCAGCAGAATGCGATTTGTTGTCCAAATATTAATATAATTGAAACGAAAACTAAATTTAAATTGGATAGAAATAGAACTACAGACGTTGAAATTTAGGAGAATTGGTCTGGTCTCCCTGGTCTATATGCCCATATACCAAAGGTACGTTTGTTAAAAACAGTTTTTAGTCAAAGATGCAGTTGGTCAAAATGTGCTGTACACCAAAGTTCCAAACCTAAATCGACTAAAATACTTACTCCTGTCTCAAATTCCGCCTTTAAGAATGTCTCCCGCAGTCAGCGCCACTTCGTACAATATTCTTTACCACATTGTCTGCTCTCTCGAGAGTGTATTGTAACTTTATACAGTCCTATAAGAACACCTACTACTCGTATGCTCTCTGAATCATAATGTGAACGTGAGGAGTTTTTTTTTAGGTTAGGTTTAGGTTTAAAGATATTTATTCACACTAAAGACATATTGCCACTTACATGTGAAAAAGACTTAAAAAGATGCATGTTCGCTACACTATTCACTAACACTATATATTATATATAGTTAGTAGAACGCAACGCACTAAAATTGTGGTACCAAAGCTGGTAGTACAGTATTATGATGATGACGGGAGCAAACCACCTTTCAAAAAAACAAACTGCGCTAATTTTTGCTTAAATGCATTTAAAGAATTTGTGTTTTTAATCGGTGAAGGTAGATTATTATAACAGCGCGCACCCTCGTGTGTGAGCATTCGTTTGCCATAGTTCGCTCTCGTCTTTGGCAGAACTAAATAACTAGCACGTCTCGTTTTTTAGATAAATTATAGTACCTATACTTAATATTTTTCTGCAATCCAATCAAATGGTTCTATAATCCGACAAGAATCAGTATACGATGGAACCTTGTCGATCCATGACACTTGTTATATTGAATGTCAAGATCTTGTCATACCAATAAAACCTTACTACTGTCGTGGTACGACAAGGTTCCATCCTATTATGATTCTTGTCGAGTTATAAATACTATGCAATTCTAACATTGGGTAATTCAAAACCAAATTTTGTTACCCATTGTCAGTTTCGTATAATATTATTTGGGTTCGTTGGGTGTAGTCTAATTTTTAAAATACTAGGTACGTGTAATCTAAGTGCAATCTATATATATATATATATATATATCAAATGAAATCTCTGTTATACCGTTCTCATAAAAATCTGTTGATTCGTCGAAACTCGTAATAATATGCCTCATTATAATGTTCATCATGTTTTACATTGTTAACATTATCAGAATCGGCCTGAATCATAATATTTTTATCCTACTACGCGAAGCAAAAAGGAGTGTTATAATTTTAGCAGCCCCTCTATGTCAGAACTCAGATTTAAAGGAATTAGTACCTGTTTTCCCTATCACCTGTATAAGGTGAATAATTAGGTAGGTAAGTCGAAGCCCCCGACTCCGATTCGTATCTCAGAATTTGTTGACAGCCATATTTTGTAGTAATTTAAGGCAGAACTGACATCATCATCATGATCAGCCTATTAATGTCCTGACTGTTGGGGCACAGGCATCCCCTTGCTCAAGCACAAGGGAGTATATGCCATGATCCACCGAGCGGGCCCAGTGTTGTAGGTATATAGCATCGACATTGGTGATTGGCTTTGATGTCGTTTTGAGGCCCTACGAGGTAATCTTCTTCTAAGGAATTAATCACATAGAACGACTCTCGTGGCAGATTTAATGGGGTGATTTGCCATTGCCTTTCCCATTTCACATACTGGTTATCTCAGTGTGCAGGTTTCCAGGTACATAAGTCTTCGAAAAAATCGGAAACTCATTGGTACATGGCACGGTTTCGAACCCGGATCTCCCGCATGGGAGTCCGGCGTCCTAGCCAATAGGCCACCGACGGTCTAGAACTCACAGAAGAGCTTAATACTTATGTTCTTGTTTGACCTTTTTAAACGTAGTCAGGTTTATTTTTTTTTTATTTTTTTATATTATATTTACATAATAACGTTAGGTAGAATCCACATTTCTCTAAGATTATGTAGGTACTTACTCTGCTCAAAACATTTTACGTATTCCGTACTTTACTTACCAATTTCTTGAACAATATTATTATTGAGAGGTTTGATAAAGAGCCATCATTAATTATCTTCAGCCCGCAGTTTTGTGGTTTACCATAATTCTGCGGTTTCCATGGCGAGGTAATCCTCCATTAGTTTTAATTTCGCGCTAAATCGATCGAGCAGCCGCGGCTATGACCCGCCAAGGTTGTGAACTCATGTACACAAATGGGCAAGTGATATATTAGGTACAGAGAGGCTTTACTAAACATTCCCTGCCTCTTAACAGGTATGGATGATAGATGAATGTGAAACACAAATAATGGCTCAAGGGCTAGAGCACAAGAGCGCAAGCGTCGCTGGATCGAATCCACCTCTGGACTATTGTTTTTTGACCTAGTTGGAGACTTGGAGTTGTCTATGAATAACATTTACGTTCATTTCTCAAAAATCTACTTTTTAATTTTTTTACTGAATAAGGAGAAGAGCAATAGACATCTCACCTCACTGTATTATTATTAGAGGGTTTTTATGCGCTGCTAACCTTGAGGACTAAGATGGACTGCCTCAGGTGCCGGAAATTACGCTGGCTCTCTTACCCTTCAAACCGAAACACAGAACTGCAAGCATTTCTGCTTCATGGCTGAAATAGATAAGAGTTTTACCACCCCAGTCGATCCTCCACGTGAGGATCCACCACTGCAGGTATCTCTAGCAGACTAATACCATAAACCATCACCTGGGTAGCTATCACCGTTCTCAAACGATGAAACGATACCATGCATTGGCTTGCTTTAGCCAGACACCGCGCTATTCCAATTTATGTATAGCACGCCACCTCATAGAATAGAATAGAAAATTCTTTATTAATAAATATATGATCTATTAAAAAGGGCGAAGTTCAGCTGACTGTGGTTATTACTATACAGAACCTTTCCACTTATAACTATAGAGAATCATGAATGATATAATTTCATCATTTTGAGAACGGTGATAACTACCCTTGTCCGCCTAGTCTATCTTGTCCTATTTATAAAAATGTCTGTACCAGTTTCTGCATTAGGATCTGTCTACATTGCCCCTTGCAATACAAAAGTGACTCTCAGTCTACCTTGATATGACGATGAACACAATAGCCTTTCACTCCATTGTGCACCTTCTGCCGTTGATGGCTGGGCTTGGAATTGATTAGTGTACGACACAGCTGCATGTGTGACCGAGGATCTAGTTTATGCAAGCAAACATTTAGCAGAGTAGGAAGTAAAGTCAGTTAGCTTAGCTGGTTAGTTAATAGGCTACTTGAAGCTAAGTTAACAGTCTTAGCTTAACTCACGGAGTAAGGATTTTAGTCAATATGTTGTATGTGTATTTCCTTTTGAGGTTGGGAACTGTCACGCATATATGAAAATAAGCTTTCAGACGAATTTCCAATTAAGAAAACGGATTTCAGTACAATAATGCGTCTCGGTGCAAACTGTACACCACTTTGGATCGACAAAATACCTCGTTCGAGTAAAAAAAGTTCAATTTTGATCAATACGAGTATAACAATGTGAAAACATGTAAAAAAAAAATTAAATCTAAAATCTATTTTCTTAATAAGAGATAATCCTGCAATATTTTACCACTAGAGGCGCCTCTAGCACAATGGTACGTAGCCAATCAACATGTAGATACGTTCCTTTCCACCAAATCTTTTTTTACCCTTCAGACTCGCGCCACGATGTCTTGTTTTTTAGTTAGGTTAACGAGAAATTTGTGATATCATCTAAAATAACGTTTCGTTTTACTTTTCTGTTTACGGAGTGTGCTAGTGGCTCCATCTACGCAACGCAACGCTTTGCGTTTTATGTCCTATTGGAAACGAATTCGGAAAGCATTTTTTCCGTGCAGATTTCCTCCCAAGAATAAATTTAAATTAGGATTACACACAGCGCACTTAAGGGGGCGAAGTCCCCCAAGCGTCCCCAACCAACCCGTAGCTAACCCCGCGTCATCCGGAATGTTCTGGAGCCCTGCCAACTGGGCCAGAGCGGAGGCTTCAAATGTGCCATGAATGTAATACGTAACACTGATTCCCTAAGCTTTCATATTTCCCCATAAAGTCTGGCGCTAGTGCCCTCTTCAAAACTGCTGACAGCCGTGACGTCATAACAGTCGGTGTCTTCTAACGGAACTTTATTTCAGAAAATTGATGTTTACAAGATAATTTTTACTTGGATTTTTAAAAATCAGATGAAAATTTATCTTTCTGATAATTAAAACGCTTCGAGATAACTTTTTCATTTCCTGGTTGAAAGTCTTGAAAATGTATAGGTTATATATAAATTCGTATATTAAGTTAACAAAAGAGATGGTCGCAATTCACTGCCTGACGTGATCACCCAAGCAAAAATGATGGCACATTTTTTATGCTAATAAACCATGTCTTTTCAAACGCCTGAAACCTACCTTAATACCAGCTTTACTTCATTAGTTGTTCATTGTTGTTTAATTGTACTTTATTAATAAAGATTTTATTTATTTATTTAGTTTCCAAATATCCATCTCGTTAGATTGATCGTTTCATAAAGACATATTCATCGCATTGCTGTCGAGAATGTATCGGAAACATACAATTTCCGACTCCGCAATTGAAATTCCGAATGTATTCTGAAATTCTGCCAACAAGCGAGGCATGAACCTCGCAGCGGCAGGCTGCGGAACCCTGGCAGCAGGTGAGTTGTCTGAAATGGGGTCAATCGAGACACTGCGCCGCACTGGATGCGAGTCAATTGAAACATATTGAGCGTGGGCGCCGTGGCGGCTCTAATGGACTCGTGTCCTTCGTGTTTTGCTACATTGATGATGTTTTAATTGCGACAATACCAGTATAAGCTTGCATGATAGTATAATGAAAAATATTTTTTTAATTTATTTTTGGCCCCTGTAACTGCAATTTATTTATTTATTTGTACTTTTAATATATTTTTTGTTTGGCCCCTGACCTGCTGTTTCGCCCGCGATACTCAGAAAATAGCGTCCGGCTTAGAAACCGTGCAGTGCCATGTACCAATGAGTTTTTCGTATTTTTCGAAGACTTACGTACAGTTACCGACCCTTGTCATAAGATAAATAAGGGAGCTCAAAAACTTTGGAAAAGTCTTAGGTGATTCATCTCATTTAACAACACAACACAATCAATAGTTAGTATCACTAGGATTTCCTTAATCATGGGTCCAAACTTCCAGAGGCCATATAACAAAGTTTAAATGTCACCCGATTTCGGTAAAACCGGTCGAATTTAGTAGATGAATTGTAGAAAATTTTGCACACTAATCTTGCGTAAAAACAAGACATCACATCTCTTATTTTTTTCTTTTTTTTGGTTAAAAAACAAAATATGTAACTTTGTACAAACAGGTTCAATTAAATAAATGATTTTATTTATTACCTGCTGTTTCGCCCGCGATGCCTTCGCCCTGGCACAGCTGAACACCAGCGCTGTGGTTCTGCCGTACCGGTCGGACCGCAGCACTTGCTGAGCATGTGCCTTTTTAACGTTTTGTTGTTTTTTTTTTAAAATTTCATGTCTTAAGTTATGTATGTATTATGTGTATTATGTATGCATAATGCAATGCTGAATAAATTTCTTTTTTTTTCTTTTTTTCTTTTCTTTCTTAATTTGGCCAATGTTAGAATCTTGAAAATCACTCGAACGTTTTGGCGTCTGTTTTGAAAAAAAAAAACAGTTCACCAACGTTGAGATTATGGGAGAGTCGTATGCATCAGGAATGCCTAGTGTCTTGTATTCCAAGTGCAATTGGAGGTTAGGTTGCCGAATTTACACGGTCTGTAGTTTTTCACTCCAATTTCACTGTCTTATATAACGTTCACTTATCACTGACGATGTTTAGGTAAAAATACACTAATTTCATGAAAAAATTACCACTGTAAACCGTTTTTAAACAATAAAATAGGCCGAATACGCCATGACAGTATGAACGCCAACATAACCTCGAAAATTTAAGTTACTGGGAATAATTCCCTAATCGGACAAACGATGGAGCACAGCAACCCTGTAATAGCGATTTCGAAACAAAATATGTTTGTGATTTTCGCGAAAACTACTGAACCCATTCCCTTTTTCCCTTTTTCTAATTCATACCAATGTAAAGTTTTAGTGTATGTACCTACTGTAAGCCGTATTTGAATTCCTGGTTAATAATGTAATGGTCCCCACGGGACAGGCTTAGCCTAGTGTGGGGTCTAAAGGTAACTTTGTGTATCGTCATGTTTTGGTTAAATAAATAAATAATAAAATTATGTCACTGTTACATCGAGATCTTTAAAATGAAGCTAGTGAACAAAAAAATCGGTTCAGGAGTTTTGAGAAAACATGCATGTTGCCCTGAGTGTACCGGCACTTTTAAATGTTGTCTCATGGTCATTTTATTCAAATTCTGCTTCTCCTCTTCCTGTACCCTTTATACGTAAACTAACGGTTCTTTTTTCATCTCATCGAAGCCGCATACGTCGTCGCAGACCGTGTTGCATATTCGGTCCAAGGTTATACATATAGCTTTCAGTTTCTATCTTCCAAGTTAAATGACGTTCAACGTCATTAGTCATTACCCAAGAGGGCAGCGCTCGTGAGCGGAATATAGAGAATGATTACCCCTTGATTACCGTTAGCCTTGAGCAATTACTGTGTGCCGCAGATTTCACTGGGTTCAGAGTCGGTACGTGATCACTTATCACTGATCAGTCAGAACAAGTCGTGGACTAGGGAACTCAGAAAATAGCGTCCGGCTTAGAAACCGTGCAGTGCCATGTACCAATGAGTTTTTCGTATTTTTTGAAGACTTACGTACAGTTACCGACTGCTCTAACGGTGAAGGAAAACATCGCGAGGAAACCTGCACACTGAGATGACCAGTGTGTAAAATGGGGTAGGGACAAAAGATCCTCAAGGGTCGAAGTGCCGCTGCCGATCCTCAAGGGTCGAAACTTTGGAAAAGTCTTAGGTGATTCCTCTCATTTAACAACACAAGGTTAGTCGGTAGAAAATGCCGCATGGCATTAAGCTCGCCTTATGTACTATTTTTGTATATTAAAGTGTTAAATAAAAAATAACAACATAAAAAAACACAACACAATCAATAGTTACTATCATTAGGACTAAATGACACCCGATTTCGGTATAACCGGTCGAATAATTTAAGACACTAATTTACTTATTAGGTTAAAAGAGTTTTAACCTAATAAGTAACTTTGTACAAACAGGTTCAATTAAATAAATGATTTTATTTATTATCTGCTGTTTCGTCCGCGATGCCTTCATCCTGGCACAGCTGAAAACCAGCGCTGTGGTTCTGCCGTACCGGTCGGACCGCAGCACATGCTGAGCATGTGTCTTTTTGACATTCTGTTTTTTTTTTAATGTTAAGTCTTTTTATATAATATCCTGTATAATGCAATGTTAAATGAACGTGTTTTCTTTCTTTCTTTCTTTCTATTATTTCTCATGCCATTCGAACGTGAAAATGTGTGCACATAATCCCAGCAATTCATCAAACAAAGCGAAGGTAAAAGAATTGATTCATTCATTGTTACGATGAATTATATAAAACGTCTGATCTTATCGTACCTCTGTATTCCTCGAAAATAAAATACCTCTGTATTCCTCGAAAATAAAATAAGATCTACAAATGGCAGCGAATGGGCACTAAGCCCGCGTGCTCCGCCTTCGGCTTCATCGTCGCTTACCGTCAAATGAGACTGAGGAGCCTTACCCCTGTTTTCAAACACGTAAGAGTAGGGTACATACAATTTCATTCGTATTTATTCTTCTATAACACCAAATTTCAAAATCCACGCTACGAATTTCGGGAATTTCACACCCGCGAAGGAATCTTAACGTTTAATGGGATGGGACATCAATATTCCGCACCATTTAACATTCGATCATGAATTTCCGCAAAGTAACGTTTGATTATATTCTGGTCCAATTTCTGTAATTTGTATGTAGATACCGTCTAAATAATTTTTTTTCTTCCGTCATGAGTGCACTCATTTCAGGCATGAAAATAGTATTTAAAACAAGCTCTACATTGACTAGTTATTTTTATTATATTTTATTTATTTATTCTTTTACACTTTTGTGTACAGGTGAGCTTAATGCCTTGCGGCATTCTCTGCCAGCTGACCTTTCGGCATGTAGATATGTTATGGCGGTGCAGTGGCAATAAAAATGACAAAGAAGCTTACCTAATAATATGTGAAATTAATATACAATACTAATACAAATATATAATATAATTTACTTATATACATAAACACAATATAATTAAATGCATACGAAAATAGTATTAAATATTTTTTGTATTTTTTGTATGAAATCTTACAGCAATAAAAAAAATTACATAGTAAAGGTTCTTTAAATATTTGTATGCAATCCAAGATTCCACTCATAAAGAGGATAGAAAGGAGAATAATAATAGGATAATATATGTCAGCGCAAACAACAAGTGACGTCATAGTGCACGTGCAATGCCCACCTGCGCTTGCGACGAGGTAAATACGCAGGAACAGCCGATAACACGTCATGCCGCCCCCCACTACCTGGCCTCTATAAAAGCGGGCGCCCGACCCAAGGTGGCATCATTCACTTGCGACTCGTCCACGAGGCAGTCGGACTTGATATTTTATTGGAGAATATTGCATTTCCGAATAATTAACCGGAACCGGTTGCTATCAAAGGGACTCTCGTATGGCCGGTTACTATTGAATGTCTAACCGGTGACTAGTGGTCGCTGTTGGGTGACTGGACTGCGACTAGTTGCCGTCAGCTGGCTGAGCAGTAACTGGTTAAAGTTAAGGTTACTCCGGAAGCTATTGATTGCGGTTAAAATGATTAATCTGTGACCGGTTACCGTTGAGGGATAGGACAGTAGCCTATTGCTGTTAAATAACTCTAAAATAAGTTGATTGAGTCAATATAGTTATTAAATTATATTTCGCTGTTTTTTAAAGCAAAAATGGAACCACAGGGTGAGGACAACCCGGAGAATAGCGGGCCATCTATGGCCTTACCTTGAGATCTGACATATATAATATAATACATATAAGTATTTACGTATTTACTAATAAATGAATTTTACAGAAAAAATATGTAAGTGATATTATGCACAAATATATTGATATGTAAAATATAAAGCTTTAGGGATTATGAGGAACTCAAAAAAGGTGGTGAAGAACTCAAATTTATTCGAAAATATTAGCACAACTTCATTATAAATACAAGCTATAAACATTTCTATAATGATGTAATGTTACCAAAGCCAGGCATTTTGTTTTGAGGCATTAGGGCGGTCGAATTTATGGCGGGACTCCCATTCTGAAGCTATTGGTATAAATTAGGATTATTTGGGCTCCTACACGCTATCTAGTTGGAATCCTGGTTTCTGTCCTAAGCTTACGTCTGAATTGTTTGATGTCGCGTATATTTTACTTTGGTTTTTGACAGTCACTGAAGGGCTAGTTAGAAATCAGCGCTGTGGCTTGCCTCGGCATTATGCTGAGCTGGTGGTACCCTTTTTGGCACTGTACCGCACCGGATGTTTTGTGCTGCATGTATTAATCTTTCTATACTTCTGTATTGTGTTCTGTATTCTGGTGTTTACAGTGATAAATAAACGTTTTCAATTTCAATTTGTCGTAGGGAATTTATCAGTAGTACAAATAGGCGTCTGTGGGTTTTCAAGGAAACATGAAGTGAAAATAACTTCAGGTGTAGTGTACGCTTCCATAAATGTCCGCTTTCCAAAATCATATCCGGGTATTCTGGGATGCGGTGGAGTCTCGCATCAATTGTCCTCCTTGGTTATATTGAGTTTATCGTTAATCTGTGGGGGAATCGTCTCTGGTCGAGTGTTTCCCGTAGTCACTTGAGGATGAAGCGCTGTCCCTTCAATTTGCAAATTTCAAGGCACTAAATTCTCGCCTTAGTTGCTTCCACACCGGCAAATACACTTGTGTTCCAAAAGCCTATATAGTTTATGTCCAGTCCATTATATGAACTCTGTCTAAGTTATGAGTTTATGACTTGTATAGGCTAGACAGGCCGAAAACTGATGATAATTAGCCAAATTGAAAACCGCCACTGGTATCACGTGGAATAAACGTCAAGTTGACAGTGATTTCTGTCAACCTTACGATTACGATTAATTAGTTTACGATTCAAATGAAAATTGTGTGGTTAATTTGACAATAGTAGATAACAATGATAACAACAGAACAAATATTTTTGGAAGCAGGAAAAATTATGAAGAAAACGCTCATAAAAGTTAGTTTCTTCACGCAGGTATGAACCCTAAATACAAGACGCAACGTAAACGTAAATACGTAATGTAATGTAATAACGGGCTGGTTTCCGCAACTCGACGTCTTCAGCACCTATTTTGCGTGACGTAAATACGTAATGTATCCTGGAAAATACACTTGTTAATGTCGCTAACAGGCAAAAGATGTAGGCAAAAGTACAATCCGTCTCCTCTGCGGGTGACGCGTAAAGCGCAAAGTGACGTTATGACATCTGACAGTCCTATTACCGTTCCCGAGAGCTGAGCCACAGCGTGGAGAGCTTACAGTGGTCCAGTAAACTGAGCGAGTGCCCGCTGTAGCCAGGCAGTTAATTGAGAACACGAAAGCCGTGCTCTTTCTTTGTTGTTCTTTGTTGAAGCCTGTTTGGGTGGTTGCACTCTATGGTGAATTCGGACGCCATTGTGCCGTCATCGGGCCACGCACCCGTCGTGTTCCGCTGGTCCTCGAGAGCCCGGTGCGGTGATTCCTGGCTCTTGAGCAGGTTGGGCTGTGTTTACAACGCACTGACTAAATGTCTTAATACAATTCTTTCTTCTTCATCATCCAATGATGCTTCGCGAAGCTTGTGAATATCCTAAAAGACTATTCTGAGCTTCTGGGCGGAGCTGGTTTGGCTAGAAACTTAGCTAACCCAATATACCTGACTGAATGCATATTGGACCGCTTACGTGTCTGAATGCGGAAACAGGAGCTCCACAACCTCACCTAACAACCCCTTCGTCGTTCTCTAATTGTTGAAGATCTAGATTTCGAGCACTGCATTCTGTCAACTTCTGTCTTCCGTCAGGTCAGGTCTGCTTCCAAAATTAGTATCGACTGCCGCGCTCTTTACCTCCTTGAATTTCCCGGAGTTATTTGCCCCCGGCATCTCTTACGTAGAGCTGTTTCGTTGAACGACTGTCAGGTAATTAGGAAATTCTTCAGACTATGGCAGAGTATTCATTTGGCCGCAAATTCGTATTTAATGGAAGCAGCCTGTTTCATATTCATCAGGACATACCTAGTTAGTGAAGTTGTTTACTGGCTTTGCTATTCAGAGTGTTCTACGTAATATAATATTACTTCGTTGTTAGGTTTGATTGTATTTTTTTAAGTAACCTTCAAAAATACCGTATTGTTGGATGTGTTTCGGCAGCGCTTGTAGACGAGCCATTACGTATCTTTGTAGTTGTGCGGCATATATTTATATACATTTATTTTGTATACTTGTATATTATATTTATATTTTCACTTATACATATTACAAATATATTTTATTGCACATCCGGGACAAAAACAAAACATACAACATAAAGAGAGGTACAATACTATGTGCAGAAGGCGGCCTAAAGCGATATCTTCCAGACAACCTTCAGGTGATGGAAAAATCATAAGACACATACTATACGGGTGCAAAAGGCGTATGAAATAGATACTACCCTCAAATAAATAACAATAATAAAAAATAATATGAATGCATATTATCTTATCAATGATTTTGTATTTATATTATATGTATTGTTTTATGGCTAGGCCATAGTATTTTGGTATTAGTACCGAACTTTTTTTATGTATTAAAAGTGTATAAACTAATAAATAGACCGGAAGCAAATGATCCCTACAGCACAGGGCAACCTATTGTAGGTATCAAATGCAAATATTTCACCCAGCCTAAAAAACACTAGACAAATATTTAATATTTCACTATTCTGCGCAATACTGCCGGTAACCTATTAATCATTGTTCTATCACCTAGGTTGCCTGGAAGAGCGATAAGGCCGCCTTTGTTCACTTATCCTTTTCTTTCTTATTTAATTTTCTTGCTTGCTATAAAGTATCTATCTATCTACTTACTAAGCCCTTCAATTGATTATAATGTTGTGGTGCAGCTGGTAATATTTCAAAATGGCCAGTTATATCTTGGCGCGCCACGAGCTCTGCCTCCGTACCGCCCGCGCCGCCGTCTCCGACACGTGTCTGATATCCATTCCAATTACCTACAGCTATATCCAAATGTTGGTCGAAGAGGCCAACGTTGGCACTAACCGAATACCTTTCAATGTCGACTATTTCACACACTCCATACATCACATACATCGGCACAGACTTGAAGGTGTGGTCTAAACATACATAAATATGCACTTCGCAGCTCACACCGACTCATTAAAATTCGTTTTATTATAAAATGGTGACCAAAACTCGCCATTTGCCATTTTGGTCGCTAGTTTTCTTTGTAAATTAACATATAGCATTGAGGTTTTATTTTACTTTACCAAGTATTCCTGAAGTGTTAATTTGTCTCGGAATAGTGAAACAAGACCTCAACATTTGATTTTAATTTTTAAAACGGAGTGCTGTGTGAAACCTTGAATAATCTTTTGTTCCAAAGGTTATGCTATTCTCACAAAGATTAAGATTAATGTTATGTGTTGAGAGATGGCTGATAAAATATTAGGTGCCAAAAAGTTTATGAGTTAAATTTGTTCTTCAATGTTAACGTTAGTTTCACGTACTAAGTATTCTCAGATTTGTAAAAGTCATGAAAACAATTCTGTACTTTACTCACGGGAAATTTGTTCAGTTGGCGCCTGCGTCGTGCCTCTGTTAATACTTAAAAAGAGCTGCTGGATTGATCCCTTGCTAGGCTGTCTCTTTAATTGAACAGGTATACAAAGAAAATTATTCGTGTTGTATTTCTATTTCCAAATTATCAATCGAATGGTGCATTGTATGCAATGGAATAATTTTTGCCAAGCGTTAGATATTTCAGTATTAGTAAATCTCTGTTCAGTACAGTTATACCAGTTCCCTGATGAATCTAGCAACGCGAAACGAGGCGTGACGTTACGCCAATATCGACGAATTTGTTTTTGTCTATTCTTGAGCAATGATGAGCCAGTTGCACTATCGTAAACAAGCTATTATTGGAAATAATAAGCCGCCTGCGCATGTTTTTTGCGTATTTTCCTATTTTTAAAGGAAACTCACATGATCGCTTATAAGTAAAGTTCTTATATTAAGACCAGATCTTGATTACGTTGTCAATCTGAATGATATCAAAACTAGAATCCTAGCTCTCAAGCAGAGCTCCCGAACTAGGCACCAAAATAAATGAAAATAAACTCTTAAACCAGACACAAATAAGAATAAGAATAGTTAAATAATCATTGAAGAACCTTAACTCACATACTGGGTACAAAAAACCCCACAAATTGATCTTGAACCCAAATCAATTCTAATAAAAAACAGCACTCCCGCAACCTGCCGACCCCGAACTAACCTTACTCCTGTTTCACAGCAGTGGAGCCGACATACCACTTCAAGATGCTGGTACCCTCCATGGTGGCTGGCGCCATCATCGGCAAGGGGGGAGAGACCATCGCGCAGCTGCAGAAGGACACCGGCGCGAGGGTCAAGATGTCCAAGTCGCACGACTTCTATCCTGGTGAGTGATGATATTCTGGTATCTTCTTTAACTTAAGTTGATGAACCATCATCGGCGTTACCATCGGCAAAACTTGGAATCTTCAAGTTCTGAATGGAGAATTGTTAGGCCCGCTTCTTCCATCTTCCTCGCAATTAGATTGAAGACGGATGTCTTTAATATTAAGAAAAACAGAAGCACGCGGCCTTGTTTAATTTTAAAAATATCTCCCATTGCACTAGATATTTTTCTCTGACAAAATTCTATTTGGGTAATATTTCATGACTGGTCACCTATTTTTGATAGTAGATAATTAAGATAATCTTTGATTTTTTATACTTTCTCTAGGTTTCATACTGGCTAGAATATATTGCGTATCTTATACATTTTCAAGGCATTGACATCAGAAGTCAAATCACGCCTGAACTTTCGACATCCCAAACTAAACACCTCTGGTTTGCTACATCTGATGCTATCTCTGTAGTTGTGTAAACTGAAGATACGAGGCCTTGACACGACACGGCAAAAATGTACGTGATGTAAGCTCATGTGCGAAGATTCACTTGATCACACTTCATACTGTACTTCTATGGAGTAATACTGTTGATAAGAGAGACTCCCATGCGGGAGGTCTGGGTTCGAAACCGTGCAGTGCCATGTACAAATGAGTTTTTCGGTTTTTTCGAAAGACTTACGTACATTTACCGACTGCTCTGACGGCGAAGGAAAAGTGTGTAAAATGGGGTTGACACATAAGATCCTCAAGGGTCGAAGTGCCGCTGGGTTATTCCCGGCCCCCTATCATAAGGTAACTCTTGGAATACTAAAATAAACTTCACATTCTAAAGCATTATCGTCCTTAACCTATATGTTACATAAATAGCATACAATAAAGGTGGTATTACTCAGGGTAGAGTAAACATGGGTTGGGGTGGTACCTGCCACCCTTTCACCTATTTCTGCCGCAAAGCAGCAATGCTTGCACTACTATGTATCGATTTGAAGGTTTGAGAGCCAGATTAAATACCATATTATGAGGGACTCAAAGTCCTTAAGGTTAGGGGTCGTCCATAAAGTACGTCACACGAATTTCATTATTTTCATAGAGCCCCCCCCCCCCCCCCCCCCCCTAAAAATTTAGAAATTATTACATTAAAACAGCACTTCCAAAATTATTAAATTTCTATTTAAAGTGTTTTTTCATAAAATCAACAATAAATCAAACATCTTAGAAAATTTACAAAACAATAAATCAAATTAATGATACAAAATTTTTTTGAACCCATTCCTTTATATTGTTTATGATTTCTTCTTTTAGATTTACGCGTGTGACGTCACGAAGCTTATGACTCGTCCCCGTCCCCCCTTGTCACACTTTGTTGACCCTCTCCCGCCCTCCCCTTAACGTGTGACGTAATATACGGATGACCTTATTAGCGCATCCAAAATCCTCTAATAACATTATAGAGAGGTGAAATTTCTATGGGCGACAGTGACCACTGACCATTAAGTGGCCCGTTTGTTTGTCTACTAAAATAATCTGTACTAACTTTCATGGCCGACCATAAAAGTTTGCGGCTTGTAAATGAACGAATCTCATTTACCGTTTTCATTTACGAAATAGAAATTTTCGAGGTCGAGAAATCGATCTAATTTTAGAAAAATTGGTTTTCCTAGCTCAACCTTTTTCTACCAGGTACTTGTAACAGGCAATTAGATGAAATTGCCTTTACAATAAAAGCCATAATAGCCAAGTGGTATTAATGACCGTGTCCGGATGAACGGTCACCGAAATGAGGATGCCGCCATGGGGAACTGGGTTATTGTCTGCAACGACAATTTGCGAAACGAGTGTTTTTGGGGATATTTTATTAGCTAACTAGTTAGAAAATACATATATCTTCCTGCTGTCTCTCTCGAGCTTATATTTTCACTGGCCCAAAAGTCCAGCTGGTAGAGAACGCCTCAAGCTCACCCACACAAGAGTGTAGAAGTCTAAATAAGACAGTCTGGTCTATCTAGAGTACTAGACCTAGATTTTAAATCAGAGCTCGATTCCAACGGCGAGCATACTAAAAACACTCCTCTCCGTAGTCGAGTAAAAATACGAATGACAGTGTCTTATCGACTGTCATTTATTTAAAGTTTTTTTTTTAATACTTTTATTTAGTACCTACCTTCCTACCGGTGTATGGACTGTGGATACTTTGTCTTTGTGTGTGTCGTAACGCACTAATAAACTATTCTTATACTTATTTCGGCTAATACTTGCGGTTGTCGGTACTTGGTGAAACTTGTAAGTATATGATTAGACTTAAATAATATACTGTTTTTCAAAACCTGTGAAACAGTATATTATTTAAGTCTAATCTTATTCTTATTTTATTGCCTGGACAGAGATTCTTTTACATTTTAAAGGTTGTCTGGAAGAGACCGCTTTTAGCCTAGATTGTATTAATCGTTTCGTACGCACTGTATAACACTAATTTTCTAAAGTGTATTCATTCATTCTTTAATTTTTTAATTTATATATTTGGATTTCTACGTATAGCCATAAGAGATGAGGGTCTACAATTATAACACTAAAATTGACCGAATTTAACAAAAAAATAATGCTTTATAATTATAAGTTATAAACATGTCCCTTTTACATGTTTATAACTTCTAAATATTACGATTACGTCACACGGATTACATTATTTTCGGATTTCGCAATTTTACATTTAGAAATCATTAAATTATAACATCATTTCCAAAATTATTTATAAATCGAATCATTTTAGAAAATTTAACAAAACAGCAAATCAAATGAACGATACAAAATTTTATCATCTTGTGTATAGTTTAATGTAAATATAGTGTAATGAAATGTATCAAAAATAAATTATTAAATTATTATTATTATTAAATGTGTCCATGAACTTTAAACCCATTCCTTACATTATTTACGACTTCTTTTAGATTTAACCATGTGACGTCACGGAGCTTATACCCCCCCCCCCCCCCCCCCCCGTCCCCGTCACACGATGTCACACTTTGTTGACCCCCTCCACCCCCTTAACGTGTGACGTAATGTATGGATGCCCTAAATAACGTCACATTATTGATCAACATAACTTATATGTAAACTATACGACGTGCTGTGTCCGCGGTGGAAATCAATGGCGGTTGTGTGCTGTGCGGACTCTATTGTTGTACCCGGCGTGGGCTGGCCTCACCTCCGCCACAATACAGGGACATACAGTGGGACGTCGCCCGCGATTACGCCGGAAATGTCCGACAGCTGCTCTTCCGACTGTGGACACAAAAGATATGCGACATTTATGTACAGCGCCGGTGGCCTAGTGGCTAGGACGACGGACTCCCGTGCGGGAGGTCCGGGTTCGAAACCATGCCATGTACAGTCTACCACAAGCCGTATACCATCTGTAAAAAGCCTTAGATTAAATCTAAACTTTTTTGTATTTTAATTTGTAGGGTAAGCCCGTCACTTCACCTTAAATTTTTTCAAAAATATGGATTAAACTTTATTTATATAAACTAATAAATATTTCATATTTCACTTCACTTCTGCACTATACTACACTATACCGGTAACATATTAATAATTCTTCTATCACCTAGCTTGTCTGGAAGAGATCGCTCTGAGCGATAAGGCCGTCTTTGTACACTTATTCTATGTTTCCTTTCCTGTGTAAATTTCTTGTAAGTAAGTAAGTAAGTAATACGTTTATTTCACACACAGCAATGACCGAAACAGTTATATTCTTAATCTTCTTGTATTAATCTTTTGTCCAGCCGTCGGTCATGGTCCAACAGAATACGAGCGCTGTAGGCATTCTTGTCTGCATCAATAAGCTGAGTTGAGGCCCTTTCCAGAACAACAGCAGACCATCAGACATGATTTAGATATGTTTACCTTTCACTACATAATTATTTTATCATAATTACAACTGTTTCGGTCATTGCTGTGTGTGAAATAAACATATTACTTACTTACTAATCTATCTATCTATATATCTACACTTTAGACGGTGGCACTCACTACTGTTGAGAATTTGATTATTCAGTTTGAAGCTGGATTATTCAGATCTGTGGCGGATTAATAGCTTTAAACCGTACCTGCCCAGATCCGTGGCAGTTAAACCGATTCGAGTGAATCTTTAATTAAGTTTGTACTTTCTTACCACTACAGGAGATCGATTCCACTAAATACAACGTAACTGAATAGAATCTAAACTGCATCGTTATGACGTGTTTCGTATGCTACTATCCACTAACGATACAATTTCAGGAATGTATTTGTGCATTCTACTAAAACGTTTAGTTAATACTGAATCGCAGTTGAACGGTAACAAAACGCTTCAACTGTCAAATATAACGATCGAACACGAGTTCCTCCCGAGGTACTTTTGTCCGATCGATAGTAAATCGAAAGGTGGCAGTGGTAGAGTTGTGCGTCAGCAGAATGCGATTTGGTGTCCAAATAGAATTGGAACGAACACTAAATTGAAATTGGATAGAAATAGAACTACAAACGTTGTAAAGACTCATTGTAGACGATAAGACGGTAATCTTTTCCTACAGTTTAATAACTGTTTACTACTTCACTAATGGTGATAAAATCGTCAGTAGGTGCTCTAATCAGCCTATTTAATGTCCCTATTGTTGGGCACACTGACCTCCCCTTGCTTAAGGGGGGTACGGGTCATGATCCAGCCGTGCGGGCCCAGTGCTTCTAGATGAATTTAATATGCCTTTAAAATCCTTTTTCCTTCAAATATGCAGGTTTCCTCACGATATTTTCCTTCGCCGTTAGAGCAGTCGGTAAATGTACTCGTACATAAGTCTAAAAATATTGTTGCATGGGTTCGAACCTGCACGGGTACACGGTTCCTAGCCACTACACCACCGACGCTTTTTTAGGTCAGGTATTACTTTGCCAAATTCTAATTGGAATGGTATCATTTTGGCAATAAAACAATCAAACACATTTGTTCCTCACATAGACGTAATGGAATGCCATAATATCTTTATCTCTTCTTTTTAAAGAGGTATTTTTACGTCTTGCACATGGATGAAAGAAAAAGTGTCTCCCGGACGGGGATTCGTACCTTCTTGGTCTTACACTTAGGCTCAATTTACATTGCCGCGAAATGGAATGGAAGCGAATTTTCGCAACGTAATTATACATAGTATAATGAACTTTATGTCAATTGTGTAACATACAAACTAAATACGAGCCAAAAAAGAAAAGTAGCTAGCGGAATTCTCGAGAATACGCGAGGACTCCCCGGAAGACGCGCGACCTCTTTTTTGGCTCGTATTCGGTTTGTATGTTACACAATTGACATAAAGTTCATTATGCTATGTACAATTACGTTGCGAAAATTCGCTTCCATTCCATTCCGCGGCAATTTAAACTGAGCCTTAAATAAATCGCACTTGGACTCAAACTCTGAGGTAACATAGTTTACGGAAATAACGAAATAATGACGAATTACATAGTGTTTTTTGTGCTCGTGTTATAAAATTATAAAGACCACATAATAAATGAAACTGGTTACAAAAAGTCGATATATTCTACCGAAGTAATGGCGTCACATCATTATTCATACTGGAGGGTTATTCTCGACACGTTAAACCATGTCTTAAATAAAGTAAAATGTAGACAACAAAAATCGAACGTTCCGAGTGTTTCGTGTCGGCTTTGTATTTTTTTTTTTTTTTATTAAATAAGGAGAGCAGACAAGCCAACGGGCCACCTGATGGTAAGTGGTCACCGTCGCCCATAGACATCTCACCTCACTGTATTAATATTAGAGGGTTTTTGATGCGCTGCTAACCTTGAGGACTAAGATGGAGTGCCTCATGTGCCGGAAATTACGCTGGCTCTTACCCTTCAAACCGAAACACAGAAATGCAAGCATCTCTGCTTCACGGCAGAAATAGATAAGAGGGTGGTACCACCCCAGGCGATCCTTCACTTTAGGATCTACCACTACTAGTATACAAACAAAATAACTATAATTCTAAATCCTTTATTTTATAACTCGTGTACAGTGAAAGACACCTCAAGCTGTACTCCGTGGAACGCTGTCGTAATAAGAAAAATGAAATTGCTTGCTTGCTTATCCTATGGTTAGTGGCCAACCTATTTGTCAGAGTTGTTTAGACCGCCCCGTAGGCATCTGACATGGCTTAACGACTGCTGTCGAACGACAACAACCGGGACCGACTGCTTAACGTGCTCTCCGAAGCACGGACGAGCTCAGATGAAATATGCCACTAGCGGTCACCCATCCAGGTACCGACCGCGCCAACGTCGCTTAACCTGCACGATCACTTTCGGACCGTGCTCGCAACTAGGCTACGAGCTCCTAGAAATTGAAAACGTTTTTTTATCACTGTAAACACCAGAATATAGAACACAATACAGAAGTATACAAAGATTAATACATGCAGCACAGAACATCCGATGCGGTACAGTGCCAAAAAGGGTACACCAGCGCGGCATAATGCTGAGGTAAGCCACATCGCTGATGTTCAGCTGGCCCCTCAGTGACTGCACGGACGGAGAAAGCAACAGTATGTGCGTGTTGTGATGTATGAATGTGTGTGTGTGTGTGAGAATGATGCTTATAAAACTAATTTTAGGTTAAAAGTCAACCGGGCTAAAACCAAAAGCGTCGCTGCGACACTTGACATTCTTCATTTTATTTCGAAGAACTTCGTCTCTGTCAATATTGCGTCGAGTGCGCGAGAATTGCCCCCCTGACCGAGCGGGCCAACCTTGAGCCATGCGCAAGCGCCGCCAATGATTTTATTGCTATCGATCCGCGGCGCAGTTAGTGTTCATTATCATGCAGCTTGGCAATTGATGAACTCTACTTTTGACGGCCTCTGTTCATCATACTGTTCATAAAGAGCAGCGGTGGCGTAGTGGCTAGGACGTCGGACTCCCATGCAGCAGGTCAGGTTTCTAAACCATGCAATGTCATGTGTTTCGAAAGGCTTACGTGCATTTACAGACTACTCTAACGATGAACGAATACATCGTGAGGAAACCTACATACTGAAATAACCGGTGTGAAATGGGGATGGCAATGGCAAACAAAGCCATTTTTGCCAAGAAAGTCGTTCTACATAGAACGATAATTCTATGATTACATATAAATAATACATACAAATTGTGATTTATAACTAAAGTGACTTAGCTCTCCATTCTGTGTAACTCTGTATTGTAAAACGTTGATGAAATAATTTTTTATTTTATTTTTGGCCCCTGCTAGTGTACACACTGCAAATTTCGAAAAAATCACTTGAACGTTTTGTCGTCTGTTTTGAAAAAAAACAGTTTACCAACGTCGAGATTAAGGGAGAGTCGTGTGCACTAGGAATGCCTAGTGTCTTGCATTACAAGTGCAATCGGAGTTAGGTTGCCGGATCCACACCATCTGTACTATTTTTTTTAATTTATTTTTATTAAATAAGGAGAGCAGACGAGCAAACGGGCCAACTGATGTTAAGTGGTCACCGTCGCCCATAGACATCTCACCTCACTGTCTTATATAACGTTCACTTAATACGGACGATTTTTAGGTAAGATACACTAGTTTCATGAAAAAATGACCACTGTAAACCGTTTTTAAACAATAAAATAGGACGAACACGCCATGACAGTATGAACTCCCAACATAACCTAATATTTTCTTTTCTATTCTAATTCAAAATGTTCCTCTTCAAACCTTTATAATAGTATATATAATATAATCTTTTACATAATACATATGATCTTTTAAACTTAGATTGTAATTTTTCTTTTAATTCTGGAATGTGAATGTTAAATTGACACATAACATTGTAAAGTGGTCAGTGTGTGTATGCAATCTCCACGACACAGGCAACGCCTAGTGTGGAGGTTATAGTTTAATGTTAAATGTTAATTAATAATTTGTAAATGAATAAATATTTTCAGTTTTCATTTATTTATTTTCAAAACGTCTTTTTGGTAAGCTTTCTCTTGCTTGCTTGCTTATCGTATGGTTAGTAGCCAACCTATTTGTCAGAGTTGTTCAGGCCTCCCGTAGGCATCTGACATGGCTTAACGACTGCTGTCAAACGACAACAACCGGGACCGACTGCTTAACGTGCTTTCCGAGGCACGGAGGAGCTCAGATGAAATATGCCACCAGCGGTCACCCATCCAGGTACCGCCCGCGCCAACGTCGCTTAACCTGCACGATCACTTTCGGACCGCGCTTGCAACTCGGCTACGAGCTCCTCGAGCTTTATCGTAAAGTACTCATTGAACATTCGAACACGAAACATTATTATGTAACGTAGAGATAAGTTACACCCTGACCCTTTTCTAAAATCTATTTAAATTGACAGCCTACGAACATCTCTAAGGGATAGTGTTTAATTACATTACAGGCTTGAAGTAATGCGGGGGCTTGAAAACCGACAGAATTCACAAAACAGGATCCTCCAGGGATTGTCTAGGCCTGACGGTTTTACTTGTAAACCTCAATATTTCAGTTATATACTTAGTTTACAGTCGACCACAGTTCACGTCACGTCACGACGACGTCAAAATTATTGAGATTTATAATATACCATATTCTTCTTCTTCTTCTAAAGTCGTGTTCCTCATTGCTGAGGGTCGTGATCATTCTAAGGAATTAATCACATAGAACGACTCTCGTGGCAGATTTAATAAGGTGGTATGCCATTGCCTTCCCCATTTCACACACTGGTTATCTCAGTATGCAGGTTTCCTCACGATGTTTTCCTTCACCGTCAGAGCAGTCGGTAAATGTATGTAAGTCTTTCGAAAAAACCGAAAAACTAATTGATACATGGCATTGCCTGGTTCTGAACTCGGACCTTCCCGCATGGGAGTCCGACGTCCTAGTCACGACGCCACTGACGCTCTCAATATACCATATTACCCCATTACCATATACATATTACTTACTGACTTACTTACTCAGACATAACGTTCGGATTTAATCTAAGGTTTTGTGACAGATCGTTTACTTTATCTAGTGGCTGACTGTACAGCGGTTTCTGGGCCGGGAAAAACAAGTGGAAACTATAAAGAGACAGACCTTTGTCCAACGCTTGTAACGTAAATAGAATCGTACATAAGTAAACAAAACCGGATTTGTCTGGTTTTCCTCCTCTGAAGCCTTGTTTACTTGGAACTACTTCTACAGTTACACTCCAAGGAACTTGATCCACTTTCCCATGTTTACCGGGATTTCGTCGTTCGGGAAACGCCAGGAGTGCCCGAGTGCCCCGCAGTGGCCCTATTCTACTACGGCAATCGCGTCCCGAACTTTTTTTTTAAAAAATGTCTGCTATTTGCAATTTGCCAATGTCACGTAGAAAAAAAAACCCTGGAAACGTCAATGATTCATGGGACGATGGATGGATCAGGCAGGAATCGGAGGATACCTAGTGCTTTGCATTCAGATCCTAATGGAGGTTCTTGTAATAAATATATTGTAGCGACTTGACGTTTTCGTATGCGAAGAACTAGTCAAGAAACGTTCGATTGACGTTTTTTTTTAAATCTTATCTTATGATGGGGGCCGGGAATAATCCCAGCGACACTTCGACCCTTGAGGATCTTTTGTGCCAACCCCATTTTACACACTGGTCATCTTAGTGTGCAGGTTTCCTCACGATGTTTTCCTTCACCGTTAGAGCAGCCGGTAAATGTACGTAAGTCTTCGAAAAATCGGAAAAACTCATTGGTACATGTCACTGCACGGTTTCGAACCCGGACCTCCCGCATGTGAGTCCGGTGCCCTAGCCACTGTGCCACCGACGCTCTTCGATTAACGTTACGTTGCAGTTCACTCATAACATGTGTTAGCGTGGTAGCAGAATACGATTTGTAGTTAAACTTGTAACGATGTCGACTTCATCGTCCATATCAACCTCCTGCCATCAAATTCAACCTCATCGTTAGCGTTTATCTCATCTCATTTCGTATTGTTCCCATTCCTTTTCTAAATTTCATTATTCCATTAATTTCATTGTTTTATTTGTACTTTGACTTTTTCTCTGTATTTTGTCTCGAACGGACGTCTCCCGTTCACTTTTATTTCCTACTATCTATTTTCTGTGTTACTATTTGTGTTCTTTTCCTTAAAATATATTATTTATCACCAAATTCTTCTATTACTTCATCTGCGCACTGTCCTAGAACCCTGCTAGCCGGCAATAGAGGACAGACTGTAGCAGTGGCGCCCTCGTGTTAATATTGTAACCAAGATACAAGAAAACTACGGTTTTCGACGTTACAATTTTTTTATTAAAGAAGACTGTAGCAAACTTGGATGGATATGAATACGTAATCGCTACTTAATTAGAAAAGAACACCAAACGTTTTGAAACAGTGGAATTGCGCTTCTGATTCTTCCCTATTTTTCACGGCGTCCGTCCTTGCGCGGTCTACATAGATTTCCTCGAGAAGAAGGGTAATTTATGCGTTCCAGATTGTCTTTCCTGCTTTGCATTTTTGCGCGACTTTGTTGAGAAATTGTCAAAACATTTCCTTATTATTTTTGATGTTGTGCAAAGATTTTGTGACAAATTAATCTATTTTGGATTAGCTAGCTTTTATACTTTATTTGCACACATAAACCACACATGAAAAAACTACAATAAGAAATTTGACGTACACAGGTAGAGCTTATCTCTAAAATAGAGATTTCTTCCAGCTAGACCTTTAACATAAAGATATTTATAATTATAAGTAGACATACATACGTGTACAAATTATATAAAACAAAGTTACTTGAATACATTCATATTCATCATCAGCAGCCTATTCTAGTCCACTGCTGGTCATAGGCCTCTCCCAGGGTGCGCCATTGAGCCCGATCTTCGGCTCTTCTCATCCAGTCGCTGCCAGCCACCTTACGCAGATCGTCGCTACCATGGCCGCCACCGTGACCAGGAATAGTGGGGCGGCCGGGAACTGGGAGCCGTTTTCTTTTTGCGCTGTCCATAAGAGGTGATGCCATAATCGCCACGCTAGGCCTGCGGGTTGGCGATCGCAGTAGCCGGGTCGCTTGCCCCGATGACGCTGCTGCCCGTCATCGTGCTTCTGGTATTTTGACCCAGCCATAATTTGATTGGTTATACCGCCACTAGTCGGTCGCCAGGGACTCGTTCGTTAATCGGCAGGATGCACCACGTGCAGGTGAGTTTGCCATTTGGAGGTCTAGATGTTGGTGAACCCCCTTACATCCCTATGAATACATTCATATGAACATACATAATACTTATACTATAATAATACTAATAATAATACATACACTAAACTACATGTATTATGTAGTACATAGCTTCTGTGTTTAGGTTTTATACTACTCTTACTTAAATTATTTAAATATTAAATCATCGTTAAGAAATGAATAATTAAATAGGAAAACAAAAAAAAACGACTTTATATTCCTCCCATACAAAATAACAATTTCATCTCCAAAAATAACATTTTTTTAGGTTTGGATAGGATTTTTTTTTAAAATATATTTAATTAAAAAATAGGAAAACTTTCCATCTTTGAAACACGATCAATTCACTGTGTCCGCTAGGATCTATTGATCATTTTTTTATCAATTTTCTTAGTCAATTGAACAATTATTTTTTTCAAAAATGGATTCAACCACGTACGTATCAATCCTAGACCTGTCTTCCAAGTTTAATACCGCCAATAAAACAGATTACATTTATTCCCAAGAAATACGTTTTTAGTTGAAATTACTCCGTAAATGGAATTTCAAGCGTATTTCACCAATGATCAGGTGGACAAAAATATCCACTTGGATCCAACAACGGATCCAACAACTGGATCCTATCATGATCGCCCACGTTTACTGGCATCAGTAGTTGTATTTATGTGCTCTAGAAGAGTATCGCAGATGATATATTTATTGGTATTGGTGAAAGTGGGCGTACTTGTATTTGGGTCGCATAGACCCCACGTAGAGCTGATGCCCGTGCCGTACGCACCATATATTGCTAGCAGATAAGTTTTGCGCTGCGAGCGCCGTCTTTGGTGTACAGTCAACCTAAAAGAAAGAAAGAGGCAAACCCGACCTTGAGAGACAGGCTGCCAACGGTGACAAGATGCAGCATATGCGGTCGCGAGTGCAACTCCAGGATCGGGTTGTTGAGCCACTCCAAGACGCACCAGAGACAACAACAATATACAACGGATTAGCAGAAGTCATCCTCGCAACGAGGGACTGCCACGACGACGACGACAGTCAGCCTCTACCTAATCTGTCACACTACACTGTCGCTAATATCTTCAATGTCCAGTTAACTTCAGAGGTTGCCTGAAAGAGATCGCTTTAAGCTAAAAGGCCGCCTTTGTACATATCGTGCTGCTGTTCATGTAGTTTTTACTTTTCCTGTATTTGTGTACAATTATCTGTCATCTGTCTTTCTCCAATCTGTAATGAACTTTAAAGCGTTCGGTTCGTAGACTTCTTTGATTTGTATAATTTCGACAGATACTTTAGCTAGAGGCCGACTGTACGTGGGCCAAAAACGATGTCACCGCTGTTTATCATTGAATATAGAGTTCACGTGGGTAGTTATTGGATACTTAGATGCTTTCGATTGTTGCCTTAAAAACAAGTTGAAAGCCGTAGCAAGTTATGGCGCGGCCATTTCCATTGCCATCCACAGCCGTTAAAAATAAAAATCTTGTCCATCCTCTCGTCTGCCTTCCAAAAATACATTGTTCCTTTAAGGAACAAGGAACTTAAAGGAGGAAGGAACTTCAGACTGAAGTCTGACATCAGTCTACATCGTTTGCCTTGTCTTAAGCTTGTACGATAAGTAAATCCCAC
This sequence comes from Hofmannophila pseudospretella, assembly GCA_947369225.1. NCBI lineage: Eukaryota > Metazoa > Arthropoda > Insecta > Lepidoptera > Oecophoridae > Hofmannophila > Hofmannophila pseudospretella. The sequence goes on along the minus strand of OX376330.1, from coordinate 12,897,059 downwards.
GGAAACGGGACTAGTGGCGCCCTCTCCTCTAGAACAATGACGTGAGCATTGACACCGAGCCACGAAGTATATATTTTCATACATTTGACATTTCAGTGCCCGACTAATGTATGGGAAAATGCTCAAATCGCATGCGCGAACTGGCAGACGGGGTTTCCATATAAAACTTCTCTAGCGAGCAATCTTCATAAGGGTGAATTTCAAAATCTTTGGTATATCGACTTTCTTTTCACATTTCAGATTATTTAGACCTTTTTTAGTCAGAAGTTTAAACACTACACTTTATATCACAAAACTTAGTATTAGTAAGTTAAATATAGGTAAATTACAAAACTTATATTCAGTATTTGTTGTGAACAAAACTATGTATTACCCACTCTTTTTTTTAATCACCAAAAATAACAATGAATCACCGAAGTCGTTTCTAATCTATTTTCTTCGTAATCTCAAACATTTTCAATCGTGTATTAAGCCTTTACTTAACACACCGAATCGTCCGAACCCATAGAATTTTATTTTTCTGTTTTCTACATTTCTATGACTTCAGTCTAATCAAACTCAAAATGTTTTTCATTGTAAGTAAGTACCTTATAGTACATTTTTACAACGTCATTACTTTTTACTCTGCCACCGCTTCGTAATGTGCTGTAGCTGAAAGGACAGAAGCGGCGCAAGAAACTTTCAATTCCGTTTAAAAATCGCTGCATTATGCTAAAGGTAAATCCCATATGTTTGAAGTAAATACATACCGATGGTGAAGCGGGCGGCATAACGTATTCTAATGTGCCGGTATTTTCGCCCAATGACATCACCTGATGATGCAAGGAACCTTGAGGCCCAAGATTGGAAGATTGCACTTGCCCACCGGCTGGAGGTTGTAAACATTGTCTTGTTTGACGTGTCTATGCCATCAATACTTAGGTATTATTTTAGAGTGCGTTCCAAAACCATTTGAAATTATTCACGTTTCATTGCTTGTATCAAATAGAAGTTTGATAATTGTCAGCTGTTAACACTGTAATGGAAGACGGATGTCAACGTGAATTATTTCAACTGGTTATGGAACGTTCTCTTAGTGATACGTGAGGGATCGTAGTCAAAAGTAGTATTTTTTATTAGCCGGACTAAACTAACTTAGCACTTTATGCAACGAAGCGTAGCTGAGTTTCATAAAAGATTTTCTGAGTGTTAAAATCGCCATTACGTGCTGTTGCATACACTAGTTTTTCTACGACCTTGAAATACTATAATAAATAATATAAAATAATTATCACTGTTCAATTCAAACACTGTTTTATACAAGTTCATTAATGAGAAACTTATTGAAGGGCGCTATAATGTCCAAATGTCAAAATGACGAATGTCTAAATTACCAATGGCCAAATGACCAATGTTCAAATGGCCAGTGTGTAATGTTCAATGTCCACGGTGTACTATTCCATAAACAGCTCCGCATTATACCTACAGCAGCTGTACTTTAATGAAAAACAGTGTTAAAATATTTCATACTAACACTGCCATGAAGAATGAACGCCTTTATGATGTCGATTGTGGTTTCAAATTACGTAATGGGAGTAGAAAAACGTAATAAATATACTTAAAAACAAAAACTGATGTTTCTGCACTAAACGTAATAAAACTATGACTTTATAAGTAATTAACTCGAAACTTAAAATCAACATAACTTATTGTCGAGCTCGAATCGAGCAATGAAACTAGAATCAAGTCCGTAGAAGGCACCAGAGGAGTACCAGGCTTGCATAAACATTAAGCACGTACCTCACCCACGCGCAACTCTGCCAATTTCGAACGACAACATTGACTTACTAGCTGCTCATGTCTTCCTGGCTCCCCGTTCACTTTTCTACCCACATCTTTCACTTTTCATTAGTGGGTTCACGGTCGTAGGCATCTCCTCACTATATTACTTTATACTTTATTTTGCACACACATAAATTACAAAAGAAACAACAAGAAATTTGACGTACACAGATAGAGCTTATCTCTAAAATAGAGATTTCTTCCAGCTAGACCTTAAACATAGAGAAATTTAGTACGATAAGTAGACACACATACGTGTACAAATTATGTGAAACAAGAGGGAAAAAAATACAGATACGAATAAATTCTTAACACTACTATTATTGCAAGTTGGATTCCTGAGAAATAAGGCGGAGTGCCTCATATGCTATGCTAGTAATTTCATTACGCTGGCTTTCTTGCCCTTTAAACCGGAACACGCCAAAGCTTAAAAGGGTGGTACCACCCCAGGTGAAGGGATCGATCGAATAAGATCGATTTTCAAAACAAAAGAAAAAGTATTTTCACCCGCACTTTCTAAAGCCTTGGGTGTCTACCACGGCCCGTTTTACACGAACGTTTCTGCCACGCAACTGTAAAATGTGGAACTCTCTTCCGCCCAACGTTTTCCTGCAGCGCTACGACATGGGATGCTTCAAAAAGAACGTTAAAAAAGTCCTCTCCCTTCACGGCCGGCAACACACAAGCAATACCCCTGGTATCGCACGTGTGTTGTCGGTGACTGTGTGGTGCCTGTTTGTCGTAGCCAATTTGTATTTAAAAAAAAGTCTTTCATGTTATCAAAACAATTTTAATACTTCTCCAAGCCTAGCCCCTAGCCCACGGTCGAATCTAGACTAACAAATTAGCAGGACAACATTCGCTGAAGCCGATCGATTCACCTTGGCTCGACCACTTCGTCGAAGATTCCATCCGAACAACACCAGCGGTAAATACTCAAATCTATAACGGATCGCGTCAAACCGCAGCTGCTGACAACGAAGCGAAAGCAAAATTGTCACGAGAGATATATCATCGGAGGCACTCTTCTAAATACCCAACGCGAGGAGCTGCTGCGATGGCCTTGACCCAAAAATAACGACCACTTGTCTTGACACCGTGACATACAGACACGATAGCCTTTCCGCCCTCGTTAGACCTAGCACAAATCGAAATGGCACTTATTCCGAAATAGATAGAGGCGTCCGAATATTCGCGGACGGCAAACTAGAGTTGTACTTACATAATGGCCGTCAAAGCGTGACGCGAGCTCGCGTGTGGACTGACAGATGGCGTCACGAATTCGTATTTTTCATTTGAATGTAAAATGTAAAAATGTAAAAAGCAATTCTGTAATTATTTGCGCTTGCATCGTTTTACGTGCGTGCAAAGATATTTATGTAATTCTAAACGTTGTTGAAGTCGCAAGCCAAAGCGCGGGCGCTGGCGGTCCGTTCGGCATATTTTCGCCACGTGTAGTAAACATGATTACCTTTTGACATATATTTTTTGTGGTCAGCACGTCATGTCTAAATGGGGAGACTACGTAATGGAAAGTAGCGTTTTGAGTTGCTTTGGCATTTGTATATGATTTATTTTTGTATCGTTATTTCTTGACATTATTCAACAATTCCCCGCCCATATTCCGCCTGTGTAATTTATTTTGATGATATCGTCTTTATGAGACCTGTTGCCATCGACACAGAACCAGGAAAGGTGACACAAAAGCTGATTATTCTCTTCAAATCATCAATTTAAATTACGTATTTCTTTCGTTCTTTAATTACTCTACCAATATATTTAACGAGTTAGAATCGAAGCAAATGTACCTACAAGTACAAGGTGATTCATTAAAAATTGCTAGTTGGTTGTACAAAAAATATATAAATACTAAAATATAAAACGCAAATGCGGATTTTAATTATGATAAATAACATCGTCGAGATGTCCTCCTTGACGGCTTGGACCTTGCTTGAACGCTGCTGCCAGCGCAGGCGCATATTTCCCATCGCACGCTGACAATTCTGGTGAAATCACGTTCACGTCGTCGTCTTGGAGTCATCAGGTCCCCCATCAAGTCGTGTCGTGGTAGGCATGAACACGACTTGATGGGGGACCCATTAACGGTAATTCTGCTTTTCTTACTCTTCAAGATGAAGATGTGCTTCATCGCTAAAGAAAACCTCTTCCATACCATTATCCGGTCCAAAATTCTCTAACATTTGTTCAGAGTCATTTTTCCGTTTGATAAGGGCGTCAGGTTTAATTTTTTTAATAAATTTAATCCAGTAAAGGTGGACTTTGAGGTTCAAATTCATTTGAACGATGACTGTTCGATGACGCCGCAATGTTTTCTGATTGAACGCCGCGGTTGATTGATAACAGCAACCGCGACGTTGTCTATGTCCTCGGCGGATTTGACGGGTTGGTTTCGTCGGTGATGTGTCCCGTATTAGTTGAACCTTTTAGTCGGAACCTTGGGTTGTGGACCCGATCAAGTGAACGATCAGTGCAACGATTAAAAGACGGATATCAACCGATTACGAAACTCTCGCTTGAGTGTACGAAGAGTCGACTCTGAAGTAGGCCTCTACCGCGAATGGGGCAGAGCGTAGTAGATAAGTATCTGCATCTACATTACATTTTAATTATTTTTTTTGTAAAATTTGTTATAATATATTTGGCAATAAATGTGATTCAATTTTGTGTAATATTCTATTCTAAAGTAACAAAAAAAAAAACGAAAAACTGAGCCGTCGAAATCTGCCAGTATCCTGTCCCTAATCCTACCACGTGCGGACTTTCATTCATTCATTCATTTCATTGTAGCGACTCGACGCGAATCCGACACGAACTCAACTCGGAGCAATAAATTAAATTAGTATTTCATACAGTAGGTTTTCAAAATTCAAGTGAAGTAGGTGTCGGCCACGCCCACGCGTTGACAACTCATCGGCGACTACTTCACCTTCTACGAGTACTTTTGAATTATAAAAACCTACTGTATTTAATACGATATAAAGCTCACGTTTCAATGCTTTGCTCCCAGTTGAGTTCGTGTCTGGTTCGCGTCGTAGTATAATATGCAATGACCATTAATATTGGTCCCTAAATGCTATTACCTATATCTACTAACATAGTTTTTGAGTTGTTAATGCTTTACTTACTTACTCCGCTGGCGCAGCGACCCGAAGTGGATCTTGGCCTCCGATACCAAAGAGCGCCATCGCTCTCTCTCGTGCGCAGTCTCGAGCCATTCAGGCGCCCGGAGCTCCTGCAGATCCTTCTCCACTTCATCGCGCCAGCGGTATCTGGGACGTCCGACCGGACGTCGTCCGGTAGGGCGTCCCACATACGCTCGTTTAACTGCCCGATCCTCCCCCATCCTAGTGATGTGTTCGAGCCATCGGAGTCGAGCCGCTTTCGTCTCTCCTATAATGTTCGGCTCGTTCACCATCTCTTCTATCTCCCTATTCTTTCTCATCCTCCACCTTCCATCTTCCTTCCTAATGCTTTACTATGAGAATTTAATTTAAATTAAAATAGGTGCAAAGGCTGGTCATAGCAATCCAGCGCGGTAACGCGCCGCAAGCGGTTTGGGCACATTTGCATCGGGAGCGGCAAGGGGGAGACTTATGGATAATTACTTATTAATTAAGTTGACATTATTTATAATTTAAATCTAAATATATTGGATTATTATTTATTGATATGAAGAATCTAATCACTTTAAATTAATATTAAAATTTAAAACAACTCGTGAGTGACTCAATCAATCAACAACAGAATCAATCGTAGTTCGTAATTGAACGCGCATGAATATTGATCATGACTCATGATCTACTACGATACAGGACATAGCAAGGTAGCAAGCGCTGGTGCCTCCAATATTGTAATGTTGGTAGTAACTCTGTAACGAACGCGAGTCTATATACTCTACCCGTACTCATAATTGATAAAGTACACAGAGATTTTGACACTGCTTTGGCAACTATGTATCTTGAGCTAGAGCGTCGGTGGCACAGTGGCTAGGACACCGGACTCCTGTGTGGGAGGTTCGGGTTAGAAACTGTACAGTTCCACTGCCATGTACCAATGAGTTTTTCGTATTTTTCGACGATAAGATAAGATTTATTGTGTAAAAGTTTAGGTAAGAATTACTAATATTGCAGATATAGTTGCATAAACATGTCGCACTAAACTAATGTTTGTACAGATTATGAGAAGAAAACAAAAAAAGAAACAGAGAATGTCATAAAAATTTATTCAATGTCACTAATATTAAATTTACAAAATATCCACTAATTAATGCTGTGTGAATAATTACGTACTAAGACTTACGTACATTCACCGACTGCTCTAACGGTGAAGGAAAACATCGCGAGGAAACCTGCACACTGAGATGTCCAGTGTGTACAATGGGGTAGGCACAAAAGATCCTCAAGAGTCGAAGTGGCGCTGGGGTTATTCCCCTATCATGATGTATTTTGTGCTAACATTCATTATGTAATGTTGCTGTAATGGGTCGGTACAGCCAACACATTAGTATTTAATGACCCTTTGGTACTTTGTCGTTTTAAAGTATTTGACACGTTTGTACGAATGTCAAGAAACCATAAAAAAACCACATGATTCCTCAGAGTATAGCTGTACAATGCAATGTTTAATGAAACCAATCTCAATGAGATTGATATCTTTAATATACAATTAACTTCAGAGGTTTCCTGGAAGAGATCGCTTTAAGCGATAAGTGTTTCTATCTATCTATTAATTAGAGGTTTAGAAGTGAAGATATTTTTTTATTATTTTAGCGAACTTGACAGCGTTATACTTAAAACTATACATATATCATAAACATATACAGCCAATTATGAAGTTCAACCGACCTATTACAATTTTTTTTAAACCGAGGTTATGTTCAAAAAATGTGAAGATAGAGTTAGATCGATTTTTGTAACGGGGGGAAATCTTCGAAAGATATCCAACCTTCTGGGAGAGAGACTGGGTAATGTGAGATTTTTACTCACTAAAACCCCTTCGATGGCCGGACTCGTGCTTATCGGAGGGCTCCGGCATCTCCAGTGGAACGCACCGGCGCCCTCCTAGCATTCGCCTTGGGCTCTTCCTGGGAGGTGTACATTCCAGTACATTCCCGGTTCCTCACTGCCAAGGCAAGGCAGGCTTTTGCTTCCCTATCCTGTATCAGCTTCATGACATGGCATGACTAGATCGTTAGCGTTACGTTAGATAGTTAAGTTTCTTAGATGCTAATGTCTATTGTCAAGTAAATTGAAACTAAATACGAAGATAAACGGACGGCAAAAACATTGTTTACAATGTCAACAGAATTACATTCTGCAATACGACCTCTGTACACGTATAATTGCTAGTTCTATGTACATGTTCTGAGTGTTCCTCACAGTGTTACACGAGGCGAGGCGTCGAGCGAGAAGTTCTACAATAACTCGATGGCGTGTATAATTGGATAATGGTGGTAATCTGCGTATGGCGACCTTGGCGATAAGTCAATAAGAACAGTAAAGACTGTTAGTAAGTAACATCGTTGTTCGCGCGAGGTTCTTACATATTCGCACGTTTGCTGTCGCGCGCCGCCGTTTGCAGCGAGCGCCTCGCATGTATGTTTACCGACACAGATCGAAAATAGTACATTATTTACCGCGGAGCATATTGAAATTGATTTTTATGATCCAAGGCAAAAAATGGCAATTTCGGCCGATGCTTGTATAGTGTTTTTCTCAAATAATGCGAGGAAATCGAAAAAAAAAACAGATTCCTAATACTGCTTCCAAGTAGAAAGTACTAGGCGTCCATAAAAGGAAAGAAGTGGCGTTGTCAGTAGGAGCTGCTCGCGCTGGTGGTGCACGAATCAAATGAAATCTCTTTAGTCCGTATTGCGTTTTGATGTTACAAATTCGAATTTAAAAAAGTAAATAACAAAAGACGAGAGTATCTCTGGCCTTAGTCCGCTAAGGTTGTACGAAAATCCATTATTGTCGTCAATTTTTTTTTATTTGGCTTCGAGACAGGAAATATGCACTTTCCTGGCTTAAAATTGCAATGCATTGAGCACATTTCGGAGCATATTTGAAAAATGTAATATTATTTATTGCTAATTGTCATCACACCGGTGCTGTTGGCAATTGAGAGCTCAGGGACTAAATGTTTAGTTGACCGTGGAGTCTGTCTTCAAATCAAATGTTTCATAATTATATATATTTCAAAGACTCATTTGTATTTAGACCCCTCTACCCGTGTAGACGACAAGCTCGTGGTATGCAGCATCTGCAATCGCCTACAGACATCTGCAATACGTAACGATATTGCGTTATCGGCTTTGAAATGAAAATATTCCTTCTACGTTTCTTTCTAAACATCCCTCGTGCGATCGCTGGTACTGAAGCTCATTTCTGTTCTTATTTACGTGTCGACCTTGTCCGACTGCAACGCCCACTGTTGTCATAGCGTGTGCCGCATGCCGCGGCGGTGTGCTAACCCGCAGATCGCATTTGGTCATGTGTGTTTTGACTCGACTGTACTGCGGCACTCGGCTCGAGGCCCGGGTTTTTGTAGCAACCGTTTTTGTGGCCAAACGTGATTCTAGATTTATTTTTACGCTAGTTGGAGCACAGTTCCACTGTTTTATAACGTTTGTCCATGTTTTCCAATTACGAGTGTCGATTCAACTTTAACTACAAATCGTATTCTTCTAACACATTATATCGTAAGTGGAAAGGAAAAAATACTAAAGAGGCAAAAATGAGGTTTTGGGATTATTTAAAAAAAATCTAAATACTTTTAATCTCATTTCCCAAAACCTCCATTATGGCGCTCTAGCATTCAAATTCAAATTCAAAATTATTTATTCTTGTAACACGTTCACGTTACATGAAGCATGTCAAACTAACTATTAAAAAAATGTACAATACAATACAAATATACTTTATTGCACACCCGGGACAAAAACAAAACATACAACATAAAGAGACGTACAAAAAAAAAGAGGTTAAACATTCATACAACACAACACGCACACACTGTTGCTTTCTTCGTCCGTGCAGTCACTGAGGGGCCAGCTGAACATCAGCGCTGTGGCTTGCCTCAGCATTATGCTGAGCTGGTGTACCCTTTTTGGCACTGTACCACACCATGCTGCATGTATTAAGCTTTGTATACTTCTGTATTCTGGTGTTTACAGCGCTAAATAAACGATTTCAATTTACAATACAATGTGCAGAAGGCGGCCTTATCGGTTTAAGCTATATCTTCCAGGCAACCTTCAGGTGATAGAAAAATTATAAGATAGATAATATACGGGTGCTGGCAAATAATGATGTAAGTACTTATAAAAAAAAGTACTTATTAATAAATCTTAATAACTGATTTGATTTTATATTGAAGTAAAATTGTTCGATCTTCCGACATCGTCCAGTTGGAAATTGTTCGATCTTCCGATATCGTCCAGTTGGAAATATTACTTGAACGCATTGACATATTTATTCAAATTGTAAAAAGGATTGTTTTAGAAAAACTTTATCATTGTACACTTGAACTGTTAAATTGGTAGCTCAGTTTTTGCCAACTATATAGCTAGCTTATAGCATTTTTTTCTTTCCACTATTTATTTATCGTTCGGTCGTCAGCATCACACAATCACACTATTATTTTTACAAAGGCAAAATATTCTTCAGCCATGCTATGGCTACGTCGTCCAGCAAGTGTAATCTGTCGATTCCTCCTGGTATGGCCCATATTTCGCAGTCCTCCGTTAGGTGGCTCATTGTGTACACGGCCCCGCAGGAGCACGCGGGGTCAGCTCTAAAGCCCCATTTGTGCATGAGTTCACCTCGTCCGACCCTCGGGCGGTTCAGTTTCGACCATAGTGATCTGGGCAGGTGAAAACCGTTCACTATGCTGTTTGGGTTCTGGATCAAGTGTCGATTAGGGACCGCCGAGATGTTCCATCTTTCCGTACATTTCTCTTTCCACTACTATGAGGGGGTCGTTCGACCGGTCAGTCGAACGATTCGTGAAATTGCGACTAGGAGCATACTAAAAACGTGAAATAGCTGCAAATTAGTTTGTATCGAGGTTACGTTGTATTGGTAGAATCGAGCGTAGATTTTTTTTTCTTAACGAGGAAGAACGCGAATGATTTCAAATTTAAAATGGCATTTTGCAGAGTAGGTATTATATAAATCCTAAATCTAAAAGATATTCTTGTACTTGTACACAGGACAAAAATACAGAACAGAAGAAAATATACAAAATACAATTACAATTGGCGGTCTTATAGCTTTAAGCTATTGCTACCAGGCAACCTTTGTGATGGAGTTTTTGTAAAATACAACGTGAGCACGATTTAAATAATATAAAATTTTAATTTGTTTCAAATCACATTTATTTCCAAAGATGTGCTGCTGAAAGTTTCTTGCGCCGCTTCTTTTCTTTCAGCTATAGCACCGTACGAAGCGGTGGTAGAGTGAAAAGGAATGATGTTGAAAAAATGTACTATAAGGTACTTATCTTATGACAGGGGGCCGGGAATAACCCCAGCGGCACTTCGACCCTTGAGGATCTTTTGTGCATACCCCATTTTACACACTGGTTATCTCAGTGTGCAGGTTTCCTCACGATGTTTTCCTTCACCGTTAGAGCAGTCGGAAAACTCATTTTTTTTAAATTTATCTATTGAAAACCTACATAATTACATTAATTGTTTTACATTCACAGTGTAACAAAAACCAATATAGGTTTGTTAAGAACACTGACAGACCGTCTACGATTATTGGTACATCGCACTGCACGGTTTCGAACCCGGACCTCCCGCATGGAAGTCCGGTGTCCTTGCCACTGTGCCACCGACAGTTTATCACTTCAGTTCGTCTTTTGGACTCAATTTTGTTATTCAAAATTGAGTCCAAAAAACGCACAAAATGAGAACGGCTGGCTCCCACAAACATCTGGCACAAACGCGGCGACAGGTGCCTTTGTTCATATCTGAACAAACATTTGTACAAACCAACCTAGCCCTATTTTAACTAGATATAGTTTTTTGGCCCACTGTGCCTAATTGCTATAGCATTGGAGAAGTACCAAGTGCGCGAGACACGGGAAAGTGAGCGTTAACGTTGCCGGTTAGGAGTCAGAGTCGCGGAGCGGAGGTGTTCATGGTTTAAGGTCAAGGGTGTTTCTCAACACAGTACTGTTGGTAGGTATACATACTCGTAAATATAGGTTATAACAATACAGTACAAAAAAAAATTTTTTTTTTACTTATCAAATCGACAAAACAAACATGTTTGTAAATTAGATAGATGGATTAATACTTTATTGTACACAAGGAATTTATAATATGAAACATAGAATAAGTGTACAAAGGCGGCCTTATCGCTCACAGCTATCTCTTCCAGGCAACCTAGGCGATAGAGAATGATTAATAGGTTAACAACAGTATACAGTAACAGTGCAGAAAGGAGGAGGAGCTGAGGAGCTGGTAGCCTAGTTGCGAGCACGGTCCGAAAGTGATCGTGCAGGTTAAGCGACGTTGGCGCGGTCGGTACCAGGATGGGTGACCGCTGGTGGCATATTTCATCTAAGCTCTCCGTGCCTCGGAGAGCACGTTAAGCAGGTTGGCCACTAACCATACCATAAGCAAGCAAGCAAATGCAGAAAAAGTGGAATATGAAATATTAGTTTATATACTTTTAATACATACCTAAGTAAAGCTCTTATAATCATATTCCCATTCCATTTCTAACTTCCATTATTCCATTAATTTCATTGTTTTCACTCATTCTCTCTGTACTTTGTCCTGAACGGACGTTTCTCCGTTTTATAAAATTGTCTCCTACTACTACCTATTTTCTACTATTGTGTTGTTCTGTTCCTAATAAATATAATATCTACTATTACCAACTTCTCCTATTACTTCACCTGCACACTGTCCTAGAACCCTGCTAGCCGGCACCTAGATGTCAGATTGTACCACCTGTAATAGTATATACGTACGATGACTTGTAAGTAAAAAAAATGTTGTTTAAAGTGTTTTCGCTCAATACTTTGTAATCATTATAAATAGTACCTACGGATTCCTACAGATATGGAGATACCCGACTCGCACTTGACCGTTTTTTTATAAAGCATTGCATAACGTGCGCCATACATATTTCACCCACGTTTTACGTAAACCGCGGAGACTTGTCCAGAATGTCAGGAATATTTAGCATTTACTTTGTTTAGGTTTCGCTGAATTCAGACGCCGAATTTCTGAAATACGTATGGACGTTGTCTTGTGTACTTCTCTGTAAGATATATTTCAGTTTAAACTTAATTCTGTTCGCTTTGTAGCTAGAGTTAGGTTGAAAATTGGAACTAAAACCATCCTTTGTATCTGTTTTGACGTTGGGTGAGTTAATATAAGTGAAATGCTGGAGTCAGCGTCTCGGTTTTCCGCTTTTCTCTTTCTGGCATCATCAGAAACATTGTTTAAGATTTAATTCAGAGCGTCGGTGCCACAGTGGCTAGGGCACCGGACTCCCATGCGGGAGGTCCGGGTTCTAAACCGTGCCAAACCCAATGTACCAATGAATTTTTCGTATTTTTCGAAAACATACGTACATTTACCGACTGCTCTAACGGAGAAGGAAAACATCGTGAGGAAAGCATGGTTTGGAAACGGGACCTCCCGCATGGGAGTCCGGCCATCGACGCTTGGTTTAGATCTTTAGAGGTATAAGAATTTCACCTCTCTACTGGCATAGGAGTTCGGTACGTGTCTATATCTACGTCCTAGCCAGGGTATGTCTTCGAGGAGTCATCTTCAATGAGACACTGGACTTGTTACCCGATACTTATATTTCCATACATGACGGTGGTAGAGACACGACCAGCCCGACGCGGGCGCAGCCGCGTGACATTTAAAAGTGCCGACATAATAATTCACAATGTAGAACACAGTGTGCACTGTGTCTGTACACAGTGTCCCTACAGATCTCTAGTAAACAATTGATATTGCATAACAGATTGTTAGTACACGACTCGTCAAGAACTAACTTATCTTGTTTTAGTAGATAGTCGGTATCTGGAGGAAAACCTGTGTTATCTGAACTAATGTGTTTTTGATCCGACGCCGCTGCGGCTAGCACTACCAACCAATTCATTTGTGTTTAATGGCCGTTCTACGGACTGGATTGTTTTATTATAAATCAAAATACTTTATTTGTCAGAATACTGTATAGAAAGTAAAAGATCTTAAAAATATATTAAAGTCAAAGTATTCAGCCTGTTAAAAGGCGTACAAAATGTCAGGTACCCACATAGAATATAAATTAAAATAATGTCATGAATAGAAGTATAGACCCGTAAGAATCCGTAAACATGCCTGGGGGGTTATTCATTTATTTATTTATTTTTTGCCACACCTGACACCATGTAATAGTTATATGGGCTCAAATGAAACATACCAGTAGACGTGTTAAAACCGACTGACTTTATTGTCATAGAATTATCCTCTCTTATAACATTATGCAACCTACCTACATTATAGCTATTATTACTGTTTGTACACAAAGTACTACTACATATGACAGTAATGATCATACATTGTCAAAAAGATAGAAAAATAGTTAGAAATAAATATTAAAATATCAGCATGTCATGATCATTATAATTATTATACATGTTACTCTATTAATATTAATAAAATTTCTTACTTAAAGTAAGTACAAAGTCAATTAAAAAAAAAAGTATTGCAGTATACGTCTACAGTATTCGTCATATTCCAATGTATACCTAGGTACCCTGCAATATCTACCCTGACCAGAAATATCAAAACCCCTGCCTACCGTGAAATTAAATGGAACTAATTTTTTTTATAGCGAACTCATAACACAAGACTATAAACGTACCAACCCTGACCAGGGATATAAAATATATGTCAACAGGGTGTTCTTGTCAGGGTTTTTATATCCCTGGTGAAGGTATAAAGCCATATATCTAGAAATCTAGACACACGGTGTGTACCACGCCAAGTTTGTGTAATGAAATGAATTTTTATTTTCAAGAATATACGTCATGTATGAAGGATCTTAAAACTACACAGGTAGTTCCAGCATATCCTACCACATTGTGGTGTGCAAATTTATATAATAGATACATACATTTTACAAGCATTTATAAGAAAAAAAAATGTGACACAAAGCTAATTAAATAGAAACGAATAGGCACTTGCTATGTGTTTCAACCCTTGTGTTTCAAGCACTTTAAATGTATTTATCCTCCCCATAACTTTCGACTATGGTGTTTATTTTTAAGGGATCCGTTACGATCATGGTGGATCTCCTCGGTGTCCGCGGTTTAAAAAGGCTTTGGAAAGGCTGGTGTAAGTTTTCTGATAAAAGCGTTTGACATCTTTCTAACGTTCAACAATTTTCTTTAGCTATTGCCATGAACTTTCGGTTTAAAGAATTATAGTTCACTTACAGATTAAATATAAACTAATATAAACAATTTGTCGTCGACTTTCTTCTGACTTTCAAGTCTGAATCTAAATACATTTCTGTGTGTTTCGTTAGCGGGTAGAGCCTACCATCTAACAAATTTAAGAAAAACTCCGTAATTCCGGGATATTGGTTGTTGTTGTGTAATCATGTATATAATCATGTAGGTACGTACTCCGCATCAAGTTCGTGACAAGAAAAGGCGTCCGAGACCCCCCTCCCCCCTCCCCGAGATCCCTCCGCTTCTTGTCCTCCCTATCCCGAACGTCCATAGACTAGAGTTGCCACGAATAGTGATTTGGCCGAATACCGAATATTCGGCAAAGCTGTCGGCCGAAGCGCCGAATATTCGTAACAAAATACATGGTTGCCGAGGGCGTAAACTCGTGATAGACAGGCCGCAACCTGTCTCATTACGGTGCATACCTACGGGAGCGACGGGCGGGTGTTTGTTTCAATTGCGAGTCAATCACGTCACGACACGCTTTGTCAGATCATAATAATACATAAAACATTAATATTGTGCAGAGAATAGTTCTTATTCAATTGTTTGTTCGTCAAAAGGTTTACAAAATGACACCAATTAATAAAAAATCGCCTATATGGGAATATTACGAGATTAACGAGATATTATCCATCACAACCTACCATTGATCAATTTTACTTACTAAAGTATTGTAATTTGGTAATAGAATACATATAATCTTGAGTAATATGTGGTTTTTTTTTCTTGATTTGGTATTCGGTATTCGGCCGAATAGTACGCACTATTCGGCCGAATACCGAATACCAAAAAAAGTGGCCGAATACCGAATAGTAGCCGAATATTCGTGGCATCTCTACCATAGACGTCCGCCCGTGCCTCAACCCCCAAACTTTTTTCTCGCTGCCTCTTCTCAGTATTTATAATTTGTGTTCAAACTGTCCGACCCGACGACAACACGGTAGCGGCCATTTTGATGATAACTTATCTTGTTTTTTGCACCGATATCATTATACAGACTTCTATTCTGAACAATCATTGCGCTGTTAAAAAACTACTACTCATCCAGTCTGAGCAATCATTTGTCAATTGTAAACTTGAAAAAAGACGGCTATATCTATAAGAGAAACAAGCTAAGAGAACCAGCGTAATTACCGGCACATGAGGCATTCCAACTACGAGTAAGTCCTTTAGGTTAGCAGGCATTGAAAACACTCTAGTAACATTATAGTAAAATTGAATTTGAAAACGTTTATTTAGCTCTGTAAACACCAGAATATAGAACACAATACAAAGATTAATACATGCAGCACAAAACATCCGGTGCGGTACAGTGCCAACAAGGGTACAGCAGCTCAGCATAATGCTGAGGCAAGCGAAGAGAGCAACAGCGTGTGCGTGTTGTGTTGTATGAATGTGTTTGTTTTATGATAAAGGATATTAATGTGTATGTGAGGTACTGAGTGTGTGGGAGGGTGATGGCAAGGTGAGATGTATATGGGCGATAGTGACCACTTACGGTAAAGTGGTTATTTTGTTAAAGTAGTCATTTTGGCAAAGTGGTCATTTTGGACCTGAATGACCATGAGGTGGTGACCGCACTTACCACCAGGTGGCCAGTTTGCTCGTCAACTCTCCATATACAATAAAAAAATATGAAAATCTTGCCGAGTGGCCAAGCTATTATCAGAGTTGTTCAGGCCTCTGACACGGCCTAATTGAAAAGGTTTTTTTTCACAATATTTGCGCAAGAACAAAATCCATAGCTTTTCTGTAATTTATAGCTTTATTTGAACGTCCCAAATCCAATATCCAAAATTACATCTACGCTTTATCATAATTTGCTTAACGTCTAGTTGCCAGGCTCGAAAGCAAATATTGGATTGAATTATTATTTTCTCATTTTTATAAGAAACTGTTTACCAAACCAGTGGATAATATTGTAATTCGCTCCGATTGCGTAAAAAGAGCTTGGAAGCTTACAGAAAGAAAGGTAAATCTTTCACTTAAAAACTAGTCTTTCGTTGATGGCTCTGCTACAGATCAGCTTACTTATAAGAAGGATCCCTGACGAATCATCTTATAGAACGGTATCAGGGCAGATGGAATGACGTAGCGTCAATTGAGGTGAAGAGGGAAATGGGAAGTTCTTCCACCAGACGGGATGGTGTGCCTGGTAACCAGTAGTGCTGGACCACCAATGGATGTCTGGAAGCCCCATTGAAAATATCGATAGCGTGTTCTATATTTGAAATACGGACACTATGCTAGCAGTGTTTTGGACGAACAGTGACATCTGTTGGCGAGTTAAGTGAACTAGTCGGAAAGATGCGTCGTTCGTTCGTAAAATACCATTAGTTTTTGACAAGGAATTTCAGGAATGTTCTCGAAATATTGCAACAGACGAACTCATTAAATGGGCAGAGGAGTATAGACGTGGAATCAATGGAAAACTTGCTGTGCGAATGTGACTCGCTGTCTTGAAAGCGTATGCGCCTTCTGGGGGTAGGTTACCCGAAACCAGAGGACTATAGGCTCCTTCCTGTAAGCTGTATAGCGTCCTTGATGCAAAGCATCTTTAAGGAACAGGAAGGAGACTAAGGTAAGGGGTGAGCACAAAAGATCCCTGAGGGTCGAAGTGCCGCTTGGGCTATCCCTGTCATAAGATAGAAGTTGAATCTAAAACTGTAGCTTTTTTTAAATAACTCTCCAACGATAACCAAATGCAAAACTATTGACAATCGCAAAGGATCCGACCTCCTAAGTATGTGATAGATAAGGATTTAGGGAGTGTGAAATGAATGGAACCTAAATTAATAGCAGTACCTATTATTCCGCTAGAAAATAAAAACTTAATTCGCCATCAAAGAGCGTCGGTGGCCTAGTGGCTAGGGCACCAGAATCCTATGCGGGAGGTCCGGGTTCGATACCATACAGTGCCATTTACCAAAGGGTTTTGTGTATTTTTCAAAGATTTACGTACATTTACCGACTGCTCTAACGGTGAAGGAAAAACATCTCGAGGAAACCTGCAAACTGAGATAACCAGTGTGTAAAATGGTGTTGGCACAAAAGATCCTCAAGGGTCGAAGTGCCGCTGGGTTATTCCCCGCCCCCTATCATAAGATAAGATAAACGAGGCATCAAGAGGACAAATGAACAGCTCTGATGTCAAGAGCAAAGACTTAATCCAAGATAACCAAAAACATTATTTTGATTTCCAAAGAAAATGTTTGCTAAAGAAGATACAACCTTCCGAAAAGATTTGTAACTGAAAATATGGAGAGCAACCGAATCAAAAGCAAAATAGTACCGACACCGTACACTTGAAACGGGGCTGATCCGCCCACACAAAGCGGGGAATAAAAAGTTTGAGCGCTTCGGAGGCTTTTAGGGGGTTTCACACGAAGTACAGGCGGCGAACACCGAGCGGACGCGATTTTTATTAAATCAGTCTTTTGATGTTGTTTGGAACTAATCCCATTAACTTCAGAGAATCTTTAAGGCCAGGACGAGTCGCGAGTCGTGTCCCTCATTTGCGAGGTTTTATTTTATTCTAACTAAAAGGTAAACACCATTCAAGATCTAAACCCGGAACGCTTTCTTGGTTATGTTACAATAAAACATTTATGTAATGTATCAAGCAGCAAACAAAGCAAATAATCAAAACAGTGGAATGGAAGCGAATTTTCGCAACGTAATTGTACATAGCATAATGAACTTTATGTCAATTGTGCAACATACAAACTAAATACGAGCCAAAAAAGAGTTCGCGCGTCTTCCGGGGAATCCTCGCGCATTCTCGAGAATTCCCCTAGCTACTTTTCTTTTTTGGCTTGTATTTAGTTTGTATGTTACACAATTGACATAAAGTTCATTATGCTACAGGGTGGACCAAAAGTCGGTTAACATTTGAATAGGTCGCTGCGTCGGCGCGGGCGGGGTATTGGCGCGGGGGGTGTTACTACAAGCGAGAGCTACTAATAGGGATTTAGTACCATGGCGTCATTCAGCGGAGCGCAACGCGCATTTTGCGTACGCGAGTACTATCGAAACAACGATTCTACGACCGAAGCTAAACGGAAATTTTGTAATCATTACAATATACGGAACAGAAATCAAGCACCAACAATTCAAACGATTAAAAAATGGGTACAGAAGTTCGAAACAACAGGTTCAATTTTAAGTCAACCACGATCCGGCCGACCTAGGACATCGCGCGATCCAGTAAACATAGAGCGTGTACGAGCGTCTGTTCGAGAACAACCTGGTCTCTCTACTCGAAAGCGGTCTAGTGCTTTAGATGTGCCCAGAACATCTCTAAATCGCATTCTACACAAAGATTTACATTTACATCCTTACAAAATTCAAATTGTACAGGCTTTAAAGCCAAATGACCCTGCTCAGAGACTGCAGTTTGCTAACGAAGTGCTTGAGAGGTTTACGAGCTTCAATAACATCTTTTTCTCAGACGAGGCACACTTCCACCTAAATGGACATGTCAATCGACAAAATTGCAGATACTGGAGTGACACTAACCCGGACTTGAAGCACCAAAAACCTTTACACTCGCCCAAGGTTACTGTATGGGCCGCATTGTCAGCCAGCGGAATCATTGGTCCATATTTTTATGAAGATCAGAGAAACCGCGCCGTCACCGTTAATACAGAGCGATACATTGTGATGCTACAGAATTTTTTTGCTCCAGCATTACAGGACTTCTCAGGCTTTAATCGAAGCTCTTGGTTCCAACAAGATGGGGCAACATGTCACACCTCCAATGACTCTATAGCGGCACTTCGTGAAATTTTTGGCCAAAAAGTCATATCCAAAAGAGATGACATTCACTGGCTACCCCGCAGCCCGGATTTAACTCCAATGGACTTTTACCTTTGGGGATATCTCAAAAGTAAAGTTTACATCAGCAACCCAGTGTCTATTGAGGAATTAAAAGAAAATATACGCGAGGAAATGCAGAACATTTCACCAACCACTTGTCGGGCGGTCATGCAAAATTTCCGTTCCCGGTTACAGGTGTGCCAGGATGAACAAGGGTCACATTTGAATGATATTATTTTTAAAAAGTGAAATCCTAATTTGTCTACTTTATTATTAAATAAACAGTTTTTCACTAAAGTAGCATTTGTATTTTTTATAACCATTTTAAATGTTAACGGACTTTTGGTCCACCCTGTATGTACAATTACGTTGCGAAAATTCGCTTCCATTCCATTCCGCGGCAATGTAAATTGAGCTCTAACGGTCAGTTGCATCTTGCATGAAACGTCCTTAAAGTTAGTCTTCATTAAAATACATGCTGTCCCTTTCTACGCCATAGCTGTAGACAAAGATGACATAAGACTGAAGGAAGTCTTAACATTAAGGAGGTTTCTTAGAGCGTCGGTGACCTAGTGGCTAGGAGACAGGACTCCCATGCGGGAGGTCCGGGTTCGAAACCGTGCAGTGCCGTGTACCAATGAGTTTTTCGTATTTTTCGAAAACATTGTGAGGAAACCTGCACACTGACATGACCAGTGTGTAAAATGGGGTAGGCACAAAAGATCCTCAAGGGTCGAAGTGCCGCTGGGGTTATTCCCGGCCCCCTATCATAAGATAAGATAAGGAGGTTTCTTGAAATGAAACTTACACGCTGGCTGCAATGTCAAAATTTCTGATTCGGTGACAGTATCATGATTGACCTGATGATATACCCTGACGAATAGGACATGAATGTGTAAAATAATTTGTAAGGAAGCCGTAATTGCATCATGAAAGCTATCTGTTTCTCATCAGCCTAATAACGCCCCGCTGTTTGGACACAAGCCTCCATTTGCACAAGGGGCTCTGGGGCAAGATCCATTCAATCCGTTTCCAATTTTAATGTCATTAAGCAATTGATATTAACAATTGAACTCTTTTATTTACAAAAATCGCACAGCGAATTCAATTCCACACATTGTCCCAATCCCAAACAACAGAACCCTGATAACGATGAGAACGTTTGAAAGCGCCGCAATGGAATAATAGACGAGATTCTGGGACCAAACTCGAATTTCAATCAAAGCCCTTTGTCTCCACCGGCCTGGAATATCAATTTCCACCGTAGGCGGGCCGATAACATATCGATGTACAGTAGAATACACAGCTATACGCTGTGGAACCGTTTCGCAATAAGTTTCTGTTAGTCTCAATTTGCATTGCCGCGGAATGGAATGGAAGCGAATTTTCGCGACGTAATTGTACATAGCATAATGAACTTTATGTCAATTGTGTAACATACAAACTAAATACGAGCCAAAAAAGAAAAGTAGCTAGGGGAATTCTCGAGAATGCGCGAGGATTCCCCGGAAGACGCGCGACGTCTTTTTTGGCTTGTATTTAGTTTGTATGTTACACAATTGACATAAAGTTCATTATGCTATGTACAATTACGTTGCGAAAATTAGCTTCCATTCCATTCCGCGGCGATATAATTTGAGCCTTATGATTCCTTGACATTTATCACGTAAGTTAGGATATCAATGCCTCTAATGCTAACTTTAACTTATATACTACTGAAATAGTACGCCTCATACGTGAAGTTAATCCTTGGATGTGAATTAAATGCTATCAATACAATAATTTTTATTTTATTGCTTGTTCTACATTACGTGTAGATGGATGGATAGATCCAACAGGATAACTCACGTACGACTACACTACAATGTATAACGAAACCGCACTGTGTCACCGATGTCCGTGAGTGTGGGTGATGTTTCCGTAGCGACCACGGAACACGCGAAATTCGTAGGTTTCACATTTGACAATGGTCTTCAATGGCAGTCACATATTGACACTCTTTGCGCCAAACTGAATTCTGCCTATTATGCAGTGTCACGCCTCACATCAACTCTATCTAGACAGAACATATTGATGGCCTACTTTGGTTACTTTCATTCCCTCCTAACTTACGGCATAGACTTATGGGGTCCGGCGGCAGATAGGGACCGTCCGTTCATAATTCAGAAACGAGTAGTTCGAAGAATGGCGCGAGTCCCCGAGGATACACCGGCTCGTGATCTATTCATCGATTTTCAAATCCTCACTGTACCATCGATCTACATACTTGAGATAGGTAAATATGTCAGAAAAAATCTAAGAGAGTATTCTACTAAGAAATGGGTTGGCAAGAGACTGACAAAAGTGAGGCAGCAGGATCTCGAATTGATTGACAGTAGACTGCTGAAGACCCAGCTGTCCACGCACGTCGCTGGTCCGCGAATCTTATCCGAGATACTAAAACGTACAACAGTTTCGTTATTGAATTTAAAAAATGGTTGATCCAAAAGGCCTATTACTCTGTCAACGAGTTCCTTGACGAACGATGTTTGAAACTGTAGATTTATATTCTGCAATACTTTTTTATTTTATTTTATTATTTTTATTTTAGTTTTTAAACTTGTTGACTTTATACTTACTTTAAGTAAGAAATTTTACTATTATTGATCATGACATGCTAACATATTATTATTTATTTTTTGACAATGTATGATCATTACTGAAATAAATGAATATGAATATACGAATGTTAAAATAAACATTTCGAAGAATCAGAATCAGATATTTTTTTATTGTAAGGAAGTACCTTAAAGTACACTTTTACAACACTTTTTTACTCTACCATCGTTTCGTGCTGTAGCTGAAGGAAAAGAAGCGGCGCAAGAAACAATCAGCAGCACATCTTTTGAAATAAATCTTACAATAATTATGAATACAATCATATACACAGCTGAGCTGGAGCTGAATTTAGGACCAAGCCTCTTTATCATTTACAGTAGTCATTTATTTTATAATAACCCTTTTTACATATGGTCTGTCTAATAAGATATGCGACTGAAAGAAATGATAAAATAATGGTAGATTCAAACGTCCGCTTTTTCCTAGTTAGTAGTTCTGACTTCTTTCGGTCGAACCATTTTTATTGGCAAATAAAACGTCTGTACGGAGAGAGACGAGCAAACGGGGCCCCTGATGGTAAGTTGTCACCGTTACGCTGCTAACCTTGAGGACTAAGATGGAGTGCCTCATGTGCCGGTAATACGCTGACTCTCAACCTTCAAACCGGCACACAGCTTGCACCATTGATTCTTTGCGAATTACCAAGAGTAGTTTAACAAAAGCTGTTCCGATGTAATATCCATAATAAATAGTATGAATAATTTTACAAGTTATCACTGGTATAGGTTTTATGCGGAAATGAGAAGTGTCGTGGATAAGGAACATGGCAACACTGACAAATATGTTAATCCTTAATCGGTTTAAGCGGCGACTTTTCCTTTGTCTACCCGACTCTCACCATATTTTTCAGCTTTTGTCTCGAAATTTTCAATGAAATTACCTTCGCTTTTATGCGTTCGCTTTTTTTTTGAACTTTCAAAAACTGTTTATTTTAATTTACTCCTTAAAGAAAAATCAACACCGTTATAATTAGCATCAAGTTCCTCCCTCTAATTACCGACGCCGGCGTCGTCGCCACGGTCTAGTCTTCAATTAATTCGTGCTCTTTACTTCTCGCCAATCACGCTCGGTGAAACTGTAAAGTAGGTGATGACGGTGACCACTTATCACCAGGTAGCTCGTTGGCTCGTCAGCTCTACTGGTTGTCTGCTCGTTCCCTGGCATGGGATTGGGGAAACTGTTCCGGAGCGCTGGTCCCCCGGCAGTACTGTCGTTCAAAATGAAATTACTATAAATATTATTAATTAAATTACTCCACCAAAAGGTTGTCTGGATGAGATCGCTTTTAGCGATAAGACTGCCTAGATTGTATTAATCGTTTTGTACGCATTGTATCACACTAATTTTGTGGAATAAAGAGTATTCATTCATTCCTTCGCTGCTTGTAACCACTTTGGGTTGGTTCTGGCCGATGGTCTTCCCTGTTTCTTCACGCCCCTCCTCAGCGTGGTCTATCCGCCGGGTGTAACCCCATCTGGGCGGCCCAGCGAGCGCTAGCGAGCATCTTCATGTTTCTTCTGAGCCTTCCGCAAGGATCAAGCTTCTTGGCAGCGCTTTAGGTCGCGCTCTCCTGTCGGGGGGCCTCGCGTGACTCCATCTTCAAGTCTCTGTCTGCTTCGTGAGCTCTTTTATACAATAAAAAATATACACTATTACCACATACATTTTATTCACCTTGTATTCCAAAGACCATCGACAATTCTAAATGAAACAGAACTCTAGATGAACGTAATAAATAACATTTGCAAATAAAATCTTAGTGAAGCGTTACAAGAGTTCCTTTGCACACTTGACATATTTCCATTCCCACTACCTAAAGTTTAGCGCAGCCTGTATAATAGCTGCTGAAACGTGAACAGTGAACACCCTGTGGCGTGAGGCGACATGAATAGAGAGTTCTATAAGTTTAATATTACTAGAATGAAGTCTTTGTTGAAAAGTACAAGAGAGTTAGACTTGAAGGTTTTGAAATGGTGTCGTTCTGATCGAGTTCCTTAGAAATCACAGACAATAGAACATAAAACGCAAAGCGTTGCGTAGATGGAGCCACGAGCACACTCCGTAAACAGAAAAGCAAAACGTAACGTTATTTTTGAAGATATCACAAATTTCTCGTTATTTGGCTTAATTTGTACTATACTTATCTAAAATTCAAATTCAAATTTAAAACTTGTTATTATTTTTTATTGTAATTGGAAATAAGTATTAGTATTAGATATGTCAGCACAAACAACATGTGACGTCATAGTGCACGTGCAATGGCCACCTGCGCTTGCGACGCAGCAAACAGGCAGCAACAGCCGATACCACGTCATGCCGCCCTCCACTAAATAGCCTCTATAAAAGCGGGCGCCCGACCCAAGGTGACATAATTCACTTGCGTCTCGTCGACGAGGCAGTCGAACTAGATATTTTATTAATTATTAATTGATGATTTATTATTAGATTTTTATTCTATGGGGTTAGTGCCTGAAAATAAAGACATTTTAATTTATGTAATTTAATTTCTCAAAGCTATAGTAAAATTGTGAAAATACCATGGCATCATATGGCCATTTCAAAATAGAAGACTCAAAAAGACAAGACAGCGTGGCGCGAGTCTGAAGGGTAAAATAAGATTTGGTGGAAAGGAACGTATCTACATGTTAATTGGGGCTACGTACCATTGTGCTAGTGGCGCCTCTAGTGGTATAACATTGCAGGATTATCTCCTATTTAGAACATAGCAGGTATGATTCTGTGCAGCGTCATCCCGGGGTGGTATCACCCCTTTACCTATACTTCTGCCGAAAAGCAGCATGCTGTATTTTAGTTTGAAGGGTTCTTACCCTTCGCATAATTACCGGCGTAATTTCCGACACATGAGGCAATCCGTCTTATTCCTCCAGGTTAGCAGCGCATCAAAAACCCTCTATTATTAATACAGTGAGGTGAGGTGTCTATGGGCGACGGTGACCACTTACCATCAGGGGGCCCGTATGCTCTCCTTATATAATAAAAAAAATTGAAGAAACATGAGGCATTCCATCTAAGTTGTCATGGTTTTAGCAGCGCATTGATAACCCTCTAATAACATTACCATCCGGTTGCTCGTCTGCTTTCCTTAATAAAAAATCGTTGATTCTATTCCTTTGTCCCGTTTTCCTCACCTTTTGAAAACACAAAAAAAACACCCTCCATTCCGCCTTCGGACTACCAGGCGCGGGGAGGGATTTCATCCTTATGTTGTTGATATCCCATCTGCTCGTACGAAGCGATTTGCTTCTTCGTTCATTATGCGAACGGCTAAGGAATGGAACAGCCTGCCGCCGTCTGTATTTCCCGAAACCTACAACCTTGGGATCTTCAAGGCCAGAGTGAATAGGCATTTACTGGACCCGCGTGCTCCATCGTCGACCTCATTGTCGCTTACCGTCAGGCGAGATCGAGGTCAAATGGGGGTTTAGTAGTAAATAAAAAAAAGTAAAAAATAAAAAAACTTATTAAATCACGAAAAAGCACATTGTTAATTCTGAACGTAACAAAAAATTCACGGCCTGCAATGACACCGTTATCCTTCAGTGTTATGGCCCTTATGGCCCTTCGCTCCTTGTCGTGGCCCGAGCTGCGTACGGTCATAATTTAAAATGTTCATTCTTTACGTGGCATTTTGCTGAGTTATCGTATCGTTTTCATGAGTTTTGTGAGCCTGAGTTTAGTTGGTGTTTATGAAAAGATATTTTCGGCGTGTTAAGAGCGTCGGTGGCGTCGTGGCTAGGACGTGGGACACCCGTGCGGGAGGTTCGAGTTCAAAACCAGGCAATGCCATGTACCAATGAGTTTTTCGGTTCTTTCGAAAGACTTACGTACATTTACCGACTGCTCACACTAAGATAACCAGTGTATGAAATAGGGAAAGCAATGGCAAACCACTCCATTAAATCTGCCACGAGAGTCGTTCTATGTGATTAATTCCTTAGAATGATCACGACCCTCAGCAATGAGGAATACGACTTATAACCTTTGAGGACATTGACCCGAAAGAGCCCTACACCGATCAGTGATCATAACCTAAAAAATACTGTTCAAAATGGTATGATAAATACACCCTCTAATCCCACTTGTCCCGTTGCGTAAGTAGCCCCGTTAGCTACCTAATGGCACCGATTCTAGGGTGTGTCAATCGCTAAATTACTTAATAAAAACTAAATTACTAAATAAATACACCATCTAGTACTAATTCTTAGTAATTCCATGATAAAAAAATTGCTAAACGAAACGTCACGTCACCCTCTTAAGATATTTTTTTTGCAAATAATTTAATATAAGCTGTTTTTGTTCAATCACGTAATTAATAGATTTAAAATTGAAATGTGCCACGTAGGTAGGATACGCATATTTCAGGGCTCTGGTTCAAACATAGGAATACATTTTACTGAACCATGTAGGTAAAGCCACAATAGCCCTGGATATTCAAAACCTTTACCAGTGTTCGCAGCCTTCACCTGATTCAAAGTATTTATTATATTCCCTTTAGCTACGCACACGTCTACATCTTGCTACGGCGTAGACCGTAGAACGCGAGCGTAGCATTATTACCCGCTAAAATTGAGCGTCGGTGGCCTAGTGGCTAGGACGCCGGACTCCTATGCGGGAGGTCCGAGTTCAAAACCATACAATGCCATGTACCAATGAATGTTTCCGGTTTTTTTGAAGACTTACGTACATTTACCGACTGCTCTAACGTTGAAGGAAAACATCGTGAGAAAACCTGCATGTCTGAGAAAATTAAAAGTTTTCGAAGGCGGGTGAAATCTACCAATCAGCACTGGGCCCGCTCCGTGGATCGTGGCCCATACCAACCTTGTTCAAGGGGAGGCCTGTGCCCCAACAGTGAGGACATTAAGAGACAGAAAACGCGCGCGGGTCTGATATAATGTAGACTCGAATGGCGGCCCAAACATGCTCCATCTTGCGCACGTTGTTAAAGTCGAAGTCAAGAAGCAGTACAAGAAACAATCAGCAGCACATCTTTCAAAATATATTACAAAAATCATCCCAACAACCTCGTTAAGTAAATTCCAAAACCGCGATGCAGACTTCCCTACTAACTGTGTATATCCATTGTCGCAGGTACGACGGAGCGCGCGTGCCTCATCACGGGCTCCGTAGACGGCATCATGGTCGTGCTGGATTTCATCATGGACAAGATCAAGGAGAAGCCAGAGCTGGTGAAGCCATTCCCTGAAGGAGTTGACACTAAGATGCCGCAGGACAGGGATAAGCAGGTTAGTGTTTTGTCTGTAGAGTATACATAATCATAGTCATCAGTAATGTACGTTATTTTCGCCAGAAGTTACCGTTTTGACGGAAATGCATACAGTAACTTCAAGAATTCAACCAGGGAAATAACCCCAGCGGCACTTGACCCTTGAGGATCTTTCGTGCCTACCCGATTTTACACACGGGTTATCTAGTGTGCAGGTTTCCTCACGATGTTTTCCTTCATCGTTAGAGCAGTCGGTAAATGTACGTAAGTCATCGAAAAAAACGAAAAACTCATTGGTACATGGCACTGCACGGTTTCGAATCCGGACCTGGGAGCATGGGAGTCCGGTGTGAGTGCCACTGTGCCAACAACGCCTAAAAAAATGTAAAAATTTAACAAATATAATTTTTCTCTATTGGCAGTGAGAATCTCATTCATATCATAAGTTTAACAGACCTCGAAAATTTAATGTTTTAGAAGTAAAGTCTTGATCAAATGCAGATTTTATTTTCTATTCTATACCTAAATGTTCGTATCTTAGTTGAAACGAACATGCATGAACATTTGTTGAACGATATAATATGTCACCCACAATCTCCCCACGATGAACGTTAACGTGATATTGGCTCTCAAGCAACCATGTTCGTCTTGAAAACCTAATTTCCTCCTGGAACTAAAAAAATATCCCCTCGAAGAATGATATATCTTACCCAAAATAGCATCCTACAGCTCCTAAGTACATCTTCTCCTAAGTCGTGTTCCTCACTGCTGAGGGTCGTGATCATTCTAAGGAATTAATCACATAGAACGACTCTCGTGGCAGATTTAATGGGGTGGTTTGCCATTGCCTTCCCCATTTCACACACTGGTTATCTCAGTGTGCAGGTTGCCTCACGATGTTTTCCTTCACCGTCAGAGCAGTCGGTAAATGTACGTAAGTCTTTCGAAGAAACTGAAAAACTCATTGGTACATGGCATTGCCTGGTTTCGAACTCGGGACCTCCAGCATGGGAGTCCGACGTCCTAGCCACGACGCCACCGACGCTCTAAGTACATACAGTTTGGAAGACCTTACTTTACGAGCACATACTCATCACATCCGTTACTCCCATTCCGTAACTCGTAGCGTAGCTAAGGGCCATCGCAGTTAAAAGTTGAACAATGGACGCTGAAAGGACGCGGAAAAAGGGCAGTTTTCCATCCCAATGTGTCGATAATCTAGGGCTCAGACGATTCTGGATCGATCGAAGTCGAGCGCTGATGTCTTGATGCCCTCACACATACTAGCTTGTGTATGTAAGTGAACGAGATGGGATTAATGTCGAACATTGCAAAAATCGCCTTCCTGTCCCCGTGAGATGGCCTGTAATTGCGCCCAAAATCTGCCCCCATAGCTTATGTATTTTGCGAGATATGGTGTTTGGACTATACTTTTGTTGTCTTAAATTGGCCCATAACCTAATATCAGTGCCTCATTACCGTTATAGCTAATACATCATCCATCATCAGCCTATTAATGTCGCAACTGTCGGGGCACAAGCCATGATCCACCGAGCGGGCCCAATGCTGATTGGTGGATTTCACACGCCTTCGGAAACTCTTTAATTTCCTCAGACATGCAGGTTTCCTCACGATGTTTACCTTCACCGCTAGAGCAGCGAAAAAATCCGAAAATCTCATTGGTACATGGCACTGCACGGTTTCGAACCCGGACCTCCCGCTTGGGAGTCCGGGCGTCGTAGCCACTAGATCACCGATGCTCTTTATCAGTATCAATCAATAGATAATAGGTTACCCTTAATCTATGGCTCGATATCCGAAGACGCCCCATAGTGCAATTCGTCTTTTACGACATCTCATACTTCGTTTTCCCTATTATTATTTTTTATCTGGTTCATACTTTGATTCTCAGGAAGGAAAACATTTTCAAATAGCACTATAGCTTTAACCTCTCCTCCCAGGATTAGTCCTAGAGGTTCATGGACCTCCCCTCCTCAGTAATCTTCGTGTCCAATCCAGTCCTTCGACTAAAACTTGGAATCCCTAATCCCTAAATGTTGGACTGAGCCGCGTCTGCCACAACACAAATCTGTCAACCTGTCACTACGGTATACTGACAGCTAGTCTGGTCCCTATCGCCACATCATCGTGATGATCTATCTTTTTTTAAATGAACTAATTAATGGAAGGCGTTACCATCTGTCATACAGTTTTTTTACAAAACTATTACGGGTGCTATCGTTCCTGATATTTACAGGTCTAACTATCAGAACAAATAAATTGTACCTACTGTAAATTATGATAATACAAACTATGTATTTTGAGCAAATAAACGCTTTATTTATTTAATTAATGTATAAACTTATTAAAAAAATTGCATGCCAAGCTACTGGTGAAATACGCTGAACACTCAACAACAACAAGTTACAGGTCATTACAGGTCATTTTTCAGTACACCATACTCAAAGTTATGTATAACAATAATAAAAATGATTATAATTTCCAATTAAAAAGAATTCAATAAATAATTCAATCACTTCCCACTTCCACTTTCCCACTTAATATATTCATATTATCTAAAATTGGTTAATACTTGCGGTTGTTGGTACTTGGTGAAACTTGTACATACTTACTTACTTACTTACTTACTCCGCTGGCGCAGCGACCCGAAGTGGATCTTGGCCTCCGATACCAAAGAGCGCCATCGCTCTCTCTCCTGCGCAGTCTCGAGCCAGTCAGGCGCCTGGAGCTAAAAAACAAAAACGGAAAAACAACTTGTTACGAAACTTGTACATGATTAGACTTAAATAATATACTGTTTCACAGGTTTATACTGTATTTTATTAATTACATAATAAAATACAGTAAAAACCTGTGAAACAGTATATTATTTAAGTCTAATCATTATCTACAATTGTACCGTATTTCTTGCAAATAAAAGTAATTTCATTTCATGTCATATCTTCATTTCCGCGGTCCGAATCGTGTCGTACCCCCAGCTCCGTGTCACACCGTGATTTATTCGTATTCCTGTAAGCCCGCCCGACTTAATGCGTGTACGCCTACTTTACGTTCACTTATACTGGGTCAGGACCTTATTGTCCAAGGGTATTACGCAAGTTCCTAATGTATCAGGCCTGAAAAATATCCATTTATGTTAGACACATATAATAATATATCGTCTGCCTATTATTTCGTCTTAAGATATACCACAAAGCTGTCAAACTTGGTCCTTAAGAAAGCAAGATGAACTTAAGCTGGCAATTTGCCATAGAAAAATGGAGAGAAGCATGTTGGGTATTAGAAAATTTGATAAGGTGAGAAACGAAGATATTAGAAAGAAAACAAAAATTACCAGCATAATTAAAAGAGTTAGAAACCTAGAGTGGAAATGGACAGGTCACATATTAAGACTAGTGGATAATATAACAGATGGACGAAAAAAGTCACGGATTGGTACCCAAAAGAAGGGAAAAGAGGAAGACCCTATAAACGATGGGACGATACCTTTGCAAAGAAAATGGAAGCACTCTGGACGAGAATGGTCAGGGACAGGGAACACTGGAGGACATTGGGGGAGGCCTATGCCAGAGATGGCAACTACTGAAACAAATAATAACTATAATAATTTGATGAAATAATGAATAATGACATGTTAATTTTATCTTATTTATAATTTCGTCTTCAGATATACCACAAAATATCAATGCAATGACTTCTAATTTCCATCGATAAATTAAAAATCAAAACACTTGTATAGAACGCCATAAGAACGGTCTTACTACATAAATGTTCCAACTATTACATAATAGACCTAGATTAGGTACGTTCCAGTAGGTACAGTCCTTGACCGAGAAACCCTAGTTTCATAAGGGGTGCGATTTATAACTCGATAGTGTATTGTAGAAATAGATGGGCCGCTATCTCTTAGCTGGCCTAAAAGTTCGTCATGGTGATTGCCCACCTCCTAGCCAGGTACTTCTTCTTCTTGGGGCCGTCTTCAATGAGAATGCTGACTCAACATATAAACCAATCTTTATTCCAATTATGTACCTACTATACAGAACGGCGGTGGAGGTGCTATACAAAATAACTGACTAGGGCGTTCTTGTGAAACACAGTGTAAAGACACACAAACACTGTGTCCCTACAGTATCATCAATCACTTTTCACAAAGCTTTGGATCTAGCTTCGGAAAATACGTTCTTAATGATAAATATCTTGAAAGACTTTAACTACATAAAGCTCTTTTTGAAAAAAGCTAGCATGTAGAGAGGAATTTATATTCCAAATGAAATGTAGCATTTTAAAAGCTGAAACGAACCGCTAAAACGGATAGGATCCATTTCACGTGGAATGTTACACGGGGGCGCTGTAGAATCGCTGCTTGACCCACGTCATACATAATTAAAAGGACCTGCCGTGCAAACAAAAATTAACGAGTTCGTGTAATGGATATAGATAACGAATGTTATTGCGTTATTGTAGCAAACGCTGCACATTGTACGTACTAGTAAAATTCTGAAACGAGACAAACGTTTAGGTACTGTAGGAGTTAAAACACGTTGCAACAATGATAGACGAAATTGTAACATCATTAACGCCTTTTGCACACTGCCGTGATTTAGAAACGGAATCGGATTTAATCCATAGAAAACTAAAAAAACTGTATTTTAAGTTTCTATGGTTTCTCTCCGATTCCGTTTTAAAATCGCCGCAGTGTGCTCAAAGAGTAAATTAGTTTAAGACCTCAGACTTACCATTGTCCTCCTCGAGGTTCCAAATATGGGAATGGCATCACCAAATATCACAATTGCTGTGACTCCATCTGATATCAAAGATATAGTTGCAACGAGTCTAAATCTTGGAAAACGTTGATTTCCTTTTTGGTCGGGGGTAATAAAAAGTTTTATCGCATTAACAAAACTAAACCAGTCAGTTCGTGTAATGGCGATAAGTCCGATGTATTCGCATTATCTGAATGGCAGATAACCACATGTGGCGATGTAGCTGCGCTATTACTGACGTGATGACGAGCGCTTGTTGTTTCATGTTTAGATAGCACAGTTGTTTGTCATACAAATCATTACAGTTATATTTTATCAGCACTAACTTGCTGATGAATAGCTTTGCCTTCCCAAGGCGTACCATCGTCAGTTTGTTTGTTTAAGCATTGAACCCAGTCTTCTTCCTCGGCTCTCTACATTCAATCACTGTAATGCGAGCAACATTGCACGAAGCGTGCCAGAATCTTGCTCGCAAGTTCAACTAGCAGGGGAGCGTCCCATGCTACGTTTACGTTCGCGGTCTTCACTCAAGAACTCGTCTGCCCCAATTTAGCGATGTCTTAGCAGTGTTGTCAACTCCTTTTCCATAACCCGTTTTTTTTTCAACCCGCATTTGACCTCGATATCGCCTGATGGTAAGCGACGAAGAGGTCGACGATGGAGCATGCAGGTCCAGTAAATGCTTATTCATTCTGGTCTTTAAGATTGTAGGTTTCGGG
The DNA here is from genome assembly GCA_947369225.1 of Hofmannophila pseudospretella. Classification (NCBI taxonomy): domain Eukaryota; kingdom Metazoa; phylum Arthropoda; class Insecta; order Lepidoptera; family Oecophoridae; genus Hofmannophila; species Hofmannophila pseudospretella. Next base: position 12,864,507 of record OX376330.1, on the reverse strand, counting down.
TAATACAGACGCCGGCAGGCTGTTTCATTCCTTAGCCGTTCGCATAATGAACGAAGAAGCAAATCGCTTCGTACGAGCAGATGGGACATCAACAACATAAGGATCCCCTCCCCGCGCCTGGTAGTCCGAAGGCGGAAAAGAGATGCTGGAATTAGGTCGTGTAATTCCGATGCGCACTCTCCGAAATGTATCCTATAAATTTCCGCGTAAGTGGAGATATTGTGAATTTCGATTTCAATTATCTCCTGTTAGTTACACAAGCTAATAAGCTTGGAGTGGGATCCACTCCAATGTTCCAGTCGTATTATAAGCCCTTTTTTACGAGAGGGAACCGGCGCAGCGTTTATTTAGGCGCTCGTTAACCCGGCCCGTATAGTCGCACGGAAGTGCGGGAAGCGCGATTCTTATGCAAATTGTGTACACGGGCGACTGTTCCGACGAATGCTACTTGTAATCGGGGTATGATATTATACCTACACGGGTTATGACTTGTAAGTGTGTCAAATTGAAGTCGTACACGAGTTTAGTCAATAGAAAGTGTGATTGCCTTTGTAAGGGCCTGAAGTAATTTGTAAGCCGAAGAATAACGCCGAGAAGGAGAGTCTGTGGCACAGTGGCTAGGACACCCGACTCCCTGGTCCGGGTTCGAAACCGTGCAAGTGCTATGTACCAATGAGTTTTTCGTATTTTTCGAAGACTTACGTACATTTACCGAATGCTCTAACGGTGAAGGAAACCTGCACACTGAGATGAACGGTGTGTAAATGAGGTAGGCACAAAAGATCCTCAAGGGTCGAAGTGCCGCTGGGGTTATTCCCGGGCCCCTATCATAAGATAAGATAAGATTAACGCCGAGAAAGAAGTGAATAGGTTATTGATGTTTTTCCGCCAAGGGTCAATATAACTGCTGTATGAGACGTAAATAGGTGGTGATTACATCAGCTCAAAATGATTGAAGTATCACCTTCAAAAGTGTATACAGTTGCTGAAGATGCAATGAGTCTGAAAACATTCTTCAGCCTACACCAGTTCTTCTATTCACAAAATGCATACTTATTAAAGTAAGTAAGTAATATGTTTATTTCACACACAGCAATGACCGAAACTGTTATAATTATAATAAAATAATTATGTAGTCAAAGGTAAACATATCTAAATCATGTCTGATGGTCTGCTGTTGTTGTGAAAAGGGCCTCAACTAAGCTTATTGCTGCAGACAAGAATACCTACAGCGCTGGTATTCTGTTGGACCATGACCGATGGCTGGCCACAACCTGTCCAAGAGGACAAAGATGTAACACTAATAAATTTAATTGTAGATAGGTAGTATTAAAAAGTGAAAAATATATAAATATGGTAAATAAATAAATATATATAACGTTGTGATAGTTTTTATGTAGCTAACTTTGGACTGACTTTTCTAAGTTTTCTCAGCTATTTTCTTCAGATCTAGGTTCTAGAGACTACAGTGGTATATTCTTTCAAAGGATCTCCCGTTACTTTGATAACGCATTTAGCATCCTGAGGGAGCACATCTGCCGTGAAGGCCCATCCCTTGCAAATATTTGTACGTGTTAGACAAACATTTTGCTTCGAGGACCCTGGGTATTTGTGTTCAGTACTTTGTTCTTAGTTCTCAGTTCTCAGTTATGGCATCTTGTTTGTCTTTGTAATTAATAAGTACTACCATACTAACCGTTTTAAGCTGTGATCTCCTTATTTTAATTTTTTTATTACTGTAGGAACGCACTATGTGAGGACATGGAATAACGTAACGTCAGTTGTATGAAAGGGAAAAGGGAAGATCTTCCAACAGGCGGGGTGTTGTGCCTGGTGACCAGATATCCTGGTCCAACATGGAAATTGGAACTCGTATATGTGCGAAGTCCCAGGAAAATTTCGATACGTTCTACACCGATATGAGTAGGTACTAATCGTAGGGGCGCGTCGTATGTCGCCACTTTACCGTGTTTCTGATATTTTATTCTTGAAATCTAATGTTATTATTTCAAAGAAACTCTAGACTACTTACGTTCAGATAACTTTCTCCTAGAATTTCTTTAATATTTCAATTCAATCATCGACCATTACTAGTGACAGTAAAGTTTTTCTAACATTTTATTATAAGAGGCAGGAAAAGGTGAATGGAAGGGTAGGGAAGAGGAGACCTAGAAGGATCTACGTCGATCAGATTGCGGACGTTCTAAGGAAAGGTCAGGTGCGGTCAGCCACTGACCGAAGAGCGTGTGAAGCGATTGATGAGTGTGGAAGAAGCGAGAACGGTTTGTCAGTTTACGAGCGAGATGGAAATCCACCTGCAACGATGCTAACTAACTGCTGATGTTAGTGGTAGCTAGTAACTGATGGTAACTGCGGTAAACAGACGTGAGTTTATGTATGTATTATATATGTTATAAGAGGCAGATTTCTCTTCAAATGATTTTCAATTTCAACCCGACAAACGGTTGGATAGGTTAACCCAGATTTACCTAGATTTGGGGTTTGGCCTCCCCACCTCTCTTCTCCCTCTTCCTCCTGACCATTGCTGTCGCCGATCTAATGGCCAATGTATGTATTATATATGTTATAATTATAAGAGACAGATTTCTCTTTAAATGATTTTCAATTTCAACCCGACAAACGGTTGGACAGGTTAATCTAGATTTACCCTAGATTTGGGGTTTGCCCTCCCCACCTCTCTTCTCCCTCTTCCCCCTGACCATGCTGTTGCCGATCTAATGGCCAATAACAGATACAATTTATTATGTAATCTCGAAACAGCAGTAAAGCACTGAACCAGCAGTAGGGTTGTCAACACCTGAACTCCCATTTACGTAACATTGCGGCTGTTATGCAGATAACCCCGCAAAACTAACCTTCAAGGGTCGATTATTGTGTATTCTCGGATCAATAGAGCATATAGGCTTCGATATAGTCTCTAAAACAGCTCTTATAGCTTATAGGATGTGATATGAAAAAAATACGCTCGTATTTTGAATCTTGAGATCTTCTAGTCGTCAGGCTTCAGACCTCAGACATGGCCTACCGACTGCTGTCGGAGGACAAGGCACGGAGGAGCCTACGTTACGTCATTTCTATCTGGTACCGCAAAAGTTTTCATTTTTAATCAGGAATCAAAACAGCAATGAGGTACTAAGAAACTCTATAAAATCAAAAATCAAAATGTTTTTTATTGTAAGTACCTTATAGTACATTTTTACAACGTCTTTCCTTTTTACTCTACCACCGCTTCGTAAGGTGCTATACCTGAAAGGAAAGAAGCGGCGCAAGAAACTTTCAGCAGCACATCTTTTGAAATAAATATATCTTACTATAATTATGAATACTATACTGTACGGGATAGTGAAGTGACTGTAACAAAGATGCGATAATCCCGCGTTCCATATTACAATGCGGCTATAATAAAATAAAAAAATAAAAAAATAATGCGGATATTCCCCCAAAATTAACCTCAAATCGTCTACTCCTGTCTCGAAATCAAAAGGCCTATAAGTCACTATGGATCTCTATAACTGGAGCACCGGATCTCGGAGGGGTGTTACGTAACATTGCGGCTGTAATGCGGATATTCCCACAAAATTAAACTTGAAAAATCCGCGAAGGCGGAATTGGCGTACGAATTCCCGCGCATAATATTGAATATACGTTGTTATACTGGTTATAAGAATAAGTTTATTTGTGCTGTAAGATGACAAAGTATCCATAGTCCATACACAAGTTATAACTAAGCATAGGTTATATTATAGTTAAACTAAATAAAATTAGTGACCAAAAGGTAACAATAAACGCTGACCTCCGAACTAGGAAGTTCCTGTATCTCTGTTCTTACTTTAATTATCATTATTATAAACATATTCTATGCATATGATCATTCCAGCTTGACTTAATGAGAATTTGTAGTAATAAGTCAGTATTGAGTGATCTAGATTAATGTTGTAGAGTGCCTATATATACATACTCGTATATGTTAAACTGGTGAAACCGATAAACCGATTTTATTTCTAAAGTCAGATTGACAACATTTCTCCGGGGGAAAAATAAAAAAAGTACCTGACAAAAAAAGCCGATTTTCAAATACAAATACAAAAATATGTATTAATCCAAACAATATTCAAATCATAATCACAGTGTAGTTACAATGTATAAGTAAATCATAACAACAGTGTAGTCACAATGTATAAGTAAATCATAACAACAGTGTAGTTACAATGTATAAGTAAATCATAACAACAGTGTAGTTACAATGTATAAGTAAATCATAACAACAGTGTAGTTACAATGTATAAGTAAATCATAACAACAGTGTAGTTACAATGTATAAGTAAATCATAACAACAGTGTAGTTACAATGTATAAGTAAATCATAATCTCAGTGTAGTTACAATGTATAAGTAAATCATAACAACAGTGTAGTTACAATGTATAAGTAAATCATAACAACAGTGTAGTTACAATGTATAAGTAAATATCGCTCTCTACTACCTGCACTGGCCTCATCGGCCGTCTTGCAGCGTAGTAGATAGCAAGTCTAATTAATGGCCTGGGGGGATACACTTATATAAAAATTAGATAAATATTATTATTATTTTTATAAAAAAACCTGTTGTGAGAGGGTGTTGTGTGTGTGTGTGTGTGTGTGTGTGTGTGTGTGTTTATTTCTAAAGTCAGATTCCCAACAAAGTACTTATCAATAACTATTGGTGTATTCGTAACTATTTGTATTTATTTACTCGTATTTATGCCTTGCTTTCTTTGGTTATCGAGTTTCTCTCAAAGTATTACCATTTCTTCTTTCTTTGTAGAATAAAATTCTAATAAATTCAATTATTGTTTAATTTGTGTTATTATAATTTACGTTAAGTAAGCGTTGTATGAATTCCAATAAAATAAATGAAACCGCTAATCTTACCAAATTGCATTACTTTTAAATATTTATTTCAGTCAAAAAATAAAATCTCTAAAATCACTTTTAACCCTCGCCTGACAAAGATAAGCATACAACATAAAACCCAGAAACTCCTCACGTTAACGGCCCTCACTCCACGCGGCCCACATCACAGCTGGTAGAGCAGCAAAAACTCCACACGAGGAAACGTCGTAAGGTTATAAAACAAACACTTCTCGGTTTTTATCGCGCGCTAATAAATTTCCAACGGCCAGATAATGGTACGCGAGTTCGTGCGACCTTGTGGCTAGCGTAGCGCCCCCACGTGTCGGAGCTAGGTGGATTAGCGCCCTGAGTTCTACTTTGTGCGACCCGTACAAATATCGCAACAAAATTGACTGCCTACCACGTACATGCTCAATCACTGCTATTACTTTGTGTTTTATTTATTTCCTTTTTAACCCCCGACCGATTGAGGGAGGGCGTGTTATACATTTGTCTGTCGGTCTGTTTGTCTGTAGCATCATAACTTAACAACGGATGGTCGGATTTGGACCCGGTTTTTAAAATTTAATAGTCAATCTTGTCGAGAGTGTTCTAAGCTAGGTCTGATAAAAATTGGACCAGTGGTTTCCAAGATCTTGGAGTATGTTTGATGTCAGATGGGATCTCTGGAAACCGTTCCAGCGATCCCATCTAGCTGTTACCGAGTAGCTAGATGGTTCGAATTTCATTTCATTCATGGTGCGTTTCCGACATCTGAAACTAACTAACAGCTTTCTCGCTAGAGTTTACAATTTGGTGGCCTATAAATCATATTAATTGCAGCCAATTTATGTCGGAACTTCGAAAACAATCGGCTTCTATCTCTTTTAACACTGGTTTTGTGCGTTTCACTTCGTTCTATAAGCCCCATGTCAATTTAGTCGACTTAAATGTTTGTTTCTGTTTCGGCGGTGTTTATAGAGAAACCAGTACTTACTAAGCTCGTGAGCTCCATCTTCGACCTCATCGTCACTTACCACCGGGTGAGATTGATGTCAAGTGCGAGATTAGTCGTAAATTAGAAAATTAAATGGTTAATACTTGCTGTTGTTGGGACTTGGTGAAACTTGTAGTACATGATTAGACTTAAATAATATACTGCTTCAAACCGTGAAACAGTATATTAATTAAGTCCAAAAAAATAAAATTACGCGTTACTAAATACCGCCCCCGCGTGAGTCAGCGCCCCTGACTCGTGCCCCGACTCCTTCCCCGGGCATGACGCTGCACCCCGGTGCTGCCGTGATCGTGTATAATGATTGTTGATGACTTCTACACATGAATCCTGATCTTGATCATTAAGTATCGAACGTGTAGAAGTTTTTATGAAATGTCTTGCAAGTGACTCAGGGAGTGTATTTCAATACAATAGTATACGATATCTTCAGAAGCCTACTCTAGTCCACTGCTGGGCATAGGCCTCTCCCAGGGCGCGCCATTGAGTCCGATCTTCGGCTCTTCTCATCTAGTCGCTGCCAGCCACCTTGCGCAGGTCGTCGCTCCATCTAGCAGGGGGGCGTCCCACACTAAGTTTGCCCAAACGCGGTCTCCACTCCAGAACTCGTCTCCCCCAGCGGTTGTCGGTTCTGCGACAGATGTGACCGGCCCACTGCTACTTCAGCTCGCTAATCTTATGAGCTATGTCGATAACTTTTGTTCTACGCCGGATCTCCTCATTTCTGATTCGATCCAGCAGAGATACTCCGAGCATAGCTCTTTCCATAGCACGCTGAGCGACTTTCAATTTGTGAACCAGTCGCACCGTCAGTGTCCACGTTTCGGCTCCGTAGGTCATTCGATATGTTAGTTTTTTAGTTAGTATACAATATGTTAGTTTTTTAATACAACATTCCTGTTGAAATAATATAATAATAATATAAATTGGTCACATGTGTGCATAATTGATCAGCTTGTCCGGTCGCACTGCACATTATAATTACTGCATGTTGATTGTTGATCCACTGTTACCAATTAAACCTATTCATGCGTTTGAACAATGTCTGCCCTTTTTATATTATAATAAATGTAAACGATGATTTACGTAAACGAAGTCCTCGTCTTAATAAATATTTATAAACAAACGCAGCACAAACATTAACCATAGCTTACCGCGTTACCCAGGTACCACGGAGGCACAGCCGACCACAGGTCAAAACAAAACGTCAAAATTTTTGAGAATCGGAAATATCATATTACGCAGACATGTTGCGACAGACAGGTTGAGATTTATTCGAAGGTTTTTGACGGATGGTATACTATTTGCTTTTAAGAATCTGGAGCAAATTGTTTCGATACGACCTGCTAAAGCTTTCGGTGTATAAATTATGTTTATCTTTTGTGTGTAAGTACTGTCTGATTGCAATAAAAAATCAGTGCTTTGCCAAAAGGACCCCACTATATGGTATGATGGTATACTATAGTTTGTAGTTGACTGTACCTGAGATGCCGGAGAATTTTGATTTACTCATAGACCTAGCATAGATTTTTTAAACGGCTTCAAGTTATGTTTCTAAGTTGCTTGCGTATGGTTAGTGGCCAACCTATTGTCAGAGTTGTTCAGACCGCCCGTAGGCCTCTGACATGGCTTAACGACGACAACAACCGGGACTGACTGATCTCCAAAGCACGGAGCTCAGATGAAATGCCACTAGCGGTCTCCCATCCTGGTACCACCGCGCCCAACGTTTCTTAACCTGCATGATCACTTTCGGACCGTGCTTGCAACTAGACTACGAGCTCTTTCTCCTGTTTCTAAGTAAATAAACGTTTGTTTCAGGTGAAGATCCTGGTGCCCAACTCGACGGCGGGCATGATCATCGGCAAGGGTGGGAACTACATCAAACAGATTAAAGAACAGAGCGGCAGTTACGTCCAGATCTCTCAGAAAGCCAAGGAGCTGTCGCTGCAGGAGCGTTGCATCACTGTTGTCGGTGAGTGTAGCATGTGCTCACAGCTGTATCAGGCAGATTGGGGAGCTGAGCGGCAGCTAAGGGCAGATCTCGGCAGATTGACAAGCAGAGCGGCAGCTACGGGCAGATCTCGCAGAAAGCCAAGGAACTGTCGCTCCAGGAGCGTTGCATCACTGTTGTCGGTGAGTGTTGCCTGTGCTCACAGCTGTATCAGGCAGATTGGGGAGCTGAGCGGCAGCTACGGGCATATCTCGGCAGATTGGGAAGCAAAGCGGCAGCTACGGGCAGATCTCGCAGAAAGCCAAGGAACGGTCACTGCAAGAGCGTTGTATCAATATCGTGGGTGAATGTAGCCTGTGCTCACAGCTGTATCAAGACAGACGGGAGCACAGCGGCAGCTACCAGCAAATCTCGCAGAAAACGAAGGAACTGTCGCTGCAGGAGCGTTGTGCCACTGTTGTCGAAAAGTCTAACCTGTGTTCACCGGCAGCTACGGGCAGATCTCAGCAGATTGACAAGCAGAGCGACAGCTACGGGCAGATCTCGCAGAAAGTCAAGGACATGTCGCTGTAGTCTCTGACATAGCTACAAAGGGTGTGTCGTTACTTAATTAAAAAATTGAATGTTGCGTTCGTCGCGTTATAATGGATCAATTTAGCTGACACAAATTGCGATGGCGGTTTTTAATTTAGAAGAGTAATTAATCATAATATTTGACAGGGTTAGGGATTACCTGTCCTATATTTTTCGTTAGCGTTTTTTTTTGTAATTCTGGGAATTTCAGAGAGAGAAAGAGGTGTTTTATTTTGATGTTCAACTGACTTAGCTAAATAAAGTCACGAATAATCCGTATGTGCAGTAGCAGCTGCAGAGCAGCATGAGGATGCTGCTTCAAGAGTTTGAACACTTTTGAGAGAGTACAGTAACTCTCTGGTTTCTTCTTGTCTTTGCCGGGTTTAGGCAGCACGAAGACTCGGCCGAGCTTCCAGGGTTCAGGTAAGTGACCCCAGCGTAATATCCCGTTGAACAGGCGTGTCGTGACGAAGCGCCATGTTCGTGATATGGTCCGGACAAACGAATTTGTAGGTTATAATCATCCGCGAAAGACAACCTAAATAAGCATGAGTGATTGACTGCGCGATTGCGTTGACGCCCAATCTCGCCCAAATTCGCGCGCGCAATCACGCGTCTCGCTCTAATCGTGCGCGATTGCTCGTGCGTTAAGACACTTATGCCAAGATTCAAAGAGGTTTTCTACTCTAGCGCTGTCAAGACCTTTATGTTTCCTGTCACTTACCACAACATGTCCGTCCTTCCAGGTGAGAAAGAGAACAACAAGAAGGCCTGCCTGATGATCCTGCAGAAGGTGGTGGACGACCCGCAGTCGGGCTCGTGCCCCAACGTGTCGTACGCGGACGTGGCGGGTCCCGTGGCCAACTACAACCCGACCGGCTCGCCCTACGCCGTGCCGTCGACCGAGGTGACCGAGGTGACACTTGAACACGCTCTTACACGCTCTCTGCCCAATGTTACACGCTCTGTGCCCAATGTTACTCGCTTCGAGGCTGGAGTTAATCGCTTAAATTATTACATCATGAAATACATGCTCTGTGATAAAAATGTTTCTCGCACTGTGGTCAGTTACTCGCTGAATGGCCGATGTTTATAGCTTTTTGAACTGTTTCCTCTCCTTAAATGTATGACTTCCTTCACTCACTCAGTGGCCACTATTCGTTCTAAATGCTCTTTGGCCAGTTACATTCGCTCAATGTCCAGAATAACCCGCTCTGTGGCCGCTATCTGTGCTTGACTAACTCGACCTCTGGCTATTTGCCCGAGTAACTTGCTGGTGGTAGGAGTCAGGGTCCGCCTGACTTCCGACTACCCTTCTATTTAAAGACTGTCGTAAAATATCTTCGCTTCGGCGTTGATGTGTTTCGGTAGTGTTTATAGAACAGCCAGTACTTACTAAACCCGTGTGCTCCATCTTCGACCTCATCATCACTTACCACCAGGTGAAATTGAAGTCAAACGCGGTTTTAGGTGTAGGTAAATGTATTCGGCCTTTTGCTTGCTTGTTGACGGTGATATATCTGTGATGATGATGATGTCTTTTACTTTGCGAGCCATTTGATCTCCAATTTGGAAGCGGGCTATATTAGTTTAGTATAAAAATACGAAATTCGAAAAGGTTTATTACTTTACCTTACCAGTAGGTATCCTACACGGAAATTGATTATTGTTTGTCTTTGTTACAATAGAATATCAATTTTCTCTATATGTGTAGAAATCGGAAATCGATTAATAAGTAACGGTGCGTCTTTGTAATAAAATAGGTAATAGCTGTAGTCATTACAAAGCTGTACAATTTGCGGTTAACTGCCAGTTGTGGTTAGCAACTATGACTGAACAGATTTAAACGATGACGCACCAAGTGCGTCTTCAGCTGAATGATAATAAAGAATAGATTATTTATTATTGATTTATTGATATGGCGATTTCATAATGGGACTTTTTTTTTAAATCCGCAACGTTTTCTCGGGTGACCAGCACTAGTGAGTGCGTTTGCCATTCCCTAGATGCTCCAACCTACTCACTAGCTTGTATTGCCGCTTGTATAGCTGACTGTACATAAGTAGACAAGCAGATCTTCTTCCCTTCTTCTTCAGATCCTAGAACACCTAGTGGTGCATAGGGCTGAGACAATATTCTTCCACCGCGCTCTGTCCGATGCTGCAGACTCTATGGTTTCCCAGGATACTTTAGCCGCATCCAGGTCTTTTTGAAGACTACGATTCCATGTAGCCCTGGGCCTTCCACGTTTGCGAGATCCTCCTGTAGGTTGCCAAGACGAGCAGATACTGAAGTATATTGGCTAGAAAAGTGATACTTTTATGGGATCAACTCTCTTGGCCCCATTGATTGTTCAGTGAGAAAATACTTTACACGCTATTTTCCGTGTCAATTTGACACTAGACCAGTAAATGAACTGGCTGCGCCATCGGCCACTACCTTTCTTATGGAGTCACGGAGAAATCTCTCCATTAATTATCCCAGAAAATCATTCTATGTGAGAATTATCGCTACCCTTAAAGTCGCGTGAGAATATAAAAAGAAGAATGGTGGCCAAGTAATTTATTAACACCAGCATTATAATGGTGCAATCTAGTTTCCAGTTCCAGGGTGGCCGCCAAATCTAAAGCTAAACCTGTATCATATGTACATATACATATTGCGGGACGTTCCGTTTCGTAACGGTCTGTGTGACCAGTGTAGGAAATCAGAGTACTGATCTAATTAAATTGCTTTGTTTACTGCAGCTTCTTAATACAAAAGTTTATAAACGTTAAGAAAGTCTGTTTTTATATATATATTTGTAACTTTCTATGCGTTGTATTGTAGCAAAAATAAATATTCTCATTTTCATTTGTCGGCCAAGACAGTCAAGGTTCCGATTAATGTTTCCCAACCCAAACTAGCGTGTTCAGGGGTCCGACCGACCTACCATCTCACTGATTGCTCTCCCACTAACGGCAGCTGGTGGGTATGTTCCAGGGCCACGCGCTGGGTGGTTCCGTGGGATCAGTGGGAGGTGTCCTGGTGAACGGTGCGGCGGCCGCGGCGGCGGCGGCGAGCCTGGGCGCGCTGTCGCTGACGCTGTCGCTAGCGCCTCCCGGGTCGCAGCCGCCCGCGCCGCTCACGCAGCATACCCTCGACCACATCAAGGTGAGCCGTCGCGCCCTTAGCACAACTCCGTCCGCGGTGTTCTCTGAGCCTGGCCATGGTCGCAGCCGCCCGCGCCGCTCACGCAGCACACCCTCGACCACATCAAGGTGTGCCACCGCGCCCTCAGCACAGCTCCGTGCGCGGTGTTCTCTGAGCCTGGCCCTGGTCGCAGCCGCCCGCGCCGCTCACACAGCACATCCTCGACGTCTCACGACCGACCACCCTAACACTCGCACTATGTCACAGGTGGCACTCCGCCAGGCGGGCTACAGCGAGGCCGGTATCAGCGAGATCAGCGCGGCGCTCGGCCTGCTCGTGAAGCACGGCGTGCTGGGCCTGGCGCTGCCCACCGCGATGCCGACCGCGCCGATGTCCGCCGCGTACTTCCCGCTGCCCACGCAGGACCCGCCCGTGTTCGGGCCTCTAGGACAGGTCCCGCTCGGTACGTGTGTTGTAAGACGTGTCTTTGACGGTTGAGATCGGGGTGACGCGGAGCTGGCGGGGCGGTGACTGCGTCGCCATTCCTACCACGGACCACGATTGCAGGGAAACGAATCGTAATGTCACTTTTGTCCATCGAATTATAAATCCTACTTTACACAAATCACACGTTCCCTTATAGTGCTATACTATCTGATAGTATCACAGGTTCCCTTCGTACCACACCACATATTACTTACAGCCTGTGAACTCTTTGAAAGGGATTCGGGTTCAGTCTTACATTCGCGTACCGCCGTCAATTACCGAAGTCTCTTTCTAACACCTCACGGACTATAATAGTATACTATGAATTCTAACAATTATTTTCTGCAAAGTGACACCTGATTCCGTCAATATTGCCCACTCACTGTGACCTTCAGCTGTTTCAAGTTCAAGTGACGTCACATAATTGTTACACGGCAAGTTGTTACATAAACTTGAGACACACTAGTGGTGATTATAAATGTATTATGTATGTATGTAACTTACAACTAGATTTACGTGAAAAAATGACTTGGCCGAAATGACGAGTACCCAAGCCAATAAATCTTTAATTATTTTTATCTGTGACAGTCCCACTCCTTATGGTACGTTCTCAGCTCTTCTATTCTATGAACTATTGCAAAGATGGAGCTTTTCTATGGTAGAATGGAATTATCGCGTGTTGACACGTATTCTCTATTTTATTTCTACGCTGTGACGTTCAATTTGCCAGTCGATTCTTTGTAGAATTAAAATGAGCGCCAAAGTTGAGTTTCTATTCTAGCGGGCATTCTATCAAATAGGACATAGAATAGAACAACTGAGAACGTAGCGTTACGCTTTTTTGAATATAAATTCCAAATTCCTGCGCACTTCATTCTCTGTCTCCATTGGCTACGCGATTGGCTCTCTACTACCAACTTCAGGCAATCATGAGGCTTCTTAATATTTCACTTTTGGACTAGTCGCGAATATTTTAAGAACTAAGTATTATTTCTTTAAGATTTTACAATTATTATTTTTTTTCTTTGCCAGTTCACGCCTGGTCCAAATCGGAACTATTTCTAGGGTTGTTCTTTTCTACATTTTTACTTATAATTGCATGCTTAGTATATTGAGGTACTATGTGTTGTATTGCTGATTTCTTAACACCATTGGCTTTACGTTGTTAATACATACTATATTTTTTTCTTCACTCTAGACTTTTTCAAAATTACCAAAGAAGCATCGCTTTACCATACCATTCTGTCGGCAATACATAACAAACCGTAGTGCTATGGACAGAATTTGTAAATTGAATTTAAAAAAAAAGTATTATTTTATTTGTGGTATTTTGTCCATGGCATGAATATAGAAAGAACAACTGTCAAGTCAAATGATAAGTAAATAATTATTTTTAATTGGATAGTTTGGCAAATATATTCTATTGAAATATTCTTCTTAAAGTCCCTTTACACTGCGCAATTTAGACGCCATGCGTTGCATTGCCGTTTCGATAACGCGTAGTAGTTATCAATAATGGATGATCGACCAACACAGTGGCGTAGCGTGGATTTTTGCCGCCCCGTTCCTCCCCCCCCCCCCCCCCCCCCCCCCCAATAATCACAAAATATCGATGAAAGTGTGTGATCATCTGTCACCATTTCAAAACGATACGATACGGCACTTTTTTTTTAATTCATCCTCCACAATCGGTATGATTTTGCAGTGTGATACGCTGCGCAGCGGGTTTTTTTAATTCACCATCTGCAATCGGCTTACTATCTTGTGCAACAGGCCTCTGCCCCAACAGTGAGGACATTAATAGGCTGATGAGATGATGTTCGATGAATCGGCATAACTTCATGATATGATATGCTGCACAGCGCGTTATTTTCCCCTCGGCCGTGTTCGTAACTGCAATCGGCATAACTTCATGATATGATATGCCGCACAGCGCGTTATTTTCCCTTCGGCCGTGTTCGTAACTGCAATCGGCATAACTTCGTGATATGATATGCCGCACAGCGCGTTATGTTCCCCTCGGCCGTGTTCGTAACTGCAATCGGCATAACTTCATGTTATGATATGCCGCACTGCGCGTTATGTTCCGTAACTGCAATCGGCATAACTTCGTGATATTATATGCCGCACAGCGCGTTATGTTCCCCTCGGCCGTGTTCGTAACTGCAATCGGCATAACTTCATGATATGATATGCCGCACAGCGCGTTATTTTCCCTTCGGCCGTGTTCGTAACTGCAATCGGCATAACTTCATGATATGATATGCCGCACAGCGCGTTATTTTCCCTTCGGCCGTGTTCGTAACTGCAATCGGCATAACTTCATGATATGATATGCCGCACAGCGCGTTATTTTCCCTTCGGCCGTGTTCGTAACTGCAATCGGCATAACTTCATGATATGATATGCCGCACAGCGCGTTATTTTCCCTTCGGCCGTGTTCGTAACTGCAATCGGCATAATTTTACGACGTGACGCGGCGCAGCGTGTTTTTCCCCATCATATAGCCCCCGCCCACATCTCCCAATGCCGCTTAGTGTCTCGCTACGCCACTGGATGGACGATCAATTAAAATGTACAGCTTTTATCGCGTTTCCACGATAAAGAATACGCGTCGTACAGGCAACGCATACGTCACTCGCCAGTCTGCAAGGGCTCTTAATCGAAGCCCGTGAATTTGCCAAACTACTCACGAGAATGCCCTTGTAAACCGTACCCTCCCTTGCGTGTGCGATCGGGTAATGATGAGTAAAAGAAACTCGTTTCGTTTTTTCAGAGAAATACCCGGGACTGGAATTTATCGATTATCTAAACTACTTTGGTCTGAGCCGCGACATGACCAAGATCCTAAAGCATTAACTGAGAAATCCCAAAATCCTAAATGTTAAAAATTAAAAGTTGTTCTTTCTCGCCATCGCCTTCCACTCAAGTTTACACCTGCGACTCGGCGCCGCCGACACCAAACTATATTTCGGTGAATAACGTTTATTTTGCACTCCAATGGAAACATGGGTATTGCTAGTGTACGTGTCGACACGTTTTCATTAGATAGATTCTATTATTATGGTCGGATATTTAAAATATAGTTGCATGTTTTGGAACGGTACCTTTGTGAGAAAATTTTGTAAAAGACACTTGTTATTTGTAACACGAAGTGACTTTGAATTCGTATAAAAACTAACAGGTAACATCGGATTTTTTTGAAATGATTCGACTACCCATAGAGCCAGCGCACACCATCGGAGTGGAGGCGCAGCGACTTACTTCGATAACAATGTAAACTAAACTTTAACGTGTTTAAAATACGATTCAAAATATCACGCGATTCGGACGGCGACAAGCTGCGCGAAGCATGCAATTGAAACCGTATTTTAGAGACTTTAAGGTTTAGTTTCGGTTGTTATCGAAGAAAGTCGCCGCTTCTCCACTCTTCTAATAAACGCTGTGCTATACTTTAGATTTCCAATCATCATCATCAGCATATTAATTTCCCCACTGTTGGGGCACAGGCCTCCCCTGCACAATAGGGTACGGGCCATGATCCACCGAGCGGGCCCAATGCTGATTGGTGGATTTCACACGTCTTCGAAAACTTCAGACATGCAGATTTCCTCACGATGTTTTCCTTCACCATTAGAGCTGTCGGTAAATGTACGTAAGTCTTCGAAAAAATCGGTACATGGCTCCCGCATGGGAGTCCGACGTCCTAGCCACTAGGCCACCGACGCTCCAGATTTCCAATAGAAGCTGTGAAATAACAGGAATGGCTAAGCTTTTACGCGAATTCAATATCACTCCGTTAGATTTTATTTTTGTTAGATTAGGAATATAATTGTTTAATTTTGATAGTTCTAATTTAGGTTAGGTAATATATCTGTGTTGATACATGTACATTCAACACGCATAGTATAATGTTGATTTTTATAAAGAAATCGGTTATTCATTTGACCAGCGCCATGCGGTGATATTACTTGTGATCTACGAACGCGTCGCGTTTACATCGAGTTACATTGGTTTTAATCATAGTTAGTTTTCACTCAAGTGAGGACCGAAATATGTTAATAATTCAGCACTTTTCACCTTAAATTCGTTATTCATGAGTGGTCACATTTGTGTCCAAATTCGCCTGGCAACCAAACATGCAGTATTTTGATATATCTCATCAAAAACATCTTTCTGTAAAAAAAGATATATTTTTTAGAGATACATACAAATTACGATATATTTGGATAGTGGTGTCGATTATAGCGTGGTCTCTAAAGCTAAAAAAAACTAATAGATACTAGATTGTGTAACAAGGAGGGTGTTACGTTTAACGATAATTGAATTTAGCGAGTGACACTCGGGAATCGGTGCCAGTAATCAACGAGCGAAGCAACGAACTTTTAATCGCATGGAATAGAAGTTACCTATAGACTTACGCGTTTAGCACACTGTCAGCAATTTTGAAACGGAATCGCACCCATAGCAATCCAGATAAACGAAAGTAGATTAGGTCTGATTCCGCTTCAATATAGTTCAACCTCTATCACAAGGACGCGACGGTACCATAGTGAGGCGGATCTAAGGCGGCGTTACAAAATTACTGTATATTTGGATAGCAGTGTAAAGATTCCATTTCTATTTGGTGAATAAACTCGTGACATTATTCCGGTCCTCGCTTGCGACAGCGTGCACTAGCATCCCCCGCGCCGCGATTACCGACCGCTCTGTTCGCAACAGCGCGAAACGTTCTAATGTAATCCACCAACCACTGGCTCCACCGCTCCCGCTCCCGTTCCCGCTCCGCTCGTCGCTGCTGCAACCGCTCGTGTCCCGCAGGCCGGGTGGCGGGCGCCACGGGCGGCGCGTTAGAGCGTTTCGCGGAGGTTGCATTCGAGGCGCTTCGCCCCTCAGCCGTGGCGCCGATCTCTCTCTCCGCGGGCGTCGGCGGCTTCCCCTCCGCGTCGCTGCTGCCGCTCTCCAAGTCGCCAACGCCGGCCGACGCCGGTGCCAAGGACTCCAAGAACGTCGAGATCGCGGAGGTCATCGTCGGGGCTATTCTTGGTGAGTGATTTTGTTTAGACCGGTTTCAGAGTCGTGCGGCCGCAAGCGGTTACGAATTTACAACAATTCAAATTTAATTCAATTCATTTATTGTATGCCCTGACTAGAAATGTAAAAACCCTCTCCATATTGCGGAATTAAATTATACTTACTATTTTTTTCACAGCGAACTCCATAACAAATTGTGAAACTCCTAATGGCGTCCTATTGACAGGGTTTTTATATTTCTTTTTTTCTGGTTGGTTAGCAGCACGTAGTAAACCCTCTTAATTACATTATAGTGAGGTGAGATGTCTATGGATAACTGTGACCTCACGATCAGATAACCCATTTGCTCGTCTACTGATATTTTCTTTGCTAATGTATCTCAATAAAACACCAGTATCCCCAACGTTATCTTACCTCCGCACATCCTCACCCTACCGCCGTCACTCGCAGGCCCCGGCGGGCGCAGCCTGGTGGAAATACAGCAGATGTCGGGCGCAAACATCCAGATCTCCAAGAAGGGCACGTTCGCGCCGGGCACGCGCAACCGCATCGTCACCATCAGCGGGACCGCCACCGCCATCTCCTCGGCCCAATACCTCATCGAGCAGAAAATACAGGAGGAGGAGCTCAAACGCACGCGCCATAACGCCATCTCGTCACTCATGCAGTAATGTACCGCGCCGCGCCCGTGAGGCTTTCCGTGTCATGCGGTTGACCGGGCTCGTGATTCGTGACACTGAAACTGCCTTTATTGTAACACGATTCATCAGAGTTACAAGCGAAACTCGAAAGCTTTGCGGCCGGTTCAGTTTGCAACTTTGATGAATCGCAGTTCGATTGAGGGTGTTATTACATACGACATAGATCGGTGGATTGATTATATAGACCGTTCAATGTCGATTATTGTTCATTTCTTTGTCCGATCTATCATCTGTCATCGATTGACAAATGATCCGACGTCGATGCGACATCGATCGCGTCCATGTAATAACACCCTTAGTGAGGTGTTCAGTGCGATGCGGTCCGTCAGTTTCGTGACACTGAAACTGCCTTTAGGATTTGCAACGCGATTCATCAACAATAGGGTATTTGTAAAGTAACTTTTACCATTAATATCTATGATGTTAGTTGAGATATCGATAAACGAATTTCGGATCCATGAGTGATCCAAGTTGTTGCAATAAATAAAATTTGTCAAGTACCCTATTGCCAACGTAACGTCTTTGTGACTGTTTCAGTGTTTCTCGATGAATCGCTGTGCAAATCCAACTATCAACGTCTCGTGTAGATTCCAAACGAGACGAAGGTAGAAACACATAACGTTATAGGACAGTGTGATCACTGATTAGCATCGCGGAGTAGTTGTTATTTTGCAATACGCGACACTGCCCTGTGTGTTAGGGCTTAGGGCCCCCGCACGGCACGATGAGACAACCGGGGAGAGACGAGGTCATAGGTCAAGCAGTTGTGAACATCTCCCTTTTTCCTATAGAGTCATCTCTATCGGATTTAAGTATAGGGACACACTATGCCGAAAATACGCGGCCGAAGTTCGTTCGTACGTAACGTAATTACCGTCGGGTGTGTCGCCGGTAACTTAAAAGCACAGCGTAACCGGGTCGAAGTTCTGTTCTGTTCTGTGGCTGACTATGGTGCCGTGTTAATAAGGTTGTCTCACAAGTACAGTGGACAACATATCAGGCTATGCCCTACAGTACTTTGTCGCTGTAGCTAATTTAACGAATTCAAAAAGTTATTGCGAAAGGGTTCCACATAGTATAGCTTGATGGGTCTTCCACTGTACAATGCTTTCGAGTCGGCCGCCGCCGGGTGCTCCCGAGTGGCCTGTTCTTTTAGGGCTCTTTCAGTGTATCGCTCACGATAAGAGGTATCAGCTTTAGTATATAAAAAATATAATAAAATTGACCAGTTCCCAGTAGTTCTGTTGACCAAACAAATGGGATTTTTATCTCACTAGTTCTGTGAATAATAAAATTACTTACACGTTATCTCTGTGGCTGAATGGTTATCACGCCACGCTGATATTAATGATGTGCGGGTTATATTCCCGCTGTGGGTTATTGTTTAAAATGAACTATGTACTTGCCAATCTATTTTTTAACTTTTTTTAAATGCATTTAATAATTTTGATACTTGTAAAATATTACAATTCAGATTACAGCTTAATAATTACGAAACAGTGAGAAAAAAATCCCATTAGTTCTGTCAACTGAGCTGTACAGCAGAACTACTGGGAAATGGTTCCTTTTTGTTCTGTTAGCGAACTAGTGAGTAAAAAAACCCATTTGTTTGGTGAACAGGACTACTGCTAAAGGAAATTACTAAAAGGGGTTATGAAAGTGTTAAAATTTTGGTTCCCAGTAGTTCTTTTGGCAGAACAAGTGGGATTTTTTTCTTACTAGTTTTGCTTCTACCCACATAATAAAAGGGAGAAGCATTTTCCAGTAGTTCTTTTGGCAGTAAAGTGGGATATTTTTTTCACTATTGAATGCCGCATACGTGAGCGAGACACTGAAACGGGCCTTACATTTAACCATTGCTGTAGTGTAGAGATAGTTCTAGTCAAACGCTGTCGAACCACAGTCGCAGCACACGCGGCCAAGCGTCCGGGAGGTCGGGATAAATAAATAATAGTAATAACGAGTGGCGCCAGTTACCTGAGTGTAGTTAAGGTTTTATGTTGTTTTGTTTTAACTTGAGGATATAAGTTAATGCAGCCTCGCTACGGGCCGGGCCGGAGCCCCGCGGCACGGAGCCCCGCGGCCCGGCCCGGCCCCTAGCGACGCATAGTTACCTATTTACAATACATAGATTTATGTATATTAATTGTATGCATGTACTATAGTGTTGAACATATTGGTATATTTTATTTGATCGTGATGACAAGTTGTTTTCCCCGCCTAGCGGGTCGTTAAGGTATAGATAATACTACGATTGTGATATATCCTATCACGGAAATTCCTATTCCATACACATATTATTTTTGTATATTGATTCACCGTGCATACATTTTTGTTTATTTACAAAGTTGATTTTCATTGTAAATGTTACCATTGATAAGTTATTTTTTTTTAGTTTATTTGACATCGTTAGAATTAGAGTTGGAAAATTTGAATTTATACGTGTACAAGTGTTGGATATTGACATAATATAGTGACACAGTCCCGTCGCGTGTTCGACCGCGGGAGCCCCACGAGCCAAATAATATTCTAACCAAAGTTGCTATTAGTGAAACTATGATACGTTCAAAAGTACAACACGGAATATTATCTTCGTTGGCATTATAATAATGGCGTTGACATGTTGTTTATTTCGTTACTGTCACTGAGACACGCGTCTTGAATCTGTTAACAGATTGTCATTCCTAATTTCTCTCGGTAAAGAATCTTTATTTTTTATACATTTATAATAATTATTATGTTTATTAGGAATGTTCCATAGTTATCGACTTCTTTCTCGGGCTAAAACTTTACAATATAAGTACAATTAAATATAAAAGTGCTTGTCCAGAATAGAATTATATATTTTAAAAATTTTAAAGCAGATTTCTATATATTAATTGAGATGACAATATAATAAATCTTATTTACAGTTACGATATAATTGAATTTATTTTAATCGCGCCATCGAGTAGGACGTTCGTTTCGTCTGTAGAGGTGTACACTGTACAGTGCATATATAATCTGTGATTGTTTTGTCGACTTTGTCAAGGTACTTCGTTCTAATTATAGAGTAGTCGAAGCCATTCACTAACTCGTCGCTGGGAAATAGTTTTAAGTTGTGTTCGTTTACCTCACAAGTGCCATCGTAGGTTCAGACCACCCGTCACTAACACTTCCTGTCAGCATACGGGCCCGCTTTGGGCGCCAGTGTCAACATACGGGCCCACGTTGGGCGCCAGTGTCAGCATACGGACCCACGTTGGGCGCCAATTGTTAACACTAACTGCAACCGAGTAAACTCGAGTGATAAGCTCCCACTAACGGCAGTACATACCTACTTATCAAAGAAGGAAATAAGTACAAATGCAATCGTTAACATAATAATTAATATTATTTCATCGGCTTAAAGATATAGTACGATAGTATGTAAGACAAGGAATTGAGATACATTTTTCTCAGCTAAAAATCTTAATTTAACTAAATACTAAATACTAAAGCACGTATTAAGACACCATAACATGGTTCTTCCGTGAAAAATGTGAAAATTAATTATAAAGGGTTGTTGTAAGTACTCCAACTGTCCAACGATATCTCGATAAATAAGTTGTGGTATTGTTACTGCTCTATTGTACATGTTATGTAGGTACCTTAACGCAGTGTAGACGCATTGAAGTAGCTAGTTATTATATATTCAATCTTTATATATACCTAGGTATCGCTGTTCGACCTCTCTGGTGTTTTTCGACTTTCTCATCTTTCTAATTATATTATATTGGGCGTAGGTACAGATATCGTCTTTGTCAATTAAATTATCGTGGTTCGTCGTCGCGATTGCGTACAATTCAACATTCAACTTTTACAATCGAAATAATTGTGGCTTCAGTGTCTTGCGCAGCCATCATAGTAGGTTGGGCTTTCTGGATAGCCGCGCGACAGACTGAAATCACCCACCAATGTCTTTGAACTGCGCTATTCTTTTTGTGTGTGGATTGTCTAGGAAATAAAACTAGGTATTTCTTTAGCAGCGGTCGCGATCGTACAGCCAGTAGGCGTGTTGGCGCAAGCCTTGCGACGCAAATCTGTGAACGTCGATTTTACAAGCTCAATTTTATTGAAACTAACTTGATTAGTCTGTACGTGTAAGTGAATCGTCAATTATTCGAAATCATTCAGTTTTGTTTCTGTTAAACCCGACAGATGGTGAAAAGTGTTGATATTAAGGCACCCCATTCTATCTCGCTCTGATCTATTGAGCACCTTTTCTGTCTCGTTCTTTTAGAACGCAGAAGGTAACTATATTTTAGTTCCGGCCTGGCTACTCGCCCTTTGGTCGAAAGATAAAGCACGGGATGTGCTAAGGGGTCAATGCTTATCACCGTTTTGCCGAGTAGAGCGTTTTCAGTTAGGGCGAGCTTTGAGTAGATATTTCCGACTTCTAGGCTACATTTCTGAGTAATCGACTTA
The DNA here is from genome assembly GCA_947369225.1 of Hofmannophila pseudospretella. Lineage (NCBI taxonomy): Eukaryota > Metazoa > Arthropoda > Insecta > Lepidoptera > Oecophoridae > Hofmannophila > Hofmannophila pseudospretella. The sequence goes on along the minus strand of OX376330.1, from coordinate 12,842,275 downwards.
CCTCTGTTGTTGTTTGGGCTGTTCTTTACAGTGCCTACGGCGGACACTCCGGCTAGTGTTTAGTTCTTCGTAGAGATAACCGCAGGGTTTAAAGATTCGCCGAAAAGAGCGTTAACTTGTAAGATATCCAACCACAGCTCGCGATTGAGAGATATATAGGTAAACGTTAATGTTGCACGACTCTAATTGGATATCGCATACTGCCGCGACAAGATTGTATTCTATGTGATGAGAGCCTTAATTTGAAGCGTTACAGAGCAGGATTTTTGCTTCCTTTTTTCTATTGTTATCTTCAATACTAGCTGCACCCTTAGCTACACTGTAAAGAACACTTTAAAAATAGTTATCAGTGGAATTCTAGTTATAATTATCATGTTTAAATAAAATAAAAAACAATATAATGGGTATGTATAGATAATTTTAAAAACTACTGGAAAAAAATGTTAATGTTGTTATACTGAAGTTGTTACAATATTTGAGAGTATATTAACGTGAATACAAAATAATAATTTTAGTGCGGTAACACTGTCTTGAGTAATTATCGCGTGGAAAGATAATAAATAGTGCAATGTCGTCCCGAATATTTTGAGAAAACGATTTAATTCAGTGCGAGTCACCCCGACAATATCGCCGGCTCTCAAAACGTTTTTATACTTAATCCGCCATTATCTTGTATTGTCTCTCATTCCGCGATGTATCGCTAGGAAGATAAATTACCAGGTTTTAATGAGACGTTAATTTTAAAGGCATTTTGTGCAATCGATACGGACATGCTTCTTGAAGGCCGGGGTTAAAGTCGGGGCGATAAAGACAAGGTTTAATATACTGTTTCTGTGATACTGACAAATATGCACGCACGTGGGCCCCGCCCACTCCCGCGCCGCACCCGCATCGCACCCCGCACCGCGTCGCGCTAGTCCGCCCGCTACCGCCCGCCGCCCGCTCATCCCATGCAACTCAAGTAGTCTAGTGTAGGACCACTTTGTGAAAGTTAAACGAGGGGTTTACAGGTGTAACCGAACCTTAGAAATGATCCCACTTCTGATGTTACAGGAATATTAATATTAGAAGATCCTACTCCTTGTTTTATAGAGGATTTATATCCAATTACAAGGCCGTTTAGGTTCACTACCCTGTCAGCGGTTACACCTATGCAAGTAGCCACGGCCCCACGTTGGGCGCCAAACGAGGCGACCCCCCGCTGGGCGCCATAAGTGGCACTCTAGAGAAAGACGAAAGAACGACATTAGAGAACGGTATAAACACGTGGAGATAATAAAAAACGAGGTGTCGGTAACAGGTTGTGTCAAATTCACCTAATTTAGTCATCATTCGGTAGATTCACCATAGCGGGCGTCTAAGTCAGTTCTTAATGTGTGTAGCGTACCTACATGTAGTCAGTCGGCCAATGGCGAGCCAGCCGCGCGCTCGCCCGCCAATCACCATCCGCCGCCGGTAGCGCCGACACTTCCGCACTCGTCGATACTTTAACGCTGTTACGATAAGGTTTCAATGTTGTAGGCTAAGGTAGCTAGTTGTCATTCTTCATTCAAACTAACGGTGAGGTTAAGTTCTGAAGGTAGAGGGACGGGCGACTCTGTGCCCGAGCGTCTCGTCCTCCTTTTAATTTTAATAGCTAAATGTTGTTGAATTTGTTGATAGAGTGGTTTATTGTAATTACTGTAGGTAGTATAGTCGGTATACACGAGGTGGCAGCCGTTGGGTGCGCTAGGCTAGAGTAAGGTTCGATACTGTGTATAGGAAAATGGCTGTGCGTTCAAGTAGAACTCAACATTAAGACATCACCATAACGCTCGGTTCGGAAGGGCGCGAATTGCACACGGCCACCGCGCCGCCGCCGGCCTGCGCGGGGATCGCATCGCTCGCTCGCTCGCTCGCTGGCGGCGCCCGCGCACGGCAGGAGCGGCGCGCGTCGAGCTCACTATCTGTATATAATTGCATAACATTGTTTCATTTACGTTCTCCTTGCTCATTGTCATCAATTTAAGACTGAGGAATCAACTTGCGCATATTGACATCGTCACGAAGCGTCCCAAACGGTAGGGAATAATTGTAATATATTAATTGTTTATCATTCAAATTCACACTCGGTTTCATGGAGTCTGTCCGCAAGGATCGGAGTGGTCGTGTGCGATTCCCGCGGTACACTCGCGGCTTTATGAATAACTTGTAAGGGATTTGGATTTGTGGCCAGTTTACGGAACCCGTTGCGTCAGGTCGGTCCTGCGAGTGTACAGTGTGACAGAGCCGCTCCGCCGCCGGTCCCGTGTCCGCACCCGTATCCGCGGCAGGCGCGGAGCGGCGAGCGCACCGAAGTGTGAAGCCGTCAGTCGTGTCTCATCACCTTTACACATGTTGAGATTGATATGTATGTTATACTAATTCTATTGAATTATATTATAACTTGTTGCGTATTATAAGTATGTATAGACAGATCGCTCGGTGCGCTGTATATGTTGATAACATTCGTTGCTGTACAGTTTCAATGATGGATTTTTATTTTTTATTAAACGATTTTTGTTAACTTGGTTTACGAAACGGGTCTGCAATGTTACGTACGTGAAAAAATAATCTTAATTAAGTTTTGAAATGCAAAAATGAAATAAAAATGTTGAATACTTTTTGAATTTAAACTTCGGTATATGTTAGTCAATGTTAATTATTTAGTTGTATTTTCTAATGAAGTGTTATTTTGCAATGTTACAAGATAAGTGGAAGGGAAATGGAAGGTTACAATGTCTTAGTGTTAAAAGCTCGAAAACCAATTAAAAGGTACCTTGAACATTGTCTATATTATATTAACATTAAATAAATGCGAAAAATAATATTATATCGTTTTAATTACTAGCATCATCCTGACCTCGACATACACACTGATTTTTATTTACTAGCATCATCCTGACCTCGACATACACACTGATTTTTATTTACTAGCATCATCCTGACCTCTACATACACACTGATTTTTATTTACTAGCATCATCCTGACCTCGACATAAACACTGATTTTTATTTACTAGCATCATCCTGACCTCTACATAAACACTGATTTTTATTTACTAGCATCATCCTGACCTCTACATAAACACTGATTTTTATTTACTAGCATCATCCTGACCTCGACATAAACACTGATTTTTATTTACTAGCATCATCCTGACCTCTACATAAACACTGATTTTTATTTACTAGCATCATCCTGACCTCGACATAAACACTGATTTTTATTTACTAGCATCATCCTGACCTCGACATAAACACTGATTTTTATTTACTAGCATCATCCTGACCTCGACATAAACACTGATTTTTATTTACTAGCATCATCCTGACCTCGACATAAACACTGATTTTTATTTACTAGCATCATCCTGACCTCTACATAAACACTGATTACCAAAGTCTACCACTTAATAGAGAGTGTGCCAAATGAAACGGCCATTCGAGCTGATTAGAGAAGAACAGAGAGAACACTTTAAGACTACCTACATGAGAGGTGTTTGTTTGTTTGTAGTCTCTTTATTGTACACAGAAAATAAAAACATTAAAATATGTACAAAGGCGGGCTTATCCCATAGGGATCTCTTCCAGCCAACCTTAACCTTTTTCGTGTTTTTATATCTTCTTCCTAATTGTATTCCTCATGGATGAGGCCTGATCAACCTGAAAAACCGAAGTGTGGCTAGGACCGAGAACATCCCTTATAGGAGGTCCGGGTTCGAAACAATCCTGGCTGTAGTAGCAGTGCTTGTCAATGTACAGTGGAAGACACATCAGGCTATACTCGCCATCAAGCTATACAGGGTTCCCCTGTCGTAATAAGTTTTTATGATTCAGTTAAATAACTTAACGCGACAAAGTATTAATATGTCTTCCACTGTACCAATGACTTTTTCGAAGACTTAATACGTTTACCGACAGCTTTAGGATAACATCGTGAGGAAGGAAAAATGCTTACTGAAAGCATTGAAATCCGCGAAACAGTATTACACCGGCGGATCATGGCCGCCCTTGTAAGGCCTGTGCCCCAACAGTAGGGACGTTGTTCCGTCCTCTACGCCTCGATAAGTTGCTATTAAGCCTTTAGCACACTGCAGCGATTTTGAAACAATACGTATCGAACCCATAGGAAAATGGGTTTGGTCCGATTCCGTTTCAAAATTGCTTACATTTAGTAGAAGTTTGAATATTTACAAACCCCCATCTCACCATTGTGGAGATCCCCTTACTTTTTCTTAGTCATCATCAGGTCCTTGAGGTTCCGGATGTGAGAAGGGCTCCATGGTTTAAAACATTTGAGCTCAAACTCGAACCCTCTAGCTATTACCGTTCCAGAGATCCCATCTGATATCAAAGATACAGTATCTTAGATACTCCAAGATCTTGGAAACCACTGATCCAATTTTTATCAGAAATTCTACAAAATAAGCTATTAAATTAAAAAAAACCTGGTCCAAATTGGATCATCCGTTGTCAAGTTATAAGGCCACAGACAAACAAACGCGTCAAACTTATCCCTCCCTCGATCGGTCGGGGGTGGAAAACCTAAAAGCGCTGTGTCGATGGATATCGAGGATTTGGAAAACAACCTGCAGTCATAGTGGACGACGACGTTCTACTCGAGATCCCGGAGACACCCTGCCCAGCTGTGGAATGCAAATAGGTTTGTTGATTCATAGAATGGAAGCATTAGAAGCAAAGATCCGTTATTCTGAGACTACGGATTCACTTAATGTAGCGCTACTAGTTCGATTTCTATGCAGTCTCGGGTTCGACTCCCGTTCCATATCTAGATAGAACGAGTTCTGTTTACGGTCGAAGGTGATGAAAGAAAGCGACATCTAAAATACGAGGGAGAGGCGAATATTTGATTAGTAATCAAACAATCATTTGTGTTTCGACCATAATTCTATAATCCACCGGTGTACCGATGTAAGCATGAATTCCAACTCCGAATCTTCTAAGTTTTGTAACTTAGAAGATTAAGAAAAACAATCAATGTTAGGCGTGTAACTTATATTTAATTAATGTATTAAAGACTTCTCTTACAAAATAAAGTACATGAGATTCATACAAAATAAATGGGCGTAGGTACGTAAGGAATGTACGAGTTAAACAATATATCTAAATTACAAACGAAATATACATAGAAATGCAACTACACTATAAAGGTACAAATTAACCGAAATGTCATGTTTTCTATTAAGATGTTGAGTTCAACAGTTAAACAAGCTACCGTATGAAGTCAATCGAATCCATTAGACACGCAGTTTTTATAAAATACAATTAAATTTATTTTTGTTAAGTACAGTATTTCGTTAACGCTCATTATATAAAAAAACTGTTGAACACTAATGGTCGCTGATAAAAAAGTTCTGAATAGTAAAATTAGTCTTTGTATACCCTGACCAGAAACAAACAGAAAAGGAGTTTTATAAAACTACCATTAGCGCCCTCTTGACAGGGTTTTTTAGTTTCTGGTCAGGGTTTGGATTATTGTCACTAATTATCCTTAGTATTAAATTCCTTAGTTTATGTGTAAAAATAGTCCAGGCATCTAAATCCTGTATGTATGACGTCTTTAGGTAAAGTTATTGCTTTATTCTACTCTCAAACAATAGAGATCTTTGTGAAGAAAGCTTGGTATGCATTCTACCAACATTCTACATAATATTAGCTGCCGTGAATGAAGTTACAATTATTTGCTTAAATTGTAGACTTTTCTAATTCTACCGGTCAATACTACAATGGCTTACTTCTCTAGTCGGTTAGCATAATCTATTTTTAAAGGTAACCATTACTTGAATTTTTAGTACGTTCACACAATATACATTCAAGTAGAATAATTTGGCTCGAATTAATAAGCAATCAATATCTTTGGATGTCAAAATGTCTTATCAGATTCTATGTTAGCTACTAAAATATCAGCTATGAAACTATTTCATACTGTGGTACGTGAGGTTCATAATTAAAACCGTTGTAATGAGTGAAACTTAAGCTCCTTGTGCCTGGTCCGTCAGCAAACGGTGTCAGCTCGTGCAAGAGTGATGTAAAACTGGGTCTCTCGTCAGGGTCCACCTGCCAGCACTGCAGACACAGCTGGAACAGTTCATCGCCGACGTACGATGGTTGCGATGGCCGCATGCCTCTCAGCACTCGAGCGGCGACATCTTTGTTTGCAGAATGGGAGTATGGAGTTGCTCCTAGTGTCAACGCTTCCCACATTAAACATCCGAAAGACCAAATATCCGCCTTAGGGTTAAACCTTGACTGCCGGAGCATTTCATGAGACGTCCATCTAGTGTACTCCGGAGTTTCGTGCAAGGGTCTGATGTGAGACAGGCCATACCCCGACACTTTAGCGACGCCGCCCTCGGCAAGAGCAATATTTCGGCAAGCTAACCTTTTATGAATAATCTTTTTACTGTGTAAATACTCCATGCCGCGCGCGATATCGACGCAAATCTGTAGTACCCTGTTCTCAGTGACCAGACAGAACTTATTGTTCTGTAGATCTCTTTGCCTGCTGTGAAGCAGCATTTCTTTCAAGGTTTGCTTCGTGTCTTGTAAAACAACAAATAAAGTAGTATTAGTCTCACAAATTCCAATAAGAGAGATCACATTGTCATGTTCACTTGACTTTATCAATAAGTCTAATTCCTGTAACATCAGCTTTCTGTCCGGTCTGTCTAATTCCCTATCAGGCACCACCTGGACCAGGCCAGGAGTTTGAGCTCCGTGCTGCTGAATCTTTCCTTTCGTAAATTTACCATAGCTGCCTAAACCAACCACACAGGAAATGTCAATATCTATGAGATTCCTTGGTATGTTCCATAGTTTTCGTTTCAAATTTCCATAGTAGTCCACTCTTTCTTCCTCGTCTTGTAGGAAACCAGAGTTTTCAATTTCAATACATGGCTCACTAAGGCTTAATGGCATCGACTGAGAGCCTCTCTGTAACCGGACCATTTGAATCTTTTTCCTGAGGATAATAAGTAAACCAATGCCAATCAGTAATAAAACAACTCCAATAGCAATAGCGGCCCCGAGCGCCATCACCATTGGAGACACTTCCTCGGGTTCATTTATATTTAGAATTATCTTCTTCGTAGACTCTGCATATCTAATCTTCTTCACATGATTCTTTTCACTAACAACACCCAGAGACACATCTATATCATTAGTCAAAGGTAAAGGAGCATTATAAAATCCATTGTAAGTACTTCGGTCTCCAATAACAAAGTCATGTTTAATATCTTCAGGGTCTAGTTCTGCTGTAATGTAGTAAGGAACACCCTGCTCCTCAGCATAAGTGTAGTTTCCAAGAGTCTCAATGATAAATCCCTGCTGATACAGCTCTATAGAGACAACAATTCTATACATAGACACAGGACCATTTACATTTTTAGCTTCTGGAATGTGCACCATCATTTTGTCACCTTTTCTCTCCCTGATTTCAATATCAGGGGGACTTGGATCAGGTGTACCAATTACAGTTTCAGCCTTAGTGGTCGTATTGGGTCCTTCCTCATCGAAGTGTGTTGCAGCAATACTTATTGTGTACATAGAACCTGGTTGCAAGTTTAGAAATTCCATTTGGAAAGTGTCATTGGAGACTCCCAACTCTTGGGGCAGTAAAGTGATATCTGTATAAGTTTTTTCTACAGTAGCTCGTAAGACATAGCCTGTGATAAGGGAATATGCTTGCGGGGCCGTCCAATTCACCCTGATGGTAGTTTCAGTAACATTAATGACTTGAAAAGACGCCGGCGGTCCTGGAGCTGTCACGTCTGTGTCGTATACACTGGTAACGTTAAGTCCTCCGCACTTTTGAGTCTCATTCTTAGGGCATGGTGTGTCACACGTCTCCAATGGTAGCCGCAGCTGGCCGGCCCGATTGCCGCAGAAACACGACTCGTTCCCAATAAAAGCGTACTTGTAGTAAACTTGCTCGCAAGCCGACAAGCACACGTCTACCGACTGGCCGGTGTGAGTGTTCAGTAGATTCTCGACATTGAACAAATAACAGCCGACGTAGTCGCCGCGCTCGCCTGTGCCTATGTTTATACACAAGTAGATTACCGCCAATGTGCAGAACAGCGGCATTCCCATTGTTAATCTTGGTAGGTATGTATGTTGATTGAGTCATGCAAGGATAAGTTTGTCGTTAACGCCCGTCACACATTTTCGCTGTTCTCTGAGGAAATTTCACAGAAATATAATCCAAGAATTACATGGCGCACTTCAACTATGTAAATCAATATTATATAAAGCTGTAAAATTTGTAATAACTTCCCAATAAGAAAGTTTGAAATCGATTAGACAAAATCGTAAACCGCGTTGCTTTGCTTTTGTCCGTTGACACTAGGAGTGCGTTCCAAAACCAGTTGATATTAATCACGGCGACAATATTACATGTTCCATTGCTTGTATCAAATAAAAGTTTTATAATTTTCAGCTGTTAACGCAGTAATGGAAAACGGATAATTGTCAACGTGAATTATTTCAACTGGTTATGAAACGCTCTCTAGTTGACTGACACTTTCACTGACATTGACTTCTGTCAATGTCAATTCTCACAGCATTCGTCATGCAAAACTTGAACGTTCGTGTATTTAATTTTTTTAAAGGCATTTATGGACTATCCACATAACGACGACGACGGTGACGAGACGGCGGCGCACGGAGGTTGACTTCAATATAAAATAGTATCTGTGGAGACTATACCATACACCTTATAATATCACGTCGACCTTCGTCCTCCGCCCATCCAAACGCCGCCAGCGGACAGCTAGACAGCAAGCCTACGCACGGTCATTTCTGCGTCACAAACGAATTTGTGATTTGCTAAGGTGATTAAGCTCCTGTCCCCTATTCCAAGCCTTAAATTGAGATGGCAACTCTGTTGTCCGTCGGCTGGCAACACGAACAGCGCCCCCTACCTGCATATTTCCGCAACTCCCCGCCTCCTCCCACCACGTTCGATCCAAGCAGCCGTGTGCCGGTGGCACGATAGCCTCATTGGCGTTCTGTGTCTTGAGGAAGCAACACGTACAGAAATTGTTGCACCGTACCGTTGAAAATTTTAATTTTATTTAAAATATATATAATTATTTCTTAAAAAACGCGGACGATTCCAATATTGAAATCGTTGGAAACGGTGCAACAATTAAGACTAAGAAGAAAAAGCCCCCGATACGTCGCACTGAGTCTGACTATTCATCAGATTTTTTGCCGAGCGACGAGCGTAGGTGAATTCTTCGCCATCGCCGAAACCATTACGCAGGTTAGAGTAAGTAGTAAGTGAACTGGCCGCTTCGGTGAGTACAATAAACTACAAGAGTCAAAACCCAGTTTTTACTAATGAAGATTGTGAATCCGATGTCCTATCCATTCTCGCGCTCGAGTCTTTAGAAACCCCTATTAGGTACGCTGAAAGAAAATACCCAAAATACCGGTTTTAATTTTTAACCACTAGGTACCCTCAAATTAACTAGTTACCCTCGTCGAATCGTCAGATACGAAAACCACAGACGCGCACGCGAGTATTTTGTGCAAATTGCCCCGCTTTAATACAGTCGATTGATTGATATCAAGTAAGGTACGCTGACGCTCAGAAATCTTATCTGACGAGTGCAGGGTTTTATAGATTTAGAAAGTAACGGCATGGTAAAAAGGTTCGATCGTAATAAAACGTTCGCCACAACAGAAAAACGCTAGCAGCTGCTTCTCATGCCCTTATAATCCAAATTGAGAAACTTCAGGAAGGCTTTCAAGCCTTGCTTCCATGGAAGCAAGGCTCCCAAAAACTTATGACAACTCATGACGTCATGAGCAAAATTAATGAAGGTTTTGGAGGTAAATATACAAAAACACTTCTTAATTTACTTCAAATAGGTTTTTAGAGTGCGTAACTTAAAACGGCGGCATCGATAAGGTTTACCTGTAACCACTTCTGCGCTAGGAGGTTCTAGCAAGCAAGCTTCGGTGCAAAGAATTTCCCAAGCTGAACTGAGGAGGACGTACAATACTAGTCACTTCCGTGTAACGTCCGGATCTTCTATACTAACTCGGCGAATAACGCACCCTTTGCGCAAGGACGAAAGCGTAAATCGGATCCTATTCGTACCAGCCATGGTGAAATTTGTTATTATTAATAAAGTATTGTATTGAAAAGTACTCCTAAAACCATCAGGATAAGCGATCCCAAAGACGTTACGACTGAGTATCCCACCTTTCAAGCAGGCAAACTAATAAAATATATTTAGGTAGACCGATGAAGGAAGTGGGGAGCCCCAGACCTGTTGTTAAAATGTATATCCGGATCAAAATTCAATTTTTCATAAAACTTCCATTGATTCATCCGTCCCGTGTAGTATTGAAGAAACTATGGTAGTGGACGATGCAAGGTGTGTAAGAACCTGCACCAACAACTCCCAGTTTTGTCTCGAGCATATTTCTCGTTCCAAAAGCTATTTGCTCAATGCGTCCAGTACCTATTCAATCTGAACCGATTGAACAATTTTGTTTACACAAGCAAATTTTGCTTAACCAACATGTTCAGGGTTCCCGACTTCCTTGAACCAAACAATTGGCTAATAAAACTGGACCTCCATAATGCGTTCTTTTACGTGCCTATAAAACCTGTCCACCCCAGGTTCCTGAGTGTGATTTTTTGTCATCGTCTATGACAAATGACATGCCTACCTTTCGGCCTGTCACCTGCACCGAAGGTATTTGCCTCTCTGACTAATTATTGGCAAAGATTATCAGGAAAAGAGGTATCAGAACACTGGTTTACCTGGAGTACTTCTGTTTAGTACATCGGGGTCGGAAAACATTGAAACGTTTTGTAAACTACGCAGTCACTCTTTTCCAATACTTGAGTTTGGCGATACATTTCCAAGTCTGTACTAGACTCACAGCGCTCTTTACGTTCCTGATAATTATTAATATTATTATAATCTTTATTACACATAGACAAAATACAAAAAATACTTATTAAACTAAAAAATAAAATATGTATAAATGGTGTAGCATAACTCGTTTCGAGTTTTCTCCCTGTTAACCATCGAGATAGAGAAAGGTGATAGGTGAATTCAGTGGAGTCTTTGGGACAACAGGAAGTCTCTGCCAGTCAGCAAGATTCGAAATATTCTGCAGAAATCTCGCAAGTTGTTGACCAATTAGGGCAGGTACAGTCATTTCTAGGCCTGTGTAACTTTTCAAGCTTCGTTGATCCAAGAGGTCGCTTTAATACCAAACCACTTCTGTCATAGGAATGTACCAGAATGTTATTCCTGTCCTCAAATGGTGATCAGCTCATGCTCACATCGATTCTCCTCTGCATTTGCCAGCATCCAAGGTATTCTTGACAGCAGACGCTTGTACTCAGGGGTGGGGTGCTCAATTGAACGACATGAAGCTGTCAGGACCGTGGCAGTATCAACAGATGAGCTTGCACCCGAATATTCTAGAGATGATGGCGATAGACAGGGTAATTCTTTCCCAGGGAACTTACATGGCCGAGAGATCCCTGCAGATACTGTCGGACAACCGGACAGTTATATCCTATCTTCGGAACGAAGGAGGAACGAATGGAAGTAACACCAATCGAGTATTGAGATATTTACTAGACCAACTTCAGATTTACAAGACGATAACTTACATTCCTGGCCGTTACAATACTACAGCGGATCGACTGTCCAGATCTCTCACTTAGACAGAGTGGCTCGAGTTACAAATTACTAGAGAAAGTGACTTGTCAAATCTTTCAAGTGTGGGGAACACCAGAAATCGAATTGTTTGCTTCGCACCGAGCTCATGTGGTCCCAAGGTACGTATCTCTGGATCAGACCAATCTCCAAGTGATGTTCGTGAAAGAATTCAGTTGGAACTGTAGTTATCACATTGCATCGATTTATCCACCTCCGAATCTTGTGCTGTATTATTGCTACGTACCACGTGTCCTAGCACATTTGAACAAGGCTGAAGGAATCTACTTGATGGTGGTTCCAGAACGGACGAAGGTGTTTTGGCGCAGCGACGTGAGGAACCGCTCTCTAGCTCCACCAATCGAGCTGATCAACCTTTGACAGGTAATGACTAATGATAGACATACAGACACGAAAACCTCCCGCGGATGTGAAGCGACCTTGGAAGTTTGGCGGATACGGTGTGGAGTTCCATGAAAGATACATGAGATAATCACCGTAGGCTTTTACTGTCAAGCAGTTGGAGAAACTCTCCCTTGCAGTCATATAAACCAGCCTGGGTTAGGTGGTGCACTTGGGTTAAAATGAATAACATGGGATTTATTTTTGACTGACTTACATCTAAAGGAAAAGTTGTCACTTAACTCAATTGCACTACGTAAATCAGTCATTTCCACCTTTTGTCCTACGCAATCTCCTCTCAGCTGTCATATTATTGTTAAACAAACATTAGTTAATAGCTATTGGTTTGAGTAAACCTGAACCTCATAAATTGCCTATTTGGGATATTTCGATCCTCTGTGAACATATGATAAACAAAGACCCAGGAAGTAACAGCTTATTTGAAATTTCTAAAAGGTGTATTATTGCTATTATGTTCTGGTCGCAGAGTTCATGATTTATCACTTGAAAATAAATTCTACCCACTGTTCAATTAATAATGATCAGGTAATTTTCTGGCCGGTATTTGGATTCAAGACCGAGACAGCTACTCATCGTCAGTCTGGATGGAGATTGCTTGCTTGCCAATCTAATAAAAATATTGATCCTGTTTACTGGATAAAAGAATTAATTTCTGTATCAACAACTAGACGAGGCAATTTAGACAATCTTTTTATTTCAACCTCTGGAGTAGTTAAATCGGCTTCACGTACCATCATCGGTGGATGGGTAAAGGCGGTTCTTAGAGGAATAGAGACTTCCCCAGTTAGTCAGAGGTCAGCGGTGGCATCTGCCAACTGGCTAGATAATCATAACATAAATGATATTGTCTCGTGGAAATTGAAAGAACGCTGCCATTTCCCACAAGTTTTATAGAAAAGAAATATTGTCTAATAATCCTGGACATAGTTTCAATCCATTGTCTGACTGCTTTCAATCTATTTGATTTAATACCTACTATCAAGTTCTATACTATCATATATTGATAGGTACTATATTTATGTACATAATTTATATTTATCTACCTAATTACTTATATTGTGATCATGTGCATGTTTCTACTGATCATTTATTTGTAAAATAAAACTAATTTATAGGTATATAATTCTTTATTATCTTTATTAACATTGATACAAATCACATTGGCGTTCCATTCATCAGCAGCCGATATCAAACACTTCTCAATTTAAGGCTTGGAATAGGGGACAGGAGCTTAATTGGAAAATTTTACCTAAAAATAAAATTTAGATTAAGCTACTTACCCTATTCCAAGCCTGGTTTCTATTGCTGTCTGCTTTAACTTACCTTTTGTTTATTTACATTTTGTTGTGGTGTTACTTTTTTACATTATGTAGGTAGGATTTAGATAAGTTTAAATTTTCAGGTAAGTAGTTATTTTTTAGGTAGGATTTAGATAAGTTTACATTTTCAGGTAAGTAGTTATCTAGGTACCTGAGCAGCGGGAAGCCTTAATCCCACCTTGTGTCCTCCTGGTGTCGTGCATAACTTGAAACACACCACAACATCTCAAACAGCTACGGTCACTGCCTACTGTTTACTTTCGCCACCAGTACATTCCATACTGTGGCTTATCCGATTCGCACTCAAGGGTCGATCGGATAGACAAAAGCAATAAAATAAATTGAAATCCAATGAGGCTATCGTGCCACCGGCACACGGCTGCTTGGATCGAACGTGGTGGGAGGAGGCGGGGAGTTGCGGAAATATGCAGGTAGGGGGCGCTGTTCGTGTTGCCAGCCGACGGACAACAGAGTTGCCATCTCAATTTAAGGCTTGGAATAGGGTAAGTAGCTTAATCTAAATTTTATTTTTAGGTAAAATTTTCCAATTTGACATCAATATTATGGAAAATTGCTAGACTGTACATAATAAAAACAAAATTGACGATCCGACATAGTTTTCTCTCAAAAAGAATGGCATCATTCCGAACGCCAAATTTAGAGATGCTAGTGAGAATTATATTTTCATTTAGATTTAGTTTTAGCCACTTTAGCTTCGGCGGCTACAGAATCGACGCCAATGACATTTAAAAACCGTGACGTGTAAATCGGCCCAAATGTGATTGATGTTTTTTTTATTTCGTATATTTGTTGACAGTTTAATTTGAAATGAAAACGTTAAAAACGGAAAATAGGAAAAAATACAAACAAATGTAAACAGTTAGTAAAAACAGTGATTATATTGGAATTTCGCATCAAAACTGACAAAAATGTCTACTAGATCTGGAAAACGTAAGTTTTAGCTCAACTATCCAAATTCCTATATAACTGAGAACCTATTTTTGTGTAATCTTGGGCGTTGCGTTGGTTTTCCAGGGATCCACAGTTCCTTTCAAGAAGACGCGGTTAAATCTGAAGCTGAATTTGTTCTCAAGAGTAAAAGGAAGACCCGGAGTAAAAATCTGAAGGAAAATACGATTCAATTGGACGTCACTCTTCCAAAGTCGAAGAAACGTAATAATTACGTGAGTTACCCCACAGAGGACGATCATATTGGTGATGCAGTCTCTGCAGACATCACAGAAGGTAAAAACTCTCGCAAATTACGTAGGAATACGCTCAAAGAGCAGAATGCTATCGAGCCAGCTTCAGAAACATTGAATACTGACGTCGAGAGTAAGAAAAGGGGGCGGTTAACGCGCCGTACTAAGAAAATCTCTGAGAATGTGGAAGATACCCTAGAAAATGTCAAGAGTGATGTGGTGATTGTTCCGAATGGAAAGTTGAAAGGTAAAAAAAATAAAAAGAAGAAATCTAAAAGTTTAGAACCAGAGCAGGAAGCAGAAACTGAAGTCGAGGAAGCAAAAGTTACAAAGAAAAAAACAAAAAAGAAGCAGAAAGGAAAGCGTTTAAGTTCAATGATAATTGAAGATATTCAGCCGGTAGACATAAAGAATATATGGAACAAAAGTAATACATCTATAGATTCATTTCACAGTGCTGCAGGCAGCCCTTTGCGATACAACTCCAATATTAATAAAGAACTTGTTATTGAAAAACCAGAGCCAATAATTTCTAAATATGTGACTACAACCTTTGAGGAAATTGGCCCAACTGAAGAAGCGTCAACAGTGTTGAACAACTCAATAGATAAAGAAACAAAAAAGATTAAGAATTCAAGCTTAACTAATACAACTTTTGATAAAAATATACAAGTTACATCGCAAGATCTTAACTCTACATTTGATAAAATTGATGTCGGGAATACTGAAAAATTAAACACTTCTTTGGAAAATGAACCTAAGGCAAGACAATCTACTTCTGGTGAAGTGAAAGTAGATATTACAGACACTTTAAATGGTACTTGTGACAAGTCTAGTAGGTTACACACAACAATATCTCTTAACTCTACATATGATAAAGAATCTGAGAACAAAGTATCAGAATCTCTAAATGGCACTTTTGAAAATAAATCTGGAAAAAAATCTAATACTATCTCACTTAACTCTACATATGACAAAGTAACAGAAAATAAAGAAGCAGAGATACTAAACGGCACCTTTGAAATTAAATCCAGCATAGGATCTCTCGACTCTACATGTGACAAAGAAACAGAACACAAACTTGACACCACGTTTGACAAAACACAAAGCAAGTCTAACTCTCTCAAATCGTCTCTAATCAGTTCTGATGGCACAGTCAACTTGACATACGACAAATCTACTGACAACTCTCGAATAAGCATCACCAGTGATGACTCAAGGACTGAAAACATAGTCAACATGACTCCGTTACTTATCGAGAGCAGTATAGAAGAGTCACAACTATTTGAAACATCTAATAGTACTAAAAAGTCCTCTGTATCAAAAAGCCCAGATGTAGCTCCAACAAATACTTCAACAACCGATGATTCTAATAACCCCAAAGCCATACCACCTATGACACGGGAAGGTACATTTACCAAAGAAGGCCCTGAAGTCATCGAGTCATCAAAACGTAAAATCTCCACTGAGAAGACGCCAACCAAGCGCAGGTCTTTGCCATCCCCTGGTTGCACCCCATTCCACACAACTCGAAGCTCTAAGAATGAAAAGAGTATCTTGAATGTGGCACAGTCTATCGAGAAGTCAACCAGAAGGTCTTCATTGGCCGAAGTAGTAGCAAGACAAACCAAAGTCATGTTCTGCAGCCCCGTCAACAACCCAGCCTTAGTGATGCAGCAGAAGAGGAAAGTCATCAAGTCGAGTTTGAAAGGATCTAATAAGAGCTTCATTTTTGATGAAAGTGGTAAGGATTTATGATTTTTTTAATATTATTTTAAACATCCTGGGGTAACCTAGTATGACTTCTATGCATTGGAAGTTAATTTCCCCAATTCTATGGTCAACAATGGCTAATGCTAAACTGCGGCGTACAGCGACGGATCGAATCCATCTCTGAACCATTGTGGTGGACCTGTATCATACAAGCAGTAATTAATATTATGAATAAAAAATTTGACTTTGAATTTGCAGAGTTTATTTAAAACAAAAGCATTAGTAATGTCTTGCACATTACCACTGTTAACCACTCCATCATCATTAAATTCAATAGTATTTTTTGCTTTCCCAACTCAATTTTGTTCAAACAATTTTCTACTTCCTAACCATGCTGTGTTTACACGTTAAGGGTTACGACCTAGCTCATAACTTTATATTGATTTTTCTGTAATTTATCTGGTTGTAATCTGTTGTGTTTACCTAATAAATAAATTCATCATCATCAGCAGCCCACTCTAGTCCACTACTGGACATAGTGACATCCCAGGGTGCGCCATTAAGCCCGATCTTTGGCTCTTCTCATCCAGTCGTTGCCAGCCACCTTGCACAGATCGTCACTCCATCTAGCAAGGGGGTGTTCCACACTACGTTTGCCCAAACGCGGTCTCCACTCCAGAACTCGTCTACTCCAGCGGTTGTCGGTTCTGTGACAGACGTGACTGGCCCACTGCTACTTCAGCTTGCTAATCTTATGAGCTATGTCGATAACTTTTGTTCTATGCCGGATCTCCTCATGTCGTGTAGATGTCGGGTAGTGGTAGATCCTAAAGTGAAGGATCGCCTGGGGTGGTACCACCCTCTTATCTATTTCTGCCGTGAAGCAGAGATGCTTGCATTTCTGTGTTTCGGTTTGAAGGGTAAGAGAGCCAGCGTAATTTCCGGCACATGAGGCACTCCATCTTAGTCCTCAAGGTTAGCAGCGCATCAAAAACCCTCTAATATTATAATATTAATACAGTGAGGTGAGATGTCTATGGGCGACGGTGACCACTTACCATCAGGTGGCCCGTTGGCTCGTCTGCTCTCCTTATTTAATAAAAAAAAAAAAAAAAAAAAAAATGTCTGATTCGATCCAGCAGAGATACTCCGAGCATAGCTCTTTCCATAGCACGCTGAGCGACTTTCAATTTGTGTAACCAGTCGCACCGTCAGTGTCCACGTTTCGGCTCCGTAGGTAACCACTCCAACTACGCTAAAATGCCTGTGCTAGAAATTTACCAAAGGTGGGTTCGACTTGCGTCGCAGTCTCTGTGCCCTTGAGCCATTGTCTATTTGTAATGGAATTGTAATGACTTATTTTTAAATATTTATTTAAGTATGCCTAGCATGCGAATCATAAATAAAATTGGTTAATATTTTTTATATTTTTTTAATATTTATTTATTTGTCAGCTTCAGAGCATATCACATTACCTTAACACACATACATTATATTAAAAATGAAATACCTATAAAACTTAATTTCAGTGTCCAAGCCCCCTCCCCGGCCGGGCGTGCGCAAGCGCTCGTTCACGCAGGGCGACGCCGAGGACCAGCGGGCGAAGCGCACGCGGCTCGCTGACGACTTGCAGCTCTCTGTGGCTCGCCTGTCGCGTCCCAGGACCTCCAGCGCTGTTGGTAACTATCTAAGAAACTATACTGTTCCACTGCTAGGCAAATACCTCATTCTACCTTTATCTCATGCCAGCCCTATCTACTTCAGCTCTTTAATAGGTGAGTCCACACCGCCTGAGCTGCCTCATGAGGCAGATTTTTGTCTGAACTCTGCCTTGAGAGTGAGGACCCGGCTCATGTCTAGGCCAGATTCGACGCCTGCAACATTTACAGTATAGACTCCAGTGGCGTAGTTTTTTTTATTCAATAAGGATATTACGGTTCTCAAAATCTCTATTTAGCACGGGCCATACCATGCTGTGAAAGAATCATAATAAGGACCCTGGATTGGATTAGGAGGATCGGAGGTAGGAGGCAGAGGGGGAATGATAAGATTGGTTTCGGGTGATTCCCTTATTGATTTGATGCTTGTACCCATAGGGCACATCATCAGTATCTACCACCTGTAAAAATTGTGTAAAAGAGTGACTAAAATATTTAGCATACATACGAAAGTCAGTCTGCCGTTTTTTCTCACATATCAACACTTTCCAGCGAAACTCCCCGAACCGACCACGCCATCTAAGAAGCCAGCCACACCTTCCAAGACCAAGTCGGAGACCAAAACCTCGCGCACGAAGTTGCCCAACTTCGCGGCGCTGCACCAGCGGCGCTTCGACAAGATGGAGTCGTTGGACGAGTGCCAGGAGCGGAAGGCTAAGAGGGCGAGGCAGCTGTTGACCCCCACGGGGGGCGTTGCTGTGTTGGAGAGAAGCAGTCCCAGAGGTGAGATCCAGGGTAACTTTCCACCAAAGCGGTGCAAGGAAGCAGAGCGATGAGCGAGGAAAAATCCACCAGTAGGATTGCTTCATTTGTGCGACGCTAGGTAAATGAAGCAATCCTTTTGGTGGATTTTTTCCTCGCCTACCGCTACGCTTCCTTGCTCAGCTTTGGTGGAAAGGCAGCCTTAAGCCAGTGGTGGATCAGGGGGGTAAGGGGTATTTTTTTTTCTTTTGGTAGTCGAAAAGGTAACACCCAAAAATGCCTTTTCTTTCTCTCTTGTAAAGAATTATTGTATTGAATTATTACTAATAATTGTTACCTACTAGGTAGAAACGACGCGTTTTGTGCGACTACTAGGAAATAGAATATCTGTATTGTATGTTAGATATAAGATCTGACATGTTATTTAATAATTTGTAATCTTTTTCAACTATGTAGAGCATTAAGGACCACTTATGAATCTAAATGCGGAAACAGGATCTCAACAACCTAACCCTAACCCTGTCCAAGACGCCATTGGTAGTTTTATAATGTATTATGAATATGGCGAAAGTTTCTATATACCTACATTCGATCAAGTATTTATGTATCACCTCGTCATATCATCCCATGTGCTGATAACTCGACCCAAGGTGCTTATTATCACAGTATAAGTGTTCGCCGCCCAGTTTAAGCATCATATAAACACTATCTAATCTCGGACGGACTCTCAGCCTGCCTTAATGAAAATAACGTTGATTATTTTACGGAAATATGAGAAAATGCTGACATTAAGTGGTAACTTTTCATACACCTATGCCAAATCCTAATGACAATTTCAGTAAAGGCGGATTTGCAATTTCTACTCTTGCAGATTAGCATTATTCAGCCCCCAAAAGTGATTCAAAAATAAATCTTTCATGGGTTTTCTTATTAATTTCTTTCTGCAATCCACAGCTTGCTTTAGATTTAGAGCTATAAAGTTAATGGGATTGATTATATTATTTTAAATTAATTACTATAATAATAAATTGTAGTATTATAGAAGTTATTGAGGAGCTCGTAGCCTAGTTGCGAGCATGGTCCGAAAGTGATCATGCAGGTTACGACGTTGGTGCGGTCGGTACCTGGATGGGTGACCGCTAGTGGCATATTTCATCTGAGCTCGTCCGTGCCTCGGAAAGCACTTTAAGCAGGTCGGTCCCGGTTGCTGTCGTTCGACAGCAGTCGTTAAGCCATGTCAGAGGCCTACGGGCGGCCTAAACAACTCTGACAAATAGGTTGGCCACTAACCATACGATAAGTAAGTAAGTAAGTATAGAAGTTATTAAACATAGCCAAAATTTAAACTATTGGTTTGTAATAGGGTATTTGACTAGTTTTTTTTATTGCATCAATCACCTTACATGACATCCTGAAGATGGATCTGAAATCCGTTTACCGATATCTCAATTAACATCAGCTATATTAATGGTTGAAGTTAGTAGTGGGGGGTTGCTCTGTCCCTTTCTAGAAAAACAGTCCTTATTTAGCCAAGGACCTGCTTGTATGGCGCTACATAACAGTGACGTCACCATTATCTATAGTCGTCTCTTTCTACCGTCTGATTTTTGATTGCCTGTAGTTATATTATTTTTAAACGGATTTTAATTCTGTTTTCACATTTGACCATTAATTTATGTCTATTTTTTTTATTTTTATGAAATGTATTTATTATTTCATACTTGTCAAATACCCATTCATCAATACTCATACTCATACCATTTATTGCTTTTCATGTGTCACAATTGGTCTTAAAAATATATCTTATATGTTCATACATAAAACCCTGAGTAGGGCACCGCAATATAAAATAAGAGATTATAATATTATGTATTATGCCTTTTTGTTACATTATAATTAATTTATAAGTAATAGAAACTTACATGTCAAATTTAAAAAAAAAGCTAAAGTACAGTAAGCTACGTGAGAAGAGCTTAGTCAAAAAGGCCGCCCTTTAGCGCGCCAAATAAGCATAATACATAATATATAAACATATAAATACTAATATATATATAAATTATAATAGTAATAAATGCTAACGGGATAAATTGAATTAAATGTCATTATAAGTTATACATAATTGATTTCATAGTTAAGTATTGGTTTTATCATCAAAAAACTCCTGCAGTGAATAGAAACATGTTAAGAAGATATAACTTTAATCTTTTATTGAATATCGAGTCTTTTAATTCAATGATTTGTGAAAATCATCATGCATGAAGAAACTTATTTATCAATTCTGAATCTGCTGTAATCGTATATCAATTTTGGCTATTACGTGAATCGGTTATTTTTATGTCATGAATTCAAGATTCATGATTACAGTAACTGTTGTCCAATTTTATCTTTCATGATGACTGATAGTGAACATAATACACACTAGAAATACGATTATTTCGCTCCAATTCAAATGTTATCATGTGATTCTATCTGCGCGATATAAAATAAATGGTGTATTTTCAAAATAATTTGTGTAATTTCCTGTATTATTATTATTAGGTATTCTTGTCTGCAGCAATAAGCTGAGTTGAGGCCCTTTTCACAACAACAGCAGACCATCAGACATGATTTAGATATGTTTACCTTTGACTACATAATTATTTTATTATAATTATAACTGTTTCGGTCATTGCTATTACTACCCTCCATGTGTTGTTTTACCATGGGACATAGATCCTATTCGTCACTCATCATCATCAGCCCATGTCGTCCCACTGCAGGGTATAAGCCTCCTCTCTTTTGTGCCACCCTATACGATCCTGTGCTAGTCGCATCCAGGTCTTCGGTGCGACTTTGGTGATGTCATCCGCCCATCTAGCTGCTGGACGACCTAGTCCTCTTTTCCCCGACCTTGGCCACCATTCAGTGAGGGCTCTGGTCTACCGGCCATCACCACGTCTAACCAAGTGTCCCGCCCATCTTCACTCTATGTTCTAGTCATAGTTACCAGTAATTTTGTTGTTTTTTTACCTGACCAGCAATCTAACATTAAATCTCGTAACAATGTAATAAAAAATCTAAAACCTAAAATCATGCGTGATTCTGGCTTGTTCCACATGAAAATATTTGACGACAGACTAAAATTACTTTTTGTTACACATGTTAAAAATGGGCCTATTTATCGACTGAAAACTGTGCGGGAAGTGCCACATTCCCTCAGTATGCGGGTATAATTAGGAATAACCACGATAGGAAGTATTCAACAACCAAGTCGCTGCCTATTATACCGTACTTAAAAAACTGTACCTTCTAATCGAAATATTTTATATAAGTACTTAACCAAAAAACGTGTCTATCTCGTGCGGGAAGACCACTTGTCGCACTCATGTGGATACACGCTCGTGTTGCAAAATAACATTCATAGCGACAATTTTGTCCTTCCCGCACTACTTAACAATCTACTATAATCACTACTTACCACTTATTTATGCACACTCATGCTATATTTATATTCCAGGGATCACTATCAACCCACTGAAACCCGAAAAGGAACCCAATACATCCACAAAGGAAACAAAAAAGTCCGTAACTGCTTCGGAACCAGCCCTACCCACCCTGGAATCTCTCCGACCGGGCTACACTCGCTTTGGCTTCAAAATGAACATCGGCTTCAATCCGTTCAGCATCCCTAGCAAAATCGAATCGAAGCCAAAGGAAAGTAAACCGAAGAGAATCCCAAGACAGGCCACACTGCCATCGCTCACAGGAACGACTGTAAGGAAAGAGGTGGCAAAGCAAACGGTGATGAGAGAGAAGTCCTTTACGTCCCTCTCTAGCAAGAGAGATGTGAAAAGGAAGGAGAATAGAACTATCATTAAAGGAGTCAGAACGAATAGACGGTTTGAGCTCCAAATGAAGATGAGAGAGATCAATTAGAAGCAGGTAAAAAAAGTAACATTTGATTAATTGTATAGTTATAATGGTTTTAGAAGTACAAAGAATCATTATTGGCTTTAACGCTCTCGGGGGAACATCTAATGCTGGGCATATGTGGCAATGTTCTGTAAAATATCGCGTTCCTCCCCAATTTGTGACCTGAAGATTATAACAGGAAAATAAATACTCAAAACTCTGCGACAGATCCTTACACCCTGAATATTCTTTGTGTGTAAGGATGTAACTGATACGGGAATCTGGGATATGTTACGAATGCTGCAGAGCAGGTATTCTAACAACTTCATAGGTAGGTGGTGTTCTGAGTTGAATCTACAACCACAGTCATAAAAGGCGGACTTCCCGCCAACTGAGCTATAGTTACAGGACTTGCAGCTTAACCCTTGATACGGCTGAAACGGTGCATTTTTTTTTGTAATGAAATTGATTAATTTTGTAATATTGCAATAATTCTAGTTTTATTAATCTCTTTTATTGATCAGCTATGGTTGCGCCAAAACTTGATTGGTAACTAACATTATGGTGTTTTATCCGCATGCTTCGACCGGAGATGGTCCAATAGAGAACAACTTAATACACTATGACCTCATGTGAGAATTCTATATCATTGATTTAAAAACAGTCCAGGGTACCTACTGAGTACTAAATACGTATCTGAATACCTAAGGCACAGCGTTCGTTAGAAGAGGCCATTATTGAAACTAAACCGGTGCGTCGGTGGCACAGTGGCTAGGACACCGGACTCCCATGCGGGAGGTCCGGGTTCGAAACCGTGCAGTGCCATGTACCAATGAGTTTTTCGTATTTATCGAAGACTTACCTACTTACTTACATTTAACGGTGAAGGAAAACATCGCAAGGAAACTTGTACACTGAGATGACCAGTGTGTAAATGGGGTAGGCACAAAAGATCCTCAAGGGTCGAAGTGCCGCTGGGATTATTCCCGGCCCCCTATTATAAGATAAGATTTAAGAAGCCTTAAAATTTCTAATATTGAGTTCGAATGGCATATCTGGGAATCCGCACTTCGCACCGCTTGCCGCCGTCCGCGTCGCTTGATATTAGCACGTCATTTCAGTTTACAATATTATCGAAGTAAGTCGCCGCGCTTTATCTAATTGTGGTTCAACAAAGCTTTCATGCTGGCCGAAAGCGCAGTTCCATAAAATGTTGCAGCTAAATTTCAAGCATCCGTTTCAAACAATTAAAATCTTTAATCTTTCCACGTAAGAGTGAGTTTTTGTTGTCTCTCTCTCAACTATCGTTGTCCTTGTCTTGTGGTTAGTGGCAAATCTATTGTCAGTTATTCAGGCCGCCCGGAGGCTTCCTACATGGCCTATAACGACAGCTGTCGCGACAGCCGGGGCCGACAATTTAACGTGCTCTCCGAGACGCGGCGTCGTGTTATACCACACCAGTTATTATTGTACAGCATAAAAATTGGTAGCTGGTGGAGTTATTCTTTGTTACCCAGTATTAACTTGGGGCACTGTATTTTTATTGTATTATGTTTTACGTGCCATCTTGTTTGTATAAGATAATTAGCTTGTAACTAACCCTTAAATCATGTTAACACTTTGAGAACAGATTAAATTAAATATTCTTGTATATATTTTTTATTTTACTAATTTCATTTCGACTATACCTTGACCAGGAAAATAAAAAAATCTCGCCATAAATTGTATTTTTTTACCAATGGCGCCCTCTTGACAGGGTTTATATTCCTGGTTAGGTTATACAAAAATTTTTTTGGGATGTTATACGTATACCTAGATCGGTAATGAGTAAAGAACCTTGCAAGTTGCTTGAAAAGAATTAGTGGTCAAGTGCAGACTTATTCTCTTAATGTAACGTTTTCCATAAACCTTGCACACCTACTACCTCTTTCTCGATATCATTTCCTCTGTCCGAAGGTTGCCTGGAAGAGATTGCTCTTAGTTAGTTTTATATTTGTGCGATAAAGTGTATTTTACTTTATTGTAACCTGAGAGACAGTTGAATAAGAATAAGTTTATTTGTGCGGTAAGTCCATTAATTACGTGAGGCATTTTTTAGGATTTTGTAACCCCCCCTCCCCACCTGGTGAGATTTTCCTCAACTCCCAATCTCACGTGAGATTTTTTTAAATATGTGTTTTGATTATGAACGCGTTGGATTATAAAAAAATAAAAAAACAAGAACACAATTTATTCTATTATCTTTATTTAAGACTAGCAAAGACTAGTAGTTGAGATCCCCCCAAGGTGAGATTGAGTAAGATTTAGCTTGACCCCCTCCCCCCCTTGAACACCTCACGTAATTAATGGACGCCCCCTAACATGACAAAGTAAGAACTTAAGCATAGGTTATATTAAACTAAATAAAATTAGGAGCAAAAGGTAAACGTAGAGATTACCTTGTCTCGAGTTTGGGTACCAAAAAAGAAAAGAAACAACAGCTTGTCTACAATCAGATTTATTTATTTTCAACATAGAAGCAGCATGGTAATTATCAGTATCACAACTCATGGTCCCGGCACAGTATAATTTAATACAGCAGACATTCCACTCAAAAAATACCTCATCGAATGTTGGTGCATGAATACATTGATTAAAAAGTTGTATAGTGCACAATTACCTATTAAGTGTTTATGGTATATGGCGCGTCACCATTCGTACAAATTAATATTCCGTACATTTCGATTACTTTATTAGCGATTAGTACAAAATATTATTTAAGTAATTTACAGTAATGGTCGATGGTCTACTGTCGAAGTTATACTGTGCTCGGGGCCGTTTGTTTCATCATAAACCGTACATCCGAATCACTGCAGTCCACGTATTGTCCCAATTTCTATAACATATCACCACTTTTGTTAACATTTTACCTCGCCGTAATACTGTCTAATAATATTTTAAAAATTGTCTGACAAAGTAGTACTTATTACTATAATTCACAGCTGTTAGAATATAACTATCTACAATTTTAAACTGCAACAAAAAACCTATTTAATTTTTTTTTGAAAAAGGGAATTTGTGCAGGATTTTTCCACCCGATTGGTCCTCGCCTCCAGAGACCTCAGGCCTCAGGTTATCTTCATAGAATCATACCCATTTCGGTTCAAGTGTGTGCGTGCGCCATTGCTATGCCCTACTACATAAAATCTCATCTGGTCTCGCCTCAATAGATCAGATGAAATTTTATGTAGTAGTGTGTAGCGATGGCACACACACTAAAACTGAAACGAGTATGTTTCTATGAATGACCTTTCCTCTCTTTTTTACTATGCCTCAGGGCTGGCACGTACAGTCAACCACAGGTCCTACCCAAAACGTTGAGATTTAATCGAAGGTTTTTGACAGATGGTATACTTTAGCTAGTGGTTGACTGTACCTCGCACAGAGACGTGATATAGTAAGGTAACGCGGCCAGCGTCCAGTTATGGATTGGAAGGGACTGTTCGGTTATTAAGCATATTTTTAGTAATAAGCTTGTGTGTGACATACACTGGGTGCCACATGACGGACAGCGGCGCCGAGGCAGGCCCAGGCGTAGGTGGACGATATCGACCACTTACAAAAGGGATGGTATAAGGACGCCGAGGATATGGAAAAATGGAAAGCAGGAGGGGAGGCCTTTGCCCAGCAGTGGGACAGTCTATAGGCTATTAAAAAAGCTTGTGTACATTTATGTACAGGAAACATTCTATACTTAATTCATAACTCTTAGAATATAACTATTATATCTACATTTTAAATCTCGGAGACTGAGCTTTAAACCTAACAATGAGCAGAGCAAAAATATTTTCAAACAGCTTTTGGAAGCAGGAAGCCAATTCTCGCAGAGTTCGACACACAAAAGTCGAGCGACGAGACGACAAGACGTTCGTAGGTCTTGCTCACATTACATGTGAGCGAATGAGATAGGAGTAATGTCGAATTCGACATTCCACCTGCGAGAATCGCCTTCCAGGAGTTAATGCTTGTCGATGTTTCATACATTCCCTATGTACAGTGTCTATTGTTCAGTATCACGGCGAGTAAACCCATCTGCTTATTAATTAATTTTACACATACATGAAAAAAAAACACTTGTACTGTTATATTAAAATACATCTTCATCATTCTTCATGGAGATCTCAATACATTGTAAGGAAAATAAATATCTCACTCAAAGAAATGCTTGTACAATACTAGGTTCATCAAAAAAGGTCTTGCAAGAAAAATTAACTAAAATTTTGCTACTATTTAAATAAGAAAGTTAATAGGTCTGGCAAGATTTTTTTAGGATAATACACAACACAACACCGCTTTAGCAGTTTTTTTTTAAACTTCCAAACACCCATGAATGCTAGGCCTTTTTAAATGAACCCTACAGATATAAAATATACTTATTTCAGCTTTGAACCATGGTATCTAGTGTGATGGTATTCGTAAATAACTGGAGACAAAGACCCTCGATTCACATGACTTTTTTTTTCTTAGAAGCAAAACAACATCCAATGTTGAATCATAGATATATGTGTAGAAGTTTGAGTTTTTAATTATAAATATATCTCACGTAATTTCCGGCACATGAGGCAATCTATCTTAGTCCTCAAAGGTTAGCAGCGCATTAAAAACTCTCTAATATTAATACGGTGAGGTGAGGTGTCTATGGGCGACGGTGACTACTTAACATAAGCTTGACAAGTTAACAGAGAATATCTGTAATTAAAGATGGCGATAATTACAATATAAACGAGTCTAAAACTTTAAGCAGTTGACAGCACATTCTCTACTAAGTTGCCAAGATTTTTTTTAAATTCTCAAATGAACCGACGGTCTCTGTCATAGAGGAAGAAAACGTTTGTGTCTCAAAAGTTATAATTGACCATTACTGTACAGTCCGACAAGTTTATTAACTGCAGTAGATATATTTAATAATACTTTGGCATCGATTCTGGGGTGTCACTCGCTAAACGAAACGTCACTGTGTGATCTATCATATGAGTCGCGAGACAGTTTAATTTAGTTTTAACTCTAAGTTTAGTGGCCACCCAGGAATCGACGCCTTTCTATCACTATAGTATTTCGTTACTCTAAGCTTACTACAGATTTTGGCAATTTTACAAATCAATGCAGCAATAAGTTTGTAAGTACTTCATTTCACTTTTTTTTTTCTCTCTAACAGTGAAATAAAACAACTGAATACAACAAGCTGGACAAAAGATTCTCATTGTATATTTCAGCAGATATGTAGCATTTTTTCCTCAATAACAAAAATACCGCTTCTTAGTGCTTAGTTTAGTTTTAAGTTAATAAAATAATTCTACATAGATTTCTCACTATATTACAAGTTCAAATATAAATATTTGCTCAGGCACCTAATAAATAGCTATCATGGAACCTTATTAAGTGGAGCCAGCTGCGCACACGCCCGAGGAACTAGCAAGATGTCACTTGATGTTCATTAAAGATGGCGGCTGAAATACTAATTATAACTTTGTTATCTTATAGAAATAAATAGAAATAGAATTACATTTATTGCCAAATACATTATAATTATAACCAATCTTATGTGTTACAGAGACGTTACACGAACGCAACTTTTTGAACTGTATAACAACGCTGTAAAGTTCACAACTGATCGGCGTAAAATATATAAGCAACGTGGAGCAGGCGCGACGTGTTGTTACTGATAATTAATAGTGAACTTTATCGGCGTTCGCATACGGTTCAAATTCGAACGTCGCGTTCGTGTCTCGTCTGCACCACGTCTTTTTAACATGAGAGTGTCAATTCATATGCCATATTTATTGAGTTTATTTCAGTAAGCCAACTTGCTTGTTCTGAACTCGAAAGCGTATGCGACACTAACTCCTAGACTAAAGCTAGAGTAGCACGGAAAAGGTATTTAAAACTATTAAATTTACTAAATCACACAATATTTGCTTCCGAAAGTAAGAGTTCTCAACACAAGTAAAATGTGAACGTCTTAACACTTACCCGCTACGGGGAAACAAGATTACATAAATTACAACTTTATCTTACAAGTCTTATTTACAACAAACATTATTTGTTTTTACATTAAAAAAAAACTCCTCAGTAGCCAACCCCGAAGTCGAAATCTTTCAGTCATCTAGACTGGTCTCTACCCGCGTGTCTCTAAGCTAGAAGGAAACAAGTACAAATAACTTATAAAAGAAAAATAATACTCCAGAAAACAAGATAAAGTGTACCACCATCTCCAATTTTGAATATGACGTATTTTTATTTAGATTTTTTTAAAATTTGAAACTGATTTTTTTAACGCCATTCTAGGTTCGAAATCGGAGTGTCAGGTATTACAATACAAGGTAGGTACAATAGTAATTTATGTAGGAGTTAACATCACACAAAAATATTTCCATCTGAGATAATAATTCCATTATTTTGTATAATTGGATCTCACGTTCACACATTCATGCCAAAATTCACACCGCAATTATTTAAATATTATTTTGCCACAAACATTTTTCGCACGCGATTAAGGGCAAGAACGAATCGCTACACTATTCATTTATGTTTTATAAAATCTTATATCAATAATTTTCTATGTAAGTTATCAATTGCTTTTATGCAAAACAGGCAGATCTTCGATTATACGTCCGCAGTATTGGATTCTCAAGAATTCTATTCTCTTATAAGTTAAGTTATTTCACGTTAAATACCATACCAATTTGTCAGATTTTGTGATGTGTGTATTCTTACAATATCCTGGGTATACCGCAGTGTCAACCTGTCGGGTTAGTGCAGTTTAATGCTGACTGTCTGTTTGTCTGTAGCATCATAACCACTGATCGGTGTAGGTAGGGCTGTTTGGGGTCAAAGACCTCAAAAGCTAGATTAGTGCTAGGTTAGTATGGACATCTGTAGACGTCAGAGTGAAGCGAATTTATAATTCAATAGAATTTCGTCGTCTATTTCATTTCTTTCAAGTATGTCTAAATCCGGGTTTCTTTAGTAGTCTTCTAGTCTTCTTTTAAATTCCGAAAATCCCGGGATTTTTTAATATATATTTTTTTAATGGCATGTCCATAGTATGATGATCGCAAGTTGGATTTACCAAAAGTAGCTCTATCTACAGTGATTTTTTCAATTCCGGAAATCCCGGAATTATCCAAATATGATTTATAACAAAACCGTATCCATATCATGACCACAGCTTGCAAGTACCAAAAACAGCCCTACCTACTCCGATCGCTATACATAACTCAACAACCAATTTTGTTGAGAATGTTCTCCTCAGCCATGTCTGATAAAAATTGAATCAGGGGAGATCTTGGAGTATTGTTTGATGTCAGATTGGATTTGTGAAACGGTAACAGTTAGATGGTTCGAATTATAACTCAAATGTTTAGGACCATGCCTTTCCCGCATTGGAATCTTGAGGACCTGACGATGACCAGGAAAAAGTAAGAGGATTTCCACAATAAGTCGGGAGTTTCCTTTTTAATTTAGAGTTATTTAATCAACAGTCAAAAGCTTGGCCAATGTGGGTAGTTGATCTATTGTTAACACCAGAATAATGGACGTCCTCGCTGATTAACTCCCCAGACGACGTAACTAGCAGTTTCAGGCATCATTCATTTGCCTACGTAATAATAACATCTGTATTGACCTCTAACAGGCGACTTTGTATCGATAACTAAACAAATCCAGTTTCAAAAATCCAACTCCATATAATTTCTGACTGAGGAGTCAAAATTGAAAGTTTTTGGAAAACTTTCAAGTATATACCCTGACCAGAAAAATAAAACCCTTGTCACGAGCGCCACTGGTAGTTTTATAATCTGTGTTATGGAGGAACGGAATGAAGACATAGTTTCATTTATTTCCGAAATATGGCGACGGTTTTTATATTTCTGGTCAAGCTTTAACTCTTTAAATGCAATAGGTCAATACTGAGATTAGGGTTTCGTACATCAGTAGGTAAAAAGGGAACCCTTATAGAATCACATTGTTGTTTGTCTGTCCGATACGACCGTGTTTGGCAGGAATTTTTTGTATTGTATAGGCCACAACACAACCAACTGCAAAATTGTTAGTTGATGCATAGTTCCGTTTGATTTGAAAGCTGGAGATACGCATTTTCCTGTCGCTATAAACTTTCTCCCTTTTCCCAACTTGTCTGCCGTTACGCGTTGAGTCACGAATGACGTGCATTATTATCAGACACTAGACAAACCGAATTGCGATCCGTCTGGTGTTAATGTTTGTTGTAGTCCATTATGTGTTATCAATAAAACCTAATTTTACGTCAACTATTTAGTTCACGTTAGATATAGTTAGATACTTTTAGGTACAAACTAACACGGTCACAATAAAAAATAATTAATTAAAAATCTGTTTTTTTACACGTTGGCAAAGGCAATTGTTATTTTCAAGAAAGTAAACATTTGGTCTGATAATTAATATGAATTTAGTACATGTATAAAAAATGATTTTTTTGGGTTTTGTACCATAATGGTAAAAAAGAAACCCTTATGGTGAGACTTCTGTGGCCGTCCGTCTGTATGTCATAGCTGTTTTTCTCAAAACTACTGGAGCTATAGATTTGAAATTTGGCACAGTTGTAGAACTTGCCTGCCCGCATATAAATGCTAATGCATATAATAATCTAAGTAAAAGAAACATTGAAATAATTTCATTTTTATTGAAAATGGGGTCCAAAATGGGGGTCGAAATCTGAAAGTGGGGTGTCATATAAAAGGGCTTTGTTTGCACATTACAAAAATATTTTTTATTTTATTTTATATGCTATAGTATTTGATTTATGGCCAAAAATTTACGAAAAATAACCGTTCCCCTCCCTTATCTCCGAAGTTTGCGAGCTGAAAAATCTAAAATAATTCTGACTCATAGATACCAGCTATATTTTACAGGAAAAATAAAATAAAGCTTCAAAAATTTTAAAAAAATTACATTTTTATTTTTTAACTAGAAATAATCTGAATTCATTGGTAGTTATGTATGCCAGGAAAAATAAAAAAGTCTAAAGATTTATGATTTTTGAGAAAAAAATATTAAAATGATATTTTTTCAAGACGAAAAATATTTCATTTGAGAATGGAACCCTCGGTGCGCGAATCCGACTCACACTTCGCCGTTTTTTTTAATAATCCGATCCATTACATAAGTAAGAAAACTGACAAGATAACAGGTAATATTGTTATAACAGCATTAAATATAAAAATCCAAGTGTTTCGCTTCGAAAGAATGTGGATTTTCATTAGGTACAAATTACATTATGTTTATAATATGGAGATTGGAGACCAGATATTTTAGCTCTATCTACCTCAACATCGCGTTGGTAAACATTGATATATTATGGGTAAGTACCTACTTTTATATCAGTGGTAAATACCGTAGGAAAAACCCCGACAACATTTTATTAACCGATATATAATATAAACAACAATATATGATAGATAATTAATTATTTACGAGTCATAAAAGACAAGTTTCAGATAGGCGGGCAAGAGGCGAATGGACGAGTTTATTTTCTTTTTAATTTTTACTATCTTTTTTTTTACTATCAATGACTATGATTAATGGGGTTTGAAATGGCGCCATAGCGTGCTATGGTTTTCAAGTCGTATGTAATAAATAAATGGAACAAAAATATTAGTAAAGTAAAAGTTTTTATTTAAACTAAACCCGCATTTGACCTCGATCTCGCCTGATGGTAAGCGACGATGAGGTCGACGATGGAGCATGCGGGTCCAGTAAATGCCTATTCACTCTGGCCTTGAAGATCCCAAGGTTGTAGGTTTCGGGAAACACAGACGCCGGCAGGCTGTTCCATTCCATTCAAGTAAAGTCAGTGTGTAACTTTAAATTCGAATAACTCAAGATACTTGATTTTTGAACTAATTTGAATTTGTAATTCTACTAGGTTGACATAAAGTGGAAGGTCACAGTCATTACGATGTCCTCGGAGGCAGGTTAGACCGGTATCGAAGTTGTTTTGGTGACGACATAAGATTCTAGGGGCTTCTGAACTCTGCCACTGGCATTTCCAGAAGATACAGACTAGGTAGTTGAAACTGCTAGTGTTGAGGAGATATCGTCAGCAACTTTTAGGTAACCTGTGTCGTCAGCATATTACCCACTGTTGAGGTAGCTTGGCCCAAGATCATTGATGAAAAACATTCCTTAGAATTTTTATTTATTATCATGCTGGGTATGTTACTTAAATTTATTAGAAGTGGTTGAAATATTTTTACGTTTCCTATACAGACGGTATACAGAAAAGGGTTGATTCATAGCACAGTCGGTTAGTTAGAGCATTTCCACGGATCGGTAAGGTTGTAAGTTCAAATCCTGTTCGCGGATGTTTTTCCTCAGAAAGAAAGATCAGGGCGCTTTTTTCATCTATCAAAGTCCTACTAGCATCTCATACATTATCTTATGATTGGAGGCCGGGAATAACCCCAGCGCCACTTCGACCCTTGAGGATCTTTTGTGCCTACCCCATTTTACACACTGGTCATCTCAGTGTGCAGGTTTCCTCACGATGTTTTCCTTCACAGTTAGAGCAGTCGGTAAATATACGTAAGTCTTTGAAAAATACGTAAAACTCATTGGTACATGGCACTGCATGGTTTCGAACACGGACCTCCCGCATGGGAGTCCGGTGTCCTAGCCACTGTGCCAACGACGCTCACATCTTATACCTATGCCATGTGGTGTAACAATCAAATTAGAATACCTCAGCTGTTCTTACTAGGCGACAAAGGAATATTTAGAAGATCTGATCTGAAATTATGATCAGGCCTCCGTCAGTTAATGTGAAGAACCTATAAAACGAATTCAAGGTGTCAAAACCAATGAATACAGGCCATTTTGCCAGAACATTACATCCGGTGTCAACTGGCCTTGGAGCATCACGATTAAGCAAATAGGTTTTCATGGAAACCATTTTTTATCTACACCGGGTATTTTTTGCAGAATTTTTTTGTTTACAATTTTGTTAAGTATTCTGAGTGCCTCCTAACAACTAGCTAACATGTAAATTTTGTGATCTTGACATTTTCCAATGATTATTATTCGTGTCTTGGACATTCTCCGATTTGGGTGTCTGAATATTAGTATATAGTAAAGAAAGAAAAACATTGCATACATTATTAAACTTAAAAAAAAAGGTAATAAAAAAAAACAATGCAACATTAAAAAGACACATGCTCAGCATGTGCTGCGGTCCGACCGGTACGGCAGAACCACGGCGCTGGTTATCAGCTGTGCCAGGGCGAAGGCATCGCGGGCGAAACGGCAGTCAGGGACGAAAACAAAAAATATTATTAGTATATAGTATTTATTTGTATATAATATTTATGTATTATATTATATGCCTGCGTTACATTTTCAGGATATTTTGGCCGCAAACAATCTCTAACGTTAACCTGTGGGCTATGGCGCGTGAAAAACCCTTATCTGAACAGATCCGCCGTAGGAAATGGTTGTGGATAGGGCACACCTTACGTCGCCCAAATAGCATCGCCTACGCCTCCTTGAACTGGCAACCAACAGGAGGATCTCGCAAACGGGGCAGACCCAGGGCTACATGGAAACGTAGTCTTCAAAAAGACCTGGATGCGGCTAAAATATCCTGGGAAACCATAGAGTCTGCGGCATCGGACAGAGCGCGGTGGAAGAATATTGTCTCAGCCCTATGCACCACTAGGTGCTCTAGGACCTGAAGAAGAAGAAGAGATATTATATTTATGTTCGTATGCATATAGGTGTACACTTCGCCTGCCTTGATATGAATGAAATTGTCGTTTTATGGGGTTTGCTGGAAGAGATCTCTCTTAGAGATAAGTCACGCCCTTTGTGTTTCACATGTTTTTGTATAAGTTTGTATTATATTGTGTACAATAAAGAGTTAATAACTATTTTACGACTGACATTTCCCGACGAATCGAAACTTTGATGTGTAAGGGTCATTCAAGAGGCATTTTATTCTCAGAGTTCTATGCGCTTTTCTGCCATTCCGATCTTGGAATGCCTTTTCAATATCCCCGTTCGATTCGCTCTAATTCTCTCCCAACAAATAAAACTAGCTGTCGCTTTGAAGAGCACGTGATAACACTCGTAAATCCGTTAAGCCGTTTAGACAAAACACGTTTCATTTTAATTAAGAACCTACATAATTATGACAGAGTACGGATTTTCTCGCTGAAACATTCATAAAGTAAAAAGTTTTAAGCTTTGCGTGGCTGTGGGCGAAGACAGCCCACGCAGTCCCTAACGAGAGCTATATGAACCTACATAAGTAAACTATCTATGTAATAACTTCGTGTCTAACTAATACTTGTAATAATAAAGTTGTCACAAGTTTCACTTAATATATGAGGAGCTCGTAGCCTAGTTGCGAGCACGGTCCGAAAGTGATCGTGCAGGTTAAGCGACGTTGGCGCGGTCGGTACCTGGATGGGTGACCGCTAGTGGCATATTTCATCTGAGTTCCTCCGTGCCTCGGAAAGCACGTTAAGCAGTCGGTCCCGGTTGTTGTCGTTCGACAGCAGTCGTTAAGCCATGTCAGAGGCCTACGGGCGGCCTGTACAACTCTGACAAATAGGTTGGCCACTGACCATACGATAAGCAAGCAAGCAAGCAACTGATAATATAATGGTTAGTCATCAGTTGGTAATACACGAAACGTGGACACTGACGGTGCGACTGGTTCACAAATTGAAAGTCGCTCAGCGTGCTATGGAAAGAGCTATGCTCGGAGTATCTCTGCTGGATCGAATCAGAAATGAGGAGATCCGGCATAGAACAAGAGTCATCGACATAGCTCATAAGACTAGCAAGCTGAAGTGGCAGTGGGCCGGTCACATCTGTCGCAGAACCGACAACCGCTGGGGCAGACGAGTTCTGGAGTGGAGACCGCGTTTGGGCAAACGTAGTGTGGGACGCCCCCCTGCTAGATGGAGCGACGATCTGCGCAAGGTGGCTGGCAGCGACTGGATAAGAAGAGCCGAAGATCGGGCTCAATGGCGCGCCCTGGGTGAGGCCTATGTCCAGCAGTGGACTAGAGTAGGCTGCTGATGATGATGATAATACACGAATACGAAACGAATGGATGGCTGTCACTAGATGCTGGGAGCCAAAGATGGGGAGCAGCGCGCGGCAAAAAAATTGGATTTTGTTTCAAAACTCAAATATAGTTTTTTTAATTTATTATGTCATGCTAAGCTATGCTATATAAATGGAAAAAAGTGGTTGACATTTTGTTCGTTGCGATAGCTCAGTTGGTTAGAGCAGCGACAAGGAACGCCGAGGTCGCCGGTTCAAATCCTGCTCACGAAAAAGGTTTTCAACAACCTTTTCTAATTCAATTAAACATGGTTGCTCGAGTTTCGATCGCCTTTTCTTTTGATTTATTTGGAAACAGCACATAAACTATATCGAACAAACATTAATACGACGAATGATACGTATTCTGTATTTACTGAAATAGTAAACGATGTGGTACTTGGTTTCCTTCATTGTCAGATGGTATATCATTACTCCACTGGACAAGAAAGATCCCAAGATCGGTTTCCTAGATAAATCAAAACAAAAGACCATCTATTCTATATTGAAATGAAACGCGAATGATCTTTCAAATGGGAAGCTAGAGACGCAGAACCTCGTTCAACCGGCACCAATATAACATGGGCTATCACACCAGACCTGACTGAATTCAGCATATTAGTCTCGACGATTTTGACAGGCTTCTGTTTATGGTGTAAATTGCAGACTGGCCGTAATGAATAGAAATTGAAATTGAAAATGTATATTTATCACTGTAAACACCAGAATATAGAACACAATACAGAAGTATACAAAGATTAATACATGCAGCACAGAACATCTGGTGTGGTACAGTGTTGTACAGTATTGACATTGTACTTAACCTTACCAGCGCTGTGGCTTGCCTCAGCATTATGCTGAGCTGGTGTACCCTTTTTGGCACTGTACCACACCGGATGTTCTGTGCTGCATGTATTAAACTTTGTAACTTCTGTATTGTGTTCTATATTCTGGTGTATACAGTGCTAAATAAACGTTTTCAATTTCAATTTCCTTATGTCTGCGCAATACGATACATTTCAGATACTCAAATTTCGACGTTTTGGGTTGGTTGACCTGTGGTCGACTGTACAACTGACTCATTCGGTGCCTCAAAAGTTAAGTTAACAAAGGCTAAAAAATTATATATTTTGCTCAGATTTGATCTTACGACACATCCGCGCTGTCGCCGTACCGCCACGCGTACGAGAGTTATAAATAAATAATGGCGTAATCTAACTTGGGCCACAAAATATACCTAGAGATACAGAAGATCCGCTATGTGCGTCCGCGATTTTAAATACCTACTCTCGACCGTAGTGCTAGGGCAGCTATAATTCCCAGTTTAAAAAAACGTTTCTGGTAATGTATTTCGTTTATTTTAAGTACAAAAAATAATGCCTACCATGCAGATTGCACCACAGCGCGTGCCATTCGCGACTGAGTACGTCTGATTCTATGACCCGGACTACACGATGACGGTTCCTAGGCCGGTTCCAGAATCAGACGGTTCTGTTAAAATAGGTTGTAGCCTATGCTCTGTTCTGTAGGTAGGCAACAACTTATTATATTACTGACCATTGAAGATTTTTCAAAATAAAACCACCCAAAGCTTTCATACAATGTTATATTTATTTCCACTGCAAGCCACTAATTCTATCAGGTTCCATGGAACCGGTGCTTCATATAAACTCAAACAAAAATACGCTGTCGACTACACGTACAACGGTTCCCTTAGAACCGGCCAGCGCGGTTCCTGAACCGAGTGGGTGTGACTTGAGGGCATCGCATGAATTTGAATGCAGTCGACTAACCGAACCGTCGCTGGAATCGTCGTCGTGTAGTCTGAGTCTATTTGAAATCGCTTGTAAACGGAGCCCGCGTGTGTGTGGGCCAATATCGCGCGTTTGTATTGAGCGGGCCTTCTGTATCTTTATATTTTTTGCTTGGACAGTGCCGGTAACTCAACACGTTTACACGTGGGATAGTAAATTAGTAAATATCGGGCTCAATGGACGCGCAGGCGCAACCTTAGCCTACTTGAAGCTGTTACACTATATTATTATTATGATGCAGACTCAGCAAAATATTGCTGACCAAAATAGGTCCAGAAGTAAATCATAGAAGACTAGTTATTTAGATAAAGTAGGAAATTATCAAGAATTAAAGCGAATTTCGAGGCGCTCTGTTTTCTCTGCTCATCCTGCAATAAAGCCTCTCACATGATGCATCATGCATGACTTCAAATAAATCATGATTGGGTTGGAATGAATGGATATACTTTTGCGAAAATTTTATGTAAAACAACGCGTACAAAGTGATAATATAATCTAGGCGCTCTTATCGCTAAGAGCGATCTCTTCCAGACAACCTTTTGGTAGAGTATTATTTGATAGGAAAAGGTAAGTTGTGTAATGGCTGTATCAAGGTATTATGTACCTTATCTTATCTCACGATATATAAATCCTGGTAATAATTCCAGCGGCACTTCGACCCTTGAGGATCTTTTGTGCCTACCCCATTTTACATACTGATCATCTCAGTGTGCAGGTTTCCTCACGATGTTTTCCTTCACCGTTAGAGCAGTCGGTAAATGTACGTAAGTCTTCGAAAAATAAGGTATTATGTAAGTACACAAAAAATATCCACGAATAACAGATTTAAAGACGCAAAACAAAGCACTTGGAGCAATCGTCTTGGAGGGAACCATCAGTTGCACAAAATGTCCTTAAAAGTAAGTCTTCATTAAAATCCATGCCTACGCCATAGCTCTAGATAGATATGACACGAGACTTATGGAAGCTACATTAATGTAGGTTAATCATTTCTTGCAACTCACGGTTCTATAGGTATGATCTTGAAAAATCAAAAGGAGAGTTTATTTACTTATTACAAGGCACAATAATAGGACCTCTGACTTACAAACCAGGTCGAAACCTGTATCTTGTAAGTCGGGACTCCGTCGCACTTTCCGAGCAAACATATGACAATTTATAACATTACATTAGTAACCATATACTATACCTAAAAGGAATTTGGAACAAGTTAATCAAAACGAATATAGAACATTATTACAGCATTATTGAAACAAAATTACCATTATGTACCGAAGTACGAATTGATTCAGTTACCTATCTTTACAAATTAACTAACCAGGTCAGGGTCGTTCCTCAGACAAGCTAGAGGGAGGGACCCTAAATGTCTGACAATAATGTGTTATTATTTACTTTGATGGACACGGCAGATGGAAGTCGTAAGTTACTTATCACGGTTTATTAATAGAAGGCTTTCAATTCTATTTTATTCATTCTATCGAGCCGCATAATGTACAGACACTCACTATGTATTTCTATCCCTTTTCTCTCCAGTTTTAATTGTTATCTAATTCATTTTTAGGTATCGCCGTTTCGCCCGCAATGCCTTCGCCCTGGCACAGCTGAAAACCAGAGCTGTGGTTCTGCCGTACCGGTCGGACCGCGGCACATGCTGAGCATGTGTCCTTTTAATGTTGCATGGTTTTTTTAATTTCAAATATTTATTAATTTAATGTATGGAATGTTAAGTACATGTTTTTCTTTCTTTCTTCTTTCTTTCTATCTTAATTTTTACGTTCCTCTGTCCTATAGTGTAGTTCTAGCGTTTACGGTTGCATTTCCATAGAGAATTCGTGACAAAAAAGGATATTTCCTCGTGCCGAATCCCCGGCACTGCAGGGCACGTAGCGAAATATGATAGTCGTAAACGAATGTGATTTACATGCAAGACGTGGGTTCAAGGACTTCAGTACCCGCGAATATACAACCGTTTTATGGGAGAAACCTGAACATTGTTTCATGGACAAGATCGAAGGAAGATAATGCATGATACCTCGGCTCCAATATCTTGAATTAAATGGATTGTTTTTGAGCTAGTACTTTCTAAGTCCTTGTGTCTCCATTTTCGGCCTCATCGTCACTGTTTATCCATGACATTAACCATTCCTGTAGTTAAAGGTATACAGGAGAAAAAATATGTTTATGATTTTCACGACCGATTCGTCGTCACACCAACTCGTC
Source organism: Hofmannophila pseudospretella (assembly GCA_947369225.1). Classification (NCBI taxonomy): domain Eukaryota; kingdom Metazoa; phylum Arthropoda; class Insecta; order Lepidoptera; family Oecophoridae; genus Hofmannophila; species Hofmannophila pseudospretella. The sequence continues at coordinate 12,802,413 of OX376330.1, read as the reverse complement.
ACACCAGTGTGGCTAAAACTACTGTATCGATTCTCAAAATTCTGTCATTGTTACATTGATGAATATTAATACTACCTACGCGCTAGTCAAGAATTTTTAGAATGGATCCAATAGTTTTTGAAAGAATCACTGAGGGGTCAGCTGAAAATCAGCGCTGTGGCTTGCCTAAACATTATGCTGAGCTGGTGTACCTTTTTTGGCACTGTACCACACCAGATGTTTTGTGCCGCATGTGTTATATATTCTGGTGTTTTCAGTGCTAAATAAACGTTTTCAATTTCAATTTTGAACATCGCCGTCGCGTCGCATAAATGTTTAAAACGCAGATTGTTTAATACGCAAAATCAATTTCAATACATGTGACTGTTTATTTATCGTATGGTTAGTGGCTAACCTATTGCCAGAGTTGTTCAGGCCACCCATAGGCCTCTGGCATGGCCTGACAACTGCTCTCGGACGACTGTTTAACGTGCTCTCCGAGCGACGGACGTGGTTCAGATGAAATGTACTACTAGTGGTCATCCATCCTAGTTCTGACCTCGCTCAACTTGGACAATCATTATATGACAATGTAAAGGGTATGAGGTTATCATAAACAAACATTAATACCATAGCGTATTACGATATTAATGGTACAATCCCTAGTTAGACAAAAGGATGGACAAGCTCTGTCTTGTTTTACTAGTATAATTTAGTATTCAGTAATAAAATAACTAATAAAGCTGTAGTAAACCAGAACGATCGTAAACCGGTAATTGCGGCAAGAACACGGCGAATCTATGAAATTCGTCGAAATATCGACTGTCTTAAACTGAATTGGCGAAAGAGACAAAGTACAGGAGATCAATTCTACTAAATACAACGTAACCAAATATAATCTAAACAGCATCGTTACGACGTGTTTCGTATGCTACTATCCACTAACGATCCAATTTCAGTTAAGTTCCGATCGAGTCAACGGTCGATCGAACAGTAACGTATTTGTGCATTATACTAAAACGTTTAGTTAATACTGAATCGCAGTTGAACGGTAACAAAACGCTTCAACTGTCAAATATAACGATCGAACAAAAGTTCCTCCCGAGGTACTTTTGTCCGATCGACAGTAAATCGAAAGGTGGCAGTGGTAGAGTTGTGCGTCAGCAGAATGCGATTTGGTGTCCAAATAGAATTGGAACGAAAACTAAATTGAAATTGGATAGAAATAGAACTACAAACGTTGTAATTTAGGCGAATTGTGCCCCAGGTTTTCAAGACGAGAAAAAAACCATTTTCCATTTTGAATTATGTGTTAGATGTCTTAGATACTTGAAATAAGTCCACTTTTGTGTAATATAATAATGCTTGAAATAACCTTAATTGAATTACAGAAATTAGATTTCAAAAAATCCTCGGATGTCCCTTACGCCAATTCAGTTTAAGACCTCGACATCTCCAGCGGGAGTCCATAATTAAACCGTCTATTTTAATAGAGAACTGGAAAGTTTAATAGATACAAGGCCAGATAGTCAGACTCAGATCATGTTACGAAGCTTGCTATAACTTTTGAGGGTCAGTCGACTGTTTCCTAAGGATGTTAGCACTCCAATTATCTTGAAGAGACTACAAATTAAAATTAATTAAAATCATGACGTTAGTAATAACCACAGAATAAATAATAACTAACTATAAGTACACTCATTTGCTAGAACCACTCACAAGTACGTCACAGCTACTAGAGCGTCGATGGTCTAGTGGCTAGGACGTCGGACTCCCATGCGGGAGGGCCGGGTTCGAAACCATGCAATGCCATGTACCAATGAGTTTTCCCGATTTTTTCGAAGACTTACGAACAATTAACCGATTGATCTAACGGTGAAGGAAAACATCGTGAGGAAACCGGCATGTCGGAGGAAATCAAAAGTTTCCGAAGGCGTGTGAAATCCACCAATTAGCACTGGGCCCGCTCGGCGGATCATGGCCCGTACCCCCTTGTGCAAGAGGAGGCCTGTGCCCCAACAGTGGGGACATTAATAGGCTGATGATGATGATGCTAACGGTGAAGAAAAACATCGTGAGGAAACCTGCATGAGAAAGGCGTGTGAAATCCACCAATCAGCACTGGGCCCTCGGTGGATCATGGCCCGTACCCCTTTGCGCAAGGGAAGGCCTGTGCCCCAACAGTGGGGACATTAATAGGCTGATGTTGACTCACAGCTAGGAAAATTCGTAATAACAACGTAGGTACGTATGCGTCAGGTAACGTTACTAATTGTATTTACGTATGTACGTATGTACTAAAATTATGTTTATTACCTGACGTTTTAAATGAGTCTGTTTAGGTTTTACATACTATTTTTTTTATTCATATAGGTATTTACTCGTATAGGTTTTTTAGACCGCAAAAAGGATTTTTACCCCGGGAAAAATCGGCTTCCCTCAGGAAACTCAAGCCATCCGAGCAATGCCATTCTTTCTTTGTGGATATGACAAAATAATTCAGAACTTTTTACCCCGGGAAAATATCCGGTTCCCCCAGGAAACTTAAGCCATCCGGGTAATGCCAATTACTTATATCATTGTGAATATGATACAATAATTTCATAAAGTTCAGCAGAAAGGAATTTATGCTTTACCGAATAGCCTGAATATCCATTTATATTTGCTAGTTATATATCTCAAATACCTAATGTTTATCTTTAGTTTTATTTTAAATTACACTCGACAAACTTATAAAGATATCATTCGTACCTATATACTTGTATAAACTAGGGATGTTACGGAGCTTCGACTCCGACTCCGAAAGGTCGGAACTTCCGATTGATTTTACAACTCCGCCTCGACTTCGGCTCCGATAATTTTGAATCGGAGGTTATACCGAAGATTTGTGAGCAAACATATTCAAATATCAATATTTTATTAAACAGTGTAGGAATACATTTATGTATTCGTAAACTACTCTCTAAAGGAACATGTTTTATTCTCGCAAACGTCATCATAAAAAAAATCCAGTTCAGTTTAGAAAACGGTTTAAAATTTCAACTTCTTCTGAACATCTCTCTTCTACCTCCGCCTCCGACTACGGTTCCGAATCAGGTTCCAACTCCGATAAATCAAATTTAAAACCTTCGGTTTCGACTCCGGTAAAACCACCTCCGTAACATCCCTAGTATAAACATAAACCCACCCACGCATAAAAAGACTTAGGTATGAGGTAATACAGGGTGGACCAAAAGTCCGTTAACATTTGAATAGGTCGCTGCGTCGGCGCGGGCGGGGTATTGGCGCGGGGGGTGTTACTACAAGCGAGAGCTACTAATAGGGATTTAGTACCATGGCGTCATTCAGCGGAGCGCAACGCGCATTTTGCGTACGCGAGTACTATCGAAACAACGATTCTACGACCGAAGCTAAACGGAAATTTTGTAATCATTACAATATACGGAACAGAAATCAAGCACCAACAATTCAAACGATTAAAAAATGGGTACAGAAGTTCGAAACAACAGGTTCAACTTTAAGTCAACCACGATCCGGCCGACCTAGGACATCGCGCGATCCAGTAAACATAGAGCGTGTACGAGCGTCTGTTCGAGAACAACCTGGTCTCTCTACTCGAAAGCGGTCTAGTGCTTTAGATGTGCCCAGAACATCTCTAAATCGCATTCTACACAAAGATTTACATTTACATCCTTACAAAATTCAAATTGTACAGGCTTTAAAGCCAAATGACCCTGCTCAGAGACTGCAGTTTGCTAACGAAGTGCTTGAGAGGTTTACGAGCTTCAATAACATCTTTTTCTCAGACGAGGCACACTTCCACCTAAATGGACATGTCAATCGACAAAATTGCAGATACTGGAGTGACACTAACCCGGACTTGAAGCACCAAAAACCTTTACACTCCCCAAGGTTACTGTATGGGCCGCATTGTCAGCCAGCGGAATCATTGGTCCATATTTTTATGAAGATCAGAGAAACCGCGCCGTCACCGTTAATACAGAGCGATACATTGTGATGCTACAGAATTTTTTTGCTCCAGCATTACAGGACTTCTCAGGCTTTAATCGAAGCTCTTGGTTCCAACAAGATGGGGCAACATGAAATTGCCCATTCAAGAAACACATTCGTGAAATTTTTGGCCAAAAAGTCATATCCAAAAGAGGTGACATTCACTGGCCACCCCGCAGCCCGGATTTAACTCCAATGGACTTTTACCTTTGGGGATATCTCAAAAGTAAAGTTTACATCAGCAACCCAGTGTCTATTGAGGAATTAAAAGAAAATATACGCGAGGAAATGCAGAACATTTCACCAACCACTTGTCGGGCGGTCATGCAAAATTTCCGTTCCCGGTTACAGGTGTGCCAGGATGAACAAGGGTCACATTTGAATGATGTTATTTTTAAAAAGTGAAATCCTAATTTGTCTACTTTATTATTAAATAAACAGTTTTTCACTAAAGTAGCATTTGTATTTTTTATAACTATTTTAAATGTTAACGGACTTTTGGTCCACCCTGTATCTGTAATTTATTTTTCATAAAATAGTGAATTATTTTATCTAGCTAATTATTTTTACATGTTAGAGATCACGAATGTCACGGACAAATCTAATGAAAAACTTCTAAACACACAATGAATAATTTAGTTTATTTTTACCGTCGCGTCGTCTAGATTTTAATCATGTTTGCGCAATCTCCAGACTCCAGAGAGCTTCAAGTTAAAGGAAGGCGTCCCATACCCTGTCTGAATAATAAAGGGTAAAGTAGGTACAGTCACCCGTAGGTCAAACTACCCATTACGTAAAAAGTGTGACGCTGAAATAAACCACATTACGCGGTCATAAGGTTGAGTTTTGATCAGCGACAGATGTTATACTTTAGCTTGTGGTGTGACTGTACATACGTCAGCGGTGACGTGGGCAAAGCTGAACAATGGATATTTCGTTCATCCGAGACGAGAACAGCTAAGTAAATGCTTTGACGGTGTTATGCTAGAGTGCGCAATTTGGTATACTTTACTTATTACTTCAAGGTGGAATTATTAATTTTCCGAATTATTGGCATAAGGCCATAAAAACCGTAGAGGTTGAACAAGTAAAAAATTCTCATTTCCTATGACTCGGGTAGTTGACATATATACGACTCTTAGCGTCTGTGACATTTTAAAATTATTTTAGCATTGTATTAACACTTTTTTTTTTACTGTACTATATTGTACTATAATAGGTATTTTTCTGTTCAATTATATTAAAAATAATCTTAATGTGTTACATAAGAAATGTAAATAATTTAATTAATTATTTAATTATTTTGTACGACTTATCTTGCAACGGGTTTTGTTGCTTTGAGATATATATATATTTTTACTACTAAACCCTCATTTGACCTCGATCTCGCCTGATGGTAAACGACGATGAGGTCGACGATGGAGCATGCGGGTCCAATAAATGCCTATTCACTCTGGCCTCGAAGATCCCAAGGTTGTAGGTTTCGGGAAATACAGACGCCGGCAGGCTGTTCCATTCCTTAGATGGAATAATACAATTAAACAAAAAATAGACTTGTGCTCAGGGCAGGATCCAGATCGGAAAATATTACTTAAAAAATTGTGGGTTTCCGCTTAGATGCGCCACTGCTCTTGCTGTGCTGTAGAAAACTGATCGAAGGCAGAACCAAGGAGAACAACTTCTTCCTAATACATCATTCATAAATGCAAATATTCGGTACATGCAAAAATAATGGAGCTCAATTAATCACGTCACACCTCGCTTATCAATATTTTTTGTAATTTTATCAGTTCACTTTACTGTTCAGGCAAGTTCTCTGACTGGGATCTTGATCTTGAACTGTATTCAAGGTTCCGCCGGCTCCTAGCTAGGTCGCTATTCACTATACGAGTGTGACATGACAGGTTTGGGACATTCCGATTACGAATAGGAAATGAAACTTGTCGCACCCGAGCGGATGCCGAGAAATCTTCACTCGAAGTTGGGGTTTCCTTGAGACAGCCTAAACTTTCGATATACTGACGTTAACTTGGTCAAGGTTCTTATAACCTTGACACTTCTTCATTCTTTTTCTTAGTCTAGTTAATAATAACTACATAAAGCGACTCGGGTGGTTTGCCATTGCCTTCCCTATTTCACACACTGATTATCTCAGTACGCAGGTTTTCTCATGATGTTATTCTTCACCGTTAGAGCCGTATTATAAATGTACGTGTCTTTCGAAAACCCCATTGATATTGGACATTGCATGATTACGAACTCGGACTTCCACGTCCTAGCTACTCATCATCATCAGCAGCCTATTAATGTCCCCACTGTTGGGGCACAGGCCTCCGCTTGCACAAGGGGGTACAGGCCATGATCCACCGAGAGGCGCCAATGCTGATTGGTGGATTTCACATACCTTCGGAAACTTTTCATTTTCTCAGACATACAGGTTTCCTCACGATGTTTTCCTTCGCCGTTACAGCAGTCGGTAAATGTACATAAGTCTTCGAAAAATCCGAAAAACTCATTAAGTTCGGCGTCCTAGCTACTACGCCACTTCTTCATAACCGTACATATTATGCAAATCCATAAAATTGGACTTATTTATGGTTATAGACAGGAATTTATTACTTTATGAATTTATGATTAATTTAGTTTCGTGCCCTTTTAGTAACATCGTTACGGTACACTGCCATTAGTCATGGCATACTCGTATCATACCCACACGATAACATTTAGAGATCCTCTAGAAACAATGTTAACTGCGCTTTGAGATATAAGAAGACAGACAAACGCTGCATTGGGTATAATATTGTACTCGACTCGATTATATGGGATCGTTTAGTGTAGCAAAACGTCTATAGTATTGCGTTGATAAAATAGATGATACGCCAGCTATTTATTAATTTAAAGACATAACTTTCCGTTCCTCCACACCCACTCTAAACGGACTCTACCCTGCCAGATAGTCGTGATTGATTGACATGTCAAGTGCGTCTTGAACCCAGCCCATAGATATGAAGCAACCCAATCAGTGTCTACCACTTTCTTTATCGTCATACATGATTGCTTGTGGTATTAGGGTGCCTGCCCTTCAGAGCTGTACGTAGAAGAGAGAAAAATCCGCCAATCGGATCGCTTTATTACCAAATTTGGAGAGAAATGAAGGGCTAACCGCCTTGTTTCTTCGCACACGCCTCTGGTGATCAGGTACCCTAAGGATCGCGAATGACTAAGTAGTTATTAAGCCTCGTTCCTCGAACGTTCAAGAAACCGTTTTGTAAGGGCGACGTTTTTCGTAACGACACAAAGACAGGAAACCAATCTGACTTAATGAATGGGGGCTCATAACCTAATTGCGATTGCGAGAATGGTTAGGTGTTCGTGCAAGTTAAGCAAGAGCGGTGAGAACCAGAATGGGTTACCACTAGTTGCACTTTTTCATCTGATCCACTAAAGTATCTCGGAGCGCACGTTAAATTCTAGGCCCCATCTCCTGTCGTTTGACTGCAGTCGTTAGACCATGTCAGAGACCTATGGGCGGCCTGAATAATTAACAATAAGTTGGCCGCTAATCACACAACAATAAGCTACCTAATACATCGTTAATAATTTAATCCCATTCAGCCAGTAGTGTGCTCAGGAAGTAATTCATAATGGATTCTTAGGATTTGCAACTAAGTAAAGCCATAAAGTTCCCAAGCCTAGTTCCCTTTTGGACTAAGAACACTCCTAAACTACCATAAGACGAGTGAATTACTTTAATTGTCTTGAACAATGGCGATTGAGGAAAAACACCATAGAAATTCATAGGGGGATTCTATTGCGGGGATTTAGAGAATCTGGATTCTGAACACGTATTTGTAGGTGAAATAAAATTATTTAACACGTACTCTTAAAAATAAATGTGTCGTCGATGGTAGACTAACAGGGATTCCGTGTTCCTAATCAGGAAGAACGTTGAATCGACATAAAGAAATGCTAGTGTTATCTTATCTTATGATAGGGGGTCGGGAATAACCCAGCGGCACTTCGACCCTTAAGGACCTTTTGTGCGAACCTCATTTTACACACTGGTTATCTCAGTGTGCAGGATTCCTCACGATGTTTTCCTTCAGCGTCAGAGCAGTCGGTAAATGTACGTAAGTCTTCGGAAAATGCGAAAAACTCATCCTCCCGCGTGGGAGTCCGGTATCCTAGCCACTGTGCCACCGACGCTCTAATGTTAGTGTTACTTTTATGAGTATGAGTGGATTTTGTTATTGCCTCAGGCAGGTGTTGGTAATGATATCGTGTGTGAGGTACTGATAACTGCCCATAACAACGAAAATTGGTCACAAAGGCAATGTCTATTGGTGGCTCATAATCGGTCTGTTGGTGGCTCACATGCAACGTAATCTAGTTAAGCGTTAGTCACCTTTGTTGATAACACGATATCGTTCACCTCTGTGTCACCAGCACAGCCACGAGCAAAGTTTGATACCTTGCTCGTGGCTTGTTACCTCAGTTCCAATTTGTTAACCCGAACTCGTCTGCAATATTTCTCAAGCTATTCTATTCTCGCTTTGTTTATCTTTCAAGCGAACACCTGTTGCAATTATTATTTATTTGCGAATATTTCAGTTCGGTATTCGATATATAGTTTACTTGTGGAATGAACAAGGCCGGAACTTTGTGGATTCGAATAATAAAGACAAAGGCTTGTAAAATTAGTACAGCGTCTTGTCTGGCCTTTCCAAGCCACATTATAATCGCAGGTGTTCCTCAGGGCACAGCTATCGTCTCTCTCGAGAGGAAGAAGTCCCTTATTTGGCGCCGTACCCAACCCAAATAATGTGAAAAGGGTTGACCTACAATACATCCTTGAAAAATTACTTTCGGTCGTTGCATTAATTGTCGTTGTGTGAGAATTGGTCTCTAAATGGGGCAGCTGATATTAAATGATATAATTAGATTAATCTCATATGATAAAGTGCCTGGTAACTGTATGTATATTGATAAAGTGCCTGGGAAACTCATGTTCCCGATATAGCGCCGTCATCATAACCATTGTTTACAAGTTGCCATGCCATAAACCGGAATGCGGATTGTTGTGCTAACCGCTAGAATACGAGACTGCAAAAATATTCAAAATTGGATTTTAAATTTTTAACCCATTTACTTATAAAGGCAAAGATAAAAGATACGTGTGCCAGACTCACAAACGTGCCGTTATCTAGTTTTGATAATTTGATAATAAATACGGTCATATCAATTAGATAGTGTATAAAGAATTCCATTGGTCACGAATGGCGTATGCCTATTGATTTATTTGTGGTTGTGTGGCTCAAAGCACACTACATCACTGCGGCCGTGACGTAACAGTGTTCTCATTTGTACAAACAACTGCTACGAAATTACATTATCTCCGCAATTTAGTCATATAATTTATTGTTTGATAACGCCTTTCTTTACTTATAAAGGAAGTAACGAGGATTATAAATTAATGTATAAGTAGAAGATCAATTTTGTATTATTTTTCCTTCTTCCGAACTCCCAAGTAATTAACTGTCTCACGCTTATCCGCCGCTAAAGTCTCGACTTTAAATGTAATCTCGCTCGTCGCAGATTGTTTCTTGTATCAACGTAAAAGGTTTATTACAACACCAAATATTTCAAACAATTACATTTGGAAATATTTTACATAGCACACAGAATGTCCCAGAAGTTTTAATTCGATCGTTTTGGCTTTCTCATTTTGTTTAACCAGATTGAGCAGTTAAACAAATGAGGAAGGAAAACTTGGTAACTTACTGCAGAGGAGTTTACATCAAATATAAATTGTTTTACTGGATTGCGCGAACGTTGCTGGTTGTTGGCAAGCAGCGCGGCGTTCTGCCTGACTTGTGATTTCAGAGTTAGAAAGGTTAGTTTGGAAACTACTGTCGTTCAGACGACGTTTTGGTATAGAACTTTGATACTACGTAAGAAATGACTAAAGTAAATGCAGATGAGCAAACAAGTAGCCTTGATGAGTCTAAACTGGACTCAGTATGGGCAATTAAGAATTACAATGCGAGTTCTCGCCCACGTGAATGTCTGTATAGCCGTGGAATATGTATAATAATACTGGTATAGCTACTTAGTGCGATACCAATCGATACCAAAAGCAAATGGTTTATTTCCCTGCGGTATTCCGTAATTTACGAGTATTACATCCATATTATAAGTCATCTATTGGTAATAAAAATAGTTTATGTACGATTCCTGAGAGCTTGGAAATAAGAACTGTCGACAGATTTATGTATTATACACGACGAGGACGGCATGCCAGATAAAAAACTCACGCATGGCGCGCTCCACTGAAAGTTAGTCTTATTGTCGGAACTATTTTTAATACTGCGGTATTAACTAATTTTACAAAGTCGTTTTCAACTGCCAAACTACCGAGAAGTCGAAATATATCGACTAAACATCCGGAAACCTATCGTAAAGTTCCATCCCGTGGCCTTGATGACTGCAGTATGTATAACTGAGTCTCTATTAGGGATTTGGCGACCGAAAATCATATTTTTTTACCAAGGGCAGAGTTTTGCTGGTGTCTAAATATTAATTTTTAGTGCGGCCGTTCAGGCAATTATAACTTGTTTGCTTAGAATATTGAATCAACCTTGGTTGTATACAGTTTCTGGGGGTCCTTTAGGGAAATGAACTGAGTAACGTGGTATCCCTAACCTAATTTCGTGATCTGACATGCACGTACAGAGTTTAAAGACCTTGTCGACAGTTTTTATCACATGCAAATGATGATTTCCTCTAGGCTAGGGAGTGACGGGTGCGCCCATTATGCAACTAAATTAAGTGTAATATACCCTATGAGTATCAACTCTACTGGTGTCAAGGCACCCCTCGTACGTAATTTGTAAATGAAATATACATCGGAACATTAATGTTCCTGGATGATATTGTCATAACATATGGTATGTCTGTACCTATATTTTGTATGCATTGTATCACCTGATTTAGTTATAATGGAATAAAGTTACTGGTTTTTAACTTTCTAACCTATGATAAACTTGCATTAAAACCTACAAAATTGGTATGGTACGTACACAGAATTTTCTACGTTCAAATCATCAAACTATTTTAAAAAATGAAACTAAATTACTACATAACATAACATAAGAAACTCTTATTGGTAAGCAAAGTCAGGAGCCAAAATGACACCCACATACAAAGTTCAATTGAAACCTCTCCAATTTCCAAATATTGGCAAAACACATGCCCGAGGGTAATTACACGTACCACAAGTTTCATAACTTGTGACATCATATTGGACAGTTTTAGTAATTCTTTTCTAGGAATATTTGAAATTTACTAATACTAGCAAGCATTTTGTACATGGCTTCAATTATGAGTTTTCAATGAAATGACTTTGTATTCATGGATTCAATAGCAAATGATTCAGCATAAAATAACGAAAATGCGAATACCTACCACGTTATTGACAAATTGATAATAGAGTGACTTAATGCGTATGATTCATCCTTCACTTGAAAACTGACCAATCAGACTACAAACAGTTGTGTGATGCTCTCGCTCAGAATAAGAAAACAGAGGACTTGTACAATGATTTTATGATTTAATTTTAGACAAATTATGTACATGCCCCCAGCGGAGTCGAAAGTGTTATAAAAATAGGTGTAAAGCTTAAAAAACACCGATGAAGCAGAAGTACGTACGGAAATGTCGTCAACGTGGTCGGTGCTATGGACAAGGCTCACTTCATTCAGAGTTCGCTTTGGTACCTCGTAAATGCAGGGTCCGCGGTGCGGCGGGCCGCAGGGAGTCAGACGCTGGCCGCGCGGGCGGCGCGGCGCGCCGGCGCCAGCTAGAGCGCGGCCGACTCGGGCGCCATGAGCGGCGACAGCGGGCCCGCCACGCGCCGCCCGCGCTCCACTTCGAAGCGCAGGTCGGGCGGCGACCGCCGCAAGCTCGCCGCGTTGTCCTCGGGCAGGAAGGCCGCCACCATCAGCGCGCAGATGACCAGCAGCGCGCCCAGCACGAAGGGCGGGCCCGGCACTATACGGTCGTGCGCGTCGTCGGCCGGCCCGCGGCCCGCCGCGTGCTCCTCGTTTAGGTCCACGTGGAACAGGTAGAAGATGACCCCGAACATGGCAGGCCCGAGCCCGTTGCACAGCCCGCGCACGCCCGTGACCATGCCCTGCACGACGCCCTGCCGGTCGGCGCGGCTGTTCACTGACACGTACGCGCTGATGGCCGGGTACGTGATGGACCCAAGCGCAGCCAGCACGCCGGCCGCCCACATCATCCACGTAGCGCTCCCGAACCCGTACCACATGAGCTGCAGCACCTCGAACAGCAGTCCTACCATTATGGTGTGCTTGGCCCCCAGCGACCGCATCAGGAACCCGAGCACCACCTGCACAGCGATACTGAGCACTCCCACTATCGCGATGAACACTGCCACTTGCACTTCGCCGAAGCCCATCACTAGTTTTAAATACACGAATATACACGAGTACTGTCCGGCCTCTGGCAGGTACGAGAGGAACACTGCCACGCACAACATTAGCACTGTACGTTCTGCTCCCACTTTCCTAAGAGCGGCGAACGGGTCGGCCTGCTCCCAACTAATGGCCGGGCCCCAGCCGCTCGGCCGGACCTTCTCGGGCAGGCTCTCGGGCACCGCCACCATGATGAAGAACACGTCGAGCACGGCGACGGCGGTGGCGGCGGCAACGACCAGCGCCTCGCCGTACATGTTCATGAGGTAGGCGCCCAGCGCCGGCGAGATCACCATGCTGGCCGCGAACGTGGCCGACACAAGCCCGTAGGCGCGCGAGCGCTCCGCCTCCGTCGTCACGTCGGCCACATACGCGAACACGATCGAGAAAGTCACCGCGAACACCCCGCTTATGCTTATCATCGCGAAGAACCACCACGTGTTGATCGTCATGAGCGGTATCGGCGCACACGTAAAGAACACCGTCACCAGCAGGAAAAACTTGCGTCCCCACACGTCGGACAGTGCGCCGATGAGCGGCGCGGACAGGAACGACAGAATGCCCTTGATGCCCATTATCAGACCGTTCATGAGAAACGTGTGGTCCGGGAAGGTGGCGTTGAGCACGGAGATGATGGGCATGGTGAGCAGACCCCACGCGAAGAACTCCAGGAAGATCACGACCAGCGCGTGGAACACAGACGGCTCTCCGATTCCAGACATGGTCATTATTCCGTCTTTCATTACAGTCTTTCTGTTCCTTATCACCATTTCTACTTCACTTTTTGTGGTCTTCGTGGGCGTCATTTAAGATCTGATGGGATTATTTCCTAGAACTACTTATATTAGACACATTTTAAAATCCTAAGCACTACATTGATGAAACGAACAAGTAACAGCAAGTAGCAACGTCAAAAATCCACTGGAAGAAAACTGAAAGAAAAAAATAACAACTCGATAGTTGTGTTGCTATTTTTGCTATCAAAATTTCTACTACAATCTCAAAAGATCCAACATTCCACAAAAGCTAATTAAATCAGACATGATTTTCATTTTGTATTTGTTAAAAAACTTACAAAATTTGTAATTATAGTTGAAAATTTGTAATTGATATACAAAATCTATACAATTGAAGACCTCTATTTTCTCTTAAAATGGTTATTAGTTTTGTAAAACGGTAACAATTTATCCATTCCAATTCAAGCATATTTTTTACTGAGATTAAATTTATGATTTATCTTAAAAAAACTGTTTTGTTTTCGAGATATATTTTTCATTCCGTAAACAATCAACAAATAATCGATAGACACTTATACGATCCGGCGAAACACGGAGTGTTAGTGTACAACCGCCTTACCGCCTTCAAGAGAGCGTTTTATACGTCTTCCATTACCGCGTTAACAGCTGAAAATTATCAAACTTTTATTTGATACAATCAATGAAATGTGTACAATTGTCTACTTGTGAATAAATTCAATTGGTATTGACCGCACATCATGAGAGTTTTGGCGGGAAAGTCGCTGGAGAAGGTTTTACGGTGTTTATTTTATTGCTCAAAAAATGTTTTCTAGTGATTTTGTTAGCTAAAATCGGTGTAGTGCTAACAACATCAAACAAAGGGCAGTTCAATTTAGGTCCTGCTTTAAGAGCTCGTAGTAAGCCCTCAGATGAGTTTTGCAAAAATCAAACTTTGCAATATTTACCTACATACTTTGACGCTGAAAAGGTTGAATTCTAGTTTATTAAAGTTAAGGTAACCGAATTGAACTGGACAAGCGCGTTCTTGGCTTTATTAGAAGGATGAGAGTAGTTACGATTTTGGACATAACTGGGTAGGTACTTTAGCATTTTTCAGTTCAACCCTAGTTGGCAACATTGGTTGTTTTTTGCATTGAATATACAATCACTACGTTTTAAGAGTGTGTTCTAAACACTCTACACGTTCCATTGCTTGTGCCAAATAAAAGTTTGATAAATTTTCAGCTGTTAACACGGTAATGGAAAATGGGCAATTGTCAATGTCAATTATTTCAACTAGTTATAGAACGCTCTCTAAGAAGCGGAACGTCATAGTATCTTTTTTAAAATGATTTTCTATGGAATTCCTACCCATCTTTGACAGCCTGAATATAATAATAATGACATGACAGCTATCAAATAGTGAAGACCGCACCTAAGTAGATTTTTTTATTAGACGGACTAAACTGACAGGTGCTAATATCACTTTGTAAAATTATATTGCCATGTTTAATGTAACAGTGATGCGTTCAGTTCACTTGTGAATCAGTTCCCTTAGTTTAACCAAACAGTGAGCCCAAAAGATAACGTTAAATTATATAATAAACTTGAAAGAAGATGGATTTCGCTCCCAAACAAAGTGCGTCTCGGCGAATTAACTATTTAATTTACAAGAAAGAATCACAGAAGAAAATAAAATATACTTTGATTGTTGAACTATTGGTCAGTGATTGAACACGATCTTTGGTCAGAACACTATATTTATTTCATCAGAAACTGGCAATACAGGAAACGTCAGTTTAGACCGTCTAATAAAAAGTACTACTTTATATAGATGTTTAATTATCGATAATTACCTAATCGATATCGATAAATTCAGCGCAACCACGGTTGGGATCCCTGGTCGCCAGATTTCTTCAAGGGTATAAATATGTAATAAATAAAACAGCGTTGTTTTATTATAATTTCCTGTTATTATTTTCTTTACAATTTGACATCAATTATAACAAATTTCACAAGTTCTATGGCTAGGTACCAGTGCTCAATTTGCTGTGAAATATTGAGTCTCCTTCTGACTTAATACATACAGGCACAATATAAACACCACGAGGTTAAATAAATAGAGTCAATTGTCTCGAAATACAGAAAATTATACGACAAAAGTACAAAAAAAAACCACTATCACGAATTAAGTTCTTGTTAGGAAAACGGAGGAGCATAGGCTCAAAACTCAACATTGGGGACAAGAAAATCAGAATGAATTTATGAAGTAACACTGGTTTCTTGCATAAAACTGAGTAATTTCCGAAAAATGAGGCAAACAAAAGCGCAAAATTGGTGCGAAAGAAATCCACAGACATTTTCGTGTGGTGTTGCCACACGTACTATCAGGATTATACATAATTCTAGCTATTATCATTTTGAGTGAATAAATATGGAATAGCAGTTAATTTACACAAGATTTTAGATTTTGAAAATACTAAAGATCTTTTTTTTTTTTTTATAATAGCCTATAGGCTGTCCCACTGCTGGGCAAAGGCCTCCCCTCCTCCTTTCCATTTTTCCCTATCCTCGGCGTCCTTATACCATCCTTTTTGGAAGTGGTCGATATCGTCCTTCCACCTACGCCTGGGCCTGCCTCGGCGCCGCTGTCCGTCTTGTGGCACCCAGTGCATGGCGATCTTTGCCCACCTTTCCGGATGCATGCGGCACACGTGGCCTGCCCAGCCCCATTTCAATAGAGATGCTTTAGTTATTGCATCAGCGATGCGTGTTTTGGAGCGCAGGGTCGTGTTCCTGACGCGATCCGTCCTTTTCACGTTGAGTATGCTACGCTCCATAGCACGCTGGCAAACCTTGAGTTTGGACTTTTGATGTTTTGTCAGCGACCATGTCTGAGCACCGTAGGTTAGGATGGGCAAGATACACATGTCGACGAGTTTTCGCTTGAGCGACATTGGAAGGCTACCCTTCATTAGATCTTTCATTGACCAGTAGCTCTTAAATGCTTTTTTTTAAAATACTGCCATAAATGATATTATGATAAGAAAATTACTTACGATTTTCAGTTTGGCAAACCTAATGTGATTGTATAACATGGGAAGAAATTCAATACATATTTTTTTCTCAAGGCACTTTCTAAGGGCTGGTTTTTTTGTCAAAGTCAAGTTTTGGGTTTGGGAGGCGTCAATCAATCCTATAGAAATAAGATTTTTCCCTATAAAAAACCGATTAAATTATAATGGTAAGTAATTAAATCCCATAATAATTATTTGCTACTAAAACCGATTTAATTCCCACTGAAAATCTCCAGATTCGCTTCATTTTGATCCAAAACCGAGCGGGCAAGACGCGCCTGGCGAAATGGTATATGAATTTCGATGATGACGAGAAACAGAAGCTGATAGAGGAAGTCCACGCTGTGGTCACAGTCCGGGACGCCAAACACACCAATTTTGTTGAGGTAACTTTGTCAAAAACCTTTAAAAACTACCATAAATGATGTCTTGTACACGTCAATAATTCGTTATGGGTGTATTTATCGGTCGAAGATATTTTACCGAGTGTTAAATTCAGCTGCGTTGCCCTTCGCCACCCCCTCTAGAACAGTTTCCCATAGTTTTGCCGCTTGTCATTTCTGTTTTCCTAATTACAGACAAACAGAATTTTGACGATTTTCAGGGGTGGTGCTAGTGGCTATGAAAATCCTGTTTCTATACTTATAATTCGTTTTTTGCCACACATTGTGGCAATGTACCTATTAGCTATCACCAGCCTGTGTATTTGCAACTGAATTAATTCAAAATGGAGAATTTGTATGAAGAATCAATGAACTATTCTATCAAAAATTAAAATAATTCGATGACGAACCACGACGATTTCTATGACGGGGAATTTGAGCTGACAACACAAGGCACACACAAAAAATTAAAATATGTATTTGAACTCTGTGGTTTTTTAATATTGTGCTCTGAATCAACCCCTTTTTTGGGCAGTTTTGCGAAACCTTCTCGAGAAAAAAATTTATTGTGTGAAAATAATGTATGGGACTAGTTTATTTCTCGCCCATGGATTATTTCTGAGGACATGATCTTTATTTTGGTATAATATGGCACCATCTAAGAATAAGCCGCACCAAAAGCGCAACCAACGTCGCATATCACTTTTTAAGTAATAGAGTAGTCCAAGCATGGAACCAGCTCTCCGATGGTGTTGTCAGCCCCTTCAGTGAACTCTTTTAAAAATAGACTAGACAACTGGTTTAAAAAGCAGTGATAAATAACCCTAATTTCAATCTTATGACAAAATGATTTAGTGCAAACATTGATTTAAATAAATAACAATGACTGACTGTAAAAACTGTGAACTGTGAAATCTATAAAATGAAACTAAGAACTTGTAACTTTCCAACACTATGACATCACATCAGCATATATGCTGCCTGTCTATAAATATATAATAATATAATCGTGGCAGTATGGTAAACTCACCCCATTAATGGGAGAAAAACAGTAGTTTTAAAACAGTAATAATAATAATTGTTTACATAGCTATATTAGTTACGACCAACAATTCTTTTGAAAAGTAAGGATTTTGTTATAGAGTTCTTTATTTATACGCCTATTTGTTTGATTTCCAGTTTAGAAACTTCAAGATTGTGTACAGGAGATATGCGGGGTTATATTTCTGCATATGCGTGGACGTTAACGACAATAACCTGTGCTACTTAGAAGCCATACACAATTTTGTGGAGGTGCTCAATGAATATTTCCACAACGTCTGTGAACTGGATCTCGTCTTTAACTTTTATAAGGTAATATTCATTACATTTCCTATTTTAAATACTTTACATGCATCCATTCCATTTAATTAAACCTTGAGCAATATTATTGTTTGTTACTCATCAAAGAATATTTTATTATTTGAAAATTATTATTATTGGTAATTAATTAAATTACATGTCAAATTATAATATATTATTTTAAATAGTCAATAAACAAGAATAACCATCTAATCGACAGTTCAGTCAAAACAAGCCCCCTCTCACCGTGTCCCTCCCAAAAGTCCCCATAATACTTGTCGCATTGCCCCGCGGGATTGCGATGGAGATGTATTGGGCGAGGAAGTGTCCGGACCCGGGGTCGTACCCTTTCTCCCTTAGTCGTCTCCCCAATTTGCGGATTCCCATGCTTCGGAGCCCCACGTGCCCGCCGTCTCAACGGCGATCGGCACAAAGTCGTATGCTGACTCCAAATTGGCGTGCTTCAGCCCAGCAGCTGAGCCAGCAGCGCGTTGGGTGCTCCTCAAGTGCGACGCCGCATCAAAGTATCATTTTTAATATAGGAATTTATTTGAATTCTCTGTTAATTTGACATAATGTTAATGAAAAGGTTTTGCAACCATATCTAAGATTACGTATTATAGTTCTTCTTATATGAATATATATTCAATATAGCATCTCTAATTTTCAACTAAATTGTGTTCCCAGGTGTACACGGTAGTAGACGAGATGTTCTTAGCGGGAGAGATCCGGGAGACGTCGCAGACCAAAGTCCTGAAGCAGCTGCTGATGCTCAACTCCCTGGAATGAGACGAAGCTCACCGAGACGTCGCGTTCTGGAGGTTCACGGATTTCTTACCCGGATAAAGCTAGTAAACAAAACTATAATGTTACTCATGGTATTGGAACCTTTAAACATATGATATTTCTGTCATATTCTGACCTCGGTGGTAAAACTATGTATAATACGATTTCATATAACTTTTCAATTTGCTATTGCTGGGTTTTAGAGGTTTTTTTTAATGGTTTGGCTCTCCCATTATGGAAGGAGACCCTCTTTATTCCAACAGTAATTAATTAAGTTTTCAAAATTATGGAATGACAATCTCAGTTAGGTTATTGAAATCCTTTTTGTTACTTTTTTTTATAATAAGATACTCATTCCAAGCTATATTGTTAAATAGGCCTTGCATATAAAATATTTCAGATAATTGTGAATGTTAAATATTTGAATGTATGTCACACGTATGAATATGAAGTGTTTTTGTGAGAATCTTACGAATATTTAGTAAACAGTGGTGGTTAGAGTATAGTTTGTATATAGAGGATAGTGTTGCATGTATTGAAATATAGTCATTATTAGCGATCGGAGTAGGTAGGGCTGTTTTTGTTACTTGCAAGCTGTGGTCATGATATGGATACGGGTTTCTTATAAATCATATTTGGATAATCCCGGGATTTCCGGAATTGAAAAAATCACTGTAGATAGAGCTACTTTTGGTAAATCCAACTTGCGATCATCATACTATGGACATGCCATTAAAAAATATATATTAAAAAATCCCGGGATTTTCGGAATTTAAAAGAAGACTAGAAGACTACTAAAGAAACCCGGATTTAGACATACTTGAAAGAAATGAAATAGACGACGAAATTCTATTGAATTATAAATTCGCTTCACTCTGACGTCTACAGATGTCCATACTGACCTAGCACTAAGCTTTTGAGGTCTTTGACCCCAAACAGCCCTACCTACACCGATCAGTGAGTCATTATAGTAAAGTTAAAATATTGGTTCAATGTTTCTAGAACCATAGAATTCTATAAAAATAATCATATAACAAATGTAGTATAAAGTCACTGTAAAAAGCAAGTAATGTTTATAAAAGGTGATTTATTTATCAAATATATTATTATAAAAAACTAGTACAATATAAGCCTACGAATTAATTATTGCTTTTTAATGATAATAATCTAGAGACTACCGACCACACACCGACATGATTGATAATAGTTAATGATCATTGATCGGTGTGGGTAGGACTCTTTCGGGTCAATGTCCTCAAAGGTTATATTAATATGGATATGATTTCGGGATCCCGTTTTAAGTTATCGAGCAAATGTTGTAAATTACTTTTATAAACCTCGCCCTTACTCGGCGGATTACGATTTTTTTTAAATTGTGAACTTACGAAGAAGTTAAAACACTACCATAGGTACACTAGCGCCATGAATCTTAAATAAAATATTTCGCCACCAATCTTAAATGTGTATCAAAACAAATATAACGTTAAAAATCTAAATAATATATTTATTCAATCCCGGAAATCCCGGGATTATTGGGCATACTTATCCATATTATGACCGTATGTGGCAAGTACCATAAACAGCCCTACCTACTCCGATCATAGTTAATGATTTTAAACACTTTGCTAATTGTAAAAAGATTTCCTGTAGAAAATGTTCAATCCCGATTTTAAGCTATATTCAAAAACATAGTATAAAAGTTCTTTGGATTTATTCAACAATTATTATGAAACAATTTAGAACTACTTCAACTTAGGTGGTACTTCTATAAGTACCAGGTTCTATATTAAAGTTTAGTATTAAGTTTTCACTGAGATCGACACTGGAGATTGACTCTTATCCACAAGACGGGGGCCTTAGTCCCCTCTCCCGGCTAGCGAAGGGGGGCTACCCCCACTCCCACTCGTGCAGTAGGGGGGAGAAAAGCCACACGTCGGGTTGGCCCACGTGCGATATGTGTGCACCCATGTCGAATTTACTCCACCTGGCAACAAAAAATGGTTTTTGTTGAAAAACATACTGGGCCCGTGAAAGTCAACATTACTGAACCTATAAATTAATGTTAATAACAAGATTAGAGATGGTGAATGTTAAAACCAGTGCTAGCAAGGGTCTTCACGACTCCGGAGTTCATGTCAGTAAAAAAATATTCCTTAATACTTACCTAGTTCCGTAAGGTAATAACTAAGTGGTGTAAGTGAAGTCGCCTCTGCATGTATCTAAATAATATTAAAAAAAATATTCATGCAAACAGCGTCTATTACATTTTCAAGTCTCCTTAACTCCCACACTAGAATACCCTGTGTTGTGGGGGCCAGGTCTCGGGTCAAAGTTACATACCGAGTTTAGTATGTAATGCCTAGGTTACACAGTGCGAGTTAGCGTGCGAACTAGCCTGGTCAATTACTGCAGTGCAGCGTGTGACAGCATATAGCATTATACGAGTTACTGTCAAGTGCGAGTCAGTAGCTCGCATCCGAGTTACTACTTTTACTCGCCACTCCCCATCACGTCACAAGGCAGTAACTCGCACGTCACTCGCACGTTACTCGGACGATTTCAGTAGCTCGTATGTATGCTCGGTCCCATATATTTTGTTGCGACATCATAGAAATGACTGCTGTTTGGGACAGTGACTGGTTACTCGCAACATCAGCTACTCTCATTGTGTGACCGGTCGAGGCGAGTCGAGCTACTGTGATGCGAGTTACTGATGACAGTTAGCTGTCTATCAGGCCAGCAGCTCGCACTGTGTAACCAGGCCTTTACACATTAAGTAAGGGGCCATCAAGAAATTACGTCACACGTTAAGGGGGAGGGAAGGTGTCAACAAAGTGTGACATCGTGTGACAAAGGGACGAGTCATAAGCTTGTGACAAGGTCAAGGACAACAAAAGTCCTGTGACAAGGATGCGGGCTCCAAAATTCATGAAAATAGTGACGTATTTTTTTTTGTATGGCCCCTAAGTATCTTACAGAAGTAGGCGGATAACTCACGCGAAAGGCGGGATGCCGCGGGAAATGTTGTGCGTGGGGCTGGCGACGGCTATGAACTGGAACGTGTTCCGCAGGTACGCGCTCGTGATCTTCGCGTCAGTAGCGCCGTGGCTGCGGTGACCCAAAGCTCGGAACGGGTACGTGCCTGGGTGGGATGAAAAGACCACATTTGGCAAAATTCAAGGTGGTAGATCCTGACTTACTGGATCGCCAAGGTGGTAGATTCTGATGTGCTGGATCGCCTGGGGAGGTACTATCTTTGCCGCAAAGCAACACTGTTTGCATTGCTGTGTTTCGGTTTGAAAAGAGTCAGCGTAATTTTGTATTTGTAATTACTGTTAACTAGCACACGAGCTACTCCATCCCAAGTCCTTAAAGTTAGAAGCGCATCGAAAACCCTCTAATAATAATATAGGTGAGATGTTTATGGAAGACCGTGACCAATTACTTACAAGTGACCCAATTACTTGTCCTTATACAATAAAAAAGGTGAAAAAAAGAACATGTACCCCAGATCCAGAAAAAAATTGGTAGTGCAATCCGTTATTGTAATCACAAAACAGTACTAAATAACTGGTCAAGGGCGAGTCGAATCTTCCCTATAGGGATCTTACAGGTTTGGGGTATGACCCTCTCTAGCCCTCCTTGGATCCGCCACTGCAGTGCCCAATACTGGGGAAATGAATACCATGGAGCACAGGGTACGGTCCATGATCCATCGAGCGGGCCTCGCATGTCTGTGGAAAAGTATCCACCAAGCTCTGGCTTGGTGGATACTTTTCCACAGACATGCAGGTTTCTTCACGATGTTTTCCTTCACCGTTAGAGCAGTCGATAAATGTACGCAAGTTTTCGAAAAAACAAGAATTCATTGGTACATGGTTTCCAATTGATATTATTGGATGGATGGAAAAAATGGATATTATTATTGGTTAAGGAACGTCGGTGGCACAGTGGCTAAGGCACCGGACTCCCAAGCTCTCAGGTCCGGGTTCGAAACCATGCAGTGCCATGTACCAATGAGATTTTCGTATTTTTCGAAGACTTACGTACATTTATCGACTGCTCTGACGGTGAAGGAAAACATCGTGAGGAAACCTGCACACTGAGATGAACTGTGTGTAAAATGGGGTAGGCACAAAAGATCCGCAAGGGTCGAAGTGCCGCTGGGCTATTCCCGGCCCCCATCATAAGATAAGATTATTGAAATTAAAACCGTTTATTTAGCACTGTAAACACCAGAATATAAGTATATAAAATTAATACATGCAGCACAAAACATCCGGTGCGGTACATCGCCAAAAAAGGTACACCAGCTCAGCATAATGCTGAGGCAAGGCACAGCGCTGATTTCCAGCTGACGAAGAAAGCAAGTATTGGTGTATTGGTGGGTATCCATTATATACGACAAGAAGGCTCACCGTTGGCCGGGTTGAGGTCGTTGCGGGCCGCGATCGCGTTGCACGCGCTGTACGGCGGGCGGCACTGCTCACAACGGGCCAGCGGGTCATGTTTGAAGTCATTATACCGCATCACGTGGTACATGTCCCGCAAGTTGTGGATCCCCCCCTGGGTACAGACGTATGGGCCTTAATTGCGAGTATATTTCCAGCGGAGCGATCTGTTAACGAAGGCGATAGCGGCTTGTGACCCGCGTTCTGTATTGCATAATATTGGAAAACAGCTGCGTCCGCGTCGCATTATCGCGGTTTCGTTCGATACACGGGTCGAGGTCGCTGCGCACACGCGGCGAATACTTTGCGCGAATATTAACAAATCGCGCCATAGAAATTAAAAAAATAAATCAAAAACCATTTTTTTTAAAGTACATTTTTACAACGTCATGTTTCACTCTACCACCGCTTCGTAAGGTGCTATAGCTGAAAGGAAAGAAGCGGCGCAAGAAACTTTCAGCAGCACATCTTTTGAAATAAATATATCTTACAATAATTATGAATACAATCATATATGTACACAATGTGCAGAGCTGGAGCTGGGTTTAGGAAATAGAATAGAAATTGTTTATTTGCTTAGAATACTATATAACAAAAGATCTTATAATTTTATATATAGTAGTATTCAACCACATTATGGCATGCAAATGTTTCGAACAAAATAAATAGTTGCAAACAATCTTAAAATCTGAATGTTTGACGTTAATAATATGACATATGTATTCCCATCAACATTAAAACTTTATACTCACACTATGAATTCAATTATTTTCATGGTTAATAAACTCGTTTACAGAATAAAAACAGTGTGTCATAAACCATTTAGTTACTATTGTCTTAAATTCTGTTCCTTCTAGCAATATTATTAGGACCAAGCCTCTTTATCATTTAAGTAGTCATTTATTTTACAATAACCCTTTTCACATAAGGTCCTTCTTATGACGCCATCACGATCTCCATCGCGGAAGCCACTCCCCCACCCGATAGTAGTTCATACACAGCACCTACATACCGCGACCCGCTTGTGGCGCTTACACGCGCTATCGGCGTATTCCAGGCCGCTTCTATACGACCCCTCCCTCCCCAGCGACGTCCTAAGCCGAGGCCCGTACCCACCTGGGTGCCCTTAGGCAGTCGCTTCTTTTAGTAGTTTCTAAGTCCTCCTCCAGGCTGGAGCGCACTTAGCGCTCGCCCCAAAACCCCGGTGAAGCTGTAAAGGTCATTAGGACCAACAGCAATTATCAGTCCAAAAAAAAGGTCCTTCTTATGTAAGTCTTACATTTTTTCTCTGTCATATTTATTACAGTATCAGGTATCTTACTATAAAATCGTACAAAGTGATCCGTAAATGATGTGTTTACTACTATGCCTAATATTTACTTTAATAAATACACGCTCACAATTCGCCAGTGTAAAGCCCTAACTTGATGTAAGGTGAGGGGTACATAAAGTTGGATGCAGATGGGAATTGGGGTACATAAAGTTGGATGCAGATGGGAATTCAGAACTAATGTTGGTGGCGGTCCAAAAATGAAACAACTCAAGTAGACATACAAACATCTATTCTCGTATATCGAATTCTTCAAAAAATCTAGCTAGCTCGTAGTCTTCTCACGTTCCTGCGGGGGCGTGGAGCAGCTGCCTCAGGGCTATGCCCTCTAACAGCGGTGTCTATTGCCACCCGTAGCCAAGGGGACCCGCTCCCGCGTGAGCTGCTGTTGTCTCCGACGCCTGAGGGCGCCGGGGAGAAGCGACGTGATGACGCGCGGTGAATGCGACGTACAAGCTCTATTCCCCTCCCCCATTAACTATAGCGGTACCCAGCACCGGAGCGCGGTAACGCTTCGAGGCCCGTACCCTCTCTCCCCCCGCGGATTAGAGAGGATGACCCTCGTTCGTTCCGTAGCTACGGGTGGGTCATTTGGTTGCCGTGGGCGTGGTTGTTCTCTGGGCACGGCTCTGCTTAAACGATCGGGCGGGCGAGCTTGTAGCGGTGCCATTTCAAAAAATACAGAAGTCTTTACCAGCCGGTAAAACTTAACACCGCGTACTAAAAACACCGTGTGGCGCCATCTAGTGATAGGTCAATCCTTACACAACATAGTGAACGGTTGAACAGCTACCGAGATATGGTAAACGAGATCTAACGTCAATGGCCAACCTGTTTCTCCTTTATGATCTTCGCCCTGGGGTTGGTCTTGTACCCGAACCAGTCCCCGAAGGTCTCGACCCGCACGTTCCCGCCGCTCAGGTTGAACACGGTCGGGAAGTATGGGATGTTGTACGACGGGAAGTAGCTCTCGCGTGTTAGCTCCTCTGTTCTACGAACCAGATTTTTTAAAATAAAAACTTTGGCAATGTTGTAACCACATAAATTACCTTGTTCATTTTGGGATGATCCTTTGATATGATGATGATAAATGCCATACAACGTAAATTTGTCGTGTTTTGTGAATAATTTCAATATAAAAACTATTTAAAATTACTACTTACTATTATTATTTACTATTTTAAACAGCATAGAAATACTATTTTTGTATTCAAATTATTATCTATTTTTAGAGGTAACCGAGTTGCACCTCTTTACTGGCCTAGGAGTTCGGCACGTGTCTATACCTACGTCCTAGCCAGGGTATGTCTTCGAGGAGTTATCTTCAATGAGACACTGGGCTTGCTAACCGATACTTATATTTCCAAACCGTATACCATACATGACGGTGGTATAGACACGACCAGCCTGACGCGGACGCAGCCGCGTGACATTTAAAAGTGCTGACATGATAATTCACAATGTAGAACACAGTGTACACAGTGTCCCTACATATTTATAGATTATTTCATGTATATTGTTTGATAAATTTTTTTCAATAACTGCGCAGTTACATACTTACATCGAATCGTCTAGAGATTGACTCATTGAAATCGACAATTATTGCATTTTAAGATAAGATAAATGTATTTCACGACAACACTGTATGCAAATATACAATGGAAGGTACAGTAAAATGAATACTACAATACTAATTAAAAAACATACATATTTTCTAATAACGAGCCTACGGTTAGCACCCACTCTAGGTAATCCTGCTATTTACTGATATATCCTGCTATTTACTGGTAGTGGTAGATCCTAAAGTGAAGGATCGCCTGGGGTGGTACCACCCTCTTATCTATTTCAGCCGTGAAGCAGAAATGCTTGCATTTCTGTGTTTCGGTTTGAAGGGTAAGAGAGCCAGCGTAATTTCCGGCACATGAGGCAATCCATCTTAGTCCTCAAGGTTAGCAGCGCATCAAAAACCCTCTAATATTAATACAGTGAGGTGAGATGTCTATGGGCGATGGTGACCACTTACCATCAGGTGGCCCGTTTGCTCGTCTGCTCGTCTGCTCTGCTAATTAAATAAAATAAAAATATACTATACACAGAGCCCGGCACAATAAGGACTTGCAACTGAAGAAGTTCAAACACCTTGGTCGGCCATAACTCTCTCAGTAACAGAGTCGTGAGAATATGGAACAAGCTACCGCAAGAAGTCGTGGATGCATCTTCAGTCAACAGTTTCAAGAATGGACTAGATAGGTTTTTAAACAGTGCATGACGGTGGTGGTGGACTTAATTAACTAAGTGCTATAAGTGAATGAACAATACACCAGCTTAGATATGGGCGCATCAGCTTAATGCTGCCTGCTCATTAATAAATAATAATAATTTTGATTTTGGTAACCGTTAAATCAAGAAGTGTCAGGTGGCAACTCTAATCAGACTCCATCACAAACCAGGAGTGTATTATGTTACTACTCACAGGTCCGCGGCCTCAGTGTAGCCCGGCAGCTGTTCCACGACCCACAGCAGGCCGGGGTCCACCCTGGGGGCTCGCTGCGACGTGCGCGGAGTGAACTTGTTATAGTCCACCACAAACCTGTAGATAACACGGGTTTAACATAAGAAAAGGCCGTTTTCGGGTTTAATATGTGAAAACGCCCAACCGGCAGCCGCGCAACGCGCTTTCGCCATGATACTCATACTCATACCATTTATTGCTTTTCATGTGTTACAATTGGTCTTAAAAATATATATTATCTGATCATTAACTTACTCTAGAAAATGTACAAAAGTAGCTCTTTTAAGTACCTAATGAAATGTAATCGTGTTATGTATATGTGTGCAAATACATTTTAATTCATTCATTGATCATACATTTTTTTACCCTTTATTTAAAAAAGAGTAAAAAAAATCTGCTCCTAGTAGATTGGTACGAGTTAATACTTTTAGACTGTTTAAACAACATGTTCAGAAAACAAATCTAGGACTTAATTCCCCTATTTCTAGAATGTTAAAATTATTTATCTATATTATGACTCTATGTTGAAAAAAGAACTGTTGCGTTTAGTGGGAATACACAAACCCCGAACTCCAACTTATGTTTTGGATGAGATGGCAAAAGAACAGGGACATACTGTCATCCGCTTGCCACCATATCATTGCCAGTATAATGCAATAGAATTGATTTGGGCGCAAGTCAAAGGTATTTAATATTTTTTATGAAGTTGATGTCGAATTTAATTATTAAAAAAAATTAAATTTATCTCATATTATTTTTTTGTTATAGGTCATGCAGCAAGACACAATACCACCCCACCGTTCACGGCAAATAAAATGTTGAATTTGTTGAACAATGCATGTGAACATGTAACACCAAATGATTGGAAGAAGGTGGTCGATAAAACGCGAAGAATTATCACAGAAGATTGGCAACGTGATGTCCGCTTTGATTCTTTGTGTGACCAGGAATTAATAATTAATCTCGAAGATTGTTCCAGTGACTCTGATTCTGACGA
The DNA here is from genome assembly GCA_947369225.1 of Hofmannophila pseudospretella. NCBI lineage: Eukaryota > Metazoa > Arthropoda > Insecta > Lepidoptera > Oecophoridae > Hofmannophila > Hofmannophila pseudospretella. The sequence continues at coordinate 12,774,314 of OX376330.1, read as the reverse complement.
TGATGATTGTGACTTAGGATGTACACCTTTGTGTCAATAAATTTATTATTGTTATATTTTTTTTGTTTATTTTTACTAGCCCAAAATTAGTATTAGTATTTAAATAGTTAAAACACTGGGTGCATATTTAAATTTTTTTAGGAATAACGTATCGATATATCGATTTCATTATTACGAATATATTCCCAGCACTAGTCACATTTGTTTGACAGCTGTCATTCTAATCAAGCTATATTTAAAAGACTGTAATCACTTGCCCAAGTCCATCGACGTAGACATATTCTTTGACAGTTTGTCCGTTTTTAAGAAAAAGGTACGCGAATACCTGACTACGTCGATGGATTAGTAGTAAGTATTGCAATTCTAAAAAAAAAAATTTTTTTGTTTGTTCCTTTTTAATTTTTTGTAGGCTTTTTTTTTGTTTTAAAATGTAAGTATTTTAATTTGTAGAGATTTTTGTAACGCACTGTTTGAAACAAATAGTTTTTATTGCATTGTCTTGCTTGTCATTTAAGTTTGCTGTGGTTACCTGTAATGGAATGTGCACTATGACATGTATTAGTGTTAGATATATATAATTGCTGAGTGTATCATTTGTTGGTAATCCAAATAAAAAAAATAAAAGAGTGAATAGGCATTTACTGGACCCGCATGCTCCATCGTCGACCTCATCGTCGCTTACCATCAGACGAGATCGAGGTCAAATGCGGGTTTAGTTATACATAAAAGAAAGAAAGAAGAAAATAAAACTAATTATATCTTAAAACATAATACTGGCATAAGCCACAGGGCTTGTGCGCCAGTAACGAATCGGTCGTATTATTAATTTTTTTTGGTCTCGTTTGTGTATTTGGTTTTAGTATTAATTATTTTTTTGTATATTGTATTGTTCTTTTGTTATATGGGTTTTTTATGCCTGAATTAAAGATTTATTATTATTGTTATTACTTTTCCAAAAATTTACAATAAAATATAAATACTTAAATCTATTATGGAATTAGCGGAGTTATTCGATCGTCGTAATGCGAGGCGCAGTAGGCATAGTAGCGTCGATGTTAGCGCATCTTACTGATAAGACGCGCCAAACCGGTTCAGCCGATGGCAAGCTGTCGCTCATATACAGGCTGCGCCGTTTAGGACCATGGTAGGGAAAAAATTAAGGCCACCTATCCACAGAACAGCATCTTTCAGGGGTAGTTTTAGATATGCGGCTACTAAGTGCTGGAATAACATCCCCCCTCCAATACGTAGCTGCACCGGAAAATATACATTTAAAAACAGACTTCGCTCACACTTGCTGTCGGTGCAATTACTGTTGCCCTAGTCTGAATCTGTTCCCTTTATTCCCTTTATCTCCTTCTTAGCATTCCGTACTGTACCCCTTTAGTATAATTATATTTATATATATGTGTGTTATATATATTGTGAGTAGGTATATATATTTATTTATTTACGATATTTATATATCTTTTATCATTTATGTGTCATGGTAAATGTAGGTATATATATTTTTAACTTATCAATACTACCTATCTTCAATTAAATTTATTTGTGTCGTATCTTTGTCCTCTTGGACAGGTTTTGGCCAGCCATCGGTCATGGTCCAACAGAATACCAGCGCTGGAGGCATTCTTGTCTGCAGCAATAAGCTGAGTTGAGACCCCTTTTCACAACAACAGCAGACCACCATACATGATTTAGATATGTTTACCTTTGACTACATAATTATTTTATTATAATTATAACTGTTTCGGTCATTGCTGTGTGTGAAATAAACGTATTACTTACTTACTTACTTACTTACTTTAAGTGGAAAAAGTTTCATGAAACCCTGAGTAGGGCACCGCAATATAAAATAAGAGATTAATAATAATACTCGGGTTATTACTCGGTTTATTTGAAACCGAGCGAGCGGTAAATTGAGTAATAACAACCCGTGGATTTTGAATGAACGAATTATTTATTCGCCAGAAATGAAAATTAAAAAAAAATTTAAAAAAAATCAAAAAGTTTATTTACTTATACAGGGCACACAAAAAAGGACCTCCGACTTACAAACTAGGTCGAAAACCTGTATCTTGTAAGTCGGGATTCCGTCGCACTTTCTGTGCAAGCAAATTACAAATTATATTCTTAACCTAAAAGGAATTTGGAAAATTTAATCATAAAGGAATTTAGTAAAGATAATGGTAAGAGTGAGTATGGGTGGGGGTGTGTTAGGTTGTGTGGGAGTGTGTAATGATGTAAGTGTGCATATGTAGTGTAGGGTGAGTAGGTGTGTGAGTGTGGGAAGTTAAGTGTTAATAATCTGAAGAACGTAACGAGTTTAGTGTGTAAAATTTTATGTTATATGATTAGAGCCTCAGTTTTGTCGTAATCTAAAGAGAGTAGCCATCTATTAAGTTTTACTTTACAATTATTTTTATTTAGTGGGTAGATATCAAGGTGTTCGTTTATTTTATTGTACAACCTGGCACTTAATGATTGTAGATGCTGGAATGCGAACGTGAATAAATATGGTACATTGGATGACAAATCTTACATTTCACCAGCTTTAGCATGCAAATATTTTAGAGTTATTAAATTCAAGTAAGTATTTGGAATATAATCATAACATAACACATATATTACCATACATATGATGTCACATAGGATAAATTAATAATTATAATGCGTATCAATAATTATAACAAAGCGCGTTTCATATAATCGGTCGAATAAGATTCGGTAGGTTTCGGTCAAACCAACGATCGATCGGTCCGTTCATATGTGTCACCATGGCGTTAGCAGAATACGGTTTGTAGTTACAGTTGAATCGATACTAAAATGAAATCGTTATTGGAATAGAACGACAAACGTTGTAAAACAGTGGAATTAGGCTCCTGGGCGGAGGCTCCTGGCTCCTTCGTCCAACGGAGGTCTTTGCCTGTGCCCTAACAATGAAGTAGGCTGATGAAGAGCATCAACCTAAGTCTTTGTCCCCCAGACCCCACTGTTGGGACACTAGGTTCCTTGTATGGGTAAAATCGCTAACCAAGTAATGATTCGTTGATGAGATGACGAATACTGGCGGTTAATGCGTGGTTACTATGTACTAGGTATGTTGCGGTAATAGTGGAAGAGGCCGCGCAAAATCGCAATAAGTGGACAGCAATATTTCGAGCCCTATACCGCAGCAGGGGGTGACAGGAAGAGAAGAAGAAAGTGTGGTTACACCTGGTCGTCGAACGACCGTCTGGGCGGTCACAGCCTGCGGTCACCGCCCATATGTGAATTACCAGTCGTCGACTGCATTCGGCGAAGGTCAGTGACGACTTCGGCCAACGACCAAATGTTAACAACGGAGGTCGGTCAACGACCATATGTAACTACGCCTTCACTCACCACTGGTTGTTGTAGGTACCACTGTTCTGCCGCCGGAATATTTCGACCCACTCCTTCCCGTCGCGTGCTAGCCGGTTCGCCACCATGGCTCGAGCGTACTCCAACACCTGACATAGACATATTTTATTATTAATGTTCATTACACGTCAAAAAGCAGGTACTATACACTCATACAATATACATCATATACCAAGGTATACAAACATAAACAAATACAAACACACAAACTCCCGGAGGAACATAATACACAGGAAAATAATACATTATTTAACAATGTCAATTATAATGTTATTATGTTCACTTAACCTCTAAAAATTCATTGAAAGAATAGTAGGATTGCTCGATAAGCCATTTCTTTAAATTCTTTTTAAAAGTCCACTCGCTCGGAGCATGCATTTGCATTTCGGAATTACTTTTAGTACACATGGGAATTATTTTCACTATACATCGTAATTACCTTTAGTACACATGAGAATTATTTTCACTATACATCGGAATTACTTTTAGTACACATGGGAATTATTTTTATTATACATCTGAATCACTTTTAGTACACATTGGAATTAGAGGTACTTTACTATACATTGGACTTTTTAACTGTACCTGATTATTTTATTTATTTAGGATATCCAGTAGATATTACATTCATACTCTTAAATCATTCACCGAAATACAGATAAATGCATATCTTATGGTGGTAGCCAAGCACTAAAAGTTGGTAGTTATACAATATGTAAGTAATATTAAAATTGGTAACAAGATTTAAAATTAGGAAAATAGGGTAGTTTCCAAGTATCAAATGTTAGATACATTTCTTAAAAATTAAGAAACAGTCTTAAATTGATGGTCAAATGTGAAGACAGAATTAAAATTCGTTGAAAAATAAAATAGCTACAGGCAATCAAAAATCAGAACGGTAGAAAGAAACGGCAATAAGTTTTATGACGTAACTGTTCTCTAGCGCCATACGAGCATGTCCTGGCTGCATGTAAAGGACTGTTTTGCTAGAAAGGGACAGAGCATCTGTCCAATACTAACTTTAACCATTAATATCTCTGATGTTAGTTGAGATATCGAAAAACTAATTTAAGATCCTTCTTTAGTATGTCCATGTAAGTTGATAGATATGTGGCGACGCACGACACTACGATACCTACTTACATCGGTGTAGAACATCTATCGAAATTTTCCTGGGACTTCGTATATATACGAGTTTCAAACATCCATAGTTGGACCAGGACGTTTGATCACCAGGCACAACACCCCGCCTGGTGGAAGATCTTCCCTTTCATACAACTGACGTTACGTCATCCATATCCACACATAGCGCGTTCCTAGATGCAATAAAAAAATTGTTAGCACTTACACATCCCGTGGGTTTGATGAGCTCGTAAAGCGAGCGGTTGCTGTTCCCGATGGTGGTCTCGCCCGCGACCAGACCCGCCGACGTTATGTAGAAGTCATCTGTGGACTGACTACCCACTTTGTATACTCGTATTTCATAACTTAAAATTCCCAGAGTTATTTGTGTGTTTATTTCTTTGTAATTCAAATTTTGGAGAAAGTTCATGATGAAGGTGGTAGGTTCTGATGTGTAGTGTGTAGCATCGCCTAGGAATGTGCTAATACTTATTTCTGCTGCAAAGCAGCAAAGCTTATATTTCTGAGTTTCGGGCTTGCTTGCTTATCCTATGGTTAGTGGCCAACCTATTTGTCAGAGTTGTTCAGGCCGCCCGTAGGCCTCGGACATGGCTTAACGACTGCTGTCGAACGACAACAACCGGGACCGACTGCTTAACGTGCTCTCCGAGGAACGGAGGAGCTAAGATGAAATATGCCACTAGCGGTCACCCATCCAGGTACCGACCGCGCCAGCCTCGCTTAACCTGCATGATCACTTTCGGACCGTCGGAGTTTCGGGCTGAAGGGTAAGAGAGCCAGCGTAAGTACGGGCACATGAGACACTTCATCAAAGTCCTCAGGGTCAGCAGCGCATCGAAAAGCCTCTTATAAAATAATACAGTGAGGTGAGTTGTCTATGGGCGACGGTGACCTCTCGACGAGGCGGTCCGTTTGCTCATCTGCTCTCCTTATAAAATAAAATATTCATGAGATAAATCCTGATAAAATGTTCGTTTATTAAGTTACATAGACGACACACGGAGAAAGGGTTGATTAATTAATTAATATTAATATAATTTATAATAGTCATATCATCCCATACTTCCTATTTCCTTTAATGTTGCATGTTTAATAGTATAAAATTAACATCATAAGCTTTAACTTAAATTGTAATTCTGTAATCTGAATATTTGATTGACACATAGCATTGTAAAGTGGTCAATGTGGGTACCTATGTGATCTCCACGACACGCATAGTGTGGAGGTTATAGTATAATGTGAAATGTTAATTAATGTGGTAAACAAATTATTATTATTATTATTATTTCAATTTGAAGCCGGCAGGATGAGCCACGATAGCTCGTTGGTTATAGCACTGCCACGGAAAGGCGAGGTTAGGTTCAATCCTGCTCGCGGAAATAACTTCTTCTATTCTCTTTAAAGTTGTTAGAGCCAGATTTATAAACACTTATCTTATCTTATGACACCGGTCAGGGATAACCCCAGCGGCACTTCGACCCTCAGGGATCTTTTATGCTCACCCCTAACCTTAATCTCCTTCCTGTTCCTTAAAGATGCTTTGCATCAAGGACGCTGTACAGCTTACAGGAAGGAGCCTATAGTCCTCTAGTTTCGGGTAGGCGACCCCCAGAAGACTCATACGCTTTCCAGCCAACGAGTCACATTCGCACAGCAAGTGTTCCATTGACTCAACGGTGTCACCACATGCTTTTATATATACTATAATAAACACTTTCTCAAGTCGATTGAGATCAAACAACATACCTGCACGAATGCCGGGTACGATGTAAAGGACATCTTCCAACCCGGTATGACGGTTTCACAGTTGGCGGACATCTTGAAATTTAACACGTACATCTTCTGGAAGCGCAGCATGGATTGGTAGCTAAGGGCGAGAGAGAGATGGTTATGATTTATTATTATTATTAATAATTATAAATGTATTTAATTCAGGTATACACCTATATTGCAAAGTAACAATATATAATATAATGTTACTGTAGGTACTATAACTATAAACTGATATATAAAGAAAAAGCTAAAAGATAAAATAAACTAATAGATACAATTGTAGCGGTACCTACTAACTACTTAAAATGTGCCGTTCTCACACCGGTGAGTGGTGCACGGCCATCCAGTGTTTCATAAAAACATTGGCATAGTCCTCGTGTATAGCACACAAAATTCTGTTGTTCGATTTTAACAATCTCTCTTAGAACGATGCTATACGAGCTCTGATAATAGCATAGAAGTCAGGGACTCTCGCGTCGGCGAATATGCCTTTTGCACTGCAATATCGAGGCAATTTCATTAGTATCCGAAATGCATCGTTATACTGCACTCGCAAGACGTTATAGACCCGTTTGGTGAACTTCATCCACAACTGACACGAGTATAAGCATTGGCAGTATGCCTTGAATAAAGTGACTTTAACGTCCTGCGAGCACCGTGCAAATCTACGCGCAAGCATATTGCAACGAACCGCGAGAGCCCTGCGTTCCCGTTCTAAGTCGGAGTCATCACTGAGATTCTCAGTAAGTATGTGCCCCAGGTACTTGAAACTCTTAACAACCCGAATTGGCGATCCATCTAGAAACACAGGTGGCACGTTCTCCGGACCCTTTCCTGACCTTAAAACCATCATTTCAGTTTTATAAACGTTATATCTCAACCCATGTGTTCTAGCAAAATTTTCGCATATTTATTTAGTTCAACACTAAATAAACCCCAAAAATAGGACAGACAAAGTTAGAAGAGGATGTTTAAGAAAACTGAAGAACTATACTTCAACTGATAGTGTTCCGGATACCTAACTTTTGGATAAATCATTTGCTTTCACGAGGCCTTTGAGAACTTTCTTTTTCTGTGTGCTGTGTACCGTGCAGCATACTGGTGCCTTCTAGAAGAGTCTGTGGTTTCCAGTCCTGCTGTTTTCATCTCCTACTTGCTTCCGGTTGTCCGGGGCTGTCGGCATCGAGTGGTAAGTGGTTTGCCTTTCAACTTTCTTTCTTGCACCGCGAATGTCCTCTTTCTCCTATTGCTTTCCCGCACAGATAGTAGAGGCAAAGGCAACAGGCTGAGGCAGTCCCCTTTTTCCGGTGCTGCACACCACCGTCATCAAACTTAATTACTTATGTTTATTTATTTTTATCTTCTGTACCTAATTGTTTGCATGTGTGAGCTATTGGAAATACATTCTTTCTTATAATATAGAAATAGTAACTACAAACTGAAGAGCAACATGCAATGAAGCAAAACAAACTTTAAGTCTCATTATTTTGAAAAATACAGCTGCTGCTACAATTCAATTCTTTTATTTCAAGTTGGTACAAATTGTACACTTTTGTTCATCAATAATATACATTCAAATTAACAATAAAATTAACAATTAAAATAAGAAACAAAATAACTAATCATACTGAAATTGAAATATTACAATCTTTGGGTCCTCTTAGATTATCATATCTTATGAGATCTAAGATTTATCTTATCTTATGTCGTCAACAAATCAAAATAAATCAAATCAATTTATTTTCGGAACAACAGAGGTTCAATATTTGTTAGTAACAACGCAGGTACTTAAGACTATGTTAGTAATTATTTACAAAGAAAAACTTAAAGGCAGACATGTGGGACAGAGAGTTGTGCGTTCATCGGGACCTACCCGCACCCGGTCAACACACGAACCCAGTGTCTGATTATCGGACAATCATGTTTGCCCGCTATTCTCTTCAGAATGCCATTGTTGCCGCCCTCCACTCTGTGCAGCAAGGAGGCGGTCTTCTTGCGCACGATCGCATGGAAGCCGTCGGTGCGCGCCTCCGCAAACATTCCGGAGGCGCTGCAGAAGCGAGGCAGCCTCAATAGCATTCTGAAGGCATCGTTGTACTGGATTCGCAGGGCGTTTAGCGATCTCTGAGTGTAGTGCGTCCAAAGGCTGCTCGTGTAAAATGATTGACAATATGCTTTAAAAAGCGTGATTTTGTCAACGCTATCTTCCTACTTTTTTACTCTCACCTGTTCCACGTGACCTGTGAAGTGTACAAGTTGGTAAAGTCTGGTAGTAACTTGACGAGCCCCGTGCAGTGGTCGGGGAACAGCATTCCGTCGGGGCTCACTTTGGGCATGGACAGAGCGTACGCCAGCTCATCCAGGTCGCCCAGCATGTTGATCCAGCTGCAACCGCCGAAACTATGAGCTCAGAATATGGGATCAATCTAACCTAAAATGGCGCCAATCGAGTTACATTAATACAATGATTTTTTTCAACGGTAAAATACAACGCTGTTACCAAGCTCGTTTGCTCTATCTTCGACCTCATCGTCACATACCACCAGGTGCTTCAAACGCGCGTTTAGTTGTGAATAAAAAGTCACATACGCTCTTTGGTTGACTTGACATTGTTCGGTGAGAATTAACCTCTGAGACATGCCGCATTGACACTGCCATCAAGGGAACATCTGAATGAATTACCAACTCAGACCAGCTTGGCAACTGGTTTCTCTTCAAGGCGACTAACCCCCTATGATCTTTGGTTAGTGGTTGACCGCATTTGACTTTTCTTTCAAGCACACACCACAAAATTTGCCGCCCCTCTGGCATCGCCGTTCCAAGGCTATAACCTTTAGGTTAATGCACCACTGTCTAACCAAATTTTACTATGGGTTCAATTCTGAAATCGCTTCCATACTCCGAAATGTATGAAATAGCTGGGTTTTTTTCACGATTTCAGTGTTGGATAGTGAAAGTTTTTCAGTTCAGTTATGGTGCTACAATCTGCCCTCTAGGTGCCGGCTAGCAGGGTTCTAGGACAGTGTGCAGATGAAGAATTAGAAGAAAATTGGTAATAGTAGATATTATATTTATCAGGAACTGAACAACACAATAGCAACTTCAAGAGCAAGTTCGGATTCGCCAGCCACATTCGAGCGCATGCTAGGAACTGAAGGGGGTCGCCGTCGTCGGTTTTCGACGAGGAGGACTATACATACATACAGTAGGAGACAATTTTATAAAACGGAGAAACATCCGTTCAGGACAAAATACAGAGAGAAAGGGAAAACAATGAAATTAATGGAATAATGGAATTTAGAAATGGAATGGGAATATGATTTGAATTTTGAAAATATAGATGAAGAAATGAAGATGCCAACACGAAATGAGGTGAGATAAACGCTAACGATGAGGTTGAAATTGATGGCAAGGAAGTTGATATGGACGATGAAGTCGACATCGTTACAATGGATACTGGACATCACCTTTTGGATTACAAGGGGTTTTTTATTACACCATGCCTGTATTGTATATGACAGATTCTCACACAATGTCCCTGAGAGTGAGCCACTGGTACACGTCCTGCGTAGCTTCATTGTAGCCCACCGCCAGGCCTTCCAGTTGGATGTAGTACAGCTTCATCTGTAACCAACACCATGAACTCTAGTCTAGGCAATATTCTAGATGTTTTAAAATATTTTTTTATTCACTTAAGAGTACTAAAATGTTTAATTTATGAACGAAATAATCAAATCTAAACTTTAAACTGAATTCAATTCTTTTATCTGTGATAAAAACAGCAGTTTTCATTTTCTGACAGATTCTCTGGATGAAAATTCAATTAATTTGGTTTGAGGTCCAAATATGGTACAAATTTGAGTATTTTTTAGTTTTCTAATATAATACAGCGTCGATGGCACATTGGCTAGGACACCGGACTCCCATGCGGTAGGTCCGGGTTCAAAACCATGCAGTGCCATGCACCAATGAGTTTTTCGTATTTTGTAGATATTGCGTGTACGAAGTACCGTCCTAAACCTTTTTAAAGAGAGAGAAAAGAGAGAAACCTTTGAAAAGAGAGAGCAACAGTTCTCCCCAATCTTGGCCTAATTCCTATGGTATTCGGCTATTTCCCTGCGACATATTCATTACCTGGTACCAATAGGGGTCATTGGGATTATCCCGCACCATAGAAGCAATGTACTCCTCATTGGTGTCAACAAACTCTTCAATCAGACCACACACGTCTGTCTTGTTGTAACAGTATCTAGAAATCAAACAACAGTTTACTTAGAATAGAAGTATTTGATCTAGAAATATTTTTACAGTTGTGAGCATCTGTCTGTGGCATAGTAGCTAGGATGCCAGACTTCCATGCAGAACATTCAGGTTTGAAACTATGCATTGTCTTGTACCAAGTCTTTTAGTTTATTCGAAGACTTACATACATTAACAGACTGAGAGTGAAAGAAAACATTGTGAGAACCTGCACACAGAGATAAAATAAAAAAAAAAATACCAGTGCATGAAATGTGGGAGGAAGGCAATGGCAAACCACCCCATTAATTCACAATCCTCATCAGTGAGGAACAAGAAGATAAAAAAGAACGATCACTTTCCCATTTCAGTATAAACTCTTTACATTAGTGTATGTAGAAAGTATGTTCTCCTATAAAGCAGCCTCACCCCTTGAGCATGTTCTGCCAGTGCATCCAGATGAGGTCCCTGGTGAGGAACCCCTCCAGGTAGCCGGCCGCGTACGCCTGCTTCTCGTCCGACACGTCTGCGGATGTGTGTAGCTCGAGAAACGCCCAGCTGGACCAAGAAGTAGCATTAAATATGGGTACTTAAAAATATTAGTGCCAAAAGAAGTTTATTTTATAGCATTACACTAAAAAAACTATATAAAAGAAGATAAAGATTACAAACTTAGCCAAAAGATACGCGTCCATTGCTTCGTCATCGCATTGTACGATGCGAACGGAGTGTCCGTATTTACGAATTGGTATGATCAAAATGCTGATGTCCAGCCCGGATTTACTGATCCTAGTGAACACAGTTCCATAGAAATCTACACAAAGCAACAAATTTGTTTGCAGCGTACCCTGCAATGACGATGCAGTGCACATGTAGCTTATGTCCCCCACATCTGGTGACATACCCAAAAGGCTGGCTGTTTCCACATTGCACAGCTAAACTTAGTTGCTTGGCAAAGTACCAAGATTACTAAATTTAGAAATAAGTTTTAAATCTATTTATTAAAATTGGCTTTTCCAGTGACCGGCGGTAGCAAATATTATTTCTCAATGCACTCCTAACAATTGATAATTCATAACATCAGCGAAGTATTCAGAACATAAGGGACTGACTCTGAAAAAAATTAAAGGTTTTAAAAAAACCTGGTGGACACAGAACTGACTCTAATATATTAGGGCTATGTTCCAAAACCAGTTGAAATTATTCAAGTTTACAGCTGTACATGATCCATTACTTGTGTCAAATAGAAGTTTGATAGATTTCAGCTGATAACGCGGCAATGGAACATTGAAAGTTGTCAATGTTAAATATTTCAACTGGTTATGGAACCACTCTCTTGGCTGTTACGTTGCATTTTGAAAACCACGTAGGATCCTCCCTCTCCTTCGACTTTTATCATGTTGCCCAAGTGTTGTACGGACAACTCTTTGATCCTTGGTAGATATTAGAGGAATTGTTGATTAAAAAACCCTCACAAACCTACATGTATTTAACTTTCTTTTTGAGTTCTTGGGTGAATCTCCGAGTTCTCCGACTCCTAAAATTATTTCTAGACAGATATCTAAGTATATAAATAAATATAAAAAAATACTTACCCCGTCTTATTAATCTCGTTACTGTAAGTAGCTCGCGCGACGTGCACATCAGGAATATCTGCGTAGTAGTCGGTCACAGAGATCTCTGCCTTGCTGCCCTCCCATTTTATAAACCCATAAATCCCTTCAGACACTTCAAATAAGCCTAAAATTACGAAAAACCCCAACTTTAAACAAAAATTCATGGTAATACAAGAACGCTCTGACCTACCCTGTATTCGCTGCGAAACAGCGATTAATAACAAAGGAACATTCAATATTATTGGTATATAACATTTATCGTGCGAAACAAGGTCACAGTTGATAGTAATTATGGAAAATAAATTGATAAAAACAACTTTTCGAAATTGACGGTTGACCGGCTGTTTATTTTGACATTTGTTACAAATGTTGCCAGAAATGAACAAATCGTGATTGTTTTAATGTAAATTAAAAAGTTAAATTGCTGAGCCTCACTTTGTATGGGCGCGAATCCATCTTCTTTGAACAGTTACCGCTCAGTCGCTAGATCATTTAAAAGTGCCGTTTCGTGTTGTTAATTTAGCTATTGATACCCAGAATCGGGGCTATTGCATTAATCTTGTTGAACTAACATGTTGAAAGCTTTAACTTAAATACAATTTTTTCCTGAAAATCGGGAGTTTCGTTTAAAACTGACAATACACTTTGACGTTTTGTTACTGCATACCGTGACAAGATGCTGAAGAATGCTATACAAATAAAGTAGGGAACGCGCGATAAATCTATATATAAAAATAAAATATACTCCATAAAACAAAACAATAATTTAATTCAATTTCACTAAAAATTTCGTCCCAACTTCCAGCCACAACAGTTCCAGCCTTATTTTACTAAAAGTCCCACACAGCAACACTGGCCCGTCAAGTCGCCGACAACTTCATGCCGATCTCGCCGCATTTGTAGCCAACTTCGCGCATGAGGTAGGGCGTTCTCTCGTGGGGCGGCGCGCTGAGCCACTCGTTAACGTTGACCGCGACCGCGGCGAAGCCCTGTTTCTCCAGAATATCGAGAATGAGCCGGAACGTGCCTCGCAGACGGTTGCTGTTCATGGAGAAACAGCCTTGGCTGAAGTTCATGACGCACACCCTGGGAAGATAAATTATTTTACAAGTCTTAAGCTTTATTTGGAAAAATATGGGTAATGTTGTGATTGGGAATGATGATATAAATCATTAGTAATTGCTTATGTTTACTAATCTAATGATTAATAGTAGATCTTGCACAGAAATTATATTTCAAACGTTTTGGTCGTGAATACGTCGATGACACCTTTTTGTCATTTTTACTAAAATTGTAAGCCTGCAGCAGCTGACTTTATATCATAATTATTTTGCAGCATATGTAAAATTGCAACTCATGCTGCCAAGGTAGAATCAAAGAAATATTATATTATTTAACCTTTTTATGTAGAATCTACAAAACATTATTTTGGTCAAATACCGGTAACCGATATATTTTACAAAATTCCCATTTTTTTGTCCAATTTTAAAATACTCTTGCAAATAATGATCACTCACACGACACCCCCGCTGGGCAGGCTGAGTTGGTCGAGGGGTATCTTGTCGTTCTTAGGGCGCCGCGTCTGCCTCGACAGGGGCACCGGACACCCGGACTTCATGCACAACACCAAGTCTGCGGAATTAAACCAAAGATTTAAAAAAATGTGGTGGACGTGGGTACATCGGAACTCTCGTGACAAGGACGCACGCGGCGGGTATTCAATATACAGAGTGTAACAAAAAGGGGGGGTGTTCAATATCCATAACTTTCACACCCCTTTCGCGACTTTTGGGGTTTTTTGTTATATCCATTGCTCGTAATAAAGTTAAAACGTGACCGAAAGAACACGATAACCAGCAATGTACAGTACATCGCACGGAGTCCGTTTAACGCAGCGCATGCTCCAAAACCACTGACCTGCAACAATTCCATTTGGCAGCACCACATTAGTAGACACATACTCATGCCCTCCCAACCCTCGTGACAAGTACTCCTCCAGCTGATCCGTCAGCGCATGCGTCGGGTATAAACTCTTCGCTTTACTCAACACCTCATCCGATAACTGGTACTCTGTACTGTAAAACGAGCTCACAGCTTCATGCAGCGTCAATAACTGAAGGTAATCCAATGTATTCTCCTCTCTGGCCAGGAATTCATTCAAGAATTCTTTGGAAAACACTCGAGATATCAATTTCTCTTCGTAGTGCCCCAGCGATGCCAACTCCAAACACACTTTGGTCCAAGGAAGAGCGGTGTTCTTGCCGTTCAACACTGGGTTGGTTGAGATTTGATTCCGGAGTTGGTCCCATCTGTCGGGGTCTGGAGTGAAGTTATTGTTTGAAAGGCAGTTGATGAAGCCAAAGAGGATGTTGGTACGGGCGTTTGACAGGGAGGTTGAGTTGTCTGCTGCTTGCTGGCAGAGGTAGTCCATTAGACCTAGGTGGGTGTGTGCCTGGGAATGTGGGAAAGTTGGTTTTGATGAGACTGTCATGGATTTAGTAGAAAAAACCGTAGATTATTAATTGATCAGGTAAAATTTTGAACATCATGAGCAGATATAAAAATTTCTACTTGTGAAATATCTATCTAAAGTCTATGTGAGTGAATACTTGAATACCTAGTACTGTTTTTGCAATGTTTTTTATTTTAAACTAAGCAATCAAAACAATTTACAATAATTCAGCATAACTTATAGCTATGTACAAGATGTTATAATTCTGTACAAGTGGTCAATAATTTTGTATAAGTTGTCAGTAACTTTGTATAAGTTATCATTAATTCTGTACAAGTTGATGACAGTTCAAAATAAGTTAGTAAGTAAGTAATACGTTTATTTCCCACACAGCAATGACCGAAACAGTTATAATTATGATAAAATAATTATGTAGTCAAAGGTGAACATATCGAAATCATGTCTGATGGTCTGCTGTTGTTGTGAAAAGGGCCTCAAATAACACCCTTAAGTTTTTTTTAAATACAATAAAAAGAATAAAGGTAACTTACAATTCTCGAAAGTACCCTGGCCACCAGCAGACCCTTCTCAAACTCCACCTCATTCTTCACCACGTAGTTGGCGATAGCATCCATCAGCTGCTCGTGGTAATACTCCGGATGCTTCTCCAACACACGACCCTTAATCTTCGCCGCTGTCCGAAGCACCTCATCATATGTTAGCCTGTTTAAGTGATCCGTTAAAATATCATAGCAGATGTGTAGCAGCTGTACTCTAGTTGGATACACTTCTTCGGTACAATTAACTTGACATAGCGACCATATTATAGACTTGGCTACATGAGCGTCTATGGCTTGATCGTGGAGCAACAGAGCGGTCACTACATTGTTAATACACCTGTTTGGAAGATCGTGAGAGCAGCAGTAAGATAGCATATCTCTCAGTAAAGGAAGATCTTGCTTATCCAATTCTAAGGGTAGATGTATTTGGAACGCTAGCGGTAAAGCTAGCTTCAAAGCGTCAACTAAATGGTTCTTCTTGTCGAATCTTCCAAGAACGAAGTCAAGGAACATGATTTGCCGGATGTTGATCATGTTGATGTTGCATCGGATGATCTGCAGCATGGTTTGGACGATCAGAGAATCGACAGGGACACCTAGGAAGGAGAGCACTTTCGTCGCCTCAATGGCTTCGTTTACGTCTAGTGCTCGCGCGTGTTTGTTGAAGTTTTGACAGAGGACTCCGAATGTTGGATTCTTAACAAGGTCGTTCATGTCTTGTGTCATGCTGTAAAAGAAATTAATAAATAAAATATGTAATGTAATGTAATAACGGGCTGATTTCCGCAACTTGACGTCTTAAGCGCCTATTTTGCGTGTGATGGATACTACTACTAATCGAGCCACCCCAACTTCGCCAGAAAGTCCAGCAGTCCTTTAATGTCCTGTAGGACTTCGGGAAGTGATCCTGGGGTGCTAAGGCTTCCCGCCCGGTAGGTGGTCACCTCACTGCACTCTAAGAGCACGTGGGCGACCGTCTCCTCTGCCTCCGTGCAAGCTCTGCACAAGGGGGTATAAATAAAATATATAGGGTCCTATTTTATTAGCGGCTAATATTTGTAGGGTGTGATCATTGGTTATAATAATAACGATAGGGCAAAAAAATTTTTTTTTTTCACTTATTAAATTTACGAGAAAAACGACAAAATTGTTTGTTTGAAAATTCTACAAATGAATGAATTATTGCTATTATAATACTGAAATATGAATGAAACTCGAGTTTCATTCATAACGACATGGATGAGTTTATGCCACCAAGGCGCAAAATAATGGGGGTTTATTTTTCTTTAGTATGGAAATTTTTCACACAAGTAACATGGTTATTTTTTCGTGTAAAGTGGTAGAAAATGACCAGCACATACCCCTAAATATTTGCTACTAATAAAAAAGGAACTTATATAATATATAGTTAATATGTGCGCAGCGGAGGGGAGGCCTTTGCCCAGCAGTGGGACAGCCTATAGGCTATTATAAAAAATAAAAAAATGTGCGCCATGAGAAATGTCGAATATCTTATCTTATCATAAAATAGGGCGCCGGAAATAACACCAGAGGCACTTCGACCCTTGAGGATCTTTTGTGCCTACCCCATTTTACACACTGGTCATCTCAGTGTGCAGGTTTCCTCACGATGTTTTCCTTCACCGTTAGAGCAGTCGGTAAATGTACGTAAGTCTTCGAAAAATACGAAAAACTCATTGGTACATGACACTGCACGGTTTCGAACCCGGACCTCCCGCTTGGGAGTCCGGTGTCCTAGCCATTGTGCCACCGACGCTCAATGTTGAATAAATAATGGAGATGAAATGAAGTCGCAACTTGAACAACCCTGTCTGATGGAGTACAGACTTGTAAGCCGCGTCTCCACCACCATGATCGCTGGAACTACTAATGCCTCCTTCTACCCAAAACCGAAATAGTTGCGTACTATTTTCTATGATTTCAGCAACCGAGGATTTCTTCTAGACATGATATATGTCCTCATGATATAGGCCCTCTTTAAAAGTTAAAGAATTCAAGTAATCTTTTAATCACTCACATGCCCTTCTGCAACTCGAAGAGGCAGCGCAGGGCCTGCAGCAGGTGCTTGTGCGTCATAGTGGGCAGGTGCGCCTGTACCGCGGCGAGCACCTCGGTCGCACTCGGCGCCGCCATGATGCGCGCCATCACCACGTCGGGCGACCGCGCGCGCGTCGCCTCCGATACTGAAAGAAAGAAAGATTATTTGAACATTGAATTAACATTAAATAATAGGAATGTCAAAAAATACTGACGATATTATTTCTGACTGACTAGTGTGACTAGGGGGGCATGTGACTATATTATTTCACACTCACTTCTATGACTCGAAATAGATAGATAGAAACACTTTATTGTACACAAAATCAGGAAAAGTAAAAACTACAGGAATAATAACACGATATGTACAAAGGCGGCCTGGAAGAGATCGCTTAAAGCGATCTCTTCCAGACAACCTTTGAAATAGAGCCGTGAAATACAAACGCAATATTTATCCGTGATACTAAACTTAACTTCAGCACTATCTACCCCTTCGGGGATCATGTACGTGATAGTTATAAGTATTGGAGCATGTTTCATGCGGGCCATGACATCGATACCTGTGTACCGACTAGCCAAAGGATATTCACTGGAGGAGGACAGGCTCCGGGCGCGCAGCGCCGGCGACCGCAGTGAGCTCGCGCGCACCACGCTGCTCCACATGCCCCGGAACAGGAGACTCATTGTGTCTGCAACCAACAATTAATCATCAGCCTATTAACGTCCCCAGTATTGGGGCATAGGCCTGCCCTTGCACAAGAGGTATACGGACCATGATCCACTATGCGAGCCCAGTACTTATTGGTGGATTACAGGTGCCTTTAGAAGAAAAAAAAACTCAGACATGTAGGTTGTCTCACGATGGTTTCCTTCACCGTAAGAGCTGCCGCCAAACCGGCTGTCGGAAAAATGTCTTAAATGGGTTGAAGTTAAAGCCAGCTCCATAAAAACCACTGATCATCCACTGTAATAGCAGCTTCATATGAAGTCAGTTAGAAATTTGTTTGACATATCATATAGGGATGTCTATTCGGTGCTGGAATCATTACAGATTCGATTCTTTTAAAAATGATTAACTATTTTGATTAATTAATTTACATTCCATAAGCATAACTCTCACGTCCATATTCCACGAGGGGGTAGACAGAGGAACCACTTTCATCATAGGCTGTTCCCACTTTACGCCATAAGATTTGGTGATCTACAGGGTAGAATAGTAATGACGATATTTGTAAAAATTGTACATAATATTATTTTGTGGGATTTTTCTCGACTTTTATTATTGGAATTCTATTGGAGATGTACAATAATTGTCGATTTCAATGAGTCAATCTCTAGACGATTCGACGTATGTAACTGCGCTGTTATTGAAAAAAAATAGAATCAATCTTATTTCAAACAATATACATGACATTATGCTTATTTAAATGAAATTGTGGGGAAGGCATTGGCAATCCACCCCATTAATTCTGCCAAGAGAGTCGTTCCATGTGATTAATTCCTTAGAATGATCAGGACCCTCAGCAATGAGGAATACGACTAAGAAGAAGATACATGAAATAATCTATAAAAAGACAATAATTTGAATACATAAATAGCATTTTATGCTGTTTTTATGTATTATATATATTTATGGTCGTTTTCAGTAGCAAAATTTTAAGTTCTTATTTTGACATTATTCACAAAACACGATAAATTTACGTTGTATGGCATCTATCTAAAGGATCATCCCAAAATGAACAATGAATAGGTAATAATGATAAAGTAAAAAATATTTACGTATAGCCACAAAAAGCATCATATTTTCAATGTCATTATTTGAACTTCAATTCAGAGGTTATAAATAACTTTGGGTTCTTCCAAAATTGCTCGATAATATATTTCATTGAATATTTCTTTCATAATAATACAGATGTTCTATTGTTTCTTCCTTACCTTTTTACTTTGCGTTGCACCTCTGTGAAATATAAAAACAAAACATTACATTCACCAAACAAATGTTGTATTATGTTATAGCGAACAACAGTCTTCAAACAAACAAATATAATGGAAAATATTCACACTTTACAAAACCTTTAAAAAATTAAAATGAAAAGAAATGATTTGAAAAATTTCGCCTTCGCGTGATTGACAGCGTGCAATGGACTATGGAGAGACAGCTGTTTTTGACAGATTGTTTTATGTATGACAAAAAGGAACGTAAAAACTAAATAAATAAATAAGAACAAAATTAAATAATTGAGGAACTAACTTCATAACACTAATTATTTGTACAAGAGTATGTACCTATGTTTTAATTCTAAAATAGTGGTAAAAGTAGACAACTTTTTCAACTTTATTGTCTAAAGTTGCTCGTTGTGTGCGTTGAATGGAATGGAATCAGAAGCTTGAAAGTTGCGTTTTGAATATATGTTATGTATGTGTTATTCCGTGCCGTAATACCGAATTACTGACTCTGAAAAAACTGAAGCAGATACCTAAGCGTTAAAAACGGACTGAATTAAAAATTACTGTAAATAAATAAAATTCAATTTGTTTTTTGTATAAAAATATAAATCAATGAACGGTCGGTATATACCTACTTATATCCAAATTTATATATTTAGATTTCAGAACATACTGTTTTGACGTTTCTTAGACCGTTGGACCTAAATTTACGTCTGCTTTTCGTGTTTAGTTGGGATTTTTCAGATCTTAATATACCTATAAATTGACAATTTCCAAGAAATTTCCAATAATATTTTAATAATGTACAAAGAAACCATTGTAAACTCCCACCCCGATAGAGAAATCCGAAAGAAAATCGTCCAACCCGGCGACTACTCCATCGTTCCATACGAAGATTCTCGCTGTAAAATAGTTTTATCAGACGTAAAATGCACTGACGAGGCTGGAGAGTGCCAGATTGAAACCGAAAGTCGTATATTCAGCAGTAGTTTCAACGGAATCGTTCTTATTGGTGACTGCGACTCGTTTGTTGACAAAGATTTCGAACTGATTCTACAGCAGATGTGCTTCGGGGAGGTTTGTACTGCTACTATTGTGTATAGAGACAGTGAAGGTAGGCTTAAAAAGGAGATTTCGTGTAAGATAGAGATGCTTGAGGTTACCGAGGAGCAGGTTATAAGCGACTGGGGTTGGGTGAGGCTTCACGAAGCTGCTATTCACCATAAAGAGCGAGGAGTCGAGCTGGTGAAGGAGAAGCGGACAGCAGACGCCTTCAGGAAGTTCAGTAAGGCATTGAAGATGCTGGTGGCGATAGAGCCGATAGATCCGGAGGTCATTGACAGAGAGAAGGTTGAAGAAATGGTGGATTTGAAGGTTGGTATCCTAGAGCTAGATTTTATTGAAGCAACGATGGCTCAAAAGCTAGGGCATGAGACTATGGTGCAAGCATCACTGGATCAAATTCACCTATAGACCATTATGGTGGACCACTCCTAGCACAGGCATTTTAGCCTAGTTGGAATGGTTAAACAAGAATATTTTTTTTTCTTGATGTTTAATAAGACTGAATATTATTTCCTGATACTTTTAAACTTTTCTCTCGGTGGTGCTCGACAGTGCTTGTAATATATTTAATTCCTTCCAAAGGAGTCTACTATCAGTTCTAAATGCTTATGGACTATTCTTTTATAAACTTTTATGGAAATGGTAACATCCTGTGATGAGCAACGTACCGGTGACTGTGTGGGGCACAGCATACGGACACTACTGTGCAGTACTGTTCAATAACACACACAAGGGAATTAACTTGTTCCGTTGCTGAAGCAGTGCAGTAGCACCGGAAATGCACAAACACATTGCTGTTCTTCACACACTCACAAGTATAATGATTCACTTCATTGGGTGTTACTATTTGTGTGTTAAATATACATGAGAATTGTAAAGCTGTGATCGTCGACGGTCTGTCAGTGTTCTTAACAAACCCAGATTGGTTTTTGTTACACTGTGTATGTAAAGAAATATATATAATTATGTACATTTTCAATAAATAAATAAATAATAATAATATCTACTTTGAAGTTATCTCCAAGTTATTCCTTCCATAATTTAATTCATAACATTCCATCATGATTAATAGTTTTGCTCAGTGCTCCGAAGTCGATTTATTTAATGATAAAATTGGCAGTATTTACAAGAATATGTTTATATATTTGCACAATATAGCCATAATATAGTGATGTTAATGTAAATAACTGAGCTCCCATATGCTTTGGTGAAATAAAAATTGTAAATATGTGAGTTTTTGAAATTAATAAATAAATAATCATACTTTTAAAATAAAATAAACAACACTAAACATTATATCCATTAACAATTTCACAGGTAAAAATATACAACAACCTTGCACATTGCCAACTCCAATACAATGAATATGAAGCAGCGCTGGAACTCTGCAACAGAGCTCTCAAATACCAGCCGGAAAACATCAAAGCTCTCTACAGACGCTGCGTCGCGTACGCTGGCTTGGATCTATATGAGGAGGCATGGAGAGACATACAACATGTGTTAAGTATAGACCCAAATGACAAGACAGCGCAGCAGAAAGCAGCTGTCTTGAGACCAAATGTGGAGAAGATAAATAAGGAATACACAAACGTGATTAAAAAGATGTTTGGGTGATTATTCTGTAGTTTTTTTTGGGAAATAATCTGATCTGAATTGTAACACCATGTTTGTGGTGATGTTTTAGGCAGGTTCCTTTTGGATTGTACTTTAGCTGTATGATGGAGGAATGATCAATTTTTTTTAGTAACATTGCTTTAGTATCAAGTTTAATCTGATCATAAAGTTATATTACACTTGTACAGTTTCAGGTACAAACAATGGCACAGTTATATTTGTTATAAATTATTTTTTATTATGGATGCCATGCCACCACACCAGTGTGAAATTGAAGTAATCTGTTAGATTTTTATATGTTCATCAGCAATTTTTAGTGTGAGCATAGCAGATATGGTTAAAACGTCGGTGACCTAGTGCCTAGGACGCCGTAGTCCCATGCAGGTCCTGGTTTGAAACCATGCCATGTATCAATAAGTTTTTCGAATTTTTTAGAAGGCTTATGTACATTTACCGACTGCTCTAACGGTGAAGGAAAACATCGTGAGGAAACCTGCATGTCTGAGGAAATAAAAAAAATCGGAAGGCGTGTGGAATCCAATCAGCACTGGGTCCGCTCGGTGGATCATGGCCCATACCCTTGTGCAAGGGGAGGCCTGTACCCCAACAGTGGGGACATAATAGGCTGATGTTGTGATTATGCATGAATAAATGATTTATGAGCAGATATTCACAAATTGTATTTCATCTTCTAAAAATGTATGTTCTACTTATCAAATTTTTTATTCATCAATAGGGGTATCTCACCCCTATTGATGAATAAAAAATTTCGGCTGCACTGTCTGACTACAAGTGGGAGTATTACCGAAATTAGCCTTCGCTCTCTAATTATGAGATCACCGGACTCTATTCGATTAAAGAAAAAACTGGTATTATTTAATTATTATCTAGATTCAGGGCGTTACATTCTCTGCATTCCCGATACAGAAATACACGTCAGCCTCCGCCAAGTTCGAGAAAAGGTGACCCATTGACAGATTTGCACATACCATTTTGAGCTACTTTCGACCCATAAGCTCGCCGAAGCTGACAGACCCACTATAGTTTCTTGTACCGAATTTGGCCCCTTTTCGCACATATTTTTTGGGGGTGATACGATCTTGGATGAAAGAAGGCCCCTTTTCGCACAGTTTTTTGGTGGGAAAGAAAAAGTAGTCTCCCCCTAAGGGCTAAAGCCATTAGGGGGAGACTACTTTTAAAAATTGATTGATTTGAAGTAACAAAGCTAACAGCAGCGTTTCCTCGTCGGAATCCATTGTGTTCAAAACGCGGATCGCACGCCGCGAGCTCGCTGCGCACTCGCCTCGCTTTGGACTCGCTCGCAAATCGCCTGTGTGATAAGGCCCTATGAGCGGGCGTTCCTTCCATCACGGATACGATATACGCCGCAATGCATTCAACCGTGTCAGATATGACGACACACCGGTGAACATGTGTGAGCGAGCGTTCACCGGTGAGCGAGCTGCAACGATCAACGAAAGTATCCCCGTCCTTGCCTCGCACGGGCACACATGATTGGAGTGACTGTTTCCATTCCATTACTTACAGTGATGACGTTACGCACTCATATGGAAACGTACAGTAATAAACTGCTCCAAGCTCCGCAATAGAGAGCTCTAAAAATACAATATCTTTATTAATAACATGAAGTTACACGTCAAATTTTCAGTACAACAATACTCATAATTATAACAATAATAAAAATGTTTTTTTGATCCATAAATAATTTAATCATTTCCAACTTTCAATAATGAATAAAATAAAAAATATATGAAAATAGAAAATCCTTTATTATATATTATAATAGTAGGTACCTACTCGTTTTGTAAAGATAGTAAAGTAAAGTAAAATACACTTTATTGGACAAATATAAAACAACAAACATGAGATAGAAAACGAAATAGTGAAGTACAATTTAACCCTTTATCCGGTAGCGGCAACATACATGCCGTCATACATTTTATCCGGTAGCGGCAACATACATGCCGTCATACATTTTATCCGGTAGCGGCAACATACATGCCGTCATACATTTTATCCGGTAGCGGCAACATACATGCCGCCATACATTTTATCCGGTAGCGGCAACATACATGCCGTCATACATTTTATCCGGTAGCGGCAACATACATGCCGTCATACATTTTATCCGGTAGCGGCAACATACATGCCGCCATACATTTTATCCGGTAGCGGCAACATACATGCCGTCATACATTTTATCCGGTAGCGGCAACATACATGCCGTCATACATTTTTATCCGGTAGCGGCAACATACATGCCGTCATACATTTTATCCGGTAGTGGCAACATACATGCCGTCATACATTTTATCCGGTAGCGGCAACATACATGCCGTCATACATTTTATCCGGTAGCGGCAACATACATGCCGTCATACATTTTATCCGGTAGCGGCAACATACATGCCGTCATACATTTTTAATTGTCTAGAAATATATAAGGCTTATAAATACATTTTTATTTATTCATGACAAAGAATATAAACCTTCTTAACAATGAAAAAAAAACAGCTTGTAAAACTTCGTCTGTATGATAATAAACTATTAATTTTGGCCGAGATATCAACTATTAAGGTCACGCCCGTGAATGTTCAAAAATTTAATAAATTATAAGACGCAATAGCAAATTTCGTCTTAAGTAACTAAACTTGTATATCTGATATCAAGGTGACGTAATAAACTTCTGCAAAAACCTTCTAGATTTTTAGAAATTTACTTCAACTAAGCCTACTCTAGTCCAGCAGTGGACTAGAGTAGGCTGCTGCTGATGATGATGATGATGAAGACGGCAATATACTTGCCACTATCGGTGTAGAGTATGAGAATGGTTGGTTGGCCAGTTTGGGGAAAGTTTCACTATGTTTCGTTTATCAAGTGGGTGTTATTCCAAATCAAATTATATTATCTGTTATTATATCAATAGCAAATTTGTAACTCCTAACTCACTTGTTAAAAAACTTTTTTTTTTCAAAAATGTAAAAAAATTGGCAAGATCGTGTATATGCATTAAACTTACATAACTAACTAAAAAAGTTTTATCGGTTAAAGGGTTAAGCGGCATTATCGCTAAGAGCGATCTCTTCCAGGCAACCTTCGGGCAGAACAAATGATATCGAGAAAGAGGTAGTAGGTGTGCTACGTTTAGGTTTAGGTGTGATTTTTTTTATTTTTTTTTATTTATATAAATTAGCTACGACAAACAGGCAGACGGGCCACCTGATGGTAAGTAGTCACCGTCGCCTAGAGACACGTGCAGTACCAGGGGTATTGCTTGTGTGTTGCCGGCCGTGGAGGGAGAGGACTTTTTTAACGTTCTTTTTGAAGCATCCCATGTCATAGCGCTGTGGAAAAACGTCGGGTGGAAGAGAGTTCCACATTTTGCAGGTGCGTGGCAGAAACGTTCGTGTAAAACGGGTCGTGGTAGACACCCAAGGCTTTAGAAAGTGCGGGTGAAAATTGAGCCGCCGACGAGTGGTGCGATTCAATAAAGTAGACGACGGCACCAAGTCGAATAGTTCTGAAGAGCACTCCCCATTATAGACGCGATAGAAGACGCAGAGAGAGTGATAGGTATTGCAATGATTAATTTAATTTTAGTAATTCGTCATATAATATGTATAAAACGATTGCTTGACAAGCCAATCACGTAATTTCTTTTTAAAAACTAACAATGGGCAATCGGTTGTATACTGAATGATATAAATGAATCTAACTTTGGCTAAAAGGGAATTGCGGATCCCATATAAGCTTGGACCCTTTTTTTTTCGCCTGCAACCAACATAGTGTATTTCATAGATCTCGCCCAGAACTACCTACCTACATCTTTTATTAGGTACAGAACAAATTTCCTAAGTAGTGTGGAACAGGAGTTTTCTTTAGTCGCTGGTGAAACAGAATAGAATCAGTCAGAACAATTAGTACGAAGACATCGTGGAGACGTTTTGATCTCCAGCTCCTATCCCACACGACTTAAGATATTTCTTCTTTATTGAAAGATGAGTGAGACTTAAACCTTAGTGAGATCTATCAAATGAGCCATGTTTGCTTGGAGACCCAATCTCCTTTCGACATTTGATAATATCTTCCTCATATTCGTATCCTCGCATTCCTCATTGCTGAGGGTCGTGATCATTCTAAGGAATTAATCACAGAACGACTCTCGTGGCAGATATTATAGGGTGGTTTGCCATTGCCTTCCCCATTTCGCACACTGGTTATCTCAGTGTGCAGGTTTCCTTACGATGTTTTCCTTCACCATCAGACATCAGCAGTCGGTAAATGTACGTAAGTCTTTCGAAAAACCGAAGAACTCATTGGTACATGGCATTGCCTGGTTTCGAACTCGGACCTCCCGCATGGAAGTCCGACGTCCTAGCCACGGCGCCACCGACGCTCTTTGATAATATAACGTTTCTCAGTTCATTTTTCAGACCTGTACCATGTGTAACATTAATTTCATTTTAACATGTCTGTACCTACCACTACTCACATTATTTACGTTCAGCTATTGATTGATCCGACCTATCACTACCATTCTATAAAATAAATCCTACACATTTGTATATAACAATAAACAACTTATAATGGCTATGTCGGCTCTGCATTACGATATGGAGTATATGGGGTAGTTCAAGTGACAATATTAAAGCGTACCTGTTGCAAAAAAAGTGCATCCGTGCTATTTTCGGACTGGATCAAATGGACTCGTGTAGGACCTTCTTTAAAAAATATCGGTTATTGACGCTACCCTGTATATATATTTTAGACATCTGTTTTTACGGCCATAAGCATTTACGGCCAAATGAAGTTAGTTCAAGAAACCTACGCTCTCAATATCGTCAAAAGTTATATAAACCTCCATGTAACTTAACATTAGTATCCAAAAATTCGTTCATAATGAGCGTCAAAATTTATAACAAGCTTCCGGATGAATTTAAAACGATGAAACTTAATAAACTTAAATTTACTCTGAAATCATGGCTTGTGGAAAGAAGTGTTTATAGCGTCAAGGAATTTATGGACGATAAACGTTAATTGATTGCTGATTTATATTTAATTTGGATTATTATTGACATTTTGTAAATTTAATATTATTGACATTGTATAAATTTTAATGACATTCTCTTTTTTTTTTTATTAATTTGTAAATTTGGTGTATATGCCTGTTAAGGTAAAGTTTAGTGTGACATGTTTATGCAACTATATCTGCAATATTTGTAATTCTTACCTAAACTTTTACACAATAAATCTTATCTTATCTTATCTAACAACTATAAGTACATTTGCTACTCATAAACCTCCCTTCGTCCAACGAAGTAAAACGTATTTCTCGCTACACCAACCTACTATATCGTAATGACATCATTCCAGTAGGGCAATGGAGCCAGTCTCCGCGTATGACATCATACCGTGACCTTACACGGACGTGTGCCCAGTCGTCAGTTAGACGTTCAGAGGATCGAGCGCGCCCAGTGACGTGCCAATTTCCACCTTCTACATCACGAAAACTAGTGTTTTTCACTCTAGTGTAAAACTAGTGCTGTTATAAGGGATTTGATACCATGACTAGTAAGTAAAGCGTTTCGTTTTTCTGGTTTTATTTATTTTGTGTTTGTACCGACCTAATTATAGATATTACGATGTAAACTTGTATCGATGATTCAAAAGATTTTATTTACTTGATGAAGTAAGCATATACTCTTAGTTTAGGCATAAGTGTGTTATTTGGGTGGCGGTGAGCCTATAATTATCCTGTTTTTAGGGAACATGCTGGATTTCTACATAAACGGAGGTAACAAGGATTTTAAAATAGTAGATCTTAGTTATGTTTACCAAAATAATGCAAGTTTGGGTGCGGTTGTAGGTAGGTACGTAAGTTAGGTAGATATATAATATACCGGTTATATAAGTAGCGGCACCTACTAAGGTACTTTTTATTTCAAAACTAAATATTACCTAGTATTCATGAATCGAACGATGTACGAGTACCTAGGTACCTAGAAACCACTATTTACGTTTGTATGCTAATTAATTGTAAATGAAATTGAAAGCTTGTCATTGTATTTGAAAAGAACAAGTATTGTTAACGTCTTGGCGTTGTAGTGTACGCACCTGCCTTCGGTGCAAGGGTTCCGGGTTCAATCTTTGTCGGTTAAATTAAATTAGTTTATTAAACTGACAACAATCTTATCTTATAGGGAGCCGGGAAAAATCCCAGCGGCACTTCGACCCTTGAGGATCTTTTGTGCCTACCCCATTTCACACACTGGTCATCTCAGTGTGCAGGTTTCCTCACGATGTTTTCCTTCACCGTTGTTATTGTAAGTAATGCAGTGGATAGTTTTGAGTAGATAATTGCACTAAAATAACAACTCGACCAATATCGATGCAACGTCATTTTATTAGTTTCCAGTAGACCGAACAAAGTACCTCTTTGACAGTAACAAAAAGCGGCAAAGGGTGTTGCCAGATGTTTAATTCTAATTTTTAACACGTTGAGCATGTCGGTAAAGGTACTAAATACTTACTTACTCCGCTGGCGCAGCGACCCGAAGTGGATCTTGGCCTCCGATACCAAAGAGCGCCATCGCTCTCTCTCCTGCGCAGTCTCGAGCCAGTTAGGCGCCCGGAGCTCCCGCAGATCCTTCTCCACTTCATCGCGCCAGAAATAAAAAAAAATAGAAAAAAAAAATAATAGTAGAAAAATTTTACAGAAAAACAAGAGACCCTAGAGTCCGGGCGCGGCATCCCAGTGGTGACTCCGGGCCCGGAGCATACCTTCGAGCTGGACGAGGAAGTCTTGAGCTCCCTCCTGCTGCGCGAGGACATCCGCGACCGCGCCGTGGTCGTGCTGTCGGTGGCCGGCGCCTTCCGCAAGGGCAAGTCCTTCCTGCTGGATTTCCTGCTGCGATATTTGCACCACAAGGTCAGTTCCTGCTACTTACCTTTTCCACTGCTATGCGATTTCCGTTGCCAATCTGTAGACTATTATTGGTAACTTCTTTTAGGGGGCGTCCATTAATTACGTGAGGCGTTTAGGGGGGGGGGGGGGGGGGGGGGGTGTCAAATCGCACGACATCTCAGCCGTTACATTACGTGAGGCGATTTTGGCGATTTTTCTACCCCCCTTCCCTCCTTGAAGGGGGGTCGAAAAATCGCCAAAATCGCCTCATGTAATGTAACGGCTAATAACATACGTAGGCAAAATAAAATATATTAAGTAGGTTAAGTGTGACGCACGATGGTATTATACATACGCACAAAATAATAATAAATTGCTCTTTCTTTAATTGATTTTACTGCGAGTATCATTCATAACCCTGACTTTACCCCGGCATGTATTATATTTAACGCCAACAAACGTTAAACTGGTGACCCCGACGTGATAGGCGGGATACTGACCACTATACTACCGAAGAACCAAAGTGGCCCAAAAAGTCACTGTTTATAAGGGGTTATAAACAGTGACCTTTTGGGTCACTTTGTTAGTTCAGTCATAATTAGATTCTTTTAAAAGTTGATGCGACTGGCGACATCCGATCTCTCAGTTTAAACTATAATTTGCCGAACAAAGCAGCCGCCGACAACTTTGAAACTTCATATTCTTCCCCGCTTATTCCAGTACAACACGGGAGAGAGCGGCGAGTGGCTCGGGGCAGAAGACCAGCCTCTGAAGGGATTCAGTTGGCGAGGCGGCTCCGAGCGGGACACGACCGGTCTGCTGCTGTGGTCGCAGCCCTTCAAGACTACTCTCGTTAATGGCGAAAAGGTAAAACCTTGGTGAACATATCATTCATTTAAGAACTTTTTTTATTGACCCTGTGGCGACGCACGACGCGCGCCACTACGATACAGTACCTACTCACATCTGCGTAGAACGCGCTATCGAAATTTTCCTAGGACTTCGTATATATACGAGTTCCAAACATCCATAGTTGGACCAGCACATCTGGTCACCAGGCACAACACCCCGCCTGGTGGAAGATATTCCCTTTTCCCTTTCATACAACTGACGTTACGTCATCCATTCCTCACATAGCGCGTCCCTACAATTGGTGACCCCTACTACGAACACTAAATTGTATTGGATCTTTCCTACAACCCGATAGTTAAGAATTAGTATGTCGATCTGTAAAAGTTTGAGTTTACGGTGTATTACATAAGAAATTATGTCCGTTCGAAAGAAGTAATGGGCTTATCAAGAAGGAACAATGCTCAATTCTCAATTTGTATGTTACACAATTGACATAAAGTTCATTATGCTATGTACAATTACGTTGCGAAAATTCGCTTCCATTCCATTCCGAGCCCATGTAAATTGAGCCCTACAAGTACTTTCAACGTTAGAAAGCAGGCAGTTAGACTGCAAAGTCTGGAACATCGGCGCAAGGTTGCCTGTCTATCGGTATTTTATAGGATACATTTCGGAGAGTGCGCATCGGAATTGCACGACCTAATTCCAGCATCTCCATTCCGCCTTCGGACTACCAGACGCGGGGAGGGGTTCCATCCTTATGTTGTTGATATTCCATCTGCTCGTACGAAGCGATTTGCTTCTTCGTTCATTATGCGAACGGCTAAGGAATGGAACAGCCTGCCTGTCTGTATTTCCCGAAACCTACAACCTTGGGATCTTC
The DNA here is from genome assembly GCA_947369225.1 of Hofmannophila pseudospretella. Classification (NCBI taxonomy): domain Eukaryota; kingdom Metazoa; phylum Arthropoda; class Insecta; order Lepidoptera; family Oecophoridae; genus Hofmannophila; species Hofmannophila pseudospretella. The sequence goes on along the minus strand of OX376330.1, from coordinate 12,743,785 downwards.
AAGGCCAGAGTGAATAGGCATTTACTGGACCCGCATGCTCCATCGTCGACGTCATCGTCGCTTACCATCAGGCGAGATCGAGGTCAAATGCGGGTTTAGTAGTACATAAAATTAAAAAAGTTTTTATGTAGTAAGTTGGTTTTTCGGATTTCGTTCACATTAGGATTCCCGCTCTCTCCTTATTCCTTGCCTTATCTTATTCTTCAAGTTTTGTTAATTTACAAAGAAAACTGATAATCTGATAAGAGCCTACTTCAGTTTCTTATCCTGGTTCAGAAGTTTGGGCTCTTTTGAGAACCTCTTCTTTTTGAAAAATGGTGTTACGGTTAGGAAAAGAAATCCTAACTGCCACACTGGTGTGACGGTGATTTGTTAGCTAATTTTGACTAAGTAGGATTTGTCTTCGAAACCGTGCAATTCCATGTACCAATGAGTTTTTCGGTTTTTTCTAAGACTTACGTACATTTACCGACTGCTCTTACGGTGAAGGAAAACATCATGAGGAAACCTGTATGTCTGAGGAAATTAAAAGTTTCCGATGGCGTGTGAAATAATATTATAATAATCATCATCACTGTGCCTGCTCGGTGGATCATGGCCTGTACCCCCTTGTGCGCAAGGGCCTGTGCCCCAACAGTGGGGTCATTAATAGGCTGATGATGATGATGAGGACTTGCCTTTCTCTCACAAATCCATCCTAATAACCTCCGGCATGGTATCCAGGTGGTGATATTCCTGATGGACACGCAAGGCACGTTCGACAGCGAGTCCACCGTGAGGGACAACGCGACCGTGTTCGCTCTCTCCACCATGATATCGTCCGTGCAGGTCTACAACCTGTCGCAGAACATCGAGGAGGACGATCTACAGCATTTACAGGTATTCTTTTACTTTTTTTGTAAATAGGCTAAGACCATGAAGTAAGTAGGTAACCAATTGAGTACCGCTAGCTACATTTCTTCCTACAAACGTTGAGCGAAAAATGAGGGTAGCGCAGAGAAGAGCGCGGCTATTTCAATGAAAAAACGAGACAATGCTATACAATTAAGCACATGAAAGAAAAAGGCGGCGACAAAGACATCAACGAGCTCGCTTTAACTTTCTTGGTAATTTATGTTTATTATGATGATGAATGCACTTACCTGTGAAACGAAATATTATCCTTGGAAAGATTAGAACTCGTGCTGTTCTTCCACACCATTTCACAGCACACATCGGCATTTTTACCAGTTTTTAAAATAGTCTGATAAACGTCTAGAGAGCCATAGTCAATTACTCCACCAAAAGGTTGTCTGGAAGAGATCGCTTTTAGCGATAAGACCGCCTATCTATCTATCTATCTATCAGCCCGTATCTGTCCACTGCTGGACATAGGCCTCTCCCAGGGCGCGCCACATTACTCGGTCCTCCGCCTTCCTCATCCAACCATCGCCAGCAACCTTCTTCAGGTCGTCGGCCCACCGGGCAGGGACCGCGTCCCACACTGCGCTTTCTTGTCCGCGGTCTCCACTCTAGAACTCGTCTCCCCCAACGGTTGTCGGTTCTGCGACAGACATGGCCAGCCCATTGCCACTTCAACTTGCTAATCATATGAGCTATGGCGGTAACTCGCGTTTCGTGACGGATGACTTGATTTCTAACTCTATCCATCAATGAGATACCGAGCATAGCCCTCTCCATAGCTCGTTGAGCGACTTTGAACTTTCGGACCAGCCCTGCCGTGAGTGTCCACGTTTGAGCGCCATATACCATAACAGGTAGGACGCACTGATTGTATACCTTCGTCTTAAGACTTTGTGGTATCGACGACGAAAAGATATGACGCAATTTCCCAAAAGCTGCCCAGCCCAAACGAATCCTTCTATCGGCTTCTTTGTCAAAATTGTTTTTCCCTAGTTGAATAGTCTACCCTAGGTAGACCGCCTATCTAGTCACACTAATTTTGCGCAATAAAGTGTATTCATTCAATCATTCATTAGCTAAGACAAACAGGTCAACTGGACCCAGATTACGAAGCAACAACTCTTGTACCTAATTACGAGTTTAAAATGGCAACATTGTTATAAATCCCCATAGAAAACAGCGTCAGTGTTGCCGTTTTAGACATGTAATACAAGAATTGTTGCTTTGTGAAATATGTGGGGGAGCAGGCCTTGAAGCCTGCTTGCACGAGGGGGGTACGGGCCATGATCCAACGAGAGCGGGCCCAGTGCTTATTGGTGGATTTCACACATCTTCGGAAACTTGTCATTTCCTCAGCTGCAGCTTTCAAAAATCCGAAAACTCATTGGTACATGGCATGGTTTGGAACCCGAACCTCCCGCATGGGAGTCCGGCGTCCTAGCCACTAGGTCACCGACGCTATTACCGATTAAATTACAGTAACCGACGATGGCTCCCCAATTTGTTTTTGATCTGACCGTCTCATAATAAGAAAGATTACAATATTTCCGTCCCAATGCAGCTTTTCACGGAGTACGGGCGCCTGGCGCAGCAGAGCAGCGCCGGCAAGCCGTTCCAGCGGCTGCAGCTGTTAGTGCGCGACTGGAGCTTCCCGTACGAGCACCCGTACGGGGCCCTGGGCGGGCAGCAGCTGCTCGCCAAACGGTTGGAGGTGGGTACATAGATATCCAACATGACATCCGAAATCCCTACCAGTGTCGGATTTCCGGAATACTCCACCCGTACTGAAAACGTGAAACGATGAACTCTCACAGTGCGATTGGTCCACAAATTTAAAAGACCTAGTATTACCCAATGGGCCATGCGGGCCCCACTTATAAGCCATCGTCATTTTGGACAAGGTTTAGTGGCGCTTGATGGCCGGCAATGGCCCATCAGCGGCGGTGTTGGCGGTCATCGCCGCGGCTCATTTCAAAAGAACTGTTTGGTTTAAGTATTCGATAAGTGACTCAGTTTTCTTTTTTTTTCGATGCCATCCACACAAATAAATGGAGGAAGATCATCCGCCAGAAGGTGATACCTAAAGGTGGTTATAACCCTCAGGCGTTGAGGATTACGACGCGAGGAGGAGGAAGTGACTCAGTGTCAAAAATAGCTATTTTGACGTTTGAATATCTCGGAACCTATTCGAGCTTTATTTATAATATTTGGGGTTCTGGATGACCAGGGAGGACCTTGATATTAAACAAACAAAATTACAGGTGTATAGGTTAAATATACTTACTTATTTTGAGTTATAGTAGTGGTAGGTATGGGGTGTGTCCAGGAGATCGATACCACTAAATACAACGTAACTGAATAGAATCTAAACTGCATCGTTATGACGTGTTTCGTATGCTACTATCCACTAACGCTCCAATTTCAGTTAAGTAACGTATTTGTGCATTCTACTACAACGTTTAGTTTATACAGAATCGCAGTTGAACGGTAACAAAACGCTTGAACTGTCAAATATAACGATCGAACATGAGTTCCTCCCGAGGTACTTTTGACCGATAGATAGTAAATCGAAAGGTGGCAGCGGTAGAGTTATGCGTCAGCAGAATGCGATTTGGTGTACAAATAGAATTGCTTGCTTGCTTATCGTATGGTTAGTGGCCAACCTATGTGTCAGAGTTGTTCAGGCCACCCGTAGGCATCTGACATGGCTTAACGGCTGCTGTCGAACGACAACAACCGGGACCGGCTGCTTAACGTGCTCTCCAAGGCACAGAGAAACTTAGATGAAATATGCCACTAGCGGTAAAAGTATTACTGGTGAGTACTACGCAAGTTTACTGCAACGTTTGAGCGATGAGGTAAAGAAAAACGACCTCATTTGGTGAAAAAAAACAACCTTGTTTCACCATGACAATGCTCCACCACATCGCACAGTCATTGCAATGGGAAAAATCTACGAATTAAAGTTCGAATTGCTTGAACATCCACCTTAGGGTGCCCGCCCACGTCCGACAAACGGTGACCGACTTTTTGTAGGAGGAAAATAGAACGTACTGATTGCAATAGTATACCGCACACGTCCTACAAAAAGTAGGTCAGAAATAAAACATAAACTTTCCTCTGTATATCCAACTTCCTCTTAAGATTCATGACATGGTATACGTTATCACTCTCCATGACGTGCTACTCCCTCGAAAGCTACAGACAAAGTGACGGCCGTGTGCGTTGAGTCGGTCACAAAATCGGTCATAAGAATCGGAGGAAAAATCTGCCCGATTATCGGTCCTACAAAAAGTATGACGTGGGCGGGCCCCTTATTCGCCAGATTTAGCTATTCCCTAACCTCATAAAATTCCTTGGAGGACAAAGATTTCAAAGCAACGAGGAGGTTATTGACGCCGTAAACAATTATTTTGAGGAGCTCGACGAATCACATTATAGAGATGGTTTAATTAAATTAGAACACCGTTATGATAAATGTATTGCTGCCACCTGTGGGACGGCTCAGCAAAATACCTACTGGCTGCCCTTGACTCAGTGGAGAAACGCGGTAAGCGCCTTATAGGTGAAGAATCGCTGGTGGAAGCTAGACTGCAAAGTCTGGAACATCGGCGCAAGGTTGCCTGGCTATCGGTATTTTATAGGATACATTTCGGAGAGTGCGCATCGGAATTGCACGACCTAATTCCGGCATCTCCATTCCGCCTTCGAACTACCAGGCGCGGGGAGGGGTTCCATCCTTATGTTGTTGATATCCCATCTGCTCGTACGAAGCGATTCGCTTCTTCGTTCATTATGCGAACGGCTAAGGAATGGAACAGTCTGCCGGCGTCTGTATTTCCTGAAACCTACAACCTTGGGATCTTCAATGCCAGAGTGAATAGGCATTTACTGGACCCGCATGCTCAAAAACGCTTGAGAAAAAATAATAAATTAAAATAAAATAAATAAATCATTTATTTCCATGTTTGTTCCAATTCAAGCAATGTTTGTAACATGGCCGGCAATATCGGAAAAATGTTTCGTAAAGTTTAAGTCAACATATCATTGTAGTATTAATATGTAGGTACTTAGTTGACACAAAGCTTGTCTTTTAAAATTATAAAAGTAAATTATCTCTACTAAAGTAGATTTAAACCGGAAATTCAAAATTATTATTAAATATCTAATTATATTATAAAATTAGAGATTGACAATGTAAGGAATTATAAAATTAATAATATAACACTCTAAATTAATTGATTTTGGAAGCTACGTCACATCTTCTCGTCGGGTAGACGAGTTCTGGAGTGGAGACCGCGTTTGGGCAAACGTGGTGTGGGACGGGCGTCCCTGCTAGATGGAGCGACGATCTGCGCAAGGTGGCTGGCAGCGACTGGATGAGAAGAGCCGAAGATCGGGCTCAATGGCGCGCCCTGGGCGAGGCATATGTCTAGCAGTGGACTAGAGTAGGATAAAATTGTAATAGGTTTTCAATAAATAATAATCGGTGACTGAGAATAGGTTTGGTTGGGTTTCGAATCCGACAGTACCCACTGGATTATTCAGTATTCGTCCCACTTAATTACAATTCTGTTACGGGTATGTATTTTTTTCGTACATTCTTCTTCTTTTTACGAACCGTGTTTATTTTACCATGAACCTCAGGCACTGTTTCAGTCTCTACTGTCATGGAGTGCTCCAGTGATTGTATTGCTTGGAATCTCTCCTCTACTGCCTGGAAATTATAAAAATAAATTATCTCTACTAAAGTATAGTTAAACCGGAAATTCAAAATTATTATTAAAAATTGAATTATATTATAAAATTAGAGATTGACAATGTAAGGAATTATAAAATTAATAATATAACACTATATAAATTAATTGATTTCGTGAGCTACGTCACATCTTCTCGTCACCCATACCTCAATATCTAAAGACAACAGTCTTTAACCAGTGCGTCCTACCAGTAATGACCTCCGGAGCCGAAACGTGGACACTACCGGTGCGACTGGTTCACTAATTGAAAGTCGCTCAGCGTGCTGTGGAAAGAGCTATGCTCGGAGTATCTCTGCTGGATCGAATCCGAAATGAGGAGATCCGGCGTAGAACAAGAGTTATCGACATAGCTCATAATATTAGCGAGCTGAAGTGGCAGTGGGCCGGTCACATCTGTCGCAGAACCGACAACCGCTGGGGGAGACGAGTTCTGGAGTGGAGACCGCGTTTGGGCAAACGTAGTGTAGGACGCCCCCCTGCTAGATGGAGCGACTGGATGAGAAGAGCCGAAGATCGGGCTCAATGGCGCGCCCTGGGAGAGGCCTATGTCCAGCAGTGGACTAGAGTAGGATAAAATTGTAATAGGTTTTCAATAAATAATAATCGGTGACTGAGAATAGGTTTGGTTGGGTTTCGAATCCGACAGTACCCACTGAATTATTCAGTGTTCGTCCCACTTAATTACAATTCTGTTACGGGTATGTATTTTTTTCGTAAATTCTTCTTTTTACGAACCGGGTTTATTTCACCATGAACCTCAGGCGCTGTTTCAGTCTCTACTGTCATGGAGTGCTCCAGTGACTGCCAAAATGACTCCTCTACATGGTCTTCTAGCCGGGAACTGTTTTTCAGCCTAGAAGTGTTCTTGCGTCTGTTGTCGACTTGTATTGCTTGGAATCTCTCCTCTACTGCCTGGAAACATTCTCTGAGTCAGCAGATCGGTGAAATTGAAAAATTAACCGCCATAAATAAACGGCGGGTGTTTCTCTACTCGAAACTCTTGAACTGAGGCAAGGCATTAAGCTCACCTGTAGCTAGACTGCAAACTCTGGAACATCGGCGCAAGGTTGCCTGTCTATCGGTATTTTATAGGATACATTTCGGAGAGTGCGCATCGGAATTGCACGACCTAATTCCAGCATCTCCATTCCGCCTTCGGACTACCAGGCACGGGGAGGGGTTCCATCCTTATGTTGTTGATATCCCATCTGCTCGTACGAAGCGATTTGCTTCTTCGTTCATTATGCGAACGGCTAAGGAATGGAACAGCCTGCCGGCGTCTGTATTTCCCGAAACCTACAACCTTGGGATCTTCAAGGCCAGAGTGAATAGGCATTTACTGGACCCGCATGCTCCATCGTCGACCTCATCGTCGCTTACCATCAGGCGAGATCGAGGTCAAATGCGGGTTTAGTAGTAAATAAAACAAAGTGTAAAAGAATAAATAATAATAATAAATAACTCCATACAAAATATTTTCGAGTACTAACTCGAACTAACTCGAGTAACTCGTCGTAACTCGAGTTTGAGTTTGACATCGACGATTAGTATTTAAACTTTGTTATTTATTTATTGAAAAAACCTATTACAATTGTATGACAGGATGTCCCAACTCAAAATTGTAGTCATAATACTATATACATTATTGAAATATGGGTAATTATCAGTGATCGGAGTAGGTAGGGCTCTTTCGGGTCAATGTCCTCAAAGGTTATATTAATATGGATATGATTTCGGGATCCCGTTTTAAGTTATCGAGCAAATGTTGTAAATTACTTTTATAAACCTCGCCCTTATCGGCGGATTACTATTTTTTTTAAATTGTGAACTTACGTAGAAGTTACAACACTACCATAGGTACACTAGCGCCATAAATCTTAAAAAAATTATTTCGCCACCAATCTTAAATGTGTATCAAAACAAATATAACGTTAAAAATCTAAATAATATATTTATTCAATCCCGGAAATTCCGGGATTATTGGGCATACTTATCCATATTGTGACCGTATGTGGCAAGTACCAAAAACAGCCCTACCTACTCCGATCATAGGTAATTATTGAGAAAAAATATATTTAAATGTCAAATAATTAAACTAGGTAACTAAAAATTATTGGTATACCCTTAGAAACTAATTGCGTCCCAAATAAAATTTAAGACGAGAGACTTTAAAAACAAACACATACACACATACTTTGTATATATAGTAATGTTTTTATTTTCTGTGTATTTTGTTTAGAGACTACAAACAAACAAAACCTTTAAACATAGCGCGTCGTTCAATGCCCAACTTTAGGCTTATGGCATGTTTATGACAAGCTTATGGCATGCTTATGACAAGCTTATGGCATGCTTATGGCCTGCTTACTCGATTTGTGATATTTCTTACTTAATTTTTGTCATATGTATATGATCTATTAATAAAGGATTTTCTATTTCTTATGACATACTTATGGCATGCCTATGGCGATGGAACTGTCACGCACATTATACGATTATGTAAGCACAGTGGACTTTGCTTCATTGTAAGGGGCCAACCATAAATTATGTCACACGAATGTCATGATTTTTGACCCCCCCAACGGTCCATACAGGTGGTCACATTTGAGTGACCACCCTCCCCTGGGGTGACGTCACATATTTTGCAATTTTACTATTCAACAATAAATCAAACATTTTAGAAAATTTACAAAACATGAAATCAAATTAACGATACAAAATTTAATCATCTTGTGACCATGGACTTTAAACCCTTTCCTTTATATTATTTATGACATCTTTTAGATTTAAGCATGTCACACTTTGTTTACCCCCTCCCACCCTGGATGGCCGCTAATCACCGTGTAAGAGTTATATTGTTTTACCTGCAATAACTCGTTTTCAAATGTTCTCGAGCGCTCTGCGCCCTCATACTCGCTGAAGTGGTCCAGCACTGCGCTGGAGGCTCTGCAATGCTCGTGCTTCAGAGCACGCGGCTGGCTCTGACCGCACAGCACATCTAGCTCGTATAGTATCAGGGCTTCTGCCGCGACCGTTTGGTCGTTCGCCTGTGGTTGTACAAATGCATTAAACTGTGTGTGTTCACAGACCATTGTAGCGAGTTAGGGGCCATCCATAAATTAGGTCACACGAATTTCATGATTTTGAAGCGACGTAATTTTCGGCGGCAAATCCTTTTGTATGAGTTTTTGGCGATGTCATTCCCGTCAGATGTGTCGCGGGTAACTTAAAAATTATTCTGAACGAGAAAACCTATATGCCACATCAACATATTCATATACTTGCTTATCGTATGGTTAGTGGCCAACCTATTGTCAGAGTTGTTCAGGCCGCCCCGTATGCATCTGACATGGCTTAACGACTGCTGTCAAACGACAACAACCCGGACCGACCACTTAACGTTCCCTCCGAGACACGGAGGAGCTCAAATGAAATATGCCACTAGCGGTCACCCATCCTGCTCCACGATTACTTTCGGACCGTGCTCGCAACTAGGCTACGAGCTCTTCAATTCAAATCAATGAAACATTGAATAGAAGTAAATAAATAACAATAAAACAACTGACCTCCAATCTATTGGTCGGCCGAAGCGGATTAGCGTTGAAATTGTCAATGTACGTCTTAAAGTAGCGCAGCAGGTCCTTCGCCTTGACCTTGCGACCCTCGATCCGCTTCACCGTCAGGTTCTCCGGAGCCAGGAGCGACAGCACCAGCTCCTTGAGTGACCTGGCGAATTCTGGACTTATTTCTGTAGAAAGTAAAAATTTATTATTAGTTAGGTAACAATATATATACGTACTAGCTTTCCGCAGTCGTCGCCGGTGGCTCATGAGACACCAGACTCCCATGCCATCCCATGGTGGTCCTGGTTAGAAATCATGCAACGTCGTAAGAGGCCGTTCAAGTATTACGTAAGCAGAATTCTAGCTACTTTTAACTTAACTGCTGATCGCTTTTTTTGCTGACGTAATCAACATTCAAACCCCACCATTTTCATCAAAAATAAGCAAAGTATGTTTGATGCTTACGTAATACTTGAACGGCCCCTAAGTACCAATTAGTTTTTTGGTGTTTTCGAAAGACGTACTATGTAATTTAGACGATTTATGTAGGTAATTTACCGACTGTTCTAACGGTGAAGGAATCATCGTGAGGAAACCTACACACTGAGATGACCAGCGTGCGAAATGGGGAAGGCAAAGGCAATCTACCCCATTTAATCTTTTATTAGAATAAATTGAATCATTCTTATTGAATTAAATCATTCTTCTATCACCTAGGTTGCCTGGAAGAGATCGCTCTGAGCGATATCGCCTTTGCTTCTTGTGTGCAATAAAGTATTAATCTATCTATCTGTCAAGAAAGTCGTTCTGTGTGGTTAATTCCATAAGTAGTATGATCGCCATCCGTAGTAATGAGGATCACAGCTAAGAAGAATCAGAGGCTTGGGTCAAGAACTATCTGTGCAGAGAAAAAGGGATACCCGCCTGCCTGACCTTTGTGGTAACCAAAAATAGACGAATTTCGTGTCAAGTAGGTACCTTGGACTTTGCCGGTGAAGTTGAGACTGGCAGCCACATCGAGTCCAGGATAGGGCATCAGGAGGCACTCGAGTGACTCAAAGCACCGGTCTAAGTGTCTCAGAACTCCTCGTGGATCCTTGTCTCGACCAACGTGGATCTAAATTATGGGACATCAACTGTTTTAGGTGTAGAGAATAGGAACGATGTAGTAATCCGTGTTTGTCTTTGAGTACGTGAAGTAAGGAACAATATTTAGTAAATTAACTGACAAGCATGGCACAGTCTTATTGCGAGAAAACCACAGGTATAGGCTACGATTCCGGGGTGGCCACCAAATCTAAAGCTGAATAAATACTGTCACACCCACTCATATAATATACTAGATTATGTACAGTGCGAGTGCAAGCGGGACGTTTCGCCATCTCTAAAACTCCGGAATTAATGCTATTGTATGTAGAAATTAACACTCAGCGGCCGATTCAGAGCAGCTCGACTAGAATTTACTTCTCCATCTGTTTGGCGTAATCCCGGCATTTTCCAGGGTCCCTTTATCCATTATTATCATTTATTATGTGTTATTTTCTCATCAGGACAACCTCCTCATCAACTTTCCATTTTTACCAATTTAACAAATGAAAATTGATGATATGATATAGGTCTAGTAAAGGAGCTGTCCACGAATCCCAACTACCTGCAATCTCCTCTGCAGCCACAAGCGGCCCCCATTGGCCCCGTATGGTATCTCGTGAGGCACCTGCCAGTCCCGCATCAGGAACTGAAGCCGCTGGAGCTTGGAGCTACTTCCCTCTCCCAATAATTCCGTGAAGCACTGTAATATAATGGATGAAACCGGAATTTAATTTCTTGAATCACAGTCAGAAGAGTAAAGTATAGCTCGAATTGTGGCGACGCACTATGATTAGTTCGCTCGACACGCCAACAGATGTTGTTGTACAACGCGGTATCGAAGTTTTCAATAGATATCACATATATACAAGTTCCGAACATCAACTGGTGCACCGGCATTTTCCAAGTCCCAGTTCCTTTTCGTTACAGAACCTAACGACTTACAGTCATCTGCTCCCACCAAACTTGCCGCCTTGAGGCACCCAAAGCTACTGGCGCATCTTTCCAAGTCCTACCTAAAGAATTTTTACATTTTATGTTCCATCCCGAACACAGAAATCGGACTCTCGAGGAATTTCAAAATCTTTGATTTAAATTCGCTTTCCATCTCAAAATTCTACCTAAGTAAGCACCTAATTGACGGCCTCCAATTTATTGGGTCTTGAGAACTACTAAAAACATTCCGACTCATACAAAATAGTGATGTTGAGTTGACCAAAACCTGACCTTCAATATCTGCAAGTCACCATCCTGGATATCCATCAAGAAATTGTAGATCTGGACGGAAGACACCATGCTGGAGAGTGATAGAAATTTGATCTTGTAGGGATCTAATGACGCTCGTGTGTACTTGCATTGAGTTTTCATTAGGAGAATTACAACCTGCAAAATATATAAGAATTACAGGTTCAAATGATTTCTTGGTCATCCGGTAGGGTAATGCTGTGAGTGTGAATGGTGTCCCATTATGTCATGTGTTAGTAGATGCGTACGTCTGTCTGTTTGTCTGGCTTCATACTGTCAACAACCGATGATCCAATTTGGTCGGGTGTTGAGATCTGATAGAACTAAAAACAGCCTGTAGTTTTCATGTTGTTTTCTTGGATTATCTTCAATGTCAGATGGGATCTCAGTATGAGTACCTAGTTAGGTGGTTCGAGTTTGTACTCAAAGCCATTTCCATCTGGAACCTTGAGGATCTTTTGTTTTTTAATTGCAGAGCTGACGAGCAAACGGGCCACCTGATGGTAAGTCAACCAAGAGAAAGTTGAGTGGTCTTAATGGTAAGCCAGGGGTTTAGTACGAATGTAGAATAATTCATTACTTCTTCTCCATTGGGTAAGGCGGCTTTGAAGGGCTGCGACCAGAGCAGTATTCCGTCCGAGTCCCTGTCGAGTCCTCGGTGCCAATTATAGGCGGTTAGAGGCTCGTCTTCAGCTCCCAGCCATCCATGGTCGTTTTTTCCCAAGTTGTACTAGAACAATGAGACAATTTAATACATAATATATTGTCAACCGGTATCACCATCACCACCAGTCCGGCAACCACACGGTTCTGATGATGATCATGCATGACTCAGTCAGTCAGATTATGCTTGTTTTTTTACAAATATACTTAATTCTAAAATTTAAATAGACAGACATGTCAATATTTTTTAATTTGAAAAAATATGGTCTACAACTACAATCAGTTTGTGGTGGGCCAAACATAGACCTGATACTCCTCTTTTGGGCCCTGACAACTAATTCTCTGTTATTCGAGTTCCCCCAAAAAATAACCCCGTACCTTAATCGTGACTCGACTATGCCACGGTAGGCAGTAAGTAATGCATCCTAAAAAAGTAAAACTAACCTTATAATGTAAGTATCGCAGCATAACGTTGAGCAGGAACGTCTTCCCCTTGGGATACAGCCCGGTCACAGACAGCAGGACCACGGCGCGGTTTCGGATATCTTCACGAAGCAGCAGCTTGCTTAGGGCTTCCTCATCCAGCTCTAATGTTTGTCCGGGACCTCGCTTCACCACCGAGATTCCCCGCCCCGATTGTAAGTCGTCCATTGTTTCTCGATAACTACACAAACTGAATTCACATGTTGAGTTGAGCACTGGTTAATTATGAGCAAAGGTAAATTAATATCGAGATTGTAAGAACAAATTATCACAAAATAAGTTTATTCACAGGTTTGTTGACTTGATCTAGCTGTCACTTTATGAGTCCAATATTTTACGAGTTTGTAGAAACCGAGATAAGATTACCTAATCGTAACTAGATTGTAAAATCATCCTTTCTGCACTAAGTAGTAATAACAAAACATTTTGTCTGCGTGCTCAGGCATGCTCGGTTCACTCTGGATTCAGGTCGTTTCGTACGCACTGTATCACACTAATTTTGTGCAGTAAAGTGTATTCATTCAGAGCGTCGTTTTAATTGTAAACGACACCGTTGGTTAAATAACCCCTAACGGGGGTTCCCCGCCTCCTACCCGAAACCCCGGACGCTCAAATAAATATTTCGAGTCAACGATATCTATGTACTGGTCGTTGTTTCGAGCTGATAAATTCTTCTTACCTACATATGTCTCACGTCCGTAATCCCCGAGGGGGTAAACAAAGGAACTACCTTCAGTCATAGGTTCCCACTTTTCGCCGTAAGATTTGGTGGACATACGTGACAAGTGGCGAGCCTACCGCCGTCTATCTACTAGGTCTACAATAGATAGTACCCACTGATAAATTCTTACTCAACGTTTATTAGGGATGTTCGTGCTGATTTGACCACCAGCACCACTGTGGCGAAATTGTATAACCACTGACCTACTACCACATCACCACTACTACATACAAATGTTGCTCCATACAAATGACAGCAAATTTTTTGTGCCGATTTGAGACGCCTCCCGCGTAGATTACGGGAACTAAATTTGACGTTTAATGAGAGTACCTAGCATTATTTTAGTTCATTTGTGGATTTCTTGGGCTATTAGCGCAGATTTATGTGATTTAGAAGTAGATTTCATAGGTAATCTATAACCATGTTAAAAAGTGCGTTTTCAAATGTCGTTTCAGAAAAAGGTTTCACAGGTACGTGGATTTGTATTACATTTATCGTAAATATGTGTGAACTGTCTGTAAAACACTAGATTATATTATAAATTATGCATATCATTAATATCTAAGCGAGATTGTATTGTTTTTAAGCATAAATAATGTTTTTCATTTTTGTAAACAATGTGTTAGTGATGTCCATGATATCATATCGATAAAATTGATCATGGTCTGATGTTATCTAATATAGACTTAGAGTATTTATAAATACTTTACATCAGACCTTTCATTCTTTAGATCTTTTATTTACGAATCAGATTATATCTGAAAGAGATTTTCAGAAAACATGATAAAAGTGAAGGAAATGGAAGCTTTTGGGGTTGATGAGCTCCTTTTTTTGGGAATCCTTTTATGATGAAACGTAAATATACCCAAGGGTATCGTGCCGTATGGGAGCAAGGCCCCTTATTAATATAGTGCAGTATGTATTTAGTACAATTTGGTAGATTTTCACCTATGTAGTAGATTCGTCAAAAAAATCTGGTCACACTGTGTAAAATTGAAAATGGGTTCTTTCAGAATCGCGCCTATTACCGTCGTATTCTTTAACAATTTTTATATCGTATTTCCGAATGAAATCCATCGATACGCGTCACGTCTAGAAAGTTTTTCACATCACTAATTTAGTTCTCGTAACCAACGCTACTTGTATTCAGCGCCACAATGGCAAAAACCAAGTAGGCACAAAATTAGTTTGACAGCCAGGTCCACTGTCTATAGAATAGGTAGATATTACAGGTCAGTAGATCGCGTTCAGTTATCGTAAAAATATAATTTTATTTTTAATTATCACGGCTTTTCCCAGATTACATTTTTAATATTAAAAGTCCCCCAATTCCCTCCAAAATCAGTTTTATCCCTCCAAAAATCTCCCCCAATTGTCACTCACGACTATAAAAACCCCTCAAATTTGGGGGATTCCCCCCAATCTGGCATCACTGTCGGCTATAGTGTGGCTACAAGTCCCGCCGGCGCGGCGCGGCCGGGCGGTGTTTTTTTTCATATCGCTTATTTCTGATATTTCTACACGATCCTCCCCTAACTTCGTCCTTGTCTCACAACAACCACAAACTACAATCTATCTGCCCACCGGTGTGAAGTTGGCAGCCAAAATCCAGCGGCCATCGATTTTTCTACTGGGATTTTGGCTGTCAACTTCACACCGGTTCAAAATCCAGCAATAGTAATAGCTGATTTGTACTGCTGGTATTTGCTCCCAACTTCACACCGGTTATCTGCCTGTCCCTTCCAGGTGCACGAAGGGCAGCATGAGGAGCTTCAAGCGCTGCGCAGACACGTAGCTGCATGCTTCGAGGAGTTGGCCTGCTTCCTTATGCCGCACCCTGGCATGGTGGTTGCCACCAACCCCGCCTTCGACGGCAAACTGTCAGGTGTGTGTTTGAACTTAGACATGTGTAAGGGTTAACAAACCCACCATTTAGTTTTAGGGTTGAAAATAAAGGAACGTACTTCTTTGGGGAGGGGGACTACTTTTTCTTTCAACTAAGCACAAAAGACTTTTATACCAAGTTTTATATTGTATTGACAAGACTAAGTAAACTGAATATCGGGGAACATTTTTGATGGTGATGATTTTCCGGGAAAGGTTTGGAAGTCACCTAATCTCTACCTACCTTATTCTTTTTGCCCCAGATATAAGTCCAGAATTCAAAATATCTCTAAAGCAACTGGTGCCGATGCTCTTGGCTCCGGAGAACCTGGTGCCGAAGCTGATCGAGGGTCAGAAGGTCAGGGCCAAGGATCTGCTGCTGTATTTCAAGGCTTACATGAATATCTTCAACGGGTCCGAGCTGCCGGAACCGAAGACTATTTTGGAGGTAAGTGCAGGAAAGACCACGAGAAAAATACGCAAAAATCACCGTCGTCTCCTAATGTTTTGAGAAGATTATGTCTTCGGTCTTACCATTTACCATCTGATGGTCAGGTTGCTGTCTGCTGCTGCACATGCTGCTGTTGCTGTTATTTATCAGAAAATGCCCTCAACTTTCAAAATAGCTGATTTAAATTTTGTCTTCCAGTCTTTTAACAACGTCGTCAAGATTACAGCACAGAATAA
The DNA here is from genome assembly GCA_947369225.1 of Hofmannophila pseudospretella. NCBI lineage: Eukaryota > Metazoa > Arthropoda > Insecta > Lepidoptera > Oecophoridae > Hofmannophila > Hofmannophila pseudospretella. Next base: position 12,727,790 of record OX376330.1, on the reverse strand, counting down.
AATAATCTTAGTAGATTTCATTGTATAATATAATGATGCCACCTGATGATAAGTGGTACTTAATTAAAGAAAACATGCACCTACCTATAAAGGTGTAGCATAACTCGTGCGGGTATTCGAGTTCTCTCCCTGCTAACCATAGTGATAGAGAAAGGTCACAGACTTGAATTGAACAAATGGTGCAATTGCTCCGTTTGTTAGTTTAAATTTGAGCCGGCAGAGTCGTTTTTAAACAACGTTATCTCCAGGCAACAGCCGAAGCCAACAATTTGTCAGCCGTGGCGGAAGCCCGGGACATCTACGACACGCTGATGGAGGAGGTCTGCGGCGGCACCAAGCCGTACCTGCAGCCGCGGAGGCTGGAGGAAGAACACAAGCGGGCCAAGGACAAGGCCTTGCACGCCTTTCACAGCAAGCGCAAGATGGGCGGCGAGGAGCTGGCTAATACTTACGGAGCGCATTTGGTCAAGGTACATAATACATAAACTCTCACATCCATAATCCCCGAGGGGGTAGACAGAACAACCACCATATGGGTAGCTCACATTTTTCGCCGTAAGATTTGGTGGACAAACGTGATATGGCGAGCCTACAGCCCTACTAGTTTCCACTACGATCCTTAGTCGCCTCGTACTGGAATTGGAAGAATTGAGTTTGATTAATCAGGGTAATTATCATCATGGTGGATTTCACATGCCTTTTTTTCTTGATTTCACAAACTTTTCTTTTCTCAGACATGCAGGTTTTCTCTCGATGTTTTACTTCACCATTAGAGCAGTCGGTAAATGTAAAAATCCGAAAAACTCAGTTACATGACGTTGTATGGTTCCTCCTCCATGCGAGTCCGGCGTTTTATCCTAGGCACTACGCCATCGACGCTCTAGTTAATAAAATTACTAGGGAAAGAGGAGATCGACACTTAGAACTGACAATATTCAGACCTTCGATTACTTGACAGGAACTCGAGGAGCAATTCGAGCAGCTGCAAGCACACAACGAAGGGAAGAACCTGTTCCGCATCGCGGGCACGCCGGCCGTGCTGGTGATGCTGACACTGCTAGGATACCTGCTGAGCGTACTCGGCGGCGCGCTGGGGGTCCAGACCCTCGTGGCCGCGGGGCAGGCGGCCGCCATCGCCGCGCTCGTGCTGCTCGCCGTGTGGAGCTACAGCAGGTCTGACAGCAGCTGGACTGGGCAGTGTTATGATATCTGAGCGTGCTCGGGGGATTCAGACCCTCGTGGCCGCGGGGCAGGCGGCCGCCGTCGCCGCGCTCGTGCTGCTCGCCGTGTGGGGCTACAGCAGGTCTGACAGCTGCTGGACTGGGCCGTCTTATGATACCTGAGCGTGCTCGGGGGGTCCAGACCCTCGTGGCCGTGGGGCAGGCGGCCGCCATCATTGTACACCTTATTCTTAGGTGCAATCATGTGAATATGCGATTGATTTTGAATGATTATTTACCATGACACATTTTTTTGTTCCAAAGTGAAATAAACGCTTACAATTTTAAGAGTCTTTACTTAGGTACTAATACACAAATAATGTATACACCAAATGGTTTTTAATTTACTGTTACTATTGTAGCGTTTATTACATCTTCGAACAAAAAAATCTGAAGAACACTTTACGAGAGCGTCATGTCTGTACTTACAGAATAACAGGCAACGTGCGAGACGTGGCGGTCCAAATAGATGACGTTGCGGACACGATACGGGATTATGTGAGTTGATTATATTATAGTATCTTATCTTATGACAGGGGGCCGGGAATAACCCCAGCGGCACTTCGACCCTTGAGGATCTTTTGTGCCTAGCCCATTTTACATTTAGGGTTTGAAGTGTTCAAGGTACTCTTCTGCAGGGTCTTCAATGATGCTCACAGATTAGGTTAATCGGAAATATGTATATATTTAAAACCAAGACATAGTGACGGCTTAGGAACGATTGACGATCGCGGGTGCAGCCGCGTGCCTTTACTTAAACTGCTGACATCGGAAGACACTGTAGAACACAGTGTGCATTGTGTCCATACACTGTGTCCCTACATACACATTGGTCATCTCAGTGTGCAGGTTTCCTCACGATGTTTTCTTTCACCGTTAGCGCCGACTGCGTAAATGAACGTAAGTCTTCGAAAAATACGAAATACTCATTGGTACATGTCACTGCAAGGTTTCGAACCCAGTCCTCCCGTATGGGAGTCTGGTGTCCTAGCCACTAAGCCACCGACGCTCTTCCTATTATAGTATCTGTGGTACCTATAGTTTGATTCCGAGGTGGCCGCCAAACTTAAACCTGAAGGAAACTGTCACGCTCACTCTATGGTTGTGTGCTAGTGTTTAACACTCAATTTCGTGGCCACCCTGGAATCGATGCCACAGACATTGACCTTGAAATTCCGTTTAACTTATCTAAATTTAATATGACATGACAACGCCTCTATACAGCAGTCAGCTTTATTATTATCTAGGTATATTAATTGCTTGAAATGTTGACATTTGCTAATAACAATCGTCTTTGACATATATTTTTATGTTTTGACAATGCCTCTATAGGTACAACAGCTAATTACTGGTTTTTTTTCTTCTGACAATGCCAATTTACAGCAGCTATAATTTATAATTATATTTTTTTCTAATTACGATGTTATTAGTCCATAGCATTATAATTTTTTCCGAAATTAGATGTAACGACCCATTCTTTGCTTAACAGTGCTAGCTAAACCAAGCGAAATTCAATTTAACGCTTTTTGTGTAATGCGTTTCATATTGTTGACATAACCGCAGTGCTCTAAGGCTCAATTTACATTGCCGCGGAATGGAATGGAAGCGAATTTTCGTTACGTAATTGTACATAGCATAATGAACTTTATGTCAATTGTGTAACATACAAACTAAATACGCTTTACCGCTAGGGGAATTCTCGAGAACGCGCGAGGATTCCCCGGAAGATGCGCGACCTCTTTTTTGGCTCCTATTTAGTTTGTATGTTACACAATTGACATAACTAACTACTGTCCTTCACAATCTGGAAGTGCTCCGTAATCTTATGCCTATACTGTGAACTACCAACCACACACATAATACCATGTAAATACACCCCGCACCATGCCTTCACCCTCCCACACACTCAGTACCTCACATACACACTAATATCCTCATTCATACAAACAAACACATTCATACAACACAACACGCACACACTGCTGCTTTCTTCGTCCGTGCAGTCCCTGAGGGGCCAGCTGACAATCAGCGCTGTGGCTTGCCTCAGCATTATGCTGAGCTGGTGTACCATTTTTGGCACTGTACCACACCAGATGTTCTGTGCTGCATGTATTAAACTTTGTACACTTCTGTATTCTGGTGTTTACAGCGCTAAATAAACGATTTCAATTTCATAAAGTTAATTATGCTATGTACAATTACGTTGCGAAAATTCGCTTCCATTCCATTCCGCGGTATTGTTTGTAAATTAAGCCCAAGTGTTCCAAATGGTTAAAAATGAATAAATATACAAAATATACTGTATACTGTATGACAAAGATACCTACTTTTACCAATTTCTAAGATAACGAATTTTTCTTTCATCCAAGAAAGCAAATTTCCAAAAGACTTACCTACAATGAAAGTTTGGGTACAAATACTTAGGACTTAAGGTTACAGTACCTAGGTATAAAGGCGCAAGGCTCGACTCGGAACGTTTTTCCAGGTGTATGATCCAGGCATCTTGTACCATGTCTACCCATTTGAATTGACTCATCTTCACAGAAATCGGACTAGTAGCACCCTCTCCTCTAGAATGATGGTGTGAGCACTAACAACGAGCCTAGGGGTTTGGGCAAATGCCCATATACTTGTGGCGGCCCACGACGCGCCACTACGATTAGTACCTACTCATATCGGTGTAGAACGCGCTATCGAAATTTTCCTGGGACTTCGCATATATACGAGTTCCAAACATCTATAGTTGGACCAGGACTTCTGGTCACCAGGCACAACACCCCGCCTGGTGGAAGATCTTCCCTTTTCTCTTTCATACAACTGATATTACGTCATACCATACATTTGACATTTCAAAGGCGCTGGCGCGAGTACTGTGGTCCAGTTGGCATATTAAACTTCTTCTCTAGCGAGCATTATTCTTAGGGTGAATTTCAAAATCTTTGCTTATCAGAAGTCTAAAAGACCCTTTTTAAGGTATATTGTCAGACTTTTTACACATGCAGTCTGTGGGTTAATTATACCAAAAAGGCTTTCAATGCCCTGCGGATCCAATATTATAACGCCTTCAGGTTGCTGATGGGGCTACCGAAATACTGTACTGCATCGGGGATGTTTGCAGAAGCCCGCGGTGATGGCTTTCACGCAATCAACCGTAAAAGGGTTGCTTCCCTGATGCACCGTGTACACAGCAGTCCCAGCAGCATCCTGTTGACGTTAGCCGAGTGCCTGACTCCCCGATCCTGAGGCACTGGATATACCTGCATGTCAATGAGAAGTAGTCGTCCAGTGCTTCGGGGTCGGTACCACGGCTATAATATAATAAAAAAATTGATTTGAATTATCCTCTACTTGTACACTGTTCTTTCGGCAGCTCATCCGGCAAGCGTGGCACTCGGTGGGCCAGCGCGCGGCGGCCGCGGCGGTCGGGTACGGCGCCGACAAGAAGAGGTCATAACATAACAACCGTCGCTTGCTCTCACACTTACGTTTCTTTAACACATATTAAAAAACTGAGACTGACATGGGCCGTGTATGACAGGGAATTAGAATATCCCTACCGCCACTGCGCAAGCGCATCGTACGAGGCGACTGACCCGAGTAACTTGCTGGTGGTAGGACTGTGAAAGATAACATAGTGAGGAAACAAGCATACTGAGATAACCAGTGAGTGAAATGGGAGAGGCAATGGCAAACCACCCCATTAAATGTGCTAAGAGAGTCGATGTGGTTATAGCACCTTACGAAGCGGTGGTAGAGTAAAAAGATGACGTTTTAAAAATGTGCTATAAGGTGCTTACAATAAAAACATTTTGATTTTGAATGGAAAAATATTGTTCCACACCATTTAAATCATGAATTTTCTTACTTATGGAAGTACATACTTACACCATTAATTGTGGACCAGTGCGGTGCTAACCTGCTGCTGATATACAGTGCGTCGAAAAAAGAGTACACATAAAATGAGGGAGCCACTGTCAAAACGTACGCAAACGACAGCACGGTTACGGAGAGATATCTTCCTGTTGCGCGCGCTGGTGCTGGTGAGATCCAGACTCAAAGAGAGGCCATGGTTGAGCGTATCGACTTGACCTAAAAGGCCGTGGCCGATTGGGGCGATGCCAATTTGGTCAAGTTTAACGCCACTAAAACGCAGGCGTGTCTATTCACCGCTAAACGGAGTCCCTTCCACCTGACTCCGACTTTCCGGGGTGTATCCGTACCGATTACCGACCACCTTAGCCTTTTGGGGTTGGATCTGACTCCCAATCTTAACTTTGGGCGCTCCATTGAGTCAAAAGCTAAGATCGCAGCCAAAAAATTGGGCATCCTGAGTAAGGTTAGGCGGTACTTCACGCCGGGACAGCTCTTAAACCTTTACCAAGCCCAAGTCCGGTCGTGCATGGAGTACTGCTGCCACCTGTGGGACGGCTCAGCTAAGTACCAACTGGCTGCCCTTGACTGAGTGGAGAAACGCGCTAAGCGCCTTATAGGTGACGAATCGCTGGTGGAGGCTAGACTGCAAAGTCTGGAACATCGGCGCAAGGTTGCCTGTCTATCGGTATTTTATAGGATACATTTCGGAGAATGCGTATCGGAATTGCACGACCTAATTCCAGCATCTCCATTCCGCCTTCGGACTACCAGGCGCGGGGAGGGGTTCCATCCTTATGTTGTTGATATCCCATCTGCTCGTACGAAGCGATTTGCTTCTTCGTTCATTATGCGAACGGCTAAGGAATGGAACAGCCTGCCGGCGTCTGTATTTCCCGAAACCTACAACCTTGGGATCTTCAAGGCCAGAGTGAATAGGCATATACTGGACCCACATGCTCCATCGTCGACCTCATCGTCGCTTACCATCAGGCGAGATCGTGGTCAAATGCGGGTTTAATTATACATAAAAAAAAAGTATTGTAAAAATCTTAGTTCCGCGTGAAATAACTGTCCTCTTCTTTGACGCACTCTAGATTAGGTTTTGATAAGATAAATATTTTTGTATTTAATACTCTACTATAGTTATTAAGCGGAATTATAATAAAAGTTAATTATATTTTAGATTAAGTAAATGTTTTATTATTGTGTTGGGTGTCCAATGTCCGTGCACAATTTGTTCATTTGTTACAGCGACATATTACACCCTAGACGAGTAACTTCCAACAAAATTCCCGTAAAAGACGACACCACACCTCACGCCACTGTGTATGAATTGAAAATAATGCAACACATTCCTCACACAATGAAACTCGAATTAATATTTGAACAAAAATAGATCTTAGGCTCAATGTACATTGCCGCGGAATGGAATAGTAGCGAATTTTCGCAACGTAATTGTACATAGCATAATGAACTTTATGTCAATTGTGTAACATACAAACTTAATACGCTTTACCGCTAGCGGAATTCTCGAGAATGCGCGAGGATTCCCCGGAAGACGCGCGACCTCTTTTTTTGGCTCGTATTTAGTTTGTATGTTACACAATTGACATAAAGTTCATTATGCTATGTACAATTACGTTGCGAAAATTCGCTTCCATTCCATTCCGCGGCAATGTAAATTGAGCCTTAAGGCGATGTCACAAAGGCGAATATCCGTCTACGTAACTCTTACATAGGATCGTATGATGCACAGATTGTTTTCAAAATTGGAAGTCAAACGCAAGGCGCGATTGACTCGCCGCTCGCACTCCGTTTTAAGGCCCGCCCACCTGAGTACACATTTTGTGGCGCCACTCGCGTGCGTGTATTACATTTCAAGGGTATATAACGTTGATTTGTTGCTCGAAGTCTCATCGCTAGAATCATAGCCAGGTCGCCAGAATCGATCCTATTATAATAAATTATACAAACATAAGTAAGGTAAGTATTTATTCTCCATTATTAGGTACCTATTACCTATGTACTTAATTACACTTAACATGAAAACTTACATTTAAATTCGAATATAGGTACCTCCTATAACTTGTACTTACTTTCTCAAGCCGTCAAATGGGCTTGGTTTTATAACCCCGACTAGGAAATCGCAATATGGCGAGTTTTTTTTTATTTCCTGGTCAGGGCATACATATTATACTTACAAAGGAAATTAATATAAAAGTTTATTGCTTATTTCAGTACAGATTGCTCAATATTATTTAAATAAATAACAATGACTGACTGTGTAAACTGTGAAAACTATAAGCTGTGACACTAAGAACTTTTAACATACCAACTTTGTCACTTTGACATTGGACGAATTTACTTAAAAATCTAGGTGACCAGGGAACTGGACGTTCCGGGAAATGGAAGACTGGAGCTTCGGGGAATTGGACGTTCAGGGAACTGGACATTCGGGGAATTGGACGTAACACGCCCATAATCCGTTAATGTACGAGGGCTGTTCTGAAAGTTATTAGCTACTTCGTTAATATTATTCAAATATACCTATGTTTATAACCGTTTGCAGGCTTATTTCAATGTAAATCTCTATGGTAAAAATCACTGGCCAGTTTCGATTAGTTTTTTTTAATGATTTTTTGGCAGGAGGGGAGTATTTTGAAAAACTGTAAATACATTTTTACGATAATCTTATAATAACTTTTGATTTTAATAAAAAAATGCGGAACAGCCCTCGTATTCTTTGGTTCTAATTTCGTGCTCACCACAATGACCGCAACCATCTGGCGCCACTTACAACAGCATTCATAGCCGCGGCTGTCCCTTTGACTACAACCGTTGATCCCGCAACAATAGCATTCTTAGTTGCGACTGCCCCTTTGACTACAACCGTTGATCCCGCAAGAACAGCATTCTTAGTTGCGACTGCCCCTTTGACTACAACCGTTGATCCCACGACAGCAACGTCCTTCACATAGCCAAGAAAACCTCTGATGCTCGTGTTGTTGTCCAATATTCTTTTAAATCGTTTATGAATTTCCTGAAAATAAATTGTGTTGTGGTGATCGGAAAAAGGGCATCATTAAAGTGAAACGTGTCTCCTCACGTTCGAAAGATATGTTCCATGTCTCGACGTGCAACACGAATTATGCAATAAATACTTTTGTGAGACGTTCTTGTAATTTGTATAATAAATATGTATCTGATGTCGACATTTTCTCCCAATTCTTTAAATCAATTCAAATTAAAAATAAGTAAAATGTTATTGCCTAATTGCCTTAAAATTCAAAATTCTCTCTGCACTGAAAACTGTTTAATTTAATTGTATTTCATTGTTTGTCTCAACAACACATTATAGTTTTATTATCTTTTTTATATAGTAATCTACACTTTTTCATATTTACTTTCATATTATTTTATATTTACTTTCACATTTTTAGTAGTGCTATTTGTGATACTTTATAATGTAATATTCTTAGAAAAGAAATGGAACTTCAGGTCTATTAGTATCCTAATATCTTATGTATAATGTTTGTAAAAGACTGTATGTTTCCTGAATAAACCAAAATAAATAAAAATAAATAAACGCAAAATAAATAAACATGTGCGGTGGTTGCACAGAGCAGACGTGTCACTTGTTTTTAATTACATTTAAAAAATACCAGTTTTACTAAAACAAACTTTATTAGCAAGTCTTTAACGTCAAGTTCTCAATAAATAATTGATAAGCAGTTACATCTTTATACAATAGTGCGCACGGGCACGCACTGTTTGCGGCGCCCCTCACCCCCTCGGGTAAACACGACGGAGACGGAAAAAATAGCAACTGAGACAGGTGCTATTTTTTCCGTCTCCGTCGTACCTGTGCACTGCGAAGAGGTACGTATAAAACGGCATATTCCCATTTCAACAAAACAAAATGAGCGTACAGAGATCTCCACCAGTAAGTGGCACTTCCGGCGGCGGTGGCTCACAGCCAGACTTATCGAAACTCCGAGACAAACATATACAAGTTACTATACGCAAACGCAAACAACCGGTGAGTGATCATGATGATCTCAGACAAGAGTTATCACAATTTCGAAGTGAAGTTGCGAGTTATTTTAAGGAGCTCACTGCAAATCAAAAATCAATACGCGAAGATGTGGCGGAGATAAAAACTCAAATTTCCAGTGTACAGTTTTCCATAAACAACCTTACCTTAGAACACAACAAAATCAAAACGGAAGTATCTGAGCTCAAACAACTTAACTGCATCACTGAGGAGAAGCTTAAATCCCTAGAAAGCGATGTCAACTCTTTGAAATCCACACCGACGTCAACCAAACAGCCACAACCGTCATCCCATGAAGACATTCTACGCGAACTAAGAGACCGCTCTGACAGAGAGAAAAACATCATAATCATAGGCGTACCGGAACCAACTAGCACGAACAAGGAAGATAGGCAGTCCTCTGATACAAGCGCGGTTATAGAACTAACTAAGAGCGTACTCAAAGACTGCCCAAAACCAACCCAGGTCATTCGACTAGGAAAATACGCCAATGACAAAACACGCCCTATAAAAGTAGTTTTTGCGACGCCACAGACGGCTAAGCAGATCCTGCGCAACAAAATGTATATAAATAATGAAAAGTATAAATTGTTCTCCGATCAAACCCCAATGCAACAAAAACTCATGAAAGAACTACGAGCTGAACTTCATCAACGCCAGGAAAATGGCGAAACAGATCTTGTCATCAAATATATCAAGAACGTTCCTCAAATAGTGAAAGTACCAGCAAAAAACGACAACCAACAAACTATGGACAATCAGTAAACTGCCACAAATCCGAAAATACAGAGTATCAATTACTCAATTCTTACGAAAATTTAAAAACTAGTACCTACATCCTCTCTTAAATTCTTTTACATAAATGCACGCAGCATAATGACGCCAGGAAAATTCGATGAACTTAAATGTGTAATAGAATAAATTAATAGCTGTGTACATATAGTACTAATAACAGAAACATGGATCACATCAGAAGATGAAGCAAAGAAGCTACTATTACCAAACTATACACATTATTATAACCACAGAACATATCAGGGACGGGGGTGTCTCCATGTTTGTGCATAATAACATTAAACACAAACTGCTGGAAGAAAAACGTGATGGTGGAATCCATTTCCTATGGATACATCTAGAAAATTTTGCTCTGGATGTTGGCCTTGTTTATAAACCAGATAAGAAGAAAATCATGGAATTTCTGGAGAATTAGCTGCAGCTACAGAAGAAAAAGAGAGCAATAGTATTCGGTGATTTTAACATAGACTTACTTACATCAGATAGAAATACAACGCGATACACAGAGATGCTACACGAGACAGGGTTTAATATCATCAACAATATCACTGAGGAGTACTGTACACGATCTACATCGACTACGAAAACTATTATAGACCATGTATGCTCGAATCTAAAAACGCATGATTTTCAACTATCGATTATTAATTCATCGATGTCAGACCACAAACAGATTTACTTAGAAATAAAGAAGTACAAACCACAAAGGTATCAAAGAACTCAATACGAAGCAATAGACTACCAGAATCTCTACGAAAATACAAGCGATGTTAATTTTAATACAAATGAACACAATTATGACAACCTAGAACTAACAATCAAAACCAGTATTACGAAGAACACAGTCAGAAAAACAAAGATACTTAACCCGCCACAAAAGGATTGGATAAACAAGGACATTATCAACCACATAAACAAACGGAATGAATTATGGTACAGATACAAAGAGGACCCCGAAAATCAAGACTTGGAAAAAGATTTTACAAAGAAAAGAAATCAAGTTACTGAACTTATTGCGAAGACAAAGAATGGATACTACTATGATGCTTTCAATAAATGTATCAATAAACCAAAGAAAATGTGGAAGCTAATAGACACAATTTCAACTAATAAAATAAAAACTACTTGTGCTCCTTCAAAGCTAATAACAAATTCTGAAACTATTACTGAACCTAGACAAATATGCGAACACTTTAACGTTTTCTTCTCAACAATAGGAACATTACTAGCTGGTAAGTATGCGAGTACGGATGGACACACAAGTGAAAGGCCGGGTAGCTAGTAACGCACTGATGCTTTATTGGAAGCAAACCTCATAGGTGTGCTGGCGCAGCACGCACACATATACACCAATTCCTCCACCTAGCTTGACAACTACAGAATTAAACTAAGCTAACTTTCAAAAAAATGGTTTGTAATTGACCTTGGGACGATTACGCTTCAACCGTGATACCCCAGAGGGTAAGTTCTCTTCGTCGCCTTCGATGGCTTCGTAGAACTCTTCGTCATCGGTCTTATCTGAAGTTACAGGAGTTTCTTGGCGTTCGCTCTCAATATCCTCTGAAGGTAAGGCAGGCGCGGCTTCAACTGCTTCATCACCTTCCTCTCTCTCTATGCCCCTTGTCTCGTCATTTGACGCTGACGACGACACCATTGACGGAGCCTGCTGCGAAGGCACCAACGACGTAACCAGCGGTGGAGGCGGTGACGGCATAGGTGTTTGAGCTGGCGGCGTCATCGGCGGCGGAGGTGGCGACGGCATCGGCGGCGGAGGCGGTGAGTATAACTCTCGTTCGTTTACCTCATAGTCCCAGTGGTTCAGGTTCGTATCCGTCCCTTTATACACTATAATTTGGTTTTTATGTTTTTTTGTACATATTAAAGTAAAACTATCTTTAACTATATATAACACATTCCCTAATCTCTTAGTAATAATTCCTCTACACCATGAAAAATTGTTTTTACTAACGAATTTTTTATACAGTACACGGTCACCGGCCGTAAAAGTCGGTGCTTGTTTCCTCTTTAATGCCTTATTCTGCGAACACTGTTTATTTCGGACAGCATTAGATAATGCCGGTGACGAGGGTGGGGGCGACGACGATGTAGGGTTAAAAAGATCTAAACGTGATCTAAGTTTTCGACCGTATACCAATTGGGCGGGTGAAAATCCTGTGGTAGAATGGACAGAATTTCTGTAGTCTAAAAGATATTTTAACAGTCTCATTTTACTTTCCTTAGCATTACGACTTGATAAAATGCTTGATTTTATGCCTTTTTTAACTACCTTGACGTAACTTTCCGCCTGGCCGTTACTGGCGGGGTGATAGGCGGGTGACGTCATGTGTGTGATTCCGTTTAAATCACAAAATCTTTTAAATTCATGGGAACAAAATGATGTGCCATTGTCACTCACCAGAGTTTGAGGTAACCCGAACCTTGACATAAAATCACATATCTTTTCTATCACTGCGACAGATGTAGTAGTAGTGTTCATATCGTACACCTCAACCCATTTAGTGTGCGCGTCCACTACCACTAGATACATATGGCCATTGATAGGACCCAGTAGATCTATGTGTATTCTATAGAAAGCGTGCGGCGGGTGCTCCCAGTGCGCGAGCGGAGCCCGGGGGGGCGACGACCGCAGTTGTAAACAAACCTCACATGACCCTATCATTCTTTCCAAAGCTTCGTCCACACCAGGAAACCAAAACCGAGATCGAGCTTCGGCTTTTGTCTTCACTATACCTAAATGTGAAGTATGAAGTTCTGATAAAATTCGTTGTCGCAATGACTCTGGAATTACGACCTTATACCCTCTCATAATACAGCCATTTTCATAAGCTAACTGCGTTCTACACAAATGGTAAGGTTTCAACCGAACGTCTACGATTTTATTTGGCCAACCATTCATAATGTAGTTCGTTACCTGTCTCAATAACACATCTTTATGTGTTTCGTCTCGCAATTCTGTTAGCGACACAGGTAGGCTACCCTCTACAACGAAACAAACATACGTTGCACTATCACACTCTGCGTCAGCGCATCCCGTCTCCGCGGCTACATTGCCGCCTGCGCCCGTGTGCGTGTGTGAAAGCGAGACCTCCGACTCGGGCGGTGGCGGCAGGCTGGCGCGAGAGAGATAGTCGGCGCTGTTATCAGCGCTTCGTACATACTCGATGCTGTAGTTATAGCCACTTAGAAATATCGCATACCTTTGCAATCTGTTAGCAGATACTTCCGGAATTCCTCGATGCGGCCCGAATATGGAAATCAAGGGTTTGTGATCTGTTCGCAAAATGAATGGTATCGACCTACCGTACAAGTATTGATGAAATCTACGAATTCCAAATACAATTGCTGTCGCCTCTTTTTGTATTTGCGAATATCGTTTTTCAGCCGCATTTAAAGTTCGCGAAGCAAATGAGATGGGTCTTTCGATCCCGTCTGTATCTATTTGCGATAACACGGCACCTAACCCTGTGGGTGACGCGTCATTAGTCAATATTAATTTAGCTTGAGGATTAAAATGCGCTAATACTTGATCGGACGATAAAATTTTTTTTATTTTATTGAATGCACTGTCATGGTTTCTATTCCAGTTCCATTTAACCTCTTTTCGCAGCAACTCGTACAAAGGACTAAGTACGGTCGACGCTCCCGGCACAAAGTTGCGGTAATAATTTACCAACCCTAAAAATGATTGAAGCTGATTAACATTAGTAGGTGTTGGTGCTTCCATTATCGCTTTAACTTTCTCTTGTGACTTATTTAGGCCCTGTTTATTTATGACATAGCCTAGATAGCTCACTTCGTCTTTGAAAAAAGCGCACTTACCTTTTTGCAAAGTGAACCCTGCGTCTTGTAATTTTTGTAAGACTGCATGTAGCCTATCTAGATGCTGATTTCTATCCTTCCCAGTTATTAACACGTCATCTAAGAGGCATAGAACCCCCTCCATTCCCGCCAGTACCGATTCCATAGCGCGTTGAAAAATAGCTGGCGCGCTTGCGAGGCCGAACACTAGACGCGTAAATTTAAATAATCCGCGGTGGGTGTTTATACACGTAATATCTTGTGAGTCATCAGCATCCGACAATAACAGCTGATTGTATGCCATAGACAAATCTAATTTTGAGTATTGTTGACCCCCATGCAACTTTGCAAACAATTCACTAACTGTAGGGAGGGGATATTGTTCTATAACAAGTTGTTTATTTATACTGACTGAATAGTCTGCACACAGTCTAACTGAGCCGTTACGTTTTAAAACAGGCACAATTGGGGATGCATATTCAGAATGTTCGACTGGCTTCAAAACTCCTAAATCCACCAACCTGTCTAACTCTTTCTCGACTTTGTCACGCAAGGCGAAAGCGATAGGCCGCGCTTTAAAGAACATAGGCTTAACGTTATCTCGTAACGATAATTTGACTTTATATTTATTAAAAGTCCCCAGTTTGTCTGAAAATAGGTATGGATAAGTGGCCTGTAACCGTTCAATCGATTTATCGGTTTCCTGGAAAAAATTGACAGATGTTAACTCCAGTTTAAACTGCGATATGAAATCTCTGCCGAGAAGCGGCGGGCCTCCGTCGCGCACCACGAACACGTCCAGCGCCCGAGTACGTCCCGCGAACGTTACGGGTAGACGCACCATACCTAAACAAACTATCTTGCCCCCGGTATAACTCGCAAGCCGTTTTTTAGATGGTGACAATGGCACGTCAATAAAATGCGACTCATATGTGTTTTGTGATATGACAGTGACGGCGGATCCGCTATCGATTTCGAATTTAATTTGTAAACCTTTTATAGACACTGTTTCTACCATAGGTTCACCCCTCACTGAACGAATATTAAACAACTCACCGTCGTCGTCATCGCCCTCGCCAGCGACGTCCGTTTCTACGTAGTTAACTTTTGTACACATTCTACGTAGATGACCTTTGACGTTGCACTTTTTACACGTATAACTAGCGAAACGACACTCTGAAGATTTGTGGTTCTTATAACCACATACACTGCACTTCCCTTTGCCCGAGTTTCCACTTTTCTCTATCTTGAAAAGTTGATCGGCCGACGACGGCGCGCCGGGGCCGGCGTTAGACGCGGTGGCGGCACCTGCTCGAGCGCAGCGCAAGTTCTCGGCGATGTCCACCGCTTTCGCCAGGGTGAGCTCCTGTATGTCCTGGGCGTAGAGTTTCTCCTTCTCCAGCCCGGGCAGCAACCCCATGATGAAGCGGTCCCGGAGCGCTTCTTCGACATTACTAAACTTGCAATGCGCCGTCAGTCCGCGTAGTCTCGCGGCCCACTGCGTGTGAGATTCACCGAGCTGCTGTGTGGCTGCAAAGAAATTATGACGCTCGCCGAATCCTACTCGTTTGGGCGTAAAGTGCGTATCCAGAAGACGTAGTATATCTTCATAGGGCACCTCCTGCAGGTCCTTGGGTAAAGCCAAGTCCGCTGCCAGCTTA
Source organism: Hofmannophila pseudospretella (assembly GCA_947369225.1). Lineage (NCBI taxonomy): Eukaryota > Metazoa > Arthropoda > Insecta > Lepidoptera > Oecophoridae > Hofmannophila > Hofmannophila pseudospretella. The sequence continues at coordinate 12,712,368 of OX376330.1, read as the reverse complement.
TACGTGCCCTCGGTGAGTGCGCTCAGCAAAATTGCCCGTCTTTTGGTTCCGGCTACATCCTTGGCACTGGTGATGTCGTTTGCAATAAACCACTGACTAAGCCTACTCTTGTACGTGTGCCAATTTTGGATTCCGTGGTCAAAACTAGTCAGAATCCCAAAATGACTCGACATATTTTTTATTTTAATTTTAGCGGTGGGTAAAAAATAAATGAATCGTCGCCACTGGTAAGTATGCGAGTACGGATGGACACACAAGTGAAAGGCCGGGTAGCTAGTAACGCACTGATGCTTTATTGGAAGCAAACCTCATAGGTGTGCTGGCGCAGCACGCACACATATACACCACTAGCTAACGAAATTCCACAAAAATACCATAATAATACTACTTGCACTCTCTCGAAGCCCAATGATCTTATCAAACATAACGAACTGTCACATCTGGAGCCCTGCACCGAAAGCGAGGTCTCCAAAATAATTGACTGCCTTGATCCAAACACTAGCACTGGTATAGACGGAATAAGCACTAAGGCAATAAAATGTATAAAAAACCACATTACTAGGGAACTAACAAACTGCATCAATAAATGCCTAACAAATGGCATCTTCCCAGATAACCTAAAAATTGCCAAAGTAGATGGGAGTCCCATCTACAAATCAGGTTCGAAATCCGATGCAAGCAATTACAGACCTATATCTGTGTTGCCAACCATTTCAAAAATTTATGACTGGATACACACCTAATCAAGATAAACTTTATTTACCAACATCAATATGGTTTCCGTCCAAAGTCAAATACGTTGGCAGCAACAAATGACCTCATAACCAAAATTAAAATAAATATTGATCAAAAAAACTTAGCACTTGGCATATTCATTGATCTAAAAAAGGCTTTTGATATAGTCAGTCATTCGCTTCTACTTAAGAAATTGAGCAGCATTGGAGTGGTAGGTAATGCGCATAAAATTTTCGAGTCTTACCTTACTAACAGATTCCAAATAGTCAAAATTAACGAACATCAGAGTGGACCACAGTTGATCACATGCGGAGTCCCACAAGGTTCCATTCTGGGACCACTGTTGTTCTTAATCTACATAAACAACATCAGTGACATATTGCTGCATAGTCAAGTTACACTCTACGCTGATGACACGTGTCTTTTTTACTTTGGTCACTCAATTGATGAAATCACTGTGCAGGCGCAGGAAGACTTATGTATCTTACACAAATGGTTTCAGTATAACCTACTAACAGTCAACACGTCAAAAACAAGCTACATAATTTTCAAAGCTAAAAATAAAAAAATATCTAATGTACACCCTTTGACCATTAATAATGAAGTGCTAAAAGAATCTAAAGAAGAAAAATATCTTGGCTTGATGCTGGACAGTGGTTTAACGTGGAAGGCGCATATTGAACATGTTCGCTCCAAAATGTCATCCCTCTCGGTATTACTGCGTGGCATTGTGCGATGTCTCCCGCGTCAAATCCGCTTTACTATCTACAATTCACTAGTCAAACCTCACCTAGACTACCTTATACAAATATGGGGCACTGCTGCTAAAACAAACCTAAAAGACCTCCAGATTTCTCAAAATAAAATAATTAAAATACTATTTAACTGATTTCCTCACACCAACACAAAAAATATATAAAGATACAAAAATAATGAATATTAAACAGTTGTATAGATTCAAAACATGTTTGCTTATTCGTAAAATTTTAACTAAATCCATACATACAGAAATAGAATTTAAAACTGGTGAGATGGGAAGATACCGCACTCGCAGAGCAAACTACCTATGCACGCGCCCACCAAGAACAAATTATGGTAAAAGAAATATAAGATTTGAAGGAGCACAACTATATAACAATCTACCGGCAGATATCAAAAATACAAAATCTTTCCATTTATTTAAAAGACAAGTGAAAGACCATTTTATCACTGACTTGTCTTTGATATAGTACTTTTTGCAACTACCCACATATCAACATTTATTTAAGTTTTAAGTTTCTCTTTTAAGTGAAATGTAATTTCTTGGAGAAATTAAATGATCTTTAACCACAAACGCGTTAATAAGGGTTCCGTTTCTGTACTACAAAGACATCATCAGTCTCTTACATTCCCCACTGTTGGGGCACAGGTCTCACCTTGCACAAGGAGATATGGGATAAGGTCCACTGTGTGGGCTCAGCTGTATTACACTCCTTCGGATAACTTTTTTCCTCACACGTTGGAGTTTGTAGAAGATTGCATCTATGTATGCTTTATAATAAATAACTAATATTAGGCAAATTGCGCTGGCAATATACAGTTGACACTTCTTGCTGGTGCAACACTTCGGTAACTTTCTCTTTGGTTTGCCGCTTTTACAATGGCGTCGCAATATTTCCGATTTATGATTAATTTAATTAGTTAATGTATTGTGCTAGACTTTTTACCGTGAAGAATATAAATCGTGTAGAATACAAGTTGTCAAAGGTCTCAGCTATTTTACTTCATTCCAAAACCCGCTGCCCGCATCACCACCAGCAAACACAACCGTCCACTAAAAGATCCACGTGTCTCCCGTGTATCCTTGAAGTTTTCCTCACAATGATTAATTCTTTCACCGTTAGGTATGTAGGCAGAGCAGTCAGAGTTTTCGAAAAACACGAAACACGTACCCACACGATGTACGTACCTGGAGTCCGGACCTCAAATATGAGGGTCCGGTGTCCAACAGTTTTAAAACAATGTAAATAAGTAGATACTTACATCATTTTTTATCAGACATGTAGTAGCTAAGAACACTTTTTTTAAATCTATTTCTTTTAAGATGCTTCGGCAAATAACGGCCCTGTCAGGCTGTTAAATAACAGAAATTACGGCCAAATCAGTTAACTGGTTCTGGAAATGCCACAAACGAACTGATATTATAGCGCCCATATTTAAAAACATAATGTTACCTTCAACAACTGCGTTCTGAAGGGATTTGACCGCTCATTGCTCCCGAGCGTGCGTTTCCCGTCAAAATGATTCAGCGCTGCCTCCTTAGCCGAGTGATGAACCTCTTCCAGCCAGAGGAATGGGACATAGGTGTTCCCTTCGCACACCACCTGCATATTCTGGTCGTACACCTCCAGTGCTTCGCTTATCGCCGTCAGGTAGCTAGCTTTTAATGTCGCCTGCCGGAATAATTTGACTGAGTTTAACTGCGTGATACTATCCAGCAACTTCAAGCTCGCACTACTGTCCGGTGCACAATCTACATGACGATTGAATTTCGGGCTATTTTTAATGATTCTAATAATTTTAATTATTTGTATAATATTTTATGAATAATTAAAGAAATGAGCAGTTTGAGGTTTCAGGGAAGGAGATCAACAGATTGGAGAGGGAATGGGGAGCAGCGGCCAAAACTATTATTTCATTAGCTCAGCCGGCTCAGAATACTATTTTGAGGATTATTATGGGGAAACCGTCACGCTACCCAACCACAAGGCAAACCTATGCACATAAACTGACCGCGCGGTATCTGTTTAACATAACCCTTCAGGTGTGCACAGATTCTAATAGACAGAGGCATGATCAGCCCATACCGTGTTTGCTACTCAGTTTCATACATGGTTAGGATCAAAACTATACAATAAAATACCTGAAAATATAAGAATAGAACAGAAAAGATGCAAAAAGAAACTAGCCAAGAGACCCTCGCTCCGGGTCGTACCTGGTGCAAAGGTTGGCCGTAGCGATACAGCGCGGTAACGCCGCGAGCGTTATGGGCACCTTTGCACCGGGGACGACAAGGGGCGGGCTATTTGATTGCCATTATTTTTTTATTGGAAAATTATTATTATTATTATATGCCAAGAGATGGTTAATAGATCTTGGACCAATAGAATTGAAAAATATATTGCATATAATATCCTAGATAGAAATATTGCCAATTATGTAACATAAGTAACACAAAAACTAATATAAGATAATAAACTATATAAGTGCCTATAATATATTAAATTATATATGTATATTACATACCATGAACAAGAATAAATAGATTTAATTATTTATATAATTATCTATTAAAAATATTATACGTAATGTAAAAAAAACCTAACAGTATGTTGTTTATGGTTGTACAAGTAACACTACTGTGTTACTTGTATATTTTATTATTATTTTTTGTATGGTGTGTACTTTGTGTCTATAATTGTTCTAAATCTGCATGCGTCTTTACTTTCGACCGGTTCTGCGCCTGCGGCGACAGTGCGGTCCGGTGGACCTCGACACGGGTGAGCCTGGTGAGATGTACCCACACATATGTAGCTTCTTATCTTACCTCCAGTAGAGTTGTCGCCGCGGGCAACTCATTTCCATTAAACGTTTCGATGTACTCCTTGAAGTAGCGCAGCAGTTCCTTCGCCTTGACATTCTGACCATTTATTCGCTTCACCACCAGGTTCTCCGGAGCCAAGAGCATCGGCACCAGCTGCTTGAGCGCGGTGACGAAATCGTCATCCATATCTGCAGAATAGATAAAACAGATAACCTGTCCGTCCTGAAACGTCAGAGATGTCGATGGTACGATCCCCACCTTCAGAAGACCGACTTTTTACGTTAAATAGAGTCAGTCAGGGATTTACCAAACAATTTCATATTATTAAATGGTGTACATACGAGTACTTATTACTTAAAAGACCATTTCGACAAAAGCTTCGGGATAGCCTTTACTTCGTAGGTATTCCACAAAACATTTTAGACGAACTACTACGTAGTTTGGCCTTGTACTGCCGGCCCTAAAAATAGCACCACCCCAACTCTTCCCGTGGGTGTTCTCTACGAAAGGATACAATCCACTTAGCTTAGGGAAATACAAGATAAACTTATAGTAATAAACAATGTGTACGGTAGACGTTCTGAGTTCTGTTATCTTATCATAACAGGTTATTAAGGTTAATTCTATCTAATTGAAGAGCTGTAATTTTTCTGAGCTGTAATGCCGCAATGACGTCTAACACAAAATTAAAAAGATAGGTAGATAGGTAAGATCATATATATGCTCTTATAGGTATATGCGTAGATACCTTTGAACGATTTGCCCGCCAACATAATAATGAACACCCTGGCTGCGTACATAATATTGGAGATTGTGTTGCTCAGATATATTGACCACTTTGGGTGCACACAACAATATGATAATTCTGACTGCGCAGATAAAATTGAACTTGTGTTCTTTAGATGGTTTTGATTATTTTGGACGCTAACAGCTATCTGACGCTGACTTTACCAACCAAACAGCCAAATAGCTATCAACAGCGACACCGTCACCGGATCAGACAAGCCCGTGACGCGTAAACAATAATTACGATTCAATTTAGTATCGACTTGCAGTTGCCATTTGGTTTGATTGCTTTAACCGACTGATACCTATTGCTATCAATTATTTAAATTCTGTAGGGTCAAAATGTGGTGCTTTAATTTACTTTTGAATGAAAGCAAGAACTTTGCTTCTTTGACACTATTTGGCAATTTGTTGGCAAGTCTGCGCCTTCACTGCGAACAAAACCCCATTTGCCATGGCGCCTCAATTTCAGGGCACTCCCTTGACTATCTCCAATAGCATAGGAATTCTCGGTGTCGACATTTCGAGTGACGTGCAGTTCCGGAGTCACTTTGAAAACAAGGCTAATTTGGACTCCAAAAGCTCGGTGTGCTGAATAAAGTAAATAGGTACTTCACGCCTGGCCAGAGGCTAACGCTTTATAAAGCGCAAGTAAGGCCGCATATGGAGTACTGCTCCCATCTCTGGGCCGGCGCACCCGAATACCAGCTTCATCCACTTGACTCTGTGCAAAGGCGCGCTACTCGAATTCGTGCCGATCGACGATTCCGTGCTCACGAGCGATTTAGCGCCTCTCAGTTTAAGGAGAGACATTGGCTCTCTCTGCGTCTTCTATCGCGTATATAATGGGGAGTGCTCTTCAGAACTATTTGACTTGGCTCGTCTACTTTCTTGAATGGTACCACTCGTCGTCGGCTCAATTTTCACCCGCACTTTCTAAAGCCTTGGGTGTCTACCACGACCCGTTTTACACGAGCGTTTCTGCCACGCACCTGTAAAATGTGGAACTCTCTTCCACCCGACGTTTTCCCGCAGCGCTACGACATGGGATGCTTAAAAAAGAACATTAAAAAGTCCTCTCCCTCCACGGCCGGTAACACACGTGCAATACCCCTGGTTTTGCACGTTTCTCTAGGCGACGGTGACTACTTACCATCAGGTGGCCCGTCTGGCTGTTTGTTGTAGCCAATTTATAATTAGCTCAGCTGTATAACAATATTTTTTTTATTGTTGTACCGCTGAGCACCCTCTTACATTATATTTTTCTTTCCATAGTTTGCCCGTGGTATTAGTAAATAAATATCGCTATTTCGCCTTAATGTACACAATAAAAGATATTTGGGTATGGATTTTTTGTTCAGAATTTTCCGTACTAGTATACATGTATTAAGTATATTTGGGGTAGAGTCATCAGTCGGGTTTCCTTGTACAGTCTTTGTTGGGGTGAGATAATCATAATGAAAGAGAAGTTCAATTATTTTGTTTCGTACTGTTTGTAGTGTTTTCAATTTTGATATGACAGGAACCAAACACGGCTGGTGTTTGGACCAGAGCTGGTGGTTTTTCGGTCAATGAGTAGTGTGTGCTCTATGCTCGCCTTAAAACCGCGCGCCACTGGCCATGGAACGAGTGAATGTACGGAAGACAAGACCGAACCACAATGAAATCGCGTGTCCGCCATATTGAACGAGAAGAGCAAAATCAGAGTCAGGCGTTCAATGAAGGCTCCTGCGTAAACACGTACTTGGTTGACGCGCAGTTCACGCGCTTTTTCGCTTTGAAGAAAACTTCATTATTTTATGTGAATTTAAGATATTGTTTGTGCTATTTGTGTGCTTACTAACATTTAGTTATGGAACTAACCAATAATACAACTTCTGTGTATGGACTAATCTCCGCAAGATCCGCTTCAGCTTTGGTGATGGCATGGCATGGCATGGTCTAGACTGCGCGTAACTGACTATTCAGTTGAGCTAGAGTTTCATATTGCTTAGTGACAGGAAGAAACCAGCCTGGTGATAGTCTCTGCCTTTAAATTCAGCTCTTTATTTAACAAGCCGTATATCTCGATTATATGCGAGGTTTTACTAGGGAATTGTATATGATATACCGAACGGATTTAGGAAAGCAAAAAATCTTAGTGGATACTATCACCTACTAGACGGCGGTGGGGGCGTCCACCCATCACGTTTGTCCACTAAATCTTATGGCGAAAATTGAAAACTAGCACTAACCTGTGATTGAAGCTTTGAAGTTGTCTGTCCTTCGTAAGGGGCTAGCCCCTAATTTTATTATGAACGTGAGTTTACGTATGTAGTTTAAAGTAAGTATAAATTTGGGTTACCTTTCACCTTGCCGTCGAACTCAGGTTTGGTGGCCACTTTAGATCCAGGATACGGCATCAGGAAGCACTCGATCCGATCGAAGCACTCAGCTATGTGTGTCCGGACGTTCCGCAGCTCTTCGGCCTGGCCCTCTCTGATCTGCATTAGGTGATTTATTTAATTTTACGGTCCAACTGCCGCTGTAGCTCCGCCACAACTATGTAGGTATATTTTACTACTATGCATCAGTTGCAACGGCCGACTTCATAGCAATTAGAAGTTTGAAGAAATAAGATGCTATTTATTTCCTATCCAACTGACCTCCAGACGCCTGTCGAGCAGCTTGCGGCCGCCCTCGGCCCCGTACGACATCTCGTAAGGCACCTGCCAGTCCCGCACCAGGAACTGCAGCAACTGGAACGGCTTCCCGGTATTGTTGCCACTTTGCTGCACTAAGCGACCGTACTCCATGAAGAACTGAAACGTTTTGAAGTCAGTATGACTCCACCACCATTTTACTAACTTCCGTCGCAAAACTTGCTTACCTAACTGTAGGGTAAGAGAACCAGCCATGTAAGCCTATGGAGCCAGCTTAATTACCGGCACACGAGGCAATACATCAAAGTCCTCAAAGTTAGCGGAGCATCGAAAACAGTATTTAATGTATAGCATAGCATATCTCTCACATCCGTAATCCCTGAGGGTAGACAGAGGAAGCACCTTCATCATAGGTAGTTCCCACTTTTCGCCGTAAGATTTGGTGGACAAACGTGACAGGTGGAGAGCCTACCGCCGTCTACTAGGTGTACAATAGTATCCACAAAGGCCTTTTGTCGCCTCGTACGACACCCACGGGAAGAGTTTAGGGTGGTGCTATTCATTATGGCCGGCACGACACTGCGCAAGTGTTTAATGTCTCAGGTTAAAATATGTTGAGTTAGATGCCTAGATTGGCGTGGGTGACAACCCACCGTCGGGGGGTTAAATGGACCCCCCGACGGTGGGTTGTCTGGTTTTCCAAAACATAAAAAACGTAGGGATAAAAAATATATAAAACATAATCATTTTGTTTGTCTAGAGTAGAGTCTAATAAGTAATAAAACATGTGACCTCTAAATGCTGCAAGTCACTTTCATTGATATTCTGCGAGAGGTTGTACACCTGGACCGAGGACACCAAGGTGGAGAGAGCGAACACCGTCATGTTCTCGCGAACTGTGGTCTCGTCGTCGAAGATGCCCTGCGTGTCCATCAGGAGTATCGCAACCTGTGAAACACGGTCAACATGACGCGGGTCAGTCAGGGTCTGTGTTGTTGCAATGGGATCAGCACTTTCCTCGCATCATGAACACGTCTAGTGAGCAATCTACGTGTAAGTATACAGGGTTATGCAGATGGTTTGCCAAATGGAAAGGAGGTTAGGTCATTTAGAACTTAATAAATTACTTGACTGTGAGGTGCGTTACTCCCTCGTAATAATCAAGGCGTGAGATCCCGAGTGCATAGATCTCTATCCACTTTTTATACGTCTAATTCAAATTACTTTCAGTCACAAAGACCCCATATTACGAAGCGACAATCCTTGTAATTAAAAACCTACAACGGCATCATAAATCCCCATACAAAACCATTGCCATTACGATGCCACTTTAGACTTGTAATTACAAGGAATATGGCTTCGTGATGTAGAGCCCATTAAAATAGTCACCGTAAATAGAAAATAACTCATTCTATGACTAGAAATGTAAAAACCCTTGCGATATTGAGGAACCATTTTTCACTGGGCGTTTTTATATTCTTGGTCAGGGTATATTATAGGTACTTTTTCTCCAGTAGGCAAGGTGGCTTTGAAGGGCTGCGACCAGAGCAGTATCCCGGCCGTGTCGCGGTTGGCCCCACCGCGCCAGTGGAACCCTGTTAGGGGCTCGTCCCTAGCTCCCAGCCAAGCGTCGGGTGCTCTAAACCAGCCTTGGTTGTCCTGTTTTGGGTTGTACTGGAACATAAGAAACATACCTCCGACTATGCCGTCAGCCCTTCTGCTTTACTTTAAGAACCTAAGTTGGCTGGGCCAATGAGTCGCAAGTTCATGGAGTCGATGCAGGATCTGCCACCTTCGTCTTAGAATTAGATTTGCCCTGGACTATACTATTCTGGTCATTAGCAGACCATCAGTGGCCAAAATATGTTGCCTAAACGTTTACAAAGCTCAAAATCGAGGTTCCTAGCTAACCGTCGCTAAGTTCCGGTAGATACCCAAGAGGAGGGTTAGGGGGTAAATGCAAAACCCCCCCCCCCCCCCCCCCCCCCCCCCCAATTTTACATGAAGTTGTATAGCTGTATGCGCACGCGGCGGGTCAATATCCATTGCTGGTTATTCAATTCAATTCGTATAACAATAAAATTACCAATTAAAATAATAAACAAAATAACTAATCATAATGAAATTGAAAACAAAACAAAAATATATGAATTAATAATAATAATTTTTAGATTATGTCATGACATGACGTTATGACGTTAAAATGTTAGCGAAAGAACATGATAATCAGCGGTGTACAAGTGTACGTCGATATAAGCGCGCTCCGTAAACTCGTCTTTATCACATAACAGCACACGCCGCGCGCCATCGAACGGTAGGCCATGAGTATAACCTAACATAACCTTCCCATGAGTCATGGGTCTATTTATAGCTTTCAAATAATAGCGATATAGCGGGACAGGTCCCATCAGAATAAATACCTTTATTTCCGCCCGGGGTCGGTCCCATAGAGTATATAAACACTACGTTTTACGGTCCCTCAAAATTCCACCCCACTTACACTTACTTAAAATTGTATAGTATAGACACCTACTACCTACTGAACACCCCTCTTTCGGGTCTTTTTACACCCAGTAGGTACTTATATGCCTTGACTTGAATGACCTTGGTAGTATGGTCAGACGAAGAGAGGTCACACGGCCCACTCTTCACCACGCTGGTCGCGTCGTAAACAGAGGCTGCCTAAGGGTGTGTGGTTAGGAGGCCCGGGCTTCAAAAGCTCCTTATACACCTATGGACTGACCTTGTAGTGCAAGTATCGCAGCAGGAAGCTCAGCAGGAAGGACTTGCCCTTGCGGAAGGCGCCGGCCACCGACAGCACAACCACGGCGCGATCCCGTATGTCTTCGCGCAGCAGGAGGGAGCTCAGAGCTTTCTCGTCCAGCTCGAACCGGTGTTCGGGGCCCGGTTTCAACACTGGGATACCGCACTCGGACTCTAACCCCGCCATTGCTGGGTTACTTTGTTAAACGTAGCTAAACTATCCGCGCCTTCGCGTCTGGCTCCACTAACTAAACAGAACGTTGGTTGATATGATTATTTATGTAAGTATCTCAGTGGCTCCACCACTTGTGTTGCGAGCTTTGCGACTAACTAGATACAAGGTCGGATGTTTGGATTAAAGAATTTGTTCTATAGGTAGGTATAGAAACGTGGCCCCATCCGGGGTGCCACTCGGCGGCAAACAAATTCTGGAATATTATCCATAAATTTAAAAAATAAGTTTGTTCGGGGATTCCCCTTTTATAATAGCAATGTTGCCACTCGAAGAAGATTTTTACTACTTGTTGGACAAAGTTTGTCACTAAATCGTCGCCAATGCAAGACCTTGTAAGAAAACACTAAAACTGTTCGATCCATAAATATGTCTTAATAATTAATAAAATCTTTAGGTTATTATTTCTACAAGATTACTTACATTATTATGAGTTCTCGAATCTGGATGGGAATAATCTGCGAAGCCAGGCAAGCCACACCGGTCCCAACAAACGCTCAAGGTTATTAACAAACACATGTCCAATAAACACGATTATTTGACCTTGTTTTTATTTTTAGATGTATAGGGCTACGTTCAATTGATACCATTTATATTTTGTGTGTCCTAACGAAGTTTGACAGTATTATTATTATTTTGTAATTTAGTGCTATTTTGGTCATGAAGTTTTGTAGATAATTTATATTTTTGTATGATTCAGATTCAGATCTTTATTCATAATATTCAATTATACGTCATTTATCATTTATTACATTGCAAACCATAATAAGATAAAATAAATTTCAGTTTTAATTAAAACTAGTGTTATTTTTAAATCATGCAATGTGGGATGGCGAGTACCTACCAGATCTTACTGACGTTGAAGAACTATAATTAGACTTAAATAAAAATTAAGTAAAAACCCGTGAAACAGTATATTATTTAAGTCTAATCATGTACTACAAGTTTCACTCAGTACCATCAACCGCAGGTATTAATATTTTTGTATTTCATTTTGGTACCTACGTGAGTTTGTACAAGTGGATGATACATCAAGCTATTCGTGGGTATGAATGTGTAAGACATGTTAAAGCGACAAAGTACTAAACGGTACTATAATAGCCCTTTTTTTTGGTAACGGGGGGAAATCTTCGAAAAATACCCAGCCTCCTGGGGGAGAGACAGAGACTGGGTTATGTGAGATTTCCACTCACTAAAACCCCCTCGATGGCCGGCCTCGTGCTTATCGGAGGGCTCCGGGATCTCCAGAGGAACGCACCGGTGCCCTCCTAGCATTTGCCTTAGGCTCCTCCTGGGAGGTGTACATTTCACCTCCCGGTTCCTCCCGTCACAGCAGCGTGCGGCCATAGCACGTTGCTGCCTTCCCCAGGGTCGCCCGCGACCCTGATCCCTCCTTTTAGTCGCCTTTTACGACAGGCAGGAGATACGGTGGCTCTATTCTTCGCCCGAGACTACACGGCTGACGGACCCTATAATAGCCTAATTCAACCTAGCCCCAACACAAAGTACAAAGAGGGTACATGTGAGCCCTTTACCCTTTTCTTTAACTACCTTGGTCACCATTTGTTACTGTTATGCATTTTGGCTGATAATAAAAAGTCAACTATATGGACATTTGCTTTATGTTCAAAATACGATGTACCTGTCTTTTATCATTGTAGAAGATATTTGTGGAACGTACATACATGTGCGATCTACTCAAATGTCAAACTGATAAAGTGCGAATAATTAATTTATAATACATCAACTGTACCACGTATGGGCTAGGTTCAAGAACTAAAACCTCCGACACTACGTCTTGATGTTAACCCGGGTCGAGTTTATGAACATAGCCCTCGCCGAGGGCCCCGCGAACGAACGCGAGTCGCGGAGAGCTGCGTACACTGCGCAAGCGCATGTAGATTTTATATGACTCAAATAGTTAATTGGGTTGTGTGTGTGTGTGTGTGTGTGTGTGTCCTGTGTTTGTGGTAGTTTGTGCGAATAAATAAAACAATTCAAAAATAATACCTGGAAATTAAAAACGGGAAAATACCAGCATAACAGATTACATAGTTAGCTATAGTTATGTGAAGTTATGTCGAACATAACTCAACTTTGAATATCGATAAACTAGTTTATCTGGATGTGTTACCCGTGAAATAACTGCTTGATAATCTATTTGTGAATATAAATTGTGGTTAAATCCGTTGACATTATACTTACTGCAATTAGTTCATTTTTGGTTTTAATCGGAAAATGAAGGGGTTAGAGTCCGGGCGCGGTATCCCAGTGGTGAAGCCAGGCTCGGCGCACCGGTTAGAGCTGGACGAGGAAGCCCTGAGCTCCCTCCTGCTGCGCGAGGACATCCGCGACCGCGCCGTGGTCGTGCTGTCGGTGGCCGGCGCCTTCCGCAAGGGCAAGTCCTTCCTGCTGGACTTCCTGCTGCGATACTTGCACCACAAGGTCAGTCCATATAGGTATAGGGCAGTTTTTGGAGTCCGGATCTCTAATCTCTTCACTCTTCAACCTCAATCAACATATGCGTTATCCCGAGCGGGCAAAACTAAATACAAAAATATTTATTAAACCAAACAACATTCAAATTACAAAACGCATAGGTATGTGTTTTATTATAATACAAAGCTTCAGCCAGTATGGACAACACGGCTTAAACAATTTAGATGCACGTACACAATCCGCTATCCGCTAGCGCGATCTATGTGCTAGCCCGGCCTCCTCCGCACAGTGAACAAAATATCACACCAGCAACACGTCGCTTCCTCTAATCCCCTTCGCTGGTAACAAACGACGTAGAAATCGACCGTGTCCCCAATTAAAATACAGAACGGCGTACGCATTCCAGCATCTACAATCATTAAGTGACAGGTTGTACAATAAAATAAACGATCAACTTGATATCTTCCCACTAAATAAACATAATTGTAAAACCAAACTTACTCGTAAGATATGGCTACTCTCTTTAGATTACGACGAAACTGAGGCTCTGAGTAGAGCCTGTGTGTCATTATGTTCTTCAGACTCGTTATTAATTTACACTTAACTTCCCACACTCACACACCCTATCACCCTACACTACAGATACACCGTCCCACACAACCTAACACACCCTCACACACTCTTAAACATTATATTTCCTATTATCAGGTATATTCTAAATTCCTTTTGATTAACTTGTTCCAAATTCCTTTTAGGTATAGTATATAGTTACTAATGTAATGTTATAATTTGTCATATGCTTGCACGGAAAGTGCGACGGAGTCCCGACTTCCAAGATACAGGTTTCAACCTAGTTTGTAAGTCAGAGGTCCTATTATTGTGCCTTAAGTAAATAAACTTTTCAATTTCATTTCATTTTTCATTTTCAAAATCCAGGCTACACTCTAGACAATACGCTCGTAGGTCAATCCCATTGGATCGTGGGGTCAAATACGTTACGGCACCACGAGGATTTGACCTGAGTACTTGATTTTTGTTCCAGTACAACTCGAACAGCGACTACAATTTTCTCGTAGAGGATGACTGGCTGGGAGATGAGGACGAGCCCCTGAAAGGGTTCCACTGGCGCGGCGGGGCCAACCGCGACACGAGCGGGATACTGCTTTGGTCGCAGCCTTTCAAAGCCACATTGCCTAGTGGAGATAAAGTAATTATATTCCCTGACCAGTGACCAGATACCTGTCAAGAATGCGCCATTGGTACTTTATAGTCTGTTCTGTTATAGAGTACACATAAGTTAAAAATAGTTCCAATACCGCAATAGACGAGGGTTTTTATATTTATATATTATTAAATATATTAAGTAAATTAGTTTGTACTTATTTGAAGCATGTTTCATAATGTAGATAATTATCAGGGTTTTAGATTAAGTAGGTATATTTGATTGTTCATGTGGGTCATATTTCACGAGGCAACAATATCCTTGTATTTACAAGTCTTGGCAACATAATGGCAACATTGACGCTGTTCTGTATGTGGATTTATGTTGATTTCTGATCTATTATGTATTAGTACGTTTGCGGCCAGCCATGTCAGACGCACGACACAAACGACCGGGGCAGCAGCCGAGTTTGCAGCGGTCAAAAAACGGGATAAGTACTCCGCTCTCCAACAGAACTACCTGTTCGTCCCGTTCGCGGTGGAGACAACGGGTTGTTGGGGGGCGGAGGCGAAACAATTCGTGGCAGAGATTGGCCGTCGCCTCAGAAAGAGGGGCTGTGACCCTCGCTCCGGGTCGTACCTGGTGCAAAGGTTGGCGATACAGCGCGGTAACGCCGCGAGCGTTATGGGCACCTTTGCACCGGGGACGACAAGGGGCGGGCTATTTGATTGACGATAATTATTTCATTATTGGAAAATTATTATTATTATGTTAAGTTGACATTATTTATATAAATATGAAATGAATAACAAATAAAAAACTAACATTTTTCTTTATGTACCATGAATAGGATTATTTACCCACGAAAAGCGATGACTTCGCGACGCTGCTTAAATCTTCTGCAATAGACGTAACAGGCCTATGATGATGTACCATGAATGCTATTTAGTTTGAAGTTGCCATTTTAGGCTTGTAATTTCCTGTTATAGTCTATTCGAGTTAAGAAAATAGTGAGTCATCGCTTTCGTCCGGCCTAGCCACGCACCGTGACCAATCACGGAGCAGCAAATTAGAAATCCAAGTTCAAGGCAGACCCTCGTACGAAACGACAGTGTCCTTTGGGCATTACAGTAAATTTTAAAATTTACGAATAGGTGACTATTCGTAAAAATAAAAGTGGATCGATAATTCATAGCGGAGAAAGACGAGTAGTTTACAATGTTTGAATTTTTATTCGACTGTGACTAGACCTGTACCCTGCAGTTGCACTGATGACTGACTATTTCCTTAACCCGAATGGACTATAGATGTAGATTGCTCAATTAGACGTTTTTAATTATTTTTTAAAGCGTCCCTAATAGGACATAAAACGTAAAGAGTTGCGTAGATAGAGCCACGAGCACACTCCTTAAACACAAAAGTTATTAGTTATTTTTGAAGATATCACAAAATCTCGTTATTTGGGTTAATTTAATGATTCTCAATACTATAGTAAAATTGTGATGATGTCATGGCATCAAATGGCCATTTCAAAATAGCAGACCAAAAAAATCTGTTAAGACATCGTGGCGTGAGTCTGAAGGGTAAAAAAAGATTTGGTGGAAAGTAGCGTTGTGCTAGTGACGCCTCTAGTGGTAAAACATTGCAGGATTATCTGCTATTGCCACAACATAACACAGCGAAAGCTTAATTTCCAAGATGGCACCCGATGATGTTGATGAGTGATGAAAAGGGTAACTCGCTGGTCGCTCCTAATTCGCTCTTTCTTAACACTAATTTCTGAAAGTAAAATATTTCAACGCCTCATCATTTTTATCACAAATTATTACCTACCCTTATCCAACCATGTCATTTTGACCGCGTTTTACAGGTGGCGATACTCCTGATGGACACGCAGGGCATCTTCGACGACGACACCACAGTTCGCGAGAACATGACGGTGTTCGCTCTCTCCACCATGGTGTCATCGGTCCAGGTGTACAACCTCTCTCAAAATCTCAAGGAAGACGACTTGCAACATTTAGAGGTCACTTGTTTTATATAATATAACTTGCATCAGAACTAATAACTGACAAAACTGGGTATAATAGCTATTTTACCGTTCTCAGCCGTTCGTATCCTTGTGCTGACGTGGACATCAGGGACCGCGGAAGTACTCCGTGACGGAGGGGGTGAGGGGAATTCCCTAAGAATTTTATTTACATTCATTCATTTCAGAAAAATAGCCCTTTGCACAAAGTATCCTACTTTACCAGGTGGCAAAACCCCTACCCCTCGTTTGATTTTGGTAAGGGAGGCATTTGGGCCCCTCTGCACCCCACTTCCGCGGTCCCTGGTGAACATCGTGTACTTTGCGTACCTGATATGCCTGGTGATGAATGAGCCGCCTTCTTGTGTCATGGCTACCCTGTTGATGATGATTTTGTTACACGCTTGCGTCACCATTTTTCAGTTCTTCACGGAGTACGGTCGTGTAGCGCAGAAAAAGAGCAGTAACACCGGGAAGCCGTTCCAGCGGCTGCAGTTCCTTGTGCGGGACTGGCAGGTGCCTTACGAGATGTCGTACGGCGCCGAGGGCGGCCGCAAGTTGCTCGACAGGCGGCTGAAGGTCCGTTGGATAGGAAATAGCATTTTTTTTTAATTTACCATTTATGCCACATTTGACCCCAATCGCCTGATGGAAAGCGACGATGAGGTCGACGACAGATCATGCTGGTCTATTAAATGCCTATTCACTCTGGCCTTGAAGACCTCAAGGGAAGCTTTCTACGGCAGATCATACCCAGGTGGCAGATCCATGGGGGGAGAGAGAAAACTTTAAGATTCCAGTAAGTAACGAGACTCGACACTCGACCGAACTCTATTTTTCGATATCAATTTCAATCTTTAACCTTGCGCCCTATAGGGATCTACACAGGTTTTTTGGGGTGTGGAGTTGGAGGAATGTCCCTTAGGCCCCCCTGGATCCGCCACTGGATCGAGCTATATCCTACCCGAATTCGACGGCATTGTAGCCCTGCAAAGGTCAACACGAGGAGCTGAAGACGGTCCGGAATCACATCGCGGAGTGCTTCGAGCAGCTCGAATGCTTCCTGATGCCGTACCCGGGAGCTGATGTGGCCACCAACCCAGACTTCAACGGAAATCTTCGAGGTACATAACACATGCATATTTTCATAATAAAACATGTTTGTAAGTAATATAATGTAGAACAGTCTCGCAACACGTGGGGGAAACGCTGGGTTCTACAGTCTAATAAAAAAGAAAATTGGGGTACTTGGGTTGGGTCATATCATGCTCAACCAGAAATATGAGCTTTTTCTAATATCCAGGGCAAGTTAGTGGATAGCAGGCACCCTAGTTACAAAATCTACGCCAGTAGTCCTAGAAGAAAATATTTAGAGCTATTGTGTCTAGGGTTCAAGGGGCCATAATGATCGCCAACCGTCATTGAAGACACAAGAAGAACCAATTGGCACCGATTCTAGAGCATCAATTAAAAAAAAATCAAAATGTATTTATTATCATTTACAACCTTATATAATATATAGATATACATTGTTAGGGCACTCCTTTTAAGTAAAGATAGGAGTGTGTTCGAAGGCCCCGCTCTTCCTCCAAACATTAAACAAAGATAAAGTTGAAGTTGTACAGATATATGAATAATATCATGTAAAATTATAGGAATTAAAAAACTAAAGTTAAAAGCCTGAAATTGTAAGTTTAGTATGTCTGTATTTGTAAAGGAGTGTATGGGAGGGTGGAGGGGTTTTGTGTATCTCTGAGGGGTAGAGTGTGAATGGTGTGTGTGATTTGATAAGACTGTATGTGGGGGTGATTTTGTGTATGGAAGTTTTAATATTGGTACTTACCACAAGTGGGATCCAGTTTTACTACTTACGTTATTATTTCAAATAAGGATTCAGTATCTTCATAAGTTAGTGTTTTAAGCCAATCCGTTAGCGTTTTTTTGCAATCGGGTTACTTCATGGGGTAATGTTGAAATATCTTGTTAATTTTATTAAGACCTAACATCGTATTGATTCCTAGCAAAAGATGTTCGAATATGATAAGAAGATGATACCTTATAGTTGGCTACTTTTGGGTCATACTTAGTTCAAAGATTAATGCTTTTTTATTACTGTTTGTAGGACGTATAATTTTCTGGTCGAGGCCACCAAAAATAGAGGTCCGTAGTTGGAAATCTGTAAGGTCTAAAGTACATAACTTTCAACAGTAACCGTTGGGCCCTTTCTAGTTCGAGGAATTTAATTTTAGAAGAGCCCCCCCAGATAGGAATATAAAACATAAGTAGAGATTGAGTCAAAGCAATATATATTTTATCACTCAATCGCTAAAAGAAACGACACGCTCACTTCAAAAGACTAGGTTATGTGAGATTTTTACTCACTAAAACCCCCTCGATGACCGGCCTCGTGCATATCGGAGGGCTCCGGGATCTCTAGTGGAACGCACCGGTGCGTGCCCTCCTAGCATTTGCCATTGGGCTCTTCCTGGGAGGTGTACATTCCACCTCCCGGTTCCTCCCGTCACAGCAGCGTGTGGCCATAGCACGCTCACTCTATTCTAACCATACAGGAAAGACACTGAATAGTCTGCTCTAGATAACACATTGTCTAACAGAATTCTGCTATTCATATTCATGTAGGTCCCATTCATGGCGTGTTTGTTACCCGTGGACTATTTCATACCCCGTCAATCCTTATCACATCCTTAGGAGTTAGGATTTGTCATCCTTTGCGATTCTAAATCCTAAGTTTGATCGTCGTTTGGGGAGAACGAATCTGAGGGTGAGAGGCGGATCCTTCTCCGCTACATTACTTTTATATTTGTTTGCTTGGATATCGTTAAACACACAATCTAGGAGGTAGTAAAGATAAAGATAGGTAAGTACCTACTTTATTGCCACACATAGGTAGGTACCTACAATCAAATCATAATGTTATTGCATAACAAAACAATAAATGTGGTAATCCTAGGTAGTAGGTAGGTTTTTTTTTAGTCCAGTAAATGCCTAATCACTCTGGTCATTTCCAAAGAAGAAATGCTTGCATTTCTGTGTTTCGGTTTGAAGAATAGGAGAGCCAATGTGTACGGGCGACGGTGACCGCTCACCATCAGGTGCCCAGTTTGCCCGTCTGCTCTCCTGATTTAAAAAAAGAACCTGATTTTCCATTACCTAGGTACCACAAAAAGGTTAAGTTCCTACCTACTTATGTACGTTCGTTATTTTGTTAGTGTGAGCAATAAAGGATTTGTATTCCATTGTATTGTTCTACTTTCTGCAGTTATAGACCCAGTATTCATCGCCTCGCTCAGGGAGCTGGTACCGATGCTCTTGGCTCCGGAGAACCTGGTGGTGAAGCGGATCGAGGGTCAGAAGGTCAAGGTCAAGGACCTGCGGCACTATTTCAAGGCGTATATGGACGCGCTCAACAATAAAGAGATGCCACAGGCGACGACTATTCTGGAGGTCGGTTGTTTTTTATCGTAGGTGCCTATAGACAGAGCAGACGAACGAACGGGCCTCTCGATGATGGTCACCGTCGCCCGTGGACATGTCACCTTACCACAATAATAGGTACCTATATACGCCACGATTGCTGCAAACTAAAATTTAAGTTCAGTCCGTTTGTCTCTTTCGTTATCAATAAGAAAAGGTCGGGTGGCATTTTAGTTTTAGGGCTGTGGAATTAAGCCACGGCCTACAATCTTAGACGGCATATATGTACTTATTTGTATTCGATCCAAATTTCTTTCTAAATTTAAAATTAAAAAACTCCACTTCAGGAAAATAAAATATAAAATTGAGATGTACGGTCTTAGTAGTTAAACAATCAACTATTATATTCAGGCGACAGCGCAAGGCAATAATCAGACACTGGTGTTCGAAGCGCTGGAAGTGTACGAGGGTCACATGGAAGAGGTGTGCGGCGCGAACAGGCCGTACGTAGAGACGTCGCAGCTGGAGCTCGAGCACGAGGTGGGCAAGCGGGCGGCGCTCGCGCATTTCGGCAGCAAGACGCAGTTCGGGGGCGAAGCGCTCTCTCAACCCTTCTTGAAGCAGTTGCTCAAAGTACGAGGGTCGTCTGAAAAGTTTCCGACCTCAACATGAAGACGGCAACTCGCGTCAACAAAAGTTGGGGAATAAGTTTGCGCATCCTTTGAAAGGTACTCACCAAAATTTCAGCCATATTGGACGCGCAGGAGTTGTATGGCAACCCTTTGAATTAGTACCGTGAGTATTTTCGTGAAAGTTTGTGAAAGTATTGATTTTGACGGCAATACGCCTACGAAAATTAAAGACGAGTTGGACGCTGTACGGGGGGGGGGGGACGGGGGGACTCTGTACCATCATTTACCACCGTGGGATTTTGGCAGTTGAATTTAATTAATTAATTAAAATTAATTAGTTGAAATTAATTTATCCGGCCAGGACCAGCTTGGGTGACCATGAATGTATAGGACGCCCTAAACTGCAGCCACTGACGATAACATCGCTTAACTTTACAAAATGGTGCAGACAACCGTCGAATTAAGGTTAGAGATAGCAGAGGCTATCGACATGTCCATAGAATGTGTTTGTCACATAAGGATTCAAGATTTAGGCTTGAAAAAGCTGACAGCACCTTGGCTGCCACATTTGCTCACTCCGGGACTAAAAACGTGTTCGAATAAACATTTTCAACTCTCTGTTGGCGCAGTTTAGGCGCAATAAATCAGAGTAATGGTGTCGATTAATAAATATAGATTACATAACTAATCGGTTACAGTGATTGCTTTAAAAAAAATTAACGACAGCTCGGCGCTCGATTTTTTCCATTTTTTTACACTAAAATTCGGGTGGATTTCACATGGTTCATGGTCACAATAAGTGGTAAGGGTTGCCAAACAACTCCTGCGTGTCCAAAATGACTGAAATTTTTGTGAGTACCTTTCAAAGGATGCGCAAACATATTCCCCAACTTTTGTTGACGCGAGGTGCCATCTTCATGTTGAGGACGGAAACTTTTCAGACAACCCTCGTAAAATTACTCGTATCAATACAAAGAGTATTCATTCATTCGTTCATTCATTCAATACAATAGTTATACACGATGTTTAGAACTATGGTGCCATTCCTTCGTGTGGGATATCGAGGACCGATGCTGACCAGGAAAAGTAAGGGGATCTCCTATAAGTACCTACACTTAATGTCGCTCGTTTGGCACTAGTAGAGGGTCCGAAGACAACGACGGTTAAAGATAGTTGATGAAATCAGGCGTTACTTTACGGAAAATCTTTATTAAATATAAAAAATATTGAGGGAAAAAGGACCATCCGAGTGGCTGGTGGCTTCGTATTCGCCCTCCCCAACTATAACCAAATCCAGCAGGATTTATAATCGCGAAGGATGACAATTCAAATAATTTTTATAATTAAAGTTGTTTCACATTAAAACTGTAACGTAGGTACAATATTTCCAGCTAATTCTCGTGCGGCTGAAGAAACTGCGCGCCTTCAACGACAGTAAGAGGACTTTTTTGAACAAGCTCACAGCCATACTGACGAATCCGTACGTGGCGGTGCCGGCTGTGATTGCCGTAATCGGCATCGCGTGCGTCGTGGTGCCGGGCTTCGCAATAGTGGTCTCCGTCTTCGTAAGGATGATCACTTTCTTCGTCGGATAAGGTGAAAATATCCAAGTAGGTGGTGATCCAATTGATAGATTTATATGGAAGAAAGTTCAAAAGTTTATTTACTAATTTCAATTTTTTCTTTTGTAAAATTTATTCTTGGATCAGCCCTCGAAAACAAATGGCGCATTTTCTCTTATACTATACGTACCTAAATATTTGTTATATTATTAAGAATACTGAACGGCTCGAGTTGTTGCGACGCTGATCAGGTGCCGGGGCGATACGTGTGCGATAACAAGTAGAAATATGCATTATGGGTAAATAAATACCGCCTCTCTTGGTTAAATAATTTAACAACAACAACCAATAGCTTAGACTTAGATATACTTTAAGTAGGTATGTATTTTCTCCAGCGCTTTTGTGGCATCCAAGTCAGCTTTGTTTCGTTTTGTCTTACAAATTGTTTTACAGTAGTGCTATTCTATGGTCTATTCGAGTTAAGACAATAGTGAGTCATCGCTGTCGTCCGGCCTAGCCACGCCCCCTGACCAATCACAGAGCAGCAAATTAGAAAGCCAAGTTCACATTGACCAGTTCAAGGCAGACCCTCGTACGAAACGGCAGTGTCCTTTGGGCATTATAGTAAATTTTAAAATTTACGAATAGGTGACTATTCGTAAAAATAAAAGTGGATCGATCGATTCATAGCAGAGAAAGACGAGTAATTTACAATGTTTGAATTTTTATTCGACTGTGACTAGACCTTTACCCTGCAGTTGCACTGATTGTCGGGAAAAATAGAGTTTGGGGTGTGTATGTACTGGAGAGAGGGGCAATGATATGGTTGGTTGCTCACCTGCCGGTGCTCTTCCAGGTTGTTTCCTTCTATTCACTTATTTGTCTCGTGTCTCACCGACGTACGAGGGCCATACCATGAGACCACTTGTTATGGCAGCTCTACCGGTGGGGTTCGATACCCTTAGTGGTGAACAGAACAATGCCTCTGTTAGTGGGATTCCCACGCAGAAACTGTGGATTTATTATTACTGTGATTCCCTACACCGGGCACCCTGCGACAGAGTCGCAGGATCCAGTTTACCAGACATCCTCACGCTCATGGTTGAGACGTAGAACCCAATTTTCTCGTAACTTATTATATGAAACGGGATTTCGTCCTCACGCTGAAATTGTGGCTCGGAGCTTATATGATCCCTACGATTTGGTGTGGAATCAACACTACACTTAGAACTTAGGCTCATTTCACTGATATACGTACGTACTTTAACTGTTTATTAACTATTAAATTATCACTTCAAAGAAAGAAATTAACTTTTTTATTACCGCCAAGTTGAAACGCGAATGAAATATGAAACTCACCATAGACTATACGTCAAATCATGGCGGTGAAGTCCTCTGTTGCCAGTTGTATTTACATTGAGTTTCGAGCAGTCGCAACACTGATGACTCACTATTTTCTTAACCCGAATGGACTATAGTAAGAATAAGTCGCTGCAGCCCGATCCGTACTTGGCTGGTTTTTGAAGAGCTATACTGCTTCCGGGACGCCTTCTTCTTTGGTTCGGATGATGCAGAAGCGTGGAAGATTCTCACAGATAGCATTGACATGTGTCACACCAGCATTTTAATGAACACTTCAAAGAGTTGTTTACATCAGACGTGGCTGTATGGGCTCAGTTCCCTTTGCCTTAAAAAAAACAAGTAGGTATATCTAGAATGGACATTAGACAGAAGGATTTTATTTGATCAGCCTTGCCACTTGAAAAGGTGTGACCAGTCCTAAGGCTATTGGTTTTCATAATTTTCCGTATAAGAATCTATTTAGTATAGCCTTATTAATAACACAAACAAGCATAATAAATTCTGAAATGTAAAATGCTAAATAAAAGCTAAGTGTGTAAAACTGTAATAAATTACTACGCTTACTATTTTATTATTTTAAATAAAAAATATTCAAATAATTTAGTTTATTTTTTCATTCAAAAGTAGGACCTCTCCATTTGGAGTCTCTTTCAAGTTTCCCCGTTCCCCAGCCCAAATCTATCAGATTTGGGCGGTAATAAAGTAAAACCACCTCCGTAACATCCCTAAATTGGACCTTCCTTTTCATGAAAAGGCGGGTCCAATTTAGGGATTGATGATGATGGCGAAAGGTCACTCTTTCGCCATCGGATAGAAAGATGGAGCGAAATAAAAACGAACAATATAAAAAATAAGACCTTTATTAATACATTGCATTATAGTTATCAATTATTACCTAAACCGAAACCAATGTACAAAATGTTCACGAGATAAGAAGGTGCTGCGGTTGTCCAACGCATATTTACCAGTATCGAAATATAAACGTTTAATACGAAGTTGAAAACGTTTATTTAGCACTGTAACCACCAGAATATAGAACACAATACAAAGATTAATACATGCAGCACAAAACATCCGGTGCGGTACAGTGCCAAAAAGGGTACACCAGCTCAGCATAATGCTGAGGCAAGCCACAGCGCTGATTTTCAGCTGGCCCCTCAGTGACAATAATAATAAGTGATAATGTTGTAATGTAAGTATACCCTCACTGAGAATACAAAAACCCTGCCAAGAGTACTTTTAGACAATGAGGAGTTTGCTATAAAAAAATTGTTCAATTATTTCCGCAATATGGCGAAGGTTTTATATTCCTGGTCAGAGGTATAACTTATTTTTTGGCGATCGATCGTCTTAACCGTTTTGTATAAGTGTGGTTAGAGAATTTTATTCCTCGTTGTTACCCCGTTTACAAAATCGAAAAGTAACGATAAAACTGCAGGCTGTTATTTAAATAAGTTCTTCAGCAGACGGTCTACTTGATGGTAAGTGGTCACCGTCACTTATAAAACACGAGATATAGCTGATGAGGGACTGGCTCTTCTAAACTCTGTCGGAACAAGTCGCCGCCGATATTTGGCAACGGGTGATGTAGGTATCATCCGTTTTAAATGGCGTCAAAAATCTAAACTCGTAAACTAATATAGATAAAATTTCTGTTTCTATATGTTTTATATCGGACTTATCTGGATAAAAAAAATCGGTTTAGGTATCAAATGGACGTGTGTAGGATCACGCAACGCGGACGAAGTCGCGAACTAAAGTTCCAATAAGAAGGAAATAAAATCAACAAAAATATTAACAATTGAACAGCAGTAAATGGCTTCACTAATAATTAAAAGTTCTTAAGTTGGAACCCTTCAGTGGCAAAATGTTGAATTTCCTAACCAAGCATAATAATTACTATAGTAAAACAGCGTCGACAACCCACCACGATCGCAGACTTATGGCACTACAATAGATAACATAAATAGAAACAATCCTCTGTAATGTAAACATTGCTTATAGAATGAGCTTAGCTTCGGACAGCCGCTGTGACTTGAGCCCAATATTATTAAAATATGTATATAGAAACGAGACAGATGCCTGCTAAAGATAAAGTCCATTTGAGCTCTTAGAAAAGGATTCAGGTATGGGATAAAATCGAACTCTCTCGTCTCCTCTAAAACCCGAATCCCTTTCTAAGAGCTTATTATACTATTCTAATACCAGCTTTTGTCACTTGCTGTCAAAATCTATACTTTATACCCCTTGCGACGACTACAATTATGTTTTTTATTACATATGGATCAGCCGGCGGGCGTCTGTATTACCCGAAACCTACAACCTTGGGATCTTCAAGGCCAAAGTGAATAGGCATTTACTGGACCCGCATGCTCCATCGTCGACCTCATCGTCGCTTACCATCAGGCGAGATCGAGGTCAAATGCGGGTTTAGTCAATATTTTTTTAAACTCCACAATACATTTTAGCTGCCAGTATTGGACTGCGGAGAGATATTGAAACGGAACCTAGAAACCGAAATAGATTTCTATGAGTTCGATTCAATTCAGTTTCAAAATCACTGCAGTGTTAAAGACGTGAGCACATTTGATTTGATAGGATTAATTAAGTGGCGACGAGGGAAAAAACAGTGATTTATCATCAATAAATAATTGTAGTCGATTTCGCACGGTCTTAAATGTTAGTAGATTTCTAATGTGAACTGTTGTTTTTATTTGGATAATTAATTCACTTTCCTGGGTTGTATCACGTTGTATTTTAGATATCGTTTTAAGAAAGATTGAGAATGATACAAACAAAGCTTTCTCACTCTTCCTTATAGCGCTGTAAGACAGTAACTACTAACAATCAAGCGCACAGCAGGCATCTATCAAAATAAAAGGAATATCTTACTGTCTAAATGGATTTAAAATAAAGGGTGAACACGCCGCTCTACTTAATATAACAAACATCTAAAACAATAATACTCGTATATTTATCGAGACAAGACAACAGTCGGCGCGCCCACCCTACAGTATTCAAGGTTCAAAACAAACATTCTGATGTCCTAGCACAGATATTTTCCAGATCCGAATTTAGTTAAAACCATTTTAAAAACGAGAAAGGACCGAGGCGAAATCACACCCTCACACATACAATCCAGACTGTACCCTTTCTTTCTAGTTGTCTATGGGATGAATGCTGACCATTATTGAATACCTTCTTTTTGGGAAAGCACTGTCTCCCAAGATACAGGTTCGCCTTGTTTGGGAGTCAGGGTATTGTTCGATTTACAAGTATTGTAAAGTTTTCAATAAAAAAAAATCTTTTTGTCCTCTTTCGTCAAAAATTATTGGTAATGTATTTAAGGATCGCCGCGACACAGGGTCGCCCTAATGCGGGGTCCAATAGTAAACATACAATTGTAAACACTTTTTTTAGCAAATAAATGATTGCTGCGAATTTCGCCTCGGTGTGGAGAATCATTTAGTCTAGTCTGGCTTTTCGTTTTACAAAATAAAAAAAATCTGTGCTAAAACCTCCTGGTCACGACATCGCACAAACGAAAGAGAGATAAATAACATTTTTAATGTTCCAACAGATAAAATATAAAAGTAATCCTAATTTAAGTGAGAGTTGAGCATACGGCCAGCGTGACGTTAGCTGCGGACCAATCAGAGTGACTCGTTTGAAATATTATGCGCTGATTGGTCGCTCCTCGGCCAATAAGCGTGTAAGGCGTGCGCGCTGGCGCACTATTTTAGGTATGTTTAACATTTACGCGAGTTTAAAACAAAATATATTAAATTAACTTGGTGTTAATACATTTCTAAACACAGGGTCCATGATTGTTTAATTTAAAACAAAAAGTTGTTAACCACAAAATACATATTTATAACAATTTACACTATAATAAATTGACATAAACTATTATTTAATATAATTAATGGACTCATAATCATAAGACAAAACATACTATACATAAACAATCATATTGTCACGAAGTAGTCAAGGTATGCTGACTAGTTCAATGAAAATAACGGTAAAAGCCAAAATGTTAGCGGGAAATTATGGAGATAAACTTTAGTTTGGCACAATGGAGAAGTTTCGGAGAAGAATATAATGTCGTGTGACTTTGGAAAAAATTAATTATTTGTATTATAAAGTCCGTGAGGTCTTAGAAGGGGATTCGGGTGTCGGGTAAAATCGATCTCAATCAATATCTCAAACCTTATCAGACAGGCGATTTGCGAGCGAGTCCAAAGCGAGGCGAGTGCGCAGCGAGCGCGCAGCGAGCGCGCAGCGAGCTCGCGGCGTGCGATCCGCGATTTGAACATTCAGTGACAGAATTCACACGAGGAAACGCTGCTGTTAGCTTTGCTACTTCGAAGACGCAGGAAATGGGAGGATCCATTATCAAGTAATCGACTGGGAGAGCGACCACTATGTGCTGTTCTGCAAACGAGTTAAAAATAATCGTAAATAAAATTCGTTCCTACGTGCGAATGACAAGACTTACATTTTATGAGTTGATACAAAATGATTTAAGACATGAGGACACACACCGGAGATTATCAGTGTCTCCCGAAGAAAGACTCGTAATCGGGGGGGGGCTGTTGAACGCGAGTGTACAGAATGTTCGCGGCGGGCTCGCTGAGCACTCGCCTCGCTTTGGACTGGCTCGAAAATCGCCTGTGCGATAAGGCCCTCAGTATTCACGTATCGTTACCAATAACCGAAGTCTCAAGCCCCGAAGCCCATTCTTAAAACTCACGCACTGTAATAGTAATATGGATCAAAAATTGATATAAAGTTTTCATAAACCATCTGACTACTTAATTTGAATAGAATCTATTTTAAGTCTACATGAAAACATTTAGTGGTAGAAGTGGAAGAAATTTAGGCACTTTTGGCTTTTATGTACACTTTGATATTGAATTATATTATGTACAATTCTGATTATTTATTAAAATATAAGATAATCATTGGATAAAAGGGAACCGAAGGAAACTGTCACAACCGTTTAGAAATACATCGTTTTGATAAAGATATGCTTTTTATTTTTTTCATATTTTTTGTAACTGGTTGTTCAACACTTCCTAGTTCTTTCTAGGTTTAGCCCACGATATATTTTACACTATGGTTAAAAATTATCAGAAAAAAAAGATCTGAGGGTGGCAAGAATTACAATAATTTCTCAAATACCTACCGTGAAACAATTAATAAAATAAACTCTCAAATTTACAACAAAAATAATTCAAATTGATCCCCTGATGAGCCAATATTCTTAAAAATATATTCCAAAACAAATTTCCTTTTAGTATAATTTAAATTGGCACATTTTTGATAAATCGTTTATTTCAACACGAAAAATTTGAGATATGTTTTATAATAGAAACATATTTACAGCTTTTGACAATAAAGGAACTGCAAATTTTAATAGATATGGTTTTAAGTACGACGGCTTTTACGGTTTCGTGTAAAGAGACCGAAAGAATCCAATCTAACCGCATATACAAATTGGACACGAAAAGGTAAAATCTACAATAAATATTCGGTTTCTTATTAAAATGATCACAACATGGGATCCAAGAGACGATAAAAGAAAGAGAAAGAACTTATTACCGATACACACATATCAACAATTAGGTACAGAAGATAAAAATAATATTAAACGTAATTAAGTTTGATGAAGGTGGTGTGCAGCGGACAAAGGGAACTGCCTCAGCCTGTTGCCGGAGCGCTTTTAGCACTGCGGCGCTGATTTTCAGGCATCCCCTTAGTGCCAGGGATCACTCCCTCCTAAAGAGAGGTAGACCATTCAGACGCTGGGATGATGGAATAGCGGAATTGGCCGGTAGGACGTGGACTAGGGTGCCGTTGGAAAGGGAAGAATTCAGAAGACTGAGGAGGCATTTGCCTGGAGGCACACAGATTCTAGTTACCGTAAAAAATGTAATAGTATGTAAGTAAACAAAATCTGAAAGAGGTTGTAATAAATAAATACTTATTAAAATAATTTATTGTAGATTGTATCTTAACAGCAAGCGTCACATGACACATGACCACTGTTGGTCCTTGGTCGTGCAACAAGTGTTTTATTATTTGTTAAAAAAAAGTCAATTTCTCATACATTATGTGACCATTACCAGTTATTTGTGCAATCATCTCTAACATTACATTACAAGGTGATTTTAAATTAAGTTAGCTTTTTGATTTTGATAGACGTCATGATTATTTTGATTTTATTCTAGTTAAAACTTGTTACTTATTCAATCTAAACAGGTTTTAGGTCTCAAAGGGCCCTTACAGGGCTTGAGGGCGAGCTCTGAAGGAGCAGGTTCGTTTCATGAAAGTACAACCTTTGTATGGTTTCCGTGCATTTTTTCATGTTTGAAATCTTTCGTTCACGTTTTGACATCATAACCAGACCCAATTCGCCTAAGTTACAACGTTTGTAGTTCTATTTCTATCCAATTTCAATTTAGTTTTCGTTCCAATTCTATTTGGACACCAAATCGCATTCTGCTGACGCATAACTCTACCACTGCCACCTTTCGATTTACTATCGATCGGGCAAAAGTACCTCGGGAGGAACTCATGTTCGATCGTAATATTTGACAGTTGAAGCGTTTTGTTACCGTTCAACTGTGATTCAGTATGAACTAAACGTTGTAGTATAATGCACAAATACGTTACTGTTCGGTCGATCGTTGACTCGATCGGAACTTAACTGAAATTGTATCGTTACTGGATACTAGCATAAGAAACACGTCATAACGATGCAGTTTAGATTATATTTAGTTACGTTGTATTTAGTGGAATCGATCTCCTGGGATGGATATTGATCCGTCGCATACGCACGCGTCGAGCAGCGAAGTTCTTTTTGATTGTAACCTTTAATGGTACGAGTTCATAGTCAAACCTGGTCAGATTTAACAAGTAACACAATAATTCTACTACACTATAACTACTTAAAATTTCTCTAAATCTGTACAAACCCACCTTACAAACAGAAGTCCTACACCGATACTTTACTAATTTAACACCAAAAGGTAAAACGTAGACTACTTCACATGAGTATGTTCCAAAACAGGTAATAATTACCCGACAAAGGGTACCTACTCATTCATTGCCTGACAGTTGAAATAGTGACGTTCCAAAACCGTTTCGGGCAATGAGTGCCCTTTGTCGGGTAATAATTACCAGTTCCAAAACACTTCCAACGTTCTTTTTCTTTGTCGAATTCCTCATTGCTGAAGGTCGTGATCATTCTAAGGAATTAATCACATAGAACGACTCTCTTAGCAGATTTTATGGGGTGGTTTGCCACTGCCTTCCCCATTTCACACACTGGTTATCTCAGTGTGCAGGTTTCCTCACAATGTTTTCTTTCACCTTCAGAACAGTAGATAAACGTACGTAAGTCTTTCGAACGTCCTAGCCACGATGCCACCGACGTTTAACTTTACTTGGTAATTATTACCCGACAAAGCGAAAGTGGTTTTGGAACATATTCTTTATGGAGGACTTACCTGTCAATTTTCTGTCAACTGTCATAAGCCGTGACCACAGATGCACAATTCACAACACTAACATACACACACTTAAATACGACCCATTGCTTTTCATTAAACCTTAAGCGTTATCCAAACTCTTGGGTATTTTTTGGAACAGATTCCTGCAAACATTTTTCTGTGTAATAGAGTGATATGTTAATATTAGTTTCTATATTATCCGAAGTATGAACAATATACCAGGAATTTTATTTCCAAACGGACTATGGTGTTTTATTGGAGGGAAATTCTGCCTTATATTCGAAGTCACAAGATTCCTGACAATATTCCGCTCTTCTTCAATCGGAGTGTCTTTATCATTTACCATATCTTTCGGAGATTCAAACAGATTTCCATGACGTTGACTGAGAATCCGACATTTTTTTATGACCTGAGTATTTGATTCACAGTCCTGAAGCTGATACTGGCATTTGCTATTCATTGTAGTTTGGTAAAGTTCCCATTTCTGAGGATTTTGGTATCTTTGCTGTTCCTGTACTGTTTGGTATCTTCTTTGAGGAGCTTGGTTTTCCTCCTGTTTAGACAGAGATTGGAATCCTATCCAATCTTGCAGAATTTGGTATCCTTTCCATCTATGCAGGGTTTGGTATTCTTCAAATAGAGTTTGAAATCCCTCTTTCCATCCGTGCCGGGTCTGCCTTTCTTCAAACAGAGTTTGGTATCCATCCCATCCATACAGAGTTTGGTATCCCTCCCAGTCCTGCAGAGTTGGGTATCCGTCCCACCCGTACTGAGTTTTGTATTCTTCAAATAGAGTTTGGTATCCCATCCAAACTTGCAGAGTTTGGTATCCATCCCATCCATACAGATTTTGGTATCCTTTCCATTGAAACAGAGCACGGTATCCTCCCAGCGTGTGGTATGCCAGCAGAGGGGGTCGTAGGCGAGATGGCGGGCATCACAACTGCTTGTGCTTGCCGTTGGCTGTGGGCGTATTAGGCCCGAGGGCTCGATCGGCCGCCGCGGCCGCCGCGTGCTCCATGCCCTTCTGTAGGCACGCCTGGTATAGCGGCTTCATTACCTGTGGACAAATTAAAAGGTTCAGTTTCTTCTTTTTCGGATGATTTTCGAAGACTTACCGACTGCTCTAATACCGTGAGGAAACCTGCATGTCTGAGAAAATTGAAAGTTTCCAAAAGCGTGTGAAATCCACCAATCAGCACTGGGCCCACTCGGTGGATCATGGCCCGTACCCCCGTGTGCAAGGGGAGGCCTGTGCCCCAACAGTGTGGACATTAATATGATGATGATAAGGACCATTCAGTCCTTATTGAAGACTATTGACCCATAATTTGGTTCAGAAACCATAAAAGATGTATGTAAAATGTCGTGTCACAAAATATCGCACTTTTCCCGGCAGCTGTGTTTTTGCAAACGTTCAAAAACTCTGTCGGCAAATTGGCTTCGGCGTTGTCTTTTGGCAGTGTCAACCTGGGGTTAACCCACGGGTGGTATCACCCTTTTACTTATTTCTGCCGCATAAAAGAAATGCTTGCATTACAGTTTCGGTTTAACCCTTTATCAGGCCCCATTAGTTCAGACAAAAAATATATATATTTAAATATGATATCATCCATATTTTTACCTGAGGAATATATCCTTATTAACTATTTTAAAAATAAATAATAAAATTGTTCCCATAAAATGAGGTCGTTTTATGCCCTATGCCTGTTAGTGTAGTTGTATAGCTGTATATATATATATATATATATATATATATATATATATCCATTATTACCTATGTAAAGGAAACTGCATACTAGCAGTACTTTGAACTACGCCCTCCTTAGAGACTTAACTTTTTATGAGACTTTTATTTCATAAATGAATGCAGTGTCAGTCATAAATAAAATTGTAGATGTAATGGAAACAGTGCCTATATCTAACAACCCCTGGTCAGGCGTAGGGCATGAATTTGCCACATTCTTTGAATAATGAGTTTTCACAAAGTGAAATGTTTAGTAAAAAAGTTAAAGCTTACATAGAACACTACACATATAAGTAATAACATAATGTATATGCTAATTTAAAAAATGCTAAGGGTCTCTAACAAACTCAAATTATTTATGTGGTTGATGAAATGTACTATGCCTGATAAAGGGTTAAAGGGTAAGAGAACCAGCGTAGTAATTACCGGAACGTGAAGCACTCGAGCTAAGTCCTCAAGGTTAATAATAGAAACAAACAATCGCAACTGGACCCATGTGCTATGCGGTCTGTGGCAGTTCAATATAACCTTCTAGTTTGGTTAAACTACTTCCCGTTGTTTTCTTTATTACAACACATGGTGCAGCCGTAAGTGCATTTCAAGTGCTTATAATCTGCCTGAAAAACTCTCCCTCACAGGAAACATTCGTCAAAATTTGGAAGCGATTTTTTTTTCGTACTGATAATTCCTGTTGGTCCTAATGACCTTTACAGCTTCACCGGGGTTTTTGGGGCGAGCGCTAAGTGCGCTCCAGCCTGGAGGAGGACTTAGAAACTACTATAAGAAGCGACTGCCTAAGGGCACCCAGGTGGGTACGGACGTACGACGCTTAGGACGTCGCTGGGTCGGGGAGAAGCGGCCTGGAATACGCCGATAGCGCGTGTAAGCCAGAAGCGGGTCGCGGTATGTAGGTGCTGTGTGTGAACTACTATCGGGTATTTGGGAGCGATTCAACCAGTTTCAACATATACCTGCTGGCCGCAGGGTTAGATTCCGGTGATGACAAGAGGAAAATCGCATTATTGTTGAACATCATTGGTGAAGATGCTGTGGCAGTATATAATACGTTCGTACACCCAGAAAAATATGCCTTGGCAGTCGTTTTGTCTCAATTTCAAACGTATTGCAATCCAAAAAAGAATGAACCCATCAACCAGATTCATGTGTCCAGATTCAACCAGAACCTAGGACATCAGGAAGAGTGACCCGACGTCCTAATTATCTATTTGATTATATTTAAGTCATGTTTTAATAATTATTTGTAAGTTTGTCTAATTGCATAATTGTATAACATCTAATTAGTTACTAAACTGCTCTGTTAGGTACCTCGGTAGTTCTTGAGTTGCTTTGTTTGTTTCTGTACTTATAAAATATTTCATAACTGATGGAAGGGAGGTGTGATAATAGAAACAAACAATCGCAACTTGACACATGTGCTATGCAGTCTGTGGCAGTTCAATATAACTGGCTGACGGTGACCAATTACCATCAGGAGGTCGAATTTCTCGTCTGCTCTCGTTATATAATAAAAAAAGATTTGTTCCGATGTTCTAGCCTTTAAGAGTCAGTCCTGTCTTAAAACCACGTGCTCAATCTTGGGCCTCATCGTAACTTACCATCAGGTGAGATTAAGGTCAAACACTGGCTAGTCTTAATTAATAAATATTTTTTTTAAAGAGCGTCGTTGGCAAGTGGCTAGGATGCCGGGAGGTCCGGATTCGAAACCATGCAATGCTAAATGCCATGTACCAGTGAGTTTTTCGGATTTTACGAAGACCTACGTACATTTACCGACTTCTCTAACGATGAAGGAAAACATCGTGAGGAAACCTGCTTGTCTGAGGAAATGAAAAGTTTCCGAAGGTATGTGAAATCCACCGCACAGAACAGGGCCCGCTCGGTGGATTATGGCCCGTACCCCCTTGTGCAAGGGGAGGCCTGTGCCCCAACAGTAGGGACATTAATAGGCTGCTAATGATGATGATGAAATTAAAAAAACTTACGTTATCCCAAAGCATGTTAGCGGTGTCGTCTATAGTTACACCTAGCTCTCTCATCTCGCCGCTGTATCTGTAACACAAAGCATAGACGATTAGCTTTACACAATACCATATGGTTGCAGCGAGTACCAGAGACCCTCATACCCCCTACCCTTCTGGATAAATACATCGCTGCGCCAGCGCACGAGAGATCTACCGAGTCCCTGCGGCTAAGTAGAGCTCAACTGCAGAAGAGCATGCCTGGATGCAGAGGAGACGGTCGCCCAAGTGCTATTAGAATGCAGTGAGGTCACCATCCTACCGGGCAGAAAGCCTCGGGACCCCTTAAATCAGCGCTGTGGCTTGCCTCAGCATCATGCTGAGCAGGTGTACCCTTTTTGGCACTGTACCGCACCGGATGTTCTGTGCTGCATGTATTAATCTTTGTATACTTCTGTATTGTGTTCTATATTCTGGTGTATACAGTGCTAAATATACGTTTTCAATTTCAATTTTTTTATGTTACTTCCCGAAGTCCTATTCCTGTAGGACAATAATATCCTCATTAAAGGACTACCGACCACCCCAACCTCGCTAAAAAGAGGTTGGGGTGGCTTGTTTTTCCATCACACGCAAAATTGGCGCTATAGACGTCGAGTTGCGGAAACCAGCCCGTTACTACAATACCATAAAATATGGACATCAAACCAACATGGATACTTCGCTTGTTATCAAACATTTATTTCCCAAATTACATTAGTTAGTTGGGTTAGAATATCCCGACCGCCACCGGTCAGGCGACTGACCCGAGTAACTTGCTGGTGGTATCATCCCTCCAGGGTCCGCCTGGTAGCGACTATTCTATGTAAAGTCTGTCGTCAAATATCTTCGCTTCGGCGTTGATGTGTTTCGGCAGTGTTTATAGAAGAACTTGCTTCTTCGTTCATTATGCGAACGGCTAAGGAATGGAACAGCCTACAACCTTGGGATCTTCAAGGCCAGAGTGAATAGGCATTACTGGAACCGCATGCTCCATCGTCGACCTCATCGTCGCTTACCATCAGGCGAGATCGAGGTGAAATGTGGGTTTAGTAGTAAATAAAAAAATATAAAAAAAGAGCCAGGAAGCCAATTCTCGCAGAGTTCGACATACAAAAGTCGAGCGCTACGAACGTCTTGTCACGCTCACATGTAATGAGAGCGAATGAGATAGGACTAATGTCGAATTCGACATTCCGCCTGCGAGAATCGCCTTCCAGTACTTACTAATTCAATTCAATATCTTTAATTCGGACCAGTGGTCCCTAAGTGATTAGTTGTTGTTGTGTTGTTGTTGTTGTGTATTATGTTATTGTTGTAAATAAAATTCTCTAATATAACGTTTTCCATAAACCTTGCACACCTACTACCTCTTTCTCGATATCATTTCCTCTGCCCAAAG
This sequence comes from Hofmannophila pseudospretella, assembly GCA_947369225.1. NCBI lineage: Eukaryota > Metazoa > Arthropoda > Insecta > Lepidoptera > Oecophoridae > Hofmannophila > Hofmannophila pseudospretella. The sequence goes on along the minus strand of OX376330.1, from coordinate 12,676,322 downwards.
GTTGCCTGGGAGAGATCGCTCTTAGCGATAAGGCCGCCTCAATTGTACTTCACTATTTCCTTTTCTATCTCATGTTTGTTGTGTCTCATATTCGTGCAATAAAGTGTATTTTACTTTACTTTTTGTTAGTAGAGCTAACATATAAGTATTTTTAAACTTAGTGTAGTGACACACTATGTCGAAATCACGCGATTTGTTTTCGGTGGCGTTTTTTAAATTTTAAATGAGTTTTCGGCGACGTAATTTCCGTCAGGTGTGTAGTGTGTCGCGGGTAACTTAAAAAGCATTGTAAGCGTAACCTAAATTTTTTTTCTTCTAATTATGATGTTATTAGTCCATAGCATTATAATTTTTCCGAAATGAGATGTAATGACCTATTCTTCGTTTAACAATGAAATGAAATGAATTTTAATTTTTGCAGTGTTACTGAACTCCGATCATTTTTAGGAATGATAAACTTTTACGCGAAATTCATCCGACATGTTTTTTTTTACTAAACCAAGCAAAATTCAATTTTCTACTTCCTAACCATGGTGTGTTTACACGTTAAGGGTTACGACCTAGCTCATAACTTTATATTGATTTTTATGTAATTTCTCTGGTTGTAATCTGTTGTGTTTACCTAATAAATAAATAAAATTAAATTAACGCTTTTTGTGTAATGCGTTTCATATTATGTTGACATAACCGCAGTGCAGTGCAGTTAAAATCCAAATGACATTAACTACATTACATGTACTTAATGTCATTTACTTAACATTGTTCAGTTTTTTATTTTTTATTTTAAATTAAAAATTAAATTAAATTAAATTATTTTTATTTAACCAAAACATGACGATACACAAAGTTACCTTTGGACCCCACACTAGGCTAAGCCTGTCCCGTGGGGACCATTACATTATTAACCAGGAATTCTTTTTTTTTTTTTTTTTTTTTTCTTCAATGGCAACTGTAATTCCTCTTGTGGGTCGTGAGGAACAATACTGCCAGCGTCAAGTGATTGATTCATGCATGTATTAGAAGAAAATATAATTTGGAACCTGATTGAAACATCTGATACCTGAAAAACATACAATAGGGTTAGGATATAATAAACATATAAATAAACAATGATAAAATAAGTAAATAGGTAAACTTTATAATTTAATTTCATGAACATTTAAAAAGAGGAGAAGAGCCCTGATGCTTTTTTTATCTTGCATATTAAGCACTGATGAGAGATTCGTAGGTAGAGGCGCCTTGTATAAAGCTAACAAACGATAAAAGGAGGGAGAGTCATATCTGGGACAATTAAAAAGAAGGTGAAGCAAGGATCCTTCATCAAGTCCACATTCGCATAGAGAGGAGTCTCTAATACGAATTTTGTTGAGGTGGACTTGTGAACAGCAATGACCTATTCTCATTCGACTAATAGTGGAAGAACATTTCTTTTCCAGACGAACCCTAGAGAACCAAGGTTTGAGGGTAACATGGTCCTGAATCTTAAAGAGATGTAGTCCCGTTTTTCGACTAGAGGAGACCCAAGAGAAATTCCACGCCATTACAAGGTGACGACTGGGCAGAGCCACCAGGTCATGAGCATATGTGACGAAATCCAGGTGGCTCCTAATCATACCATTGTAGAGTAACCGCAGAGAAAAGGGGTGAGCCCCCCACCATACCCCACTAAGACATCTAAGAATATTAATATTCCCTTCACTTTTTTTAATTATACCATATACATGATTCACTCCCTTCATTTTGGCATCGAAGATTTTACCCAGGAAGCGAGCTTCACTTCTAATGGGGATCGGGCATTCGTTGTAACAAATTGTTACAGCAGGAGGTTGACGTCTTCTCGTGAAGATAACGACGCTACTTTTAGGGGCTGAAAGTGATAAGGCATGATTGCTAAGCCATGACGAAAGAATATCTAATCCCGTGTTAACATCATTCGCAGCCTCTACAATGGACGAGCATGAGGAGTATAGCAGAAGGTCGTCTGCATACTGCAGAACTCTACAGACGAATGTAAGCGACCTTTCCAAATCCGCCGTATAAATGTCGTATAGCAGAGGACTGAGCACTGATCCTTGTGGTAAACCCCTCCAAATGACTCTAGTTGCACCTTGAATACCCGGATGTCTTAGCGACACTGTTCTATCGGTGAGGATATTGAACAGGAAATCTGTGATCTTATTAGGAATCTTTAGCGCGAGTAATTTCTTTCTAAGGACTAAAAGATCAACACTATCATATGCCGCAGATATATCCAAAAAGGCAGCTACAACCGAATCATCCCGACTGAAGGCTAAGTGAAGGTCGGTTGTAAAAATGCTGTGGTTATCGGTAATGCTTCGACCTTTGCGGAACCCATATTGAGTAGAGGCTAGCATAGAATGGTGTTCCAAATACCATTCAATTCTGTTTTTAATTAAATGTTCTACAATTTTAGGGAACACAGATGATAACGCAATTGGTCTGTAAGAGGAAGGATCTGAAGGATCTTTCTGGGGTTTTAAAATAGGAATAACGACCTGATGTTTCCATGAAGATGGGATATTTCCAGAATGGAGAACTAAATTAATAATTTTGAGTAAGTATTCCAAAGAATTTGATTTTAAATTGCTCAAAAAGGAGTAAGGGATGCCATCAGGACCAGGGGCAGAGTCCTTGACTCGATTTAAGACTAATTTAAGTTCGACTAGGTTAAACGGGCATGCTAAAGGACTAGTGGAGTAATATGTATAGGACATGTTATGATGATTTGGGACAAAGGGGGGAGCTAGCTTGTCTAAAAAGCCTTCTACCCAAGACATTGAATTGGAAGATGACGTTTGTCTCCTAGAAGATCTAAAACGCCTTATATTATTCCAGACTAAAGATTGTGGGGACTGAGGAGAAATGGATGCACAGAAGTTACGCCATCCCTGGAACTTCTTTTTACGAAGTAATCGTTTTGTGGCCGCCGCGATATTTTTATATAAAAGATAATTTTGAAGATTTAGTTCGGAATTACACTTATCCTCAGCTTTTTTCCTTTTATTTATAGCTTCAGTACACTCCGAATCCCACCATGGAGGGGAGGGAATAATTCCTTTGGAGGAATTCTTCCTTTTAAAGCATAAATTGGCCGCATTAAGGATATATTCTTTGAACGCCTCGAAACACTCAACCACACTGGTTGAAGATGGATCAGGGAGATCACTCATCTGAGTTTCTAGAAAGTGGCTGTATTTTTCCCAATTACTATTTTTATTTAAAATGTAAGGGAGTAAAGGCGGTAGGGAAGGAACCGAGCTTATTCGGTCTGGGAAAGAAATTTTGATAGGGAAGTGATCTGAGCCTAGAGTATAAGTAAGCCGAGCCCACGATAGTAAACTAGCAAGGGAAGAAGAACAAAGAGAAAGATCGACAAAACTTGGGTTTTGTCCAGGGGGGGTACGCCTTGTAGGGGAACCATCATTTAACAAACACAGGTCAAATTCTTCCATTAATTCTATTATTTTATTAGCCAATGGATGATTATTGGGAGCTCCCCATAGATGATGATGGCAATTAAAGTCACCCATTATGACCAGGGGTGATGGGATTGAGAGAAGGATGTTTCTCAATATGGGGATTATAGAATTATCTCGACGAGGGGTATAAACAGAAAGATAAGTGACATTGTTAAATTGAAGAGCAACTGCATTAATATAGGCGTTAGGAATAGAAGGGAGGTTTAGAGGGGAAAACGATAGGTTTCTCTTGATGAACAAGGCAGTACCACCCCAACCATCACCTCTGTCATCTCTGAGACACTCATATCCAGGAATTCTAAAAATCGAACCTGGTTTGAGCCAAGTCTCAGTGACGGAGCATATAACAGGTTTACAATCATTCAATAAATTAATTAATTCAGATCTTTTATTTGAGATGCTTCTAACGTTCCACTGAAGAACTTGGTCCATGAATAAGTTTATATAAAGCAAAAGTAACAGATTCAATTATGCATAAGGCAGCGTTGTACGGTAGATTGGAATTAAAAATTATGTTAACCAGAGAGGCTAAAAGATTTTGGACCGACTCAGTAGTAAGTTCCGAGTCGGAGGATTCAGGGCGATCAGAAATCAAGGCGCAGCCATTTGAAGGCGAGGGAATATTGAAATCTTTTAGAATATTATTGTGGGCCTTCTGATCATAGCCCTTTGAAAGAGGGGCATGCGTCTTGGGTTTGGAAAAAACTGACTTCCGATAGGAGATGGGTTGGGGCAGAGAGCGTGAAGATTGGGATGATTGACCAGGAGGAGAGGGAGGAGCTAAGTGTTTTGAAAGAGGGGGAAACTGAGATTCAGTTAATAGGAGGTTGGAGGAGGTTGGAGGTGGGGCCTGGTACGGTGGGGGTGCTTGGGACAAAATAGTGGCATAAGATTTCTTAGCCTGTGGAAATTCTCTTAGGGCTTCATGATATGACACATTATGACAAGACATGTAGGCTTTAATGTTAGCTTGTCGAACTTGTTCTGGGCAAGATTTGTCTGTAGCAAAGTGATTAGCAGAGCAGAACACACAGGTGGCCTCACACTCCTCAATAGAGCAAGAGGCACCTGCATGCTCCTCACCACACTTAAAGCATCTAGGTTTAGATCTGCACTGTGAGCGAGTATGTCCAAACCTACAGCAGCTATAACACTGGACAGTAGGGTAGACATACCGCTCGACAGGCATTACTGTGAAACAGCAGATGATTCTATCAGGAAGAAACTGACCATCAAAAGTTAGGAGGACAGTTTCAGAAGCCACCCATTTATTGCCATCGGTGTGATTTTTGTTTTTCCTGTTTAGCCTGCGAGATTTAATAATTTGCCCTGTTCCATGAGGTAGTTGAGCCGATGCAACTATGTCTTCATGAGCCCATTCTGTGGGAATCCCTTTCACTATGCCTAATCGGCATATGTTGTGTGTGGGTATGTATACTTTATATCCATTCTTATTAAAAAGGTCATTGGCTAGAAAAGAATTGGCATCACTAGCTGAATTGAATGTCACCGAGAGGCGATTTCTACCAATTTTCTTAATACCATCAGCGAGGACATTTTTAAGGTTATTGCGGTAAAGGAAGGCTCCAAACTTCAAAGGATGAAGAGTATCTCCCTCTGCCGATGGATTATCCCTTTCGATAAAAACTCGGAATGGGCCCCTGTCTGTATTACAGTACTGCTGTCTTACTCCATCAAACTGCGGTTGCAATGTAGTGGATGGGATTTGCGAATGTGGAGGTGAATTTAGAGGGACTTGGTTGGAGGGGGCACCGACAGGAGGGGTTTGAGAGTTGGCTGGATCAACAGTCATAGGAACTGATAAATTGGGTTTAAAATTGACATTAGAAATTGACGTTGAGTTAGCCAATTCCTTTAATAAATTGGGAGAAGAAAGCGCTTTATACAAGGTGCCTGACGGAGGGGGGGAAGAGTGTTTAAGTTTTTTTAATGATTTCTTTATTTTAGCAGACTTAGATTTGCGCGATCGGACCGTAACATAGGATGCTACATCAACAATTCCCTCTTTTTCAATCTGTTCATTCGTCGCCGCGTCCTGATTGAATGGAATCGAGTCTGGATCATGGTCATGTGGGGTCCCCTCCTCCATGCCACAAAATGCACATTTAATAGGTACTTACACAAAACAAATATGGACAAACACAGTTAGTATTCACAGACACAAATATATAAACACTTTAGGAGATCAGATTATTTCTTCACAATTAAAATAACCAAATCCGAATAAAACACACGAATCTCACACAAGATCAACCAGGAATTCAAATACGGCTTACAGTAGGTACATACACTAAAACTTTACATTGGTATGAATTAGAAAAAGGGATATTGGGGAATGGAGGGAAAGAGAGAATGGACGGGGAGGAATATATGATTATGGGTGTGAGTGTGTGTTGTATGTATGTGAATGTGTATGAGTGCAAAGTGAGTAAGTGAGTGAGTGTAATCAGTAAAATGAGAGTGTGTGTTGTGTTGTGTGATATTGTGATTGGATTAAAGATCATTAAACACAAGAAAGTTAAGCACTATAACAGACTTATTTTTCTACCCTGAGTAGAGTTTCCATCTCTTCATAATTCAGGGTTGCTAACAATTTTGTAAGTTTGAATTTGGCCTCACGCATTGTGCATTTCTTTATGTCACACTTTTTTTCGATTTTGTTATATAAGAATGGGAGGAGAAATCTTCCGAATCTTTGGGCATACGATGTATTTGCTTTGTTTTTTTATTTTTATTATTATGATTTATTATTGAAATAATTAACAATGATGTTTTTAAATGTAATTATTAATTCAAACGTTTGTTTTTTGTGTTATTGCAATGAAATGTAATAATGTTCGTGAAACGAACGTCTCGCGAGGGGCCTGAGGCGGTGGCAGGGGCCGGAATGTCAAAAAATTTAATGTGACAACGAAGTGTCACCTCTCAACCGACACGGGAAGTGTGTGCAACGTTTTTTAAAAAAGGCTTAATAACCGAGTTGCTAATTGCACGTATTTTTGTACCTAAATAAGAATTTCATCGTCATTAAATAAGTAATTACCAGCATACAGTCCACATTCATTTCAACCAACGGATCCCACGGTCGACACCTAAGAGGACGTTGGCTACAATCATTTTATTTTTCCATTTTTTTTTTAAATTGTCTATAGGCTGTCCCACTGCTGGGCAAAGGCCTCCCCTCCTCCTTTCCATTTTTCCCTATCCTCGGCGTCCTTATACCATCCCTTTTGGAAGTGGTCGATATCGTCCTTCCACCTACTCCTGGGCCTGCCTCGGCGCCGCTGTCCGTCTTGTGGCACCCAGACACCCAGTGCATGGCGATCTTTGCCCACCTTCCCGAATGCATGCGGCACACGTGGCCTGCCCAGTCCCACTTCAATAGAGATGCTTTAGCGATGCGTGTTTTGGAGCGCAGGGTCGTGTTCCTGACGCGATCCGTCCTTTTCACGTTGAGTATGCTACGCTCCATATCACGCTGGCAAACCATTTATTTATCCAATACAATACTACAAGCCCATACTGTAAAAATCGCTAGGCTAAGCTGCACTGTCTCACCTGATGTAAGCCCAGAGCACCAGCGTCAGTAGCGCCAGGCCCATGGCGAGGTTGCACAGGTTGGCGATAGGGTAGAGCCCCACGAGTCCGAACACGCCGCTCAGAACGTAGAAGAACAGAGCGATGGCGAAGTATACGGACGGCGTGCGCGCCGCTTTGAATATGTTCTTGCTTTCGTTGTGTGCGCAGAACTGAAGGTATTGCTCTTCCAGGTCCTGGGAAAAGGGTAGTTTCCAAGTATCAAATATAAAATGTTTAAGAAATTGACATAAATTGATGGTCAAATGTGAAAAAAGAATTAACATTCGTTGAAAAATAAAATAGCTTAATAACTCAATAAGTTTTATGACGTCACTGTTCTCTAGCGCCATACGAGCAGGTCCCGGCTGCATATCAAGGACTGTTTTGCTAGAAAGGGACAGAGCATCTCTCCAAAACTAACTTTAACCATTAACAAGTTCCCTGTCCTCATACAAGAGTGTAATTTCCTTGCTGTACGTCCAATGTTTATTTCTGTATTTAAATTATATGAAAGTTCTATCACATATGAAGAGACCACGGGAAGAACGATCAAAGTCATTTCAGAAAAGTTTTGAGCTTACGCCTTAAAATTAGGTTAACACGTTAGATTTCTATTTTTTTTCTGAAATGATTTCTGATCCCTACCTTGGTGAGTTGCTGGCAGTACGACTGGCTGAACTCCTCGCCGCCCATCTTCCTCTTGGCGTGGAAGGCGTGCAGCGCCTTGTCCCGTATGCGCGTGTGTTCCGCCTCTAACAGCTGGCCCTGCAGGTAGGGCTTCGCCCCGCCGCACACCTCCTCCATTAGAGTCGTGTACACCTCTTTGGCTTCGGCTACGGCTGTCAGGTTGTTGGCTTCTGCTGTCGCCTGGAATTGGTGGTCAGTTTCTTTGGTACACTGGTTTTAACTAACTCTAAATCGACAATGGCGTACGATACTGCGGAGAAAGGTTCGCCGGAATAAATCCACCTCTGGATTATTTTACGCCTTATTTGTCAAAAAATAATTGGTCATTACCAGGATATATTCTCTAGATGACATGTTAGCGGATAACAGTAAACCTTTCCTGGTGTAATTTTACATACACGAGGATAGTATAGCGCAGGTCAAATCACTTGGCATTCCTTTTCTGTCAGTAAACTTGACGATAGAAACCTTTTTAACTACGCCTTAAAGTTGAAATTTGGTTAGTTGAGTCCTCAGTTATTCGTTTTTTTTTCGAAGACTTACGTACATTTACCGACAGCTCTAACCGTGAAGGAAAACATCGTGAGGAAACCTGCATGACTGAGGAAATTATATGTTTCCGAAGGCGTGAAATCCACCAATCAGCACTGGGCCCGCTCGGCCCGTACACCCTCGTGCAAGGGGAGGTCTGTGCCCCAACAGTGGAGACATTAATAGGCTGATGATGATGATGATGAACTCACCACAAGCATACTCTTGGGCTCGGGCAACTCGTTCCCCTTATAAATGTTCATGTAGGACTTGAAGTACTGCAGCAGATCCTTGGCCTTCACCCGCTGTCCGTTGATTAGCTTCGGCACCAGGTTCTGAGGCGCCAGCAACATGGGCACTAGTTGCTGGAGGGACCGCCTGAACTCGCCCTCGATGTCTGCACAAGACACAATATAATATTAGTAGTTTATGCAACGGTCACGCAATGATAGCGATTATAACATGAGAACGGTTTATGAAACGATGCGTAGCTGAGTTTAAACAATTATTGATGCTGACAGTATCTTTTACATTTTCCCAGTTAGTATGGAACGCGAACGAAGTCAACTTCTAAAATAGATGGTACACTTTAGGCTAGTGGTCGAGTGTACTGGACATACCTGCGAGCCGTCCGTCGAAGCTGGGGTTGGTGGCGACCTTGAGCCCCGGGTGCGGCATGAGGAAGCACGCGATCTCCGAGAAGCACGCCGCGATGTGCTTGCGCAGCGACTGCAGCTCCGGGTGCTGCTTGTCCGACAGCTACAGGCACACATTTACTGTTACAATTGGACTACAGATGCGAGTCGTCACTCGAGGCTTGAGGCGAACCTCGTGCCCGGGTAGAAGCTCGGAGTGGTACAGCATCTCCGGAAATTGGTGCCACTATGTATCCATATAAAAGTGCACATGGCGGGTACGGGCCATAATCCACAGAGCGGGCCCAGTGCTGACTGGTGCATCTTAGAAGTCTTCGAAAACTTTTTTCCTCAGTCATGCAGGTTTTCTCACGATGTTTTCCTTCACCGTTAGAGCGGTTGGTAAATAAGTAAGTTTTCGAAAAAAATCAGAATATCTCATTAGTAAATGACACTGCATGGTTTCGAACCCGGTCCTCGCACACGGGAGTCCGGTGTTCCGGCGTAGTAGGTTGCCTAACAAATAAAAAAAAACAAAAAAAAAACACAAGGTATATGGAATGACTTTATAAAGTTAAATAGAGACCTTATTCTATTTAGACATTCAGCTTTAAATAAAGATTTAAAAAAAAAACATTCAGCTTTCAAACATTCTTTTTAGATAACCTGAATTTTGACGTCTTAGACCTATAAATATTTAGGTATTCACTACAATAGGCATTATGCACTTTAGACGTTTTACGTTTTAGGTTTTCTATCTGACTGATAATAACCCGGATGAGCCACCGGCAAGAATCCGACTTTTCCTGCGGGCCACCCCATAAACATTTCCCTGTAATCTCACCTTGAGCCGCCTCTGCAGTATGGTGCGCCCGCCGTCCGCCCCGTAGGGCGCCTCGTACGGGAAGCTCCAGTCTCGCACCAGAAACTGCAGCCGCTGAAAGGGCGTGCGTCCGCTGTCTTCCAGCGCTAGGCGGCCGTACTCTGTGAATAGCTGCGGACATCGAATACACAGTATTAGTAATTAGAACGACCTAGATTCTAGCATTAAGATTTGATGTGTGTGGCAATGAAGCATCTTTATCTTTAAACCTAGGTTTCTTCTAGGATCAACCGCATTACTAAACCCGCATTTGACCTCGATCTCGCCTGATGGTAAGCGACCATGAGGTCGACGATGGAGCATGCGGGTCCAGTAAATGCCTATTCACTCTGGCCTTGAAGATCCCAAGGTTGTAGGTTCCGGGAAATACAGACGCCGTCTTCCATTCCTTAGCCGGTCGCACATGAACGAAGAAGCAAATCGCTTCGTACGAACAGATGGGATATCAACAACATAAGGATGGTGCCGCTCTCCGCGGCTGGCTGTCCGATTGTCGCCGATTAATGGCTATCATGGCCGATTACACACGATCATGGCCCTCTGTACGATCGCCTGTACGTGTGCCTGTATTCGACCATCATGGACGATCGTGAAGAGGAGTCAAAGCCGTAACTACTGCGCATGTTTCGGTCTACATAATACACAAAAATATCTACACAACACATTTTTAGGTAAGACTGAGAAACAACCTCGTTTTGTGTAGTGCGTAGACCAAAACATGTGCTGGAGACAGCAGTAGCGGATAAAAAAGCAAAACAGAAACCTAGATTTTTTCATCCCCCAATGTCATCTGACCATCTGGCTGGTGGTCTGCTCGTTAGCCTAGCTCAGTCTTTTTTTATATTGCCAACTGATGGTAAGTGGTCACCGTTGCCTAGAGACACGTGCAATACCAGAAGCAATGCTGGTGGGCTGCCGGTCTTGGAAGGATAGGACTCTCTTCACGTTCTATTTGAAGCACCCCAAATCGTAACGCAGCGGAAATATCCCTTCCTCTAGCCAGAAGTTACAAGAATAAACAACAGGATCTAACTTGCAGGTGTTGCAGGTCATCCTCCTGTATGTTCTGCGACAGGTTGTAGATCTGCACTGACGATAGCATGGTGGAGAGAGCGAACACGGTCGCGCAGTCCCTCACGGTGGACTCGCTGTCGAACGCGCCTTGCGTGTCCAGAAGGATTATTGCCACCTGCAACCGACGGTACAGGGTTTAGGTTTATAAAATAAAACTGGTGGTAATTGAAACTGAAATTGAAAAACGTTTATTTATCACTGTAACACCAGAATACAGCAAGTACACAATACAAAAGTATACAAGGATATAATACATTCAGCTTGAGAGCTTTATTCAATTTAAGAGCGTCGGTGGCGTCGTGACTAGCACGTCGGACTCCCATGCGGGAGGTACGAGTTCGAAACCATGCAATGTCATGTAGGTACCAATGAGTTTTTCGTTTTTTTCGAAGGAGTTACGTACATTTACCGACTGTTCTGAGGAAGGAAACCATCGTGAGGAAACCTGTATACTGAGATAACCAGTGTGTGAAATGGGGAAGGCAATGGCGAACCACCCCATTAAATCTGCCACGAGAGTCGTTCTATGTAATTAATTCCTTAAAATGGTCACGACGACCCTCAGCAATGAGGAATACGACTAAAAAGAATACATGCAGCACAGAACATCTGGTGCGGTACAGTGCCAAAAAGATTACACCAGCTCAGCATAATGCTGAGGCAAGCCACAGCGCTGATGTTCAGCTGGCCCCTCAGAGACTGCACACCCTGTGACTGTAGACCCTGATGTGTAGTATCACCTGGGATAGTACCACCCTCTTATCTACTTCTGCCTTAAAGCAACAATGCTGTTTCGGTTTGAAGGGTAAAGAGCCAGCGCAATTACCGGCACTCCACTCCAGTCCTCAGGTTAGCAGCGCATCGAAAACTCTCTAATGTGTAAAACCGTGAGGTGAAATGTCTACGGGCGACAGTAACCACTTACCATCAGGTAACCCTTTTGCTCGTCTGCTCTCCTTATACAATAAAAAAAAACACCAGTGATAATTAAAGAAAGAAAGAATTTTTTCTGATACACACATACAAAAATAATATTAAACAAATATATTGTAAAAATAAATAAGCAAAAGTAATTAAGTTTGATGAAGGTGGTGTGCAGCACCGGACAAAGGGGACTGCCTCAGCCTGTTGCCGGAGCGCTTTTAGCACTGCGGCGCTGATTGTCAGGCATCCCCTGAGTGCCAGGGATCACTCCCTAATGATACACTACCGGAACATATAAATAAACAACGGAAATATTAATAAACAGAAGTAAAATATTAGGAAACGAAGGAAGGTACTTCATTTTTAAATTATACATTAGAATACAGGAAGGTATGTATGTATAATATGTAGGTATTATTGTATAAAATAGAGAAAAAATAAATATAAAGCAAGCAATGAAGATGAAACTGAAGGAAGGATAGGTACTAATGTTCGATGTAGCGAAACTTGTATTTGCTTTGTCTATGGCAACGACTTTTGTATATCAAGCTGATAAAGTATAAGTTTTTTTTAAATGTACCCTTAGTTTTGGAATCCCTCACAGGCGGGGGCAGGTTGTTCCAGCATTTCGTTGCCAGATACCTGAAACTGCCTCGGAATGCAGCTGTTTTATGCACTGGCATTAACAACAAATGTGTGTTGTGTAATATTAATAGATGTTAGGTACAATATTTTTAGAATCGCACATGAATGCTGCAAGATCACTGCAATGGTTATCTACCTACATACCTACCTAGTTGTATAATTAACTACAATATAACTTGTTTATTATGTTTGCGAAAATGATAATTATGTTTGCGAAACCAGAAGATAGTGTGATGGTATGTACGTACCTTTTCTCCATTATCGAGGGTAGCCTTGAATATCTCTGACCACATGAGGATGCCTGTGGTGTCGCGTTCGGAGCCGCCGCGCCACGAGAATCCCTGCAGAGGCTCGTCCTCCGCCCCCAGCCAGTCGCCGCCGCCGCCCGAGCCGTACTGTGACATTCAGGTATGAATATAGTAGTGGACCCAATATTGAACCTTGAGGCACACCTGGTATGAATATAGTAGTGGACCCAGTATTGAAGCTTGAGGCACACCTGGTATGAATACAGTTGTGGACCCAGTACTGAGCCCTGAGGCACACCTGGTATGAATACAGTTGTGGACCCAGTACTGAGCCCTGAGGCACACCTGGTATGAATACAGTTGTGGATCCAGTAGTGAACCTTGAGGTGCATCTTTATACTAAACAAACCTTGTGATAAAGCATCAAAGAGTACCTAGTGGTGAATTCTGAAGAAACCTTTCAAAAGTCACTTCAGATCGGGTTTAGCAGTAGCAATACGTAATCTATTGCTACTGCTAAACTCCGATCCGATTAGTCCAACGCTTCAAGAAATTCCAAATCGCCATTCCACACTATGTCTACGAAATTATACAATCTTTTTCGGTGACTGAGGGAAAACTTAACACCATATCCAAATCTAATTAGATCTAGTCGACTGACCTTATGGTGCATGTATCGCAAGAAGAAGTCCAGCAGAAAGGACTTGCCCTTGCGGAAGGCGCCAGCCACCGATATCACGACGACGGCGCGGTCGCGCACATCCTCGCGCAGCAGGAGTTCGCTCAGCGCCTCCTCATCGAGGACGAACGTGTGGTCAGGGCCTGTGTTCACCACCTGCACTCCATGGGGACCCGTCCGTGTTGGTGCCGGCTTCTCTGACACCGGCTTTTCTGTCACTGTTGGTGGAATTATTTTATTATATATTAAGCCGTTCTCAATTATGAATTGCGACGCCCAAACAATCAATGCCTCTAGTATTGCACGTATCTCTAGGCAACGGTGATCCCTTACTACATCAGGTGGCTCGTTTGCCTGTTTGTCTAGTCTATTTATAAAGAAGCAAGGCTTGTCAAAAGCGATGAACGAGTTTTGGAGATAGCTATGCTCGGAATTTTGTATTATAAATGTGTTGTTCTCAGTTATGGTTTATGGCGATCAGCAATAGATACGACAGGACCACTCCGCAAGTTCAAAGATACTTAAGGAGCTATGCGGTTATGCTTGGAATGTCGTTGATGGATAAAATTCGTGCGCAAGTCAAGATAACAAAAGACTTGCCACAGCATTATGCTGAGCTGGTGTATCCTTTTTGGCACTGTACCGTACCGGATCTTTTGTGCTGAATGTATTATATCCTTGTATACTTTTGTTTTGTGTACTTGCTGTATTCTGGTGTTTACAGTGCTAAATAAACGTTTATCAATTTCAGTTTCAACACGGTTTACAGATATAGCTCATATGATTAGGAAGTTGACCGGGAGCCTATATCTGTAACAGAACTGACCGCCTTTAGTAGGCGAGTGCTGGAGCAGAGACAATGCATACAGAAATAGATTTGTTTTTTTCTATTTATTAGATTTTTTATCTTTAGAGTTGCTTTAATACTTCGTAAATCGATATTCCGACAACAAAAAGTAAATCATCATCATGCTTATTTACAAAATGAAGTTTGGGGTTATGTTGTTGCGTTCATGCTGTCATGGGTGTTCGTCCTATTTTATTGTTTAAAAACGGTTCACAGTGGTTATTTTTTCGCCCGTGTTAAGTGAACGTTATATAAGACAGTGAAATGGGAGTGAAACACTACAAATGGTGTGGATCCGGCAACTTAACCTCGAATTGCACATGGAATGCAAGACACTAGGCATCCCTAGTGCACACGACTCTCCCTTAATCTCACCATTGGTAAATTGTTTTTTTTTTTCAAAACAGACGCCAAAACGATCAAGTTATTTTCAAGATTCTAACACGGTCATTGGCCAAATTGCAGTGTATATCACTAGCACGTGCCATTCATTAAAAAAATGAATTTTCTGTTTTACATTTACTTGAACCTAAGTATGTATATAGCTAAAACAATAACTTTTTCAATATTTGCAATACAAGTAACAATATCATGGTGATTAGAATAACGAGGTTGCCTTAGCTTAACATGTCGAGTTGTAGTATGCCTATAGCCCAAAAGTATCTAACCACTTTTATACCTTATTCCCATTGAATGAAGGTTAAAAGTCGGCATCTAGATATGATATAGATGAGGGTATAAAACAACGGTGAAACAATGCAGTTGAACTGCAATTTAGGTATTTACAACTTCGAAAATTGTATGCTGATTAAATATGTATTATTGTCTACGAGTTGAAAGCCATAGCGAGCTATGATGGGGTAATTTTCAACTGCTATTAAAAGACGTCAAAAATAAAAACTCTCGCCCACCTTCTAGAAACGCATTTGTGCTTCATGTATTAAGATTTATAACTAACAGATGAATTGTTGTGGTTCTCCCCGACCATAACCAAGTTAATGAACTTTCACAAACATTACAAATATCAGAAATAAGCGATACAAAGAAAACACCAGCGATGGGACTTGAAGTCACACCTCTTGCCTAACAGTAGCCAGTGCGTTATCTAATTTCGCTACAGTGGTTTTTAAGCATCTCTTACTTCCTCATAGGTATATAGGAACGCGCGAACATGGATGACGTAACGTCAGTTGTATGAAAGGGAAAATCTTCCACCAGGCGGGGTGTTGTGCCTGGGGACCAGATGTCCTGGTCCAACTATGGATGTATGGAACTCGTATATATACGAAGTCCCAGGAAAATTACGATAGCGCGTTCTACGTAGTGGCGCGCGTGTCGTGCGTCGCCACATGTATATAAGTATATATTACTAGGCAGCCTTAAATCGACTTCTGTCTTTTTTGTTTTGTATCGCTTATTTCTATATATATTTGTAACATCATTCAAATTCGAAGTATATTCCGAGTATAAAAATAAATTTAAACCTTATCTCTTATCTTATGATAGGGGGCCGGAATAACCAGCGGCACTTCGACCCTTGAGGATCTTTTGTGCCTTCCCCATTTTACACACTGGTCATCTCGGTGTGCAGGTTTCCTCACGATGTTTTCCTTCACCGTTAGAGCAGTAGATAAATGTACGTAAGTCTTCGAAAAATACGAAAAACTTATTGGTACATGGCACTGTGTGGTTTCGAACCCGGACCTCCCGCACGGGAGTCCGGTATCCTAGTCACTGTGCCACCGACGCTCAGGGTCAGAATTAGCCATATTTTTGAAACATCGGGAGGAAACTTACCTTCACCTTCCCTTCCCTTCACTTTAGAGCAGTCGGTAAATGTACGTAAATTTACGCCTTTTTTTTTGGTAACGGCGGGGAAATCTTCGAAAGATACCCAGCCTCCTGGGGGAGAGACTGGGCTATGTGAGATTTCCACTCACTAAAACCCCCTCGATGTCCGGCCTCGTGCTTATCGGAGGGCTCCGGGATCTCCAGTGGAACGCACCGGTGCCCTCCTAGCATTTGCCTTGGGCTCCTCCTGGGAGGTGTACATTCCACCTCCCGGTTCCTCCCGTCACAGCAGCGTGCGGCCATAGCACGTTGCTGCCTTCCCCAGGGTCGCCCGCCAATGAACGGTCAAAGCCCCCACTTTGACACGTAAATTTACGCCTTGGTTTCACAAATATATTTCAAAGGTATAATCATTCTTCTACACAGCAAAGCAAATGACAATTTCGCATGCAGTAGATTATATGATTACAGGTTATTATCAGATCGTTGATCGTTCTCACGTTATATTGTTTTCATACGAAACAACATACTGCTGTCTCACACGACAACGCTTGTCTACTTGATACCCGTGTGAACCTTGTGAAAGGGAAAGATAGATAGATAGATAGAAACACTTTATTGTACACAAAAACAGGAAAAGTAAAAACTACAGGAATAATAACACGATATGTACAAAGGCGGCCTTATCGCTTAAAGCGAAAGCGTTTTAGTTTATACAAATACATTCTTATATTACACTAGACGTTGACGTAAATGACATGGAAAAGAATACATGAAGAAAGAATATAGAAAAGTAAAAAGAGATAATCATCACAGGCATTAGATATTGTTTCTCTAAAGGTTTTCTGCGTTGAAATAAGATTTCTGAGCTTTAATTCCGTTATTGCTATTTTTAGACGTTACCCGGTGTATAAAAATTAATTCTTTATTAGGCAAAAAAGCCATCAAACAATATTACACAATACTGAAATAAATAAATACTTACAATAAAATATGAAGTACTCACAATAAATGTCATTTCCGGTTCGCGCGCCGCGCTGGTGCACGGACAACCAATATTTAAATATCGGACATGTTAAGTCCTCGCTCATGGAGGATCTGAGGATGCTGTTGTGAGAGTTTCACATTCTGTCCCAGAAGGACGCTATACGGGCCCTCAGGACAGCAAAGGAATCGGACACTGGCGCCTCGGCAAACATGCCCGACGCACTGCAATAGCGCGGGTACTTCATGAGGATGCGGTACGCATCATTGTACTGCACCCTCATGGCGCTAATAGAGGCTCTCCAGAAATTTACCTAGTCTGTGATTAAAATCTAGGGTAATCATTGGATAGTAACCAAGACTTTAACTCCAATTAATAGCTAATTGGAATTAAAGTCTTGGTTAATACTAACAAAACCTAATCCCTACTAATTGCCGTTAGAATTAAAGACATTGTTTAAGTAGAGTCGGATTAAGTGATTAATTCGTATCCATTAGTAAACAATGTACAATGAACTGATTAAGAAGTAACAAATGATTGTATATTGATCGCGAGGCTCCGGAAACTGTTGATCGAAGGTTGAGTTGGGTTGAGAATATCCGTGAAACGAAGATAACGCAGTCTCACCTCAGGGCTCCCAACCAATTTGCGAGCATGGTCAAAAACTGGTAGGTAGACCGATATTTCTACTCATCAATACATTTTAACTCTTCTTCTAAGTCGTTCTATGTGATTAACGACTCTCGTGGCAGATTTAATGGGGCAGAGCGTCAGAGCAGTCGGTAAATGTACGTAAGTCTTTCGAAAAAACTCTTTGGTACATGGCATTGCCTGGTTTTGAACTCGGACCTCCCGCATGGGAGTACGACGTCCTAGCCACGATGCCACCGAATTTTAACTATATTGTGTTAAATTAATTGTAATGTGTGTTTGATCGTGCACGTTAAGCAATGTTAGGCGCGATCTGAACCTGGATGGGTAACCGCTATAATTTTCTCTCCATGCCTTGGAGAGCGCGTTAAACTGTTATTCCCGGCTCTGAAAAAGGAAAAGTTGTAAGCGCCTCTTACTCTGTCCCAGCGTCGTACCCTCAGTACACTCTTAAAATAGGTAATAGTGTAGTGTAAGAAAATATGAGGTAATGTTGTGCGACATAACTTCAGGGAGCAAATGTCAGTTAACGTGTGACGATAACACGCAAAAACAATCCAAACACACCTTATCTGTAGATTGAAACACTGCGTTGGAAAAATGACAGCTGGTGAATGTAATGACTAATGATGGTAACGAATGAATAATAATGATTCATGATATGTTATGTACATTTTGATTTGGGAGAAATCTATTTTTATATGTAAGGAGCGAACTCGTACGAAGCGATTTGCTTCTTCGTTCATTATGCGAACGGCTAAGGAGTGGAACAGCCTGCCGGCGTCTGTATTTCCCGAAATCTGCAACCTTGGGATCTTCAAGGCCAGAGTGAATAGGCATTTGCTGGACCCGCATGCTGCATCGTCGACCTCATCGTCCCTTACCATCAGGCGTGATCGATGTCAAATGCGGGTTTAGTAGTTAATAAAAAAAATGTAAGGAGCTGTAAAAACAGACCAGACCCATAAATTCGAATGCCGCGAACCCTCTTTTCGCCCAATACCTTGCTAATTTCGTTAGTTTTATTCTAGGTACTTCTTGGTTCAGCCCTGTAGTCTCGGGCGAAGAATAGAGCCACGGTAACTCCTGCCTGTCGTAAAAGGCCACTAAAAGGAGGGATCAGGGTTGCGGGCGGTCAAAATGGGGGCTTTTGCCGTCCATTGGCGGGCGACCCTGGGGAAGGCAGCAACGTGCTATGGCCGCACGCTGCTGTGACGGGAGGAACCGGGAGGTGGAATGTACACCTCCCAGGATGAGCCCTAGGCAAATGCTAGGAGGGCACCGGTGCGTTCCACTGGAGATCCCGGAGCCCTCCGATAAGCACGAGGCCGGCCATCGAGGGGGTTTTAGTGAGTAGAAATCTCACATAACCCAGTCTCTCCCCCAGGAGGCTGAGCATCTTTCGAAGATTTCCCTTCACGTTACAAAAAAAAAGGTACTTTGGTTGGTCTGATTTAGAACAGCAGTACTTACTAAGCCCGTGTGCTCGATCTTAGTAAGTTTAAGTTGTAAATAAAAATTACAATTCCTATTTAAGTATGACTAATCAAAAACACAGAAACTGATCTTGATCTGGGTGGCTATCACCGTTCTCAATACGATGATATGATATCTTCAGATGGCTAACGCGATCCTGCTGCTGATTGTTTCTGGTGCTGCTTGTTTTCTTTCAGCTACAGCACCTTACGAAGCGGTGGTAGTTAATAAAACCTTGTAATAATGTACTTATTTGCAGTAATTTTTTTTTTTAATTGAATTGATAGCAGACTCTGTTATGCACGCCATCGCATGATATCATACCTTCGTTATGAGTCATTCCCTTATCTAATTAAAATACAAAATTGGGACAAATATATCAATAAGTATTGCTGTTTGCTTTGACCCAAGCAAGGCCAATCGGTGCACTGAGTTACCAACGTAAACAAAGGCTTGACCGCAGACTGGGCTTCGGTCTAAATTAACTACATATGCACACGTGCGTAGTAATACAGCCATTACATTTGCACGTGCTCAGCCTACGTCTATATCTAACTAGCCCGGAAGTCTAAATCTGAGGCTTAGTTCTGCTCAAGGTCCTTAAGAAATAAAGTCTAATTTGCTATAGATGTCAATTTTCAAAATTGCTTAGATGCTCTAAGATGACATTTTCACTCAATTCCCTTACGCCCACTGACCGCGGACGTGTTGGGAGTTCGAATACTCCGAAACCTTTTCCCCCGAATCCCCCAAAATCATTGAATTTTTCTCAGCTCCATAGGAATAATAATCCCCTGTTCACAGATAAATCAGATGCAGGGAAATGAAATGAATAGGTCCTCTTCAAGAGCAACGTTTCAAATGACGATAATGATGAGATAATGACGTTAGTAGACGACGCAGATTAAGCGCTGGTAAGAAAGAGATAGATACACAACACAGTCAACCAACACACATGCTGGCCGTCTCACTCGCACTTACTCTTTATATCTTTGTAATTGAGCCGCAAATTTAGCTTCCCCACCACCTCGTGGCCTGCAAAACAAACACGATTGATTCCCTTAAAGTCAAAAAACAAAATTGTCTCTTTAGAAGTGCAGTAACTTCATCGCTCCAGCGGTACCTAGTGGACCCTAGTAGGACGCCGAACAGGTTGCCGGCCACTTGGGTGTCCCATCCCACCCCACATATTCCCGTTTCACCGAGCGATCCTCCTCCATCCTTGAAACGTGACCGAGCTATCGATGAAGGATCTGCGGGAGTTTCAAGCGGACATCTGGCTCGAATCTGCGCAAGAGTCCAAGATCCAACACCGTAAGACAGAAGGTTGTGAGCGACTCAAAACCTATCACGATCTTTGGGGTCAGCGCAGACAAGCGATGCGACTTGACGCTGGCCCTACCCCTTCCCCTTTCCTACCGATGCGCTCCAACCCTCTGCTCCCCCTGTGGCATAAAGGTAAAAATGTTCCTTGAAGGTAAGCAGCCACCAGCGCTCATAAACACCATAAATGTTAATGATACGATGGACGTGGAATTGGCCGATTTGGCTCATCTACACACTACTGGAACTCGTATCGTGGACGCGAGGATATTTAGTAATTGGTGAGGGTGTTGCATAATGTCATTATCAAATCAGTGTGCAACCTGACGACAATAAAATAGTCGATATGTCGATTGATTACTTTAATTACTTAATTAATTCAATTAATTACAACTCAAACGTGCCGACCCGATTGTATGAACAGTGGAAAACACATCAAGCTTTCTGTGAAACCTGGATTTCTTAACATTGGTATGAATGTGTAAGACATGTTATAGCGACAAAGTGCTAAAGGGTATATCAGGCTAGTAGCGCCCTCTCAGCAACCCTAACACACTTTATATCCTTCTGGGTGGCGGTAGACTTGATGGTAAAAACACAACAATAACATGACTTATTAGGGTTATTAATTCAATCAAATCAGATAAAAAGATTCTTTTAACGCTGACTGTATTGTGTAGAGCTTCATAATCTCCACGATTCGGCTTATATAGATAAGGATGTGGCTTATACGCATAGGTGCATTATCCTGATATTCTATGTCTATATTGTATGTATTGATTGTTATTATTATACTGTAGCAGGCATTGTACATCCCACATTAGTAAAGCGAAATCGGTTTGAGTTTTCGACGTCAAAATAATTTTCGAAATCCACTGGTATTAATCGGTTTGCTGGTACAAAAAGTTCGCATTTTTGATATATTTTATTGGATGAAAGAAAAAGTAGTCTAGCCCGGGCACGCCTTCGTTCCATCATGCCTATGTATTTCCCAACACAGATTTAGGAATACGTAGGTACAGACATATTTTGGTAGAACGAAATAATCAAAATTAATTCTTCCATTTGTGATCACTTTAGTATCCCCAGCGCCTATTTTGCTGACCACTTGCTGACTTCAGTACTATTTGCTGACCTTCCCCAGTACTCTTGAAACCTTTACGTAACTCCCACTGATCCAAACATTAAAATTACAAGATGTGCTGATCGGAACTTATAAATATTACGATTTTCTGTGTAAAGTATTGGCGGGCAGCCAACCATCAGGTTATTGACATGAATGCCTACTCTTTGGGAACTCGCCAGGGTTCTGAATGTCTAGATGCGCAGAGGTGGATCATTTATCATCATCATAGAAATGCATGCAAGACAAGTATACAGGGTGTAATGAAATACCTGGAGGATTTTCCCAGTAAAAAAGTCGAGCGATAAGGGTTTGTCGCGCTAAGAAAAGTTTCTGGATGGTAGACAATGGATGGCCGAGCTTTTTTGTTTTATTGTTAACGGCTGTGGATGGAAGTAGAAATGGTCCCGACATAACCCGCTATGGCTTTGAATTCGTTAAATATTTGAGCGAACGAGACAGAGTGGGACTATGTCGAATTCCGATATTCCACTTCAAGAATTGGACCTTTTGCTGGACGACTTAGTGTCGATAGCAGCAACTTTTGTTAAGCATTTTTGGTTCAAACAAATCGATCAACTGATCCGTGGAAATTACGAATTTTCAAAAGTTGAATACAGAGTAGTAGTTTTATAAAGAGAAATATTTTCCGTAACCTTGAAAATGTTCTTTTGTTGATCTCTTGCAAGGTGAGTTTAGTCGACAATACTGAGTTTGTTACATACATACAGGGTATGTCGAATGTGGATTGTGTGGTGAGTCTTTTTTTCCCAACTTGGCACAACGCCTTTATCGTATTCCGTAACTTTGATAACGTTTTTAAAAAAAATGGCGTAATTTTGATCCCACCAAAAACATAAAATATGTGATTAGACTTAAATAATATACTGTTTCACAGGTTTTTACTGTATTTTAATAATTACGACCGGTCTTGTTTGCCCATCTTCAGGTATTATAATAATGTATATATAAAAAATTATTATCTATTGATATGTGAAAAAATGTGCCAAGTTCGGTGCAAGGAAGGAAAAGGAACTGAGAACGGGGCACACAAGGAGGTATAGCCCGAGCCGGGCGCCGCGGCCGGGCCCAAAACGCACCGATTTGGAGCCCGGGCACCGGTTTTTCTGAGCAGACACGCCGGTCAATCGCGGTCTCTTCAGTCCTACTTCGGCTATCACCGCGATCGGTCCTCTTACAGAGGTGGTAATGGAAGATTATTTCATTTAATTTTAATTTCATTTAGTTTTGAGACTTCACACTTTCTTCAGAATCAAGCACCGTTTAATAACATTTTATTAACCGACTTCAAAAAAAGGATGTTCTTGTACCGATTTCGATTATTCTTTCAAAGATGTGATCTTCATATTACTGGGAAAGTTTTTCGTTCATCACCCACCATCACTGATGATTATTATAATCATAATTTATTCATAAAATGTGTTTAGTTTATTTATGTGTTTTCATTTCACATTATTTTTTATAGTTATAGAATTAGTTTATGTTGTAAAATGCAGTCTAGCAACCACATTTTTAATTTATTTTCATAAATAATTACTGTATCTGAATATATTTTTTTCATTGGGTATTTTATTGTAAATTAGACTATAGACTATACTATAATCACTTTTCACGCTAAATTTTAACTTACAGAGATTTCTGAACAATTATAATGTTTATGAAATTATTAATACAAAATACACTTCCTTTTATGCTATTAAAAGACGTTTAAAAGACGGGTTGAGGATGTCCTCAAGTGAGCTATCCACGCACCTACTTTATAGTCTTTACTTTATTATTTTTATTTTTCAATAGGTATAGGTTTTTTAGTCATTCATTACATTCAATAGTATTTTTTCCCAATTCAATGTTGTACAACAACCAATTTCCCACTTCCTAACCATGCTGTGTTTACACGTTAAGGGTTACGACCTAGCTCATAACTTTATATTGATTTTTCTGTAATTTCTCTGGTTGTGATCTGTTGTGTTTACCTAATGAATAAATAAAATAAAATTATTACATTTTAAAACAACCTTGAACATAGAAAAATACTGGTATCAAAAAAATGGGATAAGCCTTCTCGGTAGTTAGCCTGTTTTCATATTATGCAATGTGCGATTAAATCATTATAGTGTTCTGTTGAACATGAAATGATAAAGCTGTTTTTAATAGCTGTCTCGTAATTTTACGGATAATAAGTAGGTAATAAAAGTAATTTGTAATCAGAGAGATTTAATTGCAAACATCCACTCTGATTGCGTTTCTCTCAGTATACCCACAAAATAAGTAACAGGTAAGAAGAGTGTTTCTTCATTAACTAATACCGACCCGAAACCGATCCGATGCACGTCACTGTCGTAAATAAATATACTTCACGTATACATAGGTACTGCTATTACTGTAATTAAACAAAACACAAATCGATGCCATGTCGAATGAACGGTGTCGTGACGTCCCCGAAACCGATGCGACACCGATACAATCACCAAATGTGACAGTTTTGCATAGGAGTTGGTCGTCCACCGATATCGGAGTAGGGTCGGTATCGGTTAGTGAAGAAATGTTCCAATAAAGTTTTGTCGTTTGCTATCCACGGCAATCGCTTGGACTAAAACATCCGAACCGATGTGTAAACGGCGGCGGCGGATGATTATAAAAGTGCCTCGTATCAGAATGCTAGTAGGATGGGAGCTTCTTTTCTGTTACCATCTATTTTGTGGTGAGTATAACTTTCAACCGCCAGCGCCGCGTCTAGCGGTTTCCTCTCCATTAAGCACTTGTGTTTCTAATTATGTATGTGATGCGAGTTAATTCTATAAGCGCTGGACTACATGCGCCGGTTTAGTTTGCAGCAGCCAATCATAAACGTTCCGCTCTCCCCCCACTTGAACTCTGCGCCACGCCTCGCCTCGTGATTGGCTGCAGCGAACCAAACCGGCGCTGGAACCGTCGTCGTATAGTCCCAGCCTAAAAGTGGTCTAACCAAACTGTCGTCAAATTTGCTACCGATTGGGAAAATCTGTTTCAAAAAATTACATAGATATAAGAAAATACCAAAAAAATCGGCTGTGAATTCGCGCTGATCTGTATATGGTCATTCATCAGAATAAGGGGCAGGATCCTTCATTTAGATGACAAACAATAGGCAGTTTGTATGACAGTACAGTGTACAGTCAACCGAAAGGACACAAAATCCGCTGGAAAACTTGAAATAGTTCGCGGACATGTGATAGCTACCAAGTCACAAGTAATTGAAGTTCAAATATAACTTACTTTATTTTTTCTCTATTTTAGACAATAATACCTCCATACATACCTTCCTGTATTCTAATGTATAATTTAAAAATTAAGTACCTTCCTTCGTTTCCTAATATTTTACTTCTGTTTATTAATATTTCCGTTATGTTATATGTTCCGGTAGTGTATCATTAGGGAGTGATCCCTGGCACTCAGGGGATGCCTGACAATCAGCGCCGCAGTGCTAAAAGCGCTGCGGCAACAGGCTGAGGCAGTCCTCTTTGTCCGGTGCTGCACAGCACCTTCATCAAACTTAATTACTTTTGCTTATTTATTTTTGTAATATATTTGTTTAATATTATTTTTATCTACTGTACCTAATGATACAAACAGTATGTGTGTATTTGAAATAAATTCTTTTTTTCTTTCTTTTAAGAACTTGTTGCTTTCCGTGCTAATATAAGGTCGACAACCATCCAATCTGAACCCAGAATGCGTGCAAAAATAACGCATAGATTATTTTTCAATTAGAATTCAGTATGAATACTGGACCACTGCCAGTAAAAGTACGAATAATGACGTGGAGTTTGTTGAAAATTTTGAAATGAATCATGTTTTGTTTCGGGTGATTACTTCCGCGTATTTATGGGTACAATGCCTGGAAGATAATGTCAAAGATCTCTGCTATTTATTATCTGCAAGATATAGGGCTATGCTCGGAGTATCTCTGCTGGATCGAATCCGAAATGAGGAGATCCGGCATAGAACAAAAGTTATCGACATAGCTCATAAGATTAGCAAGCTGAAGTGGCAGTGGGCCGGTCACGTCTGTCGCAGAACCGACAACCGCTGGGGTAGACGAGTTCTGGCCGCGTTTGGGCAAACGTAGTGTGGGACGATGGAGCGACGATCTGCGCAAGGTGGCTGGCAGCGACTGGATGAGAAGAGCCGAAGATCGGGTTCAATGGCGCGCCCTGGGAGAGGCCTATGTCCAGCAGTGGACTAGAATAGGCTGCTGATGATGATGATGATGAAGATATAGGGCAATGACAAATGCGATACAATTTTGTGGGCAATAATAAAACAAACGTAAAACATGGTTAAATGCTGGATTTTATAACTTAATGTATTAAAAGGTCAGTTGTAAATAAGACTTGAATATTATTTTTATTTTCGTAGTGGGTACTATTATTTATTCTGTGGTAGTGGTAGGGTTTAGGTAGTGGAAACAGGTATAATCTGTGGAGTGTAATTTTGGTCATTTTGGGATCTTTCTGCACTTTAAAACCGAAAGTTTTAGGATGTATGATTACACAGTGCAGATAATAAACATAGTAGCGACTAAAATTTTATGATTATTGTATCTTATCTTTTATGATACAGCAGTGTTGCGATAATAAGAATAATAAATCAGCTGTTAGGAATATCCCCATTATCAGCCATTATAAATCTTCTAGACACCTTTTTTTTTACCCACAACTGAACGTAAGGTTTATGTGTTTGACCTAAGAGGATGTTTGTTTGTTTTTATTAAAGCATTCTAGCAAGAACTATTAATGCTTAGTAGGTAGTTATATATAAGATAAAATACTGCCCTTTATTGAATTCCCTTTTTTTGTGAAAACACTGTCTCCCAAGATACAGGTTCACCTAGTATGGGAGTCAGGGTATTGTTTGACCTACAAGCATTGTGATCTTTTTCAATAAAGATTATTTTATTTTTAATATAGTCTACATGATCTAGAAAGTAAAACTTCACAGTAAGAACTTGTTTTAGATTATAATATACAGGTGTTATTGTATTTTAATTTTTATTATTGTTTACTTCACCGTTACCTGCGTCATAATTAATAATAATCAGACTTTGCACTTTCAGAATCAAGATAATAACTATTTTGTTAAATTATTTGACTAATAAAACTACAATACGAAAAACCCAATGGTTTTTGAAACCAGTATTCTTCTAAGTCAAGGTTGTTTTTTGCAGTGAAGCATTTAAATACAGATTTCTGGCCTTGCCAGTGAATTGTACGTAGCTTTATGTTCTTCAAAAAATAGTCATCATTCTAATTATAATTTGAGCTTAGGATGTATCTAATAAATGTATGGCTCTACTATACAGAGTGGAAACGTTAAGTGTGTCCAGCCCATATTTAAAAGATATTGCAAAACTTTAACTGTAATAGAATCTGCGTCGTTTAATGCAGATAATAACAAAAGTTTAACCGACTACTTTGAACTCTTATATGTAAAGATAGTTTAATGAAAAGAAAGTGAATGCATGAAAGACAGAAAATTGAAAAAAAAATCATATCAATCAATCATACCTGTACAAAAGGGATGTTTACAAAAACAACATAACTGCATTGCACATAGTTTTGCTAGAAATAGAAAAAACATCCTTTTCATGTCTATGTAGTCCGGTGCATGTGCACCGGTTCCAGCGCCGGTTCTGTTCGCTGCAGCTAATCACAGGCGCGAGGCGCAGACTTTAAGTGGGGGGAAAACAAAACGTTTACGGCTGCAGCAAACTGAATCGGTGTTGGTACGGGTGTATGTAGTCCAGCGCTTACTTATTTACTCCGCTGGCGCAGCAACCCAAAGTGGATCTTGGCCTCCGATACTAAGTCAAGCACTTATTATATATTTATTGAATTAACATAAAAAGATACTGATATAAAGTTATCTACTAAGGCTCAACAATTATTATTGGTTAAAATATTTTGTGTAAAAGTTTCTCCCAGAAAAAATTAGATTTTATAATTAGTATTATAAACAGGTGTACTCAATGATAATTATTTGAAAATGTCTCATTTGTGTTTCAGTTCTAAGATTTTAATGTAGAAAATTTACACGTAACATAGAATCGATGCAAGAAAAAACAATGTTGATAAGCATTGTGTTGCATCCTTCTTATAGTTTATGTTAGTGATTAGATAGCAATTTGTAGTTCCGTAACCATCCTACCTGACTGTGCAACAGTCACATGACTTTCTAACTCCATTGGAGCCCCTTATTGCTTGTCCATACACCACCTACATTGAATAAATTTACATCGTATTTGTATAATTTTATTCATTTATGAATTGCTGTTTTAAATAGTCATGTTCTTAATCGGTTTTCAACAAAATATGTACTTGCAAGTAGATTAAGATAAGTGTAATTAATATGACTGAGGTTTGTTTATGTTATTTCATCATTTGATTGAAATATTACACATTTTTAGAACACTTTGAAAACAAAATTAGGTACCAATTGCTTAAAAATTAATACTGGGGTATGGTGGTTTTAACAGTGACGTATTATTGAGAGTCTATATACATATCTAAATAACATACCAATACTTATCTGTAACATTACATTTGTTCCCTAAAAATGGTTTTGTAAAAAATCCTATTAGACAGATGAAAGGTTAATGACCACCAAATTTTAAGATCAGTAAAAACATAATAAACAGAAAGATATATAAAACAGTGCACATGGGACAGGAAAGACAAATATTTTGAAATAACATCAGTAATGGGTGTCATGTCATGTGCATTGTTTACCCAGTATTACCCACCGTTTGAAATATTTTCATTGTTTTTTAATGTTTTTATTGTTATTTGAAGTGATATTCAATATTATGGGTATTACCTGTATTAAAAAACGTAAGAAAGGCGCGAGAAGACTGACTCAAAGAACATATGAATAAGATTTTAATAATAGTATGTGCAACATTCAATGTAAAAACAAAGACATTAGTACAAAGTACAAGGTGTAAGAGGTTACATATATGGTTCAAATAAACCAGCAATTAAGTCGTGTGGTACGATGAACCTAACCTCTCGCAATATTCGCCAAATACTACAACAAAACACGATAAAAGACAGTACCTGAGCTGAGACTCCTGTCCGCGCCACCAGTCATGGTGGCTACTTCCCGACGCCTAGGGCTCACTTGAGACCGTCACACGGACCGCGCACTCCGACCCTCGCGACCCAGCACTATGATCCAGGCAGCAATTATAAAAAGAACCCAGATTCAATGTCACAAATGTAACACGAGGGTACCGAGACGGCAGCGCGGGCCCTCGCGACCGTTCGCGCGGGTCACTTACTACGCACGCGCCCTACACAGTAATATTTGAACGCTATTTACCTTCTCCCTCATGATAATTCGTTTCAAGATGTTTATGTCCCTCGACATCAGCCATGTTCAATTTATTTATTTCGAGATTTGACTTGACTGAACATAGCGACATGCAATTTTTCCAACACGACGCAAGTAGACAACTTCAGAAAAAAGACGAGGTGTCATGTCATATTCTGTCTGTCAAAACTAGAGATGTTCGAAAAGTAACATGTATTACGATTGATATTTTTATTGGGTTTTTACGTTTTTACACTAAACGAAAGAGAAACTTCATTTTTGTAACACGACTGTAGATTGTACGTACGCAATGTTGATGTGGTAGATAAAACAGTTTGTGAAATCCAGTGGTGGTGGATATTAGACTTCTACCTACAAATGTGTCATTGCCAATAAAGACAAATTTCCAGGCCACAAAATATTATTTAAAAACTTTTTTGTCCTTTGTCCAGTGCTGCCAATTGGCGAGTAATTACTCGAATTTCGGGGAATAGGCAGTTACCGTGGGGAGAGCGCGGGGGTTTGGAAAATATCGCAGAATTCCAGGTATAATAGATAATTCAATTGGGTTAATGTGAGTACATCATCAGGTACCCTGAAAGTTCAGAATCCCATGAGTATCAGGACCTGCCCCCTTGAAGTAAGTGAAATAATTTTTAAAATCGTTTCAGTAGTTTTCAAGGTATCGTTAAAAACCTTTACGCGGGAACAATTATCTACAGGATGTTGAATAATTACATCATTAATAAATGAGCAAACTTTCGAAGTCTGTTCTACTTGAGATTAATTGAGATATTTGAATGAAACAAAAAACAATGTGTTCTTTTACATGTAATCGCTTTGACAAAGTTTCAAGCCATTTTGCTTCTATTGACATTCCGCATTGTCTTATTTATATAAATATATCGTGCCTGGGACTTTTGGGGTAATATTGGGGATTTAAGCCTAATGCGGCGGGGATTTTGAAATTAAACATTGGCAGCACTTCATTTGTCATCGTTCGTCCCGGGTTTCAAATTTCTTGTAAATTCATTCGAAATTACGAGTTTCTCCCGCGCTTTTGTCGCGTCCACACCAGCTTTTTTTCATTGTTTTGCAAATTGTTTTACAGTAGTGCTTTTCAAGTAAGAATGGTGTTTTTTATTCGAAGAACGTTTACTAAATGTGATTAATGTGTGGGACAGTGAAGTAAAGTCAAATAAGACGCTGCAGCCCGATCCGTACTTGGCTGGATTTTGAAGAGCCATACTGCGTCCGGGACGCCTTCTTCTTTGGTTCGGATGGTGCAGAAGCGTGGAAGATTCTCCCAGATAGCATTGAAATGTGTCACACCAACATTCTAATGAAGACTTGCAAGAGTTGTTTACATCAGACATGGCTGTATGGGCTCAGTTCCCTTTGCCTTAAAAAAAAAACAACATTCAAAATTAGGATTAAAATATAATAAAAACTGGAGTTTCTCCCGCGCTTTTGTCGCGTCCACACCAGGTTTTCTTCATTGTCTTGCAAATTGTTTTACAGTAGTGCTTTTCAAGTAAGAATGGTGTTTTTTATTCGAAGAACGTCTACAAAACGTGATTAATGTATGGGACAATGAAATAAAGTCAAATAAGACGCTGCACCCCGATCCGTACCTGGCTGGATTTTAAAGAGCCATACTGCGTCCGGGACGCCTTCTTCTTTGGTTCAGATGGTGCAGAAGCGTGGAAGATTCTCCCAGATAGCATTGAAATGTGTCACATCAGCATTTTAATGAAGACTTGCAAGAGTTGTTTACATCAGACATGGCTGTATGGGCTCAGTTCCCTTTGCCTTAAATAATAATAATAATAAAAACTTACTTTCGTCACACAAAATGCAGGTAAAACAATGCGAACTGTAACATTTCTTCTTTACAAAATAGTTTTACAGGTTGAGTGATGAAAGAAAATGTTGTTTATTTTTAGAACCCCAACGAGGATACGGAATGGAACGATATACTGCGCTCCAAGGGTATACTGCCCCAAAAGGAAAAGGAGGTGTCGGAGGAGGAGATCGTGAACATGATAGAACAGACCATTCAGCAGAAACAGGCTGAAAGTAAGTAATTTTAGTTTTGTAGGTTATGTGCAGCTGTGTACTATTTTTGATCTGTTTCGGATCTCTACTCATAAACCAACTACCTACTGGAGCTGATCATTCTATTAAAATTTGTTTAGACTCTTGAAAGTTTCCTAACACATTGGTGGATTTTTAATTCTCTTTTTTCCTTTCAGAGGATAAAGAACTAGACTTAGACGGTCTCGACGAACTGGAAGATTCGGAAGACGAGGATGTTCTTGAAGAATACCTGCAGAAACGCATCGCTGAGCTGAAACGACTATATGAGAAGCCAAAGTTTGGAGAGGTGCGGGAGGTCTCCGGACAGGATTACGTGCAAGAGGTCAACAAGGCCGGAGAGGGCATCTGGGTGGTTATACACTTGTATAAGCAAGGGTAAGTGAACAGAACTGGTGTGGAAATGGAACAACTGTGTATGGCCTCTGCTAGAAATTCTTTCGGTAGATAATAAGAGCTGGTTTTTATATGATTTGGAAATTACTGGCTTATTATAATTTCGAATTCTGTAAAGAAGCTGTTTAGTCTGAATTTGATTTTCAAACTTCAGGTATTCCTCACAGTCTGTGTGGTTTCTTAGATTGCTTTTACTCCGTTATCTATCTGAAAACACAAATGAAATATTCCACATTTTTTAATGTATCCAACTAATCCAAAAAGGTCCCACCACACTGATCCAAATGTGTGATTCATTCACCAACGTTCACACCTCAATTTGTAAGTTGTTTCTACTTTTTTAAATCACCTTCAACCTTCCAGCATCCAGCAATGAGCCCTCATCAACCAGCACATGCAGCAACTAGCCGCCAAGTTCCCGTACACCAAGTTTCTGAAAGCCATCGCCCAGACCTGCATCCCCAACTTCCCCGAGAGGAACCTGCCCAGTATCTTTGTATACTTCGAGGGTGATATGAAGAAGCAGTTTGTTGGGCCACACGAGTTGAGAGGGACAGCTCTAACAGTTGATGGTAAGTTGTGCTTTGTCATTTGTGCTAAATGGGAAATGTAATAAAATGTTATGGTTACTTCCCACATTTCCGACCAGAAGGAATATGTGGGTGAAATCTTTTTATCATGCCTACTTGTTTACTGGGGTTCAAACAAGACTCATTGTCAGGTGCTAGTGTTTATAAGCAATGAAGGTCACTAACCACCAGTTAATGAACTATTACTTACTACTATTGTAATTTTTTTTAAGAATAAGAATTCATATATTTAACACTGCAGCACACACATATATACAAAACAGATGAAAAACTTAAGTGTAACAAACTACTTATTATTATTATTATATATTTATAGACAGGCAGCATATATGCTGATGCGTCTATGTCATAGTGTTGGAAAGTTATAAGTTCTTAGTTTCATTTTATAGATTTCACAGTTCACAGTTTTTACAGTCAGTGATTGTTATTTATTTAAATTAAATGTTTGCACTAAATCATTGTTTTATCATAAGATTAAAATTAGGGTTTTTAACACTGCTTTTTAAATTAGTTGTACTTAAAAGTGTTTTATGTTTTTGTTCAACAATAAAAACTTGATTTCAAATGTTGATAGGTAATTGGATGCTCTCCTCAGATTTATTCACAATCTTTTTCCAAAATTAAATCCAAACTTTTCTTTTTCAGAGTTTGAATACATATTGGGCAAGGTTGGCGCCGTGGAGACCAAAATAAAGGAGGACCCCAAACCAAAGATTAAGGACAAACTGTTCACAGACCTTGGGTCCAATGACTGGTGATGATACGACAGACATAAGCATTAGGTATAATTTGTGATCACAAGAAAATGGACTTTGTATTAAGTGACTTTAAAAGCTTGGGAGCTAGCCTGTTCTGTGCTTTATGATGCAAATTATTTATTTTCAATGAGATAGTATTGTTTATTTTGTTCTAATGTTATGTGTAATTTAGTTATAATATAACTAACATTGAAGTGTAATGAATTCACAAAATGGAGAGATTTTGTATACAAAGATTATGTATAATATACTGATTTTTACATATTATTCTCTTTATTTACGAAGTTCCTTGAAAAATACGGTGTATGAGTGTGTACTGTTTACCGTATAGCGATCATCCGTTTTGGCGGACACCCTGGAATCAATAGAGTATTTGACAAGTATCAAATATTAAATACATTTCATACAAATAAGAAAACAGACATAAATTGACGGTCAAATGTGAAAACAGAATTAAAATCCGTTGAAAAATAAAATAGCTACAGGCAATCAAAAATCAGACGGTAGAAAAAGACGGCAATAGATAATTGTGACGTCACTGTTATGTAGCGCCATACAAGCAGGTCCTTGGCTACATAATAAGCAAGGGCGTACACAGGTAGGGGCAGCTTTCCCCCCCCCCCCCCAAGATAAAATAAACGTCAATTTTCCTGGCAAGTGGGAATTAAAAACGTGTTACCTACCTACTCTGCGCAAAATGAAGTGTTGGAAACTAAACATCTTTTCAGTCAGATATTTTATTT
The DNA here is from genome assembly GCA_947369225.1 of Hofmannophila pseudospretella. Taxonomy (NCBI): domain Eukaryota; kingdom Metazoa; phylum Arthropoda; class Insecta; order Lepidoptera; family Oecophoridae; genus Hofmannophila; species Hofmannophila pseudospretella. The sequence continues at coordinate 12,642,765 of OX376330.1, read as the reverse complement.
TGATTTAATATCTTTTATCTATAATTAAATATTCTACAACATTCGATATAGTATACTGTTAGCGACGCAATGTAATTTAAATCTCCGGCGTTCCCTGATAATACCATACATTGATTCACTCATTTCATCGTTGAATATTCGATTCTCCCAAGAAAATACTCCGGCGTTTACTTTAAGTAAGCTACATCCCTCGTATATGACCAAAACCAGCATAACAGACTTACACAAGAACGCAGAATCATTCCAAGAATTTTATAACCTGGATATCACCAGAGAACTGAACCTTTGGCATAATTTATGGGTGAAGAATGCTTTATCAGATGATCAATTAAGGGACATAGAAGTAGTTGATCTGTTCAACGATGCCAACATTTTTTACCCTGCTGTCAGAAAGGCATTGATTATTTTAAGCACTATCCCATGCACCACGGCGACCGTAGAACGGTCCTTCAGTACGCTTCGAAGAGTTAAAACGTGGCTTAGAAGCACCATGGGTGAAGAAAGGCTTACGGGTTTATGTCTGATGAGCGTACATCACAATTTTTTTAAAGAAAACAGTGAGTTTATTCAAAAGACTGTCATAGACAAATTTTCGGCAAATCAGAGAAGATTACTGTTATATATATATATATATATATATATATATATATATATATATATATATATATATATATATATATATATATATATATATATATATATATATATATATAAAATATTTTGTTTTGTGTCATAATCAAACTAATTAATAGAAGTCAATTTTCATTATTTTTTGTTTCAATATACCCGACCAACCATCTTCTCGAAACAGGTATGATAATTAAAAACTAAACATTAAACAGATTAAATACTTATGTGAAGAATTTAGGTAAGAATTTGCCAAAAAGAAATAAATAAATAGCACTAATGACCTGTGATACATGTTGTGTGTGTGAGTGCGTGTGTGCTTGTTTGGTTGTGTGTGGTAGTGTGTGTTTGTGTGTGTGTGATCGTGAAACGAACGTTTCGCGAGGGGCCTGAGGCGGTGGCAGGGGCCGGAAGACCGAGAAGAAAATATGACAACAAGGGTCACCTCTCAACCGACACGGGAAGAGTGTGCAACGTTTTCTAATATAGCTTAATAACCGAGTTGCTAATTATACGTTTTATGTACTAGGTTTAAGACCTCAAGAATTTCATCGTCATTGTGTGTGTGTGTGTGTGTGTGTGTGTGTGTGTGTGTGTGTGTGTGTGTGTGTGTGTGTGTGTGTGTGTGTGTGTGTGTTGTGTGTGTGTGTGTGCGTGGACGGACGCGGTTCGAGCGCCGCCCGACCTCGCAGCAAGGCGGTTGCCGTTTATTAAGTAATATGGGATGCAATATGAGCTTATTGAAAGTATGAGCTATTAATAAAGCTTATTTGTAACTATGCCAACTGTACTCGTTTTAGGCATTGTCAAACATTTTTTTTATAAATTAATTGATTTAAAAATTTAATTTTTTTTATATACCTAATTTCAATTTATTTTATCTGTATTATTGTTTCATTTTTTTTGTATGACATTAATTAAATTTTAACATAAGTAATAACTTTTCATAAATGAATACAATTACAATTTTGGCTCCGTGCTGTATGAAATTGTAATGCATTTTGAATAAATGAAATGAGATTCGCATAACGAATGTCACTAATTGCCTGTTAAGTAAATCTTCGGCGAATTACCTTCATGTAGAGTAGTAGAAGCAGCAGTGGATGTTTAGCGGCGGCGAGCGCGGCGGCGAGCAGCGCGTGCGGCTCCGAACAGCACCGCAGCACGAGCGGCAGGCGCGCCTCCATGCGGCGCCGCGCCGCCTCCGCGTCGGCCGCCCGCTCCGCCGCCTCGCCCTCCGCTATCGCGTAGCCGATCAGCACGTCCAGCTATACACAATAAATGTAATAATATCAGTAGGGACACAGTGCACACTGTGTTCCAAAGAATGTCTTCCTCTGTCAGCAGTTTTGTTAAGGCACGAGGCTGCTCCCGCGTCTTCTTTTAATCGTTTCTAAGTGAACATTTATTTCAAAATAGCGTGGCCGTAAAAGGCGGTAGCTAGCATCTAGCCATATCGTCACAGCATAATGCTGAGTCAGGGACCCTTTTACCACACATGCATGTAATCTTACTTTAAGTCATAGTTACTTTTAAGTAGTTATATGTAATTATCGTGGCATGTGTGTGTAAATAAATTATAATTCATTCATTCAATAGTATATTTCCAGGTAACTTGAGTGTTTTAATGAAGACCCCGAAGAAGAGTAATCACGAACAGGAATCTGGTCCAGTAGGGGGAACTAGGATTTTGGAGAGACTCCTCGAGGTTTTTCCAGTTCATTGCTGTCCTGGTGTCCGGCTCGGAGGAGTCGGGCGGACCTAAAAGGAGTTGTACTGGTCTGTGGTCGGAGTCAAGCTCGTGTAGCGTCTCTATGGAACGAAACCGAAGGGAGACGTTCCTGAAGAGAGCCACGTCGAGTATGTCGGGTCGATGGTTGACGGTGTAGGGAAAGTGGGTCGGGGACATGGGAGCTAGTACGTCAAAGTTGAGTGTGTCAGCTAATGCGTCTAGTCTGTTGCCGTTAGGGTTTGAAATGATGGAGTTCCATCGCTCATGTTTGCAGTTAAGGTCACCAGCCACTATGACTGAGTCGCCTAAGTCGAGTAGTGCTTGTATATCCCTCCTGAGTAATTCCTTACCGCAGGGGAGGTATACTGAAGCGATGGTAATAGACTGATGGCCTGTCATGGCAAGTCGGCAGACTGAAGCCTCGATGTTAACGAGGGGAGGGCTCGACATCAGCCATGTTCAATTTATTTATTTCCAGATTTGACTTGACTGAACATAGCGACATGCAATTTTTCCAACACGACGCAAGTAGACAACTTCAGAAAAAAAGACGAGTGTCATGTCATATTCTGTCTGTCAAAACTAGAGATGTTCGAAAAGTAACATTACAATTGGTATTTTTATTGGGTTTTTACGTTTTTACACTAAACGAAAGAGAAACTTCATTTTTGTAACACGACTGTAGATCGTACGTACGCAATGTGGATGTGGAAGATTAAACAGTTTGTGAAATCCAGTGGTGGTGGATATTAGGCAGTTACCGTGGGGAGAGCGCGGGGGTTTGGAAAATATCGCAGAATTCCGGGTAATAGATAATTCAATTGGGTTAATGGGAGTACATCATCAGGTACCCTGAAAGTTCAGGATCTCATGAGTATCAGGACCTGCTCCCGTTGAAGTAAGTGAAATAATTTTTAAAATAGTTTCAAGAGTTTTCAAGATATCATTAAAAACCTTTATGCGGGAACAATTATCTACAGGATGTTGAATAATTACATAATTAATAAATGAGCAAACTTTCGAAGTCTGTTCTACTTGAGATTAATTGAGATATTTGAATGAAACAAAAAACAATGTGTTCTTTTACATGTAATCGCCGCTTTGACAAAGTTTCAAGCCATTTTGCTTATCTATTGACATTCCGCATTGTCTTATTTATATAAATATATCGTGCCTGGGACTTTTGGGGTAATATTGGGGATTTAAGCGTAATGCGGCGGGGATTTTGAAATTAAACATTGGCAGCACTTCATTTGTCATCGTTCGTCACGGGTTTCAAATTTTTTGTGAATTCATTCAAAATTAGGATTAAAATATAATAAAAACTTACTTTCGTCACACAAAATGCAGGTAAAACAATGCGAACTGTAACATTTCTTCTTTACAAAATAGTTTTACAGGTTGAGTGATGAAAGAAAATGTTGTTTATTTTTAGAACCCCAACGAGGATACGGAATGGAACGATATACTGCGCTCCAAGGGTATACTGCCCCAAAAGGAAAAGGAGGTGTCGGAGGAGGAGATCGTGAACATGATAGAACAGACCATTCAGCAGAAACAGGCTGAAAGTAAGTAATTTTAGTTTTGTAGGTTATGTGCAGCTGTGTACTATTTTTGATCTGTTTCGGATCTCTACTCATAAACCAACTACCTACTGGAGCTGATCATTCTATTAAAATTTGTTTAGACTCTTGAAAGTTTCCTAACACATTGGTGGATTTTTAATTCTCTTTTTTCCTTTCAGAGGATAAAGAACTATCAGAACTAGACTTAGACGGTCTCGACGAACTGGAAGATTCGGAAGACGAGGCTGTTCTTGAAGAATACCGGCGAAAACGCATCGCTGAGCTGAAACGACTATCTGAGAAGCCAAAGTTTGGAGAGGTGCGGGAGGTCTCCGGACAGGATTACGTGCAAGAGGTCAACAAGGCCGGAGAGGGCATCTGGGTGGTTATACACTTGTATAAGCAGGGGTAAGTGAACAGAACTGGTGTGGAAATGGAACAACTGTGTATGGCCTCTGCTAGAAATTCTTTCGGTAGATAATAAGAGCTGGTTTTTATATGATTGGAAATTACTGGCTTATTATAATTTCGAATTCTGTAAAGAAGCTGTTTAGTCTGAATTTGATTTTTAAACTTCAGGTATTCCTCACAGTCTGTGTGGTTTCTTAGATTGCTTTTACTCCGTTATCTATCTGAAAACACAAATGAAATATTCCACATTTTTTAATGTATCCAACTAATCCAAAAAGGTCCCACCACACTGATTCAAATGTGTGATTCATTCACCAACATTCACACCTCAATTTGTAAGTTGTTTCTATTTTTTTAAATCACCTTCAACCTTCCAGCATCCAGCAATGTGCCCTCATCAACCAGCACATGCAGCAACTAGCCGCCAAGTTCCCGTACACCAAGTTTCTGAAAGCCATCGCCCAGACCTGCATCCCCAACTTCCCAGAGAGGAACCTGCCAAGTATCTTCGTATACTTCGAGGGTGATATGAAGAAGCAGTTTGTTGGGCCACACGAGTTGAGAGGGACAGCTCTAACAGTTGATGGTAAGTTGTGCTTTGTCATTTGTGCTAAATGGGAAATGTAATAAAATGTTATGGTTAGTTCCCACATTTCCTGACCAGAAGGAATATTATTATTATTGGATTAGCAGGCAGGCAGCTAATGCTGGTTAGCCTGTTTCTTCACATTTCGTAAGTGGCTGTCTAATCTGTTTTTAAACTGGTTTATAGTTTCAGCCCCTATATGTAGGTGAAATCTTTTTATCATGCCTACTTGTTTTCTGGGGTTCAAACAAGACTCATTGTCGGGCGCAATGAAGGTCACTAACCACAACTTAATGAACTACAAATAGTAGTATTTAAATAATTTTTTTTAAGAATAAGAAACACTCAAAAACATATACAAAACGAAAGTGTAACAAACACTTAAGTAAAGTGTTTTATATTTTTGTTCAACAATAAAAACTTTGATTTCAAATGTTGATAGGTAATTGGATGCTCTCCTCAGATTTATTCACAATCTGTTTCCAAAATTAAATCCAAACTTTTCTTTTTCAGAGTTTGAATACATATTGGGCAAGGTTGACGCCGTGGAGACCAAAATAAAGGAGGACCCCAAACCAAAGATTAAGGACAAACTGTTCACAGACCTTGGGTCCAATGACTGGTGATGATACGATAGACGTAAGCATTAGGTATAATTTGTGATCACAAGAAAATGGACTTTGTATTAAGTGACTTTAAAAGCTTGGGAGCTAGCCTGTTCTGTGCTTTATGATGCAAATTATTTATTTTCAATGAGATAGTATTGTTTATTTTGTTCTAATGTTATGTGTAATTTAGTTATAATATAACTAACATTGAAGTGTAATGAATTCACAAAATGGAGAGTTTTTTATACAAAGATTATGTATAATATACTGATTTTTACATATTATTATTTACGAAGTTCCTTGAAAAATACGGTGTATGAGTGTGTACTGTTTACCGTATAGCGATCATCCGTTTTGGCGGGCACCCTGGAATCAATAGAGTATTTGACAAGTATCAAATATTAAATACATTTCATAAAAATAAGAAAATAGACAATAAAAATAGGTCAAATGTGAAAACAGAATTAAAATCCGTTGAAAAATAAAATAGCTACAGGCAATCAAAAATCAGTCGGTAGAAAAAGACGGCAATAGATAATTGTGACGTCACTGTTATGTAGCAGGTCCTTGGCTACATAATAAGGACTGTTTTGCTAGAAAGGGACAGAGCATCCCCCCACTACTTACTTCAACCATTAATATAGCTGATGTTCGTTGAGATATCGATAAACGGATTTCAGATCCATCTTCAAGATGTCCATGTAAGTTGATAGATGTAATATATATATTTTTTGTCAAATACCCTTTTCTTTACTGATTTTTTTTTGGTAAGAAATGTATGGATTGACGTATCCTGTGGTTTATATCGATAATTCTATAGGTTATAGTATTTAAAGATAAAACCATTGTTGTTTATAATAAACATTAATATTACAATCTTACAGATATTTACAAAGATCATCATGTATTATCAAACCTCAGATCTTCCACACTTTAACAAGTTTCTTTACGATCTTGACCGTACATAATTTCCATTACAACCGAATACTCGAAATCTCAAATATCTTGAATCCATGTTCGAGCCAGGTTTTCTCAACTAACACACTACTTCAGCAGCCCCTGTGCAGATCAAGGCTATACAAGTGTCCACGGGATGGCGCGCCGTGATGCCCAGTTCGAACACGTGCATCAATATCTTGGCCGCATGCTCCTGCATGCCCACTAATATCTCGGGCAACTTGTCCAGGACTGACTGTGTTATTTCTGGCTGGTTCGAGTCAAGGCATTCGAGGACTGCTTGGAGACCTGTGGAAGATAATTGAAGTGAGCGTCGGTGGCACAGTGGCTAGGACACGGGACTCCCATGCGGGAGGTCCGGATTCGAAACCATGCAGTGCCATGTACCAATGAGTTTTTCGTATTTTTCAAAGACTCTCACACGCAAACACACCCTCTCTCTCCCACACAAATACATATACACACACTCACCCCTCGTATAACATACTTGTGGAACATAATGTCATAAAAATAAATAATAATGTAATAAATTTTAATTCATTCATTCATGCACGATACCTATTTCTCCTCTCTTACAACTTTCGCACTTTGGACTGCACAATTCATATGTACAATAAAATACCGCATTAATATTTAAATATGTAAAGCTACTTTAGGAAAACCTATAATTGGCTTATGTCTAGATTCTTAAGTATGGATAATTTGATTTAATAATAGCCGTTGGTTCTCTAAATAAATAAATAAAATAAATAACGCCAGAAGGGAGATAGAGTTCCCCTAAAAGATCAAACTTACCGGGTTTAGTATCAGTAACAGCGGGCAGCAGTTTGGCGAGCAGTGAGAGCGCGGTGGTGCGCAGGCGCGCGTGCGGCGAGGCGGCGAGCGGCGCCGCGGCGCGGAGCAGCGCCTGTGCGTTGGCCGGCCCGCCCCATGCGCCGCCGCGACGGTTGCCCCACGCCTCGATCTCCTGCCACACAAATAGCTCCAAAATAAGGATTTAGGGTATGTTCTGAAATCACGTTCGCTGTTTGGCAATTATTATCGGGTAGTAAGCTTTTTGGACCCAGGTTTAAGCGTAGTTTTACGAAAAAGTTTTGGAACGGCCACAAACTCGTCTCCTGTCCTCTGACAGGAGTAAAAATTAACTCTTTCGGGTCAAAACTTAAAGTTGGAATATTACTCGATTGTACTGGTTTTATAACCCAACGTGAACTGACACGTTCACGTCGTCCACGTTGTCGTCCACGTTGGGTTTTGGAACGGGTTAGGATAATGAAACATCCTTTGTCGAGTAATATTACCGTTTTTGGAACGCTTTCTTAATAAACCCCCAGACTTACGAGTATGTTCCAAAACAGGTAATAATTACACGACTAAGTGAAAGACTTACGTACATTTACCGACTGCTCTTACGGTGAAGGAAAACATCGTGAGGAAACCTGCATGTCTGAAAAAATTGAAAGTTTCCGAAGGCGTGTGAAATCCACCGCACAGCACTGGGCCCCGCTCGGTGGATCATGGCCCGTACCCTCTTGTGCAAGGGGAGGCCTGTGCCCCAACAGTGGGGACATTAATAGGCTGGTGACGATGATAGCGAAAGTGGTTTTGGATCAGACCCTAAAGCTTTAGTTTACATTGTTATCGAAGTAAGTCGTTGCGCTTTCACTCCCATAGCGTGCGCTAAGCCTAAGAAATGGAATTACGAAAGGGGATCAAACGGCACCAACTTGTAACACCAAGTCGAGCGACTCGGGCGGCTCTGAGCGGCGCTGCAACGCGAGCAGCGCGTGCGGTGGCGGCGACGCGGACGCCGGCGCCGCCACGTCCGCCGCGTTCAGAGAGCTCAGCGCGGGAATAAACCTGCAACCACAACTTGTTTAAATACAAATGTCTTAAAGTATTGTACCTCTCTTTATGTTGTATGTTTTGTTTTTGTCCCGGGTGTGCAATAAAGTATATTTGTATTGTATTTTGTATTGTAAATGTCCAGTTATTAGCACTTTTTTTTAAATTTTTTTTTTATATAAATTAGCTACGACAAACAGGCAGACGGGCCACCTGATGGTAAGTAGTCACCGTCGCCTAGAGACACGTGCAGTACCAGGGGTATTGCTTGTGTGTTGTCGGCCGTGGAGGGAGAGGACTTTTTTAACGTTCTTTTTGAAGCATCCCATGTCATAGCGCTGTGGAAAAACGTCGGGTGGAAGAGAGTTCCACATTTTGCAGGTGCGTGGCAGAAACGTTCGTGTAAAACGTGTCGTGGTAGACACCCAAGGCTTTAGAAAGTGCGGGTGAAAATTGAGCCGCCGACGAGTGGTGCGATTCAAGAAAGTAGACGACGGCACCAAGTCGAATAACTTGTCAGCAACATGCTGTTCCATGTCCCCCACAACACAGGGTATCCTAGTGTGGGAGCCAGGGAAATCTGAGAAAATGTAAAAGATACTGTCTGCATTAATAATTTTTTATTTTATTTTATTGTTGGCCCTGACGTTTCTGTCAAAATATTGTGATAGTATAATAAAATTGAAAATTATATGTAAATTACATATTTTTTTAAAATACTATGTTGTCGGCGATATGTTGTTCCCAGCAACATGTTATCCAATTGTCAGCAACAGGTTGTGGCTGTTGTCAATAACTTGCCGTATCATGTTGTCAGCAACATGCTGTCCATATTGTCAGTGACATGCTGCACAGTTGTCCAGATGTCAGCAACAAAAGTACTCACTGCATAGTGTCCCGGTGCGCGTGCAAGAGCGCGGCCGGCACGCGAGGTAGCGCCGCAGTATGGCAACCATGCGGTGCAGCAGCAGTGCGCTGTCTCTGATGTCAGCAACATGCAGTGTCTATTACCAGCAACATGCTGTCCAGTTGTCAGCAACACACGACGTCTGTTGACTGTAGATTACTCACTGCATAGTGTCCCGATGAGCGTGCAAAAGCGCAGCTGCGCGGTGTGGCCGGCACGCGAGGTAACGTCGCAGTATAGCCGCTATGCGATGCAGCAATGCGCTGTCTCTGTTGCTAGCACCGCTCTGGTGCTTGGCGATGTTCAGGAAGCATTCCAGGATCGTGTGGATCTCGTCACTGTGGAAAGGAATAGTTATTAAAACAGGAGTCATGGAGTGAGAGTGCTCTTAGATTTCAATATATAGAGCAGTCGACCCCAACGGCGAGCATGCGTGAAACGACGAATGACTGTAGACTCTACATTCGTAGGCATGCCTCATCTCTTAGGATTAGCACAAATGCCCTAACACAGATTAGCGCGTTTTTATTGAGCGGACTTTCTGTGTGTATTCTGTGACGGAGTTGACCCAATATTGACATTTCAGTGCACGGCTAATGGGAAGTGAAAACGCTCAAATCGCATGCGCGAACTGTCAACCGTGGTTTCCTTATAAAACTTCACTAGCGAGCAAAGGGTGAATTTCAAAATCTTTGGTTTTAAATTTTTTAATTATAATTTTAGTGTTAGTTTGGAAGCCGTGCATTATACATCTTTTTACATGTATTCCGACTTTCACTCAGTTTTACATTTATTTTCATTTACATCTTACTTTGTTGCTTTAACTTATCTGACACATTCAAATGAATGTCAAAGAATCATATCAAAAATAAACGAAGAACTCATCATGTGTCTATTTGAATATAATTTTAATCTAAGTTATTTAATGGGACTTAATTCCCGACTTCTAAAAATGTACGACTTGTATGACATGTATGTTGTACATGATTTGTAGAACATGTTTTTTTGGAAAAAATGCACTGGACCTCAAAATGTATTTCCATACATTTTGAGGTCGCCATTGCAACAGGGTTCCACGGAGTAAAGCCCACCGTACCTGTAGTGTGTCGCGAACAGGCGGTCGTCGGGCAGCATTTCGAGAGCAGCTAAAATATGGTGGTGGTGCCGCGCGTGCGGGGTCACGGCCCCGCGCAGCAGGGCTCCGGCCAGCGGGAGGGCGCGCTGTCCGGCGCCTTCCACGCGCGACCACACAGACCGCACGCCCGCCTCCATGCGCCAGAGCCTTCCAAAATAAAATGATGTTTGTTCATTCGGTAGTTTCCAAGTTACGAATATTAAATGCATTTCTTAATAATTAAGAAATAAACATAACTTGATGGTCAAATGTCAAACTCGTTGAAAAATAAAATAGCTACATGCAATCAAAAATCTGACGATAGAAAGAAACGGCAATATTACATCATGACGTCACGGTATCGTAGCTACATACGAGCAGGTCCTGGCTACATATAAAGAACTGTTTTGAAAGGGACAGAGCATCTCTCCAGTACTAACTTAAATCATTAATATCTCTGATGTTAGTTGAGATATCGAAAAACTAATTTTAGATCCTTTTTCAGGATGTAAGTTGATTGATGGAATAATTTTTTTTTAATCATATACCGAATTATACATTATTTCAATCTACAAATATACTATCCAAAAAAACTACACATGTACGGGTGAATTGTCTCAGCACGAATGCTGTTTTCAGTCCGGCCGCTATCCCCAGTGTCACTAGTATCCTCACTTGTACGCGTGCTCCTTCCCGTGCCCGAGCTGTGCGTGTGCGGCGAGCGCGGTGAGCAGCGCGTGCGACACGCCGTCCGCGGCGCTGGTGCTGGCGCTGCACACGCGCTGCAGCTCCGCGCGCTCCTCCCCCCGCATCGGGCAGCGCGGCACGGGGCGCGCCTCGCACTCGCGCAGCACCTGCAGCACCTTCGGCACCTGCGAGGGGACCACGCGGGTCACTAGCAGCCCCCAGCCTGTTGCTACGGCAACAGGCTGAGGCAGTACCGGCGGTCAAGGCGGTTGCCGTTTATTAAGTAATATGGGATACAATATGAGCTTATTGAAAATATGAGCTATTAATAAAGCTTATTTGTAACTATGCTAGGTTTTATAATTTCATTGATTTTAAATTTAATTAATTTTTTATATACCTAATTTCAATTTATTTTTATCTGTATTATTGTTTCATTTTTTTTGTATGACATTAATTTAATTTTAACATAATAACTTTTCATAAATGAATACAATTACAATTTTGGCTCCGTGCTGTATGAAATTGTAATGCATTTTGAATAAATGAAATGAGATTCGCATAACGAATGTCACTAATTGCCTGTTAGGTAAATCTTCGGCGACTTACCTTCATGTAGAGTAGTAGAAGCAGCAGTGGATGTTTAGCGGCGGCGAGCGCGGCGGCGAGAAGCGCGTGCGGCTCCGAACAGCACCGCAGCACGAGCGGCAGGCGCGCCTCCATGCGGCGCCGCGCCGCCTCCGCGTCGGCGGCCCGCTCCGCCGCCTCGCCCTCCGCTATCACGTAGCCGATCAGCACGTCCAGCTATACACAATAAATGTAATAATATCAGTAGGGACACAGTGCACACTGTGTTCCAAAGAATGTCTTCCTCTGTCAGCAGTTTTGTTAAGGCACGAGGCTGCTCCCGCGTCTTCTTTTAATCGTTTCTAAGTGAACATTTATTTCAAAATAGCGTGGCCGTAAAAGGCGGTAGCTAGCATCTAGCCATATCGTCACAGCATAATGCTGAGTCATGGACCCTTTAGCCACATATGCACGTGAACTTACTTTAAGTCATAGTTACTTTTAAGTAGTTATATGTAATTATCGTGGTATGCGTGTGTAAATAAATTATAATTCATTCATTCAATAGTATATTTCCAGGTAACTTGAGTGTTTTAATGAAGACCCCGAAGAAGAGTAATCACGACCATCTCTTAACTACCCATTTTTTTGGTAACGGGGGGGAAATCTTCGAAAGATACCCAGCCTCCTGGGGGAGAGACAGGGTTATGTGAGATTTCCACTCACTAAAACCCCCTCGATGGCCGGCCTCGTGCATATCGGAGGGCTCCGGGATCTCCAGTGGAACGCACCGGTGCCCTCCTAGCATTTGCCTTGGGCTCCTTCTGGGAGGTGTACATTCCACCTCCCGGTTCCTCCCGTCATAGCAACGTGCGGCCATAGCACGTTGCTGCCTTCCCCAACCTCACAACTACCCAAGCTAACCCCACGACTACCCAGCTAACCTCACAACTAACTAGCTAACCGCTCACCTGTTTGTGCGTCAACCTCAGCGTATCCTCGGGCGTGTAATGTTTGGGCGTGGCCTTATCTCGCCCCTGCCACACTCGCGGACTCCCGATCAACGTCTCGGCGAAATCCAGCACCGCGCTAGGTGCCCAGTCGCTGTGGATAACAGAATAAAATTAATATAATCAGCGGAAGTTAGACCCGCCACACACTCTCGGATTCGGCCTCTCCAACGATTACCGAATCCGAAGGATTTACAATAGCAGTTTTGATTTTGATAGTGATAATAAGACTGTATTTAAATCGTGGACGGGCACGACTGCAGCATATGCTGTGATTAACGTTACCTTCAACGTTAGAGCAGTCGGTAAATGTACGTAAGTCTTTCGAAAAAATCGAAAAACTTATTGGTACACGAGATTGCATGGTTTCGAACCCTGACCTCCTAGCCACGACGCCACCGATAATACAATGTTGTTATAGTAATAATGTTGTTATAATCGAACTAGACATGTAACACACGTTATAGCTGTTAGGGTTGTTATGAAATACACACACATACACACCTACCTATACGTAATCATTATCATACATACATTACTTACCAAGATATCACTTATATATATTCTGGTTTGGCATACAAATATTTAAAGAACATTTACTATGAACATTTTTTTAACGCTGTAAGATTTCCTGCAAAACAGATAAAAAAAAAACAATAAACCGGCGCACAATTACAATATTTACAATCTCAAAGGACGAACAAATCAGAAACAACAAAGTAGGTAAGTCTTACCCGCCGGGCTCGAGCAGCGTGGTGAGGCACGTGTGCAGGGTCCTCCAGGAGGCGCGGTGAGCCAGCAGAGTGACCAGCAGGGGGCGCCACGCCGCGCCGCCCGGGCGGAACATCAGCCGCATCTACGGCATAGCGTAGGTAATGTCATGTAATCTACGTCAAGGTATCTCATCTAAAATCTAAGTAAAGATGAGACGTTATGTTGGACGTTCATGCTGTGTTCAACCTATTTTATTGTTTTAAAACGGTTTACAGTGGTTAATTTTTTCGTAAAACTAGTGTATATTACCTAAAAATCGTCCGTGTTAAGTGAACGTTATATAAGACAGTGAAATGGGAGTGAAAAACTACAGACGGTGTGGATCCGGCAACCCAACCTCCAATTGCACTTGGAATGCAAGATACTAGGTATGTATGCACACGACTCTCCCTGAATCTCGACGTTGGTTAACTGTTTTGTTTCAAAACGTTAGAGTGATTTTGAAAATTCCAACACGGTCATTGGCGAAATTGCAGAGTGTAAATCACTAGCAGAGGTCATTCATTAAAGGAACAAAATATCTTATAGGATACATTTAAAAAAAAACGATAATCGATGCTAAATCGTTTTTCTAGTAATAATCGTACCCATATGTAATCTTCTTAGCAACTAGAAAAAGGATTTACCACATTCAGTTTAGTTCCGAGTACATGTACGTAACTCGAAATATCTGGATAATGCAACTAAAAAGATCGAATCACTTAGCATACAAAAAAATGGGCATCCTGAGTAAGGTTAGGCGGTACTTCACGCCGGGACAGCTCTTAAACCTTTACCAAGCTCAAGTCCGGTCGTGTATGGAGTACTGCTGCTACCTGTGGGACGGCTCTGCTAAATACCAACTGGCTGCCCTTGACTCAGTGGAGAAACGCGCTAAGCGCCTTATAGGTGACGAATCGCTGGTGGAAGCTAGACTGCAAAGTCTGGAACATCGGCGCAAGGTTGCCTGTCTATCGGTATTTTATAGGATACATTTCGGAGAGTGCGCATCGGAATTGCACGACCTAATTCCGGCATCTCCATTCCGCCTTCGGACTACCAGACGCGTGGAGGGGTTCCATCCTTATGTTGTTGATATCCCATCTGCTCGTACGAAGCGATTTGCTTCTTCGTTCATTATGCGAACGGCTAAGGAATGGAACAGCCTGCCGGCGTATGTATTTCCCGAAACCTACAACCTTGGGATATTCAAGGCCAGAGTGAATAGTCATTTACTGGACCCGCGTGCTCCATCGTCGACCTCATCGTCGCTTACCATCAGGCGAGATCGAGGTCAAATGCGGGTTTAGTAGTCAATAAAAAAATACCGTTGAAAATCCTATACTAAATTAAGTCGACTCAATGGGTTTCCCCCGCACCTGTCTCTGCGGCTGCGCCCCGAGCGTCTCCTTCTGCAGCTCCGAGAGCCAGTCGAGCAGCAGCCCGCAGCCCAGACCTTTCCGAGCGAACACGTGCTGCGACACTTCTTCTTCCATCTCGGACTTCACCTGCACAATGTTTACAGCATCCTTTGATCTAATTTAAATATTTAAGAGTCCTCGACTGACTATTGAGATCCACTTGCTTTCAAGGTTCCAAATGTCGGTAAAGAAACATGGCCCTAAACATTTGAACTCGAATGACATTGATGATAGTTCAAAATCATGAAGAAATTTTAGAATTAAAACTATAGTGAGACACTCAGGGGATGCCTGAAAATCAGCGCCGCAGTGCTAAAAGCGCTCCGGCAACAGGCTGAGGCAGTCCCCTTGCCCGGTGCTGCACACCACCTTCATCAAACTTAATTACTTTTGCTTATTTATTTTTGTAATATATTTGTTTAATATTATTTTTGTCTTCTGTACCTAATTGTTTCTGTGTGTATCGGAAATAAATAATCTTTCTTCTTCAGACATTTTAATTATGTAATTAACTACGGAGCTTCAGTGCGAGACGAACCGCCGCCGCGTCGACATCGGACTCTCCGTGATCAAAGCCTTCGGAACAGGCCGAAACTAGTCGGAAGACTTCCGACTTTCATCCAACAGTGAGTAATCCGTAGTTAATTACATATCATGAAGAAATTACTATAAAATATTTAAATTGATTTTAAAATGTATTTAGAGGCGAAAACCATCCTGTACAAAAAAATATAACAAATATTTACACGTTTACATACACTTTAGGCAGAGAGAATGAAGTGCCATGAATGCCTGTCTTAGCACGCCTCTTTCGCTTCGTCTAGTAATTATTCGTTCCACGCAGGATCGCCTTGGTTTCCATTTTAATTTTCAAAATCAAAAGGTTAGTCGTACTAGACTAATCTTTAAAATTTTATCTTGAGCTTCGGTGGCACAGTGGCTAGGACACCGGACTACCATGCGGGAGGTCCGGGTTCGAAACCGTGCAGTGTCATGTACTGCACACTGAGATGACCAGTGTGTAAATGGGGTAGGCACAAAAGATGCTCAAGGGTCGAAGTGTCACTGGGTTATTCCCGGCTCATAAGATAGGGGATCATAAGATAATCTTTAAAAATCAGATTGATAGAGTGCTCTTAGATTTTAATATACAGAGCAGACGACCCCGACGCGGACGGCGAGCATGCGTGAAACGACTAATGACTTTAGAGGAAGCAAGAGAGGCGTGCCAAGACAGGGATTCGTGGCGCTCCGTTCACTCGCCTACCCCGCCAAGGTATGTATGTATAGTTTATTCACGCAAGT
Organism: Hofmannophila pseudospretella; assembly: GCA_947369225.1. NCBI lineage: Eukaryota > Metazoa > Arthropoda > Insecta > Lepidoptera > Oecophoridae > Hofmannophila > Hofmannophila pseudospretella. The sequence goes on along the minus strand of OX376330.1, from coordinate 12,626,670 downwards.
GTATTCACTCAAGCATTAGCTGAGCCAGGTGCCTATTGCCAATTGTGTAATTAAAGTATTATCGAGTGAACTAAATATGTATTTTAAAAAGTGTTTTTTAATTTTTTCTTTCTATCTTTGTATGTATGTAATTTTCAAAAACGCCATTACCTTGACCTCGTACCGTCCATCCTGGTTGTTCTCCAGCAAATGCAGGATGACGTCCACTATGAGTTGCGTGTCGTGACATTCTATGATGCGGTTGCCGAGTGCTTCTAAAGTGCTCGGCGTCGCTGCCTCCAGAGCTGTGGGCGAGAACATTAGTCAAAAACATTATACGACCCAGATTTTACTGAAAGGGTGATCTACAATTGTGGCAAGAGTAATGTCCGGCCGTAGTAGTAGTACGGCCTCGAGCTTTGGGGCACAGCCGCCGAGTGGACGCGCTGGTTCACTTTGCAGAAGCGAGCTGCCCGTGTCATCACACGAGCTCCACTAGACGCTCCGACTAAATCTCTTTTCATAGAACATAAAATCCTCTCCCTCATTTCACAATTTATATTTGATATAGGCATGCGGGAGGTCCGAATTCGAAACCATGCAATGCCATGTACCAATGAGTTTACGATTTTTTCGAAAAACTTACGTACATTTACCGACTGCTCTGACGGTGAAGGAAAACATCGTGAGGAAACCTGCACACTGAGATAACCAGTGTGTGAAATGGGGAAGGCAATGGGAATCCACCCCATTAAATCTTCCACGAGTGTCGTTCTATGTGATTAATTCCTTAGAATGATCACGACCCTCAGCAATGAGGAATGCGACTTAGAAGAAGATGAATTCCAATTTAATTCAATTTGACAATGTATTATCTATTTTTACCAATTTTCATTTGCTTGTTAACTTGTAATTTGATGTCGAACACAATGTATATTGTTAAGGATGAACAAACTATGAATGGAAAGATTATGACCGGACTGGACACATTCTAATGTAAAAGGCATGTACCCGCAATAAGCTGGTCCCTGGTGGCCGCGGAAGGCGCGCGCGGCTCGGGCTCCGGCTCACGCTTGGCCGCGCGCGGCCCGCCCTGTGCTAACGCGCGGAGCGCCGACACCACCGGCCCTGTCAGGCACTTGTACTGCTTCAGGAGAGACTCCGCTATCTGTAATCACAGGGCATAATGAAAGAGAGGAAAGAACGAGATGTAAAAGATATCCTGTAATCTTTTTTTTCGCAAAGCGGCAGACCTGAATGAACGCATCATCAGTAAGATTGATTAAAAGAGCGTCGGTGGCACAGTGGCGGACACCGGACTCCCATGCGGGAGGTCCGGGTTCGAAACCATGCAGTGCCATGTACCAATGAGTTTTTAGTATTTTTCGAAGACTTACGTACATGTCAAAGCTCCTTTACATCTGCTACATTCTTAATTTTTTAGCCAAATTTGTATATGTACATCGGCTGGTCTGTTCGCTCCTGTCCAGTTATGTTTATGGTTAACATGAATTGTGTTGTGAATTTTAAAGTTATTGTAAAAGCATGACGTAACCAAGAGTTCCTGGTGTCCCGGTGGTTTTTAATAAATGAGTATGAGTATTTAAACATCGTGAGGAAACCTGCACACTGAGATGACCAGTGTGTAAATGGAATAGGCACAAAAGATAAGAAATAAGAAAGCTTTATTGCCCACCATAAGGTACAAATCACTTAACTATAATAATAACTATAACTAATTATTCATTAACCTATGCACTACTACCATATATATATGAATCGGTGGCGGCAATTGGCGAATTGCTCAGTTGTTGCCGGCATGGACTCCGGAGTACGAAGACCCATGCCAGCACTGGTTTTCAGCACTCACCATCTCTGATGCTTTAATTACATAGGGTACTGAGCATAAAATAAAGATCTTAAGATTATAAAGTATATTAAATTAATATCCAGTATGTGTGAGATGTATGAAAGGGTGTGTGCATGTGGGAAAGATGCGTGTGAGTGTGAGTGTTATGTTGTGTGAGGTGGATGTGTATGTGGGATGCTCATGGGTCGAAGTGCCTACCAAGATTATGCCCTCTACACGATCGCACGTACTTGTAATCGGCCATCATGGCCCATCACCATCACCTGTCTGAGTTGCGCCGAGGCGGCGGGCAGCAACACCCTCAACAGCGGCGCGGCGTGCGCGGGCCGGCGGGCCAAACCTGCAGCTGCGGCGCCGCCCGAGGCCGCGGCACCGCCGGCCGCCGCGGCGTGCAGGAATGCTGTCACGCTCCGAAGGTACGGCAGGTCAGTGTTGCCGCCGATGCGTTTTATTTCGTCTGTTAGTAGCTGTGTGGAAAAAGGACAAAATTATGACAACAAATCTAAATCTATTATTATTTTCCATGTCGTAAAAATTTTTTGCATGCCAAAATAATGGCGAAACATGTGTGATCTATTATAACAATACTACCATCTTATATGTACCGTGTTTCGTGCGAATAAAATAAATTTCATTTAAAAGAGGTACGACGGGGTCCCGTCTTTTATGATACCGTAGTATGTAAGTCGGAGGTAGAATTGTGATTTTCAGTTTCATTTCAGATCAAATCAAATCAATCAATTGAAACGCTTGCTCGTCGAGCAGACGTTCTACGATATAAATGATTTATTAGAAACTTGACATAAAATTGTGATCTCATTTTTTATTTTCAAATTTTCTTCTGTCTACAAATCAGTGAAGATTACGAAATAAATTGATTATGGAATTATATCCTGTCTTCTAGGGAAGGACACTCACAGAATACAGCTGTGTGAAGGCAGTGTCCAGGTCTCCGCGGTAGCTGTCAGCGCCGGCGAAGGCGGTGGCCAGCAGAGCGGGCACCACCTCGGGCACCAGAGCCGACTGCGAGGGGGCGGCCGACCACGCAGCCTCGGGCTCCGGGGGCAGCGGGTCGTCCTCGAACAGGGCGTCGTCTGAAAGAGGGGTGACAGATTAGTGTTAGGTGGTGTGTCAGATTGGTGTTCTAGGCTGAAGGTGGTGTAATAGAGTGGAGCGAAGCTCGAAGCGTTCCCTCCAGTTCCATGCAGAGTCGGATAACCCTAATAAACTTCGAACTCCACCCCGTCCAGTAGTGGTAGATCCTGATGTGAAGGATCACCTGGGGTGGTACCACCCTCTTATCTATTTCTGCCGTGAAGCAGCAATGCTTGCATTTCTGTGTTTCGGTTTGAAGGGTAAGAGAGCCAGTGTAATTATCGACACATGAGGCAATCCATCTTAGTCCTCAAGGGTAGCAGCGCATCGAAACCCCTCTAATATTAATACAGTGAGGTGAGATGTCCATGGGCGACGGTGACCACTTACCATCAGGTGGCCCGCTTGCTCGACTGCTCTTCTTATTTAATTTAAAAAAAAGAAGGTCGAAGGCCGAGCTCGCGTAGAACGAACCCTCATCCATTCTCCCATCTCGTAAATATTTTTTGCTAGGCCGCAGGTCGAGCCCGCGTAGTTTGAAGCCCGTAGCGTCTCTCAGCCATCAGGAGCTGTAGGTCTGACTTTTTTGGCTCAAAAAGAGCCAAGAGTCAAAAAAACGTTCCTCGTAACAGCCGCCACGTAGCTCCGCCCACTACTCACACTGACCGGGTGGCGGCGCGGGCGGCGTGAGGCGCAGCGCGGCGGCGAAGGCGTCCCCGCCGACCGCGCCGCGCGCGCGCTGCACCCGCAGCAGCTGCGCCATGTACGCGCGCTCCACGCCCAGCCGCACCACGGCGCCGGCCGGGCACGCGTCCAGGGCGCTCAGCAGCGCGCTGTCAACACAACAACCATTGATCAGTATAGTACGGAGATAATCAGCCAGCTAGTGGCAGGCCGGCGTCGACTGAAAATGAAAAAGTGTATTTACTTATACAGGGCACACAAAAAAAGGACCTCCGACTTACAAACTAGGTCGAAAACCTGTATCTTGGAAGTCGGGATTCCGTCGCACTTTCTGTGCAAGCAAATTATATTCTTAACCTAAAAGGAATTTGGAAGATTTAATCATAAAGGAATTTAGTAAAGATAATGGTAAGAGTGAGTATGGGTGGGGGTGTGTTAGGTTGTGTGGGAGTGTGTAATGATGTAACTGTGCATCTGTAGTGTAGGGTGAGTGGGTGTGTGAGTGTGGGAAGTACTAGGTCAGCCGCAGCCAGTCGCGCAGCATCCTCCTGAACACTGCAGTAGACGACACTCACCTCATGGAGCTGACGGGCATGCCGAATGTCTGTATGAACAGCGCCAGCTTGTGGGCCGGCAGCGCGCGCAGGCCGGCGTCCAGCAGCGCGGGCCGCGCCGACCGCACCAGGTGTAGCCGCAGCCAGTCGGGCAGCAACACCGCTTCCTCGGAAGATTCTAGAAGGAAGGCTTGCGGCGCGTCGTTGCCGATCCACACCGCTTGCAGCCACGTGTACATGTCTTGGTTGCTGTCATCTGGTGGAAGAAAGTTTCTAAATGGAAGTTTTCACATTAGACTATAACAACAACGATAATTAATTGATTAATTTATTTATTGTTTAAGATTTAGATCTCACACTATGTCGTCCATGACAAAATATCTAACGGTGCCGTTATCGTCTAATATGAAAACGTCCATTATCGGAATGCACAAGTGATTAAGTGGATTTTTGAAAAGTGATCAAGTAGTAACACTCCACTTGATTAATGATAGGAGGATGATACTAACACATGGAGGGTCCGTAGCACAACAACTTGAGATGCGCGTGCGCCACTATGACGTGCAGCGTGGCGCGCCGCCCGCTCGGCCACTGCAGAGACACCCTCTCGCCCGCAGACCACCCCTCAGCGCCCTCCACCTCGGCACCTTCAGTGCTGGGCGGTGGATCCACGTCCATCGCTGTAGCGCCACTGGATCGCACCTAGGAACATAATACATACATTGTAGACACCACCACATTACACTCATCCACCTATACATTACACTCATCCACCTATACATTACACTCATCCACTCGTACATTACACGCACCTTGCTCATGTGCGTGTAGAGTATCTGCGTGAGCGCGTGCAGCGTGCAGTGCTGCGAGAGGTGGGGCTCGACGCGCGGCGGGGCGTCGCGCATCTCCGCCGGCGGCAGCACCCAGCCCATTACTGACGTGCGCTCCATTAGCACCTGACTTAAATCCTGTGAATAACAGCTTAGATTTCATATATGAAGGCTCAATCAGAACCAGCGAGGATAATATAGTTTAGAACTTCTATATAGTTTTGGAACTCTGTCTTGCGACGTTTTTTCGCTGCGCGGACATGGGGTGCTTCAAACAGAACGTAAAGAAAGTTCTATCCTTCGAAGGCCGGCAGCGCACCAGCAATGCCTCTGCATGTGTCACTAGTCAACGGCGACCATTTACCACCAAGTGATCCGTTTGTCTTAGCCTATTTATAAAAAAAGCAGCTCATCTCAGATGGCTCGGGAATATCGCTAGAATGGGGGAGGATCGTGCAGTAAAACGAGCGTATTTGGGAAGTCCGAACGGACGACGACGCGACGTCCAGTCGGACGTGCCAGACCAGAGTGAATAGGCATTTACTGGACCCGCATGTTCCATCGTCGACCTCATCGTCGCTTACCATCAGGCGAGAACGAGATCAAATGGGGGTTTAGAAGTCTATAAATTTAAAAAAAAAAAGATACAGCTGGCGCTATGAAATGGAGAAGGATCTGCGAAAGCTCCAGGCGCCTGATTGGTTCAAGACTGTGCAGGAAAGAGAGCGATGGTATCTTTGGTATCGGAGGACAAGATCCACTTCGGGTCGCTGCGCCAGCAGGGTAAATATTTATTCTTTAATGCATAGTACATAGACGAGCTTAATGCCATGCGGCATTTTCTCCCAGCTAACCTTCGGGTCATTCAGAGAAATTAAGGTAGGTGCTTAAAAAATTATCATTATAATGGACTACAAAAAGTATCTAAGTAAATAAAGTTATAATATACATAATAAATATATAGTTATACTATTAATAAATTACATATAATATAAATAATAATACACATATACAAACAAACACATTCATACAACAACACGCACACACTGTTGCTCTCTTCGTCCGTGCAGTCACTGAGGGGCCCGCTGAAAATCAGCGCTGTGGCTTGCCTCAGCATTATGCTGAGCTGGTGTACCCTTTATGGTACTGTACCGCACCAGATGTTTTGTGCTGCATGTATTAATCTTTGTATACTTCTGTATTTTGGGGTTTACAGCGCTAAATAAACGTTTTCAATTTCAATTTACATATAAACTAAATATTAAATTGATAGAAACATACATTATTATATGACAAGTAATTGATTCATGATGATTGCATATCAATACGACACTCGCACATGTTCTCGCGTTAGTTTTATGAACATTTATAAAAAAAAAACCCCGTATGCTCTCGCTTACCAGCACGATGTCGGTGTGGTCGGCGTCGGGCGCGGAGGTGACGTACTTGGCCAGGAACTGTATGTACGCGGCCACGTGGCGCGGCACACACTCCACGAGGCACGCCGCGCGGATGCGGGACACCACCTCTTCGCGGACCGCCTCCCAGTGCGGGAGCGCCCACAGCAGGTCTAGCCATTCACTGAGGAAAGTAAACGTTCCTTCAGTACACACGTCTTCTATGAATGAGCGACACAGCTAAACTTCACTTCACACTTCACACGTGTCTATTCTATTTTATTTATTTATTACAATTTTACACCTTACAAATATACATGAAAAACAATCCTACAGCATAATTACCTTAAACAGTTTGTAACATAAGGAACCCTTACGAATGAATTATTTTCGCGCGGTGTGCAGGAAAGCAGAAGGAGAAACAGAAGAGATCCGCGGTGCAAGAAATAAAGTTGAACCGGAACCGGAAGCAAGTAGGAGATGAAAACAGCATGACAGGACACCACAGACTCTTCCAATAGGCACCACTATGCTGCGGCCTCGTGAAAGCTCACTCAGCGCACGGCACGCGCGCGTTGAGGTACGAGGAAAAGTGGGGGGTGGTCACCATCGTGCACGCCGACATCACCAAGCAAATGATTTGCCAAAAGGTTCTTTCTTGCACAAAAGCTACGAGGAACAGCAGCGTCTGTGTTTCCCGAAACCTACAACCTTGGAATCTTTGGCCAGAGTGAAGACATTTACTAAACCAGCATGCCTCATCGTCAATTACCTTCAGGCGAGATTGAGGACAAATGTTGGTTCAATTACTATAGTGAAACCGCGCAACAGGCGGATCGCCCGCGACGAAATAGGGGCGCGGGGCGAGATGACAGAGCGCGAGCATGCGGCGTGCCCGTCCCGCCCCACGCCTCTCTAACGTCGCGAGCGATCCACCTGTTACGCGGTTACACTATAGTAATTTGTTAAAATATTCACAGTATCCACTAAACTACTTTTCTTTGGAGAACAAAGAAACTCCCCCCACTCCCCATCCCACTTTCCCTTTCCCATATTTTTTATTAACTTTCAGCTGTTACTATTTTTTCATTGTAAAAATAAGGAGACCTATTTTTTTTAAAAGAACAACATTCCAGGAATTTTATAGCTGTAAGAATGCAGTGCGTGCTAAGAATGCAGTGTGGGACGCGGTCCCTGCCCGGTGGACCGACGACCTGAAGAAGGTTGCTGGCGATGGTTGGATGAGGAAGACGGAGGACCGAGTAATGTGGCGCGCCCTGGGAGAGGCCTATGTCCAGCAGTGGACAGACACGGGCTGATAGATAGATAGATAGATAGAAAGCTGTAAGGTTTCTCAGAAATAAAAATTAAAAAAATATCTTCAAAACTGAACTAACTCTGGGCTGACATCGGCGTTGTAATCCATTTCAGTCGTCTCGTCGGTCGATTGCGTAAGCACCAGTTTGAGGCCCTGTAACAAAGTTATTCTATTGAATAATTTGTTATGCATCAGTGCTGCATATTAGTGCTAGATTAGATATGTCAGCGCAAACAACAAGTGACGTCATAATGCACGTGCAATGCCCACCTGCGCTTGCGACGAAGCAATCACGCAGGAACAGCCGATACCACGTCATGCCTCCCGCCACTACCTAGCCTCTATAAAAGCGGGCGCCCGACCAAAGGTGGCATCATTCACTTGCGACTCGTCGACGAGGCAGTCGGGACTTGATATTTTATTAGAGAATATTGCAATTCCGAATAATTAACCGTAACTGGTTGGTATCAGTGGACTCTCGTATGGCCGGTTACTATTGAATGTCTAACCGGTGACTGGACTGCGACTAGTTGCTGTCAGCCGGCAGACTGGTTAAAGTTAAGGTTACTCCGGAAGCTATTGGTTGCGGTTAACAGAACACCAAGGTATAAGAGGAGGCTCAGATTGGATACATTTGGACAACGTGCAGTACAGGTCGATTATCTAAAGCTGGCACGTACAACACATTCACACATTGCGTTTGTGTAGTGTCTGTGAATAAGCACGCGGCATGACGTCACACTGCATACGCAACATGAAAAGTCTCTCTGTCTCACTCGCACGCGGACAAGCTTATGAGCGTGACTGAGATTGTTATTGTTTTGTTTTTACTACTATTAAGAAATACAGTGTGATGTTTACAAGTTATCTTTTTATGAAGGATTTGTACGATTTAACATCGCAAGCGACTGGTGTTTCGAAGAGAAGTGTTCAGCGAGTTGTTTTTGAACTACGCACCCACAACCACAATCTTCAACTTCAAACGAACCACACCCAACTAATTGCTACATACTGTATAATGAAATTGCATTGGTGTGAGTACTGTGAACGTGCCAGCTTTAGATAATCGACCTGTATTATATTCTACTTTTTTGACTATCAGTATCCTAGTGCAGCACGGCCCGTGTGCGCACGGTTCCCCCTCGCCCCTATATCGTGAGGTCACTGACCCGGCCTGCGCTGGCCCGGGTGGGCGTGTGCGCGTGCGCCAGCCGCTGCAAGTAGTAGTGCAGCACGGCCCGTGCGCCCTCCTCGTGCTCGGCCACCGTGCGTCTCAGGTGCGCGCACAGCTCGCCCGCCTTGCCCGTCTCGCTGCTGGATGCGCCCGCGCCGCCGGCCGACAGGAACTCGCAGAGGCATTGTACGGGGAGGACACTGGGAGAAAAGCAACATTTTACTGTTACAATGTGGTGCCGTAACCAGGATTACACACATCAGGGATGTACGGTTCACACGTACATTTTTATATTGCTTAGTCAACAACCACTTTAGCCGCGACTCGTGTAACTCTGAGAGTGCAGTGAGAACTGACAGAGAGAAGTCGCCACCGACAGTAATTGTTATAACTATCATTTCATTATACGTTCTACATTACTTTAAAGTGATCTTTCCCCGCTGCGCTCTCAACGACTAACTTGAGCCATCTACAACTCTTTGCAACTGAACTTATTACTCAATTTACCATAACAATCTGTGGAGCGACTTCCAACTCTAACAACATCACCTGCAGCAGCAACTCGACTATAACTACAACATCTGTTCTGATGTACAACACCGTACAAGGGTATCCTTTGACATTTTTAGGGTTCTCGCAAACAGAAGACGGTCACGCGTTCGCGTTCTCAACGGTTTTTTTCCGGTTGACCGACGCGATACAAAGAACTCGAACAAAGAACGCGGAACGCTTGAACGCCTTCTGTTTACGAAAAACCCTTAAAAGCATTTGTTAAAGAGTTGAAAGCAATAGATTAGTCTAGCAGCAGTGGCAACACCATAACTTGCCCAGTGATAGTTCAGCTGCTGCACACTGCAAATTCAACCATTCACCTGAGCTCCAGCTGGTCGTGCCGCAGCAGCTGATGCAGCCAGGGCATGGCGCGCCGCGTGCCGTGTCTCTCCACCAGGTCTAGAAGCAAGGCAGGCTGGCGACACAGCAGCTTGCCCAGTCGCAACTGTGAATTTAGCTGCTGCAATGTATCCATGATCGATTGGGGCGGCTTCCGCGCTGGTCCGAGAGGATCTAGGGTTGTTAGCTGTGAACAAAGTTGTACTCGTCAGTTCTTGGATTCAGGTCAGGTTCCTGTGAAAATCCTGCGAGATTCTGAAACGTCCGATATATCCATCAGTCATTCTAAGCATGCAAAACAGGAAATGTGTCAAACATGTTACAGATTTTGTTTCAATGCTCAATCAAGATATCGATTGAATCTGAGCACACAATCTTGATCGACAAGAAAACACCAGTTATTGGCATCACGTCTCCCTTCCGTGTTTCCGCTGCGCTTCTGCCCGACTTGGACATCTGATTACATACCTGACTGAGCAGCCTTGAGGAGTGCTCAGTGATGGGCAGTTTGGCATTGCTGGCGGTGGCCAGGTGCGTCTCCAGCTGCAGCACGGTCGCGCGCTCGGCTTCGGCGCGCTCGGCCTCCGCCGTGGAGCTCCCGTTCCATTCTGTACTGGGCTTGCTGGAACAAGAACCAATACTGTCGCTAGTCTAATAGTATATTCATGCGAGGGGCGGTCTATTGAATCCAGAGCGGAGTTCGCTACGCTCGTGATTGTAAAGAAAAATCCTGAGATTTTACTCCAGTTAATGAGGGATTCCATATCCTTTATCTGAGGAGGTAAAGCGAAAATAGATAATTAGAAACACTTTATTGTACACAAATACAGGAAAAGTAAAAACTACAGGAAAATAGTAGCACGATATGTACAAAGGCGGGTCTTATCGCTTAAAGCGATCTCTTCCAGGCAACCTCTGAAGTTAATTGGACAGTGTAGTGTCAAGATATGAAAAAGGTTACTATTACTTAATACACAGAGAATTTATTTCCTACCAGTCGTTCACGAAACGAGTCTCCTTGGATCATGTAGCTGCCTCCTTTACTTTTGGATCCCCAAACTATCCCTTCCCGTCTCGGTCTATAGCCACCAGTGGCGAAGGGTCTATATAACACGATTCCTATCGGCTTCCCTTTTGAAATCCCCGCACCTTCCTCACTTACACTAAGAGTTTAAAATCAACATCAAAAAAACAACATTCTATCATTTCTCAGAAGCAAACGCAACGCCTAAACAAAAGTACAAAGCAAAGGCAAGCCGGTCAGTTACGGCTTTAAAGGCTCATACAGATGCTTCAACACCCTTCTCTCTCGAACTCACGAAATCTGTTCACTTGCTATTTCAGTCCCACATTCGCTCTATATGGGCAAAATAAGCCGACTGCGATCGGCTTCTGGGTATAACCATCCCATTTCAGATGGTCGCGGTGTGCAAACACACACTATGGGATGTGAATGCGATTTAATTTGGTCCGGTTACCATTATTATGACAACTATTTCATAAGGTCAGAGAATTGACGCATTGTTTTAGAGAGAGTCTGACTCGGTATTCGACTGGGTTATACGTCAACAGTCATTTTGTTTAAAATACCTTCTCTGGTCCTTCTCTGCTTTAAAGCGGATACATACATACGTACGAAATTCGCAAAAACAAGAGAGGTTGTCGGATTTAGCTATACTTTCCATAGAAAAACACTTGTTGAAGAAAATAAAAAATAATCCAAGTTTTTACGACAATGTCTTAGCTCATTTTGTAACGAAAAATCGAAGAATAGCTTTAGAATATAAATAAATAACTGTAGGTAAATAAGATACTTTTTCATAGGTTTATTTGGTCGTGTGGTTTGGGGTTCTAAGTTTTTATTATTGCTTTTGTTTTAACTAATTTACTAGGTTTTGGCTACTACATTAAAACTATATTCCAAGTGGCTAAAAATAGTTGATCGAAATGTTGAAATTGGTTTATTTGGATATTATGAGTGACTTTTGTGTTGGTGTTGGTATTTCCTTGTGTACATAATTTTTCTATCTATTTTACCTTTAGGCTAGTTTGTGATTCCTATAGCCTACTAAAAATAGTTTATCGAAATAGGTTTACCTAGTTGATTTTGACTTCGGTGTTGGTTTGTTTAGATTGTTGGTTTGGTGTTGGTCTTTCACTCCTACATGCTTACATGAAACGGCTTTTTTCAAAGCCACCTTTATAATACATGAAAGACACTGTTTATATATACCAGTGCTTCCTTATATTCTGAAGGTGGGTCATAATTGCATCACTGCTGACTTCATACCGAGAAGACTACACTCACATCATCACGCCTAGCACCTCATTAGAAGTAAGTGTTGGTAAGTTTTTTTGTTCTGGTCGGGCTTCCCTTGCGAAAATATTCACCCTTCGCCACTGATAGCCACTCCCTTTACCATCAGCTCACCTTGTGATGCAAGTCTCGATGAGAGCCCGTAGCGTGGGGTAGGTGGCGGCGGCGCGCTCGGCGAACTGCTCGGGGTTGTGCGCCGCCAGCATCGCCAGCAGGATCCAGCCGCGCCAGTACAGCGACGTGATGGCCAGAGCGGGCGCCGTGTACCTGGCCAGAGAGAATAAACGATGAAAATATGCACAAGCACCACAAGAAAGCTCCCAAGGTCTACAGTTCAGACACAAAGCACGCGGGGATGACAGTGCGAGGCGACTCGCCATCGTGTCTACAGGCAGGAACCATTCGGAGATTCTACTTACATAAGTAAGTAAGTAAGTAATATGTTTATTTTACACACAGCAATGACTGAAACAGTTATAATTATGATAAAATAATTATGTAGTCAAAGGTAAACATATCGAAATCATGTCTGATGGTCTGCTGTTGTTGTGAAAAGGGCCTCAACTCAGCTTATTGCTGCAGACAAGAATGCCTACAGTGCTGGTGTTCTGTTGGACCATGACCGATGGCTGACCACAACCTATCCAAGAGGACAAAGATACTATCGGTAAGTAATCCGTATTTACTCACAAATATATGATGTAATAAAAACCACCTTAAGCCGGAAAAGGGGTGTTCAGTTTCGATAATTAGACTTTTATTTTAAGACGAAAAAAAATTCGACACCCTATACATTTTGTATCGATCAGCTGATCTGTTTGTAATGGGGATGTTTTTTTTTCCTAAATTAAAAAGTCGTAGAACAAAAGATGTTCAGTTATCGTTCCCCCCCTTCGGGACTATAGGAGGTTTTAGTTACACCCAGTAACTACCCAGCAGGTAACGTGATGTTGTCCGGCGGGCTGAACTGGCACAGCTGGAAGATGTATTCGGCTATCTCCAGCTTATCCACCTGCAGAGGGTTCTCCTCGGGCGGCAGCGCGCATGCGCGGCGCACCAGCTGCTCCACCAGCTCGAACACCTCTGCTGGCGCTACAGGAATGTCCTGCCAATGGGAATGAGAATCAGAATGAGTCAATTACCTAGATAATATGCAGAGCTGGAGCTGAATTTAGGACCAAGCCTCTTTATCATTTAAGTAGTAATTTATTTTTTAAGTAGTAATTTATTTTATAATAACCCCTTTTTACATAAGGTCCGTCTTATGTGGGTCTTAATTTTTTCTCTGTCATATTTATTACAGTATCAGGTATCTTATTATAAAATCGTACACAGTGACCCATAAATGATGTGTGTACTTTAAGTCTAAAGCGTGGGACTGCAAGTTTGTTTTTGTTTCTGATATTGAAATAATAATTATCGCATGATTAGACTTATATAATATTAATATTATACACATACACAACATGATATTATTATTATAATAATATTATATATATACTGTTTCACAGGTTTTTACTGTATTTTATTAATTACGACCGGTTTCAGTAACAAATACAATACCTGTAGACAAATACCTGAAGATGCGTAAACGAAACCGGTCGTAATTAATAAAATACAGTAAAAACCCGTGAAACAGTACATTCATACAACACAACACGCACACACTGTTGCTTTCTTCATCCGTGCAGTCACTGAGGGGCCAGCTGACAATCAGCGCTGTGGCTTGCCTCAGCATTATGCTGGGCTGGTGTACCTTTTTTGGCACTGTACCGCACCAGATGTTCTGTGCTGCATGTATTAAACTTTATATACTTCTGTATTCTGGTGTTTACAGCGCTAAATAAACGATTTCAATTTCAATTTTTCAATTTAATCATGTACTACAAGTTTCACCAAGTACCAACAACCGCAAGTATTAACCATAATTACCGCGGTTTTTCGGAAACAACTGTAACTTTTTGCGTACATACATAATATGCGTAAACCCATATTTTAGATAAAAGTTAATTAATTCAGTGTCAAATATAACCCATATTTGACGCTGAATTCACTTTTATCTTCTTTTTTTTCTATTGACTGTCGCGGGTCAGTATATTTATGAAAATATTATGTATGTACGCAAAAAGTTAGTCGCGATCAATACAAAAAATATTTAAAAAAATTAGAAACAGTCACCTTGGACAGGCCGGTGAAGATGACCCGCAGTAAAGTGTTCTGCGGCAGCGGCGCCTCGCAGCACAGCCGGTAGGTGAGCGCGCGCTCCGACTCCGGGGGCCAGTTGTCCGTCTTGCTGTACGCGTCCGCGGGCTCCACGAACATTATCTATACAACCAACGAAACAGTTCCATTACCGAGTGCAACAAAAAACACGTTTTAATAAATTATTTTTTAGAGGGGTGTGCGGGAAAGCAGTAGGAGAAAGAGAAGAGATCCGCGGTGCAAGAAAGAAAGTTGAAAGGCAAACCACTTACCACTCGATGCCGACAGCCCGGGACAACCGGAAGCAAGTAGGAGATGAAAAAAGGAGGACAGGACACCACAGACTCTTCTAGAAGGCACCAGTATGCTGCACGGTACACAGCACACAGAAAAAGAAAGTTCTCAAAGGTCTCGTGAAAGCTCACTCAGCGCACAGCACGCGCGGCGTCGATAGGCGTCTGGCTTGTCGGTGGTGCGGGTTGAGGTACGAGGAAAGGAGGAAAAAAAAAAGGGGGGGGGACAGGGATGGTCACCCGCGTACACGCCGACATCGCCAAGCAAATGATTTGCCAAAAAAGTCCTTTCTTGCACAAAAGCTAGGTATACGGAACAAGGGGGGAATCCTTACAATATTTTTAATTTCATTTATTTCGTTTTTTTGGTACTTACAGCACACTCAAACATGTCAGTATACTGAACTTAAATTTTATAGTGTAGGTATACAAACTAATATCTGGCTCGTCAGCACAGTGCACCAGAGGCACCACATTCAGTATAAAACTATTCCTATAAGTACCCATCTAATAATTAAAAATAAAAATACTTAAACACTAATAGCTGCTGTAAAGGGGCTTTAAAATACCTTGTTAAGAGCCTGCTGGTAGTCGTGTCGTGAGGGCCGGTAGATGGGCATGGCGGTGTCCAACAGCCAGCCGACGGCGCAGCCCTGGATCACGCACAGCTGCTGCTTGTACTCGGGCAGGTGTTTGCTGTGAGACGCCGTCACCATGCAGCAGCAGCAGAATAGATCGGCTAGTGAGGAGAACGCGCGCTCTCGGAGCTGGGAAGATAAGATCAAGAGAAGGGACCTTTATCTTCTTATCTTATTATGGGGGCCGGGAATAACCCCAGCGGCACTTCGACCCTCGAGGATCTTTTGTGCCTACCCCATTTTACACACTGGCCATCTCAGTGTGCAGGTTTCCTCACGATGTTTTCCTTCACCGTCAGAGCAGTCGGTAAATGTCCGTAAGTCTTATGTACATGGCACTGCGTGGTTTCGAACCCGGACCTCCCGCACGGGAGTCCGGTGTCCTAGCCACCGACGCTCTTAAAGGGACCTTTAGTGGTGGTTTTACAATGGGCCATGAGGAATCAGCAGCTTTATGGCCGATCAAAATTGTAGCTAAAACTATATTGAAGTGTTATATATAAAGGAGTAGGTCGTCCAGCAGCTAGATGGGCGGATGACATCACCAAAGTCGCATCGAAGACCTGGATGCGACTAGCACAGGATCGTATAGGGTGGCACAAAAGAGAGGAGGCTTATACCCTGCAGTGGGACGACATGGGCTGATGATGATGATGATGATATAGATTGGACGGATTCCATACAAGCTTGGAACAAACTTTTTTTTCTTTTAGTCTCCAACCAAACATAGTGCAGTTGATAGATCTAGCCTAGAACTACATTTTGTATTAGGGAGCAAACACTCTAAGTCGTGTTAAGTAAGTATAATTTGATATTGAAAAAAATTATTCCTGTACCACATATTAATTAACATTTCACATTATACTATAACCTCCACACTAGGCGTTGCCTGTGTCGTGGAGATTACCTAGGTACACATACTGACCACTTTACAATGTTATGTGTCAATCTAATATTCAGATTCCAGAATTACAACTTAAAATTACAATTTAAGTTAAAGCTTATGATGTTTATTTTATACTATTGAACATGCAACATTAAAGGAAATAGGAAGTATGGGATGATATGACTATTATAAATTTATAAATATATTAATATATACATTTATATATGGTAGGTATATTTGTTTAATAGTGTGGAACAGAAGTTTTATTTAGTTGCTGGGGAAACAAAATAAATATAATCAGAGCAGTTAGTATGAAGACATTTTTGGTTTCCAGCTCCTATCCTACACGACTTAGGATGTTTCTTCCATAATGAAAGATGAAGTCCTCGGTGAGATCTATCAAAGGAGTCGTGTTTGGTTGGAGGCGAAGCCGTGGGTCCAAAAGCGCCAAATCTTCTTTATCTACCCGTGCGTTTTACTACGACATTGTCCGATAATAAGATAAAACTAGTTATTGCATACCGTTTTACTAAAACTTAGATTAACATTCGTATTGTCCGCCATTGTTAGAATGCACCAATTGACTGACTAGATTTTTACTATTATCAAGCAATCAATCATTTATTCGTGAACTTAGTATACAGTTTAAATGAGTTGGTATCACTATGCTCCGTCGTTTGACATACAAATATTTTCAATAATTTGTTAATGAATATGTGGTGGCTTCCCGCCACAATGACGGCGCATGCGCGCTGTGCAGTGTGCGCGCGCTGCTGACGTCTCAAAACAATCGCCTCCGCTTTTCTCATACTCGCGCTGTCACTCCTCTTCCTTTCATCATCGCAATATCTATATAATATATTCCATCATCGCATCAACATGCTGACTTTCATTCCGTGGGGCACACGGCCCCATAAATATTCAAATGTCGATAATATATAAATTATTAAAATTAAATTAAACAGTTGCCTAGTAGATAATTAATTCACTAAACACTGATTATGGACATACACATAGATCGGACATAAGTTTAATAAAAGGAAAAGCTACTTTTTATACGGCTAAATCGTAATAATTCGGATATGCCCTGAGACTATTTCCTGGAAAGCATTGATGTTGATTGAAAACTCTTTCGTCTCTACCCTGGTGAATGTTAAAAAAGACTTGATTAAGATACACTTACCTCGTTGGGAGGTTCTTGAGGGGGCGGCATGGCCAGAGCTCTCGCGAGCGGCAGCAACGCTTGCGCGTCCGCTCGGGCGGCGCGCACGCATTCCCGCGTCAAAGCGCGCAATGGACGTAGGTAATCCTCCGGCCGAAGCAGCAGCTCCTGTTAACATCGAGATAAATTAGTGTGGCGACACACGACGCGCAACTACGATTAGTACCTACTCATATCTGTGTAGAACGCGCTATCGAAATTTTCCTGGGACTTCGCATATATACCAGTACCAAACATCCATAGCTGGACCAAGACATTTGATCGAGGTCAAATGCGGGTTTATAAGTAAATAAAAAAAGGACATCTGGTCACCAGGCACAACACCCCGCCTGGTGGAAGATCTTCCCTTTTCCCTTTCATACAACAGACGTTACGTCATTCCATGTCCTCACATAGCGCGTACCTACATTAGTATCTATTTTGTTTTTTGTTTCTTATCACACACACCCTAGGACACTCACACACACCCTAGGACACTCACACACACCCTAGGACACACACACACACACACCTTTAAGTACCTAAATTTTCTCAGTCATTTTTGTTGAAGGCAAGCAGACGAGCAGATGCGCCATTTGAAGGTAGGTAGTCATAATATTTTTTTAAATTGTTTCTTATCGTTTTTCTATTCTATTCTAATACTAATTTATTTCATAATGTTCATTACACGTCGTCACCGTCGCGTTTAGATGATTCTTGCGCAGCTATCGCGTTGTATATCGTGTTAGAATGTATATCGTGTTAGAAAGAGATATATGATATGTCCTAAAGAAAGGTCAGGTGCGGTCAGCCACTATCTTACCTTATCTTATGATAGGGGAATAACCCAGCGGAACTTCGACCCTTGAGGATCTTTTGTGCCTACCCCATTGTACATTGTATTGTAGGTTTCCTCACGATGTTTTCCTTCACCGTTAGAGCAGTCGGTAAATGTACGTAAGTCTTCGAAAAATACGAAAAACTCATTGGTACATGGCATTGCACGGTTTCGAACCCGGACCTCCCGCGGTCAGCCACTAACCGAAGATCGTGTGAAGATTGATGAGTGTGGAAGAAAGCGAGAGCGGTTTGTCAGATCGTTGCAGGTGGAAATCTGTCTACCCCTGCGGGAAACATACATGGTTTTACCTGATATGTATGCGCCATGGCCGCGGGCACCGACTGCGGCTGCGCCTGGATGAGCGCGCACAATACCGCCATGTTGTTGGGCGAGCGCACATTGGACAGCTCGTTGTATATCGTATGCGTCACCACGCTACGAAGCAACGCCGGGCTGTCTGCTACCATCTCTCTGTGGGCAAAACACATTTTTTTACCTACGACTGAACGAAGGTACATGCATTTGACCTAAGAGGATGTTTGTTTGTTTGTGCGTAACCAATTTCGATGCGGTTTTTTGCTAAAGCTTTAGAATTTAACAGAGCAGGTTCTTAGCTGGATTTTATTGTGCAAATTCACCAGGGGGCGCCGCTGAAGATAAATATTAACCATGGCAATGCTTAATATTTATCATCATCAGCCTATTAATGTCCCCATTGTTGGGGCGCAGGCCACCCCTTGACCAAGGGTGGTACGGGCCATGATCCACCACCGAGAGCGGGCCCAGTGCTGATTGGTGGTTTTCACACACCTTCGGAAACTTTTCATTTCCTCAGACAAGCAGGTTTCCTCGCGATGTTTTCCTTCACCGTTAGAGCAGTCGGTAAATGTAAGTAAGTCTTCGAAAAAATCCGAAAAACCTAGCCACTAGGCCACTGACGCTCTCTAGCGTTTAGTGAAATAAATAAAATGAATACCTGAGACACGACTGGTAGGCGGCCTGCAGCGGCTTGGTCTTGAGCCTCATGCGGGCCAGTTGGGCCAGCACTTCATGATCCCTGGCCGCGGTGGGGCCGCACGCGTCCGCGTTGCAACACACGTACGCCAGCAGCTCCTGGGCGCAGCGCCACAGCTTGCCGGAGTGCAGCCACGCTTCCAGGCGAGACGCTGAGATCATTCGTATCTGTGTGGTGAAACGGTTCTCGTTTTTCTCAAAGATGCTCGGAAATGCGCTCATTACAGAACCTGCTTCGAAAGCGTGTGGTGGAACCGTAGGCCTGCTCGAGCAGCTCCAATTCCCTCTGTACCACTTCTTTCCTTTTATGGACGCCTAGTACTTTTAGCTTGAAAGCAGTATATGGAATATGATTTATTTTTCGATATCGATCGAGAAAAATTCTATACAAGCCTCGGCTTTTTCGGTCTGGGAGCTTTAAGAAAAGCGTGCCAATTGGATGGTAAATTTTTAAACAACCAATCCAAAAGCATCTGCTTCTGGACAGTTGTAGCTACAAATAAATACTGAAAACGAAGTGCTCTTAGGGCCTTTAAACATACGCCGCCGCCGGCGTAAGGCTCTTACTGCCCCTTTCGCCATGCCATGTGACGGTAACGACCATGACCCTGAGTATACCATCTTCAGAACTATCTCCAGTCCTGGATTGACTAAGTTATAAAAAGACTTTTGTTACCAAAGACAAGTGCTCGACAAGTGCTCTACAAAACCTCACTAACCTCAGGGAACCCACAGGTGGCCGAGAGCAGCTTCAGAAAGCCCTTCCCAATCGCATCGGGCGCCGCGCGGCGCTGTATCTGATCCTTGATGGCTTCCAGCACTAAACCTTCCACCGTCTCGTAACTGCTGGAATACCTGCGCACAAGATTAAATCATCAGCAGCCTATTAATGTCCCCACTGTTTGGGCACAGGCCTCCCTTTGCACAAGAGGGTATGGGCCATGATCCACCGAGCGGGCCCAGTGCTGATTCATTTCCTCAGACATGTAGGTTTCCTCACGATGTTTTCCTTCACCGTTAGAGCAGTCGGTAAATGTACGTAAGTCTTCGAAAAAATCCTAAAAACTCATTGGTACATGGCATTCAGCATTGCATGGTTTCGAACCCGGACCGGACCTCCCGCATGGGAGCCCGGCGTCCAAGCCACTAGGCCACCGCCGCTCTAAAAGATTAAATGTAGTCTTGAAAATATTTTAGACAAAAATTAAGAGTGTACGTAACTGAATTAGAAACGATTATCTAAATCATTTTGTCATACTAATTGAAGTTTTTTATTTTCATTATGATTTTCTAAAATTCGAGCTGATGGCTTTTAAACAAGAGCTGGAGTTCTTACGTGGTTCGAGGGTTAAATGTTAAGTGGTTTAACTGATTATTCAATCATAGATAGATACATAGATTTTATTGCACACAAGAAAGGAAAGGAAACATAGAATAAGTGTACAAAGGCGGCCTCATCGCTCAGAGCGATCTCTTCCAGGCAACCTAGGCGATAGAAGAATTATAATAGGTTACCAACAGTATAGTGCAGAAGAGTGAAATATGAAATATTTATTAGTTTATATACTTTTAATACATAAGTAAAGCATTCATCTTCGTCCAGTTCCCCACGATCGCTCAATACATGAAGTTAGCGTCTCGACGCTTCTTCGAGCAAGCTCCCCACCACCCAAACCCTCTAGTAGTAAGCGCCGCCGCTTATTCCACTAACGGTTTACCGACATCCCGTCGACGACGTCGGCCTAGACACGTCCTAGACGACCCCGACGACGCCAATACGATCTCCATCGCGGAAGCCACTCCCCCACCCGATAGTAGTTCACACACAGCACCTACATACCGCCCGCTCCGGCGCGGGCGGCGACCCGCTTCTGGCGCTTACACGCGCTATCGGCTTATTCCAGGCCGCTTCTCCCCGACCCCTCCCTCCCCAGCGACGTCCTAAGCCGAGGTCCGTACCCACCTGGGTGCCCTTAGGCAGTCGCTTCTAATAGTAGGTTTTAAGTCCTCCTCCAGGCTGGAGCGCACTTAGCGCTCGCCCCAAAAACCCCGGTGAAGCTGTAAAGGTCATTAGGACCAACAGCAATTATCAGTACGAAAAAAAAAACGTCCATGATTGATTAATTAACTAGTACAGATCAAAATGAATTCCAGTCTTACAACATCAGGAATCTTGCCAGTCCCATTTCAAAGTTTGGCACAAATGTACAATTACTTTGGGTCTTACCTAAGCACAGAACTTTATGCTGACTAAGAACTAAGAAGAATAAAAACCTAAGTCTGGTAAGGAAGACTTACCTCGGATATACAGTGTATTCCAGCTCAGTATTGTCGGTATCTTCGTCGGTGCTGCCCATGAGTGGTGAGCCGGACCCTGATGGGGACATTGTGCCTGTTGGAAATACCACCAATTAAAAACTGTTCTAAGATTTTAAGACGAAGTTCACACAATGCACACTTGAGGCAAATATGAAACAAGATTATGTTTGAAGTTTTAGGGATTCGTACCCCGAAGGGGAAAACGGAGCCCTAGTGATGTCGCTCCGTCGTTCGTCCGTCTGTACATTCGTTTGTCATGCAGCATAAGATGCAAATATCAAAATTTCACATAATATTCCTTTGACCCAAATCCAAATATCAACTTTATGTAATAAAATGTTTTTAGAAAGGATCCCATGTCCCATGAAGCAAATCATATGGGGTGGTTGTTTCTTAGAGTTCATGAAGCGATTTACTTCTTCGTTCATTATGCGAACGGCTAAGGAATGGAACAGCCTGCCGGCGTCTGTATTTCCCGAAACCTACAACCTTGGTATCTTCAAGGCCAGAGTGAATAGGCATTTACTGGACCCGCATGCTCCATCGTCGACCTCATCGTCGCTTACCATCAGGCGAGATCGAGGTCAAATGCGGGTTTAGTATACATAAGAATAAAAAATAATTAAAAGTTAGTATGGATATTTTCTATAGTCTATTTTTAAAGGAGTTCACTGAAGGAGCAGACAACATCATCGGAGAGCTTGTTCCATTTTAGACCACTATTTCTCATAGAAGGACTACATGTAGTACGGAGAACAGAGCGGAGCGGAACGCCAGAGTGGGAATACTAGCACTCCGCAAGGGCGCTGATATAGTACACACCTAGCGTATTGTCGGAGGGAATGAGGTGCGGCGGCGGCTGCTTCGTGCTGAAGGCGGTGATGATGTTCTCAACGAGGCACTTGCACCACGAGCACTCCACCCACCACCGCTCGTTCAGGGCGTCCTCGATGTACACCTGTTTAGTTAAAAAGACGATAGTGGCTCCAAAGAAGCTTTGTAATTCTGCCAGAATTACAAAATTTGTTTTTTATTAATTATGAAAAAATATAATGATGTATTTTTAAATAATTATTTAAAAGAATAATAAATATTAATTGTAGGTATTACGATCTAAATGACATTTATATTTTATAATTGATCTGACTGTTATATTATTTATTTTTTATATTTGCATGCTCATTGTTGAGAAGAATGTATCAGCTCTGTGTTTAGAAAATATCATCTTGTAATTATGTACCTACATTCTGGACAAATAAATTAATCTGAATCTAACTCACAACTTTATATTGATAATCTGTTGTGTTTACCTAATTAATTAATCTGAATCTGATATTCATAGTGAAACATAAGCGTCTGTCTACATGAGAGATGCACCGGTCCAGACACGCGCGGTTAAAAGCAATATAGGCCGAAACGTTTGAGCTCAAACTTGAACCTACTTGGTTCCATAATTATCATCACTATCCTAAATTGACTACTTTCCTAAAACTATATCTGAGATGACATTTGACCATACCAATTTTAATATGACACAGTTAAGACCATTACAAATTTCTCAGTTAAAAATAAACCACATCCAAATCAGATAATCAAAGGTTGAAAAATTAAGCCTAGAATAGTCATACAGAAATTAAAAAGAGCATCCTTATGTCTTCATTAAAATACATGTTATCTCTTTCTATGCCCTAGCTCTAAATAGAGATGAGACTTAAGAAAGGATTAACAGTAAAGATGTTTCTTGCAAGTCAAGGTTAGATATATCCTCATCACATACATACATAACATTTTCATATGATATGTTTTACTTACCTTTATAAAAGCATCTGGCCAGTTGCTGCTCTCCCTATGCCCAGCATAGAGCATGTTACAAGCCAGAACAAACACCAGCGGGTTTCCCTTGCTCTTGAAGGCAGTGCCTTGCTCTCTCTTGAGCAACGTGCAGAGGCTCTGAGTGACCGCCTCGTGGGAGAACATGTGGGGACGGATCTTGGTCAGGTAGAGCATGCTCATGCATAAGATGGGGTCCGGTTTAGATCGCTGGGACTTGAGGAGACGGATTGAGCCCGTCAGCAAGCCTAGCTGTGGAAAATAAAAATGTTCTGTTGTTAATATTGTGTGAATTCATGTTTAATAGGAATTTGGTCTGCTGTGAATTGACCAGGCCAATTAACAAGGCAGTCGGAATCCAAATGTCCTGGCAAGAACTTGAAGAGGGCACACAAGATCGCAAGAAGTGGACAGCAATTTTTCGAGTCCTATACCCCAGCGAGGGTGACAGGAAGGGAAGAAGAAGAGTGACCAAAACAACAATCTCTTAGAGATTTAATATTGGGAATTGGTATGATAATAGTTCTTAAGATAGGATCATATATTTTTTAAGAAAATATTTAATGTTTTTTGTTTGCAAGCAGATGATGCACTCTATCTAAAACCTCAAGGTTAGGAGCATATCCAAAACCCTAACATTAAAGTGAGGTGAGAGATCTATGGGCAACAGTAACCACTTACCATGAGGAGGTCTATTAGCTCATCTGCTCTGTTTGCTCGTCATTATTACTCATAGCTAAAAATGTAATAAACAAAATACTTAATTTCTTCACATATCTTATAACTACACTTTCTCTATGTCACTTAGAATGGGTGTTGAATGAATAAGATCATAAGATAATTAAATTATTATTATTTATTAATGAGCAGGCAGCATTAAGCTGATGCGCCCATATCTAAGCTGGTGTATTGTTCATTCACTTATATCACTTAGTCATTGTTCATAGTTAATTAAGTCCACCACTACTTATGCATTGTTTAAAAACCTATCCAGTCTATTTTTGAAACTGTAGACTGAAGATGCATCCATGACTTCTTGCGGTAGCTTGTTCCAAATTCTCACGACTCTGTTATTGAGAGAGTTATGGCCGACCAAGGTGTTTGGCCAATTATCCAGATTCTACCAGAATTCCACCAAAAGGTTGTCCTTCACTGTAGCTTGTTCATCCAATAACTAATGAAACTTACTAACTCATCACCCCTGAACAGTGGGCTGAGGAGTATGCGATTTGGAGGAAGCAGAGGAATGTCAGATAAGATGAAGAAGAAATATGTGATATGATGGATGAGAGGCTGCCAGAATACGTTAGTCTCTGTCTACACCTACAGGAAAGAGGTGTGAGTGAGTATGAACTTACCAACTTATCAGAGTTGTGTGTGTCGACAGCCTGCAGCACATTGGGCACCAGGTCCACGGGGTCCACCTCAAGGGAGGTCCCTGCGACAGACTCGGCCGGCGAACCGATCCTTGTCCTTTTGCTGGGAGGCTGGCTGCCGAAGCCTGATGTCTCACGTTTACGTTCTACACCTAGTTTAGAACAGTTGTTGTGAGCCTCATTTTTCGTCTAAGTTATGATAGATAGATTGAAACACTTTATTTTATTGTACTCAATTACAGAAAAAGTGCAAATTATTATTATATGGTGACTTATGCCTATGTTGAAGCAGAGAAATCTTGTTTGTTTGAGAGTTTTCATGCATTCTAATTTTTATTATTCAAATTGTTTGTTTGTGTAACTTTTTCCATTACTTCTTGGATTGTCTGGTGAATGTTTTCTGATTTCTTCATGGTAGATAGTGGCATTTATGGTAAATGATTTTTATCTTATGTTTTTAATTATTGCACCTCATGCGGCGCAATTATGCGGGCCTGGGTGGTTATTGCAAATTTGCGCCATTTGGGATGGAGCCCTTGGGGCCGTGGGGGCTTGGAGTCCCCTGCCTCTACCGGAAAATATCGTCTCGTAGAGACATCCCGGGACCAAAAGGCTGGCCTCTACTTTGCTCAGCGTATAAGCTTCGCTATACAGCGGGGCAATGCCGCCAGCCTCCTCGGGACACTCCCTTCAGGGAGTGACCTGGGCCAGGTTTTTTACTTGTAAAATAGTAAAGTATTTTGTTAATTTTAGCTGAAGTATGTATTTTAGTGTTATTTTAGTATTTCTTTATTTTATTTTAACATAACCTAACCACAAACAAAGTTCAATACATACCGCTAGTAGAAGGTTTATGAATATTCCTTTTCTCGGAGTCCCTGGAGACCACTACGGTGGACTTGCTGCCCAGCGCAAAGATGTCTTGGGGATGCTGTGGAGCTTTGCTCTTGGCTCCGCGACCAGCTGACGACATTTTGCCTCTTTCCATATTTATCTCATAAACTAGAGTATAAACTACACAGCGTCTGCGTGGAGCATTACGAGGAGAAGAAGGATTTGTATCGTATTGTGATACGATAGTTTAAGTCGTAGTTTCAGGAAACTTGCAAAATAGAATAGTAGGTAGGTATGTACCTATCTGATCACAACACAAACTCAAAAAAAAGGAATGACAAACAAGTGTTCCCAAACTAAAGAAAAAATGTGATCAATTAATCGTGAAAAATCGGGTGAGTTTTAAATTTCAATAATCATACAATATTAAATACAGTCAAATATAAAAATAATTCGATTATAACAACATTGCTAAGCAAATAACCCGCCTCGTCGTCTCCGGTGCAAAAGTTCCGGGTCCGCGTCTGTATTTAATTTAATATACATATAGATATGAATACAAATCGTGTCAATTTAAAATCTTGAAAATTATGTCATAAATCGGGAGCTTTAATCGCTTTACGATAGATCGGGAGATTGGACGGAAAATTAGTAGATCTCCCGAAAAGTCGGGAGGTTCGGAAACACACAAACAAACTTTTCTTATTCTAATATTTATGAGGCATTGGCAGCAATCGCTATCAGCCTAACATAGGCATGAAAGGCACAGGTATTGGTGAGGTGACGGAGACGTCAAAATCTGACTATAAGACTCAAAATCTCTTGATTGTTCGGGCGGCCAAACGTCCATTGGCTAGCAAAACCCTGGGGAAGGCAGCAGCGTGCCATAGCCGCACGCTGCTGTGACGGGAGGAATGGGAGATGGAGCATACACCTCCCAGGAGCCCGAGGCAAAGTTAAGCTAAGGGGCACCGGAGATCCCGGAGCCCTTCGACATGCATGAGGTCGGCCATCGAGGGGTTTTAGTATTTATATCTATAGGTTTTATTGAATAAAAATACTGATTAAACTTAAAACATTATTAATAAACAAAACAAAATAAAAGATATTTCTTCTTACAACAATTATTATTTCATCGCTTACGACCAAATTTTTCTTATATGATAATTAGAAAAAAATTAATTCAAATAAAATTAATGAAAACAATAAGATAATTGTTAAAAATTAAAAAAATACTATACCTAACTGATAAACACTTAAATATTAATCAACAAAACAAAATATTACATATTTCTTCTTACAACAACAATTATTATAATGATAATTAGAAAGTATTTAAAAATGTAATTCAAATAAAATTAATGAAAATAAGAATTGAATGTGAAGTTAAATTCGCAAAACACGAAGAAGATTAACTCATTGCTTGAGTTTCTTTGACTTATCCTGGCGCTTGGTCTTGAAGAAAACCCGCTCCTTGTCCTTCTGCATATTATCATCATTTAACTGCACAAATTTCTGTAAAATATAATATTTATAAAATCACCCGACAAATTCACGGGAATTTATAATTGCTAGTTTTCAGTGTCGGATCCAGGGGCTAGGGGAGTCAAGACTTCCCTCAAAACCAGTACCTATAGGAGCTCGTAGCATAGTTGCGAGCATGGTCCGAAAGTGATCATGCAGGTTAAGCGACGTTGGTGCGGTCGGTACCTGGATGGGTGACCGCCAGTGGCATATTTCATCTGAGCTCCTCCGTGCTTCGGAGAACACGTTAAGCAGTCGGTCCCAGTTGCTGTCGTTCGACAGCAGTCGTTAAGCCATGTTAGATGCTTACGGGCGGCCTGAACAACTCTGACAAATAGGTTGGCCACTAACCATACGATAAGCAAGCAACTGTCAAAATACGGTTTGAGGTAGCAGTACACTAGCTATTACCGTTCCAATGATCCTATCTGAGATCAAATCACAGATACTCCAAGATCTTGGAAACCACTGATCCAATTTTTATCAGACCTAGCTAAGAACACTCTCGTCAAAATTCTCTTAAATGAAAAAACCGGGTCCGAATCGGATCATCCATTGTGATGCCACAGACAAGCAGACAAACGTGTCAAACCTATACCACGTCCTCCCTCCATCGTCGGGGGTTAAAAACTGAAGATTAGAATCTCACGTCATTGGTGGTTTTGGGTCGCAGCCCGCCCTGGTGCGCCGGGTGGCCGCTGCGGCGTCGCTTCAGCGCGGACAGAGGCACGGGCGGAAGGCGCTCCCCGCGAGATAGCGCTTCGAAGCGGCGGTTCACTTCCACCGGCTGCAACATATCGAAACATCTTCGACTCCCATACGTTCAATACCAACGTTAACTTTGTTGCGACCTCGTATATGATACCTCCCCCCACAAATCATCAGTTGTCTATATGTTTAATTGACCCCCTCCTCACTCATTCACAATGTCGAGCTATAGGAGCGCCGACATTTCTTTTGGGGGTATTACCGGTGGACCAACTACATTGTAGTTGGTCCACGGGGAACGAATATTATTTATTTATTTAGTACAGTAGACCACAAGGTATATCTTCTTCTTCTTTTCAGCCTAACGTAACCCATCGTAGGCCTCTCCATGTGCACGCCATTCTCCTCGATCTCTAGCCGTTCGCATCCACATCCTCCCCGCCGTCTTCACAATGTCGTCGGTCCACCTCGCGGGCTGCCTACCAACACTTCTGCGCCCCACTCGGGGTCGCCACTCGAGCAGTCTTCGAGGCCACCTATCGTCCACTTAGACCTGGACACTATACTGGCTATATCCGGCTACAAGCTATATACCATGTGTCAAAAACCTTCGATTAAATCTCAACCTTATGCCTGCGCAATATGATACATTTCAGATTCTCAAATTTTGACGTTTTGGGTAGGTTGACCTGTGGTCGACTGTACAACTAAACAGTTGGTCCACGGGGAAAAAATCCCCTTGGTACAACAAGTTGGACATTTCATTTGATCCACGGGTAATACCAAGGGGTATTACTGTTGGGATCTTCCTACATAAGTCGGGCTAAGTAAGAGTTCCCTGATTCAGTCCTCCCCTTATATACGAGCGATCCAAATACAAAATACAACAGTGTAGTGTAATTAAAGCAATTTTGTAGGTGAATTTGAATAGGGTGTTATTGGCTAAGAAACCTGGATATTTGGTTGTGACAAGTCATGGTACTGTTATTGTGTAAAATTCGAACTGCCATACGAATAAATAAATAAAATAGGGTGTTGGTTGCGATCATCTTCCTCACCTACCCTGTTATCAACGATGATTGCGATTGTTCACTGGCTAAGGTTTTACCAGAGTTTTATCTACGCACCACCCCGTTTCGAAACCCGAGCTGGACTGAGTTGGTAAAATGGCACCCGAATTGATTATATTTTTATTTGCTACATTACATTTTAATGTTATTTTTATAGTAACGAAACCTCACTCAACTGCGTAAGTTTATGGTGAAATATAAATCGGAAGCCGGCGAATTTAACATTTGAAACTATTCTAGAAGTTAGATAGAAAAAAATAGTGTAAAGTAAAGAATAGTGCTGGTGTTAAAGAAAGAAGAAAATTAATTGAATAGAAGAATAATAAAGACAATACACCAAATACACAAGCCACAGAAAGCTACAAAAACACAGAAGCTACACCTTTCAAGCACATAACTTTTGCACACTATTCTAGAAGTTAGAAACACGATTTTATTGAAAACAATTAAAGAATAGTGCTGGTGTTAAAGAAAGAAGGAAATTAATTGAATTGAAGAATAATAAAGACAATACACCAAATATACAAGCCACAGAAAGCTACAAAAACACAGAAGCTGCACAAAACTTTTGTATACCATGACTTCCGGTGAACCGACCATATTCATCCTCCTCATTATATCCAGCGTACATTCAGCCAACAGACACGAATCTCGCTTCAGAGGTCTGGAAACCATGGACGATATCAACGAGTTTCCCTACGTCGTAGCTCTGTGCTTCAACGAGGAGGTAAGATGTAACACTTTAAAATTTTCAAGTAGTGCGGGTGTCACAGGGGTCATGCTGCATGGATGACGATCCCCTCCCAAATCTCAGAACCTTGAAATCGTTGTGACACCCCTATCTGACCCCGTATGTGACCGCCCCCTAAAATATTGAGCTATGATCGCCATACCGGGCGTACTTAAATGAACTAGAAAAACACTAGGTACTCTCCCCTGGGGCAGTCGGGTAAAAATGTGGTAAAATAACTTCCGGGAACAGGATTTGAAGCTGCGACCTTACCTGATTGTATAGATACTTTACGTCGCCTATGCAGACGGTTTAAGGAGAGTAGAGATTAATTAAATTGAAGGAAGGTGAGTTGCGATGCTTATGAGCATCGGTGGCCTAGTGGCTAGGACGACGGACTCCCATGCGGGAGGTCCGGGTTCGAAACCATGTACAAATGAGTTTTTCCGATTTTTTCGAAGACTTACGTACATTTACCGACTGCTCTAAAGGTGAAGGAAAACATCGTGAGTAAATCTGCATGTCTAAGGAAATTAAAAAGTTTTCGAAGGCGTGTGAAATCCATCAATCAGCACTGCGCCCGCTCGGTGGATCATGGCCCGTACTATTGTACTCCCTAGTTCAAGGGGAGGCCTGTGCCTCAACAGTGGGGACATTAATAGGCTGATGAGGATGAGCTGCGATAGCTCAATTGGTTAGAGCATTGCCACGGAACGGCAAGGTCGCAGGTTCAAAAAAACTCGCGGAAAAATCTTCAACCACATTTTCTAATATATAGATAAGATTAATACTTTATTGCACACAAAAATTTATTATTCATCTACCCGCACTAGGGAGATAGTAACGGTGCTGTGTATTTTTACATACATTTCCAATAAACACATCCATATACACACACACCAAAACATATTTATCCCTATAGGCGTTGTTTTAAAATAGGAAATCTTTAATTGGCAGTATCTTATTTTTTAATGGACTTTTTTGTTTTAAATTTAAGTGCTGTAGATTTTGTAATAAAAAGTGTACAAAGGTGTGCCTTATCGCTCAGAGCGATCTCTTCCAGGCAAGTATATTTTAAGAAGGAATAAGTTTTCGCAATATTCTTTGTCTATTTCTAAGGTACGCGTGGTGCTCGGTAGTGGCGTAACCGTGCATAGAGCGGGCACGGCAACGCTGGTCTCCGACCACTGGGCCATCACCGGCGCTCATGTCTTGGACCCCAGAGTGAGCAGGGTGCGCTATGGTGACATGACCGTACCTTATAATGCTACTACTGCGACTTACAGGTAATCAGACTTATTATACTCTGTCCAGGAACTAAAAAACCCTGTCATAACAGCGCCATTGCCCATTGGTAGTTTTAAAATCTGTATTATGGTGTTCATCATCATCATCAGCCTATTAATGTCCCCACTGTTGGGGTGCAAGCCTCCCTTTGACCAAGGCGGGCCATGGTCCACCGAGAGCGGGCCCAATGAAAAAAAGTATTCTTCTAAATCGTATTCCTCATTGCTGAGGGTCGTGATCATTCTAAGAAATTAATCACATAGAACGACTCTCGTGGCAGATTTAATGATTTTTTGCCATTGCCTTCCCCATGTCACACACTGGTTATCTCAGTGTGCAGGTTTCCTCACGATGTTTTCCTTCACCGTCAGAGCAGTCGGTAAATGTACGTGTCTTCCAAAAATTCCGAAAAACTCATTGGTACATGAAATGGTTTCGAACCCGGACGAAAAATATATGAAAAAACTAGTACCATTTAATTACGCTATACGGCGAGGGTTTTTTAGTATCTGGTTAGGGTTTACGTACGAATTTAATGAGGATGTGAAACCATGTTCAACCAAAACACTAGCAGCAGTAACTTATGAATGTTTTTTTTTATTGGACAAGGAGAGCGGACAGACGTGCAAACGTTGTACAGTCGACTACAAGCTATAGTATATAAACTGTCAAAAACCTTCGATTAAATCTCAACCTTATGCCTGCGCAATATGTTACATTTCAGATTCTCAAATTTTGACGTTTTGGGTAGGTTGACCAGGTACAGTCGGTACCTGATGGTAAAATAAATGGTCACCGTTGCCCATAGACATCTCGCCTCACTATGTTATTAGAAGGTTTTCGATGCACTGCTAACTTCGAGCACTTAGATTGAGTGCCTTATGTGAAGGAACTTACGCTGGCTCTTTTACCCTTCAGCATTACAAGCATATCTGTGTTATTGTTTCATTTTTTGTATGACTTTAATTTAATTTTATATTTAACATAATAACTTTTCCTGAATGACTACTATTCCAATTTTGGCTCCGTGCTGTATGAAATTGTAATGCATTTAGAATAAATGAAATGATTATTAATATTTCCGTTATTTATTTATATGTTCCGGTAGTGTATCATTAGGGAGTGAT
The DNA here is from genome assembly GCA_947369225.1 of Hofmannophila pseudospretella. Taxonomy (NCBI): domain Eukaryota; kingdom Metazoa; phylum Arthropoda; class Insecta; order Lepidoptera; family Oecophoridae; genus Hofmannophila; species Hofmannophila pseudospretella. The sequence goes on along the minus strand of OX376330.1, from coordinate 12,594,681 downwards.
CCCTGGCACTCAGGTGATGCCTGACAATCAGCGCCGCAGTGCTAAAAGCGCTCCGGCAACAGCCTGAGGCAGTCCCCTTTGTCCGGTGCTGCACGCCACCTTCATCAAACTTAATTACTTTTGTTTATTTATTTTGTAATATATTTGTTTAATATTATTTTTATCTTCTGTACCTAATTGTTTGTATGTGTGTATCGGAAATATATTATTTCTTTCTTTCTTTAAATGAAAATTACTGCTTTGCGGCAGATAAAAGTGTGATATCATCCTAGACTGACATTGCACAGAGTCATACCACAGCTCTCTCCTTTCTCTACAGCAAAATCTTAAGAGAAATACGACACCCGGCTTCCAGAAGCGACGGCGTGAGAGGATTGAGAACGAAAAATCTCCAGTCTGGCAACGACATAGCGTTACTCATGGTAGAGAGGGTTGATCTAACCAAATACGGCAGACTGTCAGCCGTGGACTACATGACGATGTTGGGATATCCGGTCCGTTACGCCGGATACGGGAGCACGTTCCGAACGGATATATCCATTCGGGAACGGATCGAGTTGCTTAGAAAGGATGAATGTAAGCGGTTGCAGGTTGGAGAAGGAATTGTCGTTCGTTGTCAGAAACATGTGGTTAATGTTGGGCCTTATATTTGTATAGCGCCTAAATGCACGGGTCAGAGTCAGGTGATGCGGAGAGGGTTTTCAGGGGGGCCGTTATTACATGCAGGGCAGGTCGTAGGAGTCTTAATGGGGGGTTATGATATGTACGATAATGTGTACACGCCTTTGAGCCCTTATTTGGACTGGATTCAGAGGGTTGTGGCTACGAGGGTGTTGAGGCATACAACCATTTTCTAATAATAAAGGTTTTTTTATATTTTTAATAATAAAAAAAGTGGTTCGTTTTTCATAGTACATCAACCTATTTCACTTTCCCAATTACCCCCAGCACGGGTATAGATTATCTAATACATGTATGATCCTCTAATATGGAGTAAGTAACAAAAGTCCGATCCGGAATATAATTAGTATCTCTGGGGCCGAATTCGCCGAAACTACAACGTTTGTAGTTCTATTTCTATCCAATTTCAATCTAGTTTTTGTTACAATTCTATTTGGACACCAAATCGCATTCTGCTGACGCATAACTATACCACTGCCACTTTTAGATTTACTATCGATCGGGCAAAAGCACCTCGGGAGGAACTCATGTTCGATCGTTATATTTGACAGTTGAAGCGGTTTTGTTACAACGGTCAAATGCGGGTTTAGAAATAAATAAAAATAAATAAAAAAAATCTAATTGAAGACCTGTAATTTTTCTGAACTGCGGGTAAAGAAAATGAAATGAATTTTTATTTGCAAGAATATACGCCAAGTATGAAGGATCTTAAAACTACACAGGTAGTTCCAGCATGTCCTACCACATTGTGGTGTGCAAATTTATATAATAGATTGACAAATTTTGGAAATAGTAAATAGGTATGTACGACCGATTCTTTACTGGCGCACAAGAGGCTTATGTCAGTATTATGCTTTAAGGCATGTAATTAGTTTTTTTTAAATAAAGGATAAAAAAATTAGAAAAAAAAATTCACATATGGCCGGTGACCGCCTGCTGTGACCGCCCAGAGTCGGTCAACGATTATAATGTAACCGCAGTTTACTCACGTCTAAGGAATTATCTCCGTCCATGCTGCTGTCACTGAGGAAGCTCAGGTCCAACGTCTGATGAGGCTTGGGCTTGGGCATGGCAAAGGGGCGCTTATCGTATATAGCAGACATTGGAGTCTGCTTCTGAAAGACACATTTTGTAAAATACAACGTAAGCGGGTGCAAGAACGTTTTAAATAATACCAAGTAATAAGAGACAGACATGCAGGTTTCCTCACGATGTTTTCCTTCACCGTTAGAGCAGTCGGTAAACGCATGAGTTTGAATGCAGTCGACAACACGGCCGGTACGTCCTGGAACCGTCACTGGAACTGTTATCGTGTAGTTCGAGCCTTTTTTTAATTTCATTTTTTTTTAAAATATTTTTTATTGACTACTAAACCCGCATTAGATCTCGATCTCGCCTAATGGTAAGCGACGATGAGGTCGACGATGGAGCATGCGGGTCCAGTAAATGCCTATTCATTCTGGCCTTTCTACGAAGCAGCCTACATTGGGCGTGACGTGCGCCGGCGACAGCATAACAGCGTTATCATCAAGTTCAGGAGGTGCGCGTGCGCGGCTGGCCGGTGCGGGCGTAGCACCAGATATCTCCTTCTGGATGTTGTCCATCTTATGCTGCATGCTCGTTATCCTGCTGTTCAACCGCTCCTGGAAACGGGACTACATATAACATAATGTCTACCTATAAATTATAACGTATCCTTCACTTTCGCGGGTGTGCTGGAAGAAGTTTGAGCGAGCACAGCTATATAATACTCTGCCTAATGAAATCAAGGAATGTGAATCTTTAAATAGTTTTAAAAACAAACATAAAACATATATTTATAATAATGTATAGTTTCGTCATGTCATCCTTTGCTCTGTTACAATTTATTTTTGGAAACTGTTTTTAGTTTTCGATCTGCTGGAAATATTTATTTCAAATTGTTTATATTTTCTCATGTAAGTGAACTTAAGAGACCTTAGGGCCGTGGGGGCCTGGAGCCCACTGCCTCTACGGGGAAATAGCCAAGCGCCTCGTAGAGACATCCCGGGACCAGAAGGCTGGCCTCTACTTCGCTCAGCGTATAAGCCTCGCTATACAGCGGGGCAACGCCGCCAGCCTCCTCGGGACACTCCCTGCAGGGAGCGACCTAGGTCAGGTATTTTATTTGTAAAATAGTTAGGTATTTTGTAATTTTAGCTTAAGCATTTATTTTAAGGTTACATTAGTTTTATTTTATTTTGAATAAACTTAAGAGAAATAAAAATTCTTAAAGAAAAAAGAGAAACAACTTAAAGAAAAAAGAACTTCTAAAAATAATAATTGTATATTGTCTCATTTTTAATTGTTTTTGTACAATAAAGTGTACATAAATAAGTAAACAATGGCTCGCCTGTACAATCGATGCCTTTGTACATATCGTGTTATTATTCCTCTAGTTTTACTTTTCCTGATTTTGTGTACAATAAAGTGTTTCTATCTATCTTATATCGACCATGGCACAAGAAAGGCATAATGACATCTTAATTGCATGAAGTTGCACGCACAAGGGTACCTCACTACCCCACGATCGCTCAATACATGAAGTTAGCGTCTCGACACTTCTTCGAGCAAGCTCCCCACCACCCAAACCCTCTAGTAAGCGCCGCCGCTTATTCCACTAACGGTTTACCGACATCCCTCCGACGCCGTCGGCCTAGACACGTCCTAGACGACCCCGACGACGCCATCACGATCTCCATCGCGGAAGCCGCTCCCCCACCCGATAGTAGTTCACACACCGCACCTACATACCGCCGCGCAGGCGCGGGCGGCGACCCGCTTCTGGCGCTTATACGCGCTATCGGCGTATTCCAGGCCGCTTCTCCCCGACCCCTCCCTCCCCAGCGACGTCCTAAGCCGAGGTCCGTACCCACCTGGGTGCCCTTAGGCAGTCGCTTCTTTTAGTAGTTTCTAAGTCCTCGATGTAATAGCTCTGGAGATTCCACTAAATACAACGTCATCATCATCAACAGCCTACTCTAGTCCACTGCTGGACACAGGCCTCTCCCAGGGCGCGCCATTGAGCCCGATCTTCGGCTCTTCTCATCCCACTCCAGAACTCTTCTACCCCAGCGGTTGTCGGTTCTGCGACAGATGTGACCGGCCCACTGCCACTTCAGCTTGCTAATCTTATGAGCTATGTCGATAATTTTTTTTAAATACAACGTAACTACATAGAATCTTAATTTGATGTGTGTACGGAAAACCGATGGCTATCCGATTGTCGCCGGTTACGATAATCACGATCGTGCGTGGCCGTAATCGCCCATCATGGCCCATCGTGTAGACGAACCATGAAACATAATGAATCCTCACCTTATCGTTGCGCAATTCCCTTATGATGTTCATTTGGTTAGTCAGATCGTTATCTTTATTCTGAAACAAGAACATGTTATTAGATAAAGCATGGGTGTGTTTTTGATAGGTGTGAAGGTGGAATGTTGAGGAGTTTCAATTAAACACCGGTAGCTGTTGCGAGAGCGGGTTTATTACTCACGTAACAATTGATGCGATACAAAGGTCGTAAGCAAAACCGGTTCGCACTACTACATACATATCATCTCCTCCTGCCTTAATTAGGGAACCTGGTGACAATAATAATTACACATTAGATCTTATAGTTAACGTTCTTATTTCTAGGTCTTAAATTAAAACGACAATGGGGAACGGGCGTTTCATCGATAGGTGCATCGTTATTGTGATTATCATTGTTTTGATTATCTGCCAAAAGATCTCTTACATTTGCACCTGCGATAGACCGCTCAGTCCCCACCTCTCTCTCTACTCCTATATCACCTGTCGCGCCTTGATCTTCACCAGTGCCCTCATCCACGTCATCACTGACTTGTATTGCATTTGGATGTTGATTAATCATCCCTGGAGAGTTTTCACTGTAAGGTCTATTGACAGATTCTACCGGTAATGTCGATAGCGAAAGAGGGTCTGGTGAACACGAAGGCATAGGCGCTGAAGCAACGGAAGACGTTGCCCTCTCGCCCTCATCAAATAACGTGTTGGTATCCGTATATCGCAATAACTGGTCAACATGACGCTTGCACGTCACATTTCCGTCCTCAACGTGAACCAGGTACATCCTGGAACCTAAAATTTTAACAATGGTACCTTTAGACCAAAAAGGTTTCCTAGATTCGTAACATCTCACCCAGATTGGCTGACCAATCGAAAAATGTCTTATTTTTGTTCCAGGAGTACTACTATGTGTGTCCTTCGTAGTTGACTTGACAGTATCTGTACGCGGTGGCATTATTAAATCCAATTTACTTCGCAGATCACGTCCTAACATTAGTTTTGCAGGCGTCATCCCCGTGGAACAATGAGCCGTATTGCGATATACGAATAAATATTCTTGTAACTTTTCATTAATTTTATTTCCACAAGCATAACTTCTTAGTATACATTTAATCATACGTTTACATATTTTGACAGAATTTTCTGCCTGGCCGTTACTACACGGGTGGTATATTGGGGAAGTCATATATTCTATTCCGTTAACATTACAAAATTCTAAAAATTCATGAGAAGCAATTTTAAAGTCATTGTCTGATACGATCACTTTTGGTAACCCAAATCTACAAAATAAAAATTTCATTTTGATTATAAGGTCTTTTGTCGCTAACGCCCCGTTCATATCTAAACATTCGAGCCACTTACTGTAAGCATCCACCACGACCAAGTACGACCTATGTGCTATAGCCATATAGTCTATATGCACGCGTTCCCACGGTCCAGAGGGGCGCGGCCAGGGCGCCGGCGCGGCCCGCGCGGGCGCCGCGCGCAGAGCGCTGCATACGTCGCAAGCGCCGACCAGCTGTTCGATTGCTTTATCGATGCCGGGCCACCAGACCCGCGAACGAGCGGCGCTTTTCGTTTTCACTATACCCTGGTGTGTTTTATGTAATTCTTTTAATATTTTATCACGACATATCATCGGAACGACGACGCGGTGTCCTCGTAATAAACAACCATGTTCGATTTCTAGATCGTTCCTACAAGTAAAATATGGTAAAATATTTTTACACTTTATTTTTCTTGGCCAACCGTTTTTTACATACTTTGTTACTGTACTTAGAGTTTTATCAATGATCGTCGCATCTCGAATATCTTTATAAGTCAAAGGTAAACTATTCAATTGTAAACAATTCAAGCTCACTATGTCACCGCACTCTTCGTGGCCCCGCACGGTTTCTCGTGCATCTGTACTATTATTAGTGACGGGCGCGCGCGAAAAATAATCAGCACAAACGTTTTGTTTACTAGTAATGTATTGAATCTTGTAATTATAGGCCGACAAGAAAATAGCATACCTAACCAACCGTGATGCCGTCATTAACGAGATTCCGTTCTTTTTGCCAAAAATAGCTAATAAAGGTCTGTGGTCAGTCTTTAAAATAAAAGGTTCTTTTCGGCCGTACAAGTACTGGTGAAAACGTTTCACTCCATAAACTATAGCCGTGGCTTCCTTTTGCAACTGACTGTAATTCCGCTCACTAGGTGACAACGACCGAGAACCAAAAGCGAGCGGTCTCGCCACTCCGTCCGGACCTATTTGTTTTAGGATACAGCCGAGCCCGTCACTGCTCGCGTCAACTTCTAATTCTACCTGTGCGTTAGGATCAAAATGGCATAACACGCGTTCGGAAACCAATTCGCTTTTCATACGATCGTATGCCATCTGTTGCCGCTCCGACCACTCCCATTGTGCGCCCGCGCGCAGTAATTCGTGGAGAGGGTTTAGAATCGATGACGCATTCGGTACGAAGTTACGGTAGTAATTTACCATACCTAAAAATCTTTTTAATTCCGTAACATTCTTGGGGCTTGGTGCATTGCTAATTGCTTCCACTTTCTTTGGACATTTATGTAGACCGTTTTTGTCTATTACGTGACCTAAGTACGTAACCCTGTCTTGAAAAAAAGCACATTTACTTTTTTCCAATTTCATCCCACCTTCTTGAAAGCGCTGAAAAACTTTTTCTAATCTCTGTAAATGTAGGGATCTCGACGGGGCAGTGATACACACGTCATCTAAGAAGACAGTAACGCCATCTATGCCTGCTAGTAAATTTTCAATCGTTCGTTGAAAAATGGCCGGCGCGTTAGCTAATCCGAACACGAGGCGCGTATACATAAATAAACCTTTACTGGTGTTGATCGTGGTGAGCTTTTGTGACTCCTTCGATAGCAATAACTGATTGTAAGCGTGGCTACAGTCTAATTTTGAAAACTGCTTGCCACCACTTAATTTTGCAAAAACCTCCTCTATACGCGGCAGAGGGTACTTATCTACATGCATATCTTTATTTAGCGTTATTGAATAATCACCACATAGTCTTACTGCACCGTTAGGTTTTGGAACAGGAACTATAGGTGTGGCATATTCGGAATGATTTACTGGAACTAAAATTCCCTTTTCAACCAATCTTGTTAATTCTGATTCTACCTGATCTTTTAAGGCAAAAGGTAAGGGCCGGGCCTTAAAAAATTTTGGAATAGCGCCTTCTTTTAGCTGTAAATTGACTTCAAAATGTTTAAAACATCCTAGTTCGTCTTGAAATAGTTTCTCATACTGATTTATTAGTTTTTGTAACTCTGTGTCATTTTTAGAATATGAAACAATATTATTGTTTGTTGACGTGAAACAAATTTTGAATTTGACCATAAAATCACGCCCTAGCAGCGGCGGACCCCCATTTTTGACAACATAGAAGATTATTTTTTCTTTTTTATTTATATATCCAACTTTAACAGAAAAACTGCCCAAAGGAGTGATTCTGTGGCCATTATAAAAACACATTTTTAAATTACACTTTTCTAAGGGTATATGTGTAAAATGGGTTTTATAAAATTCTTCAGACACGACACTGGTACTAGAACCTGAGTCTAGTTCCATATTCAAGATTTTATCAAGTATATTTACAGGCAACATAATAGGATCATGATTGACGCACCTTAGGTTGAATACTTGACATTCCTTGCAGCCACTGCAATCCACAGACTCCTCGGGCTCCGTGCCCGTTTCAACATCAATATTATTGACACGATTAGCCTTGGATTTGCACACCTTCTTTAAATGACCCTTCACATTACACTTTTGACATCGATAGTTTTTGAACCGACACTTTTCCGCCGAATGATTCTTAAAACCGCATATCGAGCACCAATGCGCGTGACCTTGACTCCGACCGGCCCCGTGGTGCGCGCCGCCGCCTCCGGCCCGCTCGGCGCCGGCCCGGTACAGTGGTTCCTGCTTCACGGCGAACGCGGCTGCGCCCGAGCTCGCCACGCTCCTGGCTCGGCGCGCGCACGCCGCCTGCTGCGCCAGCTCCACTGCCTTCGAGAATGTCAGCGTACTGGCATCCTTTTCGAACAGGCGGTCTCGTTCAGGTCCCGAGTTGAACCCGATCACGAACCGATCGCGAAGCATTGTATCCAGGGCAGATCCGAATTCACAGAACACTGCGAGACCTCGCACTCGAGCTGCCCAATCTTCGATACTTTCGCCTTCCGCCTTCACCGCATTGTAGAAATTCGCTTTGTCGGCGAATGTCGACCTCTTCGGTACAAAATGTTTGGTGAGTAATTCCGTAAGCTCATCATAATCTAACGTTTCGACCTCTTCAGGGTGGGCTAGGTTACGTAATAACCTATAAGCATCGTCGGATAGATGAGTTAATAGCACGGCCCGCTTTCGCCCGCCTGCCGTAATTTCATTTAAACTTACAAATTGGTTTAATCGGCTGACAAATATTTGCCAGTCATGCAATTTCGGTTCGAAAATGGAAATATTTCCGATTAAAGACATTTTTTTTTACTACGCGGGTAGAAACACACACAGCCTCGTTCGCCAAATGGAATGTTGAGGAGTTTCAATTAAACACCGGTAGCTGTTGCGAGAGCGGGTTTATTACTCACGTAACAATTGATGCGATACAAAGGTCGTAAGCAAAACCGGTTCGCACTACTACATACATATCAGAAGGAAAGTGGAATACCGAGCGTCCTAATTTTTAACCTAGTGTTTAATTATTTCCAGCGATCAAGTAAAGTGTGAGTGTCTCCCCTCAAATATTCCTCATTGCTGAGGGTCGTGATCATTCTAGGAATTAACACATAGAACGACTCTCTTGGCAGATTTAATGGGGTGGTTGGCCATTGCCTTCCCCATTACACACACAGTGTGCAGGTTTCTTCACGATGTTTACCTTCACCTTCGGAGCAGTCGGTAAATGTAAGTAAGTCTTTCGAAAAAACCGAAAACCTCATTAGTACATGACATTGCATGGTTTCGAACCCGGACCTCCCGCATGGGAGTCCCGGGAGTCACGACACCACCGACGCTCACTATATCTTATAATAGGATATAATCCTGCAATGTTTTACCACTAGAGGCGCCACTTGCACAGTTACAAAAAACGTTCCAAAATGCGACGTAATGCGATGATTTTGTTCTTAACATAAGATAATTAAATTTATTGCTTTCAATGATAATAATTTGATAAATAAATAATGATTACTTTGATTAATATTGGATAATTTTAAAAGATTTTTGTTTAATAAACTTTTAAATTAGCACTTAATGCCAAATATCAACATGTACCTTTCCACCACCTTCGCGCCACGCTCTGTTTTGATAGATTTTATAGGTTTCCTATTTTGAAATGGCCATTTGATGCCATGATATCATCACAATTTTACTATAGCTTTGAGAAATTAAATTAATCCAAATAACGAGAAATTTGTGATATCTTCAAAACTGACGTTTCGTTTTGTTTTCTGTTTACGGAGTGTGCTCGTGGCTCCACCTACGCAACGCTTTGCGTTTTATGTCCTATTCTATAAATACCTTAACTGATCCCTCGAGCTGCTCTATCTTCATCATCAAGGCCGTCTCCCTGTCGTCCGACTCCTTGGCGGTTGTCTCCATCTCTTTCTTCATCTCCTGCACGTCCCGCTCTAACACTGCGCGCGCGTCGCTTCCGATCTTCATTTCGGACATCAACTGCGCTATGGTTAACGCTTTGGTGTCAAGTTCTGAGTCTTTGGAGGCGACTGTGGCGGTCAGATCTTTGATCTTGTTGTCGGCTGTCGTCCTGGGGATAAGGAGCGATGACCATCAGTTACCGTGAAGGTGCCATTACGACTTGGTGAATGAAGTGATATTAATAAATTATAATAAAATCAATCAATCAATCATTTATTCGTGAACATAGGTAATAATAAGTAAGTGTACAGTTTAAATGAGTTGGTATCACTATGCTCCGTCGTTTGACATACAAATATTTTCAATAAATTGTTAATGAATATTCAAATGTCGATAATATATAAATTATTAAAATTAAACTAATCAGTTGATTAGTAGTAGTAGTATTAATAGTAAGTAATAGTAGTCGTAGTATGAATTCGCTAAACACTGATTATGAACATACACATAGATCGGACATAAGGTTAATAAAAATGGGCAAACACTGATTAAATATCTTTGTCACTTAAAAAATCATTTACTGAATAATATGTCAACTAGTAGTTTGTTCAGCTCGCGTTTGTTTAGCTTAAATGAGTTTAAACAGTTAGACTCTCGTATGGATTTCGGTACCTAATAAACTGCGTACTGAGTAGGAAAAGCATCGCCCTAAACATACCTTTAGAGATTGCTCATAGTTAACTTTGTATAAGGACTGGCTGAACATCAGCGCTGTGTGTTTACACGCAAGTGTATTCACTCGAGCATGAGCTGAGCCAGGTGCTAATTGCCAATAGTATTATGGAGTGGACTAAATATGTATTATTTTTGTGTGACAATAAACTGTTTTTCTTCTTAAAGAGTTTTTCTTCATTATCATCATCATATACAGAGCAGACGACCCCAACAACGGCCAGCATGACAGTAGAGAAATCAAGAGAGGCATGCCAAGACAGATATTCGTGGCGCTCCATTCTCTGCCTACACCACAAAGGATATAGCTTGAAGTTATGTATGTATGTACCACTATATATGTTTACTGACCGAGCGAGCAGCCACCCACGTGAAGGAACTCCGCGCGCAGGAGCATAAGTGCCTACGCGCCATCTTAGACGCCCCACGCTACGTGCGCAACACGACTATCGCCAGAGACTTAAAGATCGAGAGACTGGACAAGTTCATCGAACGCCTCGCACGCGGCATGTTCGACCGCGCCGACAACTCCGCTCATCTCACACTTCGTGATCTAGCGCCGCTGCACGCCCGCCCGCCCGATCGTCGGAGTAGAGCCCTGCCTAGGGAACTGCTGACGGAGGAAGCCGCAACCCACTGAACTGACCACGCCTATGGCATTGACAAATGCAGGACGATAGGTGGCCCCGAAGACTGCTCGAGTGGCGACCCCGAGTGGGGCGCAGAAGTGTCGGTAGGCAGCCCGCGAGGTGGACCGACGACATTGTAAAGACGGCGGGGAGGATGTGGATGCGAATGGCTAGAGACCGAGGAGAATGGCGTGCACATGGAGAGGCCTATACCCAACGATGGGTTACGTTAGGCTGAAAAGAAGAAGACGAAGACGGCATTAACATGCCTACGGCACCCTAACGCCCCACCTGTAGTTACGGGTGGCGATAGACACCCCTGTAGAGGGCATCACGCCCTGGAACCGGCTCCCCACGCCCCCTAAGGGACGTGAGAGGATTTCGAGTAGTAGAGCAGCCACGCGAGGCTGTCTTTTTCTGTTTTGACGAAAACGACAAAAGCACAAGACGTCTGCCTCGCGAGGCGGTTCAGCTATTTTTTAAATAAACAAAACGCGCCATCTTTTTGTGAAATGATAATTCGTGGAGTGAGGAGTATAGTATTTATAGTTTTAGACATATATACATAACATTATATAAGTAAAAAGAATTCATTTTGGTGCCAAAACCACCCCTTCAGGCCAGAAGTCCCCACTGAGGAATATTTGTTGGTACTCGGTATTAGGGATGTTACGGAAGTGGTTTTACCGGAAGGTTTTAAATTTGATTTATCGGAGTCGGAACCGGAGTCGGAGGTAGAAGAGAGATGTTCAAAAGAGAGATGTTTTAATCCGTTTTTTAATTTTTATAGCTGAACTGGACAATATTTTTTTATGATGACGTTTGCGGCAATAAAACATGTTCCTTTATATTAGTCCTACACTATTTAAATAAATATTGATATTTGAATATGTTTGTTAACAAATCTTCGGTATAACCTCCGATTCAAAATTCGGAGTCGGAGGTGTAAAATCAATTGGAAGTTCCGACCTTTCGGAGTCGGAGTCGAACCTTCGTAACATCCCTACTCGGTATAGCCGAGTGTAGTTTCCTAAAAATATATAAAATAACATACTGGCACTCCTGTAGAGCGGCGTTTATGTTCTCAACACTCGCGATGAGCTCCTGGTTGTCCCGATCCATCTGCTGGACCCTGGCCAAAGCGGCCGCCTCCTTCTCTTTGGCCTTGTTCACTTCGTTGCCCACTCGCTTCCTCTCCACTTCCAAAGCCGACAGCTCTTTCTTCAAGTTCTGTATCTCAGCCTTGGCTTTTTCTAGGAGCTGTAATAATTTAAGGTGTTTTTAAATTAGATATTTCAAAGATAGCATCTACAGTATGATGGAACGAACGACCGCCACTAGGGAAGGGATTTTTTCTTTCATCCAAAGTCCACAGGTTAAAACAACAAAATTATTGAAATCCTGACCGCGAAAATAAAAACCCTGTCACGACACGAGGGCTCCAATGGTATTTTTATAATCTGTATTATGGTCGCTATGAAAAAATATACCATTTAATTCTGCAATAGCGAGTTATTTTTCTGGTCAGGGTATACATAGCGTATGCCAGTGTGTATGTATTGTGTTGTGTTGTAATATTTCTGGTCAAGTCTTACCACATTTTTATCAGCTATTTCTATTTCTAGGGCTTCATTTTTCTCAGCCCCAACTGTTACCAACTTTGATAGATTATCATTAGTTGATGTAGCATCCTGCAAAAAAAATTACTGTAAGCACCTACCTCTTATCTATCTTACGATGGGGGCCGGGAATAACCCCAGCGGCACTTCGACCCTTGAGGATCTTTTGTGCCTACCCCATTTTACACACTGGTCATCTCGGTGTGCAGGTTTCCTCACGATGTTTTCCTTCACCGTCAGAGCAGTCGGTAAATGTACGTAAGTCTTCGAAAAATACGAAAAACTAATTGGTACATGACATTGCATGGGTTCGAACACGGACCTCCCGCATGGGAGTCCCGGGAGTCACGACACCACCGACGCTCACTATACCTTATAATAGGATATAATCCTGCAATGTTTTACCACTAGAGGCGCCACTTGCACAGTTACAAAAAAACGTTCCAAAATGCGACGTAATGCGATGATTTTGTTCTAAACATAAGATAATTAAATTTATTGCTTTCAATGATAATAATTTGATAAATAAATAATGATTAGTTTGATTAATATTGGATGATTTTAAAAGATTTTTGTTTAATAAACTTTCGTCCGGTGGCCTAGTAGCTAGGACACCGGACTCCCGGTGTCCTAGCCACTAGGCCACCGACGCTCCAACACTTAACTAATGGATGTAAGGATGCAGAATGACAGGTCAGATTTTTTAATGTGTTACTAAAATCACGAAATCAGCATAACTTTTATTTTTTTAATTTTCTGTGAAACTTTACAGCTATATAATGCCTGAATTGTTCTTTTTTTTTAAATGCGTGCAAGCCAAAAAATAGGTCTCCTTAATTTATACAAAATAATAATAATTAGTAACAGCTAATAAAATATGGAGGTGGGAAAGTGGAATAGGGAGTGGGGAGAACAAAGAAAAGGGTGTGTGTGTGAGTATGTAAGTTGTAAGAGTGTGTAATTGTGTGTGTTGAAAGAGTGTGTGAGAGAGAGTGAGGGAGATTTCTGTTATGTTCTGTTTTACTGGTATGACAGATCCCATATAACCTTGCCATATCACGAAAACCCTTGAGACTTCGGTTATTGATACCGATACCTGAATGTACTAAGACAAGAACCACCTTCTAAGATCTAACGGACTGTTGTTTAGTATGGTTCATCCTACTCTGACATCTTCTGCAGCTGGTCTATCTAAAGACCTCTATAGACGAGGGAGATTATGAACTGAATAAAAGGCTATACTAAACGCAACGCTCGTGGCAGACGGGGCAATAAAACGAAAGAAACGGACAGCGCTTATCGCGCGCCTATTCGCACTTATGGGCCTTATGGCAGAGCTAATGTTATCGCCGTGTTCTTATCGATAACTTTAATTAACTAATCATGCGGAAAATAAAAGATTGAATAAAAATAGGTAATTATTTATTCTTAACTTATTTTTAGACTAAGTAATTCGAATACTGAATTTGTTGATTTATTTCACCGGAAATACTTGTAGCAGACCATCAGACATGATTTCAATATGTTTACCTTTGACTACATAATTATTTTATCATAATTACAACTGTTTCGGTCATTGCTGTGTGTGAAATAAACGTATTACTTACTTACTTACTAATATTATTTTGAAAAAACACGTCCATGCTGGTTGGAAATTCAAAGTAGAATGACAAAACTAATAAATAACTCATTACCTGACTTCGCATTTGAGTCATAATAAGTCCATTTAATTCACATTAAATGGACTTAAACGCGTTTCCCAGCTACGCGTGGTATTTATCGATCGCGCCGGGCGGCGGCGGCGCGCGCTCAGCTCTAACGAAGTCGCGGTTTATTGCCCCGCCTGCCACGTGTGTTTGCGTTTAGTATAGTAGACAGTGTAAATAGTGATCTAAGATTTGGAATACCTTGCCACCTCCTATTAGAGACGCGCAGACTCTTAACACCTTCAGGAGAAAACTTAAAATCTATACAATTGATCTACAAAAATCGGACACTGCTCCGTACATTCTTTAGGTGCCATGTAACTACTGTCTTCACAATCTGGAAGTGCTCGGTAATACTATGCCTCTACTGTGAACTACCATCCACACACATAATACCATGTAAATACACCCGCACCATGCCATCACCCTCCCACACACTCAGTACCTCGCATACACACTAATATCCTCATTCATACAAACAAACACATTCATACATCACAACACGCACACACTGTTGCTTTCTTCGTCCGTGCAGTCACTGAGGGGCCAGCTGAAAATCAGCGCTGTGGCTTGCCTCAGCATTATGCTGAGCTGGTATACCCTTTTTGGCACTGTACCACACCAGATGTTCTGTGCTGCATGTATTAAACTTTGTATACTTCTGTAATCTGTATTCTGGTGTTTACAGCGCTAAATAAACGAATTCAATTTCAATGATATTTAACACGTTGACAGTCCCCATACAAAATGTTTTGCTTTCCTCGTAAGTCCCGCATATTACTTCAATCTTTAAACGTCCTGTTAAAACGTAAATAATAATCAATGTAATCTAAACACTTCAATATATATATTGAATGCAATAGGAAGTAAATCCTATCTCTCATTATCATGAAAAAATCAGAACTTTCAAGAGCCGCACTCAGGACTCTGGGCACGTAATAAAAACTTATCGATATGCATACTCTTAGTTATTCTTTGATTTGGAAGCGAGTCTTATGTCAGGTAACAGTCAATGTAATTCTTTTGTTTATTTTACCACATTTGTTCATTTCACGAACTTGAAAATGGTTGAACGATTTCGGAGAATATTGGAAGATTCTGATTTCGAAGACGATTTCCTTGATTCTGATGAGGAAAACGAAGATGCAGCTTGTTTTTTGGAAATGGACGACAATGTAGAAAGTATTCAAGCCATATACGATGAAATTCAAAACAGTTCTACAAATCGACGTAGCCGCAGACTTCAACGTGAAGAGATAAGAGGACGTGCACACAATCGATCTGTTAGCCCTATCGCATGGCAGACAAATGTTTCTAACTTATCAAGGAAACTTTTTACGGGTCCTATGGAGCCTTCACAACACACAAGTAGAGCTGAATATTTTACTTCAACCTTCAGTCACTTCAGTCTTCAAACAGGTGGACAGTAGCATTCACCAAAGATATTGTAATACTAACCTTTGCTAAGTTACCCTTAGTGTTTACCTGGTCGTTTCTTAGTGACCCATATATGGGTCACGGACTTGTGGAACTAGTTAGTCGTGACCCATATATGGGTCACTGGACTGTAAACGCGTTAAAATGATAAATGTGGTAAGTGCTTACAAGAGGACTGTGACATAAGGAATGAGAAAAAAGGCAAAAGCAAAAATATGAAAGACAGGCAATGAAGTTATAAAAGGGACAGAACATAAAAACAAAGTTGGCATAGCCAGTAACAGACCTCCTTGTCACAAGACTTACCTCCAGCTGAGCCTTCAGTTCCTTGACCACGTTGCCAACTGTCACCAGCTCATCCTGGCACGTGGCGACCTGCTCCTGCAGCTGTGTGTTCTGGTCGCACACGGTCTTGGTGAACGTCTCCTGGTTGGTAAGCGCTTGTTTCAGTGACTTGTTGGTTGCTGAGGCCTCTTTGAGTCTGGAGGAAGGGTCATGTATAAATGCGTTACGCACTAATTATGTGTTAAATTGGCTCGTGCAAAGGTATAGGCAGTGGTAGTGTAAGATCCGGAAGGAGAGGGAGGGGCGGGGGCGGCTATTTAGTCATGCTCCCCCCCCCCCCCTGTAAGATCTCGGTGCAAGACTCGACTTGCTCTTGATCATTTTAGTGCTATTTTCCGATTTCAGTAACTGATGGGACCCCTTAATTTTTTTGATTGGATTCGCCCCTGACAAAAGGAAGAGTCATAACTTCATCATCAATGAAACCCCTTTCCCGAAGGTCACCGTCGCCCATAGACATCTCACCTCACTATGTTATTACTAGAGGGTTTTTGATTTTGACACTCAGTCCGGGTGGACATTTATGTGATTGTGGGGGGTGTCCCTACCAGCATGCTTTCAAAAACCGTGACTTCCAGGAAATATCCTTAATGTTAACGCTTCTGTAAGTCTCTTATCATCTCTATCTAGAGCTATGGCGTAGAAAGGGATAATTAATAATTACTGACGATAAATATAATGATAAATTTATCTTATCTTATGACAGGGGGCCGGGAATAACCCCAGCGGCACTTCGACCCTTGAGGATCTTTTGTGCCTACCCCATTTACACACTGGTCATCTCAGTGTTCAGGTTTCCTCACGATGTTTTCCTTCACCGTTAGATCAGTCGGTAAATATTAAATAAAAATAAATATTTAGCAATAATGTAATTCTATTCTATTCTAAATGTACGTATCTCTTCAAAAATACGACAGACTCTGCACGGTTTCGAACACGGACCTCCCGCACGGGAGTCAGGTGTCAGTCACTGTGCCGCCGACGCTCTTTGAACTTACTCATTCTCCTGTTTCAAGAAGGCATTTTTCATTTCAGTTCGTTGAGCGGTAACTTCGTAAACCAGCTTGTTTATGTTGCCTTCCAAACACTTTATCGTGTCATCTTTCTGCCAAACATAAATAAATATCTATTATAATTTGCATAATATGACTTCCAGCCAGGCCCATAGCCAGGATCAGCGGTCGGGGAGGGTTCAAGGGAGTTGATGAGTTTCAGATACTACTATCTGAAACTCACCAAGTCCCTTGAACTCTCCCTTGACTATCTACATAGTCGCATGCGCTCACTCATCATAGCCAGATTCAGATCAGGTAACATCTTTAGGCCTAATAATAATAAATAGGAATACATAAAGATTCAAAAATAACTGTATATGAAAAACAAAACAAGATTATCTCGGAACACCCTATATGCGTGAAAAAGGGTACGTAATGAAGACCGGTTTCTCGAGCAACTGTCGGCCGCCGCGCCGTGCGCTCCCGTGATGGAGGCCTACCTGCCGTTATCAATTTTTTACCTACGGTCATGTTTTTGATTTGTATGTGTTAAGTTGTTTTTATATTTGGTGTTTCATTTAACTGAGTGGATTGTGCAGCGGCCAGACAAACCAGTTTCTCGTTTCAGGGCGCGAAGATTTGTAAATAGTAAAACCTAATATGTACCCAACAATAATAATAAAAAAATAAAAAACTCCATCCTCAGCCGGCTCAGCTCATTTCCGGCAGACAACTCTCGTCTCTCTTCATCACCATACACCAAGCTTCCAGCTCAGACCTTCTATCAGCTCTGCTGCAGCACTTACCATCTGCAATTCCATCCTCAGCCGGTCCAGCTGCCGGTTCAGCTCGTTGCCGGCAGACAGCAGCTCATCTTTCTTTACTGTCATAGCTTCCATCTTAGACTTGACGTCGACCAGCTCATTGTTAGTACGCTGCTTTTCAGCACTGAAACACTGCAGCAGTTGGGAGTGGTGCTCCATTGTCAAATTGACTGGAAAAAAACAAAGGATTTTGAGTAAAGATTGACAATTTAGCAGGGATTGTTTGAGAAACTGCAAATTAATGTATGAATTTGAATCCCTCTTTCATAATGAAACAAAGAAACTTATCTAAGCTCTATATAGATTCCTCTCACTAAAACAATTATTAGAGAAAAATCCTCGCGTGAGTTCAGCTTAGTCAAATCTACTTAATATAATATGTATGATAATAGTCATAATTTTTAAACTTCTATATTTATTTTATGTGGAGATTATAGCCTTTCATAGTCGTAATTATAGTAATTTATTGGAAATGAAATGCATTTATTGACCGACTGTAACAGAGTTGGTTACAAGGTACTTACGCCATTCAATCAATCATTTATTCGTGAACATATGTAATAATAAGTGAGTATACAGTTTAAATGAGTCGGTATCACTATGCTCCGTCGTATCATTACAATGATTATTATCATAGTCCCGCCCCTAGCCCAATACAATATCTTTATTACAAGATACACGTCAATTTTCCAGTACAACAATACTAATACTTATAACAATAATAAAAATGATTTTAATTTACATTTTAATTTTTTATCAACAAATAATTAAATCATTTCCAACTTTCAATAATGAATAAAATAAAAATAAAAAATTATTATAATAGCAGGTACCTATTGTACCAACCCCTGGAAGGTCCCGCGAGACCTGTTCCAACTTCTGCAGGACTCCTGTGAAATGTCCCGGGAATGTACAAATTCTTTTTTGACGAGCCTGTATGGTTTCTTACGATATTTAACATGTAATTTAGTACTATGTATTGTGACAACAACATAATATGTCAATATAGACTTTTCTATTTCTATCTCACCTTTCTCTTCCAGACTCTGTATCAGCTGCTGTTTCGTGTCGAGCGCTCGTTCCAGCTTGGTCTTGAGGTCCCGCACGACGCGGCCCGACTTCTGGTAGGCCTCGTGGAGCGCCCCCTGGTCCGCCCTGCAGCGCGACATCGTCTCGCGGAGACGCTCGTCGTAGTCTTCCAGCAATGTGCAGATCTGGCGGTTGGTGCTCAGCCTGAGGGTTTTACGTCACAAGTTGAAAGCCATAGCAAGCTATGGTGGTGCCATTTTAACTACTATCAACAGCCTCCATTAAAAAATATTTTTTTACGTTGCCTGGAATTGATCGCTCTGAGCGACAAGGCCGCCTTGGTACACTTATTCTATGTAAATTTCTTATGTGCAATCAGGTATTAATCTATCTATCTATCAGCCTCCATTAAAATCTTTCTATAATTAGTCCGGGGCCTAAGGTAGCGTAGAATTCTATAGAATCATCTCTCAGGAACCCATCAACCTTTACTGGTTGGCGTCGTCGTTCCACTGTCGATCCTGGCTCACAAGAGTAGCAGTGGAAGGAGTGGAGGTGGGTTTGTTCCTTTATGTAAACAAGCCTCTATTAAAAAATTAA
Organism: Hofmannophila pseudospretella; assembly: GCA_947369225.1. NCBI lineage: Eukaryota > Metazoa > Arthropoda > Insecta > Lepidoptera > Oecophoridae > Hofmannophila > Hofmannophila pseudospretella. Next base: position 12,575,122 of record OX376330.1, on the reverse strand, counting down.
TAAAAACTTGCCAGCTGGTGGTAGACCGTGACGTGAAGGATCACCTGGGTTGGTATCACCCTCGTATCTATTTCTGCAGTAAAGCAGTAATGCTTGCATTTCTGTGTTTTGGTTTGAACGGAAGAAAGCCAGCTTAATTTCCAGCACATGAGACACTCCATCTTAGTCCTCAAGGTTAGCAGCGCATTAAAAACCCTCTAATAATAATACAGTGAGGTGAGTTGTTTACGGGCGACGGTGACCACTTACCATCAGCTGGCCCGTTTGCTCATACACTCTTCTTATATAATAAAAATCTCTCGCCTATCCGTTGTCAATTATAATAGAATCAGCCCATTGACGTCCTGCCGTGCCTGATAATGTCACAGAAATTGGGACTAGTTCCAAGTTTTTGTTCCTAGTTTTTCTGTTATTTTGACCTAATATTTTGAAAATCCTAATTTTCTAAATATTAGGTCAAAGTAACAGAAATTAGCATGTGCAAGTACAGTGCATGTGTCAAGCAAGAGGCAGACACGGTTTTCATATGAAAGTCTTCCAGATAGCAACCTACATAGGGTGAATTTCAAAATCTTTGGACCATGGTTAACTCCACTGCACTGGCCCATTACGGGTCAAATTTGCTCAATATTCCGTAATCATTCATGCAGCCAGTGAGTAAAGACATTGTGTAGGTATTTTAAAAAATCAGATATTCATTTGTATGGGGACCTACTGACTTGACCTGAGATCTGAATCGGGCCTCTTATTGGGAAGCCTGTCATCTACCCACAGTGATATACTTAAGTATATTTTTACTAATTACTTACTTGTTGAGGGTGTCCGGACGAAGCCGCAGCTCGTCCTGGTACTGGCCGGAGATTGCCTCGTGTTGCATCTGCACTTCCACCATGTTGGCCTGCAGCTTTTCATGGTTGCTCTCCACTTGAAGCAGTTGCTCCTTCAAATCCCAATACGCGGTATCTTGTGCTACCTGGTATTTAGCAATACTTGTTGAAATAACGTCAAAATACAACCAATTCGAATTTCATAAACAAAATATTTGTAAAACTTGTTCTAAAAATATTTGTTTGGAACAAGTTTTCTTCCATTGTATTACAACTTCAAAGATTCAACAAACTAAACTTTTACTTACCCTAAGTTTTAAAACATTTTTGTTTTCACGGGCTATTTTCTCGCGAAGCTTTTCTGCATTCGCGCTCAGTCTTTTTCTCGCCGCAACTTTATTTATTTCAGAAACTGTATCCATGTTAAATTGGATTCTTGCAATAAATAATGTGATTGTGAAAGAAAAGTAAAATGGCGGAAAATGCGTCGGTCTTCGTAAAAATTGTTTTCCCGCCAATTAACTTTTTTTTAAATACACGGTTTCTATTTTCGGCCAGTATTAACAGGTTCCCTGTCCCCATACAAGAGAGTAATTTCCTTGCTGTACGTTCAATGTTTATTTCAGTATTCAAATTATATTAAAATTTTCTAACATATGATGGATATAGGACATACCAGACTAGGAACAAAATTGCGATCATTAATCATGTGATTCATCGGACAGGGAACCTGTTAAACATTATTGTAGTTGGCTAGAATATGTATTTATAGCACATCCATCACAAAAATGAGGATGGCATAACATGATAGCATAGCACAGAAAAAAAATATTTTACATTTGATGTGTTAAAGAAATTTTATTTCTTTTATTTAATAAATATCCAAAGTGTCATTTACACTGCATTACAAGAATCAAAACTACACAATACTTTAATTCAGGCACATTCGTCTTTAATTTCTTCTTGTTCATGAACTAATAATGTGATTTATCGGACCCTGTTAAATATTATTGTAGTTGGCTAGAATATGTATTTATAGCACATCCATCACAAAAATGAGGATGGCATAACATGATAGCATAGCACAGAAAAAAACTATTTTACATTTGATGTGTTAAAGAAATTTTATTTCATTATAAACAAAGTCATTTAATAAAAATCCAAAGTGCCATTTACACTGCAATTCAAGAATCTAAACTACACAGTACTTTAATTCAGGCACATTCGTCTTTAATTTCTTCTTGTTCATGAATCATATATAAAGGCAATCTTCCACTTTTAACAAATTGAACCTTGTGTACCCTTCTTCGATGTTTCGTCAATAATTTCCTGTAACCATATTTCTTGCTACATAAGTCACATTCAAATGGCCGATGATCGAAGTGAATAGCTAGTACATGCCTTTCCATCTCAAGTTTAGTGTAGAAATGTCTCTTGCATGTCTCACAGGTAAACTCCCCCGGGCCCATGTGCTGTCTCTTATGCCGTTTTAAATTGGCAGCAGTACTGCAGCGCATGGGGCATTCCGAGCATTTGTATCGGGGCTCTGAGTGGCTGCGTTCATGAACCCTCAATAAGCACAATGTCTTTCCACGGTAAGGACACATTTTGCAGTGGAAAGTGAACTCGTTGGTATGAATTAACTTATGTTCGTTCAATTTATATTGACCTTTGGCTACATAACCACATTCATCACAAAGTGCTGGAGCGTTCGGTACATATCTTTTTCTAATTCCTCTTAATCTGGTTTTAGGCTTTAATTTGTCTTTTCCTTCTGACTTTAAACTTCTGCTATGTTTTACTTTATTCTTTACAACACACTTCTGTTTCATTTTATCGGTAGTTTCTAGGCAAATTCTACTGACATCTACAGCATTATCATTAAGAATGTAATCACAACCATCATACTCAATTATGACCTCAGATTGTTCTGTTTCTTCATCAGTGTCCTCAAGAAACTCTAACTCGTATGTTTCAAGCGAATCACTATCTTCATCGTTTCTTACACGGTCATGTTCCACATCCATTTGTCGTTCATCTGATGTTTTTGAAGAGTTATTTATTGGTCCTTTATGCTTTACTGATTTCAAAGTTTTCTTAACTTTGGCAGTAGGTTTTACAATTTCATTCTTTACAAAATGCCCCTTTTTCATAGATGATGGCCTTAATTTTTCCCTATACTGAAAATCAGCAGGGGGTTTAACTGCTTTATGTACTGAATTATTACTATCATTGTCACTTTCACCTACATTCTCCAAAAGTTGTTTGTCTGATGCCATATCAACTTGCGCACACGCATGGTTACTCCAGCGAACAGACCTCAACATACCATCCGAGCCCTGAGCCTTTTCTCGGAACAACTTAGCGGCTTCCAACAGAGCAAAGCAATCGTCGCACAGGTACTTCGGGAGCCCGTCGCACTCGTCCATGACTACACACCCGAATGTTCTAACATCTCTCGATATGTCGCTGTGAGACGCATCGCCGAAAATTGGGATATCACCAGCCTGTAAACACACTCGACATGTAAGTTCTGGGTACTGAGATGCTCCACAGGTCGTGCCTGTACTTTTTCTTTTTGTCCGGTTTGTCGTAATTTCACTGCCAAGGTAAACTGTTTTATTCGGTAATGCCATCCTTCGTTCTTTTATTTAGCCAAGGATTTTCTATATCAATATACCTACCTACACACATTCTGACGGGCCCCGTTTCACGTACATACAAACGGTAAAAGAAAATCATAGCCAACAATGTGTTTCATGATATAACATCGACGACTTGACTAAGATTTTTTGCGATACTTGACACATCTGCCAATAACAGTGGCGCTGTTGGTGAATATCAACTGTCAAATTCCATACTTTATTAGTTCAATGTTTCGCCGCAGAAAAAATAAGTGAGTTTTTTTTTACAGGGAACCCTCAACCCTGTCTACCGAGGTCGCGTAACACCAAATACTTACCTATGTAAACCACCAGCGTTCGCTTCTCCGTCAGATGGAAACCAGAAAGAAAAACTTGGAGCTCTTTAATAAATTAGTGGAAATTACATACACGAAATTAATTTATTAATATTTATATAGTAAAACCTATTGATCTGTAGGGTATGCAAGAAATATGAAGTAGACAAACAACCAATGTTATGTATATTGCAAACAACTTGTACATTAGATGTGTTAAAGGATTGTTATTTAATTATAAACAAACATAATCCAAAGTTAAATGACACTGCACAATTTCAAATGTAATACTACACAATACTTCCATTCAGGAACTATCGTTTTCTTCTTTAATCTCTTCTTGTTCATGAACCATATATAAAGGCAATCTTCCAGGTTTAACAAATTGCACCTTGTGTACCCTTCTTCGATGTTTAGTCAACTCTTTCCTGTAACAATATTTCTTGTCACATAAGTCACATTCAAATGGCCGGTGATCAAAGTGAATAGCTAGTACATGCCTTTCCATCTCAAGTTTTGTGTAGAAATGTCTCTTGCATGTCTCACAGGTAAACTCCCCCGGGCCCATGTGCTGTCTCTTGTGCCTTTTTAAATTGGCAGCTGTAGTGCAGCGCTTGGGGCATTCCGAGCATTTGTATCGGGGTTCTGAGTGGCTGCGTTCATGAACCCTCAATAAGTCGTATGTCTTTCCACGGTAAGGACACATTTTGCAGTGGAAAGCAAACTCTTTGGTATGAATTAACTTATGTTCATTCAATTTATATTGACCTTTGGCTACATAACCGCATTCATCACAAAGTGCTGGAGTATTCGGTACATATCTTTTTCTATTTCTTCTTATTCTGGTTTTAGGCTTTGATTTGTCTTTTCCTTCCAATTTTAAACTTCTATTACATTTTACAGTAGGTTTTACTGCTTTATTCTTTGCAACACACTTCTTTTTCATTTTATCCGTAGTTTCTAGGCGCATTTTACTGACATCTACAGCATTATCATTAAGAATGTAATCACAATTACCATACTCAATTATGACCTCAGATTGTTCTGTTTCTTCATCAGTGTCCTCAAGAAACTCTACATCATATGGTTCAAGCGAATCACTAACTTCATCATTACTTTCATGTGCATGTTTTACATCCTTTTGTTGCTCATCTGATGTTTTTGAAGAGTTATTTATTGGTCCTTTAGGCTTTGATTCGTCTTTTCCTACTGATTTCAAAGTTTTCTTAACTTTGGCAGTAGGTTTTACAATTTCATTCTTTACAACATGCCTCTTTTTCATAGTTGATGGCCTTAATTTTTTCCTATATTGAAGATCTGCAGGGGGTTTAATTGCTTCATGTATTGAATTATTACTGTCATTGTTACTTTCACCCACGCTCTCCAAGGGTGTCTGTTGTTTGTCTGATGCCTTATCAACTTGCTCACACGCATCGTTACTACAGCGAACAGACCTCAACATACCATCCGAGCTCTGAGCCTTTTCTCGAAATGATTTAGCGGCTTCCAACAGAGCAAAGCAATCGTCGCACAGGTACTTCGGGAGCCCGTCGCACTCGTCCATGACTACACACCCGAATGTTCTAACATCTCTCGATATGTCGCTGTGAGACGCATCGCCAAAAATTGGGATATCACCAGACTGTAAACACACTCGACATGTAAGTACTGGGTATTGAGATGCTCCACAGGTCAGATTACCTTTACTTTTTGTCCGGTTTATCGTAACTTCATTGCCAAGGTAAACTGTTCTATTTGGTAATGCCATATCCTTTGTATTTATTCTATAAAGATTTCTTTCACAGAAAATTAAGCCAAATTGTTATTGTTTTTTTTTAAGGCAAAGGGAACTGAGCCCATACAGCCAAGTCAACAACTAAACAACTCTTTCAAGTGTTCATTAAAATGGTTGTGTGACACATTTCAATGCTATCTAGGAGAATCTTCCACGCTTCTACACCGTCCGAATTAAACGTCCCGGATGCAGTATGGCTGTTCAAAATCCAGCCAAGTACGAATCGGGCTGTAGAGTCTTATTTGATATTACTTCACTGTAAAATAGAAAAGCACTACTGTAAAACAATTTGCAAGACAAAACGAAACAAAGCTGACATGGATGCCGCAAAAGCGCGGGCGAAACTTCAATTAAGCAAGAATAGAACAAACAATGAAATGACCACAGATTAAGTATACGGATGTCGAAAAAATATCGATATTTGTCGTTCGATATATCGATATTTTCTGGCGATATATCACCAACACAAACCCTCAGCGCAAGGAAGTGTTAAACAATAGATTGGTTTTTATTTTTATTGTATATTATATAATTGATACTTATGTATGTTAGTCTGTAAGGTATAATAACTCACAATAACTCTAAATTAAAAATTTAAGAAACCCCCGAGCTACCACTGTCCCTTACTTCTTCCTGGTCATCATCAGGTCCTCAAGATTTCAGTACAATACAATACAGATATTCCAAGATCTTATAAACACTGATCCATTTTTCATCTGACATGGCTAACATTCAGCAGGTTAGACCTGCGGCTCCTGAAGGCGGGCGACGCTCCGCCGGGCTTCGCCCTACGCGGAACTCGGCCTTCGGCTCCGCCATGGCTATCTTAAAATTCCTAGCTCCACATCATTTTCATGTATTTTTGGCGTCATCTTTAATTTTTTTTCTCATGTCTCAGGATTCCCTACAACTATAGTTAGAGTAGACCCTATCTAACTATTATTCTTTCGGCAGGCTGATAATAATCCAATTCCTCAAGTTTCATACTGTGAAATTGACGTTCGCTTACTTTTCCCGGTCATCACCAGATCCTTAAGGTTTCAGACGTCGGAAACGCAGCAAGAACCTGAATTTTTGATCACAAATTTGAACCATCTAGCTATTACCGTTCCAGAGATTCCATCTGACATCAAAGATATCCAAGATCTTGGAAACCACTGGTCAAAGTTTTACCAGACCTAGCTAAGAACACTAGACAACATTCTCTATTAAATGAAAAAAACCGAGTCGAAATTGGACCATCCATTGTTAAGTTATGATGCCACAGACAAACAGACAAACGCGTCAAACTTATAATACAGGGCGTATTAATCCTTAATCAGTCGGGGGTTAATAAAACTTATTCATTAACCAAACTAGTACAAAAGCAGGTTTATCCCATTGGGATTTCTTCCAGTAACCTTTGACTGTTGGAACAGCTGTACAAATATTCAGTCAGGGTCAGTAGTCAAATCAAAGATATACCTACATATGATATCATAGTGTACAGTACAACATTAAAACACTTTTTTATTGTGATGATTACTGATGATGAATCATGAAGTGTTGCTAACTCTGCAAGAGTCCGGTATCAACCCCGGTTCGGTTTGCTGCAACCAATCGCATGTGCTACGAGATCGGATGCAGCGAACCGAACCAGGGCTACAACCGGACCCGTGAAGTCCTAGCCTTACAATTTGATACACTTGCATTTGATTTTCAAAAGATTATAAAAAGTACCAGTGGCATCCTTTTAACAACTCTATTAAAAGATTTATAAGCCCTACCGGAATTTACAATATTTTTCCCCCGAAAAATTGTCAACATGAAATTGAGAATAAATCATTCCATTCCACCTTATTCCATGTATAAATGGGTAAAATAACCCAGGTTGCATTTACAATCACCATCAAAACTTAGTGACATTTAGGCTGGGACTACACGACGGTTACAGCGACGGTAGGGTTCAGGAACCGCTACCGACCGCTACGACTTCATGTGGCCCATTCCTGCGGGCGGTTCCAAATGCTCAGTTGCCTGTTGCAGTCGCTCGTAGTAATATGGAAAACTCGACTACGGAATTATTTTAGCTATTAGGTCGTATTTGGTGTCGTTTTCGTATAAATTAAAGATGAAGAATTCATTTCTGGTATTAGTTTTTAGACAGCCCATAGAGAAAATACGATAAATTATAGAAAACTTTAAATGTATAAAAAAATTCTACAAAAATCGTCGAAAAAAATTATATTCATACTCTACTTGATGAGCTCTAAACAACGGTACCCGACATGATGGGATACAAAAATATTTTTTTATCGACCCCCTTTATTGTACAAGATCCCCTCTAAAATATAATTCCATAAAATTATAAAGTTGTAATTCAAATTCGGATCAACGGACTTACATACTTTGTGAAATTTTCAAGTATGTATCTTATCCCGTTACAATTTATTTAAATTCATTCCGCGCGAAAGAACGACGTGCGCGGCGTGCGCCTTCTGTGTAATCTCGCGGCGATACTGGAACCGGCCTAGGAACCGTCGTCGTGTAGTCCGAGCCTTAGTACTGGACTATACGCGTCCGGTACCAGCGACGGTTCGGTTCGCTGCAGCAAATCAAAAGCGTTCTGCTCTCCCCACACATGAAGTCAGAGCCTCGTGATTGGCTGCAGCAAACCGAACCGGCGCTGGTACCGCCTCATGTAGTCCAAGCCTTAGGACCCAACTACACGATCGATTCTTTGTCCATCCAAACTGTTTGGTTCGAATGTCGACACGGATTTCTGTCCAACTAAACAGTTTAGTTGGCTATGTGCACACACGACCGACTGAATTCGATTGCTAGACTGGAGTTCGCAACCTACTAAACGATCGGTCCGTGGATAGAACCGTGGAATTTACCTTAATTGGCCAACTATTTGGTTGATGATCAGTCTCGATTGTGTCAATTAAAAAGTTGAGTTGGTGTCGTGTGCGCACCCCCATACTAGTGCATTGCTTTTTGCCCACCGTCTAAACTGTTGGGTTGGTGAACAATCGGTCGTGTAGTTGCTCCCTTAGTGATCCCCATAAATCAAAAACATGTAACATTGTGCATATTGCTGCAAAGCATATTTGATGCAGAAGCATGTTCGGTGCATCCACACTTTATAATTTGAAATATACACTAAAGAACTTTTAATAAGTACATATATAAAAGTAATTGCTATAAAAATTACTTTCTTTCAGGCACATTTCTTTTCTTTACTTTTTGTTTGGTCAAAAATTATATACAAGGGCAGTCTTCCACCCTTAATAGCTCTCAACTTGTGTACCTTTTTACGATGTCTTGTCAAGGATTTCCTAAAACCAAAATCTTTGCCACATATGTCACATTCAAACGGCCGGTGCTCCAAGTGAACAGCTAGTACATGCCTTTCCAGCTCAAGTTTAGTATAAAAATGTCTCTTGCATGTCTCACAAATAAATTTGCCCGGGCCCGTGTGCTGTCTCTTATGTCTGTTTAAATTGGCAGCAGTAGTGCAGCGTGCAGGGCATTCCGGGCATTTGTATCGGGGTTCTGCATGACTGCGTTTATGAATTCTAAGGGCAGATAAAGACCTTCCACGGTACGGGCAAACATCACATTGGAATGGCAACTCATTGGAATGAAGTAAGTAATGTTCTTTGAATGTAGCTTGATATTGGGCTACAAAACCGCACTTATCACAGACAAATATTTTAATTTGTGATTTTTTAGGTTTTGAGTTGTCTTTTTCCTCTGATTTCATACTTCTCTTACCTTTTACAGTAGGTTTTACAACTTTATTCTTCGAAACACGCTTCTTTTTTATAGTTAATGCTTTAGATTTTGCTCTATGCTGAAGATCTATTGGTGGCCCAGCAGATTCTTCTTTAATGTAAATAACTTGTGATTCCTCTGTTGATTGAGAATACAATTTAGGAGTCATTTCTAGAGGAATTTTACTGACATCTTCGGAACTATCATTAAAAATGGTTTTTATTTCATCTTCATTACAATTTTCAACTTTAATTATAACATCTGATTGTATGTGTTCATCAGTGTCCGGGGTAAACTTTACAGTTTCAGCTTTGAGCAACTTATTAACTTTGTTACTTTTAAAATCATTGTCCGACCCCATATGTTGTTTGTCACATCGTCTAGATTTATTTATTTGTCCTTCATTATTTGATTTGTCTTTTTCCAACAATTTCCATCCTTCACATTTTACAGTAGTTTGAGAATACATTTTAGGTGTAGTTTCTAGAAGAATTTCACTGACATCTGCAGAATTATCATTAAAAGTGTTTTGCATTTCATCTTCATTGCAATTTTCATATTTAATTATAACATCAGATTGTATGATTTGTTCATTGATATTGATTTTTCTATCAGTGTCCTGGCTAAACTCTACAGTATCTGGTTGAAGCAAATTACTAACATCCTCCTTACTTGCACAGTCATTCTCCAAGTCTGTATGTTGCCTACCTGATGTTTTAGAATAGTTTTTTATTGGATTTGATTTTCCCACCAATTTCAAATTTCTGGTACTACTTTTGGCAGTAGCTTTTACATTGTTTTTCTTTACAACGTAATACATATTTTTCATAGTTAATGCCTTAACTTTTTTAAGATCTGCAGGTTTAACTGTTTCATGTATTGAATTACTACTGTCATTGTTACTTTCACCCACTTTTTCCAAGAGTGTATGTTGTTTGTCTGATGTGTTATCAACTTCCTCACATGCATCAAAACACCAGCGAACAGTCCTCAACATACCATCCGAGCTCTGAGCCTTTTCTCGGAATGACTTAGCAGCTTCCAACAGAGCAAAGCAATCGTCGCACAGGTACTTCGGGAGCCCGTCGCACTCGTCCATGGCTACACATCCGAATGTTCTAACATCTCTCGATATGTCGCTGTGAGACGCATCGCCGAAAATTGGGATATCACCAGCCTGTAAACACACTCGACATGTAAGTTCTGGGTATCGAGAAGCTCGATAGTTTAGATTTGAAACTTTGCTTTTTGTCAGATTTATCGTAATGTCACTGCCAAGTAGAACTGTTCTATTTGTTATTACCACTTCCTTCGTTTTAATCATATTGAAGAAGTTCTTAAAAAGCAAATTTAATTCACAATAATTTCACACCATTGCCTGAAATACAATCAATTTTTTTAAATTTATTTTTTGATGGCGTTGGATAGACCATAAGCCCAAAAATATAATCAATCACACTTACAATCACAGATTAGATATGTCCAACATACTATCACCACGGTACGTTTTAAGAAGCGGAACTTCCTAAGATCATTTTTTAATGATTTTCTATAGAATTTCTTCCTATCTATCGACAGCCTGACAACAATTATAATGACAGATGACAGCTATCAAATAGTGAAGACCGTACCTATATCGATGTTTAGATAGCGTTACATACCTAACCAGTTGAAATAATTCACGTTGAGAACTGTCATGTTCTATTAGCGCGTTAACAGCTGAAAATTTATCAAACTTATATTTGACACAAGCAATGGTACAACGTGTACAGCTGTCGTGAATAATTTCAATTGGTTTTGGAACGCACTCTTAGTGGTGTAAAGTTATCGATAATTACCTAATCGATATCGATAAATTCAGCGCAACCACGATTGGGGTCTTCAAGGCAATAAATACCTATGTAATAAATAAAACAAAGATAATTTAGTTGTTATATTGATTCTCTTGTTATTTTCGTATACAATTTGTCATCAATGAGGGATTTTCCGGCAGCTTTCAATCAGTTTTCAATTCAGTTTTACAAATAGAGACACCAATATTACTCACACAATTTTACTTCGCCAAATCACATTACTTACAGTACATTTAAGTACAAATCACAACACACAATCCCCACCACAGTGCCCACGACACAGAATTACCTAGTGTGGGTGCTAACCGTAGGCCCGGTTTTAGGAAATATGTATGTTTTTTTGTAGTATTCATTGTACCTTTCCGTTGTGATGTCGTCAAATAAATTTATTAGATATTTAATAAAAAAAATATTTAAAAAACTCCACAGATGGCGGTATTTGTATGCTGGAATGTCAAAATGTGCCAAAATATGGGTACCTAGCATGTACATAGGACATAAAGTTCGAATAAATAAAACTTTGTTTTTTATTAATTGATCGTCGATATTATATCTTTGTTATTTGCTCATAGTTCTTGTTTTATCATTGGGGAATAATGAATTTGATGAATTTCTATATTTTTATTAAAAGCTACCTACTATGCAATGAAAAAACACTATGTCAAAACAACTCTTTTGTCACTTTAACATTCCTGTTAGATGCAGCGCCATCAATCTCGAATAGCAGAAACTTAAGCTGGAAAATCCCTCAATACAACTTTCACATGTTCTATGGCTATAGGTACCTGTGCTCATTGTGCTGTGCAATATTGAGTTTCCTTCTGACTTAATACATAGAGGCACAATGGAAACACAACGAGGTTAATTTATTTACTAATTTAAAGTCTCAGAAATAAGGTAAATTATACGAAATAAATACATCACCTCCACAAACCACGAATTAAGTTTTTGTTAGGAAAACGGGGGAGTATAGGCTCAACTCAACTTTGGGGACAAGATAATCACAATGAATTTATGAAGTAACACTGATTTCTTGCATAAGATTGAGTAAATTCCGAAAAATGAGACAAACATAAGCGCAACATTGATGCGAAAGAAATCCACAGACATTTTCATGTGGTGTTGCCACACGTACTGTTTGGGCCAGAGCTGGTGATTTTCGGTCAATGAGTAGTGTGTGCTCTATGCTCGTCTTAAAACCGCGCGCCACCGGCCACGGAAAGAGTGAATGTACGGAAGACAAGACCGAACAACAATGAGATCGCGTGTCCGCCATTTTGAACGAGAAGAGCAAAATCAAGGGCAGTCATTCAATGAGGGCTCCTGCGTAAACACTTACTTGGTTGACGCGCAGTTCCCGCGCTTTTTTGCTTTGAAGAAAACTTCATTATTTTATGTGAATTTAAGATATTGTTTGTGCTATTTGTGTGTGTACACCCGCTTACTAACATTTATTAATGGAACTAACCAATAATACAACTCCTGTGTATGGACTAATCTCCGCAAGATTCGTTTCAGGTTTGGTGATGGCATGGCATGGTATGGTCTAGACTGCGCATAACTGACTATTCAGGTGAGCTAGAGTTTCATATTGCTTAGTGACTGGAGGAATCCAGCCTGGTGATAGTCTCTGCCTTTAAGTTCAGCTCTTTATTTAACACGTACTATTAGCGAATCAGTGTTATACCTAATTCCAACTATTTTCATTTTGCAGGAATAAATGTGGAATAGCTGGTAATTTACTTATGTTTTAGATTTAGTAAATTCTAAATATCGTAAATGCTACTGCTTTTTTACTACCATAAATAATATTATAATAAAAAAAATACTTACGAATCTCACGATATAGTAATTTGACTTTAAGTTTGGCATACCTTTTGTAATTGTTTATATGGGAAGAAATTCAGTACAAATTTTTTCGCAAGGCACTTTCTAAGGGTTTCACACCACAGATTAAAGTAGGAGTGCGTTCTAAAACTCTTTTATTTATTATCTTGTAATTATTATTTTTTTATTTGTGTCTTTTTATAATGGGTTTTTTGTCTTTTTAAAAAAAGAATTATTATTATATAAAACCAGTTGAAATAATTCACATTGACAATTGTACATCTACCATTACTTGTTTCAAATAGGTTTGCTAAATTTTCAGCTTTAACGCGGTAATGGAATATGAACAATTGTTTACGTTAATTATTTCAACTGGTTATGGAATGCTGTCTAGAAGTATACAGGACTGGTATACCTATGTCTCAAATATGTCCAAAGATTTCCTCCACAGAGGTACCTACCTACAATATAGAAATAGGTATATTATATCCGTGTTTCACACATCTTGGAGAGCGTTCCATAACCAGTTAAAATAACCAATAACATAAATAAACAGCTGTGCATGTTCCATTACCACGTTAACAGCTGAAAATTTATCAAACTTTTATTCAAAACCACCACTACCATTGCGCCACTGCATTAACGTACCACTGCGTTTAATTTTATTGAATAAAATCGAAACAAATTAGTCAGACAGTCAAGGGTTTTTTTCATCCGCGCTTTTGTCGCGTCCACACCAGCTTTTTTTTTCGTTGCCTTGCAAATTGTTTTACAGTAGTGCTGTTCAAGTAAGAATGGTGTTTTTTACTCGAAGAACGTCTACAAAATCTGATTAATGTGTGGGACAGTAAAATAAAGTCAAATAAGATGCTGCAGCCCGTTCCGTACATGGCTGATTTTTGAAGAGCCATACTTCGCCCGGACGCCTTCTTCTTTGGTTCGGATGATGCAGAAATGTGGAAGATTCTGCTAGATGGTATAGTTCTTATAGGTACACCTAAACACCTAGCTATAGGTTCGGAGTCGCGTTCCAGCACATTTTTCTATAGCTAACTATAATATACCTATAATATAACTATATATAATATACATAATAATATATATAATATACCTATTCACACTTTCAAAACATCGAGAGAGGTTCTTCTCAATTTTATTTGTAGAGTTTCTCCTGCGTTTTTTGTTGCAAATTGTTTTACAGTAGTGATTTTCTAGTAAGAATGGTGTTTCTTGCTCGTAGAACTTCTACAAAATGTAAATAATGTGTGGGACAGTGAAATAAAGTCAAATAAACGCTGCAGCCCTATCCGTACTTGCCTGGATTTTGAAGAGCTATATTGCGTCCGGGACGCCTTCTTCATTGGTTCGGATGGTGCAGAAGCGTGTGGAAGATTCTCCCAGATAGCATTGAATTGTGTCTCACCAGCATTTTAATGAGAATTGAAGAGTTGTTTACATCAGACATGGCTGTATGGGCTCAGTTCCCTTTGCCTTAATCAAAAAACAATCAGACAGTCAAGACAGTTCGAAAATCGAAATAGTCTATAAAAAATAAAAGGTAAATTTCTTCACTAAATGACTGCAAATTATTGCTAAAATCTTAGTTTTGTAATCGATTTAAAGCAATTATTAAGAACAGTGAGTGAACTATCTCGTTATGTGAATTGTTGGATAGTTATGTAATATACATTTTGAGGTTATATTCTTTTGGTTCAGATGTTCACATCATCGCTAGTGGTTGGTCTGCGGGCGACCCGCTCTTCGGTGGTGTTCACCAGGAACCTGGCGGCCGCTCAGAAGGCGTCCGACCCTATCCAGCAGCTGTTTCTTGACAAAATCAGGGAATACAAGCAGAAGAGTTCGTGAGTATCAACCCCTGACAAGCTCAGTGTAGTTGAGTTGTTTTTGAGTTTTCTGTTGGGTCTAAAGCTTTTCGTATACGAAATATGGTAAGGCAGGGCCTGAGATTTCTGAGAGGGGTGGTTTGTTCTAAAATATTTAAAATGTTGGTACTCAAAGATGAAGTTGAGCTAGATAGAGTTTAGACGCGTAAGTGCCAGGCCAAATTTGCTATTATAAGATGATACAAAAGGATAGGATGGTTACATTGGTTGGATCAGAGATTCAGAGACATTATTATCTCTGATAGGTAGGAAATGGTAGACAGTTACTATAAAAAAGTAGTATCTCACAACTTTCAAACACTAACCAAACCTTCATTTTGTCCAGAGGAGGCAAGCTCGTCGAGGCCAGCCCAGCGGTCGAGAAGGAACTCAAAACAGAACTAGAAAAGCTTGAACGGCAGTACGGAGGCGGCTCTGGAGTGGACATGACCTCGTTCCCTAGCTTCAAGTTCGACGAGCCCAAACTGGACCCCATCAACGAACAGGCCCAACAGGATAAGAAGTGAACGGATTGTTATAGACTTAGTTATATTGCATCAATATTCATGTCACCGAAGAACTTATGTGAGAGTGTAATGGGGAATAAATTATTGTATTAGAATGTTTTGATCTGTTTAAGGCATTACATGTCTTAATATACTTCTTTTGAGGTAAGAAATCTACAACCAGGTACCAGCTACTTGCATGAAATGTGAATGATGATGATAGTTATCGCAGAAAATAATTGAAATTGAAAACGTTTATTTATCACTGTAAACACCAGAATATAGAACACGATACAAAAGTATACAAAGATTAATACATGCAGCACAAAACATCTGGTGCGGTACAGTGCCAAAAAGATTACACCAGCTCAGCATAATGCTGAGGCAAACCACAGTGAATTTACTTGTATTTTTTTTAGTAGTACTAGAGATACTTAGGTGTGTCATTTGTACTACCAGTTGTACTTCTTGGTAGTACTACCGACACGGAGGGGATCTATTTACTTATATATTGTAACTACACTGTTGTTAAGTGATTATTTGATTTGATCTTTAGCTGGCCTCTCAGTGATTGCACGGACGAATAAAGCAACAGTGTGTGCATGTTGTCTTGTATGTGTGTGTTTTTGGTTTCTGGCGCAGTAGACGAGGTGGTTATTGGCGATTACGCGATTGACTTAACAAGCCACCTCATGAGGCAGAATTTTTTGGTTTTGTCTTTTTCATCAAAACGGAAAAAGACAAAAATCACGTTCTGTCTTGCTAGGCAGCTTGTTCAGTTTCGTTCGTTTGCCCATTAAAGTGATATAGAGCAAAACAGGATATCAGATGGTAAGTGGTCACTGTGGTTGCTTTGCGACAGAAAGATGTAGACGGAGGGTAGTACCACCCCAGGTTGACTCTACACCGAGTCATATATACCACCCTGGTAACTAGAGTGTTCGTAGAGGAGCTCGTAGCCTAGTTGCGAGCACGGTCCGAAAGTGATCGTGCAGGTTAAGTAACGTAGGCGCGATCGGTACCAGGATGGGTAACCACTTATGACATATTTCATCTGAGTTTCTCCGTGCCTGGAGAGCACGTTAAGCAGTTGGTCCGGGTTGTTATCGTTCGTCAGCAGTCATTAAGCCATGTCAGAGGCCTACGGTCGGCCTGAACAACTCTGACAATAGGTTGGCCACTAACCATACGATAAGCAAGCAACTAGAGTATTTGCGACATTCATTATTTATATTGATAAAAGTTATCAAAATACAATCATAGTGGCATCGATTCTTGGGTGGCCGCCAAGTCTAAAGCTAAACCTACATGTCACGCTTACTCCTACACTAGATTGTGTACGAGTGAACGGGTCGTTTCTTTTATTAGCGATCGTCGCTTTTGGTGGTCACCCCGGAATCTATGCCGGTGTAATAAAATAAATATTAAAAGTCGTAAATTATGTGCTTACTAATAAAAGATGTGGTCTATTCTATCCACATTCTATCACGCATTGACCATTAAAGGATAATCTTTTCTAAGGCCTGGACTACACACGTCCGGTTCTAGCCCCGGTTCGCTGCATCCAACCACGAAGAAGATAGTGCTGCGACTTCATGCGGGGAGAGAATCACGGAAGTGTTGGTTGCAACGAATCGAACCGGGGGTTGGAATCGGACGCGTGTAGTCCAGGACTAAAAGCGGGGATTCCCCCGTATATATTTTAAATCAGGTACGGATTCACCAAGGTTCAAATAATTCCGGGGCGCCAGATTTCCATAGGATACTTATACTTATGTAGGTATGAAATATATTAGAAAAAGTGTGAAAAAGTTTCCGTGAGGGGGATTTGAACCTGCGACTTTGTCTTTCCGTGGCACTGCTCTAACCAAGTGTGCTATCCCGTTTGCGGAATTTTTTTTACCCTTATTCTAATTTATTAGCTAATTATAGACAAAACCTACCAAATCTGCCTGGAAAATTAGTTTGACCAAAAGGCAACTCTTCTTTTACCTACCTTTATAATATTATATTACTACTTTACCTATCTAAAGTTCTTCGATAACGCATTAATTAAAGTAATAAGTATTCTACGAATGTACATCAACGCAACTTTTTTTTTGGTAAACCCCTTCTAATTTTTTCTTGCTTGCAATACTTTCCACTGTGGACCCAGTCACGACCCAGTCCCAAAGTTTCCTAGAATCGGCCCTGTTTATGATGTCTCATATCATAAGTGGCAGTGGCGTGGTCAGCACCACAATGTTTTAAAAGTGGTTTTCTGTGCTAAGTCGGTGCTGTGTGTGATCAGTGATGATAAAATTGTGGTTATGGCAGAAGTGGTAACTAGCCAGCAGTTCAATCTGAACGAACGAGCGTTTTCTGTTAAGTAAACACTTGTGAAGTTGCGACTATAAATAAACAGAAGAAAAGGTAAAGTTTATTCATTTGTTTTGTGATAGATAATAAAGTTTATTTTAGTTAGTGATATTGTACTTATTAATCTTATTATTACCACGGTGTAAGTAGCCTTATAGCTGTAAAGGTCATTATGACCAACAGCAATTATTTTTTTTTTTTTTTTTTTTTTTTTTAGTGGCAATTGGTGACCATTACTGCCAGCGTCCAGTTTTATGAGTTTCCAATTATCAAAAAACAACGGTAATTTTGAAGAGGTTTGTCTTTTCTGAGTGTAAGTATAAAGGTTAAATACCCATCCTCTCAAGACTAACAAATAAATACCTGTAAGGACGACACAAACAAAATGTTAATTATAGATACACTACAACTTAATATCATTTTGGTAAATAAAATTAGATAGACATTCATAAATAAATCTATTGTTATTTGCTAAAGATAATATATTGGAGATATTGGTAGGGAAGGGAATTCTGAGTTTTAGGAAAGAGGACAAAAGTATAGAACGGTCGAGTAATGGACAGGAGAAGAAGATATGGTTCGCGTCCCCTTCATCCAAACCACATTCGCACAATGAAGAATCTTTAATCTTAATTTTGGCTAGATATACTGAAGAGCAGTAGTGACCTAAACGAAGTCTGCATATGATAGAAGTGGCTCTTTTGCCTATGTGGGTTTTATAGAACCAAGGTTTGAGAGGAATATCCGGCTGTATATTAGCATAGTGACCTCCTTTATCTCTTTTAGATTTTTCCCAATATTTAGACCATTCTAGATTAAGTCGTACGAAAAAAAAAATGTACCTAGGTACGTATGTACAAAAAAATTTTTTTTTTTAAGGCAATGTGAACTGAGCCCATACAGCCATATCTTATGTAAATAACTCTTTCAAGTCTTCATTAAAATGCTGGTGTGACACATTTCAATGCTATCTGGGAGAATCTTCTACGCTTCTGCACCATCCGAACCAATGAAGAAGGCGTCCTGGACGCAGTATGGCTCTTCAAAATCCAGCCAAGTACGGATCGGGCTGCAGCGTTTATTTGACTTTACTTCACTGTCTCACATTATTCTTCTTGTCTTATCGAAGTTCTACGAGCAAGAAACACCATTCTTACTAGAAAAGCACTACTGTAAAACAATTTGCAACACAAAACGAAACAAAGCTGACGTGGATGCCACAAAAGCGCAAAACTCTACAAATAGAAATAAGAAGAACCTCTCTCATTGTTTTAAAAGTTTGAATAGGTAGCTAGCTATAGAAAAATGTGCTGGCACGCGACTCGTACCTATATTCAGATCCTATAGCTAGGTGTTTAGGTGTACCTATAAGAACTCTACCTCTTTTTTTCCTATCCATTATTAAACCTCCCGCCATTTGAATGCAAGTATTCGCTTTAGCTTTCCGATTTCGGTACCTTTTAACTACTAAACTCTACTCGTACCTACAACACACATATTATAATGAATAGCACGTTGAATTAATTTTAAAATAATTGCATATAATCGCATAAACATCACCTCAGGTTTGTGATTACTGCTTCTTTGTTTACGTTTTTTCTAATGCTTTAAAAATGAAGTATAGGTACCTACCGATGTTTGCCCTAGATCCCTCTTTTTAACATCGGAACCAAAAATATCCAAATTAATAATACCTACTCTGACTTAATTAGATAACTCAAATTAGAGAACTCTCTATCTCTATTCTTATCATCAAACTCTTTAAAGAGGTCATTATTTAACTCTATCTAATAATTTACTTTCAGTTCCGCAATGGCCTACAGCACACCAAGGAGTTCTCACCGACCAGATGAGGAGTGGAGTAACCGCAATTGTATAGCAATAGCTTTCGAGGACAGCTTCCCTTCTACAGTCATGGACATTACGGTTCAGAAGAGAATCATCGAACAGTTCCTAAATTACTACCTCGGGGGCAGGATTCAGCAGGGCATAGATGCAGTCTACGACTTGGTATATTCGACTATATCCATCATGCCACTACATGAAAGCACAGAAGAGTTTATATGGGATATTACGCACTATAGGGACGATGGGACGTTGTTCTTTTTAACACCCGAAGATAGACTCAAAGCTGAAATAAGAGCTATGGGAAAAGGTGCGAAAAATAAAGAAGAAGCAGAGAAATCGGGTAAAGATATTAATGCAAAAGAACATGCATGGATAACTAATAAAGATAAACACGCCACTGTAAACGAAGACACAGAGAAAATGAAATACCAGACACATTCACAAGAAGAGATTGACAAAACATTGATAGATGAAGTCACGGATTCAGATGAAGATGAAGAGAAAGTGACATGGTTCGAAAAATTAACACCAGACAATGAAAAAAGTTCTGAGAAAGATCAAAACGATGTACCAAAGTCATCTACAAGTAAATCAGAAGAAAATCGAAGACCAAAAGGCCCCACAAGTCCCATCGAGTTTCCAGAAAAAATCAGATGGTTCAGTAACAAAAGAAAACGTCCCGTGTTAGAAACGACTCCGCTACAATATGGTCCTGTGGAGAACGCTGCCTTCGTAAATTCTTGCAACAAACTACTGGAGAAATGGGACACAAGTGTGGCAGCAAGGGCCTTTCTGAAATATTTATTTGGTATCGTAGCTTTAACTTTTTTGAGAGCAACTACCAAAAGCTATAAGCATATGGTCAACACTTTCTCCAGTATCAAGTTTCTGAACAATCTGCCGAGGACACTCGATTTTAAGTATTCTATTCCGCACAAAAAGTGCGTAAAGAGATGTTACCGGACATTTTGTAAAAGAGGTAGTGCCATACGCATTATGTTTGCGAAAATAGTAGTAAATTCGTATCATATAGATAACAGACGAAAAGAACTTCCGCATTCTCCATTTATGAAAATGAATATGTTTAAAGTGACTGTTTTAGCTCATACTGCTGAATACGGACTCGGTCTACTCAGTTTAGTTCAGACTGTTCAGAACTTAAGCTTTAATCAAATTAATTCCGTGATTAAAACAACTTTATGCGAAGATACAGTCGAATCGTGGGGGAAATTGATGAAATTTGTTAACAAGTACATGGTTCCTAGCACAAAGGAGTGTACCCACCACTGGGCTCGCTTGATCGACTGGAATTTCTTCAGTGATCTGACTTGCAGCAGTAATTACCCATTGGCCGTCATACTGGCAGTCTTCTGTGAGAAAATGGATAATAATCCAGACATTTGGAAATCGACTTGGGTCGATAGAGGAGAAAATCTTGAAACTTATAAAAATCTTGGACTCGGAATGTATCAAAAATATACTGGTGGGTAGAATGATGACTATTCTCATTAGAATGAATTTTCAAAAGTTTCTCTCTTCCTCCGGCCGCCATGGAAACTGAGTTTAATGAATCCAGAGTAAATGCCAAATTACCAACAGATTCCGAATACTCCAATAAGGAAAATGAGGAATTGCCAACGGATTCAGTAGTCTGAATCCGTTGGCCGTGCCCGTTATAAAATCTTTGAGCTGGCTGGTGGACACAGTATAGAGACTTCTATAGATCGTAAGATTGTGAGTCAGGACTGGTAGTGGATCTGGCATTCTGTGGTTAATTACTTATTTGACGTCATTAGGTACATCGCCACTAGAGAGATACTTCGGACCCATTTCTTCTTTTATTAGTTGTTGACGTGTTGTAATTTTGAGTCTCATAATTGTACAGGTACATAAGGCTTAGAAATTTATTTAATTTAAGTATACATACAAGTTTAGCGCCTATAGTTTTTAATGAGCTTGTATTTTACGCGAGGATATGCCGTTAGTATTACAATAGCGGCAGGCGCTACTAAAATTATTATCATTTTCACACGATTCGTGTATTGTGATTCTACAATAAATGTGATTTTATTCTAACAATAAGTCATTTTAATTCATTGCCCCTATTCATAGCGCCTATAGTTCATAATGAGCTTGTATTTCACGCCAGGATATGCCGTTAGTATTACAATAGCGGCAGGCGCTACTAAAATTATCATTTTCACACGATTCGCGTATTGTGATTCTACAATAAAGGTGCTTCTATTCTATTTTATTCTATCAATATGTCATTTCAATTCATTGCCCCTATTCATACTATATATCTACGACTTCGTTTAGCATTTGTTTAGGAAAACGTACCTAATTTAAAAGAGAAAATTAAATTATATTTAATAATTTTGACTAGGAAATACCCTTATTAAATCTTTATACGGGCGTTTTTATATCTTGGGTTTTAGAACAAAGTTTTCCGAACCTTATTTGCAACTATAAAATCGTCACCCCAGCACGCGTCGATATCATCGCATCGCGTGAAGTGAAGACGCCTTCCCATAGATTATAGCCGCCTCTAAGTACCACTCTCGGCGCAGTCGGGCCTCACCGGTTGAACACTGCGGCCGCGCGGCTCTACGACCAGGACCAGTGCGAACTAGTACCCGAACCAGTGCTGACCACAGACTAGTACCCCAACCAGTGGTGACTGGTCATGGCGGCCGGCTTCGTCGGCTCCACCAAGAGCTTCCCGTTCTCCTTCGACATGGATATGGAAGAGGAACCTGACAGGGAAGCCAACCTTCTCAGTAAGCGAATAGGTATGTATGCACAGTTTTTGTTTTCGTTTGTTTTGCTCAAGTTTCCTGTTACTAAGTGCTGGGTTCCTGTCTCGAATTACAGAATGTGGACTGAAATTGTTGTTTTGAAGTGATTCATACCTAGTAAAATAACAAGATGTAGGATAAAGATTATTTTCATGTTCGGAAAATTTTCCGATTAACGATCTAATCTAGGCATCATAGAATACAAAACTACTCAAATAAAACCATTGGATTAGGATGTATATTTTATAGAAATTGCTAAATTAATAAAACTTCATTACAATGCCATGTTTAATCGTCGAAAATTAAGAAAACACAGAAAACTTAAACCCCATGAACCGCTTCAAATAGCTACCTTTTTTTATAGGTAAGAATAGATATTAGTTTCAGTCAGCTGTCGTCAATTAACTTAAGTTATGTATAATAATAAGTATAATCTTGCTGCAGAAAAGTCTAAATTACCTAGGTAATTACGTATATGAAACTTACTCAAAAAAATGGAATTGTGAGCAATTGGTAGTGCAAATGCACTAATTCTACATGAAAACCAAAAAACAACCTATCCTTTTATATTTCGGAAAGTTCTCGAACACCTGCGATTTATAGTCGCAGTTTTAAAACGACGTATAACATAATACAGGCGTCGTATAATGGTGTCCCCACACGGCTCAACTTCGACGCCCCCCCTTGTTACCCGGCCAGTTTTATGGTATAGCTTCTATATTGTCGGTAAACGTGGTCGGGATACTTTTCCATTCATCCGGGTTGGCAGATCGATAAGAATCAGCTGACTGGAGGCGGCTGGCTGGCGCAGTCTACATACATAACTAACGCATAGTTAGGTTTATGAAGTGTATGTTTTATTTAAGGGCCTTAATTGTGTCGGAAAATCTACATGGGCGTGATGTCACCGAGATGATGTAGTCACGATGAAGTTGTCTGGTTTCTAATCCTTACCTGGATTAAAAGTCCTCCTTTCGCATAATCTCACGCTTTTTTAACCACGGACCTGTAAATTATTAAGATCTTCATTCCTAACGGACCACTTAAAGAAATTAAAAGTCGTACCTACCTAATTGAAAGTTATGGGGAGGATTAAACGTACAACGGAACGGTGTAAATGGTTAGATTCGATATCCTTCACCCCTCTGTCTGAGAATGTGAATGATTGAATGAATGAATACTCTTTATTGCACAAAATTAGTGTGATACAATGCGTACAAAACGATTAATACAATCTAGGCGGTCTTATCGCTAAAAGCGATCTCTTCCAGACAACCTTTTGGTGGAGTAATTTTGGTAGAAAAAGGTAGGTTGTGCACCGTTTATAATAATTAATAATATATATAATATACACATGCAAATAAATATATGTATATATCTTCTTTTAAGTCGTATTCCTCTTTGCTGAGGGTCGTGATCATTCTAAGGAATTAATAACATAGAACGACTCTCGTGGTAGATTTAATGGGATGGATTGCCATTGCCTTCCCCATTTCACACACTGGTTATCTCCGTGTGCAGGTTTCCTCGCGATGTTTTCCTTCACCGTCAGAGCAGTCGTAAATGTACGTAAATCTTTCGAAATACCGAAAAAACTCATTGGTACATGGCATTGCCTGGTTTCGAACTCGGACCTCCCGCATGGGAGTCCGACGTCCTAGCCACGACGCCACCGACGCTGTATATATACTTATACATAAAATATCTACATATACACACACATACATACATACAAGTTGTGGAAAAGTAAGGAAGGAAGAAGGAGGCATTGGGATAGATAGTGGGCCTTAACCTGTGCCTTGAAAATATCTAAGGATTTGGCTTGTCTTATGGATACGGGTAAAGAGTTCCAGAGACGAATATCATGGACAGCGAAGGTGACTGAGCCAGTAGGACATAAAGAAATAGAACAGAATAGAATCACATTTATTATTTCATACAACAACACTCCATATAACCTGAATCTTAATTCATATTCTGTATATTATTTCAGTCGGCAGGTGCCTTTATTTGCGGCATGTATATAGGAATTGTACAAAGACCAAGTTCTTTCGTTATCTAATCTAATTGTTATCAGGTT
This sequence comes from Hofmannophila pseudospretella, assembly GCA_947369225.1. NCBI lineage: Eukaryota > Metazoa > Arthropoda > Insecta > Lepidoptera > Oecophoridae > Hofmannophila > Hofmannophila pseudospretella. Next base: position 12,550,629 of record OX376330.1, on the reverse strand, counting down.
CAAATTGCGAGAACGTATAGGTTTAATCGAAATACTATTCACAATTTCATGTATTTATAGCAAAGTAATTAGATTGTTTTTGGTATAGTAACGCATAAATAATGACGGATCAATATTTGAAGAGCGGTAGGTAATTCCAGTAATTTTTGGTCAAAATGATTTTTTGCTTGACACATGTTGTAGGTATACTTATACCATCGCCATTGGTGATTGGCTTCGATTTTTTGTAAGATTTGATAGTCGACCCGTGAATCAAAATATACAAGGTGTTAGATTAGTGCAATGCAAAATATCTATTATTCGGCTTTAGATTTCTTTTGACTTTTTTTGATCGCTCTTACTAACTTCTGCGCCTCCATTAGATTGGCATTTTGAGGCCCTACGAGGTAATCTACTTCTAAGTCGTATTCCTCATTGCTGAGGGTCGTGATCATTCTAAGGAATTAATCACATAGAACGACTCTCGTGGCAGATTTAATGGGGTTTGCCATTGCCTTCCCCATTTCACACACTGGTTATCTCAGTGTGCAGGTTTCCTTCACCGTCAGAGCAGTCAGTAAATGTGGCACAGTGGCTAGGACACCGGACTCCCATGCGGGAGATCAGGGTTCGAAACCGTGCAGTGCCATGTACCAATGAGTTTTTCGTATTTTTCGAAGACTTACGTACATTTACCGGCTGCTCTAACGGTGAAGAAAACATCGTGAGGAAACCTGCACACTGAGATGACCAGTGTGTAAAATGGGGTAGGCACTAAAGATCCTCAAGGGTCGAAGTGCCGCTGGGTTATTCCCGGCCCCCTATCATAAGATAAGATAAATGTACGTAAGTCTTTCGAAAAAACCCAAAAACTCATTGGTACATGGCGTTGCCTGGTTTCGTACCCCGACCTCTCTCGTGGGAGTCCGACGTCTTAGCCACGACGCCACCGACGCTCTAATAATAGATAATAACGAAATAATAAATAGGAAAATGAAAAATTTAGCTCAAGGCACTAGAACGTTATGTACCTATTTCATCTCAGATCGTATTTTATGTTACGGTTGCCATAGAAAATTAGTAATTGGCCTCATTTTCTGTTGCTAAAAGCTGATTACATTGGGTCCCACGAGACCAGCTATACCGGATTAGAAGCCCAGTAATCAATGCGCGTTTTAGATGCGTAGATAAGAATAAGTATAGAATAAGAATAGTTTATTTGTGCGGTAAGATTACTATGTAGTAGGAAATGTAGATAGCCATATAGGTGTATTGTACTGTCTAAAAAGCGATGGTGGCGTCGTGGCTAGGACGTCGGACTCCCATGCGGGAGGTCCGGGTTCGATACCGGGCAATGCCATGTACCAATAAGTTTTTCGGTTTTTTCGAGAAACTTACGTATACTATTACCGACTGCTCTGACTGTAAAGGAAAACATCTTGAGGAAACCTGCACACTGAGATAACCAGCAATGGCAAACCACCCCATTAAATCTGCCACGAGAGTCGTTCTAGCAATAAGGAATACGACTTAGGAGTACTGTCTAAGTTAGATAAAGTACGGGGTTGAATTCAAGTCTCACTCACTCAACCATTGAGTACCTACTTCTATAATTATTCTATGACATTACCATACTCGTATAAGTCTTCTTTTGTTGTATGGTTAGTGAATAGACAAACCTATTGTCAGAGCTGTTCAGACACACCTGCTCCAGCCGTGACTGACACTTTTTAACGTGCTCTCCGAGGCATGGAAATGTGCCACTTGCGGTTCCATCCTGGTTCTGACCGTGCCTAAGGTGAAGTGATGGTGCTTAATTTGCACTATCACTTGGACCATGCTCTCAACAAGACCACGAGCCCCTCGATTACCACAATTCGACAACAAGGTGATCGGTGATCAACTTTTTATTTTAGATCGGTTATTTACAATATGAAGTAAGGCAAGGACATCGCTCTTTCTGAAGATCGTTAACCTTGGCGGCGAGACGAGGTTAATATCGGGGTGTATATGGGTGTATAGTACAGTAGGTAGGTATTTGCATTTGTACTTTCCATGATATCATGGGGTTCTATTTTGTAAGATTTGATAGTCGACTCGTGAATCAAAGTACAAGGCGTTAGCACACTGATTTTAAAACGGAATGGTACCGAATAGAACCCATAGATATCTAATATTCGACTTTTTAGATTTCATTTGACTTTTTTTGACCGTTTTTCTAACGTCTGCGCCTCCATTAGATTGGTACAACGCTTCCAAAGTATATTTATACATATATGTAAAGCCGACATGGGTAGGTAGGTACCATTATTACGTTACGCTATATTGCCATGTATCAATGTCTGGGTGGGTGTTGTCACCCTCGCGTTTACAACGGGACGGGCGTTCGTACCTTCATGTTTACAACAATATAGCAGATAAGTGAGCGAGACAATATTATCATTTTGTTTTCGATTTCGCGGACTCCAGAATTTTCCCAACTGTTATATTTTTCAAAGGTCGCCATTTTTGCACCAACATGATCCTTCGAGCCGGAAATAGTCACTAAGGGCCGGGACACATCACAGCGGCACGGCCGCGTCGCGTCGTGGTAATTTCCGTTGCCATGCGCTGTTGTTGATTTTCCATTGTCAATAGCAGGAGGTAAATACGTCTTTTGCGGTCCATAATCTAGAGTGAACTGCCACTATTATGTCGAACGATGCTTGCTGCATTTTCACAACAAGTCGTAGTTTCCATAACATCGCAACGGAGTTTTCCACGACCCGGCGCTGCAGTGTCACGGCGGCGGCATCGCGGCCCCCACCACCGGCTCGTCGTCACACCAGCTTGTAACGCCAGTGTGACTATCAGTATTTTTTCATCGTCGTCACACCAGTATAAAAACTTTTACACTGTAAAAGGTGTAGTTTTTATATGTGTAAAATTTACAGTATGGGGTAATAATAAATTGATAAAATGATCGATATATTTTCATACAAAAAATACAAATACAAAAAAATATTTACCAGAACCAAACAACATTCAAATTACAATCAAGTAACAATGTAGTTACAATGTATCGTGTTGTACAATGTATCTATAAGTAAGACATATCGGTCGCTACTACCCGCACTGGCCTCATCGGCCGTCTTGCGGCATAGTAGATAGCAACAATATAATGGCAAGGCATAACAAGGGATTTCATATTAACACTGCCATAAAGAATAACACCCCTTTGTGCTATTGATTGTGGTTTCGTATTGAACAAACTACGCAATGGGAGTAGAAAAAATATATATAAGGTTACTTACTATGTTTCTATGTTCTGTGTTTTTTGTGCGAGAAGAAAATAATCAATAATTAAAAAAAGCAAACATTGAAATTGAATGATTTATCTCTTGTATGGATGCATAATGTATAGTATCTAATTAAGTTTTTAAACATTTCGCCATTCGCTTTTACGGTTTTGGAATACACAGTATTTTTAATGATTTTACTACATTGTACATTGTAGATATTTACTTTTATTGCGATGTGATTATTGTTGAAGTATTTAATAAAAATATAATCATGTATTTACCGCACTACATAGCATTACTATTAGATAAAATGTGTAGTTTTTATAGCGGCGTGACGACGAAGAAAAACATTACTGTGTTACAAGCTGGTATAACGACAAGTCGGTCGTGCCGCCGCCCCGTATGTCCCCCGACACTTAGCGACTCGTGTTGAACCTCAAGATAAAGTAACAAGACAAAACATCAATGTTACTTACATTGCAGCTTGATAAACATAGCTTATTTACTATCATCTTATATTTTTTTATCGCGATAACGTGCGCAAGCTATAATTATCTCGGCACACAGAGTTTCCCACATATTTACCTACAGGGTAAATACGTTTCGATGTAAAGTTTTATCGTACAGTCTAGCTAGTCAATACGAGTACCTAACCCTGGGTTACCTCGCGGTTAACTCGCAAATTTCATATAAAATTGGACTTGGATTAGGGTTAACCATAGGCATAGAGGCGGATTTTATAGGCCCGGGTATAGGGCGGCTAATCGCGGAAAATATACACTATCAAATTCCACACGAAGTCGCGGGCAACAGCTTTAGGTAATTCTAGGTGCTCAGTAAATGAAATTGGCGTCAATTTCAACGTGCATTGAATATTTTTGCAGCGTTGTTGGAAAAATGCTGCGTACGTAATATTCAAGGTATAACCAACGGGTTTATTTTAGTTTCCGTGTTGTATAGAGGTAGAGGATGGATAGATGGCTCGTGCGTGACGTTGCCAACTGTGATTGTGCTAAACACAAAAGCGGCGTGTCTCCGTGCCAGCCCGCGCGCCGCTCAGCATTCAGTCGACGTCGAAACACTCCTACAATAACACCTAGCCCAATATTGTAAAGAAATTAACAAAATAGTGCTCTAAAAACGGTGTATTTAAAAAAAAAGTGAATTACAAAATTGAGGTTAGAATTTTTGGCGCGCGATTTGACGTTTGATGCGAGTTTCCGCCTCAGCCGCGTTCTCGTTCAGAAATTCGCTATCTCTGGAACGTTCCAGTGGATTTATTACAGGCAGGTGGTAATAATTATGTGTGTCTGTTCGTAAGTTTAATTTGTGCAAGGTTGCAGCTGCAGTTTAGCGGCTTACGTTAACGTATTAAGATTTTCAGGCGCGTTTCATGCAAGGTCGGTCATTAGAACTGAAGAACAGCCTTGGTAATCGTGTCGTCGTGTCACGTTCTGATTTCATGGCGGTTATATTTACACAGTCAGATTTATAATCCAGTCTCCATTTCTACACTGGTATCTTTATCAAGGTAGCCTCCTAATTTATTATGTTTTCGCTTTGAAGAGTCTTCTGTTCACATAAATGCAAAAAAAATATATTCCTACCAAAGTAGTATAATCAAAATTATCACATCATAAACTTATATATCTTGCCCATCGAATATTTTTTCTATCATTCCACATAGTTCACTTCCGATCTTTATACACCACTTTTGATTACAACTGCAGTAGGTAGGAAGGTTCTATATTTGTTTTGGCGCCAATCCCACTGTTTACGAGAGATCAAGCTTAGTTTTCATAAAAATTCATTGGATTCTGCCATGATTCATCTATCGGCGCGCTGGCGCAGGTGTTGAATGATTGATAAGCGGCATGTTTATAAAATAAAGTTTATTTGGATCACAAAGAAAAGTGCTGCAGCACGGTTTTTGATCAACCTTCCCGGAATATGGTGTAATTTATAGGTCTTTGACTTGCGGTGTTTCGTTCGCGAACCGGTGGGCGGTTGGCGCAGTTCCCGCCTAAAAATAGGCGGCAAAATCAGCACCACGCACGCGGGCGTCGTCCGGATATTATTAATTGCAACTTTTTATGCGCATGCGCCATCCATGCTATTTGTCAACACACTGATAAAACAATTGAGAGATAGGTAGAATTTTAAATTAAATTTTCTACGAAACTGGTGGAAGACACTTTTCCTTATAGACTTTCGACCAGCGTGTGTGTTCTGTACTAATAGTAATCTAAGTTTAAAATTCTATGAATTATATGAAAGTACCTATTCCGAGACGAAATAAATGGATTTTAATAGGTGTTTACCTACTTACTCTATAGAGCGTGTGGCGTCGTGGTTAGGACGTCGGACTCCCATGCGGGAGGTCCGAGTTCGAGACCAGGCAATGCCATGTACCCAATAAGTTTTTCGGTTTTGTCGAAAGACTTACGTACATTTACCGACTGCTCTGACGGTGAAGGAAAACATCGCGAGGAAACCTGCACACTGAGATAACCAGTGTGTGAAATGGGGAAGGCAATAATGACAAACCATCCCATTAAATCTGCCACGAGAATCGTTCTATGTAATGAAGGAAGGACCTACTTACTAAGTTTTTTTATCTGCTTACTTACTGAGTGAGTAGGTACCTACTTCATAAACTGATTTGATTTTGGTATAGGTATTGTCAAGTAGTTAACTTACAAACGTCGATTTTAATATATTTAGCACTTCTCTTTCTGGCAGTTGGGACTCCTTATGCTTCTTATCTTATGATAGGGGGCCGGGAATAACCCAGCGGCACTTCGACCCTTGAGGATCTTTTGTGTCTACCCCATTTTACACACTGGTAATCTCAGTGTGCAGGTTTCCTCACGATGTTTTCCTTCGCCGTTAGAGCAGTCGGTAAATGTACGTAAGTCTTCGAAAAATACGAAAATCTCATTGGTACATGGCACTGCACGGTTTCGAACCCGGACCTCCCGCATGGGAGTCCCTTGCCCTAGCCACTGTGCCACCTACGCTCACTCCTTATGCTACTTTCCACCTAAAATATATTTATTTTCTTGACCGACATCGGTTTAATTTATTAAAATCCAGATTCCAGACGCGATAATCACTTTTTTCAGCAACATCAAAGAGGATATATTTTTTAAACTATGTATTCTGATGTTTACGGCTTTACGAACATTTCTATCTACTCTAGAATCACTTCTCTAATATCTTTTCGTTCAAGAACGTCACGAGGTAGGTAGTAATTTATCTTTTGGCTTCTCGATTTTTCTTTCGTCGACTAGGTACCTTTTGTTTTTAAAATAGGCTGAAGCAGACAGCAACCTCATTGGACAGTCAGACCTATATAGGGTCCTATTTTATTAGCGGCAAATATTTCTAGGGTGTCATATATAGGTTACAATAATAACGATAGGGCAAAAAAAATTACTACCTTTTTCTCGAAATCATTTCCTCTACCCGAAGTTGCCTGGAAGAGATCGCTCTTAGCGATAAGGCCGCCTAAATTGTACTTCACTATTTCCTTTTTTTCTCATGTTTGTTGTTTTATATTTGTGCGATAAAGTGTATTTTACTTTACTTTACTCGTTTCATTCATAACGACATGGATGAGTTTATGCCACCAAGGCGCAAACTAATGTGGTTTCTTTTCCTTTAGTATGGAAAAATTTTATACAACAGGGTTATTTTTTCGTGAAAAGTGGTAGAAATGACCAGCACATACCCAAGTATTTGCTACTAATAAAAAAGGACCTTACATGGTTTTTGTTTGTTTGTTTGTAGTATCTTTATTGTAAACACACCAAAAAAACCACAGAAAATAAAAACATTAAAATATGTACAAAGGCAGGCTTATCCCATAGGGATCTTTCCAGCCAACCTTGGATTTAGGAGAGTTTAGACTACTTTTATGGTGGGTAAGGTTTGGGAGTACAATTTAGTTTTTGTTGGTTTTTGTGCTAACCATTGACATCAGGTATCTGGTGCTGATAGTAAGTGGTCAAGAGCGTCGTCTAAATCAACTTTGCTGCTGCGGCCGGAAAAATGTCGAAAGGATCATTCGTATAATTCCATAAAATTGTGCACAAACACACGTTAGGTTGTCCTATCATTATGTATACATAATTAATAATGCGATAAAGTCTTATCTATTACAATCAATCAGAAAACAGACAGTATCACCAGAGAAAATGTCCACTAACAAAGTTTTTTTAATCTTTCATTCCACAATCGCTGATAGTCACTCGCCAGCACATGCTAAGGAAACTCGCATCTCGCCAAAAAGTGTTTTAAAAGTGTTTTAAACAATCTAACAGCCCGAAGAACGTTGTTTCATGGACCCCTTCAGGGTCCGTCTGGCTAAAGACCACGCTTCTATTCGTCTTTCGCCAAATAAGTATTTCACTTCGTTGTTGCTGTGTTCCGGTGTTTACTACCAGTGATTTTGAACAAACCCCAGTGATATAATTCTGTGAAAATGTCAATAAGAGGTGTGCCAGATGGCACAAAATCGCCAAGGATTTTGACGGATTCCTTCTTCGACGATGATGGTAAGAGTTAATAATGTAAAGATAGGAGTTTATATCCTCACCAGGAATATAAAAACACGGTCAAGATGGCGTCAATGGTCCTTTTATACTCTTTTTGCTGTGAATAAGTAACACATACACTATGTCTATCTACCTTTAAATTATAACGCATCTTTCACTTTCGCGGGTTTGCTAGTAGAAATCTCTTTTAGAGATAAGTTCACCCTTTGTACAATGTCTCATTTTAATTGTTTTTTTAAAGTCTATTGTTGTACAATAAAGTGTAAATAAATTAATAATTAGTTCCATTTATTTCCGCAGAAGTTTTTATATTTTCTGATCAGGGTTTACATACCTACATTATAATATTTCAGTTTTTCGTACAAAGTAATTCGAAAAACGATCAATACACTTTGAAACACTACTTAATGCGGTTTGCGTGCAGAATGGCATAGTAGAAAAAATAGCAGTGAGAAAAAAATAATTTCATACAAAAAGATTCCTTCGAGCCGGATTTGAACCAGCGACCTATGGATGACAATCGTATACCTCTACAGTCCACCGCTCTACCAACTGAGCTATCGAAGGTATACATGAGGTGGCGAAATTAAAGAACCCTTTCTAGGTACGTGAAATAAGTAAGGTGACCATGGTTTTTAGAAAGTTGATTATGTTTTTTATTAGGTTGTGTAATAGTAATAGGTGAACTATTTATTAATAGTTTGTTTAATCTTAAACAATCTTAAATTATTATTACGTGTGCAATGTATGATAAATGCTATTTTTATCTTATTATTAGGTAGATATGTATTATTACATAGTCGGTATGGTATTATTAATAGTCAATTTTGACATAAATGGGTTTGGATTACGATAAACTTAAGTGCTTTTGTTAAAATATTTTCAGTATCATGGCAGGATCTGTAAAGTACGTAATTCTTCTTCTTCTAAAGCCGTGTTCCTCATTGCTGAGGGTCGTGATCATTCTAAGGAATTAATCACATAGAAAACGACTCTCGTGGCTGATTTAATGGGGTGGTTTGCCATTGCCTTCCACATTTCACACACTGTTATCTCAGTGTGCAGGTTTCCTCACGATGTTTTCCTTCACCGTTAGAGCAGTCGGTAAATGTACCGTCTTTCGAAAAAACCGAAAAACTCATTGGTACATGGCATTGCTCATTGGTTAATTGTCTGGTTTCGAATTTGGAACTCCGGCATGGGAGTCCGACGTCCTAGCCACGACGCCACCGACGCTCTAGTAGAGTACGTAATACAAGAGTGCAGAAATTAATGAATTTGAATATTTTAAAATATTTATTTTGATTAAAAATCAAAATTATTAGTTATGTAACATAGCTATGGAAGCATAGTTAAAAAATTTATTTAATCGTTAAACAATATTTACAATGTTTTTTAAATAATTCTTAATATTTCTGGGTAAATAATCATGTACTTTCCGTATAAAAAAGTGAAATTGAAGAAAAACGATCGATTTTTTTTAGAAATCGATATATTTTGCCGATTTTCTTAAAATACTTAATCGAAATGATAAGTTTTCTCTGCCACTGTAATAAAGCAAAACTTTTAGTGGCAACAAAAAAACAATCAAAACTGTACGTCAATCTGTTGAATGTGGAAACCACGTAGCGAACGGCCGAGTGGCAGCTGGCAACACCGACCACCGTGTCCGTCACAGTGGCGCTGCGATCGCCTTCCGATACAGTCCAGTTCCGCGCGTGGCATTCCATATTGGAAATTAATCGTTCGTGTTTAATTTTATTCTTCCTTTTTAATGACACTGTGATTTGATTTGTTTGTATTAATACTTTTAATACTACTATTAATAACAATTTTAGTTGCTATATCTCAACGAATTTAGTTAGGTACTAAATATATTTAGGTTTTGTGTTACTCAGCAAACAGCTGTTTGAATTTTAAATGAGTGTTTTGTTTGAAGTGATGCATGTTAAATTAAATAATTTAGAGACAACCTTGCCTTTCAGAATGTAGGAGCCACTAATTTAGATTTGTCTGTGAAAAAAATTTTTTTTAAAATTTTTGTAAGGCAATAATAATAAATAAATAAAATTATACGAGTAGTATATTATATTGTATTGTATTATAGTGTAGTATATTATAGTAGTAGGTATTTTATAGTATCGTAAATATTAATAATTAGTAATTCTCTTCTATTTAATTTAGGTATATGCACCTGCCTTGCAATATCTGTATGACCCAATGGTTAGCTAGTAGAAAATGCCGCATGGCATTAAGCTCGCCGCATGTACTATTTTTGTGCATTAAAGTGTTAAATAAAATAAATAAAAAATAATAAAAGAAATATTTATTTCCAGACAACCAAAAATGTCTAATACAAAAATAAAACATATAAAGAAAATTAAAATTAAAAATTTAATTTAATTAGTACATAGACCTAGCTAGGATATATACTTATATAGCCTAGCTATAGCTACTGTCAGACCAGAAGAAGAAAAAATCTGCTAAATATTTTGTAATTTTTTAACACATTAAATTGTGTATTTACATATATTTAGATAGACTAGCACACATAAAAAAATACAAACAATTGGTTGAATTATTTTAAGTATTTTAATTAAGTCTTTAATTATAAACATTATCAATTATTTCTGAATTAGAATAAATTTTATCATTTTACTGGTATCGGTCAATACTTGATGCTAACTTAATTAATTTGGCAACATACCTACTTATAGGTAATAATGATTCACAATCACACGCCAAAAAATTCCATAGACATTGCTGACAATGATGCAATGTTGAAATATTGATAACGAGCTCCCCCTTATCGTGTGACCCTTGGGCTTTAGATTTCCTTTTCAATGCTCAGGTCGAATAATAAAATCTTGCGTCATATCATTATGGGTGTTCTAAAAATAAAATAAGAACTCGACTTTCGAAAAGGATTCTCATGCTAAAAGTTGTTCAGTAAGATTAATTGAGCAATTGTGTGTTTTATAATTAATGACATACAATACCGCACAATAATGAAATTGCATAAAAATCAAATAAATTATTTTATAAGTTATGACGACATAAAGTAGAGCCATATTTTTCATAAAATATTAACATTATAATGTAAAGTTCTTATTAACAAAATCAATATGACTGACTATTAACGCAACAAAGACGTCATAATTAGAAACCTTGGTGCGGAGCGATTCCTTTATTTAGAGTTACTCGTAATTTGATGGCTGAAGAAAGCCAAGCTCATAAGTTTGAAGTTAAGTGGGTTACTGCGCCTCGCGAGCGCCATGCCCTGCTCTATTGGAAACAGTGACGTGTTGCACAGACGTAGGTATCCATAGGTGTAAATCAATAATGGCTTATCGAATTCCATAACTGTCGTGGCTTTAATTTTAATGGCACAGGATATCTATATAGGTCTAGGTCTATCTATGTACATGATTAATGATGCGTAATTAATTATTCGAAATAAAACAAACGTAACTATTACTCGATTAAAACTTTGTTTAAAATTCATTGTAGTAGCTTACTTTATTATTGCTATAAAAAAGAAACGCATGAATCTAAACTTATTAATGCTGTAAATGTTATTTTATTTTATTTTTTGATTATCTTGGGCATTCGACAGCGTATATTATAGTTTTAACAAAGTGAATAAACAATAATAAGGCAAATAACAGACTGCCTCGTATTTACTAAAGTGGCGACTAGACAAAGTAATGAAAACTAGATGCTGAAATAGAAAAAGTAAAAATTAAAAAATTTGAAAATGAAACAGACATATAGGAACAAGCAATAGTGGGTTCTGTAAAAAATATATAAATAAATGTGATTGAACACTTACATTTTTTCTTTCTTATTATTTATAATATAATATATAATTATGCATGCTATTGTCAGTAAAGTAGGTTAGGTACTTACGTATGATTGTTTTGGAATGTTTAAATAACAATATGTAAATTTTTACATACTCATCAGCAATCGCGAATGTTCCATAAAAAGAGATGAAAATAAAACAATGATGGAATGTTTGTCGTCAAGAATGTGCTTCATTTATTGACTCATAAACTCATAACAATAATTCATTAGTTTGCGGTTATTTTATTAGTGTGTATTATTAGATTTATTTACCTGTTACTTAATGACTACAGATCGGAGTAGGTAGGGCTCTTTTTGGTACTTGCAAGCTGTGGTCATGATATGGATACGGGTTTCTTATAAACCATATTTGGATAATCCCGGGATTTCCGGAATTGAAAAATCACTGTAGATAGAGCTACTTTTGGTAATTCCAACCTGCGATCATCATACTATGGACATGCCATTAAAAAAAATATTAAAAAATCCCGGGATTTTCGGAATTTAAAAGAAGATTAGAAGACTACTAAAGAAACCCGGATTTAGACATACTTGAAAGAAATGAAATAGACGACGAAATTCTATTGAATTATAAATTCGCTTCACTCTGACGTCTACAGATGTCCATACTAACCTAGCACTAATCTAGCTTTTGAGGTCTTTGACCCCAAACAGCCCTACCTACACCGATCAGTGTTAATGACTATCAAGTATTTTTTATAATAAAAATAGTAGAATTAAATCGGTCTCTTGTTGTCGGCATAGCTAAAACAAATGAATATATAGCATAAAAACTCAAATTAGTGTCTTTATTAGTATCTGTTTACTAAAATTGTTATCGAAATGGAAACATTATCGATTCTACGCCAAATCTTTTATCACCATTGTTTTAGGAATCTAGGATGACGTTTAAGCTCAGCTGTTTGGCGACCATTGTTTAATGTAACTTATTATCATAATGACGGTTCATATGTACAAGCAAGCAATTTTGTTGTTAAATTATCATTTTTGACAAAATAAGTAATAGGCAATAGAGGTATCACAAATGTAGGCAATTTTTTTCTTCACTTCACAGTGTCATTAAACGGAAAAAATATTTTAAACTTTTGTAATAATTTTGATAATAAAATTATTTTCAGTGCTTTGTCCGTGACGACTGATAAAGTTTAAAAACATATTGAAATGTAAATAGAACAGTGATGATAGTGTATTTATATGGGTGATATTTTACGCAACTTTTGAGATGATGTACAGTTTTGATAAAGACATTTGGCATGTTCGCCGAGAATCTGAGACACAAGAGACGCCACACAAAATGGAAACACAACGTAACTATTGTTCTCAATATGTATTAAAACATGTCATATAATAAATAATAATAATTTTCCAATAAAAAAATAATGTCAATCAAATAGCCCGCCCCTTGTCGTCCCCGGTGCAAAGGTGCCCATAACGCTCGCGGCGTTACCGCGCTGTATCGCTACGGCCAACCTTTGCACCAGGTACTAAAATAATTTATAATTAATAAAGGTAAAAAAATATTACCTATATTATTTATAAATAGCAGAGCATAGCATAACTCACACGGTCAAAATCCCCGAGGGGGACAGAAGAACCACCTTCATTATAGATAGTTCCCACTTTTCGCCGTAAGATTTGGGGGACAAACGTGACCTGCTAGCCTAATTTACTATAATTTAATTATTTTATAAAAATATCCCAATTATTAATTCAATTATACACACAATATGAATAATGTTTTTTTTATGTTATTTATTTCTGGATTTTAATTAGTGAAGTAGGTAGGTAATTATGGGTTCTTTATTTTTAAAAATGTGTAATTTATTTGTATTTTTTAGGATTTTGATGACAATGTAACATACCAATCCAAACGAAAAACCTCTAAATGAATCTTTTCTGAGAATCTCTTTAATCTTGTCTGCGTTTTTTTCTAAAAACCTCTAAATAAATCTTTTCTGAGAATCTCTTTAATCTCGTCTGCGTTTTTTTTTTCTAAAAACCTCTAAATGAATCTTTTCTGAGAATCTCTTTAATCTCGTCTGCGTTTTTTGTAGAGCATAATCGAATTGATATTTCTGTTCCTCAACAGAATTGCAAGTCATATTACAATACGAGTGAAGTCAATGATCCGACACTGCATTGCGTATGTCGTAGGTACCTACATGTTGTAAACTTGGCAACACACGCGACAGGGAACATAATAGTACATTATGATATAAGTGCGGTAAGTTGAAAATTACAGCCGAGGCGATATTGCTAGCCCGAGCCGTAGGCGAGGGCTATAAGGAAGCAGAGGCTGTAATTTTCAAAGCGCACGTATGTCATACGACGTTTTATAACATATTTACGAGGAAATAAATAAAACTTTGACTTTCTTAAACGAATAAATCTTTAATTACTTGTTAAAGCAGTTATAGAAATTTGAACAATTTTTAAAAGTGATTGTTACGTTGCCAGTTGCTTTTTAGCATTGAATAGTAGCACCACAATGAGCTTGACTTATATTTTTGAGAAAGTTCCATGAAATATGCTAAAAACACATTTTCTGAAAATGAATTTGCATCTTTGCTTGTTTTCCATATGATGAAATTTTGATACGCTTGTAAGTATCTATCGGTCGATTTTTCAGGCAAGAGGCTTAGAGTAGCCTTTTTCGCTGCGTTTAAGACTTGTGGCGGTGTCAAATTAATAAATTCATCACTACTTGACGACATTTTCAAATAAAAACAATACAGCGAAAAGAAAAAGCGCGCGGAATAATTTTACTTGTCCACAAATTAGCGATGCGCGCGCATCAACTTTTTTTAGGTAAAGGTACAAAAACAGCCAGTATTACTAATAAAGTAAATTAATATTTTTGTGTTTTTGTTACAGATAAATGGTTGTAATTTATTGTCAAAATTAATTAAATTAAAGAATTAAATCTTTATTTATTATATTTTATCTCCCAAAGTTAATTTTATTCATAAAATATTGACCACTTTTTTAACATAAAAACTCTTTGCTAAGATTTTAAAAAGTATCGTTCATTTTTAGACGGAGCATCTTAAAAAACCGTACATGTTACTTTATTTAAAAAAACTCGTGCGTTTCACATTACTATAACGCACAAGTGCGTAATGAGATACATTACGATATTGAAATTGGTGTAATTACAGCCACTTTACGAGCAAATATGTTATAAAGGAACATTTTATTAAATTAATTTCCCCAGTGGAATTATGAGTTACCATCTTCTCGACGTTTAAAAGCCAGGGAGTTATTTTGTGATAGGTAAATAAATTAATTATCGGTGAAATTAAACATCGTGAGGAAACCTGCACACTGAGATAACCAGTGTGTGAAATGGGGAAGGCAATGCCAAACCACCCTATTAAATCTGCCACGAGAGTCGTTCTATGTGATTAATTCCTTAGAATGATCACGACCCTCAGCAATGAGGAACACGACTTAGATTAAAAAAAAATTAAATTAGATAAGTATAGTGACAATCGTTTCGTATTCTACGAGACAATGTATGATTTTGTGAGTGCTATTTTATGAGTTTTGTTTTGTGAGTGTTATTTTGTGAGTTCTATTTTGTGAGTGTTATTTGGTGAGTGTTATTTTGTGAGTGTCATTTTGTGAGTGTTATTTTATGAGTGTTATTTTGTGAGTGTTATTTTATGAGTGTTATTTTGAGAGTGTCATTTTGTGAGTGCTATTTTATGAGTGTTATTTTGTGAGTGTCATTTTGTGAGTGCTATTTTATGAGTGTTATTTTGTGAGTGCTATTTTGCATAGCGCGACGCGACAGTTCCTAGCCCTACGTAATCCCAGAAGTGGCAGAAATATGGTTTTCCTTTTTTTTTGGCCCCTCCAGTTTACATTAGTTTTACAACTTTATAATAAATATCGTAAACTACTTGTGCATTGTAGGTACTGTAGGTGTACAGAAAATCGAAGCTTGTTTATTGACTTTTGCACATTATATACTAGTGGGGACCGTAGGTAAAGCGTTAAAATTGTAGTAATTTCGATCTAAGATTTCTAATGTTTTTTCTTCTTCATGAAGTGTTTCACAATGATTATTAAATTAAAAGGTTTTTGTCGAAGCAAAAGCTACTTTTTTGTGTGCTTTATAGAAAGGTGTGAGCTTGAAAGTCTGCAACTTAACTCCGCTGCTCAGCAAATATTTGCATTATAGGTACTAACTATGCCGTAAACTAAAAATGATGTTTCTGTCTTGAATCAGCTAATTAATACGCAAAACGTAGGGGCCCGTTCAATAATTACGTAAACCCCTCCCCCCACGTAATGTCATGTAGAGATTTTTTAAACCCGTCCCCCTCGGGAGCCTTACGTAATTAATGAACTGCCCCAGACACGGCAAACGCCAGAAAAAGTAGTGTTAGGTAGGTACGTGTGTCGTCATGTCGATAATTAGCGAAACCGTCTAAATCGATCTTAGTGTCAATTTCTACTCTAGGCTTGTCTCGCGTTCGCGACCGTGACCTCGGTACCGCTCGTAAACAATCGCGAGTCACACGTACATAACATTACGATTTACGACACATTGCGAGAGGTATTTGCATTGCGACCACACCACACGTCTAAGCCTCGGACGCCACGAGTCCGGTTCCAGACAAGGTTCGGTTCGCTGTAACTAGTGTTCGCTACACTTAAATCAGGCTAAGCCTCGGACTTCACGAGTGCGGTTCCGTTCCGGTTCTGTTCGCAGCACAAAACGCTGATTTCGTGTGGGGGAAGGCATAGCACATGTGTTTGGTTGCATGCAGTGAACCGAACAGAACCGTGCTGGAATCGGATTCGTGAATTCCGAGGCTAAGATACGTACATTTAAAGGCGTGAGACGTGCCAAGCATCTAGTGTAAAGTTAGGGGATTGAATTAATAGTTTCCCTTTCATTAATTTAAAGAAGAATTATAGAGATAGAAGCGGCAGCTAGCATATTCATTCCTAAATCAATTCAATTTTTTTGGGTTAAGGCTAAACCGTGGGTTTAGTGATTCTGCCAATGTCCTGGTTGAAAAATACAGTGAATATAGAATATAGAATTTGGCCAATAACTGTCTACCAGAACGCTTCAAATATGACATAAATGACAAGGAAGGAAATGACTTGCCGCGCCCAGTAATTCCTTAGAATGTATACCGAAATGCTGACTAATCAAAACATCGGTCATAAATGATATTTGTAAGATTCCGTAGGTACCTGTGTCTGCTTTCTGAAGCTTGGACACCTTATTTTATCGAGTTTTTTTATCAATAAAATTAAAAAATAACAATTGAATATCCTAATATTTTTTTTCTTAACTTCTAAAATTTTAACATAATTGTGTATCATTTCAGGTAGCGAAAGTCCGACCAACACAGTCGGGGCGGAGGTCCCCCGGGAGCTCCCCAATGAGCTCTCGGCGCCCTACGAGGTGCCCCAGTTCCCCATAGAACAGATCGAGAAGAAACTTCTCATCCAGCGCCAGTTAAATGTCAAGTAAGTTTCGCTATCTACTGAGAGTTTAGCTACAAGTCTATATGTCTTGGTTTTAGCCAGACTTATGAATGTAGATTTGCTCTTGTCTCTCGACAAAAATGCTTGAGACCTTATATTAGTACTAGGGATGTTACGGAGCTTCGACTCCGACACCTAAAGGTCGGAACTTCCGATTGATTTTATACCTCCGACTCCGATTTCGGCTCCGATAATTTTGAATCGGAGGTTATACCGAAGATTTGTCAGCAAACATATTCAAATATCAATATTTATTTAAATATTGCCGCAAACGTCACCATAAAAAATATTGGCCAATTCGACTATAAAAATTAAAAAACGGTTTAAAACATCTCTCTTCGGAACATCTCCCTTCTACCTCCGAACATCCCGTTCCGACTCCGGTTCCGACTCCGATAAATCAAATTTAAAACCTTCGCTTTCGACTTCGGTTCCGGTAAAACTACCTCCGTATCATCCCCAATTAGTACCTACTTCTATATTCTTATCCTGAGCACAGAAGACTAAATAGTACTCCATATCCTGAGACTGAGACATACTATGTATTCAAGCTTTGGCTTTCTTGTCGCTTCGTCTCTATCGTCAAGAATACGAGAAAAAGAGAAAGACAGTCACCGATCTCTTACGGGAAATCATCACAAAACCCTTTCCTAGTCATCTCCGGTCATTTCCAGCAGAATTTTTTCCAGAGGCATTGACATAATTCCGCAGCTTGTGATGGGAGCTCTCCTTGGCACCTCTTTCTTGTGTCATTCTAAAGCTAAAGTTAGCTATGTCTAACATGCACTTCTAGCGAGCGTTCCAAAACCAGTTGAATTAATTCAGGTTGACAACTGTCCATGTTCCATTACCGCGTTAACAGCTGAAAATTTTTCGAACTATATTTTACACACAAGCAATGGAACAAGCAATGGAACGTGTACGTGTAGCTGAATAATTTCAATTGGTTTTGGAACGCACTTCTAATTTAAAAAGAAATCTAGAGACGGAACACATTTATGATGAAATACCTACTAATTGAGAGCGTCGGTGGCGTCGTCCGAGTTCGAAACCAGGCATTGCCATGTACCAATGAGTTTTTCGGTTTTTTCGAAAGACGGTACATTTACCGACTGCTCTGACGGTGAAGGAAAACATCGTGAGGAAACCTGCACACTGAGATAACCAGTGCGTGAAATGGGGAAGGCAATGGCAAATCACCCCATTAAATCTGCCACGAGAGTCGTTCTATGTGATTAATTCCTTAGAATGATCACGACCCTCAGCAATGGGGAATACGACTTAGAAGGAAGGAAACCTAGTTTTTTTTTGTTAATAAAGTAATTCTAAAATAACACTAAAATACATACCTACTTAAGCTTAAATCAATTTCCGAAAATACCGGATTAAAGTCACTCGAGCTAATCCATATAGAGGCCGATATCAAAGTATTTTAACCACATATTTGTTTCCAGTCACAAATAACCATTTATTGATTGAATTTGAAAGGAAACTAGATAAGATACCATTAAGGATAGTAATCTAAATACCTACACTGTACATTCACCAACATTTTGTTTTAATGACATAGTTATTATAACATGACATTGTGCAGCAGAGTGACGTGCAAAGAAACCAATCTTATTACACGTAGAGCGTGTTGGTAATTTAATTTGTTATAGTCCTTGAACTTCGTTTTATTGTAGGTACTGGCTTTTTGTTGTTTCTGTAACAATATTAATTGTAATTGTAAACAAACATATAAGAGCGTCGGTGGCACAGTGGCTAGGACAGTAGTGGGAGGTCCGGGTTTCGAAACTACGCAGTGCCATGTACCAATAAGTTTTTCGTATTTTTCGAAGACTCTACGTACATTTACCGACTGCTCTAACGGTGAAGGAAACCTGCATGTCTGAGATGACCCGTGTGTAAAATGAGGTAGGCACAAAAGATCCTCAAGGGTCGAAGTGCCACTGGGTTTTTCCCGGCCCCCTATCATAGGATAAGATAAACAAACATATAAACATTTTCCTTGAGGAAAAAAATGAACACGTAGTAACAGGATTTTCATAACTACTAGCGTTATCACTATCACTGTAAATTGTGTAAATTCTGTCCATCTGTAATTGGGAAAACAGAAAATATCTTTTATAGAAAAGCTGGGTAACTGAGTAATCTTCTAGAGTGGTAAGGCAAGGGAAACGGCGCTGAATTCTGACACATGCGTTAACAAAAGGGCCCCTTAAATTATAATTCAGTGTGTTTACATTGTACTCTACTTCTTTTTTGGGACACCGGGTCTTGCAACGTATTATTTGGTTACCGGACATAAACTTTTACTACCAATTTGATCCAGTCTAGACCAATGGACAGACATAAAATGATAAAGCATCAATGTAATAGATTAATGAAATATTGTGACGCCATACCGTTTCTATAGGTCGGTGATACCCAAAGTGCCCACGCCCAGGACGCCCAGGGGTGCATCTCATGTTTTAATTTGGTTCGTTTAAATTTGAATTCAGTTAATAAATATATAGTGTATGTATATATATGAAATTTTATTTTTCAATAAGTATTTTTTAATTATTTTTTTTATGTACTCCTAAACCCGCATTTGACCTCGATCTCGCCTGATGGTAAGCGACGATGAAGTCGACGATGGAGCATGCGGGTCCAGTAAATGCCTATTCACTCTGGCCTTGAAGATCTCAAGGTTGTAGGTTTCAGGAAATACAGACGCCGGCAGGCTGTTCCATTCCTTAGCCGTTCGCATAATGGACGAAGAAGCAAATTGCATTCTCTAGTATTTTTTGCTTTCCCATCTCAATTTTGTACAACAACCAATTTTCTACTACCTAACCATGTTGTGTTTACACGTTAAGGGTAGGTCATAACTTCATATTGATTTTTCTGTAATTTCTCTTGTTGTAATCTGTTGTGTTTACCTAATAAATTAATTTAAATTAAATTATAAAACTTAACATGTGTTTATAAGTTTCTAACACTACAGTTACAATTTAAATCTTTCAAAGTGAGTAGCACTATGCCAACTGTCAAAAACATATTTGAAGTTGATGAATTTGGAAAAATTCAATATTAGGTAAGTAATAGTCTTCTTCTACTTCTTCTTGTCAGCATAACGTAACCCATCGTTGGGTATAGGCCTCTCCATGTGCACGCCATTCTCCACGGTCTCTAGCCGTTCGCATCCACATCCTCCCCGCCGTCTTCACAATGTAATAGTAGGTCTACCCAAAACCGAAAAACATGGCAAATGGTCTACGAGACACAACAGTTTGGGGACCTCTGCTATAGGTGATACGATAAGCTACTAAAGCACTGGATGGACGATACTAACCGAGTTATGCAAAGTTATCGTGCAGTTCGCAGAGGCGCTGTTGGTAAACATTTCGTGTGAGCAATCGCGCGTTCTAGCTTAGTTTGTAAAATTGCCGACTGTATTAATAACTTTGTCAGACTGTAATTGGATCAACCTTGGTGCGACAGTAACCCTCACGCGGGGGATGGTGACATTAGTTCAGCGGTTGCATTTCGGCGCGCGGGTCGTTTGGCTGAATGTGGTAATGCCTTTGCCTTTAAAAAGTTATTCTTGGCGCGAATTTGAAATGGTTAAAGTGATTTAAGAAAAATGTTTGGAAGCAAAGTGGAATGTAAAAGGTGGACTTCAGCACGGAATAATAGGTAGGTAGATTGAAACTGATTTTAATTTCTATTTTAAAAAAATAGCAAAATAAATTGAGTCCTCACAACATGGTATTTTAGTGTAGAGACTACGGATTATTAAACATTTATTGATTGTTTTTGTTTTAAGAACAAATATATAAATGATAAAATAAGTAAATTTAAATAAAATTAGGTACCTGCATAAATTAAAAAGCCACTCTGTATATATTCTGTATATATCCGGGACTGCACATAACCCACCTGTCACCCTAGTTTTACCTAACCAAAAAGTATGTTTTAAACGTAAAATACTTTTCTTATTTTGCTGCTTGTTATTATCAAAGAGATTATATATATTAGCACAGATTCATCTCACAAAGATGATCGAGGTTCTTCCGTTTGCGATTCTGCATAATTCTAATTTTTCACATGGAATTTCACGGGGCCGTGACCCCGTCTCCCAAATCAAGCGCATAAGTGCGCGATACTACGATAAAAATGTGTTTATATCAAACATTAACATCAACAACTCAGGGTTTCCTAGTGTGGGAGTCAGGGACATCTGAGAAATTCAAATACAAATACAAATATACTTTATTGCACACCCGGGACATAAACAAAACATACAACATAAAGAGAGGTACAATACAATGTGCAGAAGAAGCGATATTTTCCAGGCAAAAAGAAAAATCAATCAATCAATCAAATATCAATCAAATGCATTAATAAATTTTTATTTTATTTTAATAATTCTTTATTTTATTGGTTAGGTATCTTCATATTGTTCGTCTATTCTCACCTGTTCTGTTGTGAAGTTCTGCCGACAGTACTACTGGGATACATTTTCCCATTAGTTCTGTGACTTATAAGACTATGCCAACGCCTACGCATCACGATCTTGGTGTGTTATGCTGATGATGTGATTTAGGGGGGAGGGGGGGGGGGGGGGGATCGGTGGTCGAGTGGGACCACGGGAGGTCTTAATCTTGGTTGCTGATCTTGGCATGGTAGAGTTAGGCGTCAGCAGAATGCGATTTGGTGTACAAATAGAATTGAAACGAAAACTAAATTGAAATTGGATAGAAATAGAACTACACACGTTGTAATTTAGGCGGATTGGGCCCGGGTGTTTTTAATATAAAGCTAAGTAGAGGTCCGATTTCTTTAACAATTTAAAGAAATTATATGTTATCTTTTGAATATTTTAGTATCTAGGTGCGAATTATTTACAAGTATTGTATCAAACTACGCAGTTATAGCCGAAAATAAATATGTAGATACTTATTTGTCCGACTGTACAAATATTTATCCAGATATAATTATCGCTTCCAATTAATCATCGAGGAACGAACAGCTTGGATGACTGGAGCACATGAAACGGAATAATTTGCGTGGTTATAGGGTAGAGAGAAAGGAAGGTGTATGAATAAAATAAATATTACGGAAGATAGTGTTGTAATTCTCCCTTCGGGATGGTAACGTAATGAAATACAGCCTTCTCGTATGATTTCTATTATATTTCCCTTTTTCCTTGCATACAACTTCTCTGCACCACGCCTCTGTCCCGAGTGACATTAGTTTTTTTCGTTTCTCTAGTTGTTTTTTTTAAGGCAAAGGGAACTGAGCCCATACAGCCATGTCTGATGTAAACAACTCTTGCAAGTCTTCATTAAAATGCTGGTGCGACACATTTCAATGCTATCTGGGAGAATCTTCCACGCTTCTGCACCATCCGAACCAAAGAAGAAGGCGTCCCGGACGCAGTATGGCTCTTCAAAATCCAGCCAAGTACGGTTCGGGCTGCAGCGTCTTATTTGACTTTACTTCACTGTCCCACACATTAATCACATTTTGTAGACGTTCTTCGAATAAAAAACACCATTCTTACTTGAAAAGCACTACTGTAAAACAATTTGCAAGACAACGAAAAAAAGCTGGTGTGGACGCGACAAAAGCGCGGGAGAAACTCCTCGTTTCTCTAGATCCCGTCAAGCCCGTTCTTTCTTTTTTATTTCAGGCCTCGCTTCTTGATAATTTGGCCATTAGAGTTGTCATTAAAAACAAATATAGAAATTCATACACAATTTAAATCAAACCTAACAATAGCAAAGCAGTTTTGACGTTGAATTTTGAGCAATTAGTGCAATTTTTCAATTGTTGACCTGTGATCGACAGTACGTCTGTAATATACATACATATGTAAAAGCACCTATGTGACTGCAATACGTATATATAATAGATTGCCCAATGCCATGAAGCATTTATCTGACATCAAATTTAAAACCGTACTAAAAACGTTTTTTGTAGCCTAAATGAGTTTTTTACCAAACCAACATTAATATATAATTAATTTTTTGACTTGTAATTCGGTTTAAAGAATTTTTATTTCTCTTAAGAACATAGTTCACTTACAGAGAAAATATAAACGAATGTAAACAATTTGCCAGCAAATATTTCCAGCAAGTCGCAAAACTAAAATCAGTTCTCAAAAATAAAAAGTAATAGAGCAAAGGTTGACATGACGAAACTATACATTATTATAAATATATGTTTTAAGTTTGTTTTTAAACGATTTAAAGATTCACGTTCCTGTATTGACTTGTCTAGATATTATTGCATGCTGATATAGGTAAAACCTGTGATCTATTCTGAGTTCGGTCAAGTCACGGAGGTCAATCCTTGGTTCCATAGTTGTTACATCGAATGAACTGTGTTCTTCTTCACTCGCAGAGCGGCAGAATGCGGTCAGTCAGTGCGGTCGTTCGCGGGCAGCGAGGCGGCCGGCGCGGCGGCCGTGTTCGAGGAGGCGGCGCGCCTGCGCGGGACGGACGACGACGAGGCCGACGTTGTGTTGCCGCATTTCCAGCGGGTCGCCATCAGTGGGGAGGACACCTCCGGGGTAAGTGTAGAAAAAGATCCGGCTCGAAGGACCATTGTGAGAACCAGTTGAAAGGAACATAAGTCAAAACATATGGGATGAGGGCCACCATAACGTGGTGAAATTCCTGTCCTAAAGAGTTTTTAAACAAGGGTCGGATGTAGTGCTGTCGCTATCAGTGGAGAGGACACCGCCGGGATAAGTCTGTTCTATAAAATAATGGTAATAATCCGACTCGAAAGACCATGAGTACCTATTTAAAGAGGCGATGACGACGGTCTTGTCACACGTCAAGCGGGTTATCATCAGTGGTGAGGATAGAAGGAGATCCGGCTTAAAGATGGCGAGATCCAGTTTGAAGGAACATTAGGTTGACCATATCAGATCTCAAGATGACAACGAGCCTTAGGTAAACCTAAGGCTAAAGCCTTAACTTACCGCACTTCCAACGGTTTGCCATTAAACTTTACTTGCCCACTTTTAGCATCTTTTAGTGCAGGTGATAGATAAATCACAAATCATAGGTAGGCCATCAAAGTTTCCATTCTTCAAGCCAAACTAACCCATTCAATCGTCTCTCATAGGTGCCGCTTGAAGACTTGCAGCTCGCCAGCTCGCAGCTGGTGCAAGCCCTGAAGATTCGCGAGAAATACATGGAGCTATCCCACCAGAGCTTCTCCACCATCACGGCGCGATTCCTGAGGAGTATGGACACTAACGCTCCGACTAATCGCACGCCCAAGGCTAAAGCGCCCAAGAGTCATATAGCTGGTGAGTAGAAATGTTTGGTTCTGCGTCAAAAGACGCAAGAATTATTGTACCCACATTGTGCCTACCCTACGGGGGATCAAAAATTTTGAAATTTATGTAGATGTAGATTGCTCGCCAGAAAAGTTTTATATAGAAACTGTGTTTGCCAGTAGGCGCATGCACTGTGAGAATCTCCCCATACATTCAGCTGGTCATTGAAATGTCAAGTGTATGAAACTTGTCAAAATTGTCAAATGAAGTTCTAGCCTTAAGTCTCACTCGTTACCAATCGATTCTAAGTAGAAGGCTGTCTTTCCATCAAAGCCGTGCGAGGATGCAAGGCGGTGAGCGAGGAAACATCCGCCAATAGGATCGCTCCATTTTAATCGTGACGTGATAATGAGGCGATCATATTGGTGGATTTTTCCTCGCTCACCATTCCGCTTCCTCGCACAGCTTTGGTGGATCTGAATTTCATAAGAAAATTTAAACGAACGTCATTTGGCCGAAGCTATGCTGAAGCTACTGACTAGCTAGGTGGTATCTTTTGGAGCATGTTCCCACTCATCTTTCTGGAGCATGTTCACTGCAGGATTTTTTCGATGATAAAACCAATACTTAACTATAAAATCCATTATGTATAACTTATAATGACATTTAATTCAATTTATCCCGTTAGCATTTATTACTATTATGATTTATTATAATCTCTTATTTTATATTGCGATGCCCTACTCAGGGTTTCATGTATGATCATATAATATATATTTTTTAAGACCAATTATTACACATGAAAAGCAATAAATGGTATGAGTATGAGTATGTTATAATTGAGCTAGAAATCTCAGGACATTTCACGCAACTGATCACCGACGGTTTGCCCCTCAGATCACATAGTCCACCCGCCGTTCCGTAAAGATAAGGACCCATGGGAGTGTCCCAACCCTGCCCCAAAGGGGTACACTATCCGGTCGGACCGGGGCGTGTTCAACCCGTACCGGGGGCAAGAGGGGCAGGAGGAGCGCGTGCCCTACGAGTACGTCACTCTCACGCAGTTCATACAGGACATGAACATCATGTGCAACTTGATCGCTGATGGGCCTCTGTAAGTATGGGATGACGTCAACATTTTGTTAGCTTTTGCGATGAATATTATGGAGGTATCCAGTCGCAAACATTGTACTGACTGAACCACTGTCGCCGATACAACCAGGCATTTCATTCACATATACCTACACTAGGAATAAAAATGGACTCAATATTGATCCTTGGAGTACGCCATGTTCACAGAATTTGGCACTGGATTTCATACTGTTAACATACATGTGTAATGTGCTTCCTATATCCGCTAGATAAGAACGCATAAGTTCTAAGGTTTGCCGTGTAATTATTCTATAATGTTTTCATTTGCTCATTAGTATTTGATGATTCACGCAGTCAAAAGCATTGTCGTTTCCACTTCCAGTTCAAGCACTGATGTATATGCCTCTCTCAGACAGTGTCACTTAGTATGGATTGCTTTACCTCTAAACAAATTAATGTACCTAGGTTGCATTCAGCAATTTGCTTCAAATTATTCATCCAGAAAAACATTCGAAATATCAATTCATTTTCCGAAGTTCGAATATTTCACTTTTGACCAATAAAAATAAATCAAAGCGTAATTTCGAATCGAAGCAGGCATAATTATTACTTATTTGATTCTAATGTTGCCAGCAAATCGTTCTGCTACCGGCGGCTGAGCTACCTGTCTTCAAAGTTCCAACTGCACGTGCTATTGAATGAGCTAAGAGAGCTCGCGTCGCAGAAGGCCGTACCGCACCGGGACTTTTACAATATTAGGTGAGCTCCTGATTTATCCGTTTAAAAATTAAAAATAACAATATTAAAGGGACAACTGCCGAAATCCCATTAATTATCAAAGCAAAGATGGGATTTTGGACACTGGATAACCGCAAAGTAGGTAATATTTTAACATGAGTCGCAAGAAACGGCCTTAATATTATACTTCCTTAAGTCTGGTGTCATCTCTTTCTAGAGCTATGACATAGAAAGAGATAACATGTATTCTAATGAAGACATTACTTTAAGGACGTTTACTGATGCTAAACCTTTTAATTTGACAGGAAAGTGGACACCCATATTCACGCAGCATCGTGCATGAATCAGAAGCACCTGCTACGATTCATCAAGAAAACATTGAAGAACCACGCGGACGAGGTCAGTAAAGTTTATTAATAGGTTGCCATGAGCAAAGAACTATGTCATCATAAGATTAAAACCAGTCCCTTCCTGAAAACATGAAATTTAATTCTGGGCCTTCCCCATAATTTCGTAATTGTAGGAAATCTGTAACGAAAACTAAGGCGAAGGCCTCCTATCAGATGTCTACAAAGTAGTTAAGTCGACCAAGAAGCAAGTCAGAATGACACCGCCCACTGAAATCCAAGAACTTTATCTACGGTGTCATCCAATTCAAGCTCGTCGTCGAATGGTCACAGACATTATGATCCCGTTTCTTTGCAGGTGGTGACGCTACACAAAGGCACCCCGATGACGCTGAAGGCTGTCTTCCAGTCCATGAACCTCAGCACGTATGACTTGACAGTCGACATGCTCGACGTTCATGCAGTAAGTATTCAATTCACTGCTATACATTTCTTCCAAGTTCCTGGGCGATGCAGTCCCAGTTGCTTTGCGCCGATTGTAGCTTCATCTAGAAGGCGTTCCCACACTGGACTCCTTATTTATTTTTTCTCCTTATTTAGTCTTTCTTGGACCGTTTCCATCCATTGCTGGATGAAGCCCTCTCCTATGTTTATCCATGTTGCCCGATGAACTGTTTGTTGTTTGTTTTTGAAAAACCTCGCACAGAAAGCAGAAGTGGGAAATGGTCACCTAAGAGTTCTGTAAAATCTTTCTTCGAGAAAAAAGATTTTACAGAACTCTTAGAACAGAATGATCACTATCGATTATGCCCGTCCAGCTGTCACCATCACTATCACCACAGTTTCGTTTAAACCACAGGACCGCAACACTTTCCACCGTTTCGACAAGTTCAACGCGAAGTACAACCCGATCGGAGAGAGCCGGCTCAGAGAGGTGTTCCTCAAAACCGACAACCACATGAACGGGAAGTACTTCGCTAGGATCATCAACGTACGTCACCAAATGAACTATTTCCCCGAATAACTTGTAAACATTTGAAACACTCCCATTTAATGCACCCAGGTGAATTAAGTAATTTACAGGCAAAGATTGCTGACATCAATTGATTGATGGATATCAACGGATAGTCTCAAATAGTGTAGGTTTGTGACGTCACAATTAAGAGATATAGGATAATGATATTATTAGTAAAACCACAATCAATTTGTCTAATGAAGATGTTACTAACAACTAAGCAAGCGTCACACCAACACCAATTATTTATAATTTTTTGAGATATTCTTCACTTCAACTTACCGTATCTAAAATTAATACTAAAAACAGGTTTTATATCCATGTTATAATAGTAGTTTGATCCGAATTTCTGAGAATGTATGACACAGTTAGACACATGTAGCGTACTTGGACTATGAAAATGTGCATCAAGACACAGCTTCACCCACACAAACATCTGTTTCTCAGGAAGTAGCGGCGGACTTGGAAGAGAGCAAGTACCAGAACACGGAGCTGCGGCTGAGCATCTACGGCAAGAGTCCGGGCGAGTGGGCCAAGCTGGCCAAGTGGGCGATCCAATACAACGTGTACTCCGACAACATGCGCTGGCTCATACAGATCCCGCGTCTCTAGTGAGTGCCAAATCTAATCTATATTACAGGTGCTATCATCCAGGCTCAGCATCTACGGCAAGAGCCCGGGCGAGTGGAGCAAGCTGGCCAAGTGGGCGATTCAATACAACGTGTACTCCGAACGTGCTCTGGCTCATACAGATCCCTCGTCTCCAGTGAGTGCCCTACCTAGTCATAGTCCAGGTGCTATCATCCAGGCTCAGCATATACGGCAAGGGCCCGGACGAGGGGGCCATCAAATACAACGGGAACCACAGCCGGGAGCCACGAGTCCCCGCAGATCTACGAGGCTGCGACGTCCGCCTGCTCATCTAAAGGATTTCGTCACAAATTAAAGGCCAGGAGAATGTGGTATCTATGACAGTGTCAGTTGTCATTAGTATATCAGAGTTTTTCGCGATTAAAACCTTTTGTACGGGTTATTGCTGTATTATTATGCATTCCACAATAGACGCTTGTGGAGAGTAGGTACTTTGAAAAGATGTAATAATGAAACTATAAGCCGTAGAACATTTTATTTTATTTTCGCGTACCTTTCTGAGTGTGCCACGTATTAAAATTTAGTTTTAATTTTGTTTTGTTATAATTACTTAAAGTTCCGTTCTTGTATTCCAGCGACATCTTCAAGTCAAACAAGATCATGAACAACTTCCAGGAGTTCCTGAGCAACATCTTCCTGCCTCTGTTCGAGGTCACCAACGACCCCAACAGCAACACCGAGCTGCACAAATTCCTTACTGTGAGTATGTGGCGGCTTCGCGCCACAATGACGGCGCATGCGCGCTGTGCAGTCTGCGCGCGCTGCTGTCGTCTCAAAAACAATCGCCTCCGCTTTTCTCTTACTCGCGCTGTCACTCCTCTTCCTTTCATCATCGCAAATTCTATATAATATATTTCATCATCGCATCAACATGCTGACTTTCATTCAGTGGGGCACACGGCCCCATAATTGGTGACCCTCGACATTGAACATGCAACAACCATCTGAAGCAAGCATCACCCATAATTGGTGACTCCTACAGCGTCGGACGATATGTGTGAATAATTTTATTCGTCCGACATGAACATATCGCAACATTCATCAGTATCCATCGCCAGGTACGACATGACGAACAGTAGCAGCAGTCACAAGACAAGGAGTTAAAATCAGGACCACCGCAGGCCTCAAGGCTTTCCTGGCCCTGCGCTTCTTGTCTGCGACAGCCAGCGGACGCTCAGCCAGCATCTCACGCCGTCGAGTCAAATACTCCGCCGTGACCCGCATGCTCGCCGTGGCCAGCCTGTGGCACGCCCGCTCGCCGTCGCACGCGCTGTGCCGCACCAAGCGCTCTGGCCGTCCCGACTCACCGTGGACGGAACGTCCCGACTCACTGTGGACAGGAGCCACTCCCTGCTCGTCCCGACTCACCGCGGACTGGGGAACACCTGCTCTTCCCGACTCACTGTGGAATACAGCAGCAACTCGCTCGTCTCGACTCACCGTAGACAGCAAGCAAATGGCACATGGCACGATGTCGCTCACCGACTCTCTACGCCAACGCACCGACCGACTGTTCCCGCTACTCGCCAAAGACGTCAATACTCTACGTGACCTCATCATCTGGATCAAGACAGCTCAAGCTCAACCTTACTGCCCTGACTTCTGTCTTCCATTCTCCGAGGGGGGGTGATGTGGCGGCTTCGCGCCACAAGTACCTTTAGAACGCCCAGGGTCCACTTTCGTTTGATTGGAACTTCTATATAGTCTTTCTTATTTCATGAACTTTTATTATTTGATCGTGATTTTAAATAGTGTGCCTAACATTCATTCCTTTATTAAACATCAAAGTATTAATATTCTGTATTTCTGTATTCGGACAATTTTGTTTAGGTACCATTAATATTTTCGTTAAGACATTTCGGTATTTTCATGGAAACTAGGAGTAACCAGAGAATACTGATCTTATTAAATCTCTCATCTTTTCATCTTTAATAAACTATTTACATTTTAACTTTCATTTAATTCATTCCATTTTCCCCGTCTTGCCATTCATTGTTTTTGTTAGATATTTTGAAGAGTCACTGTTTCACTTTCTAACGTCATTTGTTTCCCTAACGTCACTTCTCTCCTAACCTCAATCTTTCCTTTACGTCAATTGTCCACATATTCCTAATATCACTTCCCTCCCTACTCTCTCTAACTTTTGTCTCACATGTCGCTACTTCTGTCCCTAACGCCACTTCTCTGCCTACCACCACTTCTCTCCCTTACCCCACCTCTTTAACGCCACTTCTATCCCTTACGCCACTTTTCTCCCTTACGCGCTACTTCTCTCCCTAACACCACACCTCTGTCCCCAGCACGTGATCGGTTTTGACAGCGTGGACGACGAGTCCAAGCCCGAGAACCCGATGCTGGACGCCGAGGTGCGCGTGCCCGAGCACTGGGACGACGAGGAGAACCCGCCCTACGCATACTACCTCTACTATATGTATGCTAACATAACCGTGCTCAACCACTTCCGCAAGTGAGTATGATTAGGGAATTTTGAATAGGATAGTAATAAAAGCTCCGAAAAGTAAATTAAAAATGAGCTTGTTCAAAAAATGAATGTTACTGCCTTATTTACTAGGTCACCGAAAACTTTTGTGCAAACAAAAATACGTAATACGAGAATATTATACAAATTAGGCTCTAATAAAAGTTTAACTCACAGTTTGAAGATGTTTTTGAAAAATAATACACCTGCTTGTTTAAGTCAATTTTTTAGGGATCCGTATTTTTTGTTTTGTGAGTCTTACACATCTTTACGTCCCAAATCCACACCCGTAACAAAGTTTGTAAACGTTACGTCAAGAATAATCTTGCTGACACATTAGCTTCGTTCCACTGTTGGCTTCCAAAACCGTATAGGTCTAACATACAGTTCCATTGTCCAGGGAGCAAGGACTTAACACCTTCGTGCTGCGGCCGCATTGCGGCGAGGCGGGCCCCGTGCAGCACCTGGTCTGCGGGTTTATGCTCGCTGAGAACATCTCGCACGGCCTGCTGCTCCGTAAGGCAAGTGCTATCGTCAATAGTTCATCGTGCTCCATCCTTGAAATCCTGGTTGTTCATCTACTGCATTAGAATTTTGGGTATCAGCATCTTCGATTGGAAATCGATGGCCGCCGCGCTCGTGGCAGCGCAAGGGACTAAATCCCTTGCGCTGCCACGAGCGCGGCGGCCGCGACCTGCAGCCAGGGCCTCGCGCGCACGACAACGTTGCGTTTAACTTTGATGACTTAGTTTAAGAATTATTTGCTTTGTATGGAAACTTCTCTTGACATTCTTATCTGATTTATCTTATTTTTGGGGTTGCCAACACCAGATGACCCAATATGTCGTAAGATTGGTAGTAGAATAGGTCTGTCTGAACTGCAGTCTAAATATATCTCGTTCAATGCCGATTGGAGTAGACATTGCACATACTTCTGCTTCTCGCAAGACCGGTCAAATGTCAAAAAGTCACACCAAATATCCAAACTAGAGTACCAGATATTAAACAAGAATAACGTTACATTATTCTTGTTTAATATCTGGTACTCTAGTTACTCTTAGTTTCTGACATAACCTATTGCTTGCAGGTGCCAGTGCTCCAGTACCTCTACTACCTGACGCAGATCGCGATCGCGATGTCACCGCTGAGCAACAACTCTCTGTTCCTCAACTACCACCGCAACCCGCTGCCCGAGTTCCTGGCGCGAGGGCTCTCCATCACGCTCAGCACTGACGACCCGCTGCAGTTCCACTTCACCAAGGTTAGTCACTTCAGACTGACTGACACGACTGAATTCAGTATACGATTTAGACAGGCTTCTGTTTATATGGTGTAAATACCGTACTGAATTAATAGCATTCAGTTGACTCAATGAGTTACTTGACTGAATCAGACGACTAACTCATTCAGTCAGACATATTCAGTCAAGTGTATTAAGCCGAGGTTGCAGCTACTTTTGAGGTCTCTACATGCCTCCTTTCTTCTTTATCTTCTGTGTTTATCTTTAACCAGTATTGCCAATTTCTGGAGATACGTTGCTGATGGTAGGACCCCTTTAGTGTCCTCCATTCTACAATGAATACTTTATACCTTTCCCTTCAGCGTTCGTGTTTCCTGATAGTGTTTACAAGAGCGAATCCTTTATAGACCAGATCACATCTTTAGTGATTGAGCGCGACTATTGTCCTCGTCAGTAACATTCCATTAACCTCTTATAGGAGCCGCTGATGGAGGAATACAGCATCGCGGCGCAGGTGTGGAAGTTAAGCTCGTGTGACATGTGTGAGCTGGCGCGGAACTCGGTCCTCATGTCAGGGTTCCCGCACGAGGTAATTATTTAATTATATGGTTCAACGTTCGTCTAAACCAAAAGAGCCCGGCTCGAAGGATACTTAGATATATGATCCACCGAGCGAGCCCAGTGCATTTCACACGCCTTCAGAAACTTTCTTCCTCAGGCATGCAGGTTCCCTCACTATATTTTCCTTCACCGTTAGAGCAATTTATTTCTCGTGTTAACGCAAACGCCATCTGTGTCAAATTTCGTGTAACTATTGTGTGTGCTATCTAGTATAAACTTCTTGTACTACTATCTTAGCACCTACATAGATTTGTAATTAACAATGTAGTAACCAAAACCTCCGTCACAGGCGCTGTACAGTATAAGTACGTTGACAATCTAAATAAAATTTTCTTGCTCTCACGCGGCCTTTCAATTCGACACCTCGTCATTGTCCAGATGAAGCAGTACTGGCTGGGCCCCAACTACATGAAGGAAGGCGTGGCCGGAAACGACATAACGCGCTCCAATGTGCCCGACATCCGCATCTCCTTCCGACACGAGACGCTGCTCGACGAGCTCACCAACATCTTCAAGGTACTACACAACTCATAGTCATCATCAAGATGCTCTAGTAGCTGTTAATCCATGAACGTTTTGTACAGACGACCACTAGTTAAAGTATACCATCTGTCAAAATCATTCGATCAAATCTAAACCTTGTCTGCGTAATATGGTTTATTTCAGACTCTCGAATATTAACGTTTTATGTAAGTTAATCAATGGTCCACTGTATGGCCACGGGTCTAGAATTTTTTTCCACTGATTTTACTGAAATATGTATAACCAGGAACTAAAATCCCTCACCATATTGCGGTACAATTTTTTATAGCTCCATAACACAGATTATAAAACTACCAATGACCTTAATCATCCTTAAGACCCTAAATATCCTTGACACGGTTTTTTAGTTCCTCGTCATACTTGACATATTTGAAAATAGGGAATAGCTCTGCATTTGAGGAAATTTTGTTGAGTTTGAAGATATTAAACCACACACACAAAGAGTTCATGAAAGTTAAGCATTTTAAATAGATTCGTTTATAGGCTATTTACAAATCACACTAAAATAACAATCTAAAGCTAAAAGGTTATTTAGTTGTCATTTTATTCACTTCCTTTATATTTTTGATCCACATTATGGCTCAAAGATAATATTTACATAAGTATTAGTCAGATTACTGCCCAAATAATTATATTTGGTATACATACCTTGAAGTTATCTAGACGATAACGTAATATCAGGCACACATTTTAATTAGATTTTCCTATACAGTATAGGTCCTATTTCAAATTATTTGATTATTCATAGTTTACACAATTTATTCAAGAAATGTATCTAGAACAATGGATTTAGCGTATTAGGAATGTCATGTGTGTGTAGCTTGTTATTCTGTTTTTGTCTGTGATTGTGTTTGAGCCTTTTTGTTTGCTTAGTTTGACCATTTCTCGTTCATAGTTACCCCGTGTATGGTTAACACAGTTTTACTAACTCAATACACGCTAGCAACAAATTTTCTTTTGATTATTGGCACAAAATCTCTTAATTTTTATCAAAATAGTAATGAAATCATACACTTTCAGGAAGGAATGTCGGCTCCCAGATAAATACATCCACAGGCGGAACGGTGGATGGATCGACGTCTAACATTCATTTAATTTAATTAATTAACCTTATTTAATGGAATAACATGTGTTAGTAATTTTATGTAATCTTTATTATCCGACCTGTCGTTAAATAGCTTGCCTGCCTCCGTTTTCCCCTGTTCCTCATATTCTCTCATGCTCGCCGTCAGTTGTAGGGAGGGGTTTCAAGGTTAATTTAATTCTTAATTAAAACACACTACCTAGGTAGTTATTTCACTCAGTCTGATATCAATCCGATATCAATCTGATATCTATTCTACGGAAATTACGATGATATTTTAGTATACCTTATTGTGGATATTATATTCTACGGCAATCTATTATGACCCAGCGTTATTATTTGTATTAAGTAAGTAGTCATTCGAAATGGACGCCGAAACGCCAAAATCAGCCTAACGGACAGAAATGAAAGAAAAAGATTTATTCACCTAACACGTTCTTGACCCCTTAACCACCCAAAAGTAAAGAGGACAATTCGGCTTACCCCTTCTTTGTTTTTACTCTGTATTTTTCCATAAATTTCCATAATCCCGCATAACCCTGTGCGCCGAGGTATGAGTGACTCGCATGGAAGACACATTCTTTGGCCGAATAAATGTAGTATATTCATCATAAATGTCAAATTAACAATTTTTGGCTGTGGCCTTAAAAAAAGCTCTCATGAGACTAAATTTGGTATTAATGTAGGAACGCGCTATGCGAGAACATGGATGACGTAATGTCAGTTGTATGAAAGGGAAAAGGGAAGCTCTTCCACCAGGCGGGGTGTTGTGCCTAGTGACCAGATGGCCTGGTCCAACTATGGATGTTTGGAACTCGTATATGTGCGAAGTCTCAGGAAAATTTCGATAGCGCGTTCTACACCGATGTGAGTAGGTACTAATCGTAGTGACGCGTCGTACGTCGCATCATTAACAATAACTTTAGGCACGTAGGGTAGAAAGGACGAGAGATTATTGGAAACACGAGAAAACGGACACAGGTTAATGCTTTTTAACGTTATAACGGATAATAATTTATAAAGGAATTTTATTATACAGGGCTGCATCAATTGCCCCAAGCAATGCAAATTGTTTAATGTTGCTGTTATAATTGTAAGTCTTAGGTAATGTTTCCCTCAATGTGATAAATGAAAATGAGAGATTGGAAGTGCCATTTCAAATGATATCGTTCGCTTTTCACTTTCCCATTCATCACTAGTTAGCCTTAGCCTTCTAAACTTAACAGTTATCGGTGCTACTTTAAGACTTTGCAATGCACTAGGATTACTAGCACCTTTGTCTTTAAAGAAATCTTTCAAGTTCAGTTTTGAAACATTTACTACGTCATTACCTACATTTTATTCATTACCTGAAGAACCAACATTTTCAAAATTGTCTTGCAATAGGCAGAAAGATTTTTTATGAGAATCGCGCTAGTAAGTCCAGTTTAAAATCAAACTTAAAAGATTAAGGATAGGTAATCAAGTCAATAATTAATCCATTACTTGTAAATGTATATTAATTTTGGGGTATATAAAATGTATATGATATGACATTGGCTGATTCGCTCACTGTTCAAAGCGCAATATTAGAAAATACACTAATTTCACGAAAAAGTTTGATAGTAATGTCTGAAAGATGTTGATCATTAATTTCATTTGCAATTGGGGTAGGTACATACAGGTTGTACTTGTGTTTTGTGTGTGGAACATGACTTATTGTGTGACTAAAATAATGCTTATTCATTTCTGTGATGTAAATGTTGGTGAAAGAACACTATGTTGGGGTATAACACTATGTTAGTGACATAACACTATCTTGGGGTGATATAACACTACGTTGGTGATATGATACTATGTTGGTGATATAACACTATGTTGGTGACATAACACTATGTTGGAGACATAACACTATGTTGGTGACATAACACTATGTTGGTGACATAACACTATGTTGATGACATAACAGCTATGTTGGTGACATAACACTATGTTGGTGACATAACACTATGTTGGTGACATAACACTATGTTGGTGACATAACACTATGTTGGTGATATAACACTATGTTGGTGACATAACACTATGTTGGTGACATAACACTATGTTGGTGACATAACACTATGTTGGTGACATAACACTATGTTGGTGACATAACACTATGTTGGTGACATAACACTATGTTGATGACATAACACTATGTTGGTGACATTCACTACGTTGGTGATATTGGTATGAGTGTTGAATAGTGAGCTAGTCGGTCCATTCTTAAGCTTTACTTGGTTGTAATGTCAAACGTTTTTGTTGTGATATGTTGTGTTAACATTGTTTTGTTTAATTCTTGTCTATAATGTATTACCGTGTTGTTTATAAATCATTTTTTTTTACAAAATAGGTACCTGTTCGTTAAATCTCATTTTATAAACTGTACTTACGTAACTTAGTAATCTAAGCTAGCAACTCTTTAAATCGAATTCCCTAGAAATGTATCAAATATTATATTGTACGAACTTTATACACATTTTAATTTAATATGTCGAAGGAACTGAATGTTATCATGTTGTTGGAAATAAAAATGCTCAGGCAAAGTTATGTATATTCTTACACGAATAGTCCCAATTTAATTACGACACATCAGGAATATTACACTATTTATAAAATACTAAGATAGGTAGCGTTAAATCCGTACAATACATTAACCATCTCTTAACACAACTGTTGGGTAATTAAGGCCAACGAAAATACTATTAAAAATTAATCGCAACTTTCCACAACTAGAATTCAATGGAAAACTTTTAACTTCACTAATGTACGATTTGATATACTTAATGTTTAATGTTATATTTTTTATTTTGGAATAGCTATACCAGTTTGGCCCGCTCAGTCCCATCTAAGGTACCTGGATGCTATATTATAATAACAATAATTACCTATCGTATACTAATTGTTTGAACATTTCTTTGAAGCGAAAGTGTGATTAATATCAGTATAATAACCCGGGGTATTGCTCAGTGGAACTTTGATGCGACAACGGCTCAAAGGATAAGGTTGAGACGGCGGCGCAAGCGCACGTTGGTATGTCAATGTTACACACGTACATTACTTCAATATATTATCTTAAAAACTTTCCGGGATAGGGAATTGATTTGTTAACGCTTCGCTACGTTTGTATGTCCCGTACATTTAGATTTCTGGACACATTCCTTATAGGTAAGTATCGATCCAAATAAAACTGAACTGGGTTTGGTTTAACTGTGGCTGGTGTATGCAATGTATGTATAGTATACTCGTACGCCGAAACTAAAGTTTTAAAATCAAAATCAAAATATTTTATTATTGTAAGTAAGTACCTTATAGTACATTTTTACAACGTCATTCTTTTTTGCTCTACCACCGCTTCGTAAGGTGCTATAGCTGAAAGGAAAGAAGCGGCGCAAGAAACTTTCAGCAGCACAATTTTTGAAATAAATATATCTTACAATAATTATGAATACAATCATATATGTACACAATGTGCAGAGCTGGAGCTGAATTTAGGAACAAGCGTCTTGATAATTTAAAGATAATAAACTCCTGTAGATAATTATAAAAGTTCCTTGACTAAAACATACAGTATATACAATATTTTTGGCGCAATAAGATTGCAATACAGTCCGTGAGCTCTTAGAAAAGCATTAGGGTATCGGATAAAATCGGCCTCTTTATTATTACAGACAATAGTACATTCGCGTATCATTAACAATAACCGAAGCACACCGAAGTTTTCAAGACCCGAATGTTTTTCTAAAAACTCATGGCACGCGAGGAAAACCCGAGTGACAGGAAAAACTAATCCCACGATTAACCCTCGAAATTCCATAAATACATAGAAAGCTTTCGGACCCGATTGACCAGTTACACTTTTGCCCACCAAGTTCAGTTCCTCCACACTGGCCCTATAAACCGAGCCAGCCCTCATGCCCTGCCGGTGTCGCAGGTGCTGCGCGGGCCGGGTGCGCCGGCGCAGCTCAACGGGCCGCCCGCGCCGCCCTCCACGCCGCCGCCGCCACCTATAGTCAGCCTCAGGAAGGCTTCGCTTGTCTAATGCAATACTGGTTGTCTGGAAGAGATCCCTATGAGATAAGCCCGCCTTTGTACATGTTTCTTATTTCTGTGTATTTTATATTAATCCAATAAAGAGATTACAAACAAACAAACTTAGTATTATAGAAGAGTCGTGTGACGAATGTTTACTGTGCTTTGAAAAAAAAATAAAAAATGAAAAAGTTTATTTACTTATTACAGGGCACACAAAAAAAGGACCTCCGACTTACAAACTAGTTCGAAAACCTGTATCTTGTAAGTCGGGATTCCGTCGCACTTTCTGTGCAAGCAAATAGTTAGGTAGCAATCATACCTAGATTAGACCCATATTTAAACATCTCTCATAGATCTCTACGAGTAGGTATAAGTACTTTACTTGAGGAGCGGCAAGAGCTCTGATAAATCTTCATATTTATATACGACTATTAGCTGCGAAGCAGCAAAACTGGATATTGTTCCATATCCAGTGTTTTTTAAATTGAGAGTGAGCCCTTGCTGCTACCTTGATGAGCTACCTTCGTTTCATTTTGGAAACATACATGATTGGTTCCATTTATACGTGTAGATTATAAGGAATGGAACAGCCTGCCGGCATCTGTATTTCCCGGAACCTACAACCTTGGGATCTTCAAGGCCAGAGTGAATAGGCATTTACTGGACCCGCATGCTCCATCGTCGACCTCATCGTCGCTTACCATCAGGCGAGATCGAGGTCAAATGCGGGGTAAAGTAGTCATTAAAAAAATATCGCAGTTTGTTTACTGCAGATTACTTTTTGATTATCATCAACGTATTCAGTGTGGGGACAACAACGGACTATTTAATTTTGATTGGGTTTAGAGTAATAAGCTACTTATTTACATATGATAATGTATGACTTTATATGTATGGTTTGTATGCGAGTTTGTACTTTATTATTGCCATTTATAAATTGAGATTATTAAATAAAAATGAAATTATAGAA
This sequence comes from Hofmannophila pseudospretella, assembly GCA_947369225.1. Classification (NCBI taxonomy): domain Eukaryota; kingdom Metazoa; phylum Arthropoda; class Insecta; order Lepidoptera; family Oecophoridae; genus Hofmannophila; species Hofmannophila pseudospretella. The sequence continues at coordinate 12,511,311 of OX376330.1, read as the reverse complement.
CAAGGTGCTTTTTTTTATAACCTCTAAAGGCTTGATGAGATAACCTATTCGATATTCATGTCAAATTGAAAGAATTAATGTCAAAACTATGTTAAAATGTGTACCAAACTGTCAATTCCTTTTGAAAAATCGCATGGACTTTGTATTTTGAATCGTTTCGCGGGACAAAATAAAATGGGATAAATTTATTGTAATAAGTTGAAAGGTCTGTACCTGTTCGTACCCTCGCCTCGTATCCCTGAAGACCTCGAGGATTGAGAATGTTTGGCACTTACAAGGAATTTAAGAAATGGACGAGGTCGCGCAGGTAAGCCAAGTTTTTATTTTTATTTACTAGATGGCTCTCTAGTATACGCTTTGGCGCGCAAAGCATGCAAGCAATACTTGCATAGCTCTGTTCCAGTTTGAAAGGATAAGGCCGGTGTAATTACAGCACATGAGGCACTCCAAGTCTTAAAAGTTAGCTGCGCATCGAAAACCGTCTAATGATATTACAGTGAGGTGAGATGTCTATGCATCTGGGCGCCACGTATTGCGTACCTCAAGGATACAGACCCGGAGGCAGATCCGGGAGGGAAAAGATGGCGGGAGGACTGTATTCACATTGTAAAACGAAAGAAGTATAGTTCAAGACCGGGATGGTTGGAAGAGCCTTGGTGAGATAGGGAGGCCTTTGCCCAGCAGTGGGACAACCGTGGCTATAAATTAAACTTAGCCAGTATTAGAGTGCAACGAAATATCTAAATTGATCACTTGCAGAACCAACCAGCCGTGGCAATACTTGCTCGACCAACTATCCATTTTTGTGGACATAAATCTATTTCCTAATACCAAATTAATGATAAAGAAATCTTGTATTATTAGGCTTGATTGGTTAGAGCATAGCCACGAATCGGCACGGTCGTATGTTTAAATCCTGCTCCCAGAAAAAATGACAATCTTTTTTAAATTATTTAATTAAGGATTTTCAGATTTTTATCTAAAAATAGTCGGTTGGGCAGTAGGTAATCTGTGAGAGATTAGGTAGAACCGAACCTTTAAATTTAAAAAAAAAACAATACGGACAGTGGCGTAGCGTGGATGGGGACGGGGGACATCGCCTCGGGCGTCAGTTTTCAAGAGGCGGTATTAGCAATGAGGTAATGATTAGGTAGAACTGAACTTATAAATAATCAGTAGGTACTGACAGTGGCATAGCATGCGTGGCCCCGGGCGGCAGATTTCAGGGGCGATATTGGAAAAGATGGAATTTAAAAAACACGCCGTGCAGCCTTTCAAAATTAGAAATTATGTCGATTGCAGATGGTGAATTAAAACGTGTCTCTAGGCAACGGTGTCTACTTACCGTCGGGCGGTCCGTTTACCTGTTTGTCGTAGCTTATTTATAAACCAAAATCATACGAAATTATACAGATTGCAGATGGTGATTAAAAAAAACTTTTTGTCGAATTGGGAAAATCGGGAGACAGCAGGAGTCCACGCTACGCCATTAAATACTGACAGCCTGCAAGTGACCAATGAGGTATTTGATTACACTCCGCATAGTGTATCGATCGAGGACAGTCAACACGACCCTGGTCTCCGGTACAGCGACACGCGGAAGCATCTGCGTGGCATCACGCGCACCTACATCCGCGGTCCTGGCGATAGCAGCACCAACAAGAACAAGGGGCCGGGCGGTAGCTGCAACCCGGAGCGTCCTAATGTGCCCTTCCAGCGTGTGTCCGTCACCGGTATACACACCACTGGGGTAAGTCTGATAATATGTCGGTGTAAGGATAAGGATATGATATACCTATATCGGGGTAAGGTAGATATACTACCACGGCAACGTAAGGCTGATATACCACTGGGGTAAGACTGTTATGATATACCTGTCGGGGTAAGGTTGGTATGATACACCTACCTATTGGGGTAAGGTTGATAGATTACCGGCGTAAGGGCTGATATGATAAACCTATCGGGGGCATCACGCGCACTTACATCCGGGGCCGACTGCAGCACCAACAAGAACAAGGGGCCGGGAGGCTGCAACCCGGAGCGCCCTGATGTACCCTTTCAACGTATATCCGTCACCGGGGTACCCACCACCGGGGTAAGATTGATATGTAATACTCGATGGGGATAAGGTTGATTACCAGTATAACGTAAGGTGATATACTCATACTCATACCATTTATTGATTTTCATGTGTTACAATTGGTCTTAAAAATGTATATTATCTGGTCATACATGAAACCCTGAATAGGGCACCGCAATATTAAATAAGAGATTATAATATTTTAAAATAGTAATAAATGCTAACAAAATAAATTGAATAATATACCACTGGTGTAAGAATGATACATTACCAACGTAAGGCTGATATACATCTGCTGATATCGTGGCGTAAAGTGCATTTCTGCCGCTCGGGATAAGGCTTGAATTCGCTGTCCTTGTCCCGCAAGGGTGATACACAATTGGGGTAAGTTTTATACAAAACCGAGGTAAGTGGTAAGACTGATACACTGCTGCGGGGTAAAGCTGACACACACATAATGCAGATAATATTATCGGAGTACACCAATTTGTGAGTCAGCACCTGGGTTGAGGGAGGCCGGATGTTTAGAGTGATTACGGTTTACTTTGATATAATCGATCTTACCAATCCAAACTTACCCCGAACTTACGCGTCCTACTCCTCGGTCTTTTTTCACCCTACACCTTAGGTGCCAATGGAAGACCTGATCCGCGCAGCGTCGCTCCTGATCGAGGCCCTGAACAAGCGGCGCGGCTACATGGAGGTGGCCGAACAGTCGTTCTCCGAGGAGCTGAAGGCGTACCTGAGCCATCACGACCCTCGTCGCATCCCCAACATGCACGACCAGTCCAAGGTGTTCAACGATGCTCTGCTCAACTTGGATGGTCAGTTTGTATAATTTTTCGCAATCGACGATATTTGATTAGAATAGCAGTGACTGAAAGAAAACAAGAAAGTTTACAAAGTGTGAAGTCCACCAAGGGCGGCTCTGGAGGGCTTATTTCTATTTCTTTCTAGGTCTGCTTTTCTAGGTTTCGCTGACGTTCAAGAAAATTCAACAGGGATGACCGCCTAACCTTCCAGAAGGTACCATAACCTTCCAATGTTCTAGAACATTCTAGGATGTTCGAGAGGCTTCCACAGTGTACTTAAGGTTCTGGAAAGGTTTTCCTGAAACTTTGTAAAAATTCGATGTCGGAAAGGTCTTCGACCATTAAGGGACGAACGCCCGAGGGGAGAAAATATTTTTTTTCATCCATGACTATTTTAACAGAAAACAAAATATCCTTTTTCAGCCGACGCAGCGGAGCAATACCTGCAGCTGACTGGCTGTTCGTCTGAGGACCTCGAAGGAGCTGACATGATCAAGGACAGAATTCTCACCAAGCAGATATCTGAATCTAAGAGTAGGTACATAAGCAAATCACAATAAACGCCCAGATGTAGATAAAATCTCAGAAATAGAAAAGATAAGTTAGAAAGCCATATAATGCTCCGTATGGCCGATTTACATTCGTCAAGTGTTTAGCCTAGTGGGTAAGTGCAGTAAGAATAGTAGTGTAAACCGATTAGACAGTGTCCAGGAGATCGAGTCCACTAAATACAACGTAACTAAATAGAATCTAAACTGCATCGTTATGACGTGTTTCGTATGCTACTATCAACTTACGATCCAATTTCAGTTAAGTTCCGATCGAGTCAACTATCGATCAAACAGTAACGTATTTGTGCATTCTGCTAAAACGTTTAGTTTATACTGAATCGCAGTTGAACGGTAACAAAACGCTTCAACTGTCAAATATAACGATCGAACATAAATTTCTCCCAAAATACTTTTTCCCGATCGATAGTAAATCGAAAAGTGGCAGTGGTAGAGTTATGCGTCAGCAGAATGCGATTTGGTGTCCAAATAGAATTGGAACGAAAACTAAATTGAAATTGGATAGAATTAGAACCACAAACTGTACTCTACTGTCACTGTACTTATACTAGATAAACACTGACCAATGTATTTTATTTTATTTTTAATAAAATATAAAAGACCAATGTAAACCGGCCATTATAGAAAGAAACAATATTTACCATCTGGAAAATTTGGACATCAAATTCACCATCATGCATGAGACCTCAAGAGGGTTTTTTAATTTCATTCTGCATTTGATTTCTCTGTTATTATAGTAGGAAATATTTTTTATTTATTATTTTTCTTTTTTCATATTTACAGTTCGTACGTATAGCACAGCCATGATAAAACCAACTGACAATGCCAGAACTTCTTTTGAGAGTCAGGAGGATTTGCTGGGGCCTGTATCAGGCATGTATTTCTATGGATTTTTTAGTTTCCAGGAAACGTATTTTTAAAAACTATGTCCCTATTCCGATCGACAAGGTTAAGCATAAACGACTCACAGGATCAATCCCATCTCAGAAACACACTGAGCAGTGTGTTTCTTTAAAATACCACCGTCTGCAATCAGGTAATAATATTTATAGTGGTCCATCACAATTGTCCGGAGATGGGATTGATCCTCTGAGTCATTTATGCTGAACCTTGTCGATCAGAAGAGGAACATAGTTTCAAAGTTGGTAATCACCAACTTTTGAAATGGCGACAGAGTACCTACTCAATAGACTTTTTATCGTATTTTGCTGAATAGCGAAACTTGGGGGAGGCGAATTCAAGGCCGGTTTACATTTGGTCAAGTACCGTGGCGAGTGTAAAACGTCAGAGTGGTCAAAAACCAACTTAAAACACTCTAAGAGGTTCATTGGAAATAGTGACACAATTGGGTGTAGAAAAATCTACAACCATAGCAGGAGTCTCACCCGTCTCAATGTAGGGGCGTTCACAGGCCATTTTGGCACTAAGAGCCTCCTACACAAGATGATACTGGCAGACGATCCCACCTGTAGAGCCTGTGGTGACACCGTTGAGTCAATGGAACACTTGCTGTGCGAATGTGACTCGTTGGCTAGAAAGCGTATGAGTCTTCCGGGGGTAGCCTATCCGAAACCAGAGGACTAGGCTCCTACCTGTAGGCTGTATAGCGTCCTTGATGCAAAGCGTCTTTAAGGAACAGGAAGGAGACTAAGCACAAAAGATCCCTGAGGGTCAAAGTGCCGCTGGGGTTGTCCTTGGCCCCCTGTCATAAGATAAGAAACCGTCAGACACTCGCTACTTGCCATTCAACTTGCACTCGCCACTGTACTTGACCTAATGTAAACCGGCAATCAGGCCTCGCCTCGGGCGGCAAAAACCCACGCCACTGTTAACGTCATGTGCCCCTCCTAACCCCCAGTGTTCATATCGGACCCGTGGGCGTGCCCCAACCCGCCGGACCGGCACTACGTGAGCCGCTGGAAGCGCGGCGTGATACGGGTCTACCGGTCTGAGGTGGACGCCGAGGCCAACAAGCCTCTGCCCTACAGCTACATCCCTTTCAAGCAATATGTCGACGACTTGAACATCATTTCGAGTATGGTCGCTGATGGTCCTTTGTGAGTAGTACGCGTTACTATGGCAATATATATAGAATATAGTCCTCCTCGTCGAAACCGACGACGGCGACCCCCTTCAGTTCCTAGCATGCGCTCGAATGTGACTGGCGAATCCGAACTTGCTCTTCAAGACCCGGTCACAGCGATCGCAGTAGAGTTGTCCGGCACTGTTGTATGTGTAGTGGTAGGAAGGCTTTGGGCGGGTTTTCCTTACATGGCGTTTGGTATTAAGATCAGCTAGACGGGCCTCTTCAAACTGGGCTACACTTTTCCTGACACGCGTACGCCACTCCGGCCTCCGTGACTCGAGCTCTTCCCACCGCTCAGTCGGTATGTCGCAGGCATTAAGGTGTCGCTTCAGCACGTCCTTATAGCGCAGGAACTGTCCACCAGATATGCGCTTCCCACTGGAGAGCTCCGAGTAGAATACGGCTTTCAGTATTCTAGTCATCCATGCGCTGAACGTGGCCACACCATCTTAACTATGGCAATACCAACATGCCGAAATGTAATTCTGATTTAAGTAATAGGCAAAAATGTAGTTTTAAGTGCCGGTAACATTATCCTGCCACGATCACTCCATATCTCGAGAACCACACCATTGATTAACTACATAAATGATAAAGAGGTTGATCCCAAATTCAGCTCCAGCTCTGCACGTTGTGTACATATATGATTGTATTCATAGTTATTGTAAGATATATATTTATTTCAAAAGATGTGCTGCGGAAAGTTTCTTGCGCCGCTTCTTTTCTTTCAGCTACAGCACCTTACGAAGCGGTGGTAGAGTTAAAATGTTGTAAAAATGTACTTTAAGGTACTTACTTACAAAATTTAAAATTATAGTACTAAGCATTATATGTAATGTATATTTGGCAAAAGGGGGGAAAGTCAGCAAATGCTGACATACTCGGGTACCAAATATGTAGCGCTGTTTTTCATTTCCCCCCTTATCCTTATTCTTTTTATTGAAGTAGGTACTTACGGTTTGAGTATATAAGTCTCCGCAACCAAGAGACGCCACTGCTCCCTATCTCGAACCACCTTCCTCCAGTTGTCGTAGTGTAGCTCACGCAGGTCACTTTTCACCGCATCTTTCTACCAATATCTGGGACGAGGACGACGTTCTCTGTGTCCCAAGAATGTAACGAATATGACGAGGTTAACTTTTCAGGAAGTCGTTCTGCTACCGACGGCTGAGCTACCTGTCTTCAAAGTTCAAGATGCACGTGCTGCTCAATGAGTTACACGAGTTGGCGCTGCAGAAAGCCGTGCCGCACCGGGACTTCTATAACGTCAAGTACGTAACTTGTGCAGTGTTAAAGTCGAGGGTCACATCTGCTGCAGAACCAACCAGCAATCCGTGAGCTCTTAGAAAGGAATTCGACTCTTAAAGATTTCGTCGGAGTTTAAAATTATAACTTGAATCTTATAACAAAATGTTCAATTTCCTTTATTTAAGTGTTTACGTATAAGATTCAAAACGTGGCAAAACTTTGAAGGTGGTAAATTCTGATGTGACAGGATCGCCTGGGGTGGTACCACCCACTTAGGTATCTATTACTGCTGCATAGCAACAATGCTTGCATTGCTGTGTTTTGGTCTGAAGGGTAAGAGAACCAGCATAATTACCGGCACCAGAGGCACTCCCCAAAAGTTATCAAGGTTTGGAGCTCATCAAAAATACTCTAATAACAACAGTGAGGTGAAATTGCGACGATGACTTACCATCAGATGGTCCACTTGCTCAACTTATACAATAAAAGAAAACTATAAGGGAGGGGGAGATTTGTATCCCCTATGCTATTACAGTCATGTCGACTTATGCATCAGCTCCTCGTCAAACGCACCACCTTCCAATCAACAAAATCCTTTCATCCAGAAAAGTGGACACGCACATCCACGCGGCGTCCTGCATGAACCAGAAGCACCTACTACGCTTCATCAAGCGCACGCTGAGACAACACCCCGACGAGGTGGTGGACATCAAGCATGGCACCAAGCACACCCTCAAGTCAGTCTTCGAGGATATGCAGCTGGATGCGTACGACCTCAATGTGGATATCTTGGATGTTCATGCGGTAACTTTTAAATAATGCTTGTCGTAAAAATGAGAAGGGAAGATTGAAAATGCCAATAACGTCGAATTCACTCATCACCCTGGGATTTTGGGTGTTTGACATTTTTTTTAAGTTTCTCCCCAGGGTTATATCCGCCCTGGGGAGGAGTGTATTAATAATTAAGTATAATTACCGTTCGCTACCGGTATACGTTCGACAATTATATAATGTTTAATGATTATGAATTTATGAGTAAGTACCTAAGGAATGGAACATGATTACAGATAAAACTAATTACAGAAGAAATAGAATAACAAAGAATAAGAATAGAAAAGAAAGTATAAATTAAAGTTACATAGCTAGCACATGGAGATGGGGGGAGGAGAGTTATGGGTTAGGGGTGGGGAGGGGGGGGGGGATGAGGGGGAGGAGAACGTGTTGGGGAGAGGGAAATCGGGGCGAATTAAACGTCTTGAGGGTGCTGATGATTGAGGTGGCCAGGCGCGCAAAGGATTCGGAGCAACTAGCTTTTTTCAAAATATCGATGAGATTGTAAGGGTCTAGATTGAATAGCTGACATGTAAGTTCATGGTCTAGTCTCGGTCTATTATAACGTGGACATTCTCTGAGGAGGTGGTCGATAGTTTGAATTTGATCATCATCGCAAGGGCATTGATCGGAAGGGCAAATCTTAAATCGATGAAGATACTCAAGATGGTAGCCGTGGTTACTGAGTAGTTGTGTCATAATGAAAGGGGAGGCGGTGAGACTAAGGACGTCGCGAAGGTGATTATAGTCTTTGCATAAGGTCTTCGTATGACGGCAATTATTAGAGTCGGAGAAGAGGTGATGCGCCGCGGTGCGGCTAGTCAGCCTATTTAAGTGACGGACAAAACTAAAGGGATGTTTGACATTATACCTACATACCTACTTACATTACTGTCCCTAAAGGATCCACGAAATGGCCAATTTAATCTTTTTTTTTAGGCTTAGTCAGGATAAATGAACAATCAGCTAAAAGGAGAGGCAGGACTAATACGGGGCTAAAAAAATTGTATTGACATGTGGAATTTTGCTCATCATTCATCATAGTTCGTCTGCTGACTGATACTGACTAAAACACCTATACCAAATACGGTGAAGAAAAAATAACTTGAGGAAACCTGCATGTCTGAGGAAATTAAAAGTTTCCGAAAGCGTGTGTAATCCACCAATCAGTGCACTGGGCCCACTCGGTGGATCATGGTCCGTACCCCCTTGTGCAAGGGGAGGCTGTGCCCCAACAGTAGGGACATTAATAGGCTGATATTTCTTTAATTAACAATATAATCGTCCGTAAGTACTTGGCCCTTTTGTATAATGAACTTATTCAATCGATTTTTGCAAATATCTTCAGATCCATTGGTATTTTCACTAATTGGTACTAAAGCTTTTATGTAGAGTTAAAATAGAGGTTCTGGATAGTCCCAAACAATGGCCCCTTATTCGCACAAAAATTGACAATTCTGACTTTTTACATATACCAAATTAATGAAGGTACCTTTATATGCATTGCAGGACCGCAACACATTTCAAAGATTCGACCGGTTCAACGCGAAGTACAACCCGGTCGGCGAGAGTCGACTCAGAGAGGTGTTCCTCAAGACAGACAACTTCCAGAATGGCATGCACTTCGCTGGTATCATCAAGGTGAACATGTCATTGATTTATTTCTGTGCATAGGATCTTATCTTATTAGTAAAAAAATTAACATAACAGTTAAGAATCCGAAGTGTTACATTTGTCAAATCATCTTATCTTCTTCTCAATCGGTTAAAGATCGTGACTCCAACAAACTTCGTCAACAGTCTTCATCCAACCGCGCCGGTATTATATGCAGTGTATAGCTTCGGTCATCTCCACATGGTCAGAAATCTGGTCAGATTCTGCTTCTGACTACGTGAACGATGACATCATGAAACCACTTGCAGGAGGTGATGGTGGACTTACAAGAGAGCAAGTACACGTACATAGAGCCTCGGATATCCATCTACTGCAAGAACCAGAACGAGTGGAGCAAGCTGGCCTCTTGGGCGCTGAATAACGACGTGTACTCGCCGCATGTCAGGTGGCTGGTGCAGGTACCTCGGCTGTAGTGAGTATTACTGTGCCAAGGATAATCTAGCCATTTATTGGAAGAGCAATCTAGCCATGTACTGCGATAATAATCTAGTAAATGTATTAGAAGAACAATCTAGCCATTTATTGGAAGAGCAAGCTAGCCATTTATTGAAAGAGCGATCTAGCTACTTATTGGAAGACCAATCTAGCCATTCACTACAAGAACAATCTAGCCATTTATTGGAAGAGCAAGCTAGCCATTTATTGAAAGAGCGATCTAGCCACTTACTGGAACAGCAATCTAGCCATTCACTGCAAGATTAATCTAGCCATTTATTGGAAGAGCAACCATGATTACATTTCTCCCACAGCGACATCTACCGCATCAACAAGCTGCTGAAGAACTTCCAGGAGTTCCTGAACAACCTGTTCGACCCGCTGTTCCAGGTCTCCATCGACCCCAGCTCCAATCCGGAACTACACAAATTCTTGACGGTAATTTTAGTACTTCGTCGCTTTTTATATGTACAGATAATTTTTTGACGAAAGTGTTTTTAGCCATGATCAAAATTGGTTCAGGGGTGTCCAAGATGTTTTAGTAAGTATCTTTTATCTCAGATAGGATTTTTGAAATGTAACAGTTAAGTGGTTCGAGTTTGAGCAGAAATGTTTAGGACAATTATACCTTTCCCACATCTAGAACCATGAGGACCTGATGATTATCTGAAAAAACTATGAGGATCTCCACAATTGTTTAAGTTGAGGGTTTCTTACATTTTTAATGTAGAGTTATTTCATCTATCTCTGTACAAATAACTTTTCAAACCTCTTTTTTTTGTGTAGCATGTGATCGGGTTCGACAGCGTGGACGACGAGTCCAAACCCGAGAACCCGAACCTGCGGGAGGGCATGAAGACCCCTGAGAATTGGGACCACGAGGAGAACCCGCCCTACGCCTACTATCTCTACTACATGTACGCTAATATGGTCACGCTAAACCAGCTGAGGAAGTAAGTATCCTGAATGAATATAGTATCCTGAAGGAGAATGTATCAAGCGACAATGGCAGAAAGGTTAGGACACAAGACTGCGGCCTAAGCGTCGCCGGATCGAATCCTTCTTGGACCACTCCTAACACAGGCATTTTAGCCTATAGTGCAACCGCGTAACAGGAGCGCGGGGCGAGATGACAGAGGGCGAGCAGTGGCGTATGGGAGGTGGGGCCTGCCGCCTGCTCACCCTGTGTCGTCCCGCCCCGTGCCTCTGTAACGTCGCGGGCGATCCGCCTGTTACGCGGTTTCACTATGGTAGGAGTGGTTAATGAAGAATATTGGTAATAAAAAATAGGAGAGCAATGGATTGGAGAACAAACGAAGAAACGGGCCATCTGATGGAAGTGGTCTGGTCACCGTGTTGCATTGGACATCCTGATTCACTATTGAGGGTTTCGTTTCACGGCTAACGCTAGATTTCTATACGGAAGGTCCCGGGTTCGAAACCTGCAATATCATATATCAATGAGCTTTCGGTTTTTTCGAAAGTCTTAGGTATGTATTTAACGATTGCTCTAACGGTGAAGGAAAACATCGTTGGGAAACCTACACACTGAGATAACCAATGTGTGGAATGGCAAAGGCAATGGCAAACCACCCCATTAAATCTGCCAAGAAAGTTGTTCTATTTGGTTATTTCCATAGAATGAAATACGAGTGGGAAGAATCTCAGAATATATCACAGAAACTATTGGTTTTTTTTTACATGCAAGATGGTTTTCTCGTTCAGGCTGTCATTAAAATATGTCGATCGAACGTGCCTACCCGTTTTATTTTTTATTTTGATTTTATTGGGCAAAACAGAGTACATCATAGATTGATAATAATGCAAATAACAGACTGCCTGGTAACTAGTAGTAACTAAAGGTGAGTAGACAAGATAATGAAAACTAGGTGCTAAAATAGAAAAGTTAAAAAGAAAAAAGAAAAGATAACAGACAATAGGAACAAGCAATAGTGGGCTCTGAAGAAATATATTATTGTGACACACTGGTCATCTCATTGTGCAGGTTTCCTCACGATGTTTTCCTTCACCGTTAGAGCAGTCGGTAAATATACCTAAGTCTTCGAAAAATACGAAAAACTCATTGGTGCATGGTACTGCCGCATGGGAGTCCGGTGTTCTAGCCACTGTGCCACCGACGCTCTTACAGAGGTATGATTGGTATACATCTGTTCTCGTACATTCCCAGACAGCAGGGCCTGAACACGTTCGTCATCCGGCCACACTGCGGCGAGGCGGGGCCCGTCACACATCTGAGCGCGGGGTTCCTGCTGGCCGAGAACATCTCCCACGGCCTCATGCTGCGGAAGGTCTGGTCTTTGGATCTTTATGCACTTGAGGGCAATGTTACAATGTTTATAAATTGAACTAACTACTGTTCCAAGCCAAAAACGAAAAGCTGTGATCATGTGCACAGAACGTAGACTCGGGGAAGGTTAGTCTTCCTTTTAATAAAAGGATTGAACTATCATACGGATAGATAATTTGCTAGGCGCAGCGTTCATTAAGTGTGCATGCGCAGCGACTTTCTTCGGCAAGAAAAATCTCTAAAATAAGGGCTACTCTGAAATTCTGCATTTCGCGCCGATTTCCGCCACCCGATAGTCACTTGAAAACACGTCATTTGAGGCCTATTAAAAAAATGCGCCTGCGCCTCCACTGCGATAGTGTGCGCTGGGCCTTAGATGGTGTCGAAGAAAGTATCTTTGGTATCTGATCAGACCCAGGTTGTATTCAAAGCCTTCATTTCAGCAATATTTGCTGCTCTTCGGTCGGTGGACTCCCATGCAGGAGGCCCGGGTTCGAAACCATGCAATGCCATGTACCAATGAGTTTTTCGATATTTTTTTCGAAGACTTACGTACATTTACCGACTGCTCAAACGGTGAAGAAAAACATCGTGAGGAAACCTGCATGTCTGAGGAAATTAAAAGTTTTCGAAAGCATGTGAAATCCACCAATCAGCACTGGCCCCCTCGGTGGATTATGGCACGTATCCCCTTGTGCAAGCGAAAGCATGTGCCCCAACAGTGGGGACATTGATAGGCTGATGATGATGCTCTTAAAGAACTGTTGGATCATCGCAACTTAACATCAGGCCAGGCCACCATCCGAACAGGCCAATAAAGATCATTACTTGAAGCAGACCTGTTTCTCTTCCTAACTCCACAAGCCTTCCACTAACTGACGTATACTTTCCCAGGTGCCAGCTCTCCAGTACCTGTACTACCTATCACAGATAGCAATCGCGATGTCCCCTCTCAGCAATAACTCGCTGTTCCTGCGTTACCATAGCAACCCGCTGCCTGACTACTTCGCGAGGGGCTTGCGTGTCACTCTGAGCACTGATGACCCTCTGCAGTTCCATTATACCAAGGTATTTCACTCAGCAAAAATTACCATGGTAACCAGAGTCAAACGAGCGCAAACACTACAGAAATACAGTTTACGGTTGAGGAGTTCCCAAGTGTAAGCTGTGACATCATAAAAATTTAATTAAAGTTGACTTTTACATTATAATTAATTAATATTACATTAAAATTGAGACTGTTCAGTGAAAATTTTAATGTTTTTGTTTTGTTACCTTTATTATTATTTTGCTAATTTATTATGATTGATTACTTTATTAATGATAATTTATTAATTATATAAAAATTTGTACGCTTTCGGGCAGAATGTAACATCTGCATTACCTATTAGTTAAAAATAAAACCCCCAAAATCCACCAACCATTTTCCTGACATGTTCCCAGGAGCCGCTAATGGAGGAGTACAGCATCGCGGCGCAGGCGTGGAAGTTGAGCTCGTGCGACATGTGCGAACTGGCGCGGAACTCGGTCCTCATGTCAGGGTTCCCCAACGAGGTAACATCACTGCGTAGCAAAATCTTAAGTTGATAGGGTTGAAGCCGCTCTAGGCTAGGGATTGTATTGTATTGGGGATGTGGAAATGTTCGATTAGTCGACCAGGAGATCGATTCTACTAAATACAACGTAACTAAATAGAATCTAAACTGCATCTTTATGACGTGTTTCGTATGCTACTATCCACTAACGATCCAATTTCAGTTAAGTAACGTATTTGTGCATTCTACTAAAACGTTCAGTTTATACTGAATCGCAGTTGAACGGTAACAAAACGCTTCAACTGTCAAATATTACGATCGAACATGAGTTCCTCCCGAGGCACTTTTGCCCGATCGATAGTAAATCTAAGGTGGCAGTGGTAGAGTTATGCGTCAGCAGAATGCGATTTGGTGTCCAAATAGAATTGGAACGAAAATTAAATTGAAATTGGATAGAAATAGAACCTGAAGAAACCGCGCTTAGTTCACCAAATCTTTTTTTTACCCTTCAGACTCGCACAATGTCTTAACAGATTTATTAGGTCTGCTATTTTGAAATGGCCATGTGATGCCATGATATCATCACAATTTTACTATAGCATTGAGAAATTAACCCAAATAACGAGAAATTTGTGATATCTTAATCGTTTCGTTTTGCTTTCCTGTTTACGGAGTGTGCTCGTGGCTCCATCTACGCAAGGCTTTGCGTCCTATTCTTCATGTTCTTTGTCCTATTCTTCTACTCATGGTTGTCAGATGAAGCAGCACTGGCTAGGCCCGGAGTACTCGCGCGAGGGTCCCGAGGGCAACGACATCACGCGCACCAACGTGCCCGACGTGCGGATATCATTCCGACACGAGACGCTGCTCGATGAGCTGGACAACTTGTTCAATGTGAGCACCTGACTAACTGACTTTAAAAAAAACTAACTTCAATAGAATTACGTTGCCCTAAGCCGCGGATCACATCAAACTTTTTAATGTTTTTTATTATTTCATAATCTGTGTGTGCGAGTGCGAGTGTGTGTGTGTGTGTGTGTGTGTGTGTTTACAGTGGCACCTATTTGCTTTTTTTTAATGTAAGTTATTTCTACTAGTGAAGACCTACATTTTTGAAGACCACAACCAAGAGTTTGATTTACATATTGTCTAAAGTGCAGTGGGTTTTCCAATAAAATTATAATTAAATTAATACAAGATGTAGCAAAAACCACCTATAGAGCTTCCATACAAAAGCTCAATGCCTACTAAAAATAAATATCAGCTGTTCCATACCAAAGCTCAATACCTACGCAACAGAATAGAGAGGCAGAGAGAACACAGCGCAACGAATCTTCTTGCCTATATATGTCTCTTTTGGGGGCAGGGGAGAAATTTTCAACGAACCTATAAAGGTGTTTTAACGAAAAAGGGGAAGGTGAGAGGGGGGGGGGGTGCTAGATCCAAAGTGGATCAGTCTAGAAAGAAAACCATGACTCCGGAAAACTTGAAACCATTACAAGAGTACAAAATATTATTTTGATAACTTGATTGTTTTTCAAAATCTGCACAGTTGCATCACCTATCCGATCTCTATACTAATGTTAATGTTACTTTATTTTCAGGGAACATCGTGAAATGGAAGAAAACAAAAAAAATTGAAACGACCTTTTATTTTGGTAAAAGTCGCGTATTTACAAATCTTATTGTCGTTCCACTACTGTTTGCGGTCGATTCGAACAACAGTTACGTATGTTATAGCACAAACCATGTAAATAATGTATTTAATAAAGTTTAACGATACTTTCGAGTTTCATTATTTACACAAATAGGTACCTACTTACTAGTTAAAGAAGTATGCTCACTCGTATATTTACAAATTCATATAAAACTCAACAAAAACGAAGTTACGACAAACCGAATTTATGCTATTACAAATTATAATTTTCATTTCTAATCACAGCTTATTTCTTTGTTGCCATACGGATTGGATTTGTAATTACGGATTACTCACTGGGAGCCTAAGCATCAAAGGGGGGAGGGGGGAAGTTTTTTTTACTTTACTTATATTTTTATGAGGGGGGGGGGGGGGGGGTCGTCAGCACAAAAAGCGATCAGGAGTTAATAACAATGATACTTGTTTATGAAATATAATTAAAGACTTGACAAATTCTTTATAACACCAATGCTCACGTAAGCGTATTAGGGGGGGAACTTTCGGCCTATTTCGAAGGCCTTGGTCACGGATAGTGCGAAGCGCCTGTCGACACGACAGCGGCTCGCCTCACAGTGATCAGTGAGTAATCCGTATTTTCAATGTCTGACTATAGGCATCTATAGTTTCAATTCTAAACCTGGATTCGCGAATCTGTTTTTCATACAAAACTGACATCAGGTTAGTGTTAACCTTAGTGTTTGGCGCAAGAGGGGTAAAGAATCAGGGATTCTGATGGCTTGAGCCAACTGTCGCAATGAGTAACCCTTTATCGGGTAACTATTACCTGTTTTAGAACGCTTAACTGGTAACTAGAGACCCTTTATCAGGTATTTATTACTTGTTTTAGAACGCTTCCCTGGTAGCCGAAAACCCTTTATCAGGTAATTATTACCTGTTTTAGAACGCTTCCCTGGTAGAGTAGCTATGTGGTAGACAACGGAAGTTTTGAGTGTGGCGCCATCTGTATCTAAAAGCCGGTGACACTGCGAACGGCCTTCTCCTCGTCTTGCGGCGACATCTGGCGGTTGGAGTGGAACTCCATGGTGAAGCTGGCCAGTCCGGAGCTGAGCGAGCGGAGGGAGGACGAGTAGCCCAGGAGTTCTGAGAGTGGCGCCAGACATTCTATTACCTAGGGACGAACAATTAAGGATTTGAAAAAAAAACCAGAGACTAAGTTCTGATTGGCACAGAAAAAAAGATTCAGATTGGTAATTAAAAAATTAAGTAAATAAAATACACATTATTGCACAAATAGAAAACAACAAATACTCATACTCATATATAGATTGGGTAGTTTTCATGGAATGCGCCAATCAGAGTGCGGCAAGCTATCGGAACAGATAAAAGATGTGCTGCTGAAGCAGTGCAGATAAAACCTACTGTATGTAATAAGAGATATAAACCTCACATTTCAATGCTTTGCTGAGTAGAGTTCGTGCCGGATTCACGTCGTGTCGCTACACGGGAGTAAGGCCAGTGGTGTAAACCGATCGGACGTAATACTTGACCAATGTAAACCGGCGTCGGTGGCACAGTGGCTAGGACACCGGTCTCCCATGCGAGAGGTTCGGGTTCTTCCTCGTCGGGTTTTTCTTTCTTTCTTTACTATATACTAATATTCAGACATCCAAATCGGAGAATGTCCAAGTCACGAATAATAATCATTGGAAAATGTCAAGATCACAAAATTTAGATGTTAGCTAGTTGTTAGGAGGCACTCAGAATACTAAACAAAATTGTAAACAAAAAATTCTGCAAAAAATACCCAGTGTAGATAAAAAATGGTTTCCATGAAAACCTATTTGCTTAATCGTGATGCTCCAAAGCCAGTTGACACCGGATGTAATGTTCTGGCAAAATGGCCTGTATTCATTGATTTTGACAGCTTGAATTCGTTTTATAGGTTCTTCACATTAACTGACGGAGGCCTGATCATCATTTCAGGTCAGATTTTCTAAATATTCCTTTGTCGCCTAGTAAGAACAGCTGAGGTATTCTAATTTGATTGTTACACCACATGGCATAGGTATAAGATGTGAGCGTCGTTGGCACAGTGGCTAGGACACCGGACTCCCATGCTGGAAGTCCGGGTTCGAAACCGTGCAGTGCCATGTACCAATGAGATTTTCGTATTTTTCAAAGATTTACGTACATTTACCGACTGCTCTAATGGTAAAGGAAAACATCGCGAGGAAACCTGCATACTGAGATGACCAGTGTGTAAATGGGGTAGGCACGAAAGTTCTTCAAGGGTCGAAGTGCCGCTGGGTTATTCCCGGCCCCCTATCATATAAACCGGCGTTATGTGATTCCTTCTTACCTTATTGTGATGTCTCAGCGTTATGTGGTGAATGTCGGCACGTCTCCGAGACAGATCCGCCATCACGCGCGCCGAGTGGCTCTCCGGACAGACCACCTCCAGAGTCATCACGGGCTCCAGAAGAATTGCCTCTGCCTCCTCGAATACCTGGACAAATATCACTGTATTTTACAAATGTGGTCAGGTTATTTGGTTTCAGTATTTAGTTATGTAGTAGTATCAGTCATAGCTTCAATTAATATTCCTCCCATTGTCGGGCCAATCTATTGGTGGTTCAGGTCACTCGTAGGCCTCTGACCTGGCCAAACCACTGGTTCTGGTCCAAGCATTGCTTAACTTGTACCATCACATTCGGACCATGCTTGCAACCAGACTACAAGCCCATCGTAAGGGGCTATCGATAAATTATGTCACGAGTTTCATGTTTTTGCCCCTTCAGGTGTTCACATTTGTTTTTTTAAATAACTTTATGCAAACATTTATATTGACTGACTATCCAATAAGGAATATATTTCTTAATATTACTTTAGAAGGACGGAAGGAAGGTGGAAGGATATCGACCACTTCCAAAAAGGATGGTATAAGGACGCCGAGGATAGGGAAAAATGGAAAGGAGGAGGGGAGGCCTTTGCCCAACAGTGGGACAGTCTATAGGTTATTAAAAAAATAAAAAATAACTTGACATTGATCTTATGGCGGGAGAACATTTCACGATAATATTAATGGGGACCCGTGTACTCACCTTTCTGAGACACTGCACGACCGCGGCGGTGAGGACGGAGTCCGAGGTCCCTCGGCCCACCTCCAACCAGTGCAGCTTCACCTGCACGTCCACCATCTGGAAATATAAGTGAGGATGTGACCCAGTCTGACTGTTAAATATTCATAGTATTTCCAAAAATTAACTGAATGCGATATATAACTGTCATTCGTTCTTCCTAGATCGTCTTCATTTTGCTTTGCAATGTTTATTTGAAAACTGTGTCATTAATGCCTATTTAATCGGAAATCTTCATCTTATCTTAGGGTACCGGGAATAACCCAGCGGCACTTCGACCCTTGATGATATTTTGTGCCTACTCCGTCATCCCAGGCTGCAGGTTTCCTCACGATGTTTTCCCTCACCGTTAGAGTAGTCGGTAAATGTACGTAAGTTTTTGAAAAATGCGAAAAACTCATTGGTACATGGCACTGCACGGTTTCGAAACCGGACCTCCCCCATGGGACAGGTGTCCTAGCCACTGTGTCACCGACGCTCTCTTAAAGGGTAAGATAACCAGCATAAGGCTTTCCATCTAAGTCCTCAACGCTGAAAGCGTATCGAAAACCGTTTCAATAACTTGACAGTGAGATGTGATGTCTATGCGTGACGCGTGTGTCTAACTGGCCACCACTTACCATCAGGTCGCCCGTTGGCTCGTCTGATCTCCTTATACAATAAAAAGAAGATTCAGTAGTTCACAAAAACCATCAAGAGTAACTTGGCCAAGCCTGAGTGGGTCCAATAAAAAAAGTTATTAACCGGACAGCCAAGTTTGGGTCCGTGCAGCAGCGCGGTCTGCACGCCCTGCCGAATGGCGCTCAGATGTCGCGGGTGTAAGTGAGCCAAGTTCGCCGCGCTCTCCGCTGTCTTGTCTAACCTGGAAACATCATCATCATCATCATCAGCCCACTCCAGTCCACTGGACCTCTCCCAGAGCGCGCCACTGAGCTCCTTCGTCGGCTTTTCTTATCTAGTAGCCGCCAGCCACCTTGCAAAGATCGTCGCTTTATCTAGGAAGGATCGTCCTTCACTACGCTTGCGCAACCGTGATCTCCACTCTATCTCAATGGGTATTGGTGCTGCGACACGTGACCGTCCCACTGCCACTTCAGCTTGCTAATGCTATGAGATATGTCGACAACTTAATATTCTGGCGGAACTTCTCACTTATGACTCAATCCAGCTGAGCAACTTTTTTGTGGACCAGGCCATCAGTGTACACGTTTGGTAGGTCATTACTAGCAGGCCTTTTATCTTGAGGCAGATCTGGGCGACGAGAAGATGTTATGTCCCCAATGTCGGCCTCCCCTTAAAGAAGGTATGGTACGTACAGAGTTAAAGGAACTAATCTCAACCCCTTGGGTTGAAAACGTGCCCTTGACTTGCTGCCGCGCGCTGCCGATCTTGCTCTCAACTACTAAACTATCCTTAGCAGTCCCCAGTACAATATCAACTCACTCCAACACCTTATCCTGGCTGACTCCCTTAATGTTCTAAGCAGACAACTTGAACTTGACTTGCTGGTGCGCGGTACCGACTGTGTCAACTTCCACTATGCTTGGCAGTCCCCAGCACAGTATACTAGCCCACTTACCTCAACACCTTATCCTGGCTGACTCCCTTGACGTTCTTAGCAGATAGCGTCACCTTGACTTGCTGCCGCGCGCTGCCGATTTTCCTGTCGACTGCTACATTATGCTTGGCAGTCCCAAGGAGTGCTTCCCGGTAAGCTATCTGAAGGGGCCCGAGCTCCACGTCAATCTTGTATTCGCGGATGATGCGTTCCTTTATGATTTCTAAGTGTAGTTCGCCCATGCCTGGTGTGAAAAGAGATTATATAGGACTTTTAAACACATTATCACACCAGTCCAAATCTGACACTGAAGAATTCACGATACACCCAAGCTCTGAAGATGCAACCCAGGAGTCCAATCTAGAACCCAGAGCAACCCAAAACCTGGAGGAATTCTCAGAAGTCCATAGCCGCCGTCCAGAACCTTTGGCGTATTTTCACAATCAGTGTCACATAGCAGATGCAGCTATTCTAGTTATCGATGGCATAGTGGTTATCTATTCATCAGCAGCCTACTCTAGTCCACTGCTAGACATAGGCCTCTCCCAGGGCGCGCCATTGAGCCCGATCTTCGGATCTTCTCATCCAGTCGCTCCATCTAGCAGGGACGCCCGTCCCACACTACGTTTGCCCAAACGCGGTCTCCACTCCAGAACTCGTCTCCCCCGGCGGTTGTCGGTTCTGCGACAGATGTGACCGGCCCACTGACACTTCAGCTTGCTAATCTTATGAGCTATGTCGATAACTTTTGTTCTATGCCGGATCTCCTCATTTCGGATTCGATTCAGCAGAGATACTCCGACCATAGTTATCTATTGCTAGTGTAAAATTCTAATTTGGAACTAACGCTTCTTAAACCTCTAAAGCACTCACCAGCCAGCACAATCTGCCCACTATCCCCGTCATAGTTGACCCTTAGACTGGGGTCCTCCCGCTGTAACTCCTCCAGGGCAGTTTCTAGTGCGGTCTGGAACGCAGCGCTCGGGGGCTCGATGGAACACAGGAAAACCGGCTCTGGGATCGTTGTACCTGGAATATCGGGAAATGTGTACAGAACCCTAGAAAGATTATGTTAGTTAGTTAACAAAGATTATGAAGTCATTCACAGTGAACTCTATGAAAATTTATAATCTTGTCCCCGAAGAAATCAAAATATTAATTGAAGGAAAATTAAAAAAAATTAAAAATCGTATTACAGTGTTGAACAGTACT
This sequence comes from Hofmannophila pseudospretella, assembly GCA_947369225.1. Taxonomy (NCBI): domain Eukaryota; kingdom Metazoa; phylum Arthropoda; class Insecta; order Lepidoptera; family Oecophoridae; genus Hofmannophila; species Hofmannophila pseudospretella. Next base: position 12,490,169 of record OX376330.1, on the reverse strand, counting down.
TAAACGATACCAATGCTTGGCGTGGTCATGACGTAATCTGAAAATTAGTATAGTTAATTAATATATTTTTGTTTTGTTTTCAATTTCATTATGATTAGTTATTTTGTTTATTATTTTAATTGTTAATTTTATTGTTATTTTGAATATTGACAAACAAAAGTGTACAATTTGTACCAACTGAATGAGCCAGGGGCTCGCGCGGTATAGCGGTTGTATGAAAAATTGCTAATTATAAAATGCAATACCTAAGTGCCTTTTGCGTAGTCAGGCTAGGAATTTGGAAATAGAATAAGCTCTGGAACACAAGGAAAGATGACTTATTCTTAGGATACGCACTGACCTGTGGACACCCGGCGTGGCAGTCGTCTAGGCTTCGTTTACAGCACTTCCTGCAGGAACTTTCACGGGCAATGTCCAGGCACCACACATAGCACATAGATTTCAGCGGGTTTCAGATGTTAAATAGCGGAAAATTAAGTAATTAGCGAGAGCGGTTACAGATCATGCGATCAAATCAGCTGTCGAAGACCAACTGGTCGGTTAACGACCAATAGTTAAAGCCGGACGCGGTGACGTCAGGCGATAACGTGCGTATGAAGGTATAGGTAAGATGACAGGGAGAATGACCACGCATTGGCCGGTAGGTATGCATTTATAAAAATGAAGCGCTTGGCGCGACCACCAACTTGAAATAAACGACTTGAATTGATTTGAAGTGAATAGAACTTAGGAATAAACCGTAGTAGAAAAGTAGATTAAAAGTAATTTGCAGAATGGTAGGTGGTATTGACTCTGTGTAGAGTCAGTCTGGGTTGATACCACCCTTTTACTTATTACTGCCGCAAAGCAGCAATGTTTGTATTGCTGTGCTCCATCTAAGTTTTCAATGTTAGCATCGCATCGGAAACCCTCTAATAACATTAAAGTGTAGTGTTTATAGGCGACGGTTGCCCACTTACCATCATCTGTTTATTCGTCTCGTCTCCTTATACAATAAAAAAATATATTTGATTCGGTGTCTGTGAATTTCAGAAAATCTCAAACAGTAATGTTGCCGATCACGTTGTAATCGAACCCGTTATAATTCAGAAACAACTTTTTCTTACCGATCCCTAGCATCACTTCAGCCAGCTCATCCGGAGTAGGATCCGTCTCCAAGGACTGCAGCCTCTGTCTGGCACTGGGCAGCATCAGCTCGTCCACTCGGCCAGGGTCTTTGAGGATCGAGGAGAGCTGGCTCTTGGCGCGATTGGAGGCAGCTTGTGTGCTCGTTATCAGGTCGCCGGTCATAGTAGCCTGGAACGTGCTAGTTGGTGTTAGTGTGGAAATGAAGTGTAAATATAGTGTAAAATTGTGTAAATATAATGTAAAATTGTGTAAATATAGAGTAAAATTATGTAAATGTAATGTAAAATTGTGTAAATATAGTGTAAAATTGTGTAAATATAGTGTAAAATTGTGTAAATATAATGTAAAATTGTGTAAATATAGAGTAAAATTATGTAAATGTAATGTAAAATTGTGTAAATATAGTGTAAAATTGTGTAAATATAATATAAATTTGTGGAAATATAGTGTAAAATTGTGAAAATAAAACATAGTAGTAGTTAGATGTTTTGTAGACATGCTATAGAGTTCCATTTACCTTGAGCGAGCCAACGACAGCAATGTTCCCAGCCGTCACTTTATCTACAGGACGATATTCATCTGCCAACGCCACGTACAGTGTACCTGTCTAAAACTTAATTTTTAAATTACACGACACAATCGCTTGGTGGTAAAGTCGGATATGGTTAAAGATGGTTGCCAGATCGAAATGGCACATTGCAGCGATTTTAAAACGGAATTGGAAAATGATACAAAAATGGCCAAGGGCGAGTCGAACCTCGCGTACCCTGAACCCTGTGTACTCGTGTCAAGGTGGAATTTTGCGATGCCCATAAAATTATATCTATCTATGTATCAGCCCGTGTCTGTCCACTGGACATAGACCTCTCCCAGGGCGCGCCACATTACTCGGTCCTCCGCCTTCCTCATCCAACCATCGCCAGCAACCTTCTTCAGGTCGTCGGCCCACCGGGCAGAGACCGCGTCCCACACTGCGCTCTCCATGGTCTCCACTCTAGAACTCGTCTCCCCCAACGGTTGTCGGTTCTGCGACAGACATGGCCAGCCCATTGCCACTTCAACTTGCTAATCATATGAGCTATGTCGGTAACTCGCGTTTTGTGACGGATGACTTGATTCCTAACTCTATCCATCAAAGAGATACCGAGCATAGCCCTCTCCATAGCTCTTTGAGCGACTTTGAACTAAAAAAGTCTCATTCGCGGAGGTAGTTTAAATAAAAGACTGTCATTTCTGTTTCTTTTTTAATTTTTTTCTTTTTAATACCTCTGTGGAGGATGTCAACTTGACACATAAAATAGATTTGACTTTTGTTTTCCGGTTGACTTTTCTGTCGGGGATTTTACAAGTTTTAGGGAGGGGAGATGGCTCCCTAGCCCCCCTGGATCCGCCGCTGGGTTATCTACTGGCAACCGGCAACCACAGGGTACAACATTATAATATGTATAAATTAAAAAGAAAATAACTTACCTGTTCACTCTTATCCTGTCCCAGATTGTATATCTTCTGCCCCTTACTGATCTCGCCACTGTACAGCCTCAGAAACGTGAGCACGCCCCTCTGGTCATCGTGCTGTACCTTAAACGCGCGCGCAGCCAGGTCCGATCCAAAATTCTTGTATAATCTGTTTGAAATAAAGAGTTTGAATTTAGTATTGTAAATGATTCCTAAAAAAATAAAAAATCATTGCAATTTTACATAGAAAATTAATTTAAAAAAAATTATATTTCTTCGCCAATGCAAATATGCAGAACACCTAGAACGTTAATTAGATAAATTGTATTCAGATATACAAAAGTCAACAGAGTCAAAGGATAAAGTCAACTTATTTATACCTACAAGTAAAGTTCGCAAAAGGCCTTGTTTAAAATATTAATTTTGCACTACCAATTGCAAAATGCTAAACGCTGCGCTCACCGCGCGTCGTCACGTCGCTCCACCTGTCGCCACGGGGTGACTGAGGCGTACTAACTCGCGCAGGAGCGGGTACCGTGCGTCAGGAGGGCGCGCGTGCAGTGGGGCGATATTCCTCAGGTGTTCGTGGGGACCGTTGTCGGCGCGATCACACTTTGATCTCGCTAACCTCTCCCCGAACACCTGAATGGTTTCCATCTGCACGTCGCGGGCTATCGCGTCATTCCTGACATAACGACCCGCTCTCGTGCACACTCTGAGAGCTATGTTTTGCTGGGCCTGCAGCCTCTTTTTATTAGTGGCCGAGATAAATGGAAACCACGCGGGTGCCGTGTATGTGAGTCTGGACCGTATGTAGGTCTTATAGAGTCTCAGTTTAGCACGTAGGAGCAGCCTAGACGATAGAACAGGTCGCAAGAGCGCGCGCGCGGCTTTTGCCTGGTTAATAAGGTTATTAACCATTGGCGTTAAGCTTTGCGACCTATCTATATGGCACCCCAAGTACTTCACCGAGCTCTGCCACTCTACATGCAGTCCCCGAAGTTTGAGTTTCGGTGGTAAGTTCCGTATACGGCCGGTTAAAAGGGCGGAGGTTTTACCGACGTTAACCGCCAGGGATGGCCTCAACCAATGATTGAATGATTGCTAAGAAATAAAATCTCTTTAGAATAGAAAAAGCTATATGTAGTTACCTGTTACACTCCAACGGGGAAGGAAGGAAAGAGACAACCGCATCTATCAAGGTCTGCACTCCAATGTTCTTGTACGAGCTGCCACATAAAACTGGAAACGCTTTCAATTCCACAGTACACCTACGGACTGCCTCTTCAATTGCCATGCTGTTTAAATTATCTAAAGTCTCTTGGTGGATAATAGTGTCTGCTAATGTGTCGTCTAAAGAAGACAGTGTGTCTATGAGTTGTCTATGGCTCTTGTTTGTGGTCTCCCAGCGTTGGCCGTCGTCTTTTTCAGTTAGTTTTCGCCTGGTGTAGTTTTGGCCTCGACCTTGGGTCCAGATTATCTCTTCTTTCGTTACAAGGTCGATGAGACCTGGAAATACGTGAAACTTTAAAAAAAAATTACCAACCTGAAACTGATTTTGAGTCTGTACGTGTTAAGTTACAGAAGAGGCATGTATGTATACTCTGCCTGATCGAATCTATCACCTTTCTCTCGAGAAAACTCGAAACGAGTTATGCTATACCTTTTGTACATATTTTATTTTTTCGATAATTAAGTTGTTTTGTATTTTGTATGTGTGTGTGTATAATAAAGATTATATTATAATTTAAAGGCTTATCTTATCTTATCTTTGGATGGGGGCCGGGGATCCCAGCGACACTTCGACCCATGGGGATCTTTTGTGTTCAACCCCTTGTACCATTCCCTTGACCACATCACCGAATATGTCATGCATGAGCAAGACTGTGCGTCTTAGTGGGAGGGATTTGAATTCCCTTGGGTCCGGATAGGCAGAGCCTAGAAGACCCATCTTTTTTGCCGCGAAAGCGTCACATTCACATAGGAGATGTGAAACGGTCTCCAGTTGTTCACCACAGGCTCTGCAAGATGTGCTGTCAGTCAGCTTCATCTCGTGTAGGTGGGCGTTGGTGCTAAAGTGACCGGTGAAGGCACCGACCAGTAGACGCACTTGACGTCTATTCAGCCCCCAGATCTTGTTGTTCCAGTCTGTGACTTTGTCCCTAATGAATTTCTTAGAGTGTTCTAACCCCTTTAGGGTTAGCCACTCTTGTTTATGTCTATCGGTACTGTACTTCTTTAGTACTGTTTTGATAGTACTATAATATAAAAAAGGCTTAAAGCTCGTTGAGATTTTGGAAAGAATTTTCAACCCCCAAACCAGTGCGACTCCCTAATTAAAAACTCCAAATTAGTAAATAAGTAAGTAAGTAATATGTTTGATTCACACACAGCAATGACCGATACAGTTATAATGTCTGTTTCCTGTAATAATTAACCCTGCCGCTCCCCTGCACCCAAATATTGAGATAAAGCCGTGTCTCCAGCGCATTTTTATATACAAATAATATGTCTGTTTGTCACTCTATAAATAAATCTTTTGGTTTTACCGAAGAGGGCGCTACTTCGAGTACTCCGATTCCTAAATATTTAACATACCAATGAGCCTCCCTTCGTAGTTGACAGGCATGTGGAGCAGAAGCGGAATAGCCTGAAGCTTCTCCTGCACGGAAGTGACGCAGGCCGCCGCGTTGGCGTCATATCTGTCCATTTTGTTCAGGTATAGTAGGCGAGGCACGCGGTAGCCGGTCGCTTGTCGCCACACGGTTAATGTTTGGGCTTCCACTCCTGTGAGAAAATACTTATTCTTATAGATGTTCTGAAATCTACTCAATACCATTACGCACGACGCGCTACTATGATTAGTTCACTCAACTCAACAGATGTCGTTGTAGAACGCGCTATAGAAATTTTCAGTGGGACTTCGCCTATATGATTTCCTAACATCCACAACACAACTGGTCACAAGGAACCACACCTCGCCTGGTGAAAGATCTTCCCTTTTCCCTTTCACACCAACTGACTTTACGTCATTCCATCTCCATCATAGCGTGTTCTACAATACTGCTTGTGTTGTAGTAACGGGCTAGTTTCCGCAACTTGACGTCTACAGCGCCTACAGTTGAGCTCTACTGAGCCGCAGGATCTCGCTAGATCTCTCATGCGCTGGCGCAGCGACGTTTTTACACAGCAGAAGGGTCGTCATCGTCAGTGGTGAAGTTAAGTAGTTCTTAGCCACGGCTAGCACAGACGAGGCGATGTAGCCCATGTGTCCGTTACTAACCGAGTTACCGGGGTATGCCGGTACAGTGGGTTTGTCATCTTTTAGGTTTTTTCCTTTACCCACCACACACACTGGGTGGCGACTACTCTGATACCCCCGGGACACTGCTTCTAGCAGGTGAAGGACAGCAATATAGAAACATTGCGGGTCTTGGCGCGACCATTCCACCTGCACCACCAGCTTGAGCAGCTATAGCTCCTAATGTATGCCATTTCTTTCCTTTTATGGACACTTAGTAATTTAAGCTAGAAGCAGTATTTGCAATGTGATATTTTTAGAGTGATTGGTTATCTGTTAAAAAAGATCTCGTGGAAATATTTGTAAACAGACTCCATGATATGATAATCTCACCAGCAGATGCATCCAGAACTACGACAGCTCCGTCCAGGACGGCCAGGCTCTGCTCTACCTCCATTGTGAAGTCTATGTGGCCCGGAGTGTCGATGAGGTTTATATGGCTGCCTTTCCAGGGGAATGACACAGCTGCAGCTGTTGTGACAGAAAATATAGGGAAATAAATGGACCATCGAGAAGAAATACTTTTGCTTATTATCTAAAAAATATCCCAATGGAAATTAACTGAGCCTGAAACGTACAATCCATAACTTACAAATAAATTTTTTCATGTATTTTTGTTAAACTTACAAGTTATGGTGATTCCTCGCTGCCGCTCCTGCTCCATGTAGTCTGTGACGGTGTTGCCATGGTGCACCTCCCCCATGGACCTTATGGTACCAGAGTAGAACAGCATACGCTCCGTGGTAGTGGTTTTACCTTGAGGAAAACATAACATTATACCTAAGAAAACTTTTTAATTTCCTCAGACAGGCAGGCTTTTGTTAGGGGTAAATTATAATAATAAGACGAAAACTGCGATTTGACAGCATGTAATGAATAACTAGACCATTTATAGCGATAAAATTCAAGGGAAATTAGAAAAGGCTGATGAAAAACTAACCTGCATCTATGTGCGCCAAAATGCCGATATTTCGTATGTTTTCGATTTTATTCTTGCTCTTTTCTTCTGCACTACTGCAATATCTCCGCAACTGTGCATTATTCAACAGTTTTCTGTAATAATTTACAAAACAAAAGGTCTTCATTTTCTTTCAGGCATCCGCGCCGCGATTTTCTTCATTTTCTTTTTTTTTTAAATTATATTTCAAATCAGCTGATTGTCGTTGATTCTTACACGGGCGCCAAAAAAGCGAAACCTACCTAACTGTCACGCTCACTGAAATACAAGATTCTGCAAGAGTGAGGGTGAGATTTAGTTTAGCGATTAGGTATTTAATTGTGAAGTTGAGCTTTGGTTGGACTACAAATGCGTTCCGTTTGGATGAAGCGAACTCGGCCTCGTGAAGTCCCGGGCTTAGGTGCGTCCACAAAATGTTTCTGAACGTGTTTGACTGTTTGAACCAATAAATTCTCTATCTCTTTCTTCTCTACAGAGATTATGATTTTCTTTCTCCCTTGCTCTCTGTTAAAAAATGGCATTTTCGTAGATTTGTTTGTGTTGAATACGTGACAAGAAATTATTTCAGTTATCAAAAACCAATTACCAGAATAAGACGAAGACCTATCTCCCAAGATGGGAGTACCAGCATTCTTCCGCTGGCTCAGCCGAAAGTACCCAAGCGTCATCGTGGAATGTAACGAACAGAGAGTGAGTATCATAACCTCAAAGTTTACTGTTATGCCGTCGTAAAAACCCGTGAAAAACTTATAAAATGTCTTTAATTCCAGCCAACTGACGTGGATGGCCAGCTAGTGTACGTAGATTCGTCCCTGCCGAACCCAAATGGGATAGAATTCGATAATTTGTACCTGGATATGAATGGCATCATTCACCCCTGTACGCATCCGGAGGACAAGCCGCCGCCGAAGGACGAGGACGAGATGATGGTGGCCATCTTCGAGTGTATTGACAGGCTGTTCAGGATCGTGCGGCCGAGGAAACTGTTGTACATGGCCATTGATGGTGTTGTAAGTGTTTACATGTCTTATCTTTGGAGTTATTACTTATTGGCTTTGCCCCTTGGGTCAGTGTTGGGAGGCATCACGATAAGTCGAAGCAGTAGAAGAATATCGTTTTGATTTTAGGGTGTTAAGATAAGAACATTTTACTAATAGGTCATTCAGATATGGGTCTTTGTGTGGTTGCCAAACTGCAACCTTAATCAATTACTCTTGCTCGTCAGGATTTCCTGTGAGAAATGTAGTTGCTAGCTGTTTTATAGATCAAAAGAAGAGAGGGTACTAGTAGTAGTAAAGTGAATTTAACTAGAGTTGCCACGAATAGTGATTTGACTGAATACCGAATCGGCAACGCTGTCGGCCGAAGCGCCGAATATTCGGCACAAAATACATGGTTGCCGAGGGCGTAAACTCGTAATATACAGGCAGCAGAGAATAGTTCTTATTCAATTATTTGTTCGTTAAAAGGTTTACAAAATGACACCAATTAATAAAAAATCGCATATATAGGAACATTATGAGATATTAATAATAATAATAAATTTATTTAACGACAACACTACAACGGAAAGGTACAATGAATACTACAAAAAATTAAATTAAAAAATAACATACATATTTCCTAATACCGAGCCTACGATTAGCACCCACACTAGGTAATCCTGTGTCGTGGGCGAAATTATTATCCATCACAACCTACCATTGATCAATTTTACGTACTAAAGTATTGTAATTTGGTAATAGAATAATACATATAATCTTGAGTAATATGTGGTTTTTTTTTCATGATTTGGTATTCGGCCGAATAGTACGCACTATTCGGCCGAATACCGAATACCAAAAAAAGTGGCCGAATAGGCCGAATACCGAATAGTAGCCGAATATTCGTGGCATCTCTAAATTTAACTTAATGCGACAGGATTCCTTAGCCTTAGGGTATAGTTTGATTGATGTGTCTTCCACTGTACATTCGATTTTAGGTCTTTGTCTTTCCTTTTTTGTATTCTCCAATTAAAAAGATCAGTCCTGCATGCGACGTACAACTGGATGAGCGTGTCCAGTATAGCTTTAAATGTTATTTGTTATTTATTTTTTACTTTTGTTGTTGGTCACTTTTTTAATAGACATTTCTATATCAGGCACCCCGAGCCAAAATGAACCAGCAACGTTCCCGCCGTTTCCGTGCATCCAAGGAGACCCAAGAGAAGATTGACGAGGTGGCTCGCATCCGTTCCGAGCTCCTGGCCAAAGGCGCCTACTTGCCGCCCGAGAGGCCCAAGGAGGCCCACTTCGACTCCAATTGTATCACACCGGGAACTCCGTTCATGGATCGACTCAGCAAGTGTCTGCATTATTATATACATGACAGGTGAGCTGGAATCTACACAGTTTCTTGTATTTAAAAAAATTATTAAACCCATGTTTATCTACAATCTCTTCTGATGGTAAGTCACAATCAAATAATATATTCTCAATATTTTAACATAGTTTTTAGACCTCATCAAGAGTTTCGGTGGCATAGTGCTAGAATGCTGGACGAGGTCCAGGTTCGAAACCATGCACCAGTTTGTCAGTTTTTTTCTGCAAATTTATATAATATTTATCGACTGCTCTAATGGTGAAAACAAAAAATCGTGAGGAAACCTTTACACTGAGATAACCTGTGTGTATAATGTGGAAGACAAGGACAAACCACCCCGTTAAATTTGCTAAGAGAGTTGTTAAGAATTTCTCCTTAATTGCATTCCTCAAGACCTCATTTTTATCAGGCCCTTTTAGATACAAAATTCTACAGCTTCACTTCTAGAATCTAATTATAAATAACAATGACTGACTGTGTAAAAACTGTGAACTGTGAAATCTATAAACTGAAACTAAGAACTTGTAACTTTCCAACACTGACATAGATGCATCAGCATATATGCTGCCTGTCTATAAATATGATTCTCTCATAGTCATACATAATATAATAGTACCTACATCTGTTTTTTGTTTTTGTTCTGTTGTTTTCTACCTAAGATAGATATAATGTTAAGTAACATAATGAAAATTTATAATTAGCAAATCTTAGTAATATTTTATTCTTTCAGATTAAACAGTGATCCTGGCTGGAAGGGCATCAAGGTAATCCTGTCGGATGCTAACGTACCAGGGGAGGGGGAACACAAGATTATGGACTACATTCGCAGACAGAGAGGCAAGTACCTGTCTATCATCATGGCGCAAGATGATGGCTCATACTTCACCAGGCAAAAGGTGTATCATCAACCAACCATGTGTAACCATTATGGATGCAAAAGCATTGGTGGCGTAGGGGCGAGGACGCCGGGATCTCATACGGAAGGTCCACGATTCTCGGATTTTTGGAAGTCTTATGTACATTTACCAACTGCTGCTGGTGAAGAAAAACCTCGTGAGGAAACATGCATATCAAGAAAAAAGTTTTTGAAGGAGTGTGAATTTCACCAATCGGCATTGGGGCCACTCGGCCCATACCCTCTTAGTGCAAGTGAGGCGTGTGCCCCAATAGTGGGGATAATAGGCTAATGAGATTACCATGTGAAGTACTAAGAATGTGCAATTCTAAAAAAAAATGTTACCTGAGTGACACACCCTTGTAGAGCGTCGGTTGCACAGTGGCTAGGACACCGAACTCCCATGCGGGAGGTCCGGGTTCGAAACTGCAGTGCCATGTACAAATGAGTTCGAAGACTTACGTACATTTACCGACTGCTCTCGTGTAAACATCGTGAGGAAACCTGCACACTGAGATGACCAGTGTGTAAAATAGGGTAGGCACAAAAGATCCCCAAGGGTCGAAGTGCTGCTGGATTATTCCTATCATAAGATAAGACACCCTTGTGCTTGTATATGCCAGAAAAGGCGAAACACATAGATCGTATTATCAACTGCAAAAATGTAACCCGTAATCTGTGCACTATAAAGAATTTGGAATGTGAAGGTTATTCATCAACATATCTTGTATATTACAGCCCAGCCGGACCACGACCCAAACACGCAGCACGTGCTGTGCGGCGCGGACGCCGACCTCATAATGTTGGGGCTCGCGACACACGAGCCCAACTTCACCATCATTCGCGAGGAGTTCAAACCCAACAAGCCGCGCCCGTGCGACCTGTGCGGACAGTTAGGTAAGACTCGAAACCATCACGGTATATTAGCTAGAGCCCATTAGCCCAGTAAATCTCTGGCTGACCAAAAAGGGCCCATGTCGGTATCCTTGGAGACGAAGCTGCAGATGCTGCGGCCAAAATAGCCACCACCCTGAAAAAGCCCCCCCGACTATGCGAAATTCAGCATTAGCTATCCTAAACGATTAATTAGAAACCGAATGCGTGCGCAATGGGAGGAAGAATACCAGATGAGAGCGTGCTATTCATTCGGCGGTAGGCGTAGTGAATGACGTAGATGGCTGCGACGTCAGACCATGGTGTAGGCGCGATGAGGGAGTTGCGCGGGGCGCGCGGAGGGCCCGCGCATGCGCAATGCCGCCGCACGACGTGTTGCGGTGTCGTAGTGTGCGGCGTTCGTCTCAAGCGCATAACAATAGATCACCTGATATAAGGCGGCGGTGCAAGCTCATAAGCGTGAGCGAAATTAGTCGCTTGTCGAGACGCCTTAGTGGTAATAGCTATTATTAACTCAGTGTGAACTATTTCCCTAAACAGCACTTTCTCCCATCCTTCCCAGGTCACGAAATGAAGGAATGCACAGGCACCACCCCCGAAGTAGCCCTAGTCCGGTCCGATCCGGCCTTCGGCAACCAAGACAGCTTCATTTTCGTCCGCCTCCCGGTCCTCAGGGAGTATCTCGAGAAGGAGCTGCAGATGCCCAACCTCCCCTTCCCTTATGACTTCGAGAGGGCGTTAGATGACTGGGTGTTCATGTGTTTCTTCGTGGGGAACGACTTCTTGCCTCATCTGCCCAGTTTGGAGATCAGGGAGGGCGCCGTGGACCGCCTGGTCAACTTGTATAAGAAGTGTGTTTATAAGACCAGGGTAAGTATTGTTCCATTTAAGAACATGATATAATACATACATATAATTTCCTTTTAACAATTTCTCCATCGAAAGGTTGTCTGGAAGAGATAGCTCGATGATAAGACCACCTACGTTGTATTCTACAATTACATACGCATTGTCACAATGCGTATGTAATTGTAGAATACAACGTAGGCGGTATAATCATCGAGCTATCTCTTCCAGACAACGATTAAAAAAATAAAATTTTCAGTTAATTAGATCCATTAATATAGAATTTTCTGGATTCACTGCTTATTTATTTATTTTCTATTAGGGAAATTAACAGACAAATACATAACAACAATAGACTTAGAATACATAGATAAAAATATGCTAATAATACATTTCCACTTATAAATAACACTATAAATATAGTACTTAAAAAGAAGTAATTATTACTCACTTATATAACAAAAAAAGAGAAGATTACAGAAACAGGCCGGTTGTAAAATAGATAAAGATAACAATATTAAGAATATAAAAGAGACATATAAAAAAAAGAATTCAACATTTAGTGACAGAGAGTGTGGGAAACTAGTCATCCTTAAAGTAGTTCCGTGTCAGGATTCGTCTAACTGTAGTGGTGCTGGTGCAGAACAAGTCCAGGTTGTGTACCTACTCTTAGTAATTTGCTTTTGAATTAATTATTTCTTTTGAAGTAGATTCGTTTGAAAAGAATATAAGTATTCTTTTGCAATAAATTCTACTACAAAAGAAATAATTAAAACAAAAGCAAATTACTAAGAGTTTGTATGAAGCAGTGAAACAAGAAGATTCGATATTTAATGGGTCCAATAACTGAAAGACAGTTTTGTTTCATAAATAGGCTTAGACCAGCTTTCTGGACTCTTTTAACGTTTATTTTTAAGCGTGCTACATCGTAGCGCGGCAGGAAAACTTCGGATGGAAGATCATTCCACATTTTACAAGTGCATGGCATGAAAGTACGGCAGAATTATGTTGCAATTTGATTTATTTATTGATACAATCAACAGCAAAACAACAGCAAAAGTTCGAGTTCCTATATTGCAAAAGTGCCTATATTGCAAAAGTGCCTATATTGCAAAAGTGCCTATATTGCAAAAGTTCCTATATTGCAAAAGTTCCTATATTGCAAAAGTTCCTATATTGAAAAAGTTCCTATATTGCAAAAGATCCTATATTGAAAAAGTTCCTATATTGAAAAAGTTCCTATATTGCAAAAGTTCCTATATTGCAAAAGTTCCTATATTGAAAAAGTTCCTATATTGCAAAAGTTCCTATATTGCAAAAGTTCCTATATTGAAAAAGTTCCTATATTGAAAAAGTTCCTATATTGCAAAAGTTCCTATATTGAAAAAGTTCCTATATTGAAAAAGTTCCTATATTGAAAAAGTTCCTATATTGCAAAAGTTCCTATATTGAAAAAGTTCCTATATTGAAAAAGTTCCTATATTGCAAAAGTTCCTATATTGAAAAAGTTCCTATATTGAAAAAGTTCCTATATTGAAAAAGTTCCTATATTGCAAAAGTTCCTATATTGAAAAAGTTCCTATATTGAAAAAGTTCCTATATTGCAAAAGTTCCTATATTGAAAAAGTTCCTATATTGAAAAAGTTCCTATATTGAAAAAGTTCCTATATTGCAAAAGTTCCTATATTGAAAAAGTTCCTATATTGAAAAAGTTCCTATATTGCAAAAGTTCCTATATTGAAAAAGTTCCTATATTGAAAAAGTTCCTATATTGAAAAAGTTCCTATATTGCAAAAGTTCCTATATTGAAAAAGTTCCTATATTGAAAAAGTTCCTATATTGAAAAAGTTCCTATATTGCAAAAGTTCCTATATTGCAAAAGTTCCTATATTGCAAAAGTTCCTATATTGCAAAAGTTCCTATATTGCAAAAGTTCCTATATTGAAAAAGTTCCTATATTGCAAAAGTTCCTATATTGCAAAAGTTCCTATATTGCAAAAGTTCCTATATTGCAAAAGTTCCTATATTGCAAAAGTTCCTATATTGCAAAAGTTCCTATATTGCAAAAGTTCCTATATTGCAAAAGTTCCTATATTGCAAAAGTTCCTATATTGCAAAAGTATTTGAACACATTTAGTTTTTAATAATTAAAAAAAAAATGATTTTTTTTATTCCTGTACCACATATTAATTAACATTTCACATTAAACTATAACCTCCACACGAGGCGTTGCCTGTGTCGTGGAGATTACATACACACACTGACCACTTTACAATGTTATGTGTCATCATAATATCTAGCTAGAAACAAAAGTAATGTAAAAGTATATTCTTTTACGGTTTAAAGGGTATTTATTAAAAGCTTAGGTTTAACAGCACTAAGGGTACTGTGTTGTCCAGTGTACATTAAAATCTAGAATTGAAAATAAATTAAAAGTAAAATACACTTTAGTGCACAAATAGAAAACAACAGACAAAAGATAGAAAAGTAAATAGTGAAGTACAATTTAGACGGCCTTATCGCTAAGAGCGATTTTATTTATTTATTCGTATGGCAGATGGAGTTATACACAATATACAATAACAGTAGGTACTGCGATATGTCACAACCAAATATCCAGGTTTCTTAGCCATTCGGCGGCGTCTGAGGTTAGTAGGATGAAGTCGTCAGGGTCACCGGCGTATGCTCGCAGCGGGCACTCGCGCGTGATGTGCTCGACGGTCTGGGACTCCGCGCCGCAGTCGCAGTGGGGGGACTCGATCCAGCCGCACAGGTGTTTGTAATGGGCGCTTCGGCCGTGGCCAGTGCGTATCCTATTAAGCGAGCACCAATCGCGTCGCTAAGAGTGATCTCTTCCATGCAACCTCAATATTCAACTTTATAATTTACAAACTTCACTTTCAAATTTATAATTTTATTTTTATGTACTCGGATTTATTTTCAAATCCGAAAAATGTTACAAATATCAGAAATAAGTGATACAAAGAAAACACCACCGGTGGGACTTTAACACGTTGACAGTCCCCATACAAAATGTTTTGCTTTCCTCGTAAGTCCCGCATATTACTTCAATCTTTATACGTCCTGTTAATAACGTCACTTCAGTCTTCAAACAGGTGGACAGTAGCATTCACCAAAGATATTGTAATACCTTACCTTAGTGCGTACCTGGTCGTTTCTTGGTGACCCATATTCGGGTCACGGACTTGTGGAACTAGTTCGTTGTGACCCATATATGGGTCACTGGACTGTCAATGTGTTAACCGACACAAAAGTATTATGAAATTAGTAATTAGGTATGGACCTAATTTATTACCCAGATAAACCACCAATCATAGCCGTCTTACCCAGGGTTGGATAACAGACTCCGGAGACGTGAACTTGGACCGGGTCCAGGTCATCATGGATGAACTGGGGCACGTGGAGGACGAGATCTTCAGGCGGCGGCACCAGAACGAGCTCACGTTCAAGGCGAGGGAAAAGGCCAAAAAGCAGCAGAAGGTCAATTTCGGGCTGCTGGAGAAGACATCGTTCGCTCCTACGGTGAGTGAAGTAGGGGGAAGTAAATGTTCAGGGGGCTCGCAGTTTAGGTGCAGGTATGGTCAGAAATTAATCGTGCAAGTTAAGCAAGTGCGGTCATAACCAAGATTTGTGTAGTGGCACATTTTCTGAGCTCCTCCATGCTTCGGAGAACACGCTATTGGTGGTCGTGAATGTTGTCGTTTGATGGCAGTCGTTAGATCATTTCCAAAGGCCTAAGGGCAGCCTGAATAACTTTGACGATAGGTTGGCCACTTACTACGTGATTAGATATATTTTTTACCTATGAACCACCTGCATTCCAAAGAAATAGGTTCAAAAACATGTAGCAGCACCTAGTAGTGACTCTACTGATTATTATGATAATTTTTGTCTTCTGTACCTAACTGTTTGTATGTGTGCGCTTTTGGATATAAATTCTTTCTTTCTTCCTTCCTTTCTTTCTTTCTTTCTTTCTTCCTTTCTTTACTTCGTGACCACAAAGAGACGACCAAACTTTACAATTGCTTCGCGCTATTTGTCGACAGATGGCGGTTTCCAGTAAAATTTTTTTTTTTAATGGTTAACTAAACCCGCATTTGACCTCGATCTCGCCTGCTGGTAAGCAACGATGAGGTCGACGATGAAGCACGCGGGTCCAGTAAATGCCTATTCACTCTGGCCTTGAAGGTCCCAAGGTTGTAGGTTTTGGGAAATACAGACGCCGGCAGGTTGTTCCATTCCTTAGCCGTTCGCATAATGAATGAAGAAGCAAATCGCTTCGTACGAGCAGATGGGATATCAACAACAACCCCTCCCCGCGCCTGGTAGTCCGAAGGCTACAAAGCTTTTGTTTATTTTATTAATATTGTATCAATTACGTGAAGCGATTTTGGTGATTTTTCGACCTCCCCTCCCCCGTTGGTGAAATGTTGTGAGATTTGGCTCGACCCCCTCCAGTCCGCTAATCTTACGTGAGATTTTTCAAAGGGGCTACTGTGCTACTTTGTTGCGTTCGCATAACAGTGATAAATATTATTGTGTTGGATTTAGCCATATTTTAGTGGAGAAACATGTTTTACTTAATTTAATCAAGTTGGATGGACTTGGACACCCCCTTACTGATGACAGCTGGAAGTCCTCTGACTAGTTTCGGCCTGTTTCGAAGGCCTTGGTCACGAGTGCCTATGAAACTTTGAAATATATACTGAATACAATGGAATATCTTATCTTATGATGATGGCCGGGAATAACCCAGCGGCACTTTGACCCTTGAGGATCTTTTGTGCCAACCCCATTTTACACACTGGTCATCTCAGTGTGCAGGTTTCCTCACGATGTTTTTGAGCAGTCGGTAAGTGTACATAAGTCTTCCATAAATACGAAAAACTCTTTGGTACATGGCACTGCACGGTTTCGAATCTGGACCTCTGGGAGTCCGGTGTCCTAGCCACTGTGCCACCGACGCGCTATAGAATGGAATAACATTATAGTTTCTTAAAATTTTGTCAGTTTTATATTTTCTTGGCTTGGTCAACGTCTGTTCTGTTACATGTTCATTTTCACTGGTCACAGTAGATATCTGTCCTCCGAGATACAGGAACTTCCTAGTTCGGAGGTCAGCGTTTATTGTAAACTAACTTGTTGCTCACTAATTTTATTTAGTTTAATATAACCTATGCTTAAGTTCCTACTGGTGTATGGACTATGAATACTTTGTCATCTTACCGCACAAATAAACTTATTCTAATTCTTATTACAGCCAATAGGAGCCACTAGGACGGTGGCGAACGCTCGCCAAGAGGCGGCCAACATACGCCTAGCTGGAATGCAATCGGTTGCTGCGGTAAGTACGCGATATATATAAATCATTTCACGTCGATTCCGACGGAACCCCTAAATATAAACCAAATTTTTATTTATTAAGCTTAAAGCTATTAATTACTTAAATAGATTCAAGAAAGTAATATTTTTTTTTGGCAAGCTCGATGACATCTTGAGGGATAGAAAAATGCCACAATGCCTGAATACCAAACTGTTTAACCAATGTGTTCTGCCCACTATGACTTACGCTGCCGAAACATGGACGCTCACAAAAGAAGCTGTGTACAAAATAAGGGTCGCACAAAGGGCCATGGAACGTGCCATGTTAGGTATCACCCTAATGGACAAGATCCGCAACACAGCGATCAGACAACGAACTAAAGTCCTAGACGTGGGGAAGCTGGTTGCGATGCTAAAGTGGCGATGGGCGGGACACTTGGTTAGACGTGGTGACGGCCGGTGGACCAGAGCCCTCACTGAGTGGTGGCCAAGGTTGGGTAAAAGAGGAGTAGGTCGTCCAGCAGCCAGATGGGCGGATGACATCACCAAAGTCGCATCGAAAACCTGGATGCGACTAGCACAGGATCGTATAGGGTGGCACAAAAGAGAGGAGGCTTATACCCTGCAGTGGCACGACATGGGCTGATGATGATGGAATATTTTTTTTAAATTCCATCCAAACCGGTTACTCTTATTGGACAATGTGGTAGTACAAAATACCCCCTAAGTTTGGACCGTGGAATGAAAGACTAGCTCCAGGACGAAGACATTGATTGAAAACATGCTTTACTATATCAGTAATTCGACACAACAGAAGCTAACGCGTTGTAATATGGCACTACCGCCATCTATCGACGGATAGGGTCAAACACTTATATAGTTAACCTGGTATAGACGTCGTTACATCGCCTATAGCCTATAAAGACAGTATACACAAGGGAGAGATGATTGTTTGAATCAACCCTAATTTGACGCAGACAGGATGAGCCGCGATAGCTCAGAATGTCATGTCATGTTTTACTCTACCACCGCTTCGTAAAGTGCTGTAGCTGAAAGGAAAGAAGCGGCGCAAGAAACTTTCAGCAGCACATCTTTTGAAATAAGTATAAATTACAATAATTATGAATACAATCATATATGTAGACAATGTGCAGAGCTGGAGCTGAATTTAGGACCAAGCCTCTTTATCATTTAAGTAGTCATTTATTTTATAATAACCCTTTTTACATAAGAACTGTCTTATGTGGGTCTTAACTTTTTCTCTGTCATATTTATTACAGTATCAGGTATCTTATTATAAAATCGTACACAGTGACCCATAAATGATGTGTTTACTTTACTATGTCTAAAGCGTGGGATGTACGGTGGTCATGATGGGCTATTACAGGTGCACACGGTCGTGTAGAGGGCATGATTGTGTGTAATGGCCTTTAATCGGCAACAATCGGATAGCTATAGGTTTTTGTATACACATCAAAGTAATGCGTATGGTGGATCGATCGTCCATCATGGCCGATTGCATAGTGGAGCCTTTAACTTTGCAGCAAGACGAAGGGGAACAGCAGCGCGGGCGCAAACGATCTGCGCAACAGGCCGGCCTCGACGACGACGAAGAGGAGAAACACGACGAGGTGCGGCTTTGGGAGGAGGGGTTCAAGGAGCGATACTACGAGAGCAAGTTCGAGGTGGCTCGGGACAACCTGGAGTTCAGGTGAGGGAGCAAGTTCGAGGTGGCTCGGGGCAACCTAGAGTTCAGGTGAGGGAGCAAGTTCGAGGTGGCTCGGGGCAACCTGGAGTTCAGGTGAGGGAGCAAGTTCCAGGTGGCTCAGGACAACCTAGAGTTCAGGTGAGGGAGCAAGTTCGAGGTGGCTCGGGGCAACCTATAGTTCAGGTGAGGGAGAGAGAGAGACAGAAGAAATACGAAGAGGTGCGGCTCTGGGAGGAGGGGTTAAAGTAGCGATACTACGAGAACAAGTTCGAGGTGGCTCGGGACAACCTAGAGCTCAGGTGAGGGAGCAAGTTCGAAGTGGCTCGGGACAACCTGGGGTTCAGGTGAGGGAGAGAGACAGGAGAAACACGACGAGGTGTGGCTCTGGGAGGAGGGGTTCAAGGAGCAGCAATACTACGAGAGCAAGTTCGAGGTGGCTCGGGACAACCTGGAGTTCAGATGACAGAGAGCTATAAGAATTTACTAACCAACTCTGTATGAACACTGTTGTCTGAAATAAACTGTTTATTGATTGATTGATTAAGTTTTGTGCATTATATTGTATTCTAACACAGGTACCGCGTGGCGCTGCAGTACGTGCGCGGGCTGTGCTGGGTGCTGCGCTACTACTACCAGGGCTGCGCGAGCTGGAAGTGGTACTTCCCGTACCACTACGCGCCCTTCGCCTCCGACTTCGTCAACATCTGCGGCCTCTCCACCAAGTTCGAGCGCGGCACGCTGCCGGTAACACTGCTATAGGTGTCTAGGGCTACTGCCAGGGCTGCGCGAGCTGGAAGTGGTACTTCCCGTACCACTACGCGCCCTTCGCCTTCCAACTCGCTATATACGAGTTCCGAACATCCATCAGTGGACCAGCACTACTGGTCCCAAGACACAACGCCCCACCTCGTCCACCCCTTTCCCAATAGGACATAAAACGTAAAGCGTTGTGTAGATGGAGTCACTAGCACACTCCCCAAAACGAAACGATATTTTTGAATATATCACAAATTTCTCGTTATTTGGGTTCATTATCATCGGCAGCCCACTCTAGTCCACTGCTGGTCATAGGCCTCTCCCGGGGCGCGCCATTGAGCCCGATCTTCGGCTCTTCTCATCCAGTCGCTCCATCTAGCAGGGACGCCCGTCCCACACTACGTTTGCCCAAATGCGGTCTCCACTCCACAACTCGTTTCCCCCAGCGGTTGTCGGTTCTGCGACAGACGTGACCGGCCCACTACCACTTCGCTATTTGGGTTAATTTATTTTCTCAAAGCTATAGTAAAATTGTGATGTTATCATGGCATCATATGGCCATTTCAAAATAGCAGACCTAAAAAATCTGTTAAGACAGCGTGGCGCGGGTCTGAAGGGTAAAAATAAGATTTGTTGGAAAGGAACGTATCTACATGTTAATTGGCTACGTACCATTGTGCTAGTGGCGCCTCTAGTGGTAAAACATTGCAGAAATATCTCCTATTCTTCCTTCCTCTTCGCTATTGTACCTATCGACTTTCGGTCATCTCTATATTTCAATCGGTGGAAGAAAACATCGTGAGGAAACCTGCACACTGAGATAACCAGTGTGTGAATTGTGGAAGTCAATGGCAAACATTAAATCTGCCACGAGAGTCGTTCTATGTGAATGTTTTTAAGAACAACACATCATTCTATAACCCTATTGTGCGAATGTGTAGATTGTTTAACGAATTCTCTTCGAACAGCAACAATAAGCCATCGATAGACATTCGATCCTAGGACATTAGTTTTTAAAAGACGGGTTGAGGATGTCCTCAAGTGAGCTATCCACGCACCTACTTTATAGTCTTTACTTTATTATTTTTATTTTTCAAAAGGTATTTTTTCAATTTTGTACAACAATCAATTTTCTACTTCCTAACCATGCTGTGTTTACACGTTAAGGGTTACGACCTAGCTCATAACTTTATATTGATTTTTCTGTAATTTCTATGGTTGTAATCTGTTGTGTTTACCTAATAAATAAATTAAAATTACATTAAAATTTACTTATCAACTAGGTTTGACATCGGCAGGTTGTCCCTGACATAGGCCTCCTCCAAGTCCTTCCACTTTTCTCTATCCCGGGCCACTCCTCTCCATCCCTCGGGCAGGTCGTCCTCCCAGCGTCTCGCTGGTAGGCCTCTTTTACGTTTCCCGTTTCGCGTGTACCACTATGTGATACTTTTTGTCCATTTGTCCCTTCTGGTACTTATTATTTGCCTCATTTGTTTAGGTCACTTTAAACTTATTAATTCATAATAAAGTAACTTTGATCTTATTAGATTCATCCTACATGAATACGACTTAGAAGTTAGTTATATTTCAACACTTCGTACAAATCTGCTGCCTTCAAGCATCCATAGCCACGAGTGACCACCCTTCAGCCACTAACCTCCTGTAATATGTCTCGTGTGTACAGTTCCGCCCCCTGGAGCAACTGATGGGCGTGTTCCCGGCCGCCAGCGCGCAGCACGTGCCCGAACCCTGGGCCACGCTTATGAGCGACCCCGTGAGTACTCTATTCATTATGTAATATTGGTCTAATAAATTGTCGGTGGCGTCGTGGCTAGGACGCCGGACTCCCATGCGGGAGGTCCGGGTTCGAAACCATGCAATACCATGTACCAATGAGTTTTTCCGATTTTTTCGAAGACTTACGTACTCCTATTACGTACACCTACTGCTCTCCGAAGGAAAACATCGTGAGGAAATCTGCATGTCTGAGGAAATTAAAAGTTTCCGAATCCACCAATCAGCACTGGGCCCGCTCGGTGAATCATGGCCCGTACCCCCTTGGTCAAGGGAGGCCTGTGCCCCAACAGTGGGGACATTAATAGGCTGATGATGATGATTGTCTAATAAATACATCGTCTCTATCAAAACTCTATCGCTAAGATTTCAAAATTCACCCTATACATTAGTCGGACTCCGACAGTCGAAATTGACATATGGAACTATATTATGTACATTTGCACAAACCCTTTGCCTCGCTGTCAGTGCTCACATCATCATTCTGGAGGAGAGAGCGCTACTAGTACGATTTCTGTGGATACAACTTTCTCGTACCAAGACAGTTTTATGATGTTATTGAAATGACAATGTTATCCACAGATCCGATGCAATCTTGACATAACACAGAAACAAAACTGTCTTGAAACGACAAGATTTGATATTGTCTATTGTTCATTTCATTCGAATCTTCGGACGGAGAGCATCGCCTTTTCCAAAATGTGAAGGAATCTGCCTCCAAAATGAAGAAAAACACTCTTAGAAGGCTAACCCTTCGTTTTCTGTAACTTACAGATATGAAATATTAAATTTCAAGCCCGTAACAGACGGCACATTTGATTGGAGGGTTTTTGGGATTTCAATCTTATTTTTAAAGTTTATTTCCCCTTTATTTAAATAAAATTACATGTCTTAAAATATAATATTGGCATAAGCCTCAGCCTCATGTGATGGACTGAAGTCTTAAGGCTGACGGAAAGATGTCCCTGGCCAACCAGGAAGGATACCTGCAGATTGATGATTTTTGTCAGATTAAAATAAATAAATAAAAAATAAATACATTAGGTCAGTTGCATTAATTAAAATTGTTAAGAATATTTTTTTCTTTTTAGATGAGAACCCCTCTGTCAGATTATAATTCGTAAATTAACATTACGTTTTCGTCCAGTTCTCGCCGATAATAGACTTCTACCCGACGGACTTCAAAATCGACCTGAACGGCAAGAAGTTCGCGTGGCAGGGCGTCGCGCTGCTGCCGTTCGTGGACGAAGCTAGGCTCTTCAAGGCGCTGGAGCCTTATTACAAGGAGCTCACGCAGGCTGAGAGTAAGTACCAACAATCATAACCCGAAAACCTATATAAATATCTTGCAGCGCATTATACAATAAAATAAACTTAAAAAGATACAGAAAAATCTTTTTCTAACACCACCTTTGATCGCAGAACAACGGAACATGCGCGGCAACGACCGCCTGTACGTCTCCACTGGCAACAAGAGCTATGACTTCCTCCAGGGTCTGTACCAGGAGGCCGGCCACAACGTGAGGAGTTTGATAGAGAAGGAGCAGCGCTACCCGTTCCGGTGTGAGGGAGTGCGCGGAGACGTCATGCTGAGCTCTGACAACGTGTGCCAGGGCGGGTGAGTCGTGTCTTATTGCACAAATATAAAACAACAAACATGAGATAGAAAAGGAAATAGTGAAGTACCATTTAAGCGGCCTAAGAATATACGATAGGCAATGATAGATCCATATTCGCATATATTCGCATATCGAAGTGGATCTTGGCCTCCGATACCAAAGAGCGCCATAAAACTGTTGAGCGTGCATAAATATGAACTTATAATTCTCCTACAGCTTTCTCTCTATCTCTCCCTCTACAATTTTGTCTATCGTTCTGCAGACTTAACTATGGAAGACTCCACCTTATCCAAAATCAAATAATAAAAATAAAATTAAAATGTATCCATGCAGACAGTATCTTTTACATTTTCTTACACAGCCAACTATCATCCCCGGTGATCGGCCTGCAACCAGTACTGGGCAACCTTGCGATATGCGCGCGGTTCCAAGACCCCCAGTACCCTGAGGACTTCGTCTTCCCTGCCAGGAGGTTGAAGAACGCGACGGAACCTGCAAGGGTCCTGAAACCAGGGAACCTGAGTCACCAAGAGAACAGGAACTGGAGGCCGCAGATTGGTAAGTCTCCGGATGTCTGGATATTAGATGAAGTGCCGGTAATTACGCTGGCTTAACACAGCAATGCAAGTATTGCCGATTTACAGCAGAAATTGGTAAAACGGTGGTACCATCCAGACTGACTGCACAGCGTTGTACCATTAATTTAATATTATTTAATTAATAATTGATTTTATTATTCTTCTTGTTTGTCCTCGCCATATCCCGGTTAGACGGGGTCGGCTTTCCTAATCTTGAGGCGCCATTCTCCTCGATTGTACACGTCATCCTCAGTTAGGTCCATGGTGTTCATGTCACGTTTGACAGTCGTCAGCCAGGTAGCACGCGGCCTACATCTTCCCCTTTTAGTGGTTGCGATGGAAAGGCACTTCTTCACGACATAATCGTCAGGTCGGCGCATCACGTGGCCATACCACGAGGCAAGGCGAGTTTCTGCCATTTTATCCACAATCGGTCTCACCTTGAAGCTACCCCTGACATATTCCGCTTCCCTTCCGCGCTCGCCCGTTTCCTTCTGTCGCCACCCAAGGCGCGGCATCCGTGGTGAAGCTATAGTAATCAGATGATAGTCCAACCCTGTCGCTCGCTAAAAGTATTGTTTTTCCACAGGCATGGTCCGGTCGAACACAGTAGCGACCCTGGAGGCGGCCGGCCATAGAATGCTGGGTCATAACCTGCCGCGCGACCGCTCCTACTCCTCGGTGCCGCCGCCGCAGCATCAGCAGGGTCAGCACAGTGAGTACCTTATGATTACCTACCCTCGATCTGTCAACGTACGCGCAATAACCGAGTACTGTGCCGCAACATATTTGCCGCGATGACGCGACGAGATCGCCTTTTGATCCGCGTTTTTATACTCTACAATATTTAACCACTGCTGCGTATCCTCGTGTATTCATTCATTAATTAGAAAGAAAGAAAGAATTAATTTTAAATACACACATACAAACAATTAGGTACAGAAGATTAAAAAAACCATTGTAAATAAAGGCTTTTCGAAGGGATTTTGTGTTTATATTGGTACCTATTTAGGTGTTTATTTTTCCCAGTAGATAAGAATCGTTCAATTTATTTAAAAATTAATGTGTAGGTACATACTTACCTATTATAGTTCAAATTTAAAATTAATGTGTAGGTACTGTTTTTAAGTAGTGAATATTAAGGGGAAACGGTGTCGTATCCAGCCATCGGTCATGGTCCAACAGAATACCAGCGCTGTAGGCATTCTTGTCTGCAGCAATAAGCTGAGTTGAGGCCCTTTTCACAACAACAGCAGACCATCAGTCATCATTTCAATATGTTACCTTTGACTACATAATTATCTTATCATAATTATAACTGTTTCGGTCATTGCTGTGTGGGAAATAAACATATTACTTACTTACTTATACTTTTTTAAGCTCCTAGAAATTCAGTAATCGAGTAGAAACACCTCTGCAATTTTAAAGACTTTAAGGTTTAATTCTGTTATCGAATAAGTCGCAGCGCATCCACTCCGACGAGCGCTGGGCCTGAGTTACCGTCCCTCAAAACGTCATGTTTGTAGCGGGGGCGCACGCCACGTGCCCAATTAAACGTCATAACGCGACGTCAGTGATTTGACGCGGATTACGTTCAATAAACCATTGTTTGTCGTTATTTGACAGCTATTAGATTGTTTTTAATTGAGACGAAATGGGGAGAAATAAAGCTATTGTAAGTTACTGACCTGGTAACACGTATTAGTTTGATTTTGTGTGTGACAAGTTTTTTTACGACTAACCCCGCGTTTGACCTCAATCTCACCTGGTGGTAAGTGACGATGAGGTCGAAGTTGGAGCACGCGGACTTACAATTAGTAAGTATTATTATACTGGCTCTTCCGAAACACATCAACGCCGAAGTGAATATTATAGCAATATTTGACGACAGATTTTACATAGGGTCGCTAGTCCAGGCGGACCCTGAAGAGGTCCTCTACCACCAGCAAGTTATTCGCCTTGAGACACTACCGGTAGGGATATGATATGATAGTCCGTCCTGTCATATTCTATTCTAATACGTTTTTATCACTTATGTAGGAACGCGCTATGTGAGGACATGGATGACGTAATGTCAGTTGTATGAAAGGGAAAAGGGAACATCTTCCACCAAGCGGGTGTTGTGCCTGGTGACCAGATGTCCTGGTCCAACTATGGATGTTTGGTACTCGTATATATGCGAAGTCCCAGGAAAATTTCGATAGCGCGTTCTACACCGATATGAGTAGGTACTAATACTACTATCCTATAGAATTTATTTTGTTTATCTTTTAGTTTTTTCTTTATATCATGTATACATATTATATGTATTTATATTACAAATATCTAAGTATACCTACCTATTTATGTATTTTAACTTTATTATTATTAAGTACCTATAATTGTTGTATTGAGGAGCTCGTAGCCTAGTTGAGAGCACGGTCCGAAAGTGATCGTGCAGGTTAAGCGACGTTGGCGGTCGGTACCTGGATGGGTGACCGCTAGTGGCATATTTCATCTGAGCTCCTCCGTGCCTCGGAGAGCACGTTCAGCAGTCGGTCCCGGTTGTTGTCGTTCGACAGCAGTCGTTAAGCCATGTCATATACCTACGGGCGGCCTGAACAACTCTGAAAAATAGCTTAACCACTAACCACACGATAAGCAAGCAAGCATTGTTGTATTTTTATTACTTTGTATTATTTAAATCGTTTTTACACACCCGCTTACGTAGTATTTTACAAAAACTCCATCACCCAAAGGTTGCCTGGAAGAAATAGCTTAAAGCTATAAGGCCGTTAATTGAAAAATTGAAAAAAAATATTACCACATATTAATTAACATTTCACATTAAACTATAACCTCCACACTAGGCGTTGCCTGTGTCGTGGAGATTACCTAGGTACACACATTGACCACTTTAAAATGTTACGTGTCAATCTAATATTCAGATTACAGAATTAGAATTTAAGTTAAAGCTTATTGTATTTGAATTTTGTGTCTATTCTTCTGTTCTGTTTTTTTTTGTCTGTGTGCAATAGAGAATATTTTTATTTGTACTAATCGTAGCCGCCACACTTATATAACTATACCTACCACTACGTAGGTACTAACTGGTATACAATACAAGCAGTATTGCATTGTTCGCTCGATCGGCTCTTTGTTCTACTGTCGACGAACAGCGCTGCGTTAATTGGGCCGCCTCGAGTGCCGCAATCGTCGGACGGATCTGTTTTTTGTTAAGTTTCATTTCATTCGCGGGTGACAACAACCCTCGGGAAGTTACAGGGCTGGTTACAAATCAATTCAAATTGAAAAAAAAAAATTCCTTTACCAAACATTTCACATTAAACTATAACCTCCACACTAGGCGTTGCCTGTGTCGTGGAGATTACATAGATACACATATTGACCACTTTACATTGTTATGTGTCAATCTAATATTCAGATTCCAGAATTACAACTTAAAATTACAATTTAAGTTAAAGCTTATGATGTTTATGTTATACTATTAAACATGCAACATTAAAGGAAATAGGAAGTATGGGATGATATGACTATTATAAATTTATAAATATATTCTTATATACTTATAATATATTTAATATTTAATCAATGGATAGCGGAAAGGCTATATGCTATAACTTATACAGGCTATAACTTTTTCACTCTATTAATGTCTATTTAGCGTCGGTGGACTACTTGGATAAGCCGTCGGACTCCCATGCAGAAGGTCCGGGTTCGAAACCATGCAATGCCATGTACCAATGAGTTTTTCGGATTTTTGATGAAAGAAAGAATTTATTTCTAATAGCCCACACATACAAACAGTTAGGTACAGAAGTTAAAAATAATATTAAACAAATATATTATAAAAATAAATAAACAAAACTAATTAAGTTTGATGATGGTGGTGTGCAGCACCGGAAAAAGAGGACTGTCTCAGCCTGTTGCCGTTCGTTTTTGTCGAAGACTGATGTACATTTACCGACTGCTCTAACGGTGAAGGAAAACATCGTGAGAAAACCTGTCTGAGGAAATTAAAAGTTTCCGAAGGCGTGTGAAATTCACCGCACAGCACTGGATCCGCTCGGTTGATCATGGTCCGTACCCCCTTGTGCAAGGGGAGCCCTGTGCCCCAACAGTGGGGACATTAATAGGCTGATTATTGTGATGGATGTCTTTTTTTTTAAATGTTGGTATGTTCATTAACCATTCCAACTAAACTAAAATGTCTGTACCGGTACCTAAAGGTCCAGAGGTGGATTCGATCCGCAGTCTCGTATCCTGGTCTTTGAACCAGTCGTTTCGATTCCTATTTTGACGTCTGTGATTTATGGTAATTTCAATAAACTGTTCGGCTAGAGCGTCGGTGGCGTCGTGGCTAGGACGTCGGACTCCCATGCGGGTGGTCCGAGTTCGAAACCAGACAATGTCATGTACCAATGAGTTTTTCGTTTTTTTTCGAAAGACTTACGTACATTTACCGACTGCTCTGACGGTGAAGGAAAACATCGTGAGGAAACCTGCGCACTGAGATAACCAGTGTGTGAAATGGGGAAGGCAAAGGCAAACCACCCCATTAAATCTGCCACGAGAATCGTTCTATGTGATTAATTTGTTAGAATGATCACGACCCTCAGCAATGAGGAATACGACTTAGAAGAAGAAGCTCGGCTAATAAGATGATTAGTTTTAAGCAGATACCGAGACATTGATCCAAGGAAAACCTTTACATGATTTAAGTGGTGGAATATATCAAAGTGCCGCCATAATAAAACATCTAATCGCTGGCATTATACGTTGCATTACTTGCCATCAGATTTAAGAAAACAAAATTACAGCCGATACCCTCCGCTGAAAGGAATCCATTATTCTAAATTCGAAATTCAAAATAATTCAAATTGGCCTATCGTCCCGCTAGGCATTGACGTGTAATAGCGCGCGAAAGCAAACAGGAAGTGCGAAGGGACGCCATTGTCCGACGCAGTGTCGCCAACTAGGAAAATAATAATTATCGAGGGTTGCCAGCACAATGGGGGCGATTTCTTTTTGAATAACGGGTCGATCGGCTCAAGTGCTTCCTATTATCCGGTGGGAGAGAGGATTATGCTACAATGTCGGAAGCTTTTTTATGTATATATTTTTTAAGTTGTGATCTTTAACCAGCTGGCAACAAAGGTGTTTTAATTCCTATTTTTAGTTACTTTTTGCGTTAATCCGATAAAGATATACGAAAATCTGTAATACCCTAAAAGCCTTTTGAAAAGCAACACTCAAGAAAGTGAAGATCAAATATTTTTTTATTTTTTATTACGAATAAATCCGCGTTTGACCTCAATCTCACCTGGTGGTAAATGACGATGAGGTCGAAGATACACGAGCTTAGTAAGTACTGACTCTTCTATAAACACTGCTGAAACACATCAACGCCGAAGCGAAGATATTTCACGTTAGACTTTACTTCTTATCTTATGATAGGGGGCCGGGAATAACCAGCGGCACTTCGACCTTTGAGGATCTTTTGTGCCTACCACATTTACACACTGGTCAACTCAGTGTGCAGTTCCTCACGATGTTTTCCTTCACCGTTGAGCAGTCGGTAAATGTACGTAACTTTTCCATATATACGAAAAACTCATTGGTACATGGCACTACATGGTTTCGTACCCGGACCTCCCGCATGGGAGTCCGGTGTCCTAGCCTAGCTCTTGAAACATACTTTACTTAGAAGGGTGGTCGCTATTTTTTCTTCATACCATTTGAAAGCGCAGAGAGTAGCGAATCCCCAATTAAACCTACAAGCGACGATATTTTGTTATAAGGTAGGTAATTTTTTAATTTTTAGGAAGATTTGAGACTTCAAAGTCATCCCATCGGCTTCCGGTCAATAACCTCTAATAAAAAAAAACGCAGTCACTTGCCATGACTTCCAATTAATTCCTATTTAGCGTTGCATTCGAGTCAATCAAATACAAATCAAAATCACGTAAAGCGATAGCTCTTAACTCAACCCTGTAAGGTCTAAAGTCTACTGTTCTGCCAGTAGGGGGCGCCACGTGGCCCAATTACACCGCCCCCAAACTGCGGGGTTGTTTAAATTGAATACGCTTATTTGATTTTGCGATTGACGTGTGTTTGAATATTGTATTTTTGAACTTAGATTTAACCCTTAATAATTTTTTCGGTCCAATCCGGAAAAAAAATATTTTTAAATTTTCTGCGAGAGATTTTTTTATTTTTATTTACTTCTAAACCCGTATTTGACCTCGATCTCGCCTGATGGTAAGCGACGATGAGGTCGACGATGGAGCATGCGGGTCCAGTAAATGCCTTGCGAGAGATCTTATCTTATGATGGGGGCCGGGAATAAACCAACGGCACTTCGACCCTTGAGGATCTTTTGTGCCAACGCCATTTTACACACTGGTCATCTCAGTGTGCAGGTTTCCCCACGATGTTTTCCTTCACCTTCCTCCTTCTTCAAACACTTCCTTGTATCAAAATGGTCTAAAATTGACATCTTTCACGGGCGCTTACATCGTTATTTCCCCACGAAAAAGAATGTTATTGTTTTTTACTTAGAAGTAGAGTACGAAATACGAGTAATTCTACAACATTTTAAAGTCGTTATTCAGATTTGGGTCTAGAGAATACAATTATTGTGTGAAATTATGAAGTCTGTATCTTATTCCGTTTAGGCGCTAGAGCTGCCTTACAGACGGACGGACAAACGGAGTGCGAAAGCAGCATCAATAGGGTACGGATCCCTAAAAAGAATAATCAGGATGGATTGAGAATTTTTTTGTGATCCTTTCAAATTCAAATTATTTATTAATTCGTAATATAAGTTGTAATATAAAAGTATGGATCTCTATATTTAGCTATAACAGCATACGAAATTTTTCTTAACATAAGAATTATAACTAGTTATTTAAGTAATATTTAACAAGTAACTCATCATCATCAATCAGCCTATTAATGTCCCCACTGTTGGGGCACTGTGCTGATTGGTGGATTTCACACGCATTCGGAAACTTAATTTCCTCAGACATGCAGGTTTTCTCACGATGTTTTCCTTCACCGTTAGAGCAGTCGGTAAATGTGCGCAAGTCTTCGTAAAAATTGGAATAACTCATTGGTACATGGCATTGCATGGTTTCGAACCCGGACCTCCCGCATGGGAGTCCGACGTCCCAGCCACTAGGTCACCGACGCTCAAGTAACTAAATAAGTAAAATTTGAAACACAGTTAAATTCAAATACATATACATACATATTTATTTTTCATTGCGATCTCCATAACACAAAAAATACAATATAAAAATATTTATTACAATCATTTGACAACAACGTAGTTACAATGTATCGGTATATATAAGTAAATATCGGTATCTACTACCCGCACTGGTCTCATCGGCCGACTTGCAGCATAGATAACACTTCTATAAAAAACATAAGTATTTATCAATTCTGTTGTCTATGTTGTTCGTACCTGTTGTGAGAGGGTGTGTGTGCGAGAGTTTGAGGAAGATTGTATGCGTGTGTGTGTGTATGTATGTATGTGTGTGTGTGTGTATGTATGTGCGTGCGCGTGTTTGGTTGTGTATGTGCGCGCGAGTGTGTGCGTGTGTGTGTGTATGCACCTATTATTGCTGTTCAAAATTAAAACATAACATCCTACATGAATCAAATGAGATCAAAGTTACTTTATTATGAACTAGTAAGTTTAAAGTGACCTCATTTGTTTAATGAGGCAAATAATAAGTACCAGAAGAGACAAATGGACAAGAAGTATCACATAGTGGTACACGCGAAACGGGAAGCGTAAAAGAGGCCTACCAGCGAGACGCTGGGAGGACGACCTGCCCGAGGGATGGAGAGGAGCGGCCCGAGATAGAGAGAAGTGGAAGGACTTGGAGTAGGCCTATGTCAGGGACAACCTGCCGATGTCAAACCTAGTTGATAAGTAAAATAATAATAAGTATAGCAAAGTATACGGACCTCTCTATAGAACTGAAGACCCAGTGGCGGGTAAACACTGTTAGAACTGTACCCATCATAATTTCATCTGCAGGAGTCATACCCAAATCCTTACACACCAGCCTGAAAACACTTCAAATACAACCTCTTACTTTCATTCTTCTTCAGAAAGCTGCCATTCTAAACACTTGCAGGATTGTTCGAAAATTCCTGTCCATGGACACATAAACGTCTCACATTCACTCATCATCAACACTCTCACACCGATCAACTCACTTTATTTCTTCTGATTAACTCTACTTCTAATACGTCTTCACTCATACTGTCGTTTGGCCAAAAGCTCGCGACAGTATGGTAAACTCACCCCAATAATGGGAGAAAAACAGTAGTTAAATAATAATAATAATATGTATAATTTGTAATTTGCTTGCACAGAAAGTGCGACGGAATCCCGACTTCCAAGATACAGGTTTTCGACCTAGTTTGTAAGTCGGAGGACCTTTTTTTTGTGCCCTGTATAAGTAAATAAACTTTTTCATTTCATTTCAAATTTTAATTTATTTATTAGATAAACACAACAGATTACAACCAGAGAAATTACAGAAAAATCAATATAAAGTTATGAGCTAGGTCGTAACCCTTAACGTGTAAACACAGCACGGTTAGGAAGTAGAAAATTGATTGAACAAAATTGAGTTGGGAAATAAAAAAATACTATTGAATGTAATGATTTAAAAATACCTATTGAAAAATTTAAATAATAAAGTAAAGACTATAAAGTAGGTGCGTGGATAGCTCACTTGAGGACATCCTCAACCCGTCTTTTAAAAACTAATGGCCCAGGATCGAATAAGTCTAACGATGGCTTATTGTTGATAAGTTAATTTATATTTGGCAGTGAATATAGGTAATTTTTTTTATGAGTACCAACACAGACCAAAGTGTCTACACACTTTTGACCTCCTCTACGATTGTAAACTATTCCGTGTTCTTTGAGAGGGCTGCACACCGCATAAGTTCGAACCCCACAATGAACCCTAAAATCTGAAAATCCATCCTTTAGTTACTAGCGTCGCTTGGGTTTAGACACTTGGGCACGCGCCGGGCGGCCTCTAATTATTGCTGGCGAATCGCAGGTTCCAGAAGGGGGGGAGGGGGGATGCACTCGAGTGGAGCCGCGCTGTCTCGTCTTTATTTTTTATTTTTGGCCTTGTGAGGAAAACTGTCAGGGGCATGTTATAATGTGTAGCTAGAAAGATGTTTTCAGTGAGTAAAACTGATTTGCCCATTTCCTTTTTTCATTACCATGAAAATAACTTTGATGTTCCTTGTATTCGCACCAAGCAGTAGTGGTAGATCCTGATGTGAAGGATCGCCTGGGGTGGTACCACCCTCTTATCTATTTCTGCCGTGAAATAGAAATGCTTGCGTCTCTGTGTTTCGGTTTGAAGGGTAAGAGAGCCAGCGTAATTTCCGGAACATGAGGCAATCCATCTTAGTCCTCAAGGATAGCAGCGCATCAAAAACCCTCTAATATTAATACAGTGAGGTGAGGTGTCTATAGGCGACAAAAAATTATTAAAAAAAAGCAATTTGCTTTATCCTTCATAATGTGAAGGGCTAAGGAATAGAACAACCTGCCGGAGTTAGTGTTTCTCGAAGCATACAACCTTGGTATCTTCAAGGCCAAAGTGGATAGGTATTTACTGTGTCCGCATGCTCTATCCTCGACCTCACTGCCACTTCCCATCAGGTGAAATTGTGGTCTAACGCTGATCTAGTCCGAACATTAAAAAAAACGGCCCATGTTCTTTAATTTCTTTTGCTTCAGTTTAATTTTCCTTGCTTAGTAACTATGCCACGGGTACATCTTTCCAAATATTATATATTGTCTTAATAAATAAATATTTTATTGTGCACCAAAAACAAAAATAAACACGAGACATATGACCTCTCCAGGTCCTCGTATAATTTTGGCACCGACCGTGGGCCCGTCGTTGGCTGCTTTTATAATTTTGAATGGTAACGGCACGTTTTACCGTCACGATTTAACAGGGGAGCGAAATGTATGGAACTGTATGAAGACGCTTTTATATTTCCGTCGACGGTGAAATGTTACGGTAACGTTTTACCGTCGACGGTATTACCATTGCCGTGGCACACCTAGTCTCCCTGTCAAATCGTCACGGCAAAGTTGAGAGTGTAGTGGTACCTACTAGTACCCAATATTAAAGATGTATGAGGTCACTCTCGCGCCTCCCGCCCCGCTTTCCACCTACCGGTAGGTAAAATATAATTTTCAATTTCAAAGTATTTATTTGATAACAATATAAATTGTGTTCGAAATTAAACATAATTAATAATTATGTAATCAAATAATAATTAACAATAAAGTAGCAGCTAAATCAACAATAAGAATACTGGAAATAGATTACAGTCTTCATAGCAATAAATTATATAATAAAGTCAAATGTTTAAAACTAATTTTACGTAATTGAATTTTGATAATATAAAAGCGTTAAACGTGGACGTGTACAATAAAATCGTGGACGATATTATCGTGTATGGTAACGGCACGGTAATCATAAAAGCGATTGGCTGAGCCCAATCTTCGGCTATTCTTACTCAGTTTACGCAGATCGTCGTACCATCTAGCCCTACTTTTGTCTAATCGCGGTTTCTCCGAGACCATTATGTGGTTGACTGTACATTTTACCTCCCCCCAGGTTCTCGTATAATTTTGGCGCCCACCGTGGGCCCGCCATTGCTCTTATTTGCAACGCTTTCACGCCGTGAACGCGGCGGTCCCATTAGATGCCTATTATGTCTGCAGAGCCTCGCACGACCTGCGATTTTGTTTTTTGCTTTGCTACAGCGCAAGATGCAAGTGGGTGTAAAGATTATTATGTCGTGTGGAGCTTTTGCTGAATATTTTCCCTTTTAGAAAGTCTTTTCGTCCTTTGGTTTCGGACTATGCAGTGTGGGGTTTTTAAGATTTTTTCTGAAGAGTATAATCACCGGGTACTTATATTGACATTCGTAAGTTATTATGTGATCTATTTTTTTATTGATCGTTGTAGTAATATTAGTCTAGTATCTATTCGTGTTTTAGTTTACAGGCATTACATTAATACACTTTATCAAGACAAAGCCATGTACCATGAGATTTT
The DNA here is from genome assembly GCA_947369225.1 of Hofmannophila pseudospretella. Taxonomy (NCBI): domain Eukaryota; kingdom Metazoa; phylum Arthropoda; class Insecta; order Lepidoptera; family Oecophoridae; genus Hofmannophila; species Hofmannophila pseudospretella. Next base: position 12,455,404 of record OX376330.1, on the reverse strand, counting down.
TCCGATTTTTTCGAAGACTTGCGTACATTTACCGACTGCTCTAACGGTAAAGGAAAACATCGTTAGGAAACCTGCAGGAAATTAAAAGTTTTCGAAGGCGTGTGAAATCGACCAATCAGCACTGGGCCCGTTCGGTGGATCATGGCCCGTACCCCCTTGTACAAGGGGAGGCTTGTGCCCCAACAGTGGGGACATTAATAGGCTGATGATGATGAACAAAAAATAATGAAACAAAACATTTGTGTCTGATTCAGTACACCACGCTGGGATGGAACCTCGTTCCAGTCTCGAGGCCTGGCCATTGTGACACTGTCGCTTCAAATGTCACACGATTATCTTAATATAAAACGAAAAACTACAATTTAGAATTGGTATTTCCATGTTGTGATCCAACGTTAACACAATAACTTCTAATGACGTCACACCGCCATACACTTGACGCCCCTTGCTTCTACTCAACGCAATAACCAAAGCATAGGAGAGAGTGATCTGAACATTAACTATTATAAAAGGTCTGAAACAAATTGCTATCGCGGAGGCTGCAAACTAACAACAATGGTTCCTAATGCCTAAGTATAATGATACTTAGGCATTAGGAACCATTGTTGTTAGTTGCACTCGAATCAGCTTACGAATGCTACCATAGAACTGTCGCAAAAGACCTATAAAGTGGCAATTAAGCAAAAACTTCCGTATAAAATTGGCCCCACGTTGGACGCCAATTTAAGTGCTTTGAATCTGTTTTATACACCGACCAAAAGGAAGGCGGTGTGATGATCCGATTTCGATGGGTTTTTTTTTTAAATTACACGGAGATTTTTTTGTTGTGAGTGCTCTTAGCCATGTCTGATAAAAATTGGAATAAACGTTTCCAAGATCATGAAATATATTTAATGGCAAATGGAATCTCTGGAACGGTATTAGGTAGTTGTAGTAGTTAGTTATTACTACGGCTAAGGAATGGAACTTTTTGGAATGAAAATCATTACGGCTAAGGAATGGAACAGCCTGCCGGCGTCAGTATTTCCCGAAACCTACAACCTTGGGATCTTCAAGGCCAGAGTGAATAGGCATTTACTGGACCCGCATGCTCCATCGTCGACCTCATCGTCGCTTACCAACAGGCGAGATCGAGGTCAAATGCGGGTTTAGTAGTAAATAAAAAAATAAAAAATAAATATATAGTCTAAAAGGTGGTCCCCTGATCTCTTGACAAAATGTATTGAAGAGTCAAAGCTGTGAGCGAACTACTTTGTTTGGCAAACGGCTATCGATGGCTTCAAGCCCAGATTGTGATTCGGAATCCTTTTATATTCAGAACTTTGATGTACAAAACGGCTCAGCGTCCCCGCTGCTTTGCTCTGAAACTGGGATTATGTGGTGTGATCGACGAAGATGTACAGGGAATTGAAGGAATACGAAATGTTAATATTTGTTATATATAATAGAAAAAGTAATATTTGTTAGATTCTGCTGTGGTTTTGTTATACTGGACATTTTCATATTCAAGACATTATCGAGTAGGTAGGTAATCTCATTAGGTTGTAGGAACGCGCTATGTGAGGACATGGATGACGTAATGTCAGTTGAATGAAAGGGAAAAGGGAAGATCTTCCACCAGGCGGGGTGTTGTGCCTGGTGACCAGATGTGCTGGTCCAACTGTGGATGTTTGGAACTCGTATATATACGAAGTCCTAGGAAAATTTCGATAGCGCGTTCTACGCCGATGTGAGTAGGTACTGTATCGTAGTGGCGCGCGTCGTGCGTCGCCACAAGGTCATATTCTCTCTAGGTCGTTATAGTTTTTTTTAAATTTTCCCTTTATTGAATACCTTCTTTTTGGAAAGCACTGGCTCCCAAAATACAGGTTCGCCTAGTTTGGGAGTCAGGGTATTGTTTGATTTACAAGCTTTGTGAAGTTTTCAATAAAGATTATTTTATTTATTTATTATCTCGCCCAGTTTCTGCCAATATTTTTTACGGAGCACGTCAAAGAAAGAAAGAAAACACGTTTATTCAACATTGCATTACACTTGATTAGAGTTAAAAAGACTTAACATTAAAAAAACAACATAATGTTAAAGACACATGCTCAGCATGTGCTGCGGTCCGACCGGTACGGCAGAACTACAGCGCTGGTTTCCAGCTGTGCCAGGGCGAAGGCATCGCGGGCGAAACAGCAGGTCAGGGACCAAACCAAAAATATATTAAAAGTACAAATAATAAAAGTACAAATAGATGATACATATAAAGTCGTCTCAGAGTTCTCTATATCCGCAACGGAGACATTAGACCCGCACAAAGCGAGCGATTAAACACTCGTGGCGCGCGTTTCACGCGGGCTCGCGGCTCGCGGCGCGATTTGCAAGCGGTTTTAAGTCGTCGAGTGTCGCAATACCGTCGCCGCGCCACCCGTCTGAAAAGAGATGTCGAGTGTAGGATTCCTTAGCTCTTTTAGAAGTAACTACTCTAGAATCGCTGGCTGTAGGTTTATGATTCATTTCACTTATAGCAAAATGGTCGGTTACTAGGGAATGGCATGAGTGTAGGATTCCTTAGCTCTTTTAGAACTACACTGGGATCGCTCCCTGTAGGTTTATGATTCATTTCACATATAGCAAAATGGTCGGTTACTAGGGAATGACATGAGTGTAGGATTCTTTAGCTCTTTTAGAACTACTCTGGGATTGCTCGTTGTAGGTTTATGATTCATTTCACAGCAAAATTTTACTTTTATTTTGGACTCGCAATACTAGGATTTCGTGGTCGGCTCCTAGGGAATGGCATTTAAAGTCAAGATTTTCGATGTTTTTGATTTTTTTTAAATTAAATAAGGAGACCAGGCGAGCAAGCGGGTCACCTGATGTTTTGTGGTCACCGTCGCCCATAGACATCTCACCTCACTGTATTACACAGTGACATTATGAGACACTGTGTGCAGCTGGCAATCGGATAGATCTCTGTGCTGGTTGGCTCCTGTACAGTGCCTAATCTACTCATACCTACCTCAAAATACTATTATATCTACTAACATAGTTTTTAAGTTAAAATTGTTACTAACATTTTTGGACTTTTTTGTCTGTTAAATAAATGAATTTAATTTAATTTAATTAATATTAGAGGGTATTTGATGAATAGAATTTTGTACAGCAACCAATTTTCTACTTCCTAACCATGCTGTGTTTACACGTTAAGGGTTCCGACCTAGCTCCTAACTTTATATTGATTTTTCTGTAATTTCTCTGGTTGTAATCTGTTGTGTTTGCCTAATAAATAAATTAAATTAGAATTTAAAAAATACAATAGAATAGAATTACAGTTATTACCTGTATTACATTATTACAAATTTTCCAAAAAAAAAACCATTAAAATTTAATGTACATGCAGATACTTATCAATTACGTAAGTTGATGATGCGCTGCTAACTCTGAGGAATAAGATGGATTGCCTCATGTGCCGGAAATTACGCTGGCTCTTACCTTTCAAACAGAAACAAAGCACTACAAAGCATAGCACTATGTATATTTGGCAAAAGGGGGGAAAGTCAGCAAATGCTGACACACTCGGGTACCAAATATGCAGCGCTGTTTTTCATTTCCCCCCTTATCCCAAGATGTTAGTGGGAGCTATAAATAAGAAACAAGAAACACAGAAATGCAAGCATTTCTGCTTAACGGCCGAAATAGACAAGATGGTGGCACCACCCCAGGCGATCCTTCACATCAGGATCTATCACTACAATATACGTAAACTATAAAATGTTTCCTATTGTTTCAGATCGTTCGCAATCGTACGGCGGACCACACCGCAGCGGGTACGTACCGTTCAATAAACAGCAACAGGGCTACCAAGGTTACCAGAACCAAGGTGGTTACCAGAACAACCAAGGAGGCTACCAGAACAACCAAGGCGGCTACCAGAACCGTTCTGGTTACAACCAATCTGGTCAGGACCGCTTCGGAAACCAGGGCTACGGTCAAAACAGACACGGGTCCCAAGGTCACGGGTCTGGTTACCAGCAGAACCGATTCGACAACCAGCAGAGCCAATACGGTCAAGGTCAAGGTTACAACACAAGCCAGGGTTACTCCCAGAACAGGCAGCATTACCAGAATAGAAACCAAGATGGTTCAAACAGTGGGTATCAAGGGCAGTCGAGTAACCAGAGGTCAACGTGGCGTTGACCATAGATTGATAAGGATTGGATGGTGAATAGATTTTAATAATTAAAAAAAAGTTAAAAATGGTGAGATTTCTACGATGGAGGCGTCGAGCTGAAAAGGGGGGCCCATCTATCATGATTTTGGACTCCCAAGTCCTTGTCACAGGTGGTCACATTTGTGTGCCCCCCTCTCCTGGTGTGACGTCACATATTTTGCAATTTTAAATTAAGAAATGATTAAATTAAAACAGAACTTCCAAAATTATTTATATATTTCTATTTATAATATTTTTTTCATAAAATCAACAATAAATCAAACAATTTAGAAAATTCACAATACCTCAAATCAAATGAACGATCCAAAATGTAATCATCTTGTGTCCATGGACTTTGAACACATTCCTTTACGACTTCTTCTTTTAGATTTACGCATGTGACGTCACGAAGCTTATGACTCGTCCCCCTCCTTGTCACACGATGTCACACTTTGTTGACCCACCCCACCCCTTAGTGTGTAACGTAGTTTATGAATGGCCCCAAAGGACGTGAACAAAATATAAATAATAGTAGAAAAGCAGATAAAAATGGATCAACACGTTGTTTGTTACTCAGTCAGAAAAGTTCGATTCTGAGGTTAATTTTGAAAAAGCTATTCCATTCATTCGAGTGAGATATCATAATTATTTTACATTAATTCTTTATTACACGATTGTACCTTGACTTTTTTGTACAGTGTTGGGTTTATGTAACATGCTTTTAAAAAGTTACTCGAATCTTAATTTAACAATAACATTATTAATTATGTACTTATCGTTATAATTAATAATTTGTTGTCATCAAATTCACATGAAATTCAAGCCAAAATAAAATTAATAAAGTTTTAAAAAATGCATTTTTCAAATCACTTGAGCATTGTTGCATTAACTAAACACAATTATATTGCAGGAACATGTGTTAACGAATAAAAAGAAATTAAAAAAAATTACATAAAGAAATTAAAAAAAAAATTACATCGCAAAATTATCTTATCTTACGATGGGGCCGGGAATAACCCAGCGGCACTTCGACCCTTGAGGATCTTTTGTGCCAACCCCACTTTACACACTGGCCATCTCAGTGTGCAGGTTTCCTCACCATGTTTTCCTTCACCGTCAGAGCAGTCGGTAAATACTCATACTCATTTATTAAAAACCACCGGGACACCAGGAACTCTTGGTTACGTCATGCTTTTACAATAACTTTAAAATTCACAACACAATTCATGTTAACCATAAACATAACTGGACAGGAGCGAACAGACCAGCCGATGTACATATAAAAATTTGGCTAAAAAATTAAGATTGTGTCTTTCGAAAAAACCGAAAAACTCATTGGTACATGGCACTGCATGGTTTCGAACCCGGACCTCTCTTTTTTTTACGTCGCAAACTTACATGAGCTCAATTTTATCCTGAATTTCCATTGACAATTATATTCATAAAGTTTGATTTCAATTGACAATTATATTTATCAAGTTTGATTTCAATTGACAATTATATTCATAAAGTTTGATTTCAATTGACAATTATATTTATCAAGTTTGATTTCAATTGACAATTATATTCATCAAGTTTGATATCAATTGACAATTATATTCATCAAGTTTGATATCAATTGACAATTATATTTATCAAGTTTGATTTCAATTGACAATTATATTCATCAAGTTTGATTTCAATTGACAATTATATTTATCAAGTTTGATTTCAATTGACAATTATATTTATCAAGTTTGATTTCAATTGACAATTATATTTATCAAGTTTGATTTCAATTGACAATTATATTCATCAAGTTTGATTTCAATTGACAATTATATTTATCAAGTTTGATTTCAATTGACAATTATATTCATCAAGTTTGATTTCAATTGACAATTATATTTATCAAGTTTGATTTCAATTGACAATTATATTAATCAAGTTTGATTTCAATTGACAATTATATTCATCAAGTTTGATTTCAATTGACAATTATATTCATCAAGTTTGATTTCAATTGACAATTATATTGACAATGATCGTTAATTACAAGTAAATATTTAAGAGAAAGTAAATAATTTTTAATTCGATGAAGTCTATACATAAAACACTTGAACTTTAGTTTGATATCTATAAGATAATAACAGTACTTAGGTACTTGTTTTTACACTACCTATTCCTTTTTGTTTCTTTGGTAAATATGTATGAAATATTTATGTTAATTCTGTTTTTTTTTTAATATTTTTTAATTTATCAAATACAATGTTAAATTAAACAAAATATCGTCAATAAATGATTTTGACTATGATTCCTATTCCTTTTGATTTTTATATAATGCAATACAATATATAATGCAATACAATATATAATGCAATACAATATATAATGCAATACAATATATTTTTATAATTTGAAACCCATAAATAAAGAGTCGTAGGTGGAAGGACGATATCGACCACTTCCAAAAAGGATGGTATAAGGACGCCGAGGATAGGGAAAAATTGAAAGGAGGAGGGGAGGCCTTTGCCCAGCAGTGGGGCAGCCTATAGGCTATTATTAAAAAAAAGAGTCGTTTTATTTTATCTAAAAGTGAAAAATTCAAATTATTTATTGCAAACATGTAATTCATCATACAAAGAAATATATAAAAATGTACAAAGCCTACATTTTGTTTTATTAAATGAATGAATCGCAACGATATTAATGTTTATTCAGAAATCCCTTCCACTTTATTTTCTTATATATGTATCTCTTCTCTTCCAAGTCGTTGTCCTCATTGCTGAGGGTCGTGATCATTCTAAGGAATTAATCACATAGGACGACTCTCGTGGCAGATTTAATGCGGTGGTTTGCGGTGGTGGTGCGGGATGTAAGGGGGGTCACCAACATCTAGACCTCCAAATGTCAAACTCACCTGCACGTGGTGCATCCTGCCGATTAACGAACGAGTCCCTGGCGACCGACTAGTGGCGGTATAACCACTCAAATTCTGGCTGGGTCAAAATACCAGAAGCACGATGACGGGCAGCAGCGTCATCGGGGCAAGCGACCCGGCTACTGCGATCGCCAACCCGCAGGCCTAGCGTGGCGATTATGGCATTACCTCCCATGGATAGCGCACAAAGAAAACGGTCCCCAGTTCCAGGCCGCCCCACTATCTGCGCAAGGTGGCTGGCAGCGACTGGATGAGAAGAGCCGAAGATCGGGCTCAATAGCGCGCCGTGGGAGAGGCCTTTGTCCAGCAGTGGACTAGGGTAGGCTGCTGATGATTGCCATTGCCTTCCCCATTATATATGTATACAAATGTCAAATGGTTCTAACAAGTTAATGGGGTCGGCAATTGAACAAGTTTTGTCGTAAAGAAAGTGTTTTTTTTTTTTAATTTTTTTATTCCTCTTTTATTAGGGCCGCGATCATTCTATGGGAATAACCACAGAACGACTCTCTAATCAGATTTAATGAGATGTTCTGCCATAGCCTTCCCCATTTCACACACTGGGTATCTCACTGGTTTACTCACCTTTTTTCCTTCACCGTTATAGCAGTCGGTAAAGATACGTAAGTCTCCAAAAAACTGAAAAACTCATTGGTACCAACTAGGGATGTTACGGAGGTGGTTTTACCGGAACCGGAGTCGAAAAAGAAGGTTTTAAATTTGATTTTTCGGACTCGGAACCGGATTTGAAGACGCAGGTACTCATACTCATACCATTAGGAGGAGGAGAGAGATGTTCAAAAGAAGTTTAAATTTAAAACCGTTTTATATTTTTTATTGCTGATTTGGCCAATTATTTTTTTATGATGACGTTTGCGGCAATAAAACATATACCTTTATGTAGTCCTACACTATTTAATAAAATATTGATATTTGAACATGTTTACTCACAAATCTTCGGTATAACCTCCGATTCAAAATTATCGGAGCTCGGAGTCGGAGGTGTAAAATCAATCGGAAGTTCCGACCTTTCGGAGTAGGAGGCAAAGCTCCGTACATCCCTAGTACCAACTACCATGACATAACATGGTTTCGAAACCGGACCTCCCCGCAAGGAGACCGCTGTCCGAGCCACTGCCACCCACGCTCTCTACGGTAAAAAATGTAAAAGGTAAAAAAACAATTTTAATGACTTCAGAAGTGTTTGTAGATCATTCAGTTATCCTCAGCTAAGAGTTCAATACATAATATTTCGTTGCACCCTGTATAAAACAAAAGCACCACACTAATAAACTTATATTATAAACATTATAAGTAACTGCCTGTCAAAACGTTTTTCAATATGGCGGACAAAGCCAATCTGAAGTGGCGTTTTGTTCACGATCAATAGTTTTTTGTTAATTTCTTTTTTTTGCGCCACAATCGAAGGTTCGGAATAAAATCGTCCGCATGAAAGGAAATTAGGGCCCGCGCAAACTGGCTGGAGGCCACTCGAGAAATGAATGAGGTACGAACTAACGTAACGACGATTTAAAGATTTTTTGTCCAGGTAAGAGATTTAATGGACCGGTAATAATTCATTGCGTTTTGGAGTTGCTTTTGTTAGCAGATGGTGGAAATTACAGTTAGGTAGTAAGGTATATGAAGTTATTAAAAGAAAGAACAAGAAGCGTCGTGATCACCGGGTTCCTGCGCTGCTGATGTAGCTGGCTGGGATGGGCTTGTGGGAACGCGGCGCGATTTTTCCACCAGTCATTTTCGCGGCAGATGCTTTAAAAGCTTTACTCGCGAAATACCTATATTTTATAGCCGACATAAAATATTTATATAAGTAAGTAATACGTTTATTTCACACACAGCAATGACCGAAACAGTTAAAATTATGTAGTCAAAGGTAAACATATTGAAATCATGTATGATGGTCTGCTGTTGTTGTGAAAAGGGCCACAACTCAGCTTATTGCTGCAGACAAGAATGCCTACAGCGCTGGTATTCTGTTGGACCATGACCGATGGCTGGCCAAAACCTGTCCAAGAGGACAAAGATACGACACTAATAAATTTAATTGAAGATAGGTAGTATTAATAAGTGAAAAAATATATATACCTACACACAAATATATATATATAATTATACTAAAGGGGTACAGTACGGTATGCTAAGGAGATAAAGGGAACAGATTCACACTAGGGTAACAGTACCTAATGTAAGTATGTTAGCTACAATTACATTTTCCATATTTTATTTCGACCGTTTCCCCTTAATATTCACTACTTAAAAATAGTACCTACGCATTAATTTTCAATTTGAACTATAATAGGTAAGTATGTACATGCACATTAATTTTTAAATAAATTGAACGATTCTTATCTACTGGGAAAAATAAACACCTAAATAGGTACCAATATAAACAAACACAAAATCCCTTCGAAAAGCCTTTATTTACAATGTATTAACATAACCATTATAAAAATGGTTCAGATCTCCACAAAACGCTTCAATTTTGTTTTCTTCTAAATGAACATCCTGTAAAGAGAAATCAATATCAGTATTGGAAAAATTACAGTAACTAATCTAATTAATAATTATACCTACCTATAATGTTATACCCACACGTTATTTTACAATTTGGTTAAATAGTAAATCAACAACCTAGTTCCTAACTTCAAATTGCATATGAATGCACGATGGATTTCAATAAAATGGAAGGCTTTATGTAAATATTATAAAACAATGTATTTCAGCTGCAAAAATATAATCATAAGGCAAAGCTGTTTGTTGCACAATATTAATAAACAACCAAATATTTTGTTAATGTGTGTACTTAATCAACTTATATATATAAATACATATACACGTGCATACAATGAAGGCAAAACTGCAAACTTTACTGCACTTAGTGAGTTTAAATAGGAATTCAGACTGGTTAAAACATGAACTGTTTCACAAAAACCTAATGGACCAACTCGAACATATTAGGTTGCAATAGGACAACCACAAAGAGCCTCCTTCATCCTCTCTTTGCACCACCCTGGACTCTGGCTCAACATAAACATTAAGGATATGAGAGAACATTTTCTCTTCAAGCGGTCTTCTGCTGGACGAATGCACGCCGTCTTAGGCTTTTCCAATCCAGTTTCCTCCAGCAGACTTTCTTGTCTCATCTGTCCATCTCGCAGGCGGTCGACCTACACTCCTGGTCCCAGTCCTTGGTCTCCATGTCATGACTTTCTTGCCCCACCGACCGATGAGAGTTTTTTTTAATAGTCTTAGACTGTCCTACTGCTGGGCAAAGGCATTGAGAGAATATTACCTTCCGTTAATCTAGCACGGCCTCCGGTGGGCTGGCACAGGATCGTCGAGCATCCAGCGCACACGACGACCCACTGTGCATGGCTGAAGACCGTGGTGATCTTGTAACATCCCGGGCATTTCACATCCATGAAGTAAGAGTTGGGGTGAGGTACCAGCCTCTTCAGCTTGTGTTTCGTACTCTCGGACGCAGGCGAAGGATGCAATAGATCCACTGCGAGCTGGAAACATAAAATTTAGGTTATAATGAACATCTATTTGCAATTGTCTGTAATAAAAAGGATCTAAGATAAAACAACAATCAATAATCTTATTTTTGTTATATCTAGCACAATATCGAGCATTTTCTCTGGACTTCCCGTAATATCAAAAAAACACACCGGCATAGTTCCGGCTGCAGAACCAAAAGGAAAAGAAAGAACGCCCATGTGCCAAACTGTCTTGCCAGAATTACGTGAACTTTACCCTAAAATTACCGTACACATGGTACCCTAAAAATACCGTACAAACGGTCGCACATACGGTCGTTACATATTTTCTTTAAAAAAATATAGATATGTAAGTAGTGTACCGACTGTTTTGTGACTAATTTTGTACCAAGTACGCGTTGAAACACATGTATGTGTGTTAATGCGCAGCGCGAGCCTACCATGTATATATGTAGTTAGAGCCGTATTTGAAAACATTAAAAAAATATTTCAATAAAAAAATATATATTTTATGGTATACTCATTTTATTTGTATCGAAATTAATGTTTTTAACGATTAATTTGCAAACACAAAATGTCCAACACAAAAGACAAGAAAATGTTATACCTTGGCAACACAGGTCGTAATATTCTCCTCTCTTCTCTACGCCAATAAAATACGGCTTCATTCAACAATATTGCCTCAATGTTATAGTCGACCAATCGTAGTCCGAACTGCCAAAATCCCGCGCGCGCAATTCGGGCTGTGATTATTGTTGTTTTTTTTTTAAGGCAAAGGGAACTGAGCCCATACAGCCATGTCTGATGTAAACAACTCTTGCAAGTCTTCATTAAAATGCTGGTGTGACACATTTCAATGCTATCTGGGAGAATCTTCCACGCTTCTGCACCATCCGAACCAAAGAAGAAGGCGTCCCGGACGCAGTATGGCTCTTCAAAATCCAGCCAAGTACGGATCGGGCTGCAGCGTCTTATTTGACTTTACTTCACTGTCCCACACATTAATCACATTTAGTAGACGTTCTTCGAATATAAAACACCATTCTTACTTGAAAAGCACTACTGTAAAACAATTTGCAAAACAATGAAAAAAAGCTGGTGTGGACGCGACAAAAGCGCGGGAGAAACTCCTCGGGCTGTGATTAGTCGGCTATAATATTGCGATGGAAAGGAACGTTCACGTTCAGAAATATCAATTCATTAGAGTCGCGTTCAGTCATTGCAAAATTAAACACACAAGTTTCAAATTACCGTACTATTTGTTTAATATTAGTTCTGATCTTAAAATTACCGTACGTTTGTCATACGGTAATGTACTACCGTACGGGTCATGACATTACCGCACACCTACGGTAATTACCGTACGTTTGGCAACACTGCGTCCACTATACCTACCAAGACAAGAAAGCACATCCATAAATAATGATTATAAACTTTGGTAGCGTTCAGAAAATTAGAAAAATCGCACACACGGGCGACATGTGGCTGTCACGGAACGCAAGTCTGAGTCTGACTGATCGATGACCCAAAGAACTTTTCTAAAGGTATAATATCTATAGGTAACTTTTTTGATCTGACCATTATTTCTTTGCGGGCAAAGATTTATATTTGTGGGCTTCAACGTAGTTAAACGGTTGCTATTATACGTCAGTTGTCTTATCTTTGTAACAGCATAAGCGGCGGAACTTAATCTTCCGGCCAATATGACCATTTGACAAACACCATTGAAGTGTTGAGTCTTAGGTAATCCCCAGGAAAACTGTATTGTTAACCAATTCTAGTGTATTGTTATCTAATATTAGTGTTTACTATCTTTTTACGTTAGGTACTAACGTCCCCATCTTCATGGCGGGCAAATACTTAAGCTGGCTCTCTTACCTTCAAACCGAAACAGCAATTTAATTAAATTACTATTAAAGCAACCCATAATCCGCCAATGTAAATGCCTCTTACCTCCCCTCGCTCGCCAATATCCGAAAATTCCCACACAGTCCAGCACAATATCGTAGCTCAACCGTGAAAAGTCAAGTCACAAATGTCGCGAACCGCACTCCTGCTCACTTCCCATAAATCCGCCAAGATCTAGAATGTTCACTTCACCGTGAATCGTGTCAAAGGTTTGTCTTTTGTCGCCTCTACTTCATTTGTACTAATGATTTCATAAGGGCGGGAGAGTCAGCGTGAGGTCTGACGTCATGCGGGGCTCGCGTGACTCTCAATGACGTCACGCGGCGCGCGCGCTGCGACCAGTCCGCGTTCCAAATTCAAATTCCATTTGACATGATTCTGCGCTGGTTCCTTGAGAATATCGGAAGTGGCGTTGTGACTGTACTCGCCGGGGTGTGAATGAGCAATTTGATGGGAATGTGATTTCTGACGGTGATTCGTGATTGACGGGCCTGAGAACTGGTGGAATGCGGGAACGGACAAGTGCAGTCAATGGGAATGGTAAACCCCGATAAGTATTGTAATTTTAACATGTATTTTTTGCGTTACCTAGTTTTTTATTGCGGTCATATAATATTTAGACATCTATCTTTGATGCGACGAGGAACCCAAGGGCTGTTGGCTGGCGGCTATCTCGCCCAAAGGATCAGCATAGCGCTCCACCGGGGCACAACGCCGCCAGCATCCTCGGTACCCTACCACACGGGCCTAATTTAAGATATTTTATAAGTAACATTTTATTTTCTATATTATGTATTCCTTCTGTAATTAATTATAATATAAATAATTTTAAGTTGTAAACAAAAGGTTTTGATATTTAAAATTTATATAAGACATAATAAGGTTACTATAGATAAAGAGTACGACAATGGTTCAAAGGCTAGGGCACGACTGCGGCACATGGGTCGTGCGCCGGTTCGAATCCATCTCTGGACCATTGTGGTGGATCACTCATAGCATAATATAAGAATTTTAGCCAGTTGGAGTCAGTAATGTGTAAAACATTAACAATGTTTTTCTGTAAACATGAGTAGATACCTACTAAGGTCATGATTGTACTGTTCACTACATTATTTAGCGTTTGTTGCTGTTGAATTTCGACAAGGAAACCTCGTACCTGTATTAGATATATGGGTGGGTACCTCCTTTTAGGTGAATTCCTACAATTATGTATGTCAATGAGCTCTTGAGAATCCCTTCCCAATATGATATGATAATTTAAACTTTCAGCCAAGCCAGGATCTGTTCCGCAATTAGATGGAACTTTTTGCCTCCTCGTGCCCAAAACTTATTCCAGCCAGACCCTCACAAATAATGAGCCCCAAATTAAAATTAGTTGCCTCTCCAAAAGAGCGTAAAAAGTTACAAATTGTTCTAGTTTCCCCCCAAAATTTTGCATTCGGAACACGTAATCGCCTCTCGCCTATTGGTCGGTGTGCTACACGCTGATTGGCTCACAATTTGACAGTAATGGCGTTAAACTCTATACCGCTTGAAACAGGAACACTTACTCGCCATTGATAGCATGGTTATTTCAAACTTTAATGGAGGATTTCTACGGTTGATTTTTGTATGAAGCAACTTTAATGTTACAACTTTTTAAATCAGTTTCCCCTCCCCTCCAGACAGATGTTGCTACACTTTAGTAACAATTTCGCCCACGACTCGTTTCAAAAGCCATTGTGTAACATTTTTTTGTATTATTTTGACTAATTCTTTTGTCGTGCGGTTGGTTAGATTTTATCGTCAGGGGGAGGTAATTCATTGGATGCGTTTTGTTCACCGCTACCGGTTTTTAAATGGTTTTTGTGGAATGTTGTTTTTGGCAGCGATATCTTGATTAATGATATTTGCTTTGGGTTTTTAAGTGTAGTCATTATTTATAAGTCCTCGTTACGAATATTGTTCAATTCTAAATACACTCTCGTTTTCAACTGGTATCCATTGGATCTCTTTTTAACCCCCGACTGACTGACGAAGGAATGTTATAAGTTTAACGCGTTTATATGTGTGTTTATCTGTGGCATCATAACTCAACAACCGATCCCATTTGGACCCAGTTTTATTTATTCAGAGAAGTGGGCCACCCGTAATTTTGTCGACAGTGTTGTTTAGCCGTGTCTGGTAAAAATTAAACCAGGGTTTAGATAGATAGATAGAAACACTTTATTGTACACAAATATAGGAAAAGTAAAAACTACAAACTACAAACTATTTTGTCAGTTTTATATTTTCCCATGTTCTATTACATGTTCATTTCCACTGGTCACAGAAGAGAGCTGTCCTCCGAGATACAGGAACTTCCTAGTTCGGAGGTCAGCGTTTATTGTAAACTAACTTGTTGCACACTAATTTTATTTAGTTTAATATAACCTATGCTTAAGTTCCTACTGGTGTATGGACTGTGAATACTTTGTCATCTTACCGCACAAATAAACTATTTTTATATGTACAAAGGCGGCCTTATCGCTTAAAGCGATCTCTTCCAGGCAACCTCTGAAGTTAATTAGACATAAAAGATATTAGTGACAGTGTAGTGTGAAGATATGAAATAGGTTACTATAAACAAATATGTAGGTATACTAAAATAGTTAAATGCATAGATATACATAATATAAATAAATATAATAGATAGAAAACAAAAAATAGGTAAATAGGGTTCCCAATATCTTAGAAGATAGGGAACTGCCTACTTAATATCTATGTTTGATATTAGATCTGGAACAGTAATATTGGAAGCCAGACCTTATCTTCGTTATTTACTAATTATACGTCTCTTTGTTATTTACTAATTATTTTTTTATAAAAAACATTGGTCACACTCCATGCCTGTGCTAGGAGTGGTCCAAAGGTGGATTCGATCCAGCGACGCTTGCGCCGCTGTCTTGTGCCCTAGCCTTTGAGCTATTGTCGCTTTATTTATTAAAATTAAAAACTACATCATGTAATAGTTTACCGTGAGCAAGCTTCCATGTAATATTTTCGGTCGACCGCCCTTTTGAGCGCATTATATTTTTTATTTTATACTTTTAATAATTCGCGCGGCGGTGGCGCACGGTCGAGTATTCCTCTTGAGCACGGACCCAAAAAATCTCGACAATTCACCCATGTGTCGCGCTCGCCGCTAGCGCACTTTCATTAGGGTTCTCTATAATTTTGTTTACGGAACTTCTTCTGTCTTCGTTTATTTTAGTTTATCTCCTATGAATACGTTACAAACATAGACAAAAATATATGAAGCACAAAGAACGTGACTTCAAAGAGAAATCTCTTCCAGCAAACCCCATAAAGCGACAATTAATATGAAAAGCAGACGAAGTGTGGACCAAAATTAAATACTTAATTTTTATACATCCGTAAGTTATAATTTATCTGACTGTTATATTATTTATTTTTTATATTTGCATGCTCATTGTTAAGTAGAATGTATCGGCTCTTTGTTAAGAAAATACCATCTTGTAATAATGTACCTACATTCTGGACAAATAAATTTATCTGAATCTGAATTTTTTTTAACTTGCGCCAACATTCGCTAATTGTTAGGTGCAAAATTGACCTCAGATTATCGTTAACCAAGTGCCTTCTATAAAGTCAAGGTCTAAATTCACTAAATTTATTAAATATAACTTTATTGCAAGTCATTTTCTATACCTAGTTTAAAAATTCTATATTTTTAGGTTAATCAATTTATTTTATTCTATTATTGACGTTTTGTAGATACTATCTTTTTTTAAATGTTATATTTGACTTGTTACATTTCTCATAATAGTCATAATTAATTTAAAAAAATATAATTTATTATATTTTTAGGGATATTTCTCCCGAAAGTCAAAAGAAAGTATTTTCCTACGGATCTCTAAGCCGGGACAAAACCGTGCCATTTGACGTGGCACATTATTATGTATTTTGGAAAAATCCATTGTTTAGTAATCTCCTCGGGCCCTCGCGTCGAGAGTTCATTCAAAGCTATGAATTTCTGTATGTGAGCCAACGCATTGTGATGTGAACTGCAATTATGTAGTATGGGTACCTACACGGACGCCGTGCCGGAGGTGAGTGACGATGTATTTATGTAATGACGCTGAAAGCACCCTTTGACGGTGGAAGCTTCTTTTTTTATTTACTTTTTAACTTTTTTTAGTTCCTGGTTGTGCTGTGTTGTGTGAACTTGGGTGTCTAGTTAAAATTATAGAAAGAAACACTTTTTTTGTCCTCCGAGATACAAGAACTTCCTACTTCGGAGGTCAGCGTTTATTGTTACCTTTTGCTCACTAATTTTATTTAGTTTAATATAACCTATGCTTAAGTTCCTACTGGTGTATGGACTATGAATTATTTATCATTTTACCGCACAAATAAGCTATTCTTATTGCCACAAAGAAAAATAATACTTGAGTATTGAATTCACTCGACAATAATAATTACACTAATACAATACAATACAAATATACTTTATTCCACACCCAGGATAAAAACAAAACATACAACATAAAGAGAGGTACAATACAATGTGCAGAGGGCGGCCTTATACATAACAATAACTATAATTTTAGAAAAGGAACCTAAGTATAATTATGTTTATTTATGCTAAGAAACTACTACGCAGTATCTCTACATGATTAAATATTAATTCAACACTATCTACAGCTGAAATATGTTTCTTGTTTAGTTTATTTGTAGGTACTAAATGTATAATAAACGGACGGACGAATCAATACATAGGGCTACAAATAATAGCTTTGTAATGGCAACAAAAGATACAACTGTATAAATTCGTTTTAATCATTCATTACCTATAGGTATACAATAGCTCACTATACATTCAATGCCATTTCCGACTTAAAACCGATAAATTCTCAATCACCGCAGCACTCACATCAAACGGCCACATTCTTTGTGCGGTGGCGTTTCAACGTTTTCCCATTGTTTCAGCAAAGCGCCATTAGCGGGCAACACACAAAAGCGCGCCAAAGCGACTGTCAGATCGCGCGCCTTTATCGCAAGAGGCTAAAAAGCAGAAAAGTATTTATCCCTTCAGACGGCAAACCTAATGGTTTTCGAAAAGGGATCAAAGCCGTAGCACTGATTATCTAGATTAAAAGTGAATTGACTGAAAAACTGGTATAAACAATTGATTTAACATTTAAATAGACAATGTTGGTATTTTATTTTAGACTTGTAATACTATAAGGCACTGATTGATTACATAAGTATCCCAAGACTTCATAGATAAATAACCTAAGATTGCATAAGTAGCCCAAGATTACACAAGTTGGTGCCTACCTACACATGAAAACTGCTTAATTAATTTGTTGAATAATTAAGTTGTTGAGTTATGATAAACTTATAACATTCCTTCGTCGGTCGGGGGTTAAAAAGAGATCCAATGGATACTAGTTGAAAACGAGAGTGTATTCAGAATTGAATAATATTCGTAACGAGGACTTATAAATAATGACTACACTTAGGCTCAATTTATATAATGGAAGCGAATTTTCGCAACGTAATTGTACATAGCATAATGAACTTTATGTCAATTGTGTAACATACAAACTAAATACGAGCCAAAAAAAGAGGTCGCGCGTCTTCCGGGTAATCCTCGCGCATTCTTGAGAATCCCCTAGCGGTAAAGCGTATTTAGTTTGTTTGTTACACAATTGACATAAAGTTCATTATGCTATGTACAATTACGTTGCGAAAATTCGCTTCCATTCCATTCCGCGGCAATGTAAATTGAGTCTTAAAAACCTAAAGCAAATCTATCTATCTGAAACGCGACTCGGGCCAATAATCCGCCATAAAGATAGACGCGCTCTCTGCCTACCTATTTCACAAGACCACCTGAACTCTCGCCGTTGCAACCAACCCAAACAAACACACAGGGACCACTAAAACAACAACGTGGTGAATTTGTTATAAATTATAATGAAGCACAACAAAACGAAACTTGACGCCGCTATAATGGTGCCACCTGTCAGCGCATCGACGGGTTGTCAAAATAATACGTACCTACCGGTCCGGCAAGAATGGACTAAAATAAAAGGCATTTTATTGAAGAGCGTTGATTTGTTGAGTCATCAATGGTTAAACCACTTTAATATAAACGATTTAAGGCCCCACAGGAGAACGTAAAACTGCTTTAGTTTTTATACATCTGTGTGGAAGTCGTTATGGTTATCGTACGTAGCGATTTGCTTCGTTCATTATGCGAACGGCTAAGGAATGGAACAGCCTGCCGGCGTCTGTGTTTCCCGAAACCTACAACCTTGGGATCTTCAAGGCCAGAGTTAATAGACATTTACTGGACCCGCATGCTCCATCGTCGACCTCATCGTCGCTTACCATCAGGCGAGATCGAGGTCACTTATAATACGGGTTTAGTAGTAAATAAAACAAAAAGAGAATATTTTAGTTTTTACCTACCATAGGAAACTCACCCGCGTCTGTTCTTTTTTAAAATATTTTTTTATTCATCATAAAATACAGTAATATCTTAAGTGTATACCGCTAAACTGCTTAGACTTATTCCTTATTATGGACTTATTCCTCCCTTTTATAAATAATAATTACATTTTTATACTTAGATACTATAATTAATTACACATCGCAAAAATAAAGATTCACTTGCATGGGTAATTTCATGATTCTGAGTACGCGTCAGTGTCACACACACATTACAACAGGTCACACCACCAACATCACATCTTCTAAGTCGTATTCCTCATGGCTGAGGGTCGTGATCATTCTAAGGAATTAATCACAAAGAACGACTATCTTGGCAGAATTAATGGGGTTTGCCATTACCTTCCCCATTTCACACACTGGTTATCTCAGTGTGCAGGTTTCCTCATGTTTTCCTTCACAGTCAGAGCAGTTGGTAAATGTACGTAAGTTTTCCGAAAAAACCGAAAGCTCATTGGTATATGACATTGCATGGTTTCGAACCCGGACCTCCCACCATGGAAGTCCGACGTCCTAGCCACGACGCCACAGACGCTCCGCATCAGTTACTTAGTTACAAATGTTCCAATTTTTGTTGTTGCTTGCCTGCTTATCGTATAGGTACCGAAATCCATACGAGAGTCTAACTGTTTAAACTCATTTAAGCGTGACCTGAACAAACTGCTAGTAGACATATTATTCAGTAAATGATTTTTTAAGTGACAAAGATATTTAATCAGTGACTGCCCCATTTTTATTAACCTTACGTCCGATCTATGTGTATGTTCATAATCAGTGTTTAGCGAATTCATACTACGACTACTATTACTTACTATTAATACTACGACTACTATTACTTACTATTAATACTACTACTAGTAGTCAACTGTTTAATTTAATTTTAATAATTTATATAATATCGACATTTGAATATTCATTAACAATTTATTGAAAATATTTGTATGTCAAACGACGGAGCATAGTGATACCAACTCATTTAAACTGTATACTTACTTATTATTACCTATGTTCACGAATAAATGATTGATTGATAGTGGCCAACCTATTGTCAGAGTTGTTCAGGCCGCCCGAAGGTTTCTGACATGGCTTAACTGCTACACTCGAATAGACCATAAAACTGTACCAAATCCTATCCTAAACCTAGTACCAAATCCTACGGAACCCTCGCAGCTCGTCTGCCATTCACGCCGGTGGTCTGGACGAGTGTTAATGAGGCGCTGTGGCAGGCTCGCAGTCACCACCGTGACTCGGCGCATACTTGGGACGCTTACAACTCAACTGTTGACCAATAAGGTGTAATCAACAAGTTATTCTGAAGGTGGTTCTCCTCAGGATCTCCTGAGGAGCACCGTTTTCTTGGGAAGAAACACTTTTACCTATTTCTATTCTGCGGCAAAGCAGCAACGTTTGCATTACTATGTTCCAATTTGTAAGGAGAGCCGGCTAAATACATGAGATCTAGCCTTGAAGTAAGCAGCGCTTGCAATATATTAGTGAACAATCAATAGTGAACTTTATAGGCGTTTGATTACAGTTCAAAATTTTAACGTCGCGTCCGTGCATCGTCCGTACCCCGTCCGTGCCACGTTTCCTGTGTGTGTCTTTCGCCTTAGGTTTGACGCAGAGCCGCAGAATTGCTAGAATGCAGAGTCAGAATTCCAGACACTTTTCCGGATGTCTACGCTAGGTAGGTAATTTAAAGCAACACAAAACCGGGCGAACCGGGGTTGTCTAATAAATTCATTACAACGCACGCCCGTGCTCTATCGATTGTGGCGCTTCGCCCGAACGTGCCGGAGACAATCGCCGCTTCTCTACGCAACCATAGACAACTGAAAAACAACCCAACACTACCTCCAAATACGCGGCAAACTCATTTTTCCGCCACTGCTACAGAGCTGTATTTTCCTTGTTGAAGAACCGGGCTTTCGGCTTTCAATTTCGTTGAAAAATTTGTTGAAAAATTCCATGCCTGAGATGCCTGTTTGAACTGAAATAAACTCTAACTGTAGTTTATAAAGATTGAAATTATTTATTATCCCATGAGCGGTATACAATCTTTTTGGTCGGAAACTCCATGCTCTTTGTCTCTGCCTCACTGTCAAGCGTACTTGTGTTTTCCCGCGTTTTTTGTTCTAATTAGTCAGCCCCTCAGGTTGAAGACCTGGTACTGTGCAGTCTATAGCAGACCACAGATTAGAGTATATGTCCAAGAACCAGCTACCAGCTACACAGACTTTGTCGAAATATTGTTTAGAACAATAAAGAGGTGGAATCGACTCAGTGGTCATTATGGTCATTTTGGATCTGATGGATAATGGATCACACAATGATTTTAAATAGATTTCGCCATTTTGTTTTTTTGGCGGCGTCAGCCTATTTATTACCAACAAAATGGCGACAAAATTATCTGATCAAAATTACTAATTAGACTTAGATTAACCCAAGGTTTGCGTTGGTGTAAGATGTTTTCGTGATTTAACCCAGGGGCAATAACCCTCGGGTTTTTCCTTAACTTAGGTTTTAGATTTTAGACAGACCTTTTCTATCCTATAACATTAAATAATTAATTCTGAAAAGCTTGGAACGATCACTGAACTTTATAAAACCTCCGATGTATGAATCTGATTCACCCTGGCTTACACCTGGTCAAGTGCCCAGTCAAGTGGCAAGGACAGTGGTGTAAACTAACTAACGCACAGGGCACTTTACCAGGTGTAAACCAGGCCGATGTATCCCCATCCTATGAGCATTAATCAGACAATCCCTGAACAATTGATTTTTCCAGATTTCAGGTACTAATTAGTTCCTAATAATTAGAATTTTCCATCAAAAGGCAGCTAAGAACATAAACGTCAAAAAATAATTTATATACGTCAGTCGGTAGAGCATGTAGTACTCGTAGATGAGGTATTTCTTCGGAATTAAACTCAGCGCAATTATTACTATTTTAATGAAAATATCAGAAAAAACAGCGCGGGCGCAAAGCGATTAACCAAGACAATACAATCTTATAGAATAACAGCGGCGCGCGCATACATAAGTATTACCAATTAACTATAAAGTTCCCATATTTGGGGGGTTTTCGGGTGCGTGAGGTCTGTCTTATTATACATTTCTCTTTTTTTGTCGGCAGCAGACGTGGCGCGCGCGGCGTTTAATTATGTCACAAAATACAACCCGTTGCCGGTAATTCGCAAGAGTAATAACTGGTAGTTATAAAGAAATAAGAACACTTGGGTGGGTAATCATTATAAAACCTGAAGGACATTCTATTATGTAGGTAGGTACTGAATATAAATAATTAAGTATCTCGCCCAAAGGATCAGCATAGCGATCCAGCGCGCAATGCCGCCAGCATCCTTGGTACCCTACCACACGGGCCTAATTTAGGACATTTTATAAGTACCTAACATTTAATTTAATTTTTGTACAATTTCTTTTCTATATAATAATTTAATCATAATAAATAATATTAATTTTTGTGTGAGAAAATTTCAATTATAAATCGTCACAAAATATATATATAACATACAATGTCAAATCAAATATAAACCTCCCCCCTTGCCGCTCCCGACGCAAAGGTGCCCATAACGCTTGCGGCGTTACCGCGCTGGATCGCTATGGCCAACCTTTGCACCAGGAACGATCCGTAGCGAGGGTCACAACTCCTCTCCCGAAGGCGACAGCCAATCTCGCCCACAAATGTTTTTGCTTCCGCCCCCCAGCAGCCTATAGTTTCAACGGTAAAAGGTATAAATATGTAATCGTGCTGGAGTGCGGAGTATTTTTCAATCTTTCTAGCGGCGGCCAATTCAGCGGCCGTCCGCGTCGTTCGTGACAGGTGGCTGGCAGCGAAGGTGCTTACACAAGTGGCATCCCAGAGCAAACACCTCCCCCGCTTTTCTATATTATGTTTTTCTTCTGTAATTATAATATAAATATGTTCAAGTTGTGAATATGTAATTAAATGAACCAAGTATCTAAGTAAACAGATACACGTGTATAGCTAATTTATTATTTGTTCAGTATATTGTGGTATAAGTAAAGTAAATAGAAACACTTGTTATGTACTGAACACGTGTACCACTTGTGTCATGCTTATTATGTAAGAAAAGGTGGCTGCCAATTGTACCCATTAAATAACGATGTTCGATGATGAAATGACGTACTTCCCATAACTATTTATTGATAAAATTAAAAATTAAAAAAATATATTCATGCAGACAGTATCTTTTACATTTTCTCAGATTTCCCTGGCTCCCACACTAGGATACCCTGTGTTGCGGGGGCAGTCTCTTCCCATATATCTATATTATGACATAATAAGGTTATTATTATTGTTATATAAGGTTATGCAATTAATTAAATATTATAATTAAGTATGCGTGTAGGTGAGAGGCACTCACGCACACACCACTCGTGTGTATGAGGGGTGTGTGCGTGAGAGGATGTGTGTGAGGGGGGTGAGCGTGAGATGGTGTGTGTGTGTGTGTGTGATGTGTGTATGTAGTGTGCGAGGGGGTGTATGTTGGTGTAAGGGTCAGTGTGCATCCATAAAACTCAACTAATTGGTAACAATATTTTTCAGTATCGAAGTAATCAAGTGTCAATAGCCAATTTTTCTTTTTTTCTTTGTAGGAATACTTTGAACAGTTTAGGATGGAGATGAGTTTATCGGCTCTTTGGTATAAGCAAGGGACTCGATCAGAAGGTGCTCGCTGTGCAAAATGGGTCTTTCTTATTTTTGTGGTCCATGAGTTAAAACGTTTTGACGTTGTTGGATTCTGCACGGTGATATATATAAAGCTGCCTTACTGTAAGAAGTTAAGGCTCAAATTACATTGCCGCGGAATGGAATGGCAGCGAATTTTCGCCAACGTAATTGTACATAGCATAATGAACTTTATGTCAATTGTGTAACATACAAACTAAATATTATACGAGCCAAAAAAGAGGTCGCGCGTCTTCCGGGGAATCCTCGCGCATTCTCGAGAATTCCCCTAGCTACTTTTCTTTTTTGGTTCGTATTTAGTTTGTATGTTACACAATTGACATAAAGTTCATTATGCTATGTACAATAACGTTGGGAAAATTCGCTTCCATTCCATTCCGCGGCAATGTAAATTGAGCCTTACAGTCACTGTACAGATTATTGACTATTTCATTAGTCCGAGTTTGCTTCCTCTTGAACTGCAGATTCTGACCAAAAAACGAAACTTGGTACAGGTATTCTATTGATATGAATAATCCGATTTTAGACCACCGGTACCACCTTCTGGTGGTGAGAGGGGGTACCGATGTTTCGATCCACCGTGCTTTAAACTAAAAATTATACCTGATCCAATGTTGCTACTAGGTCGTGTTTGGTATCATTTTAGCATAAATAAAGCATGTCTAATTTATTATTGGAAACATATTTCCACCATTCCATTGAAGAAATTCGAGAAAATGAATAAAGTACATATGAAAACTAAAATTTTGATCTATTTTGTTCGATAACGTTAAAAATACTGCAAATTTATTTACTTAAAAAGCCACACTATTCTAGAATATTAAAAAATAAACTTTAAATAGTAATCCATAACAATACTAGTAGTGGTAGATCCTAAAGTGAAGGATCGCCTGGGGTGGTACCACCCTCTTATCTATTTCTGCCGTGAAGCAGAAATGCTTGCATTTCTGTGTTTCGGTTTGAAGGGTAAGAGAGCCAGCGTAATTTCCGGCACATGAGGTAATCCATCTTAGTCTTCAAGGTTTGTAGCGCATCAAAAACCCTCACATTAATACAGAGAGGTGAGATGTCTATGGGTGACGGTGACCACTTACCATCAGGTGGCCCGTTTGCTCGTCTGCTCTCCATATTTAATAAAAAAATATAAAAAAAATACTATATCAAAAAAATGATCAAGTGTCGCAATCTTCCACGCGACGCCTCCTTCCCCACCTCAGCGGGTGGTATCCGGTGGTAACCGGTCTAAATCGCTTTACTTCTTACCATATAACACCTGTGCAAAGTTCCATTCTTTGGTAATCATCTGTGTGGTGTTCATACAAGTAGTTGCAAGCGACCTAGACGCCAACTCAGCATACAGATGGAACTCACTTCCTCGTCCAATACGGCATTCGGAATCCCCGGCTTCGTTTAACGCTTTAAACGTATAAGTAAAATACAGTTTAGTGCACAAATATAAAACAACAAACAAGAGAAAAGGAAATAGTGAAGTACAGTTTAGGCGGCCTTATCACTAAGAGCGATCTCTCCCAGGCGACCATTGGGCAGAGGAAATGATTTCGAGAAAGAGGTAGTAGGTGTGCAAGGTTTATGGAAAACGTTATATAAGATAATTTTAACTGCCCGATCCTCCCCCATCCTAGTGATGTGTCCGAGCCATCGGAGTCGAGCCGCTTTCGTCTCTCCTATAATGTTCGGCTCGTTCACCATGTGCGTATGTGGGACGCCCTAACGGACGACGTCCGGTCGGACGTCCCAGATACCGCTGGCGCGATGAAGTGGAGAAGGATCTGCGGGAGTTCCGGGCGCCTGACTGGCTCGAGACTGCGCAGGAGAGAGAGCGATGGCGCTCTTTGGTATCGGAGGCCAAGATCCACTTCGGGTCGCTGCGCCAGCGGAGTAAGTAAGTAAGTAAGATAATTTTATTTATTTACAACAATAACATAAATACCAAGGTAATTAATAAGGTAGGTAGTTCCCACCAGGGGGCACTTTGACTGAAATTATTTATATAATTTATAATTTTAATGCAATTTGACTTGTAATAATAAGATATTGTAGCCAGAAAATAAAAAACATTAAAATGTGTACAAAGGCGGGCTTATCATAGGGATCTCTTCCAGTCAACCTTTGATTTAGGAGAGTTTGGACTACCAGCCCTTCGATATTCTCCATATTTTTCGTTATTTATCTACTTTGATATTTATATCACTCCGTGAGAATTGGCCTCCTGATACAGTCGACCACTTCATATTATATAGCTAACGACAGCTATAGTATACCGTCTGTCAAAAACCTTCGATTAAAAAAAACGTATTCATGCAGACAGTATCTTTTACATTTTCTCATATTTCCCTGGCTCCCTAGGATACCCTGTGTTGTGGGGGGCAGTCTCTTCCGAAATATCTCAACATATATAAATCTCAACCTTATGCCCCTCAAATTTTGACGTTTTGGGTAGGTTGACCCGTGGTCGACTGTACGCGATTTGAAGGTGGTTTTTATTTTTTTATAAACATTAATTGGTATCACAATTTTGACTCTAGGAATTCATAGACTCCTCGTACCTACCTGTCGCCAGTATGAGATCCGTGTAACCCGTGGTCGTATGTACGCGATGCCGACTCGCACTTGGCCGGTTTTTTATTATTAAATTATTTTATCTGTTTATGCCTGTATATATTCTAGAGCGTGGGTGGCGTCGTGGCTAGGACGTCGGACTCCCATGCGGGAGGTCCGAGTTCGAAACCATGCAATGCCATGTACCAATGAGTTTTCGACTGAGGAAACCTGCACATTGAGATAACCAGTGTGTGAAATGGGGAAGGCAATGGCAAAGCACTCCATTAAATCTGCCACGAGAGTCGTTCTATGTGATTAGTTCCATAGAATGATCACGACCCTCAGCAATGAGGAACACGACTTAGAAGAAGAAGATGTCTGTGCTATCGATAATTCTTCTTCTTCAATTTAAGAGCTATGCTCTTGTCGGTGTAGTAAACGCCACTGTGTCCTGTCTAGGGCCTTTTCCTTGACCTCCTTATACGACGCAACGCCAGCCTTCTCTTTGATTTGATCGAAGTAGCTTATCCTCGGTCTTCCTCTTCCCCGCTTGCCTTCAACTTTTCCTTCTATAAGGTTTCTTATGTATTCGTCGTGTCGTATAAGGTGGCCCACCATATTTCCCCTTCTATTTTCAATAGTCTTTAAGATGTTTCTCTTTTCTTTTACTCTCGTCAGTACCTCTTCATTTGTCACTCTCTCTGTCCAGCTTATCCTTTCCATCCTCCTCCAACACCACATCTCAAACGCCTCTAAATATTGTCTATCTCTCTGAGTCATGGTCCAAGTTTCGCATCCGTAAAGGGCTATGCTCCACACAAAAGATTTAACAAATTTCTTTTTCACAGATTTGGATATTTTAGATCGGAATATGTGTTTTTTATTGTTAAATGCTTGTTTGGCTATTGAAATTCTGGTTCTAATATCGGGCGTGCATCGCGAATCTGTTGTGATAATACTTCCTAAATATTTAAAACTTTTCACCTCTTCGACTATTTTATTATCCAGTTTAATAGGTCTATTTTTGGAGTCTATTGTTTTTGTCGTTGTGAGGGTCTTGGTTTTCTTAACGTTGATATTTAGTTGAAATTCTTTAAATACGGTGTCCATACTATTTAGTAGTTTTTCTAGGTCCTTACTATTTTCGGCAATTGCGGCAATGTCGTCAGCAAATCGTACAAATTTTATTTTCTTTCCATTTACTTTAACTCCTTCCTGTGTTGTTTCATAAATTTTCTTTATAGCGGATTCGATGAAAATATTAAAAATTAAGGGAGAAAGTGAGCAACCTTGTCTAACACCCTGTCTGATTTTAGCATTTCTTCTCTCATCTCCTATCTCAACTATTGTTTCTTGATCTTTGTACAATTCGTATATTATTCTCCTATCCCTAAAATCTAGCCCGTTTTCTTTCAAAGTCTTGAACATCATCCTCCAATTTATTTTGTCGAATGCCTTTTCAAGGTCTACAAATGCTATATGTGTATTGAGACCAAGATCCAATCTTCTGTCTATTATCAAACGCATAGCTAAGATAGCTTCTCTTGTGCCTTTCTCTTTTCTAAATCCATACTGGTCTTCCCCTAAATTCTGTTCTATTTTGGATCTTATTCTATTTTGTATTATTTTTAAAATAATTTTGGATGCTTGAGATATTAGACTGAGTGTTCTATGTTCTTGACATTGTAAAGTGTTAGGTTTCTTTGGCAAGGTTACCGTTTTAGTAATTTTGAAATCTGTTGGTACTACTCCTGTATTATAGATATCTTTTGTTAGGTAGAAGATCTCATCTAGTAGTAAGTCATTGTTGCAGTATTTTATTAATTCTATGAATATACCATCATGCCCAGCAGCTTTACCATTTCTAATCGAGTTTAGAGCTGCATCAAATTCTTCTCTAGTTATTTCTGGACCAAGGTCGTCAGGGCTAACTTCCAATTCCTGCTCAAGATAGTGTGACGTGTCATTCTGATCTTCACCCTTATACAAATCTTCCAGGTATCTTTTCCATCTTTCTGCTATGTGTTTATTATCTATGAGTATTTGTCCGTCTTCATTTAAAATACTTGTAGACTTTGATTTCCGCTGTGAATTTAAGTTCCTAATTAAATTATATGCTATATCAGTTTTTCCTTTTTTCATGTAGTAATTAATTTTTTCACAATCATTTTCCAGATCCTTCTCTTTGCTCTCCCTACATTTTAGTGTAATTCTGTTTGTTAGCCTTTTGTACTCTTTTATGCTATCATCATCTGTTTTGTTTCTGTACTTTCTTCTTTCTGTCATTAGATCTATTATTTCTGAATTTAACCATTTTTTCCTAGGAATAACTTTTTGTTTTTCTAAACTCTCCTCTGCACTTGTTCTTATTATATTCTTAATATTGCACCATTTTTCGTCTATATCTATATTATATCTATCATCAATATTATTATCGTCATTATAATATGCTTTAAGCTTATCACCTAATTTATTTGAATATTGCACTTTTATATCACTATTATTATCCTTAGCACTATGAGATCTTAATATGTTGAGATCAATGTCTTTGGTTTTCTTTTTCTTATTTATTTTCTTTACTTTAGTTTCAGTTTTACATAAAACTAGGTTGTGATCGGTATTTAGATCTGCGCCTGGATATGTTTTGCAGTTCGAAACATTGTTTCTATGAACTTCTTTAATAATGATGTAATCAAGCTGATATCTGTTTAAGTCTCCTGGCATTTTCCATGTGTATCTTCTGCGTTTTGGATGTTTAAAAAGTGTGTTCAATATGATAAGTTTGTTTTCTTTGCAAAACTGAATAAGTCTTTCTCCTCTAATATTCCTGTTTCCTAACCCAAATTTACCCACAACATTTTCTTCTTCACCCTCCCCTACTACTGCATTAAAATCCCCCATTACTATTAATCTATCTTTTTCCCCCACTAAGTCTATTAATGTGTCTAGTTGCTCATAGATCTCTTCTATTTCTTCATCTGGGTGGCTTCCGGTCGGCATATAGACTTGGATTATAAAGGTATCAACAGGCTGTGATTTTATCTTGATGGCTGTTATTCTGTCACTGTGATGTATAGTATTTTCAACTTGATTACCCCACTTTCTGTTTAAAATTATTCCTGTACCGTTTGTACCCCTCTTTTCCCCTGTAAATATAATCCTGTAATCATCACTCCAATAATCTCCACTTCCTTCCCATCGTACCTCACTCAGTCCCAATATGTCTATGTCCAGTCTTATCATTTCTTGTTTAAGCTCTTCTAGCTTTCCAGGCACCAACATGGTGCGAACATTCCACGTTCCTACTTTACAAGGATTTCGCAGGATGACGACCTGGGCAGCCTTGCCTCTACCCCTGCCGGACTCGGACCGCCACGGTATGTTACGTCGTGTAAACCCGTTGTCAAGAACGTTATTTACTTTTTCTGACATTTTCATTTTACTACTTTTTTGGGAAATAGTGCAGTGGTTTCCCCTTGCCTTCCGCACCGCAGTACACTGACCGTCGACACTGTTGCAGCTGCGCTCAGTATAATCTATTTCAGAGCCGTACCAGAGCCCACCTCTTCCGCCTCTGTATAGTACTGACAGGTACTGCTGCCCTCTGTCAGGTTCCTAGTTTAAGTCATAGTGACCTGCCTCCTCCGCCTGTGCCGCCGTACCGATGGCTGCCATCTCCGCTGTCACAGCCGTTGAGGACTTCACCCGTAACCCTGGGCACGGGTTCCGCGTTATACCCCGCGGTACTGGGTCCCCATCCGAACTCCGCCACCTACACACCCCGGCCTACTGAGGTGTGAGGTGCCCACCCCCGCGACTGGGACGCGCCGGACAGGAATTACCCCAGTGGAAGGCAAGAGAAGGTGACTCTGTCTTCCCTGGGGCCGGGTTAATGGCTCGTATGTACCGAGACCAACAGCAATAATTATGTATTCCATAATACATCATGCTTTCGTATGGACACCATAATTCCCACACACTTCGTACGTATAGTTCCGGAACCCCTACATACGATGAT
This sequence comes from Hofmannophila pseudospretella, assembly GCA_947369225.1. NCBI lineage: Eukaryota > Metazoa > Arthropoda > Insecta > Lepidoptera > Oecophoridae > Hofmannophila > Hofmannophila pseudospretella. The sequence continues at coordinate 12,425,041 of OX376330.1, read as the reverse complement.
GTAAGAAGTGGAGATGCTATGGGCAGATGAAAATTAAACTCTAATGTTATCGATAATTGCAGACTTATAATTCACTAATACACTGAATTATCTTTATCTTTTTCTATGATTTTTCCATCACCTGAAGGTTGCCTCGAAGACATAGCTTAAAGCGATAAGGCCGCCTTCTGCACATTGTATTGTACCTCTCTTTATGTTGTATGTTTTGTTTATGTCCCGGGTGTGCAATAAAGTATATTTGTATTGTATTAGATACGATCATTAAACTAAATAAGGATTCAAGAGCAAAATAGAACAGGCCTGACACAATGGACACCAGGATATCGATACCACTAAATACAACGTAACTAATAGAATCTAAACTGCATCGTTATGACGTGTTTCGTATGCTACTGTCCACTAACGATCAAATTTCAGTTAACTTCCGATCGAGTCAACGAGCGATCGAACAGTAACGTAACTATTTGTGTATTCTAATAAAACGTTTGTTAATACTGAATCGCAGTTGAACGGTAACAAAACGCTTCAACTGTCAAGTATAACGATCGAACATTAGTTCCTCCCGAGGTACTTTTACCCGAACGATAGTAAATCGAAAGGTGGCAGTGGTAGAGTTATGTGTCAGCAGAATGCGATTTGGTGTCCAAATAGAATTGGAACGAAAACTAAATTGAAATGAAATAGAACTACAAACGTTGTAATTTAGGCGAATTGGGCCCGTGGTTGTTCACCGATTCGGTGACCGCCCTGCGACGGACGACCTACGGTCACATGGTTGGCCGAAGTCGTCCAACGTCATTCGGTCGATGATAATCTAGTGACACTTTACGTTCGCCGAATGCGCTCGACTACCGGTAATCGAACATAAGTTCCTCCCGAGGTACTTTTGCCCGATCGATAGTAAATCGAAAGGTGGCAGTGGTAGAGTTATGCGTCAGCAGAATGCGGTTTGGTGTCCAAATAGAATTGGAATGAACACTAAATTGAAACTGGATAGAAATAGAACTAGGCGAATTGGGGCCCCAGAAAACGGAAGAAGACAAAGATTATAGAACTAGCACAGATAAAAAACGTGCAGTCATATTCGTACATACATGACCTACTTAACTAGCAATGGTAGCATACTATACAGCCTTGTACGTCACTTTATCACATAATAGAACAGCTGTGTCAAGTGGAAATATAGGTATAAATATTTAATTTTGTCCGCCTGACCGTAGATATCAATGTGTCCATAGAGGGAGGGACATATTTTCGCGCAGAGTTCGCGGACGAGCCGCGACAAAGAATCGCGATCACGATTAGCGCTCGAGTGTAGAGCGCGCTTAAGTTTCAACAAATAAAATCTGTTTAAACATAAGTTGCTACTTGCATCATATATAAGTAGCAATACTCTGTGCTCACAGTGTTAATCGCGATTTGTATTTATCAAGAGAAGGTCTTTTTCTATAATTTTATTTTTTAATCACTAAAGCCAAGCAATGTTTCTAGAAAAGAAAATCCGGGTTTTGGGTTGGGAAATTAATTATATGTCAGTGGGTCACGGGCCGATCACGGTGCTGTGCACTCCGGGTAACGTTGGCCCACTGTGGCTCACTTTCAGTGCCCAGTTCAAGGGGTTCGATAGGGACAGGTTCACTCTCATCGCGTGGGACCCACCGGGCTTCGGCAAGAGCGCCCCCCTTTTGACTAGAGACTTCTCAAATACCTTTTACGAGGAAAATGCTGATTATGGTTACGGTCTGATCAAGGTATGTATTTTTGAATGTCCCTTACGGGGTAGTAGATAATAAACTTTTTATATTTTTTTAATATTATATATTAGCTACGACAAACAGGCAGGCGGGCCACCTGATGGTAAGTAGTCACCGTCGCCAAGAGACACGTGCAATTTTTTGGTTAATTGGTTTATTTTTTTAAGCATGGAAAATTTTCATACAAGTAACAGGGTTATTTTTTCGTGTAAAGTGGTACAAATGACCAGCACATACCACCCTCCAAATATTTGCTACAAATAAAAAAGGACCTTATATATATGATAGAAAAAGTATACTTACAATAATAATACAGTTAAAAAACTAAGCAAAAAATAACGTTAACCACCGTTACTTCAAAGTCAGATTAGTGGATTAACTGTATCGGCGTTACATTTCATAGTAACAGATTAACGATTATCGGCGTTAATTTGATTGACGGTGCCCACCTCTAGCTTCCACAGGCTTCTAACTTACTTTTGATTGACGGTGCCCACGTCTAGCTTCCACGGGCTTCTAACTTACTTTTGATTGACGGTGCCCACCTCTAGCTTCCACGGGCTTCTAGCTTACTTTTGATTGGCGGTGCCCACCTCTAGCTTCCACGGGCTTCTAGCTTACTTTTGATTGACGGTGCCCACCTCTAGCTTCCACGGGCTTCTAGCTTACTTTTGATTGACGGTGTCCACCTCTAGCTTCCACGGGCTTCTAACTTACTTTTGATTGACGGTGCCCACCTCTAGCTTCCACGGGCTTCTAGCTTACTTTTGATTGACGGTGCCCACCTCTAGCTTCCACGGGCTTCTAGCTTACTTTTCGGTTTTGTATCCCAGTATAAAAATAGAAGTTGTGTCTTCAGAATGAGGAAGAGTTAACAGTGTTTGAAATAAAGAAAGAAATGGTAAACTATCCAGTAAAAAAAAACTTTTTTACTGTAAGTACCTTATAGTACATTTTCACAACGTCATGTTTTACTCTATCACCGCTTCGTAAGGTGCTGTAGCTGAAAGGAAAGAAGCGGCGCAAGAAACTTTCAGCAGCACATCTTTTGAAATAAATATATATCTTACAGTAATTATGAATATAATCATATACACACACAATGTGCAGAACTGGAGCTGAATTTAGGACCAAGCCTCTTTATGATTTAAGTAGTCATTAATTTTATAATAACCCTTTTCACATAAGGTCCGTCTTATGTGGGTCTTAAATTTTTTCTCTGTCATATTTATTACAGTATCAGGTATCTTATTATACAGTTTTTTTTAAGAAATAAATATGTAAGTTATGCATTTAGTTATGTTATTATTTTTACCGTAATGTAATTATTCAGGCGCTGGGAATAGAAAGAGTATCACTGCTGGGTTTCTGCGCCGGCGGGAAGGCGAGCATGATCTTCGCTGCGAAGTACCCTGAGGTGGTGGACAAACTCGTGCTTTGTTCCACCAACGCCATCATCCACCAACATGAAATAGAAACCATGGAAGGTAAAAATATATGCCAAAAGTCACTCTACATACAATTTTAATTAGATTTTTTCCTACATAATTTTAATAAAGGAAATCAAACGAGCAAAGAGTCTGCCTGACTCTGATGGTAAACTCATACAGAAGCTATTAGTTTATAATTCTTTGCGATTCTAACCGATATCGGTGCTAAGGAGTAATAAAATTTCCGGAATCGCAACTGCTGCCCCATAATACCCCGTCCGATGAAACTGTAAAGACCACCTGAGATCAACAGTACAAACGTTTAAAAAACCCGGCCAAGTGCGAGTCGGAGGGCTCTGTTCCGAGAAAAAATATTTTTCGTCATAGAAATATAATTTATTTTTTTACCTCAGTAACCTTAAATCTGTAGACTTCGTATTATTTTTCTCTGAACACATTACAGCACAGCTCTATTACGGGTATATACTAATTATTTCAGATTTTTCGTCATTATGACCGTTCAGGGGGAAATTATCTCCGAAGTTTACAAGCCGAAAAATCCGAAATAATTTAAATGCGTAGATAATCTCCTATATTTTACAGGAAAAATAAAATAAAGTTTATAAACTTTACTGATTTTGAGAATTAAAAAAATTGTTTTATTATCTTTAACGACGAAAAATCTGAAATAATTAGTATTATGTATTCTAGTCTTTTTGTATATTATTATTAGTAATTAGTTTATATTAGTTAATTAGTTTAGTGTGTGTTTTATATTAGTATAGTATTCATACAAAAGTATGAATTCCGGGAACAATAAAACTAAGTTCCAAACACTTACATAATTATGGTTTTTGAGGAAAAAAAAACTGATATTTCAAGACGAAACATTTTTTTTAGAACGGAGCCCTCTGGCACTACTCGACAGTATGTTACAGGATTTTTACAAGCCTTTAATAATTCCAGAAATGAAATCACCTAGCTTCTGGCCAGAGGATGTCAAGGAATTGTTTATACAAATGTACGGCGCCGAAAACCTATCTCGGTTTTGGAACAGATTCGTAGACGACTACAGAAACCTGGTGAAGAGTCAGAATGGGGACATCTGCTCGGGCTGGCTGAAGAGCATCTACTGCCCCACGCTGATCCTGCATGGCGAGAGGGATAAGCAACTGGACCGCGACCACGCGTTTTTCTTGCACTCCCGCATTGCAGACTCACGGTATGGTCCATCGTGGATAGCGGTTCCTAGGACCCTAGCCATTGTCTTAAAGCATTTTGTTTATCAACGAGATGATTGTCAGCAAGCGTTTCCACTCCCATCTACAGTCTGTCAAAAAAAATTAATTGTACATTGTATAACATGTGCACCAAGGCCCACATTGTCAACACACGATGGTTAAAATGACAATTGACACTTTAACCATCGCACATCGCACAGTGTAACGATCCCCCCCCCCCCTTAATTATAAATACATATAGTATAGTATAACCCTAAATACTGTACAGTACGTCTGTCCGTTTGTTATGGCTGTGATCGTAGTAACCCTATTGATTATGTAAATAGAGGTGCGCGATTGAACTTTTGCTGATCGTCTAAAAACTAAATAAACTAGGTAGCAATCTTGCCACGACACGTTCAACCACTGCATCCAGGGGGTATTTTATGATCGTTGAGACACTGTAAATGATCTTACACAAAATATCCTGCATTTCTACATAATAATAAATATATTTATTATAAAGAAATCAACATACGATTTAATTTTGTACTATCTTCATCGTACTCTATTTCGAGGCATCTAAAACGAAAACTGACAAATGTGAGTCGAACTCGTATTATTCTGTTCCATTACTGATCCGCGTATATTTTATAATTTTAACCGACTAAATTGTTCACGTTTTAACAAACCGCAAAACAAAATTAGTTACCAAGAGTTTTATTTATTGTAAGGGTAGAACTATCTTACGATAAATCCACCTGTGGCAATTGAGACATAGGGGCAAATGAGACGTCTCATTTGTCCCCACGAAACGTGTATAATTGTCTCCAGTAACTCGAAAACGGGGAGCTTAAACAAGGCAACAGTTACAAATTTAAATGCTTAACAGACCAAGAATCATGAAATTGAAGACTAATTTCTAAAATTTCGGCGCCCTCAGCTAGACTTCGGTCTGGTGCCGACCACCGACTCAGAATTACTCCGGGAACTTTAGAGGGACTTGCTGATCGCTCTCACATACTGCTAGCATGCATAGTTTACGAGAAAATGGCTTTGTCTCACCTTACCCGTGAATCTTTTGTCCCCCTAATATAATGAGTGTCAATGTTTGTTTCAGACTGTACGTGTACCCAGGTGCAGACGCAGAACATTATATTCAAAAGACCCACGCGAGGGATTTCAACCAGCGAGTGCAAGAGTTCCTCTTAGAATAAGATGCTTTAATATTTTTTGTATTTTTATAAAATAACTAGGGTAGGTTTTATATTCATTAAGTAAGCAAGCATATTATGATGTTATAAAAACTTTTATATTTGATTTCATTAGTTATTAAATGTAAATTAAACATAGACGTGGAATAAAGAGGAAATTAAAATGTTAAAACGGAGCAATTGCTGCGACATTTGATATTAATTAATACATATAATTATAGAAGTGTAACTAGTGCAGGAAGGGCTAAATTGCCGCTCGCTGCACACGGTAGCGGAGTGTCCTGCATAGGCGGAGCCGCGGGCAGATCTAGCCGCGGCAGTAGGGTCCAACCTGTCGCTGCCGAACATAGTCAAGGCTATGGTCGGCAGCGAGAGGGCGTGGGGCGTAATGGTGGCCTTCTGCGAGCATGTAATGGCGCAGAAGGAAGGCGAGGAGCGGATCAGGGAGGACGACCCTTCGTCCGACTCCGAATTTTGTGAATGAACGTGGTCTTCCCGCACGTGTTTCACACACAAATATTACGTCTTTAAATATTTGATACTGTATTTCTCAATTACCTATATAGGGAGTTTCTTTTAATAAAATATTAATAATCATAAAATATCATCATATATCATATTATTATATATACGTGTATATCACGTGTACTTATTATATATTATGTATTTCGGTTAGAAGGTACAATTTGTTTTCAGTTTACGCAGCTGGCTGCCCCGAAGTAGGTATATTATCCTATCTACTTAGCTCTGTATAGGTAGGTACTAGTATAGATAGGTACTAGTATAAGTATATTATATGGTGTCTGAAATAAATTAAGAAAATAAGGAAGTAAAGTAAATGTAAAATATACTTTATTACACAAATAGAAAACAAAAAGGAAATAGTAACTAAGAGTTAATTATTCATTCATTCAGAGCGATAAATTATTTATACTTTTTTTTTTTTTTTTTTTGGTATTTTGACTTTAATTTTACTAAGATATTTATTTACAACTTAAAATTATTTATACACAAACAATTACAGAAACAAGAGCAATAGAAAAGAAATGTAGAAATAATTAATTTGATAATGTACACAAAAAAATAATTAAATGTAACTTATAAAATTTCTTAGATTAGGCCCGTGTGGTAGGGTACCAAGGATGCTGGCGGCGTTACCCCGCTGGATCGCTATGCTGATTCTTTGGGCAAGATAGCCGCCAGCCCTTGGGTCTCTCGTCGCATCGAACAAACGCTTGGACAGCTCTCGGAACAGTGACCAAGCTCCAGGGCCCCAAGGACCAAGGGTCTCTACACCAAATGCAACAAAGTTGTATTGGTTGCCGATGTCCCTGTATTTGTGGGCCTTAAGGCCCTCAGCCGCTTCAGCCGCCCCACCGGCCTTCCTACACGTACTCTGGAGGTGGGACGGAGCCAAAGTGTCTACGCAAGTAGCGTCCCACACAAGGGCACGTCCCATTTTCCAGGGTATTAACGACATTCCGTCCGGTCTCTTGCCGTCATCACGCATGATACCGTTCGGCTCCAGGGTGGCCGGTACGTTGACGGTGGCAAGAGAGCGACGCAGAATGTCGTTTAAGGCAGCGTGGCGGGAGAAGCGACCGGCCGCGCGCTCTTTTGGCAGGACAGACCGTAGTGACCGAGGGGGTATTTTCTTTCATTATAAATAAATAATTTGCCGCGTCGTGCCGGCCATAAAGAATAGCACCACCCCAACGCTTCCCGTTGGTGTCGTACGAGACGACTAAGGGTCTTAGTGGATACTATTGCACACCTGGTGGACGGCGATAGGCTCGCCACCTATCACGTTTGTCCACCAAATCTTACAGCGAAGAGTGGGAACTATATACCTACGCTTGCTTGCTTATCGTATGGTTAGTGGCCAACCTATTAGTCAGAGTTGTTTAGGCCGCCCGTAGGCATCTGACACGGCTTAACGACTGCTGTCGAACGACAACAACCGGTACCGACTGCTTAACGTGATCTCCTCCTATATACCTATAATAAAGATGGTTCCTCTGTCTACCCCCTCGGGGATTATGAACGTGAGAGTTATGAGAAACGTTTTGTCACGGTTCAACTGCGATTCAGTATAAACTAAACGTTTTATTAGAATGAACATATACGTTACTGTTCGATCGATCGTTCACTCGATCGGAACTTAACTGAAATTGGATAGATAGTGGATAGTAGCATACGAAACACGTCATAACGATGCAGTTTAGATTCGATTTAGTTACGTTGTATTGGTTGTGGAATCGATCTGCTGGAGTCCAATTCCACTGTTTTACAAAGTTTGTCGTTGATTTGATTACTTATTCGTAGGTAACAATTCAACTTTAACTAGGTACTTACAAATCGTATTCTGCTAACATCACGCTAACACATATTATGAGCGGATCAATTGATCGTTGGCTTGACCGAAACATAAAGTTAATCGAACGGTTCTTGATCGTTATGGTGGGCATACGAAAAACGTGAAGTCGCTGCAATCTAGTTTGAGATTACTTTATATTAGTCGAATCTGGGAAATCTAGGAATAAACTAGTGCGATCATCGTTTTACCTATAAAACAAAACACAATGTGCCTCGGACGAGCGGATGGGCGAGATTTTTTCAAATTTTCATCGACGGCTGTGGATAGGAGTTGAAATGAGCTTGTTGTGGCTTTCAACTCCATAAACAATTCTAAAATTGCCTCCCCATACATTTAAAGCCTATAAGATTCTACCCCCTTATGAATGGAAAATCTTATGCTTTAATGGTGGCTCACCCCTTCCTTAGGGGCTGAGACGTCTCGTATTCATGGGATCAACCCCCATGACGCGAATAATGTTCACAAATTTGTTTACAGATCGTCTAAGGCATGCTTTCGTGAATAATGATTTGGATGGGGATTTTTATCAACGATATTTTTATTATTATGATAAGGCGCAACGGTACGATCGGTTTTCATACAATTCTTTTTACAGAAATATTATTACCATCAAGGGCCCGATTCTACAAATATAACGATATCTCAACATAAACCGAATTGCACGACTGGACATTTTTCGTATGCCACTGGACACGAACGGATTAATTTACGTTATGGCTCCTCTTCACGATCGGCCATGAATCCATGATGGGCGATTATAGGTACGCACGATCGTGTAGAGGGCATGATCGTGTGTATCGGCCATGATGGCCTTTAATCGGTGACAATCGGATAGCCGTCGGTTTTTCGTACACACATCAAGAAAATGAAAAAGCGTTTATTTGCTTTCAATACAATAATAATACAATAAAATTAAAGTATGAAAGCAAATGGGTCCATGTCTCAGCAGCGGCTGACGACGGTTGTAGTGCGCGTGCCCACGATCGCCCATCATGATCCATCGTAATCGCCCAACATGGCCGATCGTGAAGAGGAGTTTCGGTCAAGCCAACGATTGATCGGTCCGCTCAAGTGTTAGCGTGGTGTTAGCAGAAAACGATTTGTAAGTATTTTAAGTTGGATCTATATAATAGTAGTGGTAGACCCTAAAGTGAAGGATCGCCTGGGGTGGTACCACCCTCTTATCTGTTTCTGCCGTGAAGCAGAAGTGCTTGAATTTCTGTGTTTCGGTTTGAAGGGTAAGAGAGCCAGCGTAATTTCCAGTACATGAGGCAATCCATCTCGTTCTCAAGGTTAGCAGCGCATCAAAAACCCTCTAATATTAATACAGTGAGGTGAGATGTGTATGGGCGACGGTGACCACTTAACATCAGGTGACCCGTTTGCTCGTCTGTTCTCCTTATTCAATAAAAATAAATAAAAAAAAATTAAAAAAAAGCTAGATAATTGGGAAAAAACGAAAAATGTTGCAACACAGTGGAATTGCACTCCTGGGCGAAAGCGCGTAGCTTCCTATCTGCTCTGGCTCTCAGATCTCAGCTGATGATCTGTAACCGTACCTCAAACCTGTGAAGGCATAAAAAACCACCATTGACCAACAATCAGCACTTCCCATCACATCGCTATTCGTATTTTACCCGACTGCACAAAGACACACGTGCCATATCTGGCGATCAATCCGGGAACGAGCTTGACAACGCATTTCCATTAGAAGCGAGTTGTCTGTGTCGTAGGAATAAATAAAAAATAGTGTCTTATAGTATGTAATATTAAATAAATATACCTAGATATATAAATGTATATTTTATAAATTTATAATAGTCATATCATCCCATACTTCCTATTTCCTTAAATGTTGCACGTTTAATAGTATAAAATAAACATCATAAGCTTTAACTTTAATTGTAATTTTACGTTGTAATTCTGGAATCTGAATATTAGATTGACACATAACATTGTAAAGTGGTCAATGTGTGTATCCATGTAATCTCCACGACACAGGCAACGCCTAGTGTGGAGGTTATGGTTTAATGGGAAATGTTAATTAATATGTACATTAATAGGTAAACGAATACATTTTTTCAATTTAAATTTTCAAAAAATGTTTGTGACTTGTCACAGTACTGTTATTGTGTATAATTCGAACTGCCATACGAATAAATTAAATATAATAAAATCTAAAGACTCCAGGGTTTTATTAAAAGCAGCCCCTCCATTTCTAACCACATGATTTAGGTTCCAATATTTCTTAGACAACCCCGTGTTTTTTTATTACGAGTGTCACTGCCTGGGTCTAACATAGTATGTAAAAGAAAGGCGAAAAAACATTCGTATGTATATGTAAACGTATTCTGTTTCTCTTCGGTAACTCAGGTATATGAGATTTATTTTCATTCTGCATTTTCTCTCTGTACCTCCTTCCTTATGTAAAAAGTAGTTAAGTATATTTTCCAAAGAACTTTTACGTATATATTGCATTTATCTAAAAACCTATTTTGTTTGTCCTTATTAACTGTAAACCTTGACATGCGCACAAAAGTTTCCACCCTAGCCGCCATGTTGTGACGTTATCACACTCGTCCGGCCGCTAATTAGAGCTTCCGGAAAGCCGGAAAAAGCACGAAAGCTCTCGACAACTTTTGATCCTTCGCCGTTGTTAATTGCAATGGCTTTATTGTTTGAATCTTTGTATAGTTGTTTTTCTTTAATGTATGACCCCTGGTAGTGTACACACTGCAATTTGGCCAATAACCGTGTGAGAATCTTGAAAATCATTCGAACGTTTTGGCGTCTGTTTTGAAAAAAACAGTTTACCAACGTCGAGATTAATGGAGAGTAATGTGCACTAGGAATGCCTAGTGTCTTGCATTCCAAGTGCAATTGGAGGTTAGGGTTTACACCGTCTGTAGTAATTTCACTCCCATTTCAGTCTTATATAACGTTCACTTAACACAGACGATTTTTAGGTAAAATACACTAGTTTCACGAAAAAATAACCACTGTAAACCGTTTTTAAACAATAAAATAGGACAAACACGCCATGACAGCATGAACGCTTAACATAACCTCATATTGTTCTTTGTAGTCAGTGATTGGGATGAATTATTTTTTTATATGGGTGGTAGTTTCTTTTGTTTTGAATTTAGAACTGTACTTTAAAACCCCAAAATGTTGCCACAGTCATAGACTAATTTGCCACACTAGTTGAAGAATAGAAAAGAAAAATAGAATAATTTCAGCACTGTTGATTCTGCTATCAAAGACCATCGTAAATTCATCATCTAATATGATATTTCCGGCTAAATTAAATACCTACTTTTATTAAACTGGGCCGTCTCCACCCTTTTTCGTGTGGACCATTATCCTGTATTTGAGATTTTGTCGTACAAGAGCGCTCTATCTATATCTAAAGTAATAATGTACTTATCGCATTCTATTCTGTTGCGTAGGAACTGACACGAAATCAAACAATTTGCAATGTCTTATAACTATTACTTGCTACCCTCCAAATATCTCATCTCGTCACTTACCTGACACAAATCCGCAACACGAGCACAAGATACACCAATTTCGCTGTGAAGAGGCCAATAGTTTTCAATTTCGCAGCCCTCACCTGCCTCTGTCCGGGTAATCCTCCATTTTATTATGCCCTCCTAATTCCATGCACGTGCTCTCTTCCCCGCCTTTGTTCTATCAATTTTACCCTTCAAAACAAAAAAGGCACACCCTTACAATTTTAGTAGCAAATCTAGTACCTATTTCCACGATTTAAGGGTGAAATTAAGGTTCGTAAATCGAAAGTTGGGTTATTTTGGCGCCAAGTCGGTCATGTTATTATTTCGTTTTAGCGGGCCGTGACTGACATTCGACAAACGGTGTTGCCATGCGGAATAAACTGTTATGCGCGTTATGAGAGATTACAGGGTAATCTGGGAATATTGAAGACAATAAAATGAGCTTAGGAGGTCGAGAGGCTCGAGGGATCGGAGATAAATGTTTAGTAACTTTCTGTTTTAGATACTCTTTGAGCTTAAGAACGACTTTTGAATGTTTTCTCTGATAACACCATTCTAACATCGATTTAAATAATAACATGACTTTTCATACGACGACGTCAAATCCTAGGTAATATTTCCATCAAACTGTAAATACCTAGGGGAGAGAGTGCAATAATTGGCACTTTGAACAAATTTCTCAGTTTTAATTTTGATTTGGTACTTCAAAATGGTTTTAAATTTGGCTGAATTTTTTTGGGTAATGGAATCTTAAAGGATTGAACAACAAAATTAAACCTGATTTGGAGAAGTTAAATTATAATTTAATGTGAAAATTGTCAATAAAACTGAAAAATACCCAAAAGTACTATTATTGACCTTCTAGCACAATGATAAAGGTACACCAGTTACAGATGCCACCAGTTAAAGTATAGTGATTGGCAGCGCCAATTGCTCTACATATAGTGTGCCAATAAATATAGCCTAAGTAGTAATAGTGATGAGAAATGAATAAATACTAAAACAGAGATAAACATGTTTTTTTTTTATTTTCTATGTATTTTTTCTTGTGTGTGTACAATAAAGGGACTACAAACAAACAAACAGAGATAAATAAGGTATTTATTCTCACAAAACATAAAAAATTGAAATAACAAATTCAATTTATAAGAGTTGATGAAGTAATTAATCACGTTATAATGATTGGCCAGTGCCAGTGGTGTAGAAATTACAATGATTGGCACTGCCAAGTTTATGACATTTTTAAGATAAATTTTTAAAAGAAACCTTTATTCACAGTCGACTTAAAGGATAAAATGCCATATTTTATTGTTAAATAGTTTTATAGTGATAGCCACGCCCCCATGCCAATGAATTAGTCGTTCATACAAACGTTAGGTACAGTGATTGACCCCCTAAAAAGTTTTTTTCATAATAACGTAAAGACGGGGAAAGCACGTACGCAGTTCCATTATCAAAAATTACGCATCCGAGTTATCCACATTAGGGATAATCGCAGGAGTCAACCCCATCGCAGTGCAATGGAGGAACCAGGGGGAACCGCCTTGTTGATCACGGTGTCCCCTATGCCAGGTAAGTTTATCTGTGGAGGTTATTTGCGAGTAATTTTATATTAAATCACAAATAGTCTTCCTATTTAGTGAAGAAAATAACGCATCGACCATGCAGAATCATAAAATAATAAGAAGAAAAGCAAAAAACTTACCCAATCTTAGCGAAATTCCATAAGAATTCACAAAAAACTTCACACGCTCAGAAACATGGACGAAAAGATATATTTTTTTCGGTTTTGCCACTTGTGAAATCCAAAAAGGATTTATTAATGTTGTTAATAAATAAATGGTAGATTTGTGGCGATTTTTAAAAACAAATTCTTTACGTTTTCTTAGTTGGCAATTCTTAATATTTGTATAAACTCAAAGTGCCAATGACTGGAGCCAAGAATAGTGCTACTAAAAACCATAGAGCGATTTTTCTCTCAGTTTTAACTTTTTAAAAGTTTTTGAAGGTAACCGTCCATTGTTATATGTACTTGGAACGAAAGAAATGTATAAGGATAAACATAATATATACAACATTAAAACTCGTTAATTTTTATTAATTTTATAAATCGAAATTCATTACACCTCATTCTCATTATAGTTACAAATTCCTTTTCAATTATTACTATTATTTATAATAATTATAATAACTTCCCTAAACCTACCTACAATAATTACATCGACTGATCTATTCTTGAACATATAAATTAAGTTAGAAAACATTAATTACATCTCAATTTGTGATGGAAGGTTAGTCTATAATAGGTTATTAAAATTATTATGTACAGTCTCATTTTTAAGAGTAGAATTACATAATTGTAATAAAATAAAATAATCTTTATTAAAAACATCACAATGCTTGTAAATCAGACAATACTCTGACTCCCAAACTAGGCGAACCTGTATCTTGGGAGCCAGTGCTAATCAGTGCTTTACCAAAAAGAAGGAATAATCATAGCTTATTTATAATGAGGAAAGGAAAGTTGCTGTGCAAGGGAGAAAGAAAGCATTTATTGGATATAAAACACATATTTGAATATAAAAGTACCTAACTTAAGATTAAGTAATAAAACAATGTTAACTTTTATATTATGCTGATTTGCAAATGTTTTTATTCTATAACAGATAATTAATTAATTTGACATTAACTGTATGGCTAGTTGGTAAATTATATTTTATTGTATTATTGTTATTTTATATAACTTATTATTATTATTTTTCATGATGTAAATATTTTTGCATGCCAAAATAATGAGGAAATGTATGTACCGTGTTTCATGCGAACTAATAAAATTTCATTTCATTTCATTAATGATATCTATCATTGATGATATTTATCATTGTTTTGTTACATAATGTTAAGTTACTTTTATATTTTCTTTTGTAATGTTCAAATAAATGTGTTATATTTCTTTCTTTCTTTCATAGTAACTATCCTTAAACAAACTATTTCGGTATAAGTTAAATTCTACTCTTTAAAATCAAACCATAGCTTATTGCTATTTATTCATTGTCTATGAGCCCACAGAGCAGGTGTTTGCGCCATTTTCTTGAAAGTTGCCAACGCAATAAATAAAATTTCCTATTTTAATTATATTTACATTTTAAAGCGGCATTTGTGACATTTTGTTTTGTATCTTTGAATTCCTAACTTAAGTACAAAGGAAAATATAGACGTGGCTGCCCTTTGGTCGGGAAAAATATACTTAATTCGTAAAAGGTTATGCAACAATCTATTACGAAGACAGACAATCGACAGATGTAAAAAAAAAGTTTTTTATGATAGAGGTACCTATAGGTTTCTGATATTGTGTATAGTTCATAATCAAGGTTCGACTAAAACCATACATCCATTAAAAATCCAGATTTTTTAAATTCCTAAGTAGGTATATTATTTATTTTTATATTACTCTAAACAGCGATTCAATTTTACAATATTTCTCGGTTTCAAACTGATTTACATTTATTCGTTGTCTATACATTACGTATAAATGGGTAAAAAAAAGAAAATTTTTTGTAAATGCAATGCTTTCATTGGACGCTAAAATAACAGCAAAAACCAATTGTTAACCATTCTTGAATGATCTCAGTACAATAAGCATTGATAAAACGATAGAATGCCATAAAAATCTGTTAGAAATTGTTTAGAAACCCAATGCAATCTCTTCCCTACCTCAACTGAAGAACACTCGCAATATTTACAGTTATAATTATCTACACACACAGAACACTGACATTATAATATTATCTATTCACACAACAGTAACTACACGTCATCTTTATTTACAAAAGTACATTCAAACTAAAATACTGAATATTTTTCTCTAACGAAATGCTATGTTGAGCTTCATTCATTATTTACTGGACACGAAATAGATAAATGTATCGTAAAATTTATAAATGCTACACCTACAAATCGTTTTGTAAATGGATTAAAAATTACACAATGACTTAGTCAAAATTTTGAATCTGAAGAATAGTCCAAAATTTAAATAAATTTCTATTTCTGTTTTTCCTGCACGTTTGTTTTTGATATTCTAGAATCTAGAGTATGAGATTGTTGTAAAGTGTAATTATTTAATGTAATCTACTCGTAAACTAAAATAAAGTTTTCTCTGATCAAGTATACTGTTGAAAGTACATAATATCACAACTGAAGAAAGAAGTCAAATCCTTAATTGCTCTTAACTATGGCTAAGTATTTACATGTTACCCTCCGCCCGAGTACAAACGTAGTCCACTTCAATAGTCCACTTTTCACTGTAAACACTGAAATCCACTGTTTTCACTATTTTCTAAGTAATTGTCTCATCCAGTAGCTGCTCTCAGCTAAGCTTTACCAGAGACAATGTTCTTGAAGGGGTCAAAACACTCAAATTAAAATATTGAGGAAATGTGTTTTATGTAGGTAATCTAATAAAATATTTTTATTAGCATTCAAAACCACAAATCATCTAATTTTGCTATATCAGTTAGGTATACTACTACACCTATCAAACATTTTAAAATATTGCACACAAAAAATTACAATTAAATAATTGTTGTATAAGCGATTTTACTCCGAATAATTGCCTAATTTTAGGGAGAATTCGTTCACATAGCAACATTCTGATTTCTGGAACATAACCTAAAACCTCGAAAGAGCAAGCAAGCGGAGCCATTCACTCTAAAAATACTTTTTTAAGGTTACTACCTTACAGCGTCGTAAAAAACTCCGAACTCTTAAAAAACAGATTAATCAAAATACATTTCCTCCTTGAACATTGTCTCGTGGTAAAGCTGAGGGAACTTCTACCAGGCCCGTCCCTGGAGCGGTAGATACCCTGAGCACTGCTGTTGGTAGGCCGTGGGCTGGCGGTAGGAGGATACCAGAGGGTTGCTGCAAGCCGCTTGCGACGGTTGGGGGGCGGAGTACCCGGATGTTGGCGTCGCGCAGTGGCTGTGCGCTGGCGACGAGGACTCGCCGGACCCGCAGGGCTTGCCGTCCTTCACTAGCACCGGCACGGCCACTCTTCGGGGTGATGATGATGACTGCGGGATAAGGGGAGTTCGTTTTTTATGAGGGCAACATTGAATACGTCAATAAACTTTCGTTAATTTCACATAATCTAACTCCTCGTACTCGTTCATCAAGCATTTTGATGGTTTTCATCTTACTATTTGTTATTTTGAAACTTAGATAAGTAAATGGCAGGTATTATTATTTATTTAAATATTTTCCGACATTTTCATATTGCTAATATGATTTACATTATTATGTAAAGCTTGACTAAAAATTAAATAAAACTATCGCCCTATTGCGGAATGATATAAAACTATTCTTTTTCATTGCTATTTCCATAACAGATTGTAAAGCACTAGTGACGCGCTTATGACAGGGTGTTTATTTTCCTGGTCAGAGTAAGACGTAAAGTATTATTATTAAATAAGTACTTAATAAAAAAGAGGGTGTACTTTTATGACCACACGATAGAAGTGAAAACTTACAAAAAAACACGCAAAGCACGACTTAGATAATAATAAAACATAATTCTTGAAACGATGCACTCCTTGTTAGACAGTAAACGTGGCTGATGACAGCTAATGACGACTAGAGCCGAGTATACGCGATTCAGCGTCACCGACTCGAGCGTGACGGTTCAGTTTGGTTCACTGTTCAGAAAGGGCGCAAGGTGCGCCTAAAGAAATTTTCACTTCAATAATACATGCGAATGTTTGCATCACATCCCAGGTATCAAAGAAAGTCTAAATTAAATTACGTGTACCTACCTACCTACTACCTAGTTAATACCTCCCTGCTAACACACGCATCAAAATCTCATTACCACCCCAGCACACAAGTCAAATTACTCGACTTTGTGTGAGAATGTCGAAGGAACGCCTACACCGCCCACCCGAGACTAACAATCAGAAGTCGAAGTCATCCCACCCGCGCGTTTACCCTCAAATTGGGGCAATCGGGAGCTGGCAACACGCGTCACCTTACCCTATTCTTGTTCCCTCTGTATTTTCGCTTCCTAATTTAATTAGAGCGAGTTTATAATGACGTAGGTAATGATGATGTGCTTAGTCTGGTATGGTTTGATTATTTATTACTTACACTGTAGGTGTTTATATCCTGACCAGGAATATAAAATTCCTCGCCATAATGCGGAATTAAAAGAATTAATTTCCCCAGACATGCAGGTTTCCTCACGATGTTTTCCTTCACCGTTAAAGCAGTCGATAAATGTACGTAAGTCTTCGAAAAATACGAGAAACTCGTCTGAGGAAATTGAAAGTTTCAGGGTGTGAAATCCACCAATCGGCACTAGGCCCGCTCGGTGGATCATGGCCCGTACCCCCTTGTGCAAGGGTAGGCATGTGCCCCAACAGTGGGGATATTAATAGGCTGATGATGATGAAATTAATTATTTTTTTCATAACGAACTCCTAGACTATAAAAGTGTTTGCTCCTCTTGACAGGGTTTTTATATTTATTTCTGGCCAGAGTGTAGAATAAATATTGTTTCATCCCACCTATCCAAAAAATCTCTCATTTGTTTCCATGATCTATAGGTATATTATAACAATAAAGATAGGCAATTTTTTTTAATTAATAAATTTTCCTAATTTTGTTTGAAAATTCCACAAATGAATGAAATATTGCTATTCTAATACTAAAATAAGAAGTATGAATGAAACTCGTTTCATTCATAACGACATGGATGAGTTTATTTCATTTTATTTATTTATTAGGTTTACAACCAGATTATAACTAGAGAAATTACAGAAATATCAATATAAAGTCATGAGCTAGGTCGTAACCCTTAACGTGTAAACACAGCATGGTTAGGAAGTAGAAAATTGATTGTTGTACAAAATTTAAAAAATACCTATTGAAAAATAAAAATAATAAAGTAAAGATTATAAAGTACGTGTGTGGATAGCTCACTTGAGGACATCCTCAACCCGTCTTTTAAAAAGTAATGGCCTACGATCGAATAAGTCTATGGCTTATTGTTGCTGTTCGAAGAGATTTCGTTAAACAATCTACACATTCGCACAATTGGGTTATAGAATGATGTGTTGTTCTTAAAAACATTTAATACAAATGTTTTATGCCAACAAGGCGCAAAACAATGGAGTTTATTTTTCTTTAGTATGGAAAATTTTCATACAAGTAACAGGGTTATTTTTTCGTGTAAAGTGGTACAAATGACCAGCACATACCCCCCTCCAAATATTTGCTACTAGTAAAAAAGGACCGTATATGAGCGGATCGATCGATCGTTGCCTTGACCATAACGTAACGTTCGTAACTAGGGGCATACGAAAAACGCTTAGTCGCTGCATATTACTTTTTTTAATTTTTATATATTATTACTTTAGAATTGGCCCCTTGGACCACAGACTACAGCTCGGCGGGAGATTGCTATCGCGACGGCAAACAGGGGAGTGTGGAGCGAACGTCAGCGAATGATTTTTATCGCTTACGTTTTAAATATTCATTATTCATTAGAGAAATCGGTGGGAAGAGGTGTATTTTATAAGTGGGTACCTAGCAATGAATCAAGGTGGAAAATTCAAATGGAAATGTATTATGTACAATAAAATGAATGTTCTGCCATGAACATCCAATACACTGTAACTTGGAAACATCGATTTTGAAAGAATCGCGTAAATATACATGTTTAAAAAAAAAAAATTATTAGCCTATAGGCTGTCCCTCTGCTGGGCAAAGGCCTCCCCTCTTCCGTGTAATTGTTAGAAATACTGTGTATTGTCTATATCATATCTCTGTATCAGAATCACAGAACTCGAAAGTTAAGTTAAGTTAGAAATCAACTTAGCTGTGTTAAATCAAAACACTGCATGTATCTACATCATGCATGTACTTTCTATAAAGTCATTATGTACCAAATTTTGGTACTCACGACTCAACAAAAGAGGGTAGTTAAGATATTTATATTATAATTAATTAAAGTGGCGTCGATTCACTCAGTTATTTAGTTCATGTTGGAGTAGGTACCCCAGAATCGATGCCATTTCAATTCTCATGAGAATCTCACCTGATTATGTTGGTTTTGTTCGGCCATTGCTTTTTCTTTCGCTTGTCTTTTACACTTGTAACGATGATTTTGAAACCATATTTTGACCTGAAACAATATAAATGAGATATAAAATCCACAGATAATATAGGTAGAGGCCATTAGTGGAGTCATATATAATTATGCATCCTCATTCCTCAAGTAGGGTAACCCAGCCATACCAACACTCCGGCGTGAGAAAATGGCGGAAGTAGCGATGCCGATGCGCACTAAAGAAACATGCCAACCTAGAAAATTATTGTTATTATTTTATATTTTATTTATTAAGGAACGCAAACAGTTTACGAATAGGAAACAAAAAGGGTTCACAAATATTATAAACGTAAATAACATATTTCAGTTCATGTACACACTAGTTATATATAAACATAGAACATTAAATATACAAAGGAAGTAAATGTAGAATAATGTAGAGGGATATAAAACAATGCTATTAAAACAAATAAACAAAATTATTTTGGAGATAGGTTACTGCTAATCGTCATAATACTATTTTTTATCTGTCCCAAAGAACAGTTGAAAAGGTCAACACTGGTAAATCGTTTATTGTAGGAGACACATGTTCGCGGAATAAAAGCATTCCTTCCATAATTTGTTTTTAACGGCGGAATATGAAAAAAACGCTGTATACGCACACTGCGGGTAGGACACGAAAAACCAATTTTACCCAAAAGATAAGGACTGTCAATATTATTACTTATAATTTTATACATGAAGACTTGATCCCTAGTATCACGTCGTGATGTTAAGGATACCATGGGATTAACTGACACTGTAAGGTAATTACGACTGATACGGTATTTAATATGTTTTAAGAATTTATTTTGAATTCGTTCGATCTGAACTTATTATGTGTTTCCTCTGTTACCCTTGTACTTCATGAAATAAAATATCACATAAATTATACACAACATTCATAACGTTTAATTTTCTAATTTTTGCTAGCTACCTCTTTTATTGTGTATAAGTAATCTGGAGAATCGAATATTGTAAGTAAATAAGAAACGTAATATTCGAAAAAAAAATCTGATGATAGATTGTAAATACGTAGGTAGTTCTTGTATTTTCTCGTAGTTGTTTCTGATATCAGTTCAACTGAACCACCAGAATAAAATTACTTAAGTTTAATGTTTTCCATTACTTAATCGATCAAAGTAAACTACAATAATAACAATACCTAACTATAAAATCAATTATAACTTATAATGACATTTAATTTAATTTATCCCGTTAACATTTATTACTATTATAATTTCTTATTTTATATTGCGGTGCCCTATTCAGGGTTTCATGTATGAATATATAATATATATTTTTAAGACCAATTGTTACACATGAAAAGCAATAAATGGTATGAGTATGGAGTAATGGAGTAATATGACATAATGAAGATAGGTACGTGGTTACTTGACGTGAAATCAACCCCATCGGAAACAGCGCGACGTGTCAACAACCGCGATCCTGACCTCCCTGAAATTAGCGCTAGGGCACGCTACAGCCCCGTCAACACTCCACTCCACCTTAATGACGAAAGAATAAACACAACTCACGCGATGTTTGCCCTAGGCACGGAGCGGCCGGCCTTTGTCTACGCACGCTCTCCACGCAGCAAAATATACTCTTTATTTATTATTTATACATCGAGAGCTTCCTCCGTGTTTATTCTTTGAAATGGATGTGAGCCCCTCCCTTCAGCAGTTACTCGCGCCGTTCTGTTACGAAAACGCTCACTTGTGCATAAATACCCGCCATTTTGTCGATGTTTGAGATCCGTTAGAAAAACAAAATGCAATCGTTACATGGCTACTATGGAATGTCCACTAGAGTTTTGAGGGCTTATTGGAGGTCTTATTTGTATTTTGTGTTTGCTGTGGAGGTGTTCGCAGTTCGCGTTGTGGGAATGTTGGCAGCGGTGACGCGCGCTTTCGTCCGGCTGCGTTCAGAAATGATGCGCTAGGTTATTTATGGAGGAGGCAAGAGTTAATGAACGGGTCCCGTCCCGACGGCAGGCAGGCGTCGCTTATTGCACTCGGCGAGGCTTGGACGCTCTCGTGTTGAGTACTTTCTTTTCAATCTCCTTGTGCATAATGTCCGGTGTTTCCTTGCACGCACTCTCGACTCCCGTCTCGTCTAGAGAGTGCTATTCACTTATTTGTTTTACATGTAAACGACTGCTGGGCTTTGTTGTCAAGTGATGCGACATTTCGGCTGCGTAAGAGCCTTTTAACGTTACGTGTTAAGAACTTTACACCCACTCTATGTGGCTAGCGATCGTGGTGTTGTGTTGTCATAATATCATTTGTTGGTTTGTCTATTTTGTTACAAACTTTTGATAGATTATGACAAAATGTAGCCGTATTTATGTGAAAATCACTTATTCAAAACTTGTTGTTTTTTGTTGCTCAATAATTTGCCACTGAAATATGGCTACATTTCGTCTTTATCTATCAAAAGTTTGTAACTAAAGTAAGATTAGGTTCAATATGGCGGCACCCAACTCTCTGTCATCTTGACAATAGAAGTTCATTTTGGCGCTGAAATCTTTTCTTCTAAGAATAAAACTAGTGCATTTCAATCTGTGTCCCATTACAAAGTACGTAAGTGTCAGATTCCCGAGTTTTAAGTTTTAATATGAACAAAATCTGTGTGGTATATCGTCTGTGGACGCATGCGCGTAGGTGTTCCGTTCCTGCGAACGATGACTTGCAATATTTCCGACCGTAACCGTAATTATAATAAATAAAGATTGCTCTCATATTTGTTTAGCTCTTCATTTGCTGCAGACATTTTTTCTGACGATGAGTCTACGTTTTAAATCCGATATTTTAAATCAAGTCGAGGTTATTGATAGATGTCATCAAAACAATGCTGGGTAATTGTTTTGTAACTTTGTTAGCTTAAGTTTTGTGAGGATTTAAGACGAAGATAGACATGAATTATTAATTTTCGGAAATTCTATGGTTTATTTAAAGTGACACTACGTACATAATATGTATTTTAGCCTAGATTAGATCTATCTAATCTATTCGCTATCCTGACACTTTTCTTAATTTAATAAAGAAATCGCATCCGAATGGCATATTAATTTTTGCTGTAACATTTAAAATAACCATTTAAAATTATGACGACAGCGTGTCACAGATTTGTCAGCGTGTACGCAGCCGAACAATAGTTGATTGTCGCATTTTATTATACAGAAATGTTGTATGGAGCGGGCGTGCGCTGTGCGCTGAGTAAACACGCTCCGCTCGCCCTGACAGCCGATCAATGCGCCTCATTTATTTAGTAACTTATAAAAATATCACGACCTGAAGCAAAAAATGTACTACACACATCATATTGCACGCACTAAACACCTGCCTCACAAATTCAAACCTTATTTTTAAGTACAAACTCTTTATAAGATTCAAATAGATGCAAAGTTGGGGTGGTTATTATTAGGCGGACGTGCGTGAGTGAATGCGTCGACAAATGGATAGAAAGTGTGAATTTGTGATGAAAACTCAATGTTTTCACAGGTGATGATCAGATTAAATGTTTTTGAATAAAAAAATTGCATTTCTTGAATCAAATCAAGATCCTTCGAGACGGATTTTTCAAAAAGTTACACCTCACGATCTGTTCTAAATTCTCATTCCTTCTAGCGTTAAACCTAATCCAGGTTCTGTGTTAAACTGGGTTAGAAGCTATCTGACCACATTTCGATAAGCCTAGATCCACAGTATGACTAGATCGCTTTTTACTGAATCTTGATATGACTACAGCTCGATTAGACTAGATCGCATTTGGACCAGATCGCCTCAGGACCAGATAGCGTAACGACTTTATTGTCGTTTGTTTTCTAAAGTAAAACTAACCCCACCCCAACCAAAAATCTGTGTAGGTATCTACGCCTGTTGATCTCTCATAAAGTGAAAAAAAATAATGAAAAATGATAAAGTTTATTTACTTATTACAGGTCACACAAAAAAAAGGACCTCCGACTTACAAACTAGGTCGAAAACCTGTATCTTGTAAGTCGGGATTCCGTCGCACTTTCTGTGCAAGCAAATTACAAATTATATTCTTAACCTAAAAGGAATTTGGAAAATTTAATCATAAAGGAATTTAGTAAAGATAATGGTAAGAGTGAGTATGGGTGGGGGTGTGTTAGGTTGTGTGGGAGTGTGTAATGATGTAAGTGTGCATATGTAGTGTAGGGTGAGTGGGTGTGTGAGTGTGGGAAGTTAAGTGTTAATAATCTGAAGAACGTAAAAAACGTAATGTAAATAATAAAGTTTAAATAATGTATATAGAATAGAATATAATAGAAAAACGTTTATTTGTTATATAGTATATATGTATAGGTACATTGAATCCTATCTATTCCATAACATTATGTACCTAGCTAATTTTATATTTGCATTAACCGCCCTCATATTACGTGTATCAAATCAAAAGACTATTTAAAGTGACCCCTACAAGCCAACCGTGAGTTATAAAGCCAACAAATATTTACAAGGCAATATACAAAATTAATATTTATTTAATGCACACTTATTAAGCCGCTTTAAACGACGGCTTATGAAAGTAATTTTGTTTTCATTACGCATATAAGTAGATAGGTATTGTTCAATGTTTGCAATATTCTTAAGACTTGTTTTAATTGTCAAATAATGAATACACCTTGTCGTGTACCAAAGCCTCTACACTGAGATTTTTTTAAAAGACAGCTTTTGATTTTAGGTGTAGTCATAAACAGTACTAGCGTAAATCAATGGGCGGCTGTCAACCATTCTACGCAAATACGCAATATCGGTAAAAATATCATAAAAATTCTCAACGTTGAGTGAGATATAATGCCTCCTTCGTACCTGCCTTACCTTTTTTTTTGTCCTTTGACCGAGTCAGGTGCATTATCTTCTTTAGATACTACTAATCCGTCCACACAATGAAACCCAACAAAAACTGCGCCATTCATCAAAAAATAATCTACGAAGCTCTCGAATAAAGAAAAATCAACCAAAAATACCGCATTTATTACAATATTTTCGCGGTTATTACACAATCACAGCGCAGGAAAACGAATCAAATTCTTTTTTCGAAATTTGTTTTGACATGTTGGTAGCGCTGAATGGCCCTGCGTTCGTATTGCAGCCTCAATGACAATGATACCGCCAACATTTATTACTTTTTAAATAAGGCAGATGATTTCATCTCGTACAGCCTTCAACGGGAAGTGTATTGAAATCTCACGGAGATTAGGGGATTAGAAAAAAGTGAAGTGGAATTATTGGAAAATTATAGGGCTGCTCAGAGATGAGCCGACGGTAAAGTAAAGGTTTTTGCAACAGATTAGGTTAGCTTAAATAATGATGATGGATTTATTAAAATGTAATATTCAAAATTACATTTTGGTTTTACCATTTGTTACCAGGATGGTAAATAGATGAAGAAGACCGAGAGATTGTAGAAGAATTTAAAAAACACACAACAGCAACATACCTACTAATAATTTCCATGACTTTAGGTCCTCTTAAGTGGGAAACCAGTTAATACCTTAGAAATTTACGAATTTACGAGTATAATCGTACATAATGACTGAGGCTGGCTTGCGCAAAAGTCAAATTGAGAGTTAACGCGAGAGATCGTGCCTAACCCGGGTTAAATCACAAAAACGGCTTGCACCAACGCTAACCCTGATTTGTTTTTAATGAAAACCATAGACAATTCGCGAGTTAAATCAAGGTTAACTAACCCAGGTTGTGAACATTTAACCCGCACTTTCGCGCAAGTGCATTTACAAGTTTAGACTACGTATCCAGTTATATGTATATAGTTCTTCCAGGTATGGAACTCATAGAAAATAATAGAAATAGACGCAGTTATATACCTACTTCTACTACATAAATTTATATAGTACCTATACCTACTTAGTTGACAGGATTGATCATTTTTTATCACATAAAATTATTTTTATTTCCGAAACCCTACTCCTGTCTGATTAGATAAAACCACAGAAATCGCACTACTAGCGTCTCCTCTACTAGAACAAAGACGTGAGCATTCACAGGTTGTCATATATTTTCAAACATTTGACATTTCAGTATCCGACTAATGTATGTGGAAATGCTCATATCGCGTGCGCTAACTGACAGACGCGACGCGAATTCCTTATAAAACTTCTCTAGCGAGCAATCTACATAGGGGTGAGGTGAAGAAAAAGAAGTGAAAGAGAGCAAGCTTACTGTAGCTTGTTGCGGATGGCAACACTGTTAGAATTGGGAAATGGAATTTAGTGTCGGAATAAAAATGGGCGATAACATTTGCACGTCTCTCAGTAGAGACGCCTCTCAGTAGAGTCGTGCAAATGTTATCGCCCATTTTCATTCCGACACTAAATTCCATTTCCCAATTCTAACAGTGTTGCCATCCGCCCGTCGACGGCGTCCAGCGGCCTGATTCGACAGTCGATCATTGTTTAACCGCTAACCTAACCTATTATGTCGTTCCCGCCATCAGCGAGGGCCCGCATGCGCGCATCCGCCACACGATCGTGACCAGAGACAATAGGAGGGAAGCACTCCCTGTGGTCTTTTGTCTTTCGTTCCAATTTTGGCGGTCTCACGCGGAAGTTGCATAGGTCGTTGACTGTGAGTGTGTGATAGAATTAGGATTCCCTCAAAAATCACTTCCCATTTTCTCTATTCTTCCTTCAAATTGTCGTTACATCAGTGTAATAAAGGTGAACTGGTGTTTCGTACTGGAACAGATTTATTTATTACAAATAATATATTTTTTATTATTTCTACCGAAGACAACACAATTTTTCCCTCTCAAACCTGATTACAATCCAAACTGGTCACTCCAGACCGGCATGAAGATACCTGTGCATTTGCTATTGCATTTTTTTAAATTTTGACATTTGAACCTCACTTCACTTCTAACGGTCTACGCCCGCCGCGCCGGCTTGACGTGCTACGCATAACCTCGCTGTGCAATTTTCTAAAAATATTGTGTTTAACGTAATCGGGCTAAGAAATACCTCCTAGAGACACACCCGGGTTGTGAACTGTTAATCCTCAAGCCCGTGCCTATGTGTGAAGTGTTGAGGTCGAAGACGGAGCACCAGATCAGCCACCCCGCCGGAGACACCGATGCTGCAAATCTGTATTACTGCGGTGAGTCATCAGGTGTTCCCTAAATTCTCCTTAACAACTGGATAAAATTGGAAGATTTGACTTTTCATTGACAGTTCTTAAGACACTTTTATCTCCGTTGTCTATCAGTTATACATACACTTTTTTAAACCACATAACAAGCCAAAAACGCTGCAATTCCTTCCTCGTTATGAACTAAGCGTTAAATTCCAACGTTATTTTTTTTTTTTTTTTTATATAAATTAGCTACGACAAACAGGCAGACGGGCCATCTGATGGTAAGTAGTCACCGTCGCCTAGAGACACGTGCAGTACCAGGGGTATTGCTTGTGTGTTGCCGGCCGTGGAGGGAGAGGACTTTTTTAACGTTATTAGAGCACATTTTATTTTATGAAATGAAATTTTATTTTATGTACACCGTCCATTACGATTATGAAAAAGAAATCAAAGCGGAGATCTGTTTGAAAATAGAAGCAGCCATCCGCTGGGAGTCGCAGTATCAACAGCGGCACCGCGCGCTGCGAACATCGAAATTTACTTAAGTTAAATAACGAAACGCGAGCCCTCTGTTTGCACGCTCCAAACGTCAAATACTGCGGAATATTGTGGCCGCCGTTCCGTTTCAACTTCAGCTTTATTGCTGCGGCCTCTGTTTAAACTTCGCTATGAATATGCAAGAACGGAATGCGTTTAGCGAGTCGACATCGTTTCGGTTTCTAAATGCTGAAAATGTTTTTAGGGTGAGCTTGGTGTGGTGGTTTGGGTTCACTAAAGTAGGTAACCAATAAACAATTTCTATAAACCAATTTCTCTAATATCCTCAATTGATAATTCATTACTCTATCATAAAAATAATTTTAGAAGAACAGAAGAGGACAATTCGTGCAATATATAATCTACGTTGCAAAGACTTTCTAAGGGAATTGTTCAGGGAAATAAATGTACTGACTGTCGCGGGTCAATATATTTATGAAAATATTATGTATGTACGCAAAAACTTACAGTTGTTTCCGAAAAACTGCGATAATCATAATTTCAATACCAGAAACAAAAACAAACTTGCAGTTCCACGCTTTAGACTTAGTAAAGTAAACACATCGTTTATCACTGTGTACGATTTTATAATAAGATACCTGATACTGTAATAAATATGACAGAGAAAAAAGTTAAGATCCACATAAGACGGACCTTTTGTAAAAAGGGTTATTAAAGGGGTATATAAAATAAATGACTACTTAAATGATAAAGAGGCTTGGTCCTAAACCCAGCTCCAGCTCTGCACGTTGTGTACATATATGATTGTATTCATAATTATTGTAAGATATATTTATTTCAAAAGATGTGCTGTTGAAAGTTTCTTGCGCCGCTTCTTTCCTTTCAGCTACAGCACCTCACGAAGCGGTGTTAGAGTGAAAAAGAATGACGTTGTAAAAATGTACTATAAGGTACTTGCTTACAATAAAAAAAATTATTTTTTTTTAAAAATACGAACTGATACCGAGTTTCAACCTAAAAATAAACTCTTTAATGGCGCAAATATTTAAATAAATAAAAGGGTAATTCAATACGTGGATAGATAGATAATTCTCGGCGTGGAGGCGGCGAGCACGCGTCCAGAGTGTGTCTGACAGCACGGAGGGTCACGATGACCACTAGCCTCGGGATGAAACACATTTCGTAGGCGAGTGACCAGAATTAACCCTGAATTTAGAAGAAAAAATCAAAGGAAAGGAGGTATCAGACTTGGAAGTAAAAGACTTGGCACGATTTACGTGGAATGACTTCCGAGATTCAATTCAATTCAATTAAAAAAGTAATTATAAAAACATAATGAAATTGAAAATAAACAAACAAGCCAAAAATAATAATTAATTATACCTATTCTTTAATTAATTATACCTATTCCTTGATTACGTCATGACCACGCCAAGCATTAATTGTTTAAATATTCTTGAACACTATAATATGTATTTCATCTACTTAGTAAGTATAGTATGGTAATAATTTACCTTGGTATTTATAAGTATGTTATTTCTGTGAAAATAAAATTCTCCTATACATCGTTTTCCACATTGATTGCACACCTACTACCTCTTTTTCGAAATAATTTCCTCTGCCCGAAGGTTGCCTGGAAGTGATCGCTCTTAGCGATAAGGTCGCCTAAATTGTACTTTACTATAAATACTATACTATACAAGATTATAACATTTTATTTGACGTCCATGCTAAATAATGATTTGTTAAGATTTTGAACCTTTAGCTTAGTTGGTGACCGCGTGGCAAGTCTAAATAGCGAACTGTTAGCAATTCCAAATCTCATTTAAAGAGCCTGGGAGACAGTAAAGTCATAATTGATCTCCAAAATCTGGTGACCTAATTTAGCCAAGTCTGTCATCAAGCATATCTGTCATCGGGCCAATTAACCTATCAATTACCTCATTACGGCGCGGACAAACAATGCGCACCGATATCAGCGGAACGTGAACCAATTAATGACCACAATGCACCACATTATAATCGGGGAATTAGCGCGCGCCTCCGTGACACCCGCCGCCATTGTCCCGCCAAACGCTCTGACGTTTGTTTTGGCGCGAACTCGACGCGTCGCCGTAAATGGTGTTGACACCCTCAAAATGGAGATTATTCATGGATGTTTGCGACCCATTGTAGGGTTACACGCCGAGTTTATGAAATTTATATTGACACGGCCGAGATTATTGAGTCTTTGTTAGGAAGGATTTGAATTTTCGAACGCCCGCGCGAATGTGGGAAAACGAGTCGCATGGCGGTGACAGTATTTATAATGGAACTCGTTATTACGAACATATACCTAGTATTTATAGATACGTAGGTAGGTACGTAGCGCTCAAAGAACGCGTTCACTAATTTGAAGACAGCACTCGAGACCGCAAAACATTCAAACAAGGAAAGGAAAAATATCCTCGGTAGTGACTCTCGAGAATCAAAGAGAGTTTCCCTCAATACACTGGTGCTGCCGGCGGGGCGTGAAACAAGATGCCAACCTAACGAGCTAACAACGTATCTTGGGGCTATGTGTTGCCAGTGGTTAAAATAACAAACAGTGACTTCTCCAAGCTACCACACGGCCGCCCGGGGAGCTGTGCGCCCTCCGCTGGGTATTTCATCGTAGGCGTTTTGTTCGGTAATTGAATCGGGGCAATAGGGGATGGTATCGGGGTGTCGCGGGTCATAGCCCGGGGCGTCGGCTATGAAAGCGATTATGGCGTGATTTATGTTGTCTGTCGCTAACAGTTGCCTCAGGCGACGCCCCATTGTGGTTAACATGGTATTTATGTGCGGTACAATATTCGGTGTTACAGTGTTGCGTCGGTTGATCCTCTGTTCAAACTATCTTTGTATTTTATCCATGAAGGTATCTCATTAACATCGAATAAATGGTTATCAAAGGTAGGTTTTATGTCATATCTAACAATGTGTCTTCAAATGTGAATTAAATGAGAAGCCAAGGAGAACAAACAATGAAACGATAATTGGTTCCTCGAGCCGGATGTGACGTAAAATAAAAAAGTAATCAATTATCATCGTTTAAAAAAGTATTATTTACAATTCAGTGTAAATCGAAAGTAAGTAAATATAAATAAAACTCACCTGTGTTGGTGTTAAATGTATTAGTGACGCGAGGTGCTCCCTCTCGGGGGCTGAAAGGTACTTCTGTTGTTTGAACCTCCGTTCTAACTCGTATACCTGGGTAGAGATACAATTTCGTTATTAAATAATACATACATAATACAGAAACTCTTACGTCCATATCCCAAAGGGGTAGACAGACGAACCACCTTCAATCAAAGGTAGTTCCCACTTTTCGCCGTAAGATTTGGTGAACTTTCCACCGTCTACTAGATGTAAAATAGTATCGACTAAGACTCTTAGTCACCTCGTACGACACCTACGGGAAGAGTTGGTGTGGTGCTATTCTTTACCACACGGTAAAAAAACTAAAAGTTAGCAGTAAACGTGGCGTAAAAGCGCCCAACGTGGGAGTTGGCCCCATGTTGGGCGCCAGTTTTGTATTTTTTTTGAGACAGTCATATCTCTCGCGATATCAAGAATTGCCCCGTCCTGGAGCCTGGACCACAGTTTTACATCGTTTGTATTTGTTTTCCAATTAACTAGCGATTCCATTTTCGTATCGATCCAACTTTAACTACAAATCGTATTCTGCTAACACCACGACAACACGGGGTGGCGGGTTTTATCTAAAGGGCTTTTGAACTGAAAGTTAATCTAGGTTGAAATTAGTAGATTTTAGAGTCTCCGTATAAGCAATGTCAGACTCTATCACTCTCTCTGTGTGTGTCTCTCTCTCTCTCTCTACACTCTACCTAATTACTCTAAAATTCAATTAAAACTTCATGTAACAAACGCTCTGAAGGTAGGAATCTGTGCAGAGTCAGCTTGGGGTGGTATAGTCAATCACAGGTCAACCTACCTATTAAAGTACTCTATTTAAGTTCATTTATATACTGTTTCCACATAAATGCAGATAAATGTCGCGGTACGTTATTGAGACGCGGCAACTACCTGTGATCTGTATTTGATGTGATCTTTTAAGATTTTGGAATAAATTGTACTCTCGAAAAGTTCATGGCTTTCATTACCTTTTAAGCAAACACTACCCAAAACGTTAAAATGAATCTGAAATGGATATTACGTGGACGTTGAGATTTAATTGAAGGTTTTTGACAGATGAACATACTTTAGCTATAATGGTCGACTATATTTATTAATTATTTATACCACCATGTTACATATTTCTGCTACTAAGCAACATGCTTGCATCTTTTGCTGTTTAGGTTTGAAGGGTAAGAGAGCCGTTTATATAGCGCGCATCGAAATCTCTCTAATAATTTTCAAGTGAGGTTGTTGTATGTCTTTGGTCGACGGTGAGCATTTACCATCAATTTTTAAAAAATCTTAATATCTTAAAAAGGTTCTTTCAATATAAAAAATACATGTCAAAATCTTACAGATTTAGCTTTAGTGAACTTGTAACGAGAATGTGCAATTCTGTGAAAATGGCAACACGAGTGACGCATCTTGAGCGTGAAACGTCATGAAAACCGTAACTCAAACAGTAACGGTTTTCATGACGTGCCCTGGTGAAGAATGAGCGATCTTTGGGTCATGGTTACACCTGTTAAGCGTACCTACGTAGAGGAAACAACAATTGGCCAGGCGGAAAAACTGTCTCTCGCTTAATATTTTAAACTCTTTTTTGGCTTCCAAACTTCGGTGATGACGGCCTTTTTATCGCACATTTTTGGCCATAAGGCAAAATAAAAACAGGTTTGAAAATACAGCTCTTTCATATGATAACCCACATGCCCCAGTTGTACCTACCACTCTCAGATTTCGAACCCCATTTCAGACCCTATATAGATAAAAATAAAATTATTGCCAATTTTTTTAAGATGCGATCAAGCGAGTTCTATAACTGCAAAAGCAGTTTCTATAATTTCAAGTCGATATCATTAGTAATTGATGAGAAAACAGCTATGACATACCTACATACGGACGGACGGACGGACGGACGGACACCGAAGTCTCACCATGAGGCTTCCTTTTTTACCGTATTGGTACGGAACCCTAAAAACTGTATAGTTTCCCCTATTAGTTACTGTTACAAGCGCCTCCACGCACACACACTCACTAAAAACAAACTGGCTACGTACGGACGAATGTAGGAGAAATTCACGGAATAGAATTAATTACACGGCCCGACTACGTTTCACCCCCTCTTACCCTTCCCCCCTCTACCCTCCCCCGCTCCCCCCCCCCCCCCTTAAGGGGTGAGGGGCGGGGCGTCGGGCGGAAGTGGGCGGGAGGGGCGCCGCCTACGATAGTTAAAATAGCCTTATAGCTACGTTAACGTAATTTGGAAGGTATGGTATGGAATGTTTCATTACTGTCAGTGCCGTGGAGGGAGATTATTTGGCTCTTGTTACACCTGTGTGTTATAAGTTATAACCTTATTTCCGCTGAGTGATCAACTAATCACAACACTATGTAAGGGGCGACCAGAAAGTAAGGAAATTAGGGTAATTGGAAAAAGGCTGGCTAAGATAAGAACACCATCAATGGGTTACCTACGTTTCACCGAAATTCAAATGGTTGAAATTCATTAGGGCGATGGTCAGTAAGCGATTGCATACGATGCATTATTAGGTCGAAATAAGATTCGCCGAATATATATAATACTTGACTGGAGTGTAGGAGGCCTAGTGGCTAGGACGCCGGACGCCGGGTTCGAAACCATGCAATGCCATGTACCGATGAGTTTTTTTGGCCACAAACCATACAATAAACAAGTGAATACGATGCTTGCTTTCTGGCGCTGATCTTCGCACACGTATAGAGAATATGATCTCTAGGTAATAAAAAAAATGCAAGTAGAGCAAGTGGAAGTTGACAGGTCAGCTATAGCAACTTACGAAGCGGTGGTAGAGTAAAAGGAAAAGAAGGTAGTTAAGGATGTCCTCAAGTAAGCTATCCACGCACCTACTTTATAGTTTTTATTTTTCAATAGGTATTTTTAATCATTGTATTCTCTAGTATTTTTTGCTTTCCCAACTCAATTTTGTACAACAACCAATTTTCTACTTCCTAACCATGCTGTGTTTACACGTTAAGGGTTACGACCTAGCCCATAACTTTATATTGATTTTTCTGTAATTTCTCTAGTTGTAATCTGTTGTTTACCTAATAAATAAATTAAATTAAATTAAAAAAAGAATGACGTTGTAAACATGTACTATAAAGTACTTTCTTACAATAAAAAAATAATTGATTTGATTTGATTTGACATGCTGCAACTCCACTAGTCCATTGCTGGTCATAGGCTTCTCCCAGGGCGCGCCGTTGATATTGGATTTGGAGATATCGGAAAGCAAACGATTCATACAAAGGCTGGACCGTTTCTACCGGCCTTGACTAGTCTGAGAGCTAGCTCTCTCTCTCAGGAATATTGATTCCTGAGAGAGAGCTAGCTAGCCGCCGCCGACTTTTCAATAAAAGTCGGCGGCGGCTGACCCGCGCGTCAAGAGACATTTAGGCCCGCTTGCCCGTTTTCAGACAAAATTAACACCGAGTTAAAGTTAAACCTAGAGTTAACCGATCGTGCGAGCGTCTTTTTTACGAAAAGCAGTTTTGGGGTAAGTGACGATGAGGTCGAGGATGGAGCACGGGAACATGGCAGTTAAAATGTTGGTTAGCTCAAAGATGCTTTTACAATACAGAAGAGTTTATAGTTTTTTTTTTGGAATATTTTATTTTTATATTATTATAACGTGTATATACTATAGTATACTTATTTCATAACGTGTTCCATATTGATTGCACACCTACTACCTCTTTGTCGAAATCATTTCCTCTGCCCGAAGGTTGCCTGGAAGAGTTCGCTCTTAGCGATCATCATCAGCCTATTAATGTCCCCACTGTTGGGGCACAGGCCTCCCCTTGCACAACGTACGGGTCATGATCCACCGAGCGGGCCCAGTGCTGATTGGTGCTTTTAATTTCAGACATGTAGGTTTCCTCACGATGTTTTCCTTCACCGTTAGAGCAGTCGGTAAATGTACGTAAGTCTTCGAAAAAATCCGAAAAACTCATTGGTACATGGCATTGCATGGTTTCGAACTAGGACCTCCCGCATGGGAGTCCGGCGTTCTAGCCACTAGACCACCGACGCTCTTAGCGATAAATATAAAATACTTTTACTTGATTATTTGATTAATATTCG
The DNA here is from genome assembly GCA_947369225.1 of Hofmannophila pseudospretella. NCBI lineage: Eukaryota > Metazoa > Arthropoda > Insecta > Lepidoptera > Oecophoridae > Hofmannophila > Hofmannophila pseudospretella. The sequence goes on along the minus strand of OX376330.1, from coordinate 12,390,481 downwards.
TGTACAAATTGTGTACGTGAAGGTAGAAGTTAGCTATATAAGTATGAAATTGTACTAAGAATTACAATGTAAACCTGAATTGATACAATAAATGATTACGATTATGATTTTCCCCCAGCTAGACTGACGTGATGAACTGCATGAAATACATTTCTCATATAACTATATGAAGCCACGCGGTCGTATAATGAGCAGCTCTGGCCTTGACTGGTGTGAGAGCCAGCTCTCGAGGAATCAATAAAAGTCTACTGCGAGTGCGAGGCCGGGTGACCCGGGTTGGAGCCCGAGTGCTTTAGTGCGATTTAACAGCCCGCCAGCGAAACGGGGGGCACTATAAATAGAGGCCGATTCTATCTTTTTTTTACGGTTTTCGGTCTGAAATACTACCATAAAGTCAAATTACCAATTGAAATTATCAGATAGATCTTTCTAAACTGCAAAGTCTGGAACATCGGCGCAAGGTTGCCTGTCTATCGGTATTTTATAGGATACATTTCGGAGAGTGCGCATCGGAATTGCACGACATAATTCCAGCATCTCCATTCCGCCTTCGGACTACCAGGCGCGGGGAGGGGTTCCATCCTTATGTTGTTGATATCCCATCTGCTCGTACGAAGCGATTCGCTTCTTCGTTCATTATGCGAACGGCTAAGGAATGGAACAGCCTGCCGGCGCCTGTATTTCCCGAAACCTACAACCTTGGGATCTTCAAGGCCAGAGTGAATAGGCATTTACTGGCCCCGCATGCTCCATCGTCGACCTCATCGTCGCTTACCATCAGGCGAGATCGAGGTCAAATGCGGTTTTGGTAGTCAATTAAAAATTAAAGATGTTCGATACAAATTACTCATCTGCTCTCCATACAATAAAAATAAATTAAAAAATGGGAATCGGCCATTTTAGAAGTTTTCGTTATACCGGCCGACTCAAACGTATTTTTTTAAATTAAAAGTCATCGCAAATAACAGAAGAACACCTATATAATTTACCATGAAATCCATACTAATTTTTTTGTAGACAGTATTTTCAGCCATCTAATATATAGGTAGCTTTATACGAGAAAGGTAAGGTTAAAGCGTCCCCTAGGCTGTATTTATTTGTAAAATGATCGTCAAATAAAGCTCCCCCAACCTCGAAGGGGCGCAAATTCGACGATTTGTTCAGAAACGGGGAGAATGAACAAAAGCTCAGCCAGTTTATACTTTATGTAATATGTTTATAGATAGGTACATCTCTTGGTCGACTGTAGATATAATATTATATCTCCACAATATTGGCATTTAATATTATGTTAGGTAGGTATACATGATTTTATATTTCGTCAAAGGCACCTAAAACAAACGGAAATGATGTACGAGTGAATACACTATAAATAAAATTGGATCTAATACGCTACCCTAAGGCATGCTGTAAAAATTGAAAATAAAATATTAATGTTAGTAATAGTAACTAATAATTAATTGAAATTACCTACAGATTAAATGTCATGTCCCAATTAGGTCTGAAACTACTAGTTATATGTAAATGAAGGGTGAATAATATTATAAAACATATCTTAATCATTACGATATCAAAGGCTATATAATAAGTTGATCGAATCAAAATGTTCTATTAGAAATTACTTTCTGAGTTACTGAGTGTGTTGAGTTACTGAGTGTGTTGAGTCACAGAGTGTGTAAAGCTCACCAGCGCCTGCGTGAACAGCATCCTTCGTTTCCGACACTGTGCGAGCGGGAGAAACTACATAGGTTTCGCGTCGGGTCCGGCGCACGCGGCGTGCCTGCCTGTGTTGTTGATTTGGCCATAATATAGGCCTCAAATTGTTGAGTCACAGAGTTTTGTGTTGAGTCACAAAGTGTGTTGAGTCACAGAGTGTGTAAAGTTACAGAGGAGAGTGTGTTGAGGCACAGAGTGTATAGTATAGAACAAAGATTGTGTAAATCTCACCTGCGCCTGCGTGAACAGCACCCTTCGTTTCCGGCGCTGTGCGAGCGGGAACTGCATGGGTTTCGCGTCGGGTCCTGCGCACGCGGCGAGCCCGCCCATGTTGTTCATGTGCCCCATGCCACCCGACGTGGACGTCATCAGCCTGGAAACTGAAGCAGCCGCTCAGATACGCACACTTCGAGTTACCCACTTACAGCACAAGGGAAGGAAGGAGAGACCGATATTGTAGAAATCAAGGGGAGAATAACATACATCGACCTTCAATTACTTTTACTAGGTACTTAGTAGCAATAGGCAAATATAGGCAAGTAAATTTCTCTCTATAAATATAGGCAAGTAAATTCTCTCTATAAATATAGGCAAGTAAATTCTCTCTATAAATATAGGCAAGTAATTTCTCTCTATGAATATACGCAAGTAAATTCTCTCTATAAATATAGGCAAGTAATTTCTCTCTATAAATATAGGCAAGTAAATTCTCTCTATAAATATAGGCTAGTAAATTCTCTCTATAAATATAGGCAAGTAAATTCTCTCTATAAATATAGGTAAGTAATTTCTCTCTATAAATATAGGCAAGTAAATTCTCTCTATAAATATAGGCAAGTAATTTCTCTCTATAAATATAGGCAAGTAAATTCTCTCTATAAATATAGGCAAGTAAATTATCTCTATAAATATAGGCAAGTAAATTATCTCTATAAATATAGGCAAGTAAATTCTCTCTATAAATATAGGCAAGTAAATTCTCTCTATAAATATAGGCTAGTAAATTTCTCTCTATAAATATAGGCAAGCAAATTTATCTCTATAAATCTCCGCCGGATGCCAGAAACCTTTAAGTATAATATCTATATATTATAATATAATCTATCTATATATATATATAATTGTTTAAATCGATGCAGTCTTATAGTCGTCTATCTATATATTTTTCATGCTCAAATACTCGCAAGAATCTCACTAAGTGATAAATCTGTGAATGTGGATGATAATCATGACGTGTGTATGTTTATCATAGACGCAGTCGCAGCTTAGTTGCGACCTCCTATATGAGCCCCCCAAAATCGTCAGTTTCCTAAATCTAGTATCTAGTATGCCTATCGCCTAAAATATATAACAAGGAGGCCTGCTATACCATCCCCCTTTCGAAATAGCACTGACTGAAGATCGTCAAACTACTCCAGTATCTCACAGTGCCCGTCGCGTGGGATTCACGAAAGGCCTCCTTAGAGGTCCAGCACAAAGACAATATTAAAAAGAAGACCGTGACAGTGCCGATAGGAAAATTAATTATTCTTTTGTTTATTAGTGTGATTCAGTAACAATAAATCTGTAAAATATTATCGTAATGAAACTTGAGTATTATTATATAGTGGGGCGTCTATAGTACCAACCTAAAAATCTGAAAATGCTTGACTTGAATGTCTATCATAGCTTTCCGTGATAAACAATGACCAGTAAAACAATGCGTAACAGCAATAAGAAACGATGTCCGGGTGTTACTACTTGTAGGAATATATACGAGCAATTTAACAATTGATTGAATGATCACAGTGACTTGTCGGACGTTGATCTGTGACGCTAGATGCTGGGTAGCGGGCAAAACTATATATTTATAGATTCACATTCACCAGAAACAAAAACAAACTTGCAGACCCACGCTTTAGGCTTAGTAAAGTAAACAGCATTTATGGTATGGTTCACTGTGTACGATTTTATAATAATAAGATACCTGATACTGTAATAAATATGACAGAGAAAAAAGTTAAGACCCACATAAGACGGACCTTATGTAAAAAGGGTTATTATAAAATAAATGACTATTTAAATGATAAAGAGGCTTGGTCCTAAATTCAGCTGCAGCTCTGCACATTGTGTACATATATGATTGTATTCATAATTATTGTAAGATATATTTATTTCAAAAGATGTGCTGCTGAAAGTTTCTTGCGCCGCTTCTTTCCTTTCAGCTATAGCACCTTACGAAGCGGTGGTAGAGTAAAAAGTAATGACGTTGTAAAAATGTAGTATTAGGTACTTATTTTTTGATTTGATCCAAGATCTTCCAAAAAAACAAATTAATGGGTCACGAGTTATATCGATTCGTAGCTAAATTAAAGCATTTTATTTTTGCTATGGCGACCTACCATTTCCAGTAGCATTCCTCACCAATGAGAATCGTGATCGTTGAGATTAGCCACATAGAACTATGCGCTGGGCCATATAGGGTGGTTTGCCATTGCCATTACCTTCCCCATTTCACACACTGGTTATCTCAATGTGTTCCTTAAGATGTATTCCTTCACCGTTAGAGTATTAAAGAACGCAAAAAATACAATCGACCGTTTAAGTTTAGTCATGAGCGTCGGTGGCACAGTGGCTAGGACACCGGACTCCCACGCGGGAAGTCCGGGTTCGAAATGGTGCAGAGCCATGTACGAATGAGTTTTTTGTATTTTTCGAAGACTTACGTACATTTACCGACTGCTCTAACAGTGAAGGAAAACATCGTGAGGAAACCTGCACACTGAGATGACTAGTGTGTAACTGGGGTGGGCACAAAAGATCCTCAAGGGTCGAAGTGCCGCTGGGATTATTCGCGGCCTCTTATCATAAGATAAGAAATAAGATATAGGTTTAGTCATAGGTATTTTAAAACGACTGAACGTCGGCGGCCTCGTTTTGCGAAATGGCTAGCGGTTTTGTGACACAGCGGATTTCACAATCGGGCTTCGACATAGGTATACATTCTAAAACCTCATCTCATCACATTTATTTATTGTAACGTCGCCATCGCGCTCGGAAACCCGCACGGCAGCAATATTCCACACATTACGATTCGAATTTGCTCGTTGTCGTTCTATTTACACAACACTCCACACCGAAAAGGGTCTTTCAATAAAATATTACTCCCCATTCTCTTTTACTTACATCGCCATTGTGCTATACCAGCCTGTTTTGAAATTTGGCTGTATTATTCCGTATCGTTGCCTCGCATCGATAAAAAGAAATAGTCTATGGTCGTTTGGAAGGTTCCTTTGTCAATGGTCCGCCGGACATTTAGTTATCGTGTACGGAATCTTTATAATTGAAAACTTGCGCTATTTCAGTGGGTTTTTGAATGCATTTGTATGGGGGTGGTTAAATGTAAATCAAACCGTTAAATGACACGTGAAGAGATGTTTACAAACACTACTGAACTGAATACGATGGTCTTTTTGGATCTGAATGTTCATAAAAAAATGGTGATTCGTTTTTGCATATGTTTAACTTTTAAAGATGAAACTAACTTACATTTTTCAAGGACTTCTCCATGTAAGTTATTTCTGCATTTAGTTTATTCAAAATAAGGTAATACATACTAAAATAACACTAAAATACATACTTAAGCTAAAATTACAAAATACCTAATTATTTTACATGTAAAAGACCTGGCTCAGGTAGCTCCCTGCAGGGAGTGTCCCGAGGAGGCTGGCGGCGTTGCCCCGCTGTATGGCGAGGCTTATACGCTGAGCAAAGTAGAGGCCAGCCTTCTGGTCCCGGGATGTCTCTACGAGGCGCTTGGCTATTTCCGAGGCAGTGGGCTCCAGGCCCCCACGGCCCCAAGGTCTCCACCCCGAACGGCGCAAATATGCAATCACCACCCAGGCCCGCATATTTGCGCCGCTTGAAGTTTGGTCTTACATTAATTATCAGGAAAACAAAAACGATGACGTCACTGATACTTTGATAATCTGTGTTATAGAGATCGCATTGAAAAAAATAGTTTCATATAATTCCGCAATATAGCAAGGGTTTTTAATTTCCGGCCAAGCATTACATAAAGATGCCTAGTTCGGCATCTGCATGCACCAGAGCCAAAGACAGGCCAGCCTTTAGTCCAAGTGCAGTTTCAGTCTGTAGCGCACAGGCACGGCCTAGATTTCCAAGTACTTTCTTGCGGCAATTGAGCGTAAATAAATAATATATAGTGTACAAGGGTAATGCAGTAAAATTTACATTGCATTTTATTTTACTGTCCCTACATTCGAAACATATAAAATATTTAGGGAATGTAACTTATTGCAAAAACAGTATCGAATAGGTTAAATGTACTCTCTGTTTCAGATTCAGATTAATTTATTAGTCCAGAATGTAGGTACATAATTACAAGATGGTATTTTCTAAACAAAGAGGCGATACATTCTACTCAACAATGAGCATGCAAATATAAAAAATAAATAATATAACCACTGCAGGGTATAAGCCTCCTCTCTTTTGTGCCACCCTATACGATCCTGTGCAAGCCGCATCCAGGTCTTCGATGCGACTTTGGTGATGTCATCCGCCCATCTAGCTGCTGGACGACCTACTCCTCTTTTCCCTGACCTTGGCCACCACTCTGTGAGGGCTCTGGTCCACCGGCCGTCACCACGTCTAACCAAGTGTCCCGCCCATCGCCACTTTAGCGTCGCAACCCGCTTTCCCACGTCTAGGACTTTAGTTCGTTGTCGGATCTCTGTGTTGCGGATCTTGTCCATTAGTGTGATTCCTAACATGGCACGCTCCATGGCCATAATATAATGGTCAGATAAATTATAAAATATAAATGTCATTTAGATCGTAATCATAATCTTTTGTAAACTAAACTAAAATTTTAATACAAATAAGAAAAAAAAATTGGTTTTATACGGTAGTTTTGAAAGTCGTCATTTTAGTTTCATATACCTACAAATAAAAAATGTCCCACGCCCGATCCATAAGTTTGAGCCTGAAGAGATTTATATTATGTTCTTTAAATTTATTTTATTTATTTATTTAACACTATAATGCACAAAAATAGTACATGAGGCGAGATTAATGCCATGCGGCATTTTCTACCAGCTAAGCATTGGGTCATACAGATATTGCAAGGCAGGTGCATATAAATTAAATAGAAGAGATTTAGTATAGATTGTTTTTTTAGTATTTTTATTTACTATACTTTAAAATACCTACTCAAATGTGTGTATTGTATTCAACATATTAAATATATACTGAAGTTTAAATAATAATCAGTACAATTACGCGACCAGCTCTTTATTATCATTTTTAGCATTTAAGTATAATTATCATTAGGTTATTCATTTTATCATTTATTTCATTATAATTACAGATAATTAATAATCAACTGACAGGCAGTTTTTATTATCCTTTAAATTTTTTTCATAATTTTATTATTTACATCCGCCGCTGCCGTTTCACACCCCATCATACAAAATACTGGCTCAATTCTTCGCTACAAGTAGTAGTCACTCGGAAAATCAAGTAAAAATATATCTAATTTCACAGCCAACGCGTCCGTCTGTCCGTCCTGACAGACAGGGGTCCGAGCTCAGGAGGTGTGCATATATTTTGACAACAAATAGGCCAGTAATTGAACCGAAGGGTGCGACGGACTCGCCGCAGTGTGCTGGTAATAAGATGGAGATAGGCGTTTTATGGGATGCGATTATCTAGGTCGAGATGATATCTCGTTTCTGCCTTCATACCTTCATCATAGAAATATGTAAACTTCGTTCCTTTACCTACTTAGATTTCATGTATTCCTGACGATTCTCTGCTCGGCATGCAAATGTGAAAATCTGTTTCGTATAGATTTAGAATTTCTCTGTTATTTATTTTTAACATTGTTAATAGCTGGGCAGATTGTTGAAAAACCATGCACTGCGAGCAAAGAATGTGTAAATTAGTACACGTATTTAGAACACCCAAAGGATCATTTTGAAGATTAGAGTCCATGCAGATCACCGCTTCTCTGCAAGGGAGGACGGTGTCAAAGTGCCTCCGGGCTCCAGAAAAAAAAATAACGACATCGTTACACCTACCATGGCATTTTTGGTATTGTTTTCGTATTTTTTTTTATGTAATTAAATTTGCCAAAATTGTCCAAAGGTGGATTCAATCCGGCAACGCTTGCGTCGCAGTCTCGTGTCCTAGTCTTTGAGCCATTGTCGCTATTCAGTTAACTACTTTATATTTTTACACATAAAATTCTATCATGAATTTAAACTGAGCTCGTAGCCTATAGTTGCCAGCACGGTCCGAAAATGATCGTACAGGTTAAGCACCGTTGGGCGCGGTCGGTACCAGGATGGGTAACCGCTAGTGGCATATTTCATCTGAGCTTTTCCATGCGTCGAAAAGACACTCGATCCCGATTGTTGTCGTTCGACAGCAGTCATTAAGCTACGTCAAATGCCTACGGGCGGCCTGAACAACTCTGACAATAGGTTGGCCACTAACCATACGATAAGTAAGTAAGTAAGTAATCACTAGTTTTCCTTAAATATTAGTAATTAGTTACTTACTGAAACCTGCAGATAAGATCATTTCTCAACAATAATCTACTATTATATTTTATTGTTAATCTCTCTCCGATTATGACTTGATTTCGCCTCAGTAAAATTTTATAAAAATATGGAGTTGAAGTCCCAACTCAAGAAATAACATGAAGAAGGTGTCCTAATAATTACAATTGTGAAAATAAATATTGTTGCAGTAAGATGCAGCAAAAATGATTACATGTGTGCACAGTAGATCACCCCTGATAAAGTTAAGCTGCATGCGTTTGATGACCGCGCGATTGGCGTGAAATTGGCTACTGTGCGGCACCAGAGGGCCAACGGAGGGACGGAGGGCCAGCGGAGGGATGGAAGGCCAACGGAGGGACCGAGGTCAGCAGAGGGAGAGCGAGGGCGTGCGAGTGACGGCCAACGGTGACCGCTGCCCAAACTTGTATAATTAGTGGTGCGAGATAAGGGATTCAAAAAATTATGGTAATTTGTTAATAGGTAAGTACGAACGAACGCTTAAAACGAACTGCGTGATAATATTAAAGATGCAGTTACACCAGGAGATCGATTCCACTAAATACAACGTAACTAAATAGAATCTGCATCGTTATGACGTGTTTCGTATGCTACTATCCACTAACGATCCAATTTCAGTTAAGTTCCGATCGAGTCAACCATCGATCGAACAGTAACGTATTTGAGCATTCTACTAAAACGTTTAGTTTATACTGAATTGCTGTTGAACGGTAACAAAACGCTTCAACTGTCAAATATAACGATCGAACATAAGTTCCTCCCGAGGTACTTTTGCCCGATTCGATAGTAAATCGAAAGGTGGCAGTGGTAAAGTTATGCGTCAGTAGAATGCGATTTGGTGTCCGAAAACTAAATTAAAATTGGATAGAAATAGAACTACAAACGTTGTAATTTAGGCGAATTGCGCCCGTGGTCGTTCACCGCTTCGGTGACCGCCCTGCGACGGACGATCTACGGTCACTTGGTTGGCCGAAGTCGTCCAACGTCATTCGCTCGATAACAATCTAGTGACACTTGACGTTCGCCGAATGTGCTCGACTACACATTCACATATAGCCGGTGACCGCCTGCTGTGACCGCCCAGACGGTCGGTCAACGACTATCTTAACATAGTATTAAGTAATAATATATACTAACTTTCTTTGTATGTGTTCTGTAATTAGTTTTAACTGTAATCATGTTCCCTTAGGTACTAACTCATAACTTAATAATCATTAAACATTATATAATTGTCGGACATATACCGGTAGCGAATTATAATTATACTTAATAATTAATACAGGGCGGATATAACCCTGGGGAGATACTAAAAAAACTTTCTTTGTTTGGACTTTATCCAGGCACGGCGGCGAAGGCCGGCTCAGCAGCGCCATCTGCGGAGAACCTCAAGCGGCGCAAATATGCGGGCCTGGGTGGTGATTGCATATTTGCGCCGTTCGGGGTGGAGACCTTGGGGCCGTGGGGGCCTGGAGCCCACTGCCTCTAGAGCCAAGCGCCTCGTAGAGACATCCCGGGACCAGAAGGCTGGCCTCTACTTCGCTCAGCGTATAAGCCTCGCTATACAGCGGGGTAACGCCGCCAGCCTCCTCGGGACACTCCCTGCAGGGAGCCACCAGGCCAGGTATTTTACTTGTAAAATAGTTAGGTATTTTGTAATTTTAGCTTAAGCATTTATTTTAGTGTTATTTTAGTATTATTTTATTTTGAATAAACACCCCTCCCTTGTCTGAAATAAATATATTGAATTGAATTGAAGTATGCTAAAGTCTAGATTCGTCGGATGACCGGACCTAGGAAAATATCAAAAGAATATTTTTTTATTGTTTAAGGAGGACAGACGACCAAACGGACCACTTGATGATACCTAAGTGGTCACCGTCGACCTTAGATATCTCATCTCATTATTAATGTTTTCGATGCGCTGACAACCTTGAGGACTTTGATGGATTGCCTCATGTGCCTAATACCCTTAGAATAGAATAGAATCACATTTATTGCCAAATACAATGTACTTTACAAGTTAAAGATTGTTTTTTTTTTACTTAAGTTACTATTGTTATAATTGTTATGTTAAGAAAATTTCGTATGCTGTTATAGCCAAATATAGGACCATACATTTATGAAACAACTTGTACCTAGTTACAACCTATATTTATGAATGAATAAATAATTTGAATTTGTTACAATATAACAAATTTTACCAAAAAAAATCAAATTTAATAAAGATGCAGATACTTATCTACTACGTAAGTATCTATGCATATTTGGCAAAATGGGGAAAATCAGCAATGCTGACATAATCGGGTACCAAATATGCAGCGCTGTTTTTCATTTGCTCTCTTACCCTTCAGACCGAAACACACAAATGCAAACATTCCTGCTTTGCGGCAAAAATAGGTAAGATAGTGGTAATATGGTAAATGAGTACCTATCTATCTATATATATACGAGTACTAAGCCTAGATAATAAATTATGAAACGTTTATAAGTACCTAAATAAACGATCGATAATAATTGAAAAAACTAAAGGATAACCATGTTATAATATAACACAGCTAAAAATAATAACGAAACTCAATGTTGAACCAAAGAAAAATAAACTGAGTGACCTGAGTACCTACAAACAAATTGGGTACCATACCACAGTGGATGCGCAATACCACAGAAAAGTTCAGGGCAATATGATGTCAATGAACACATTAGTAAATTCTTTTATAAATATCGGTGCCTTGTATAAATAAATAAAGTATGAGGAGTTGCTAATATAAAATCTAAGCAAATCCACTCTACTTAAATGAGAAATGAAAATGTACCCAAGTACGTAATTAATAATGAAAAAGAAGGTACATACAAGAAATAGGTGCCAAGGAAATAAGGCCAGAGTCAATAGGCATTTACTGGACCCGCAAGCTCCATCGTCGACCTCATCGTCGCTTACCACCAGGCGAGATCCAGGTCAAATGCGGATTTAGTAGTCAATATAAAAAAAGGAAAATATTCAAGAAAAACAAATGGAGGGGATGGGAAAACCTTTGGAAACGATTATCTGATTTATGATCACTCTCAAACCAAATTAGTAACACATAACCTCAATGTTTCTTCCGATTCTCACCAAGCAAATTACTACGGTCAGTAGACTAAAGTAGGTATTTGCCACCTAAAATCTCAACTGCTTGAAATTGTCCACTTGAACGTGCTCCGAATACATCGGCTACCGGTCGTACGGCAGTATGTGCCATGGAGTGAGGCGATGATGGACGAAGCTACTAATATTTGCTTACAACTAATGGATTTCGCGCACGAAGGGTGGTGGTGTGGTGACGGTGAATTTAAAAGTGAAATTAAACATGTAAGATTGCTGATTTAAGCCTCATTTTCTAGCAATATTCATGTCTCTAAAAACCTATCCTTTTTATAGGTATAGAATAAAGAACACCCCTGTTCTAAAAATAATGATAACTTACTAGTAATAAGTACTTATAAGATAGGTTGAGGATTGGTTTTATATCACGGTTTTAACAAATATGAAAGAAACCAACTATACGAGTATGATGCAGACAACATAAAACTGTCAAAACACATAACTTCCTTAATCTCAATTAATAACAGATAGGTACAGACAGACACACTATAATAATCGCATTAAATTAGACAGTCTCCGATCTCCCCACGATAAAGTATCCGCGAGTGTTGCCAGCGCTAAATAAACTCCCTCAAATTGAGCGTGAATAAACACAGCGAATAATAGCGTATTGTGTTACAGTCCCCTCGCGACGTTGTAAAAATACGATGTGCGAACCGGGCGGTATCTCGCGCAGTTGATCGGAAAATGAGACGCTTCAAATGTAGTTCGTGGATGGTGAAATATTAATGTGTGGGGTGTACAAACTTGTAAAGAATTAAGTTAACATCTGCTAAAAGTTGTTGTTAAAAAATCAAATTATTCAAACTGAGAATATCATATTATGAATTTGATAAGGTCAAAGACATTGAAAAAATTAAATTGATAATGGAGTTATCGGGAGCAAGTAAAAGAATGATATTACTTAGATATAAAAATATCTAAAAGTTTTACTTTACTTTCGTAATGTAGCGCTCTACTCCGTCCATTTACAATTTCAAAAACGTTTCCCAATAAAGAAACCCACGAGTCCGCGACACCCGGGAAATGAAATAGCAAACATTTCCGCGGCCATTTCCCTCAGTGTTGCCACACTAAAGAAGATAAACTGCGACCGCCTGCCGCTGACGCGTCCACTCCGCGCATTAGACTCGCCTACATGGAAACTAAGTGTGTCACACGCTTATTTTTTCCCCGCGGCAGTTTTAATTTCAGCGGCTGGCCGTGTGCGAGTGTCCCTGACGCTTTGATGTATGGCAATGCTCGAAAACGCTGCAGGTAAAAAAGGTTTTTCCACCACCACGTAATTAATAAAAAAATATTTGTTTTCTTTTTAATTTCTAAAGATGTCACCTGTCCACACTTCCAAAACGTCTCGGTCTCGCAACACTGAAGAGCGTTATTGGTTAATATTTTCATCGTGCATCGTGTTGCTGAGTAATTGAACTCGGCTAGAGCCTCCGACTGCATCGACCTCATGCTATTTGCGGACGTGAGGCCTTCTGTTTGTTCAGCCAAGTCTCTAGTGGAGGACAAACATGGGACCGATCGGACGGAATTGCTTATTTTGTCTCTGCCTACACGACTCCCTTCCACAGGTACCGGGAGCCTGGCATGCCACAGGGTAGCATACTCGGTCCACTTTTATTTTTTGTGTCGTAACTTCGGTGGACAGTATTCGAGTGCGTGTTTTTTGTGCTCAAACAGCTCTCGGTGACGGGGTACCGTTGTAATCTCTCAAAGATACTTATCGTGGCGGAAGCGTGGCTCTTATCTTGTTTTTGAGCGGTTAATCACTTGTAAATTTGGTCGGCGCAGTATTGGTTTAGTTTTGTTGGTGGGTAATTTGTTTACAGTTATAATTTTACAGCTTTAAAAGCGCGAGGGTCCCTAAGAAAGGATTATTATTGTTGTGCATCTTAATTCTTACTGTGTTGTATGTTATAGGTACATATTACAAATTAAAAGTTATTATAAAAAAGAAGGTGGGACGCGAGGTCAATGTTAGCTATAAAGTTGACTGACCAAATAAGATACAATGTTGTAGTAAAACAATAACCTATTAAAAAATAACTCACTAAGAGACCCTGAATCAATCTAATAATAAAACAACTTACTCAAAGACCCTAAGATTTTCAGTATGGATGCAGAAATACATACACGAATAACAAATAGACTCGGTGCTACACTATACACACAAATCGAACCCGAAAGCCACTTCATAAACGTGTAATGACTGTCGAAAAGTCATTGTGGTGAGGCGGAGTTTTATTTCTTCGATAAAGAGGAAATTATAAATAAATAAAAAAATATTGCAGCTAAATGAGGAATTACTTATAGGAAAAAAACAAAGAATAGTGTTACAGTGCACCTGCCAAATCACATAATTTGAAGTGTGGGATTTGTACCAATTAATTGGGACTTATTAATTGGAACTTATTTTGTAATAGTAGGTAGTAAGTGGTAGTACCTAAAAATCTGTGAATGTATTCGTATCGCCTCTAATTTTTTTTATCGAATATCGACCAATTGCCCGCCATCTTTGCTTTCTATCCATGGCGTGCCAGGGAAAGCCAACACTTGAACCATAGAATAGAATATAAATTAATATTGCATACTTGAAACTCGGTCGAAATGATACATTTTAATTGTAAACTTTTAGTATTCTGTAGCCAACTAGGACACTGCAGCGATTTTGAAACAGAATTGGACACAGTCCATAAAAATCATTATTTTGGTTTTCTAGATATTTCTGGGTTCCATTGGAATGTTTCAAAATCGTTGCAGTGTACTAAAGGTGTTATAGTTTCATCATTTTGTCTGTACGTCACACAGTCCATTATAACTTTTGTAATACCTACAGTAACAAAAATCTGAAAAAATCTGTATTACGTAACCTACTTTTAACTAAATTATAACAGACCCAGTAGCAGAGTTATGTTGTAAAATAGAACTCTACAAAGTTATACAGTTGTACAAGTTGTTAAGGAATAAATATCGTAGTTTAATTATTTTTTTATAATGTTTATTTCTGCACTTGAAGGTTTGGTTCATTCTTACAAATTTGACACACGATGTTTTGCTTCACCGTTAGTGCAGTCGATAAATGCACGTGATAAGTCTTTAAAAAAAACAAAAATATTTTGGTAATGACATTGCATGGTTTCGATCCGAACCTGGACCTGGAGCATGGGAGTCCGGCGTCTTCTACTGAATCTCCTCTGTCCCTTATTAGAGTCCAAAAAACCGTATTCATATAGAAACATTTAAATCGACAGTAAGCAAACCACAAACACTAACGTAATACTGTTTATACGCTGACCAGGAATATTAAAATCCTGTCAAGAGAGCACCATTGGCAGTTTTATTACCTATCTGTATTATGGAGTTCATTATGAAAAAAATGTAGGTTCTTACTATGTAAAGGTAGCCTGGAAGATATCTCTGTTAGCGATAAGGCCTTCACTATTTTCTATCTTTTATTTGTTGTTTTCTATTTGTGCAATAAAGTGTATTTTACCTTTATTTTAGGTACTTTAATTCCGCAATATGACGAGGGTATTTATAATTCTGGTCAGGGAACTTACTCAAAGAACTTTACTCAAAGAACCCAATGAACTTTTATATTATTAACCTCCCTACACTATAATAAAACTTCTTTGTCTTTACTAGACATTGACAGTACGACATTTCTTTTTTTCTTCTATGTTTTTGTTGCCATACGTAGATTTTACCACACACAGGCGGCGAGACTGACTTGATAGGCTCTATCTTTTATAATATAATTCGATTATAATAATAATTTTGAATTTCCGGTTTAACTCTACTTTAGTAGAGATAATTTATTTTTATAATTTTAAAAGACAAACTTTGTGTCAACTTCTCTTCTTCCAAGTCGTGTTCCTCATTACTGAGGGTCGTGATCATTCTAAGGAATTAATCACATAGAACGACTCTCGTGGCAGATTTAATGGGATGGTTTGCCATTACCTTCCCCATTTCACACACTGGTTATCTCAGTGTGCAGGTTTCACCGCGATGTTTTCCTTCACCGTCAGAGCAGTCGGTAAATGTACGTAAGTCTTTCGAAAAAAACCGAAAAACTCATTGGTACATGGTATTGCCTGGTTTCGAACTCGGACCTACCGCATGGGAGTCCGACGTCCTAGCCACGACGCCACCGACGCTCTACTGTGTCAACTAAGTACCTACATATTAATATTAATACTACAATGATATTTTGACTTAATTTTGCCGTAACATTTTTTGCGATATTGTCTGCCATGTTACAAACATTGTATGTATTGGAACAAAAATGAATATAAATGATTTATTTATTACTATTTATTTTATACGGAAGAAAGCTACAGCAATCCCCAACTTGACCAGCCCAGAGCTACTCCAAAGTCAAAACATGGCTTTATTATTGTTTGCCAGGTTGTTTGAACTTTCTAAACTACTGGGCGCACAGTGGGCTCGCGGGCAGTGAGCTCGGATCGAGTTGGCTTGTCTTTCAGCGTATTGTTCTTGCCCACTGTGCAGGATAGCGTTCGAGTGGTCTTCGGGAATTAGTTTGGAGCTTTTCGAATCGATTCGAGGAATGGTTTATTAGAGTAATTAAATTAGATATAATGGGTACCTAGGTATAACAAATACCCTTAGATACAGTCGCCCACAAGCTATAGTATACCATCTATCAAAAACCTTCGATTAAATCTCAACCATATGCCTGCGTTTAATGATACATGTTAGATTCTCAAATTTTGATGTTTTGGATAGGTTCACCTGTGGTCGACTGTACAAATCTAGTTTATTATACACATTGTATTTAGGTTAATATAAGTATTTCCACTGTTTTCACACTGTTGCTTTCTTCGTCCGTGCAGTCACTGAGGGGCCAGCTGAAAACCAGCGCTGTGGCTTGCCTCAGCATTGTGCTGAGCTGGTGTACCCTTTTTGGCACTGTACCGCACCGGATGTTCTGTGCTGCATGTATTAAACTTTCTATACTTCTGTATTGTGTACTATATTCTGGCGTTTACAGTGTAAATATCTTCTTCTTCTAAGTCGTATTCCACATTGCTGAGGGTCGTGATCATTCTAAGGAATTAATCTCTCGTGGCAGATTTAATGGGGTGGTTTGCCATTGCCTTCCCCATTTCACACACTAGTTATCTGTGTGCAGGTTTCCTCGTGATGTTTCACCGTCAGAGCAGTCGGTAAATGTACGTAAGTCTTTCGAAAAAACCGAAAAACTCATTGGTACATGACATTGCATGGTTTCGAACTCGGACCTCCGCATGGGAGTCCGACGTCCTGGCCACGACGACACCGACGCTCTTAAGTAAATATACGTTTTCAATTCATTTACCCAAACACATACAATTTGGGCTTTCGCTGTTTTACCGTAGTGAAAATCAAGTCGAATCGCATCACATGCTACATTTCATGTAATATTTTATGTTAACACGCTCTTATTCACTAATACAATTTACTTAAAAATGTGTTTTGGTGTTTTTTTAGTACTTGTTTCTGTCAATAAATTATCATAAAAATTAAAATTTTCAACAACATAAATTTCAGTACAAAAGACATCAACGAGACCGCATTATCTCCTTTCTTTCGTTTTCGTAACAATTTTTGCTTGGGTGAAAGAAAAAATCGTATCCCACTCCTGGAGCGGGCGCGCGTTCGTTCCTTCATGATTTTTTTTTTGTAACTCTTACTTATTTTTCAATAAATTTTTAGGTCAAGTTGCAGACAAAATCAGTGCATAATAACCCCCCATTTGTATGAAATGAATTAGTTATTATAATTGATGGATTTGAGCATAAAGAAGAATTAAAACCTATGTTTGTCAGTCCGTCTGTCCTCAATAAACTGTCTCAAATTGCGAAGCTGTTCGTCAGAGTCAACACCATTAGTTGGAAGATGAAAAATAAAAAAGAATTTAAAGCAAGCAAGCCTGCGTGCCGCGCTGCCATCCCAGGATCTTAGTAACCGTAGACTAATCGGCGATGGGCACTAAAGAGAAGCGATATTTATCTGATGTAGGTAGTTTCTGATTTTTTTTAATTGTATAAGGAGAACAAACGAGCAAACGCACGATGGTGAATGGTCACCGTCGCCCATACATATCTCACCTCACAATATTGTTACTGGAGTGTTTTCGATGCGCTGCTGTGTTTGAGACACAAGAACCGTCTCTTTTTGCCAAGTTCCAGAGTAGACTTGTATAAAAAGAATTCCTTCTGTATGGCAATTTTAGTGTATAATAATCTGCCTAGTCGCCTTAAAAATGATCCTGCTAGCCAATTTAAAACTAATATTTCCAAGTGGCTTCTAGACAAATGTTATTGCTCCATAAAAGAGTATCTCAACGACACTAACAAATAGCAGAAAAGATTTGCATACCGTTGTCGGTGGAACATATGATACCTATGCTTTTTAAACCAACTGTAATTTTCACTATGTTCTGAAATTTCATTTAATTTCATAGGGGCGTGGATATAGAGTGCCTCAAGATTTTACTTTGCGATAGCTGAAGTTGGTTATAATTGTAATTATCTACCTATCGATTCGTTAATATTACCCTTGATAACACGTACCTATTGGTCTAATTTTAGATTGAATTTAAAAATATATAATATCTTCAATTTTTTTCATCTATGCCGCCGGTAATTCGATACCCGACTGCGCCGACGACGGGAGCGGTGTTTAATGTTGGGTAGGAACAGGTGCACCCGATATCACGTTCAGTGATCCAATAAGACCACTGTAAATGGTCAATGGACCACTGGCACTCATGTTTAAAGTCGTTTTTTTTCCTTTAATTTATGGCCTCTGCTAGTGTACACATTGCAATTTGGCCAATGACCGTGTTAGAATCTTGAAAATCACTCGAACTATTGGCGACGGTTTTGAAAAAAAAACAGTTTACTAACGCCGAGATTATGGGAGAGTCGTAATATGCATCAGGAATGCCTAGTGTCTTGCATTCCAAGTGCAATTGGAGGTTAAGTTGCGAATTCACACCATCTGTAGTTTCTCACTCCTATTTCACTGTCTTATATAACGTTCAATTAACACGGACAATTTTTAGGTAAAATACACTAGTTTCACGAAAAAATGACCACTGTAAACCGTTTTTAAACAATAAAGTAGGACGAACACGCCAAGACAGCATGAACGCCCAACATAACCTCTCGTAGATTTTTTTATTAGACAGACTAACAGGTGCTAGTGTCACTTTGTAAATCATTATTTTACAAGTCCTGTCAGTTTTTTACTAAACCATAATTATAAAATTGATATGTATATGCCATTCTGCCCAAAACTCAGATAATCCCCCTCAATCAGTAGCTAACTGATACCGATACGTGTTACAATTAACGTGTAACAGTAACAGATCAGCACTATCAAGTGACAGCAAATTGGCGCAAGTAACACGAGAGCCACTCGCACTCGAGCGCCGCGATATTGCACGGATCGAGTTTCACGCATGCGTGTTGATCTAGACGCCATTTTGGATGCGCAAAAAATGGAAATTGATCTCGGTTTTGGGGTGTGAGACTGAAACCTTGTAAAGGTAAACTTAGATCATTACGTACGTACATTTACAGACTGCTCTAACGGTGAAGGAAAACATCGTGAGGAAACCTGCACACTGAGATGACCAGTGTGTAAAATGGGGTAGGCCTAAAAGATCATCAAGGGTCGAAGTGCCGCTGGGTTATTCCCGGCCCCCTATCATAAGATAAGATAAGAAACTTAGATCAAGCGGCAGTGTGTATGATTATTATGAGTATGACAGGAGATTCATTATCAATCCCCTTGCTAATGAATACCTACTCCAGTCGAAGCCCGATCTTTTTTGTGCTTTTTGGATTGGGCATTTAAAATCAACTACCTTGGGCGTATCCTAGCTCTATACCCGGGGGTACTACGTGGCACGATCACAGAAATAGTCGACGATTCACCACTGGCAATCCTGGAGGTCTCTACAAACGATGTAGCATACAACTGGCGCCCCGCATGTCCCTGTATAAGTTGGGGACGCAGCCGTGCACGGAGGCACCACGCGGCACAAACACAGAAACAATCGGCGACTCACTGGCAAACCTGGGGTCGTTGGAGGCGGGGTACCAGCCGGTGCCCCGCATGTCCCCGTAGTGCGGCAGGTCGGCGGGGGCGCGGCCGTAGCTCTGCACTGGGGCGCCACACGGCACAAACACAGAAACAATCGGCGACTCACTGGCAAACCTGGGGTCGTTGGAGGCGGGGTACCAGCCGGCGCCCCGCATGTCTCCGTAGTGCGGTAGGTCGGCGGGGGCGCAGCCGTAGCCCTGCACGGGGGCGCCGCCGTACAGCGGCACGCCGTACGGGTTGCCCGCCATCCCGCACGACGGGCCCAGCGGCGAGTTGATGCTGCTGCCCGACGAGTTCGATCTGAAAGGCGTGTGTGTGTCAGAAAAATGGTGGTCATTTCAGGCACCGAAAAATGGAAACTGGGCTGAAGACTTTCGTCCCATGTCCAATGTCCAATATTTACTTATTTTAGAAGTGTATTAAAAATTGTAAAATTGTATATAAAGGTAGGCCTTGTGGTCTAAAACCTTGATTTTAATGAGCGCAATCATTTATGTAAGCTTGACCAAAGTTTAATAGTGTGCCATTTTGCGGAATTTTATGCGAACTAATTTTTTCATAGCTATGAAAATGAAAAGACTGAAATAAATGAAAAATCTATTAAACTCTGGTCAAGCTTTATACAGGATTGCGCTCATTAAAATCTGGGTTTTTTGACCACAAGGCCTCCCTATATAAACAATTTTAAAAGTACCAGTGGCAGGTTCTTTTAAAAGTCTAGTCGGGGTTTACTGTATTATTATTTTTTCAAATTGGACATGGGACGAACGTCCATAGTTTGACATGGGATTTATTAATTTTTAATCGGTCTCCCGCGATACAGGGTCACCTATTGCGGGAGCCATTAACTAATAATAATATGTAATATATACCCTGACTAGGTATATAAAACCCTGTCAAGAGTAATTGGTAGTTTTATTTTGTAATTTCCATTTTATTCCGCAATATTACGAGGGTTTTGATATACCTGGTCAGGGTACAATTGTAATTTAATCAAAAGTGTATCATTTAACAAAGTCAGGAAACCAGCCTAGTTTTGGGCTTCGTGCAACCAACCAGTAACATTATGACACTCTTATAAGAAGTGTGGCCTCGCCCCCCTCCGACTGAGACCACTGTCTCAATACTAGAATTTGAATATCACCTCACCTCGTTAGTTTATATAGACTTTTATTACAAACATTTTATTAAATGTTCTTTACAGAATAAATCAACTTAGCCTAGTGACTCTCTGGTAACCCTATATTTCTGAATATCAACAAATATCAGTCTATTAGCAGTTTACTTAACCTAACCATTATCCGACTAAGCTTACTGAGAAATTAGGCCAAAGAATTATGCCTATTAATGCCCTTAAACGCTTAAAAGGTGCACGTTACGACGCTGTTTCCTTAGAAGTCACACATTCATATCGTTTTCATAAGTTATAAATTGTATTATTCTGATATCAGAGACAGTAAAATAACATGATTGAACGAATTCCACAAGTACCTACGACATGAAAGTGTCTTCTTCTTTCGTGTTGATAATCCGAATTATTTTTTTCCCGACCAGAAGGCAGCCACATCGATAGCCCTCTGGTTGGCCTCGAAAAGGTCCTCCCGCGTGGAATGAAAGTGTCAAAAAATTTGTATAGAAGGAAATAAAGTCGTAACGTTGCACCATATTATAATATTATATGTTAAAAGGTAAGTTCTACATTCCAATCTAATTTGAGCTTTAACTAACAGCTTTAATTTCCAAATCCGAATTAAAACCGACCCAAATCTGCCACCCACAGACATCAAACCGTTACCTACGTCAGGCGCCAGCCCGTCACCTCAAACAATGCCCGGCTTATCTCTTAATCCCTATTTACACAATTTAATCTTCAGCTATCGGCCCATCTCCATCCCTTGAAGAATAAACCACCGCTATTCCAAGCCCTAACTGTGACTTAATAACGTTATTTTTAGCTGTGACGTTACTGTGTGGGTACTATAAAACACCCTCCGCCATTACGATGTTTGACTTGACAAATTGAGTTTTGACAGGGCGGGAAAATTTATCGCGAACCGTTTTAGGTTAGGTTATTAATTGGGGATGATTCCATTAAATTGCTAGGTTGTTTTCTTTTAATACGACTCTGTTTAGTTGTTTAATTGCTGTGGCGTTAATTAATTTAGTTTTAGTCAAATATTTTTGTTGTAAATTACGTAAGAAAGCTACGCGTAGACCTAGCGTAGATTAGGCCTATCAGGAAGAAAAGTTTACATATACAGTATAGATTACTATCGTCTATAATTCCATAATATTATGAATGATTATGTACGAGTATAGTTTCAATACGAATTGTCTAATTTCAACTTTTTTCATTTCTTGGACAATATTACAAATCAATAAAAACATACCCAGGATCCACCCCCAGAAACCTTGAGGTTTTATATGAGGGTGGAATTAGTTTCATTATATTAGCGTTGGTATTTAGGCACCTGGCTATTATTAAAATGCAATTTATAGATCATATTTGTTAATAAATATTTTTTTGTTAAAAGTTAATAATATATTGATGAGTAGGTTATATTACTTTACTTTCTAAACTTTGCCCATAATTATGGGGTTCATATGGGCAAAGGTTAAAAAGAAAAATTTCATATTGTATGATTGAACTATTTAAATTTTGAATAGTTTTGCACATAACTTATTCTCAACTCTTTAACTAGGCATAGGTAGGTATATTAAACATGAAAAAATTAAATTTTGAATCTTTTAGACCTACATTTGTTAAATGCAAGTATAAAAATAATAAATAATTTATTTAGGTACAGTCAGAAATTGAATTAGCTGACTCCCCTCTTAGTTGGAAATATTAAAGTATAAATTTCTAATCTTTACCCCGAGATCGGACGTTTTGGTTCCGAGTTACAGATGCACAAGTGGTATTCAATAGAATCTTTTCAAAGAAATATGATCTTAAAGTTATTTAATCATGTTGAAATTACTTGGATATTAAGTGTCGATTATTGAGTAGGTAGTGATAGTTAATTTCGAAGCCGAAGCAACGAGTTCTCGTGGTCCAGCGGTCTAATAACATGGTAAAGCGGTAATGCGATTCATATGACGTTTGTTCGAATCCCGTCTGCTGCACCAACTATTTATTGGGTTATTTTGTAATAATTTTATGGTGTCCGTAATGTAAAAAGAATCCGAATATCATCAACATCAGGCCATTGCTTGTAGAGGCCTATTGGAAATCTATTTGCAACTACTCGTTCAACTGCAGTAAGCCAGCAGCCTACCCAGCAAGTAATTTCCCATTGTCTTGAGAAGTAGTATGTCTAAAAAAAATTATTTACTTACAGATTATTCATACTTATTTCCTCTTTGTCTAAAGTAAATACCTAATGGAAATAAGATCAGAACAAAACTTTTGTTAAACAGTTTAAGTGGTGATGTTATTGTTATAAAATAGAACATGAATCGTCTAAGTATCTAAATAACATGTTGATTCACGACAAGACTTAGTAGAATGTTTCCTTATTCCTATTATGTTTATTAAGTTATAATATTAGCATTTCATGTATATGGGTATTTAGTTGCATTTTTTTTAAATAAAATCGTTTCGATCTGTTTTTTATTTTTATTTCTGTAATAACTTACTATTATAGACGTTATCTTGTCCGATACTTTGTAAAGAAAACACAAAAAGTGTAAAATTAATTGTAAAAACATAATACAAAATACAGGGTTGTTATAAAATTAAAATTATAACAGGGTTGTTATAATTTTGTATTATTACAATTAATTACAATTAATTGTACATAAATATTAATTTGTATTTTGTTTTTACAATTAATTGTACACTTTTCGTGTTTTCTTTACAAAGTATCAGACAAGATACGTCTATAATAGTAAATTATTACAAAAATAAAAATATAAAGACTCGAACTGGAATTCAACGTTCCACCAACTAAGCTACGAAGTTATTGTAGATTTGGACGTAAATTTGTATCCTAAGCAAAGGCTTGTATATTATATTCTTGTAATAGGTAAGGTTGTATAGGGGGTCAGATAACTTGCTAAACCAACTGTACCATAAATAAATAAACTATTGTAACTACAAAAAGACACGTTCCATACAGAATTATTAAGTAAATATTGTATAAATATATCCGTATATTTATTTACTAATACTTATTGGTAAGTAAGCAATAGTGATTGCGTCATAAACCGCAAATTTAAATTACTTACAAAAATGTTGACATACAGGCAAGATTATTTATTGTGACACGTACAACCGGATGTCAAGGAGCAAACACGTATTTTTTATTTGCCGTCTTGAGAGGCTGTCGTTAGCGGCATACACAAGTTTTGTGTCGACGTCATGAATAAGTAATTATAATTTGCGAAACAACCCCCACGGTACTTAGCTTAGCCCTGTGTTCTCTTTAAAGTTAGTTTAATGTACCTACCATAATAATTTTAAGCTACCTACATAATTTTACTAGTTAGAACTTTCATTACCACCTGTTCCTAGGTACCTACAGAGCGTCAAAAAAGTGTAGACAATAAATGAGGTAGTCACTGTCAAAACGTTTTGTAAAAATATAAGTTCCGCGTGAAATAACTGTCTACTCTTTTTTGACGTACTGTAATAAAATTTATTCTTATGTCTATAACAGGGTAATATTAACCAGGGTATGTAGATTACCTATGCCGGATTTAAATAGAAAAGCTATAATTAATAAGGACTCAAGAAAGATACTAGATTTGCTCATGTTATACTTAGGACCTAAGTCTAGAGTTTTTCTAACAGTTATTCATTATTATTCATTGCACATTTCAAAAGGGTACATGACAAGTATCAAATATTAAATGCATTACAAAAAAATTAAGAATTACACATACCTAAATTGATGGTCAAATGTAAAAACAGAATTGAAATGCGTTGAAAAATGAAATAGCTACAGGCATTCAGAAATTAGAAGGAAGATAGAGATGGCGCTACCCAGGAGTGACGTCACTCCGTAGTAGCGTCATACAAGCAGGTCCTTGGCTACAAATTAATACTGTTTTGCTAGAAAGGGACGGAGCATCCCCCACTACTAACTTTAACCTTTAATATAGCTGATGTTAGTTGAGATATCGATAAACGGATTTCAGATACATCTTCAGTATGTCCATGTAAGTTGATTGATGCAATAAAAAAGGCATGTACCCTATTTCCTAGTCTGGTTGTACCAGATACTTACGGATACTAGGTAGGTACTGTACCTAACGTACCTACTCGGTAATTACTCGTATTTATGAATAAATAAGAATTACATTAACGAAATTAAACCGTTACTTCTACTTATTGTTGTGTAGGTAATAAATTGAAAACCGTGATCTTAGTTTTCACCGCAAAACCAAAGGGCCATTAAACATTAAAACTTTAGGCTGTTATTTCAATTAACAATTCTGCAGTCCCATTAAATATATAAATATTATTTTCAAAAATCTAAATGAAATGAATGGTAACAGGATTATGAAGTACCTACATACGATAATTTAAATTAAATTAACGAATAATTGTGTGCTCCAATAAGGTACCTACGTAGCAACAGCAGTATGTAGCAGCTACTATAGAAGTTAATCCAATTCATAAACTGAAACGTTTAAGTAATTTAATTTACATTTTGTAAATGCTAACAACTAAAGCAAATAACAAACATGATTTAAACTAATGATTGGGCCTGGTTGATTTAAAATCACCGTTGATTATTCCTATAAGAATTTTAAAATTCTCTTCGGCATTCGATACTGTCGTCACAACTGAACAGGCTCTGCCGATCAATCCACTAATAGTTGACACGTCTAATTACCCATAGTTAAAATGCAAATATTTATACATACATATGCATGTAAGCTTCTATAGGCATCGCGCACCAACGTCCGAGGTAACTCGTAGCGTGCCGCAGGGTCGCACTATAGGTCCATAGTTATTCAATGTTGATTCGTTTTAAACTAGGTTATCAACGACCGCCGCAAGGTTAAACATCGATCGGCCGCCGACGTACAGTCAACACACGTGGTCACTCACATCACTCGAGCCGCACAACATACCTGCACAAATAAACGTCACCGAACTATATCCTTCGACTACGGTACGGACGCTCGAGCACTCTCAGACCTTTGGCACTCGAAAAATCAGGCGGGGGTGTGGCGGGGGGGTGTCGATCGATCCACGCACCTGTACGGGGACGGCGGGTTGTTGGCGAGCTCCAGCTTGCGGTACTCCTCGATGGGGGACAAGATGTCCGTCACGGAGAACGGGGTCGAGTGCTGCAGCTGCAGCTGGGAGAGGTTCTGCTGCAGCAAGGCCGACTTGGGCGACAGGCTCATGGCCAGCTCGGCCGCGCTGAGCTCCGGGAGCGCCTCCGCCGGACACGGCGAGAAGCCGCCCTGCGCGGACATCCGACCGACGACGACCGACACTCGACGCCACTCCACGCTCAGCGTCTAGTGGCTCTCGGGGCGAGAGTGCGCCGGCCGCCGCCACGCAGCCACTCCAGGCGCGCCCGCCCCCCGCGGCCATTCCCCGCCCACCTCCGACTGCCGCTCGCTCATTGGCCGTGCTCTCTGGGGGAGGGACGCCGGCCCCGAGGAGCGCAGCCGTGGTCCTCTCCCAGTGTGGTGGGGGCCCGAGGTCTCTGTCAGTTTGAGTCGCGGTGTGGATGTGGCCATTCTGGACGGTGGCGAAACTGTGGTTTTTGTTTGATGTTCGGGTTTAAAGGTTCTTTGTGTGTGATTTGAACTTTTAGAACATGATTGATTATGAAATACTTTTGGACGATTTTATCTTATTAAATTATGTTAAATGCTTATAATTATAATGTTTATGTTTATTGGTATTCATAGGGTGTGTATATATGTACTTAATTGTAACTAAGTTACTATACCTAACTACTCACTGATTACTCAAGTAGGTCTTAGCTTGTGGATTACCTACTGAGATTGGTACCTACTTTACTTAGTAAGTATAATGTAAAAAGCAAACTGCTAGCGCTTTATGAGAAAGTATTGTTGTTTATACCTACATTAGTTAGGTACCTACATAACAAAATATGTACTTAAGTAGGACCTAATATGGCTAAACAAAACAATCTTGCGCCAATTATAAAGTTACCACTAATTCAACTTAACCTGAGGTTAACTTTGCATGAAGTCAATTTGCATTAACATGTTTCGATTAACTCACAAATTGTCTATATTTGGCCTTAATGTCTCTCATCTCTATAGCTAGAGCTATTGCGTAGATATCATGTATTTTAAGGAGAATTAAACTTTAAGAACGTTTCGAGCAACTGACGGTGGGTCAATGGAATGAATTGAATTAGTATAGGTACCTAGTCTTTGTCCTCTTGAACGGGTTTTGCTCCTCATACTGTTAGAAAGATAACTGACAGATGTAGCAACCGCAAGGCTAGTAGATATATATCAGTTATTTTCACCCCATAATGTCTTATGCAATATATAATCTACGTTGCAGGGACTCTCTGAGGGAAATGTTTAGGGATATAAATAACTGTCTCGGGCCACTATATTTATGAAAATATTATGTATGTACGCAAAAACTTACAGTTGTTTCCGAAAAATTGCGATAATCATAATTTCAATACCAGAAACAAAAACAAACTTGCAGTCCCACGCTTTAGACTTAGTAATAAAGTAAACATCATTTATGGGTCACTGTGTACGATTTTATTATAAGCTACCTGATACTGTCATAAATATGACAGAGAAAACATTTAAGACTCATATAAGACAGACCTTATGTAAAAAGGGTTATTATAAAATTAATGACTACTTAAATCATAAAGAGGCTCGGTCCTAAATTCAGCTCCAGCTCTGCACATTGTGTACATATATAATTGTATTCATAATTATTGTAAGATATATTTATTTCAAAAGATGTGCTACTGAAAGTTTCTTGCGCCGCTTCTTTCCTTTCAGCTATAGCACCTTACGAAACGGTGGTAGAGTACAGAAATTACGTTGTAAAAATGTACTATAAGGTACTTACTTACCTACAATAAAAACATTTTGATTTTGATTTTTGGTTAACCATCCATCATGGTCCAACAGAATACCAGCGTTGTAGGCATTCTTATCTGCAGCAATAAGCTGAGTTAGGGGTTGTTATATCTAATAGCCCCCTGATGTTGTAAAAAGGGTAGAGTAAAGTAAAATACACTTTATTGCACAAATATAAAACAACAAACATGAGATAGAAAAGGAAACAGTGAAGTACAGTTTAGGCGGCCTTATTGCTAAGAGAGATCTCTTCCAGGCAACCTTCGGGCAGAAGAAATGATTTCGAGAAAGAGGTAGTAGGTGTGCAAGGTTTATGGAAAACGTTATATTAAGAGAATAAGAGAAGAGAAGGTTTCACAAAATCAGCAGGCTATTAGATATAAGTACGTATTATCGGTATTTTACCTTTGTTAATAATATAATTAATAATATTTAGAGGCGTTTGAGATGTGGTGTTGGAGGAGGATGGAAAGGATAAGCTGGACAGAGAGAGTGACAAATGAAGAGGTACTGACGAGAGTAAAAGAAAAGAGAAACATCTTAAAGGCTATTGAAAATAGAAGGGGAAATATGGTGGGCCACCTTATACGACACGACGAATACATAAGAAACCTTATAGAAGGAAAAGATGAAGGCAAGCGGGGAAGAGGAAGACCGAGGATAAGCTACTTCGATCAAATCAAAGAGAAGGCTGGCGTTGCGTCGTATAAGGAGGTCAAGGAAAGGGCCCTAGACAGGACACAGTGGCGTTTACTACACCGACAAGAGCATAGCTCTTAAATTGAAGAAGAAGAATAATATAATTATAGCTGAATCACCCTTTTGTACCAACTGCAACAAAATAGAAGACCTCACTCACCTCCTAATGGAGTGTGACTTGGTGAAAATTGAGAGGAAGAAATTTGGCCTCAATAGTCTCCAAAATGGGAGGCTCAATATTATATATATTTTTATCGACCGCAAACGGGATTTAATCAGTTAATTGTAGCCTTTTTTTCTTTCAACCTTGCCATGTTCACTTGCAATCAACGTCAGAACTTTATTAATATCGTCAAACCGTAACGTATACTCTATTCTTTAAAATAAAAAAAAACCCAAAAAAAACCCTCTAATATTAATACAGTGAGGTGAGATGTCTATGGGCGACGGTGACCACTTACCATCAGGTGGCCCGTTGGCTCGTCTGCTCTCCTTATTTAATAAAAATAAATAAATAAATACAATTTATTTGGTCCAAATTCGTCGAGTAGATTCGACGCTAGCTCTCTTTAAACTGAGCGCTAACCGCGCAACACTTCATTTTCACTTGCGCGGCCTATGACTTCATCAGAGGGAGCCGAGGGGGGTCGAGCATAATTTTTTTTCTTGTCGTCAGACCGATCTTTATGATGGTACAACTATTACTTTTCTAACTCTTAAACTATCGTTACACGAAGCTCTCGAAAGTACATATTTTACGTTACGTTACTTTTCTTGGATGATCCCCGTATGATATTTGATATAATTTTTAATGTTTTAATTATACTCATTTTTCTGATTTAATAAATTATTTTATTTTATTTAACCTAACGTAAGACATGCATTTGAGTTCATGTTTTAGAGGGGAGGAGATAAAAATACCGGAAACGCAAATGTACTATTAGAGTCCGTTCCAAAACCAGTTAAAATTATTTACCTTGACAGTAGTACACGTTCCATTGCTTGTGTCAAATGTAAGTTTGCTACATTTTCAGATGTGAACGCGGTAATGGAACATGGACAGTTAACCTGAATTAATTTAACTGGTTATGGAACGCTCTCTTGGTATTCTGTGCCGTGCGTGATACGGGTAGGTACAGTGGACCACATGTCGACCTACCCAAAATGTCAAATTTGAGAATCTGAGATGTATCATATGGCGCAGGTTGAGATTTAATCGAAGGTTTTTGACAGATGGTATACTATAGCTTGTGATCGACTGTACCTACCTACAGACATACCTGCTAACATTATTTTAGTGATGCACTCTGTTGTTTCTGTGCTTGTATTGTACCTACTGGGTATAATAAAAAGTCACGAACTGGTTTTTTCTACATTAATGAGTAGGTAGGTTTTGGAGGGCATTTGAGTTGAAAATACGTATGTATGTTATCTTCCAAAGATCCCTGTAGTGAAAATGCTCTTGATAAAATCCGTTTTATGTGGTGCTTCTTTCAAAGCCTTTTTGGCCTAATTTGTTATTTAATACTGATTAACATAAAAACTGATAAACTAACTTACGTACTTGTTAGGGTCGCTATAGCAGTTATATATCACACCGTTTCAGACATGACGGTTATTTACTAGATATACGGTGAAAAATCCTACTTATAAATGTATTTTTTTCAAGCTTTATTTTACGTGGGAATTTTGGAACATACAGAACACTAGTTTTTAACATTACTATAATAATTACTAAGTTATAAGTTTATAACTTTTTTTTAATGTACTTCTAAACCCGCATTTGACCTCGATCTCGCCTGATGGTAAGCGACGATGAGGTCGACGATGAAGCATGCGGGTCCAGTAAATGCCTATTCACTCTGGCCTTGAAGATCCCAAGGTTGTATTTTTTTATTTAAGGTTGTTGTTTATGGCGTATCTGAATATAGGCACGAGTCGCATTTCAGTACAGTTAACCACAAGATATAGTATACCATCTGTCAAAAACCTTGATTGAATCTCAGCCTGCGCTATATGATACATTTCAGATTCTAAAATTTTGACGTCAACCTGCTACTTGTACTTGTTTTTAGGTGTTAGCGGGGTGTAGAAGAGCCAGGGATGAGTACGGACCGCCGCCCGCCCCCGCGTGGTGTGGAGGAGGACATATCCCGCTCCCTCGCTCTTCTACACCTAATAACGTGCTGGAATACGACTTGTGCCTAAATTCAGATACGCCATAAAGATTGACGGGCACAATAGGTACCTATTATCCCAATCAAATAGTAGGTAATCAAAAATAATAACAAAAAATAATACAATTTGAATAGGATAGTATAATATGTAAGTATTTTGCACATAAGTCGGAGTAGGGTGTTTCCTGAATTTAGAGTTATTTTGAGCTCAGTATAGGAATAGATTAAATAATAATTATACTGCATAGTATAGTAGGAATAGGTAAATATTTCTACCTAAGGCTGTGGAAGCTAATACCTGTTATTATATTATTCGCTATTTACGGGCACTTTACCTAGGAATTATTAGTGTTTGTATTTTATAATGTAATAGTGATTAGCTGTTTATGTAATAAACGAAATAAAGAGTAAGCAATTATTGTTTTACTTGCCACCTCTGTTTTTGTCAATATCGCTCGACGGATGTTTAAATACTTATAGATTACGTTAAAATAATGGCAAAAAAGTCGATAATGTACGACATTATATATATACATTAATTCCGCTTGCCTTTACGTGACCTGTAGCGCCATCTATCATCAACTGAATGCAATACTTTTAAAGTTAACGCCATCTATATTTAGTTTAATAAATTAGATTCGAGTTCAGTACTACTTTTCATGAAGGAGAAAAATTTCTCCTACTCGATTATAGGTGGCGCTAATCTAAATTTAAAAAAATTATAACGCGCCATCTGCTACATTATTATTTTACTAACAAATGACGATTATCATATGATTGACTTTGGAAATTGGAACAATTTGTTGTAGGTACTTACTTCTCTTTGGATCTTTCATGCCAAGCAAAGAATATATAATTTACTACGTAAACCAGAAGGACAATCCCATACAAGATTTTGGCGACAGTTTAATTCTGCCTATTGGACAAGGAACCCTTATAATTTCGTCTAGTCCATCCTTCTGTCTATCTGTCACAGCGTAATAACTTCTATAGTTATGATCCGAAATACATGAAAGACTTGAGAAAATAAAAAATAAAAATTCTTGCATTGATAGCGCTTTTACACACAATGTCAGGGAAAGAGGAGATTTGTGTGAACTGTTACACACAAGTCCTCAGATTGGTACTGAATTTCGAAAAAGTGTGTAGTGTAGTCAAAAGTGTGTAGTGTTATAAAGTGTTATAAAATCGATGATGGCGGCCTCTAAATCTCACAAAGCTTGTGCAACTCGCGACTGAGATCGCCCGCGGGTGCGTGAGCAAATATCGCTCGTTTGTATTGTACCTGCACACATCTAAATCGTCTTACATAACTTGTTACCTGCCACTTGTCACATGTCCCTTGTCACTTGTCACATGTTACTTGTCACATGTCACTTGTTACATGTCACTTGTTACTTGTCAACTGCCACTTGTCACATGTCAATTGTCACCTGTAACATGTCACTTGCCACTTGTCACATGTTATTTGTTACATTTGTGTACAAGTTGCAGACGAAATTCTCTCGTCAGACGCCACGGCAGAATTGATTTTTTTCTCTCATTTTATGGGTTTGGACTCTTTATTATTAATTATTTACCGTACGATCATCCGTGCATCTGCCATCTTTTGATAAAATAAAATAACATTTACTCGTAATTTTACATCGAAAATGTGTCCGTACCAGTATGCGAATAGATGGCGCTATCTCAAAAAATTAAACAAAGAGTATTTTGGATTTTTTTTAATTTTAAACATTTGAATTATTAATCAATAAATAAATTTTAAAAATAATGTGATGCGAATCAGTAGAGTTTGGAAACTGAATTTGAAATCGGTGCTCGTAGCGATCTAGCGGCGCCATCCGCCTTCCTGGTTGACCCATATGTTCAAAGAGAATACCTAAACACTACGTATGTACCTACTTTCATTCCTAATCAAAATGTCAGTTGTAGTAAGTAGGTACCTAGGTACGTATTTTGTAAACAAAATTTAATTTGTTTTGCAAAATCAAAACTTTTCGCCCAATTTTTCACAACAACAGTCATTCTAATTTTATTCTCCGGAAACACCTGCGCGCAGCTGGCCACATTCTCGCTGTCTCCGTTTCAGCAAGTATGTAAATGTCATTTTTATATTTAATTTTACACGATTTGTACGTTTATTAACACGCACGGCCGTTCATTATTTATCGTGTGATCGTTTTGGAGTAGATTTAACAGTCTCCGCGTCGCGATGTGGTCAGGAAGCGGTCATAACCTTCGTGGGAAGCGTGCGAGCTTCGTCACGTAACGTCGGGAGTGCCCTGATGGTGAGGCAGGCCGCGATGGTGTTGAGTACCGAGTGGGCGCAGGTAGAAGTTGTCGAGCTGACCAATGATGGCAACGGCCTGGGGTTCTACCTAGTGGGCGGGCGCAGCACGGGCGTCGTCATCAAGTACGTGCAGCCCGGCGGCGTCGCGGACAAGGACGGCCGACTGCAGAGCGGCGACCACGTGCTGCAGGTGGGCTCCGTGAACCTGCGCGGCTACACGTCGGAGCAAGTCGCGGCCGTGCTGCGCCAGGCCGGGCCCGCCGTCCGGCTGCTTGTGGCCCGCCCGGCGGACCCCGCCGCGGCCCTGCGCGCACCGCTTCCGGGCACCGCCCTCGTGCCTACCAAGCTGATATCGGATCCGGAACTCCTCGATAGACATCTCATTGAAACCGGCTACGGAGCTGTATATGACTTATCTCAGTGCTACAATGATTATATCAACGGACAAAATGGAGACTCGGAGAATATCGTAGCGGCAGCTGTGAGCGTCATCGGAGACAATCCTCAACAGATACCGGACCATCCTATTGTTGATCAGTCTGTGTCACCGACGATCACCATCACTGTACCTGTTGAAATACCTGATTTACCTGAAGTTGAAATAGTTCACGTCGATTTAAGTAAAAATGTCTACGGTTTAGGGATCACTGTCGCTGGTTATGTTTGTGAGAAAGAGGAATTGTCTGGGATATTTGTGAAGAGTATCATAGAAGGAAGTAGTGCCGAGCAGAGTGGTAAAATTAGACTTAATGATAGAATTATAGAAGTAGACGGAGAGTCTCTAGCAAACAAGAGCAATCCTCAAGCAGTAGAGTTATTAAGGAACACGGGCATCTCTGTCCATTTAGTATTAGAACGATATTTACGAGGTCCAAAATTCGAGCACCTGCAGCTAGCAATATTCAACGAGGAGCGTCCAGCGTCGCCGTCGTCGTCAACCACCACATTGTCCTGGTTCCCAGTGCCTTCCCAAGCAGAAAATAGTACAACTGAAATCGACCCTGAGCCTGAATCAAACACCACTATAGACTCAAGTGTGCTTGAAGTTGGTGACAATGAATGTGAACCAACTCAAGAAGAATTAGATAAAAGATTCGATGACATATTAGCAGTAGATGAAGAGGAAGTAAAGAATAAGTGGAAGTCTGAAGTAGGGTCTGATAAGCAGGTTATTGTAGCTGAAGTACGAAAACTTGATGGCCTTGGTATTAGTTTAGAGGGAACGGTTTATGTAGAAGGTGGACAGGAGGTTAGACCTCACCACTACATACGGTCTGTCCTTCCAGACGGGCCTGTGGGCCAACAAGGAGCTCTTACAGCTGGAGACGAATTATTAGAGGCAAACGAGTATCGCTTACATGGACTGACACACACAGAAGTTGTGACTATTCTAAAGCATCTTCCAAACAGAGTTAGGCTGGTCTGTGCTCGGAGTAGCACTGAAAGTGGTCCACGGCCTGTCATCAACTTGGCCCCTGATCGGGAAGGTTTTGAAGCTAGGAAAATCATATCTGGCAGTCTCAATAATTTGACGACACTTGTCAAGGCTCAATCTGACACTTCTATAAACACTTCCAGCACAGCTACTCTGACGAATCACTCTGGGCATTCGAGGAAGTCTCGCTCTTTAGAGTGTGTGTCTGGATTAGCCATGTGGCAGAGTAAAGAAGATATTGTAGAACTTGTTAAAGGTGATCAGGGCCTTGGTTTCTCAATTCTAGATTATCAGGACCCTGTGGATCCTCAGGGCACAGTCATAGTCGTGAGGAGCTTAGTGCCTGGCGGAGTCGCCGAGAAAAATGGGGAGATATCACCTGGGGATCGAGTGATGTCGGTTAACGGAGTTAGTATTAGGAATGCTACGTTAGACCAAGCCGTACAGGCGTTGAAAGGTGCTGCAAGAGGTATAGTCAGAGTGGGCATAGCGCGCCCTCTGTCTGCTAACGACTCCAAATCAAAAAGTACCACTAACCTCAATGTCAAACCCAGTTAATCTCTACTTTGTGATTACTAAACTGTACTAGTCAAACATGAAGTCATATCTCACTACGCTTACTTAAATTTGAGCTTAGGGTTTTACATATCGAGCGTTTTGAACGCTGCCTGAAAGACGCTGGGTATGTTTGAATCCCATGGTGTTGATTGAAATGCAACATGTCTACAGAAACATATAGTTTCATGCATTTCAGTAAATATCCACAGCTCTGATGATTTATATTATACCTACTCGGATACTGAGCTCAATAATCTATATGATACAATAATAATTTACGCTTTACTAGGTAGACAGTATAAGATATTAATCCTAAATAAGATTCACGTCATCACATGCCCTTTGGTATTGCACAAATTTTAATGCATCCTACATTATATGCCTAAAATTCTTATGGAAGAAAACCTATAATAGTTGCTACAAAAGTACACACGTGCTAAAAAAACATAATTAATTTACTTGTATATTTGTCTTGAGGATACCTGTATGGCTCAATTTAACATTTCTAAACAAACCCTGATCAATGTTTCATGCCTAATATATTTTTTACAGAATTAACAGTAATGTTATAAAAATAAAGGCAAAAATATCGTAATATTATTCCAAAACAAACTTCTGAAACAACTCGTAAGATTATAATAGATTTTTTAGTAAAACTAGATTGTAATTATCACAAACTTTGTAGATATTTACCTAAGGGAGCAATTATGTTAATGTAATTTTTATGTACATAAACAAATCAATTTTAGAATCTCATCAAGTCATCATTAAAATATAAATAATGGAAATGTTTTGTACCAATAAATAATTTTGAATTCTGAATTACTTACTTACTTACTCCGCTGGCGCAGCGACCCGAAGTGGATCTTGGCCTCCGATACCAAAGAGCGCCATCGCTCTCTCCTGCGCAGTCTCGAGCCAGTCAGGCGCCCGGAGCTCCCGCAGATCCTTCTCCACTTCATCGCGCCAGCGGTATCTGGTTCTGAATTACTGAAAGTATTTTATTAAAACTTGAGGATTTGATTTCTTGCCATGTTTTTATATTTTATAATGTTTCTTTTAAAATAGAAATAGCATATGTGTGGATTCAGAAAGATATGTTAGATATTTAATTATGTTATATGCATTATACCTACATATGATAACGAAAGTGCACTGAAACTTAGGGAGCACATGTGATATGAATGTTCTTGTACCAAGTGTTTAACTATACTAACTGGTTGTCTTCGTAGATTTAGTTCTTTGTAATATGTTTCTTGGGTCATTTGCACTAATTTCAGGGCTTTACACTCCCTTGAAAAAAAAAACAAATCATAAACAAAATTGCTTTTGGCCTACAGATCTCGAATACGTAATTTTTTCTTAGTGATTCTGTTGCATTTATTATTATCATCACAAATTCTACTAAAAATTAATATTCTATTAACATAAATTGTCAAACACAAAATATACAGGTGTAACAACATGTTATTAAGAGGATCTTCTAGGTCAGAGTGAATAGGCATTTACTGGACCCGCATGCTCCATCGTCGACCTCATCGTCGCTTACCATCAGGCGAGATCGAGGTCAAATGCGGGTTTAGTAGTCAATAAAAAAAAGTGTTTTCGATGCTCTGCTAATCTTGAGGACCTGTGCTACCTCCAATGTCTCCAAGTCTGTCCAACCGATCACAGTTCATAGCAGAAATATGTTCAGAAAAATCGATCATTTTCAGAAATTGTATGGCGATTTTTCGAGTGTGATCAGAACGTGCCTCTAATACTACACTCTGTATAGCTGAAAGTCGTGATTTATTGATTGATAGCAACTTTATCTCAGCTGCTATGAACTACTGAAGTTATAACTTAAGATCACTATATGGCTGATTGATTGGTTAAAGTGAAAAATCCGCTAATATAAGAAGAAAAGTTACACAATCTTGATTACATTCTTTTGTTATGTTTACTACTTCGTTACTGATTTAACTTCTAGTTATCCTAACATATATGTAAGTTTAAAAAAATTAGCTTGACAAGTTATCAGAGGGTGTTCAAAAGGAATGATGTAAAATAGCTTGTATTAGACAATGGTAGAGTATAGAGTAAGACACGCTACAGTCATTAAACTAATAGGGATGGAACACCGACATTCTCTGTTAAGTTGTCGAAATTAGAACCCGGCCAGAAATACAGGATGTAAGAAAACTTGTATACTGAACGTCTACAGGGCTAGTCAAAATAAATCTGTAATGAATTTTAGGTTCCGTTCCATAACGTGTAACGTCTACCCGGTTCCAAAACACAACGTGGATTTTCATTGTTGAAGTTGTGTTATGGAACCGGACAATGGAGTAATATTTTGCTGTCAGTTGAAAGTTTTTACCCTGGAAAAATCTGAGTTAATTTTTACTCCTGTCACTGAGTGACAATTATGTATATGCGTTGACTTTTGATTTATTCACATTGGCGAGTTTATAGCCGTTCCAAAACAAACAAAAAATTACGCATAAACCTGGTTCCAAAACGTTCACTTCACCCGAAAATAATAAAATTATCGGACAAAGCGAAATTGGTTACGGAATAGAATTATTTTTTCCAAGTTGACTACATATTTGCATAAAAAATCCGTTATCGACAATGAGCCCTGTAAACGATCAAGGCAGGTTTTTGGTACACCCTGTATAACAGGTCAGATTTAACTTTTTTATAATGCCAAGTGCACACAAGTATTTAGGTATTAGTGTATTGAATACTTAACGAATAACTTCCACTTCAAGTATTGAACCTGATTTTAAAACTATATCTAAATTATAAGTAGTTTTAGCTAAATCACGCAAGGGAGTCACCGGTATTATGTACGTATGTACAAATATACATTAAAAATACCTAAATTAGTAATATAATAAGATCTTTGAAAAATACATATATCTGAGATTGAATCACAATTTCAGTCGACATTGTAGTGGTGGGTACTACAATAATAAACCAGTTGTTTGTCACACACCATACAAGATGGTTACATTATAACATAACATGGTGTCAGGTGTGAATGTTCTCAAGTTCAAATGTAAATTGTGGATAAAGCCGGATGAAGTCAAAAAATAAAAATTAAAAAGTGAAATTAGTGAAAAATTAACAAAAATTTCGTCAACAGCCGCCACCAATAGCTGCCGATGGAAACATGGCCGATAACTGGCGAGATTTTTATATAACGTTCGAGTGGTATTTAATTGGCAGAATTTTATACAGTGCGTGAGTTTTTAAAAAGGACTTCGGGGCTTCGGTTATTGGTAGCGTTGCGAATGTACTAAAACTTTAGAAGATAGGAGAAAAAAATAGCAAAGTCTTTATTGGCCATATTTCGTTATGTCGTAATATATAGTACTAAAGTACCTACATGTTAAAAATCGTAAGAAACAGTACAGGCTTGTTCAAAAAAAAATTTCTATATTTATATAAGTGCAATTTTTTTTTTCTCTTCAATAATATTTAATAAAAAAACTAATTAGTAAAATGTCATACTATAACTAGGCAAAAATTATACAATATAACTTCAGTCAAACAGCCCCCCGCGAAGTGCCCCCTGGCCGAAAGTACCCAGAATACTCGCGGCGTTCCCTCGCTGAATGGCGAGGGAGATGCGCTGTACCAAAAAGTGGCCGGCACGCGGATCACCTCCTCTCTCCTTAATTCGCCTCCCCACAGCGCGAATCAGATCCTTAATATATTTAATTAATTAATTCTTTTTAGTATTTTAAAAAAATTGAGGCGTCGGTGGCGTCGTGGCTAGGACGTCGGCCTCCCATGCGGGAGGTCCGAGTTCGAAACCATGCAATGTCATGTACCAATGAGTTTTTCGGTTTTTTCGAAAGACTTACGTACATTTACCGACTGCTCTGACGGTGAAGGAAAACATCGTGAGGAAACTTGCACACTGAGATAACCAGTGTGTGAAATGGGGTAGGCAATAGCAAACCACCCCATTAAATCTGCCACGAGAGTCGTTGTATGTGATTAATTCCTTAGAATGATCACGACCCTCAGCAATGAGGAACACGACTTAGAAGATATTTTTTTTAAATATAAAAAAACTCACGGACTGTACATGCTTTCCCACGCATATTCCGACAATACGGTAATAACCTTTATTTATTGCATCAATCAACTTACATGGACATACTAAAGAAGGATCTAAAATTAGTCTTCGATATCTCGACTAACATCAGAGATATTAATGGTTAAAGTTAGTATTGGACAGATGCTCTGTTCCTTTCTAGCAAAACAGTCCTTTATATGCAGCCAGGACCTGCTTGTATGGCGCTAGGGCACACTGACGTCATAAAACTTATTTCCGTTTCTTTCTATCGTCTGATGTTTTGATTGCCTGTAGCTATTTTATTTTTCAACGAATTTTAATTCTGTTTTCACATTTGACCATCAATTTATGAATATTTCTTAATTTTTAAGATTATATTAAATATTTGATACTTGGAAACTACACTATTCCCTTATCTGATATACATACATACATATACTTGAAGGTGTGCACTTACTAACAAAGAATCTGTCAATTTTAACTTTATAAAACTTATACTTAGTTTTAATAATGTTAGTAATAAATATTAAATAACGCTTTTTTCACGCATTTGTAAGTTATTGTAAACTATTACAAAATAGTGCAGCAAAACTAGGCTCTAATACAAGTGCATAAGGCACCAAATTATACCTACTTGATAATATTACACATAGCGCAAGTTTAAAAAAAAACGGACATGAGTTTTCCCAGGGAATCGCGAGCTCCTGTAATTTGGAACGTACCATTTTATACACTTTTATAAAGGCTCCGCCCCAGGGCGCCTCCCTGATCCGTTTTTTTTTTTGTAATTTGCAGCCAAAGATTACATAAAAACACATTTTTTAAATAGTTAGTAACATTTTTTTTGGTTCAAAATTACATATAAATTATACCATGACCAGGAATTTAAAAACCCTGCCAAGAGGGCGCCATTGGTACTTTGATAGTCTGTGTTATGAAGTATGCTGTAAAAAAAAAGTTCCATTTAATTCCGCATTATGGCAAGCTTTATATTCCTGGTCAGTACACTGTTGAAACTTATTCGTAGTTCCGATTCTTGTTTCAAAATAATCAGAAATGTTTAGAAAAACTGGCTGTGGCAATGTAGAATAAATCATTATAATATACCTAGCAAGTATAGATCTTTATACTGCTTTACTCGTTAGAAGCAGACAGTGGTCGCCTGGATCAATTTTACAGCACATTTTAAAATTGAACTCAATATACATGTACTTACACTCGTAGAATCTACTATAAATTCTTTTGGACAAATACCGGTAACCGATACCAATATTTAATAAAAATGTTTATTTAATTTTATTTGTTTATTACGTAAACACAACAGATTACAACCATAGAAATAACAGAAAAATCAATATAGAGTTATGAGCTAGGTCGTAACCCTTAACGTGTAAACACAGCGTGGTTAGGAAGTAGAAAATTGATTGTTGTACAAAATTTAGTTGGGAAAGCAAAAAATACTAGTGAATGTAATGATTAAAAGATACCTATTGAAATGTAAAAATTATAAAGTAGGTGCGTGGATAGCTCACTTGAGGATATCCTCAACCCGTCTTCATCGAATAAGTCTAACGATGGCTTATTGTTGCTGTTCGAAGAGATTTCGTTAAACAATCTACACATTCGCATTTATTGTAGATTATACGTTAACAGCATGAGTTTTGCGTTCAATTTTGCGTTGCAAAATAGCGTTCAGGGAAACGCTTTGGTTAGAAGTCTCGGGAAACATAACGCTGTCTTAGTTTTCGCTAATAAATGGTATGGGCGAGGCCTTTAAGTAAATACTAAGGATTTCAAAGGCATCATCATCAGCCCATGTCGTCCCACTGCAGGGTATAAGCCTCCTCTCTTTTGTGCCACCCTATACGATCCTGTGCTAGTCGCATCCAGGTCTTCGATGCGACTTTGGTGATGTCATCCGCTCCTACGACCTACTCCTCTTTTCCCCAACCTTGGCCACCACTCAGTGAGGACTCTGGTCAAAGGCATGGTCAAGATCAATTCAGTTGAACAGTGTAAAGATCTATGTATTATATTAGTACTAAATTGGATAATAATTCATATCTATTCAAGGTTTTCTAATTCTATAGCCTTCTGTGTAATTACCAGATTATTTTGAACTAAAATGCATATTTTTGTAATACTATAATGAATAACTCACGCCATATAATGCTATAAGAACTTAATGTTTTATCTTTATCTCATATTTTCTTGTATTTTTGACATTTTTGCAATATTCCGTTCATGCAGACTGAAAGAGTTTAATGTTTTAACGGGTGCTTCCTCGTGGTCCCCCTAGTTTGTCCCACCGGTGGGTCCACGAGGAATTTCTTTTCCTCGTGGTCCCCCTAATAACTATTGGAAACGGGATTATTGTCAAAATGCCCACTGTATTTTGCCCACTAGTGGGCAAAATTAGAGTTTCGAAAAAATATGTGTCGTTTTGCCCAGTGGGCATGCGTCACAGTGGGCATTTTGAGAATAACCAATTCGATAATCTCGAAATGCCAACTGGATCTCGAAATAAAACAAAAATATATCATAATAATAAATCATTTATTTTAGGTAACCAATACAGATATGTGAAGTAAAAATTTAGAAATATCGACTCAAAACCTGGTCTTTACCTGCGCAGGCACACGGAAGGATAGCGTTATGTGTAATAAACACAGTTATTAAAATTTATTTATTTTGAAATTAAAAAATTTGATAAAAAAATGCTTGGTTACAAATTATCATATTGAAATTCTTATAACTAAAATTTAATTTTAAACTCTATAGTTATTGGTCCAAGATTTTCATTTCGAATCGCGGATTTCAGGACATCGTAATGAAAACTTTTCAGTCTAAACGAGGTACTTGGCAACAGTAATTTCGCGTCGGTGTGGGTACCCCCACACCGACGCGAAATTGCTGTAACCACTATTAAAATACAGACATAAATGATAATCAGTGATCGGAGTAGGTAGAGCTCTTTCGGGTCAATGTCCTCAAAGGTTATATTAATATGGATATGATTTCGGGATCCCGTTTTAAGTTATCGAGCAAATGTTGTAAATTACTTTTATAAACCTCGCCCTTACTCGGCGGATTACGATTTTTTTTAAATTGTGAACTTACGAAGAAGTTAAAACACTACCATAGGTACACTAGCGCCTTGAATCTTAAAAAATAATATTTCGCCACCAATCTTAAATGTGTATCAAAACAAATATAACGTTAAAAATCTAAATAATATATTTATTCAATCCCGGAAATCCCGGGATTATTGGGCATACTTATCCATATTATGACCGTATGTGGCAAGTACCAAAAACAGCCCTACCTACTCCGATCATAGATGATAATGGTTGGTCGATAAAACGCCTAGGATAAAAGCTTGTTCCGTTTATCACAATTTCTTGTCGGTATACTTATTCCGAAGTACCGCCGCACTTCCGCCGAGAGATGAACTATTTTAAAGCATGTTAAGATATAAATAACTAACTACAATGTTTAGTTTGAGCACTGTACGATACATATAAGGACACCATTACTTAGCCTTACACTCGGACATGTAAAATTATTGAACGAAATATAAAATAAAATAAAATATTTTTGGTTTTTAATTTTTGTACCCGATATTAGTGACTAAATAGTAAATTGAAATCGTTTATTTAGCGCTGTAAACACCAGAATACAGAAGTATACAAAGTTTAATACATGCAGCACAGAACATCCGGTGTGGTACAGGGCCAAAAAGGGTACACCAGCTCAGCATAATGCTGAGGCAAGCCACAGCGCTGATTTTCAGCTGGCCCCTCAGTGACTGTACGGACGAAGAAAGCAACAGTGTGTGCGTGTTGTTATTAGTTATAACGATATTCGTTATTCCAGGAATGAACCCACATTGATCGTTTAAAGTACACCGCAGAGCAAGTATGCAAAAAAATGCCGCTTAATTATTATTATTTTAATACAAACTAAGCGCAAGGAGATTTCAATCTTATATCAAAATAAAACTAATATAACAATAAAATAAATGCTTAAGCTAAAATTACAAAATACCTAACTATTTTACAAATAAAATACCTGACCTAGGTCGCTCCCTGCAGGGAGTGTCCCGAGGAGAAACTATTCTAGATTATTATTTTAAATTTGTTTATGTAGTTCAATATAATTTGTCACGGAAAAGTAAATTTTTATAGATTGAATCCTAATAGCAGAATCTATGTTTGTTCCACTAATACCTATATTTTGGAGAAAAAAACATCCATAGGTAATCTGAAAGCGTCGGTAGCCTAGTGGCTAGGACGCCGAACTCCCATGCGGGAGGTCGGTCGAGGTCAATGAGATTTTCGGATTTTTTCGCAGACTTATGTACATTTACCCACTGCTCTAACGGTGAAGGAAACCTGCATGTCTGAGTAAATGGTAAATTTCCTGATGACAACGCCCTCTCCCCCCCCGATGTCATCTTATCATTGCTAAAATAAGCAAAGCTAAAACCCTTTATGCTTACGTAATACTTGAACAGCCCCTTACTTACATTTGGACCTATACAACTCGTTGAATTCAGGTGAGTTACATTTTACACATTCTGGTGTACCTAGTTAATGTTGAATACACAATAACTTGCAGTTTGTTGCAGGACCATGTGGATACCCAACCTGCCCATAACGGTGATCAGCGCGGTGGCGGCCAGCGCCGGCGCACTCTGCTTATTCAAGTGAGAAACGTTTCGCTACAGTCGTAAGGCCGTCTTGCGCCAACCGCTAAGCATATAGCACTAACCTGAGGTTAATTTTATATGAAAAAACATAGACAATTCTCTAACTAATCTAGGGTTAAGTATTTTTACGTTGACTAGTTAACAGAGACTGTTCCTTACATTATTAATTTCAGTAATATTGGATTTCGGAGCAACTGACAGGTAGAGTGTCGATGGTGTAGTGGTTAAGACGCCGGACTCCCATGTCGGAGGTCCTGGTTTGTGACCATGCAATGTCATAACATGAGATTTTCAGTTTTAACGAAGATTTTGGTTCATTGGTTATCTACGCGGATATAGAATGCATGCATGTTTGAGAAAAAAAATTGAACGCAGGTGAAATACACCAATCGCAGGATGGGGCGAAGTGTCACAGGCAGGAAAGATCCCCCCCCAACTCCATGTTAAGCTTGTACCGAGTTCCAATATAATCACTGCCTCAACCCAATATCCGGCTTGAAGCTTTTCTCCTATATTTCTTTATTGTATGTGCTTCTAAGTATAAAAGGTTAAATCTTGTGTAATTCAGGGACATGTACAGCGGGCCGCCGTTCGACCGCAACGTGTCGGCGGAGGGCCGTACGGTCATAGTGACGGGTGCTAACACCGGGATCGGACGGGAGGCCGCCTGGGAGTTCGCCAAGCGAGGCGCCAAGGTAGGTTCCATAGAGTATAGCTGGATGGGTATGAGTATAACAGTACACGTTAGGAAAATGTGCGTAGAGTTACATGTTGTAGAATCAGAATCCGATTTTTTTAATTGTAAGTACATTTTTACAACGTCACTTTTTTACTCTACCGCCGCTTCGGAAGGTGCTGTAGGAAAGAAAGGAAAAGAAACGGCACAAGAAACAATCAGCAACACATCTTTTGAAATAAACATACTGACCAATATTTATGAATACAATTATGTTTGAATATAATCATATACACGATGTGCAGAGTTGGAGCTGAATTTAGGACCAAGCCTCTTTATCATTTAAATAGTCATTTATTTTATAATAACCCTTTTTACATAAGGTCTTAAATTTCTTCTCTTCATATTTATTACAGCATCAGGTATCTTATTATAAACGATTTCCCACGCTTTAGACTTAGTAAAGTAAACACATCATTTATGGATCACTGTACGATTACAGTGATCCATAAATGATGTGTTTACTTTACTAAGTCTAAAGCGTGGGACTGCAAATTAGTTTTTATTTCTGGTATTGAAATCATGTTTATCACAATTTTTCGGAAACAGCTGCAATTTTTACGTACA
Organism: Hofmannophila pseudospretella; assembly: GCA_947369225.1. Taxonomy (NCBI): domain Eukaryota; kingdom Metazoa; phylum Arthropoda; class Insecta; order Lepidoptera; family Oecophoridae; genus Hofmannophila; species Hofmannophila pseudospretella. The sequence goes on along the minus strand of OX376330.1, from coordinate 12,345,606 downwards.
TACTTATTTTCATAAATATATTGACCCGCGACAGTCAGTATATTTATATAACATAAGATAAGATAAATGTATTTCACGACAACACTGTATGCAAATATACAATGGAAGGTACAGTAAAATGAATACTACAATACTAATTAAAAAACATACATATTTTCTAATACCGAGCCTATGGTTATCACCCACACTAGGTAATCCTGTGTCGTGAGCGCTGTGGTGGAGAGTGTGTATTCTGATTTGTACCTAAATGTACTTCTTGTATATCTTTGAACAGTTCCTTAGAGAGTCCCTGCAACGTAGATTATATAGTAGTCGTTTGTAAATAGTATTAGTTTCACCGAATACTACCTTTTCAGGCATACACAGTATAGATACATATTCATCAAAAGAAAACTCATTAATTCTACAGTTAGACACGGGATTCTTACCACGGTTTAGGGTTGTTTTGATCTCCCGATATTTCGGCACAGTTGCAGGTAGGGTTGCCACCTTTTTTTTTGGGACGAATAGAGTATTTTTTCATTAGAACAAAAATAAAGTACACAGCATAAAAAAAGAGTAGGTACTTATATATTTTTTACTTATTTATCTTTAAAAACATATTTTTGTTACTTTTCATATAACAAATACTACATTTAACAAATATTTGTCTTTCTTGAAGATAGTTACAGCCTCTTTGCAATCAAAATTAAAATTAAAATATATGATCAGCTCGTTTTTAATGAAGTTTAGGGTAACTTTGTTCGTTTCGTGTCTCCACCTTACATTCATAAGGGAGAAAACTCTCTCTGTGAACGCTGAAGTGGCAGACACAGACAAAATATATGAAATGAATTCGTACATATTTGGAAAATCTTCACAGTTTTGTGGCTTTGGATACCAATTTATTTAGTCTCATAAGTACTCATAACCAGTAACAAGCCAGTAACAGTCAGAGTTACGTAAATAGAGTATTTTCGTGTACTTTATTGGTGTCGTGGATTATAAAGTACACCTTCACGAAAAAGAGGACAATACTCTATTTTAGAGTACGGGTGGCAACCCTAGTTGCAGGCGCCATGGTCCCAACGCAATCCGCTCTTCCCTTCCCGTTCTAGGTGTTCATGGCGTGTCGCAACATGGACAAATGCGAGGAAGCCCGTAAGGATATCGTGCTGGAAACCAACAACAAGTTCGTGTACTGCCGGCCCTGTGACCTCGCCTCCACAGCCTCGATCCGGGAGTTTGTAGCCAGGTATGTTCATCATCAGTTCATCACCTCACCTGCGCCGCTGTTACTCTCGTGCAGTGGCGTGGATTTTTGCCGCCCGTGGCGATGGGCTGGATTTTGTTTTGTTTTACAACGACTGGCTGCCCTAGACTCAGTGGAGAAATGCGCTAAACTCCTTATGTTTGACGAACCGCTGGTGGAAGCTAAGGTTGCCTGTCTACCGGTATTTTATATGATATATTTCGGAGAGTGTGCATCGGAATTACACAACCAAATGCCAGCATTTGCTTCCCAAAACCTACAACCTTAGAATCTTCAATGCCAGAGTGAATAGGCATTTACTGAACCCGTATATTCAATCTTCGACCTCATTGTCGCTTACAAACAGGCAAGTTGAGGTCAAATGTGGGTTGTAGTAAATAAAAAAAATGTTTTCCATATTCAATGGGTACTGCATCTAATTGAAAATGTTTGAACGAGGTTCAAATCTGAAGAACCACACCTGGATATCCTGGTGAACAACGCGGGCGTGATGGAGCCCCCGGAGAAGATCACGCGAGACGGATTCGAGACGCAGCTGGGAGTCAACCACCTCGGACATTTCCTGCTGACCAATCTACTGCTGGACACGCTGAAGGTACCCTTCGGTCTGCTACCGTAGAGCAAGATTAGGGTCTAATAAAGGAGGTATTTGAGAACAGATACATTCTCCATCCCTCCCCCGTCCTCTAAATTCATAATATTTGACATTAAGAGGGTGGTCTGCACGTGATAAATCGTCAAGTGTTCTCCCGCCATAAAATCAAAATAAAGTAATGAATTTATATTTAGAAAATTTATAGATATGAAGAAATTAACAATCGAAATTTCACGATTTTTCACGCGCAGACTACCCTCTTAGTATCGAAGATTAAATGCATTTCAGAAACATTAAAAAATAGACAAATGATGGTCAGTGATATAAAAACAGAATTGGTATTCGTTGAAAAATGTCAATCAGAAAACAGAAAGTAACGGCAATAGCAATTTGTGACGTCACTCTATAAGGATTGTTTTGATAAAAAGGGACAAAGCATTTCCTACTGCCTAGCTAACCTAGCTACTGGTGTTAGTTGAGATATCATCAGCAGCCTACTCTAGTCCACTGCTGGACACAGGCCTCTCCCAGGGCGCGCCATTGAGCCCGATCTGCGGCTCTTCTCATCCAGTCACTCCATCTAGCAGGGACGCCCGTCCCACACTCCGTTTGCCCAAACGCGGCCTCCACTCCCGAACTCGTCTCCCCCAGCGGTTGTCGGTTCTGCGACAGATGTGACCGGCCCACTGCCACTTCAGCTTGCTAATCTTATGAGCTATGTCGATAACTTTTGTTTTATGCCGGATCTCCTCATTTCGGATATGACCGATGATTATGATTTAGTTGAGATATCAAAAAACTAATTTCAGATCCAACTTCAGAATAGAATGTCCGTGTAAGTTGATTGATGCAATAAAAAAGTCAAATACCCTCTTTAAATATAGCAAGTTATGTCGGCAGGGGTCGGCGCCGAGCCGCATCGTGATAGTAGCGGCCAGCGCGCACCACCGCGGTCACATCCACAAGGAGGACCTCAACTTGACACAGAAATACGACGCCAAGGCCGCGTACGAGCAGAGCAAGCTCGCCAATGTTCTGTTCGCTAGCGAGCTCGGGCGGCGGTTGTTGGGTGAGGGATTTAATCTACTGTTATAGGTTGCTTGCTTGCTTAGCGTATGTTTAGTGGCCAACCTATTTGTCAGAGTTGTTCTGGCCGCCCGTAGGCCTCTGACATGGCTTAACGACAGCAACCGGGACCGACTGCTTAACGTGCTTTTCGAAGCACGGAGGAGCTCAGATGAAATATGCCACTAGCGGTCACCCATCCAGGTACCGATCGCGCCAACGTCGCTTAACCTGCACGATCACTTTCGGATCGTGCTCGCAACTAGGCTACGAGTTCCTCTAACTGTTATAGGTTAACTATGCCATTTAATTACGATTGTTTTACCTAGCCGCAAATCTTATCTTATGATAGGGGGCCGGGAATAACCCAGCGGCACTTCGACCCTTGAAGATCTTTTGTGCTTACCCCATTTTACACACTGGTCATCTCAGTGTGCAGGTTTCCTCACAATGTTTTCCTTCACCGTTAGAGCAGTCGGTAAATGTACGTAAGTCTTCGAAGAATACGAAAATCTCATTGGTACATAGCTGTGCATGGTTTCGAATACGGATCTACCGCATGGGAGTCCGGTGTCCTAGCCACTGTGCCACCGACGCTCTCGTATAGCAACAAAACTTGCATTGTTGTTTTATTTTATTTTATTTATTTATTTAAATGTACAGCTTTTGTCAGAACTTATAAAAATAATAAAATATTACTTGAACATTTGCCAATTATAAATTTTCATTATGTTACTTAACATTATATCAATCTTAGGTAGAAAAGCAAAACAAAAAACAGAAACTTGAGTTTCGGTTTGAAGGATGAGAGCCAGCGCAATATCGACATATGAGGAACTCCACCTAAATCCTCAAGGTTTCCTCAGAGAAATGACGACGAAAAATCTGTCATCATCATCTCATCCCGCACCAAAATTTATCCATTTTTATGATTATATTTTATTTATACATTTACATTACTTATGTATTTTACCCTGTAATCTATGGCTCTATGCAGCCTGAAATAAAGATGTATCATTAAGAATAATTTATTTCACTGAAAGACATATATGCGATAATACGAGTACATTATATTGTTTCTCTAGTCCCTCACATTATTAACGAAATCGCATCGAAAACCCTTAAATAACATTATAGTGAGGTAAGATGCCTATGGGCAACGGTTTCCACTTACATCAGATGACCCGTTTGCTCCTCTGCTCTCCATACACAAAAAAAATGAACTAGGGATTCCGGTCCGAAATTTTTACCTATGTATCCCTACATAGGTAAAAATTGTGTGTGCACTGTGTTACACAGTGCACACTGTTCTACATTGTGAATTATTATGTCAGCAGTTTTAAATGTCACGCGGCTGCGCCCGCGTCGGGCTGGTCGTGCCTGTACCGCCGTCATGTATGGTGTAGTGTTTGGAAATATAAGTATCGGTTAACAAGTCCGGTGTCTCATTGAAGATGACTCCGCGAAGACATACCCTGGCTAGGACGTAGGTATAGAGACGTACCGAACTCCTAGACCAGTAAAGAGGTGCAATTCTTATACCTCTAAACCTAATTTTAAATTTTATTTTTTTCTACCCCCCAGACACAGACGTGTCCGTAGCAGCGGTGGACCCCGGGCTCACGGGCACCGGCCTGACCCGTAACATGTCAATGATGAACAGTGTAACGCGGTTCATCATCTACCCCCTGTTCTGGCCCGTCATGAAGACGGCCAAAATCGGTGCACAGGTTATACTGCACGCCGCGTTGGATCCGAAGATGGATAAATGTTCTGGAGATTACTATGTGTAAGTTTCTCTCATAGAAAAGAAAAGAAAAGACACATTATTGCCACATAAAAAAATACATATTTAGTTTAGTTAGTGTTCAGTTTATTTAGCTCATCAGCCTGTATCGTCTCCACTGTTGGGGCATAAGCTTCCCCTGCACAAAGGGGTACGGGCCATGATCCACCGAGGCCCAGTTTTGTGCGGTGGATTTCATACACCTTTGGAAACTGTTTTTTTCTCCGACAAGCAGGTTTCCTCATGAGTTAATGGGACCACCATTCGATGGTCGAAGAGCCAACTGTCGAAACCGATTCGTATTATCAATTTAATTCTAATATTAATAAAGACTACGCCTTTAACACACTGCAACGATTTTGAAATAGAGTTTGATGGACCGCACCAATTGAAAGATTTAAAATATATATACAGGCTGTAACATTAAGAACGGTCAGTATGGGAAAGTCTGAAACTATAAGACATACGAAGATCTGTTCTTAGGAACCATGTCATCAATTTTAGTAACAAGAAAAGCTGTATTTATATCGATTCCCAGGCTGAGTACAGGTTTTTTTAAAAATGTATGAATACAGTTTTTCTTGTTACTAAAATTGATGACATGGTTCCTAAGAACAGATCTTCGTATGTCTTCTAGTTTCAGACTTTCCCATACTGACCGTTCTTAATGTTACACCCTGTATAACAAAATATTTACAAGAGTATACAATTAATTAATTACTGCACCGCCATAACATATTTGCATGCCCAAAGGTCAGCTGGCAGAGAATGCCGCAAGGCATTAAGCTCACCACCTGTACACAAAAGTGTAAAAATAAATAAATAATTTACTGAAAGAAAGAAATTACACTAGAATACAATATACAAGTACAATTAACACATCAATTTAGTATACAATTATAAATAATAAAATAAATAGGTAAATACATATTTTTGAAATGTACAGTCATTACTCCAGATCCTGAATCGACCCAAATTAATTATTTAGAAATATATTTTTCGGTTTTCTACATTTCTATGGTTTCGGTCCGCTTCAGTTTCAAAATCGTTGCAGCGTCATATTTAATTTGAGTTGTATTGTTCACTGAATTAATTGATTAGATTTTACTTACTCACTCCGCTGGCGCAGCGACCCGAAGTGGACCCTGTCCTCCGATACCAAAGAGCGCCATCGCTCTCTTTCGTGCGCAGTCTCGAGACAGTCAGGCGCCCGGAGCTCATGCAGATCTTTCTTCACTTAATCGCGCCAGCGGTATCTGTGACGTCCGACCGGACGTCGCGACGTCCGGTCGGACGTCACAGATACCACGAGCGCATGTGGGACGGCCGAACGGACGACGCGTCGTCCGTTCGGCCGTCCCACATGCGCTCGTTTAACTGCCCGATCCTCCCCCATCCTAGTGACGTGTCCGAGCCATCGGAGTCGAGCTGCTTTCGTTTCTCCTATAATGTTCTCCTATATGATTTGATTTTGAAACTTCTATATTGTAACATAAAACACTTAATAGTTAGTAGTACCATAACATTTTTATTTTTTATATATTTATTTATTATTACAAAAAATTGCACAGTAATATAGTTAACACTAAAACACTGTGAATTCATATGTTTGACATTGACACTATACTGTACTCAATGTACAGTATAGTGTCGTACAATATATTAAATACAATAATAATATATCCACAAAGATAAAACAACTTTTACAACAACTTAAAGCTCATTCATTCATCTTCTCACAAAATCGCAGACATAAGTAAGTAATACGTTTATTTCCCACACAGCAATGACCGAAACAGTTATAATTATAATAAAATAATTATGTAGTCAAAGGTAAACATATCTAAATCATGTCTGATGGTCTGCTGTTGTTGTGAAAAGGGCCTCAACTCAGCTTATTGCTGCAGACAAGAATGCCTCCAGCGCTGGTATTCTGTTGGATCATGACCGATGGCTGGCCAAACCCTGTCCAGGAGGACAAAGATACGACACAAATAAATTTAATTGAAGATAGGTAGTATTGATAAGTTAAAAATATATATACCTACATTTACCATGACACATAAATGATAAAAAATATATAAATATCGTAAATAAATAAATATATATACTTACTCACAATATATATAACACATATATATATATATATATAAATATAATTATACTAAAGGGGTACAGTACGGAATGCTAAGAAGGAGATAAAGGGAATAAAGGGAACAGATTCAGACTAGTAATGACCTACGGAGCCGAAACGTGGACACTGACGGTGCGACTGGTTCACAAATTGAAAGTCGCTCAGCGTGCTATGGAAACAGCTATGCTCGGAGTATCTCTGCTGGATCGAATCCGAAATGAGGTGATCCGGCATAGAACAAAAGTTATCGACATAGCTCATAAGATTAGCAAGCTGAAGTGGCAGTGGGCCGGTCACATCTGTCGCAGAACCGATAACCGCTGGGGTAGACGAGTTCTGGAGTGGAGATCGCGTTTGGGCAAACGTAGTGTGGGACGCCCCCTGCTAGATGGAGCGACGATCTGCGTAAGGTGGCTGGCAGCGACTGGATGAGAAGAGCCGAAGATCGGGCTCAATGGCGCGCCCTGGGAGAGGCCTATGTCCAGCAGTGGACTAGAATAGGCTGCTGATGATGATGATGATTCAGACTAGGGCAACAGTAATTGCACCGACAGCAAGTGTGAGCGAAGTCTGTTTTTAAATGCATATTTAACGACAGAACATGGTCATGGTATACCAAAACATAAAGTCCCTACTACTATTACGAGGCTACATACCTTTTAACACTTATACAAAGAATATTTAGACATTTTAACACAATATTTTACATTCAAAACATATAGTTAAAAACTGACTGAATTACAGTGACATGAAGAAAGCGGAGACCTCGAAGGAAGCTCAGGACTTCGAACTGGCGCAGTGGCTGTGGAAGGTGAGCGAGAGGTGGACAAAACTGGACGAGCGCAGCCAGCTGCTGCGGACTAATGCTGCGTAGGATCCGGGCCTTGCATGATATCAAATTGTCTTATTACCCTTGACTGAATGAGTCAGTATACTGATTCAGTCATGGCAATGACATTCTGTAAATAGTCTGCGATTTATACACCGTATAAACAGAAACCTGTCTAAGGCTCAATTTACATTGCCGCGGAATGGAATGGAAGCGAATTTTCGCAACGTAATTGTACATAGCATAATGAACTTTATGTCAATTGTGTAACATACAAACTAAATACGCTTTACCGCTAGGGGAATTCTCGAGAATGCGCGAGGATTCCCCGGAAGACGCGCGACCTCTTTTTTGGCTCGTATTTAGTTTGTATGTTACACAATTGACATAAAGTTCATTATGCTATGTACAATTACGTTGCGAAAATTCGCTTCCATTCCATTCCGCGGCAATGTAAATTGAGCCTAAATCGTAGACTATTCAGTCAAGTGTAATGTAGGAAGAAGTACATAATTATATTATATATGTTCCTTTCTGTGAGTCATATCTCATCATCAGCCTATTTATGTCCCCACTGTTGGGGGTACAGGCCATGATCCACCGAGCGGGCCCAGTGCTGATTGGTGGATTTCACACGCCTTCGGAAACTTTTTCAAAGAAGGAAAGAATGTATTTCCAATACACACACAAACAATTAGGTACAGAATATAAAAATAATATTAAACAAATATATTATAAAAATAAATAAGCAAAAGTAATTAAGTTTGATGAAGGTGGTGTGCAGCACCGGACAAAGGGGACTGCCTCGGCCTGTTGCCGCAGCGCTTTCAGCACTGCGGCGCTTTTTCAGTTCCTCAGACATGCAGGTTTCCTTATGATGTTTTCCTTCACCGTTAGAGCAGTCGGTAAATGTACGGTCTTCGAAAAATATCCGAAAAACTCATTGGTACATGGCATGGTTTTATCGACTTTTCTAGATATCGATGTTGTAGCACTGCTGTTTAATGCGTATATATCGTAATGTCCAAAATCAAAATGTCGTATTTTAAAATGTCTTAGACCAAAATATTCGTATTTAAAATAATAAAAAATGCCGACTATTCAAAATACCAAAAATATATAAACCGAACAGTTAATATACAAAATACTTATCCCCAAATAATGTTAATTCAAAACATTTCAGTGAGAAAATAAAAAACACTCAGGTAATTGTATTTTTAATGTTAGTAATTGAAGATAACAAACAAAACAAAACAAACATAACATTTTATTTCTTCTTTAAATTCTGTGAAACTGAAAAAGAAAAAGTGAGTCGCAAAAATATGGAACATTGTAATTATTATGCATTTATCGACAATGCTATCACTATAAATATGACAATTCTGCCCCGACCACTTCTAGCTCTAGTGATAACTCAAAGAAGTATAATGAGGAATAATAAAGTGTCTTAGAGGATACTTTGTGCATTTAAAGACTACGTCCTAAATATAGTAAGACGCGGTTCTAGCTCATTGTAGATAGTTTTACCAACACCTACTTGCCCTCATTTCCATCACCTTTCTCTGTATCCCACCTTGAATTGGGGGTAAGCCAGGTTCGTTTGACAATTCTAAATGTCATACGACCACTTCTACGCCGCCATTTGAGTCTAGCACCAAGAAACTCCTCTTTATCACGCAAAACGACTAAAATCGTGATTAAGATCCAGCCGCGGCTGTCGCGAACCACGCGCACCTATTGGCCGCATCAGCTCCTCATCATCAAGACGGATGGAGGCAGAAAATACCAGCGTCTATACCATCTAGCACGCGGACGCAACGTGGACCGGGTGAGCCCCCAAATTCTGACCTTCCCTGGACTTAACACTCATCATTTTGGGGGGTCGCAACGGACTTAAGGTTTTGTTTTTTCTCCCCGACCCCTCCCTCCCCAGCGACGTCCTAAGCCGAGGTCCGTACCCACCTGGGTGCCCTTAGGCAGTCGCTTCTTATAGTAGTTTTTAAGTCCTCCAGGCTGGAGCGCACTTAGCGCTCGCCCCAAAAACCCCGGTGAAGCTGTAAAGGTCATCCAAGAACCCCATGACGCTGGCCTCCTGTGACCGCGCCTGAATATAGTCACTTCATCATCATCATCCATATCCCACTGCTAGGAATAAGTCCATATTATAGTCAGATTATAGAAAAAAAATGTGTCATTGAAAATAAGCTGCTATACCCACATTCGAGCCGGCATTCATTGTTAAACTCGACCCGAACGAGTGTATAGCACGCCCAAGAACCAAGTGGTAATAAATATTTCTATTTGTATGTAGGTACCTACAGGTCGATTATCTAAAGCTGGCACGTTCTCAGTACTCACACCAATGCAATTTCATTATACAGTTTGTAGCAATTAGTTGGGTGGGCTATGTATAAACAAACAATGGGATAATTGTAGAAATATTATACTTGTTGTTACATTATTCGGAATCTCAAATTAAATTAATTAAAGTTTTGCTAATCAAATTGTTTCAGAAGACATTGTATTCTACTCTCAAAATAAACAATATTTACAATAATGCGCGTCGGTCGGATGACTGAGCGCTAAAAAGTTTTTTTTTTCGTACTGATAATTGCTGTTGGTCCTAATGACCTTTACAGCTTCACCGGGTTTTTTGGGGCGAGCGCTAAATGCGCTCCAGCCTAGAGGAGGACTTAAAAACTACTATAAGAAGCGACTGCCAAAGGGCACCCAGGTGGGTACGGACCTCGGCTTAGGACGTCGCTGGGGAGGGAGGGGTCGGGGAGAAGCGGCCTGGAATACGCCGAATAGCGCGTGAAAGCGCCAGAAGCGGGTCGCCGCCCGCGCCGGCGCGGGCGGTATGAAGGTGCTGTGTGTGAACTACTATCGGGTGGCGGAGTGGCTTCCGCGATGGAGATCGTGATGGCGTCGTCGGGGTCGTATTTCAAAATAGTATTGCTATAGTCTAACGAAGCGGTGCCGGTGATACCTAGTTTAAAATAATTTGTAAAAATGTAGGTACTTTAAGGTAATTACAAGAAAATTAGATTTTGCATTTTATGACTGGAGGATCGTTGCTGACAAATAATTGTAACTTCTGTAAATAATTCTACTGTGGACTATTATTCTTATGTCTAGGATTGCAATCAAATAGATTGTTTCCAATAGATTGAGTTGCAAGACGATCTATTGGAAACACCACGATCCGGTACAACATTATTATTTTCGTCCCTTTTCTAATAATGATCTATCTAAAGATCCATCGGTTGTAATATTTTTATTATAATTTGTATTTTACTGTTTCACACGCATTAGGTAACCGGTTTAAACTTGTAAACATCAGACTGTATTTCTTAATAGTAGTAAAAACAAAACAATAACAATCTCAGTCACGTTGTCCATGTTCATGTTGCCCATGCAGTGTGACGTCATGCCGCTTGCTTATTCACAGGCACCACACAAACGCAATGTGTGAATGTGTTGTACGTGCCAGCTTTAGATAATCGACCTGTACGTAATGTAGAGGCATTTGTGTGCATTTACTGTGTTGATAGTTGAATTAGTTATTGTTAATAATAAATGAGGTATTATTATAAAATGGCTTTTAATTTTAATCTTAAAATGTCCACATGGTCATTGTTTACGGGAGGAAATCCTAAGCTAAGGAGCATTGTAGCCCAATTTAAAAAAAAAGACATTGACGTCCGGTATTCTTAATTATAGTTTATTTACACAAAAATAACAATTTGACCACTAACTATTTATATCACCGTGATCAATCCTTTACGTTACACTGCACTGTATTTCTATTCACTCCCATATGGAGCTATGGGTACTCCGGGCCGTCAAACAGCAGCTCCCTTGCGGAAGAGCCTCCTTGCGGGGGTGGGAATGCAGTAGTTGTAACACGCCGGTGCCGATTGCCGCCGACACGCCGGAGCCTGTAACGATGTCGACTTCATCGTCCATATCAACGTCCTTGCCATCAATTTCAACCTCATCGTTAGCATCTATATTTTCAAAATTCAAATCATGTTCCCATTCCATTTCTAAATTCCATTATTTCATTGTTTTCTTTGTATTTCGTACTTTCTCTCTGTATTTTGTCCTGAACGGACGTTTCTCCGTTTTATTTTTTGTCTCCTACTTTCTACATTTACTATTTTCTGTGCTATTACTTCATCTGCACTGTCCTAGAACCCTGCTAGCCGGCACCTAGAGGGTAGATTGTAGCAAGCCGACATCCGTTCACTCCCATATGGAGTTATGGTACTCCGGGCGGTCGAACAGCAGCTCCCTGGCGGGGGGAGCCTCCGCGCGGGGCGTGCGGGGGTGGGAATGCAGTAGTTGTAACACGCCGGTGCCGATTGCCGCCGGCACGCCGAGGATGATGGATTCTGAGACCCCCTCGATACAATCAGTTTGACCGTAGTATGCCGCGTCGAAGAGATGGTCGGCGGTCTTCTCGAACTGGGGGAAGAAATGGATTGTTTAGCTGTTGTTCGTTTGAAGTAAAATAAATTACAGAAATAGACATATCATCATCATCAGCAGCAGCAGCCTACTCTAGTCCACTGCTGGACACAGGCCTCTCACAGGGCGCGCCATTGAGCCCGATCTGCGGCTCTTCTCATCCAGTCGTTGCCATCCATCTAGCAGGGACGCCCGTCCCACACTACGTTTGCCCAAACGCGGTCTCCACTCCCGAACTCGTCTACCCCAGCGGTTGTCGGTTCTGCGACAGATGTGACCGGCCGCGCGGCCCACTGCCACTTCAGCTAATATAAATATCATTTATTTGTAAATATGGGTAATGCAGATGTTACATTGTGTTTCAGTATCACCATATTCCGCCCGAAAGCGTACACATTTTTGTTCAATTAATAAATAAATCAATCATAAATTATCATCAATAAAATTATCAATCATAATAAATTAGCAATATAATAATAAAGGTAACAAAATAAAAACATCAAAATTGTTACCGATGTCTCTATTTTAAAAATTACATCTATAGTCCAGTCAGAGAATGGCCCAAAAGGGGATGTAGAGTACGTGAGCAGGGACCTAAGCTATTCCTTCAGAAACTTGTTCAGACTACTTAGGGAGTGAACATACTAAAAGTCCTGACCTCTAGGAGGCCGGAGGGGGGCACAAAGAAGGTCCCACTTTTGGGTTAAAACGGTGCTTCGAAAACGGTGCGTCGTAGGGAAAAAAATCTACAACTTTCACTCTTTACACTTTTGAATTTGAAGACTCCAGTGGTTATAGTTACTAAGATATGGCCACTTTAATTTCGAAATTTAAAATCCCTATTTCTCCCTATCCCGTGGGAATATTAAAAAATCCTGAATTTACTTTCTGGAGAATATGATTATCAATAAGTATACAAAATTTAAAGACTCCAGTGGTTATAGGTACTGAGATATAGCCAGTTTAATTTCGAAATTAATAGAAAAATTTACCAATACTAAAATCATGCTCATAAAATTTTTACAATTTTCATTCTATACACTTCTAAAGTGAAGTGAGAGCGTCGGTGGTACAGTGGCTAGGACACCGGACTCCCACGCGGGAGGTCCGGGTTTGAAACCGTGCAGTGCCATGCACCAATGAGTTTTTCGTATTTTTCTAAGACTTACGTACATTTACCGACTGCTCTGACGGTGAAGGAAAACATCGTGAGGAAACCTGCACACGGAGATGACCAGTGTGTAAAATGGGGTTGGCACAAAAGATCCTCAAGGGTCGAAGTGCCGCTGGGTTATTCCCGCTATCATAAGATAAGTAAAGTGGCTATACCTATTGGCCTTTTGTATAGTTAGCTATATAATTTGCCTGAAAATAAAGAATTTAATATTATTACATAACAGTACTCACACTGGCCAGATTGAGCACGGACTCCTTCATGCGCGCGAGCCCGTAGCGCGTGATGCCGAGCACCTCCCCCCTGGCCGTCATCTGCCCCGCCAGCAGCTCCACGTGGCGCCGGTCCACGCTCATGCCGTGACCGGCCATTACGGCCTGAATCTCGCTGATGATCGTAGATTTGGCCGCTTCGATGCCTAGCGTATGGTACACCTGTTGAAAGCAACAAAAATACACGTAGAGCGTCTCCTACGCAGGTTTTGATCACGGAAATAAATCAAGATAGAACGGTGAAGTGGGCACCCGTGTCTCAATCTTGTAGTATACTACGAGATTTTATTAATTCAGCGCCTAGTATTCGACGCGTAGCGCATACAACATGTCAATCAAAATTTATAATAAAATACCTCAGAGGATACGAGAAATATAAAATAAAAAATCGTTTCACAACTACTTAAAGACATATCTAATAGACAATGTTATTGTGACTTGCAAGAGTTCTTTGAATATAAGGAGTAAGATATAATAATTTACCTAGAATTGATGTTGCTATTTAATTTACTTTTATAATTACTTTTTAATGTTAATTGCAGTGCCCTTACAGGGTTTGTGTGCGTACGGAAACTAAAAGCCGTTAGATCAGTAGTACCATTGATGGTACAAGTGACACAACTTTGTATCTTTAGTACCATCAATGGTACTAGGGACACTAATTTAGGATTGGTACTACTGATCCTGAATAATGTTGTGTCGCTAGTAAAACAAATATGTAACCACATAAAGCAATAAATATATTGAGTAATGAGTATTTCTGATTCCGCGAATCGTGAATCGATCAAAAGGAGGCATTTCGTTCGTAATCACGTCACTTTGGGAGCGCATATGAAAATGTTGACACGCGCGATTCCTATAGCAGCTCTCCCGGGCCACCGTTCTATATTGATTTATTTATGTGCTTTTAATATACACAAAAACATCGGAAGGCAGCAAAATGAGGTAAATGCGTGTGTTACCTCTAGAATATTATTGGAAGATGTCTTGTTCCCGTTAACGCCATGTGTGGCGATCACGTCCCTCAAGCCGTCCCCTTCCACACACAGCTTGTATCTGTAACCACAGATTACTATATTACATATTGACGGAAAAAAAAGACATGTTTCTTCATTCTGAATATTTGTTCGAAACATTTTAGAATATAGAGTTTCAACTACTATATAAGTACTATACTACTGTAGTACTGTTTAAGTACTATATTTTTAAAATGTGACCTCAAAGAACAATAAAATAAAAAAAGAGCTAGGTATCTCTGCTGGATCGAATCCGAAATGAGGAGATCCGGCATAGAACAAAAATTATCGACAAAGCTCATAAGATTAGCTCGTTTGAGGAGCTCGTAGCCTAGTCGCGAGCACGCGAGCACGGTCCGAAAGTGATCGTGCAGGTTGAGCGAAGTTAGTGCGGTCGGTACCTGGATGGGTGACCGCTAGTGGTATATTTCATCTGAGCTCCTCCGTGCCTCGGAAAGCACGTTAAGCAGTCGGTCCCGGTTGTTGTCGTTCGACAGCAGTCGTTAAGCCATGTCAGCCCGCCTACGGGCGGCCTGAACAACTCTGACAAATAGGTTGGCCACTAACCATACGATAAGCAAGCAAGCAAGCATAAGATTATCGAGCTGAAGTGGCAGTGGGCCGGTCACATCGACGACATAGACGAGTTCTGGAGTGGAGACCGCGTTTGGGCAAACGTTGTGTGGGACGCCCCCTGCTAGATGGAGCGACGATCTGCGCAAGGTGGATGGCAACGACTGGGTGAGAAGAGCCGAAGATCGGGCTCAATGGCGCGCCCTGGGAGAGGCCTATGTTTAGCAGTGGACTGCTGATAACCAATTAAAACAATAAATAAATTAGGATCACTCAATTCTAGATATCATCACCCCCGGAGAAATTTTTAAATAAATTGGGGATCCCGTCTTTCCAGTCTTCCGCTTACCTTGTACCCCCATTCACGTCGTCGCACGCTATGACCGCTCGAGACACCTGCGCCAGTCCCTTCACCACCACATTGGGCAGCACCCTCGCCAGCTGCTGGAGCGACATGTTCAGCCAACCGCCTTGCTTGCTCGGCTCGGCGAACACTTTCATCGCCCAGTCGGATACTATTTGGACGTTACCCGGCTTCAGCTTGAGTTTTGATGTGCACAGTCTGTTGAGGGAACAAGGAATAATTCATTTATTCATGCATAATCAGAATACGCATAAGAAGCGTCGGTGGCCTAGTGGCTAGGACGCCGGACTCCCATGTCATGTACCAATGAGTTTGATTTTTCGAAGATTTATGTACATTTACCGACTGCTCTAACGGTGAAGGAAAACATCGTGAAGAAACCTGCATGTCTAAGGAAATGAAAAATTTCCGAAGACGTGTGAAATCCACGAATCAGCATTGGGCCCGTACCCCCTTGTGCAAGGGGAGGCCTGGGCCCCAACAGTGGGGATTATGATGATCACCAGCGCCCATCTCTCCTTACTATATTATGGGTATTTGATGCGCTGCTAAGCTTGAGGACCTAGGTGGAGTGCCTCATGTAATTACCCTAGCTCTCTTACCCTTCAAACCGAAGCACTGCAATGCGATCATTGCTGCTTTGCGGCAGATATAGGTAAAAGTTTACGTTGTATTAGTAAAATCAGCATCTCAATGGCAGATATAGGTAAAAGGGTGGTTCCTCCCCAGATGTAAAAGACACTTTTTTTTAAATTCAATAAGGAGAGCAGTCGAGCAAACGGGCCAGCTGATGTTTTTTTTTAATTTAAAATTATTTATTAATCAAACTTATAAACAAATGCATAACTAACTTAAGGTATACAATTACATATGATGTTGTTAACATCAACAAGCTAAATAGACACGTTCTAAAGTAACTTACCTAATTAATAATTGCTCATTACACCTTGAGATGTGTCAAAGTTAAGTAGGTACTAATTTTACGTTATCTTATGAATATGTAAGCTATTGTATAGTGTTTACTTTTTACATGTTATAATAAATAAATAATTAATACACTAAGTAATATATCGCTACGAATAGCGAATAGTAAAAAATAAAAAATAAAAACAACCAGAACCCCCCCCCCCCCCCCCCCCCCCCCCCCCAAATCATAATATGGATAAGTAAGAAGCCCAATAATCGGGATTGAATAAATATATTATTTAGATTTTTAACGTTATATTTGTTTTGATACACATTTAAGATTGGTGGCGAAATATTTTTTTTTAAGATTCATGGCGCTAGTGTACCTATGGTAGTGTTTTAAGTTCTTCGTAAGTTCACAATTTTTAAAACATCGTAATCCGTCGAGTAAGGGCGAGGTTTATAAAAGTAATTTACAACATTTGCTCGATAACTTAAAACGGGATCCCGAAATCATATCCATATTAATATAACCTTTGAGGACATTGACCCGAAAGAGCTGTACCTACTCCGATCACAGCTAATAATATTTAAAGATGTCTCACTTGAGTTTTAGTTAT
This sequence comes from Hofmannophila pseudospretella, assembly GCA_947369225.1. Lineage (NCBI taxonomy): Eukaryota > Metazoa > Arthropoda > Insecta > Lepidoptera > Oecophoridae > Hofmannophila > Hofmannophila pseudospretella. Next base: position 12,328,547 of record OX376330.1, on the reverse strand, counting down.
TATTTTTGATATTAGCTTGTGCTAATTATGCAGTCACACACCCGCACTCTCACACACCCTAACACGCACCCTCACTCTCACCCTCAACAAACACGCACCCTCACCTTTCCACACCCCCACACCAATACGCACACATGTACACAAACTTTCACTCCATGCTTACGTCTTAGTATCTAATGTTAATTTAATATTGTATACGTTTATTTTATTTTTATTTTTTCCTTCATAAATCAAAATTGTTCCTAAATAGAAGAGCCTAAATCCAGACACAGGGTATCCTAGTGCGGGATTTAGAGCATCAACCACTCTTGTATTAATGTAAGTTGCAAAATAAATTTATTTATTAATTAATAATATAATATAAATACTCACGAATACACAATGGACTCCACGTTAACTTCCAAGCAGAGCAGCCTGATTCTTTCCGCGTCCAACCGTATCAGTAGGAAACATTCGGTTGGCAGGTAAACCTCGTCCATGTATGTCGTTATCTGGAGAAGAAATACTTCTTAACCTATTGTCAGAGTTGTTCAGGCGGCCCGTAGGCCGCTGACATGGCCTAACTACTGCGGGGCCGACAGTTTAACGTATATTACTCTGGTTAATACTTGCGGTTGTTGGTACTTGGTGAAACTTGTAGTACATGATTAGACTTAAATAATATACTGTTTCACAGGTTAAACCGATCGTAATTAATAAAATACAGTGTAAACCTGTGAAACAGTATATCTCTCTCTGTTGTATAAGGAGAGCAGACGAACAATCTTTAGTTTTATTAGAGGGTTTTCGATGCGTTGCTAACCTTGAGGACTTTGACGGAGTGCCCTCACTCTTCAAACCGTACAGTTTGCGACAAAAATAGGTAAATAATGGTACCACCCCATGCTGACTCTGCAGTCATACCACCTTTATTACATTTGTGACTTCTTGTTATATTGATGACCTCTGTATTACACTGCTAACCTTTGTCCCACAGTGCTGACTTTTGTCTTACACTTCTGACCTTTGTCCTACACTGGTGACCTTTGTCCCATAATGCTGACCTTTTCTTACACACTTACACTTGTCTTACCTCTCCTAAAGTAGTCTTATCAGGGCGTTCCTTGACCCTCCTAGCGAACTCCTTGTCGGGAGACTTCATCAGCTCGGCGGTGTTGATGGGCGTGGACAAGTTCGTGGACGCGTTGATGATCTCCTTAATACCACCTTAGTCACACTGATGATGTCTTATGTTATATTCATGACATCTATATTACACTGCTGACTTTGTCCTACACTACTGACCTCAAGACAAACCAAGTTCCTAGTCTTACCTCTCCTAATGTAGTCTTTTCCAGCCGTCCCTTGACCCTCCTAGCGAACTCCTGGTCGTGAGGCTTTATCAGCTCGGCGGTGATGATGGGCGTGGAGATGTTCTTGGACGCGTTGATGATCTCCTTGACCCTGGGCACACCCTGGGTGATGTTCATGGACGCTACTCCCGCGAAGTGAAAGGTTTTCAGCGTCATCTGGGTGCCGGGTTCGCCTATACTCTGTTGGAGAAAAATATTATTCCCTTGTACAATACTGGTATTTCATTTAGGGCCCCATTCATTTCACACACTCCTTTCCTTTCCTAGGTCAGATTTGTCCTATGCGATTGTGAATTCTTCTGGATTTGGTTATCGTTGGTGAAGGCGAATCCTGATCGCAAGAGGCGGGTAGGTCTCATAATATTTTTTATAATTAAACCTTCGGGTGTTTGTAGGTAACAACGAATCACCAGGCTGATGGTAGATAGATAGATTAATACCTTATTGCACACAAGAAATTTACATAGAAAAGGAAACAGAATAAGTGTACAAAGGCGGCCTTATCGCTCAGAGCGATCTCTTCCAGGCAACCTAGGCGATAGAAGAATTATTAATAGGTTACCGGCAGTATAGTGCAGAAGAGTGAAATATGAAATATTTATGGTAATACTCAGTCACGATGATTGGAGGCAGCTCGCGGATGACAGAGATACATGGAGGAAACGTATTCGGGAGGGTTGTCAGGAACACGATGGAAAGTGGTTCGAGGCACTGGCGGCCAGGAGAGCAAACAAAGACCGAGAGATCAATCATCTACCCGGCGCACCACTCGCTTGCCGCGCGTGCGGGCGTGTGTGCGGGCGTGTGCCGTTCCCGAATAGGGTTATTTAGCCACCAAAAGCGATGCCTTCGCGACGCTGCTTAAATCGTCTGCAATAGACGTATCAGGCCTATGATGATGATGATGACTCATAGAAGCGCTATCAAATACAAATATTTTCTAGTTTGTAAGAATATGTGTACATTTTAAGTGGTACATACATTAACATAGATTTAGTTCCTTGCATATTCTGCCCATAGCTGGCGTGCAAACATTGAGTAGCAATATTAAGTTCTTATATTAATTCTTGTTTTGTTTATGTCCCGGGTGTGCAATAAGGTATATTTGTATTTGTATAAAAATGTTACAAAATAACAACTTAAAAATCGTTAAATACCTATTATTTAAATTAATAAATTATAAACAAAACACATAGAAATATCGAGATGATCGCGAGAGATGGAATGACAGTAATGTCAGTTGAATTGGGAAAAGGGGAGATCCTCCACCAGACGGGATGGGTGCCTGGTAACCAGTTCTCCAGGGGCCTGTTTCTACGAATACAACGTAAACCCAATAGAAAGTTAAGTTGCAGCGATTTGTCGTTGGCGTACGTATCGCGCGTCGCCATAGCAACCAACCTGCGCGGCCAGAGCCCCCACGGCGGTGCCGGGCTCGATGACGCTCCGCTGGTACTTGTCGTGGCACACGCGCAGGAACCGCACCAGCTGCGTCAACGTGAGCCGCTCCAGTTGCCGCACGATGTCGCCGCAGTGCGCGTAGTTAGCGCGCAGCCGACGCACTTTGTTCGCTACTGCCTTCAGGAATGATCTGGAAGGTAATAAGCATGACAGATATAAAAAAAAAGTTTATTTAAGACAAACATACATTACAGAAAATAAAAATAAGTTGCAAATTGCCATGTATGGAAACTGCCATTAATTAAATTCTACTTCTGAAAATCCGACTAACGTAGATAGACAACGGCGAAACAATACATATGATCAAACACTGTTCGGACAAACATTAGTAAAACACTCACAGCAGTTCATTCTTGAACTCCTGCGTGCAGGTCTTGAAGTCGTCAAGCGCGAGGGTTTCCTCCGCAGCCAGGATGATGCCATCACCATCCAGGGGCTCTTCATCTCTAAAATTGAATGTATTTGTTAAACACATTCTCACAAAATCAAAGATATATTTCGGACTCCTGGGTCTGACTTGGAAAATGTTGCACTTGACTTCGCCATCACCTGGGTCTACCTCGTCACATCCCTGACGGCCCAATGCATACCAATCGGCAGGAGGTGGCCCAGCTTAGGGAAAACTGGAAAGAGATATGGGAAGTCTTTGCCAAGAATGAGCAGCACTATGATTCTTCTAAGTCGTATTCTCAATTCATTGCTAAGGGTCGTGATCATTATAAGGATTTGGTCACATATAACGACTCTCTTGGCAGATTTAGGGGTGAGTTTGCCATTGCCTTTCCCATTTTACACACTGGTCATCTCAGTGTGCATGTTTCCTCACGATGTTTTCCTTTACCGTCAGAGCACTCACTATAATTCTGATGAATCTTCAAAAGATGCCCGGCATCCTGGTGGAAAGACCGGGTTATGTAGGACTTTTATTTTTTAAACCCCTCGTGCATACTGGAGAACTCCGGGATCTCCAGTGGAACGCACTGGTGGCCCCCTAACAATTTTCCTCGTGTTTGTTCTGTATGCTCTGTATTCCTGTGCCTCCCTTCACAGCAGGGTGGGGCCATGGCACACTGCTGGCTTTCCCAGGGTCGCCCGCCGAGTGACGGTCAAAGGATCAGTGATGTCTTACCACAGAGATGGACCTACTCTGGAATAGACATAAATCTTCGGGCCGGTCGTCCCTCCCCTCCATGTAGCGGGGTCCAGCCCGTCCCTCCCCTATCACCTGACCACTCTCTCACTGTCTCACCTGCTCTGACACTTGGCGCGCACGTCGCTCAGCACGCGAGCCAGGTCCACAGGCCGGTCCTTCCCCTCCATGTAGCTGGGGTCCAGGCCGTCACTCCCGTAGCAGAATTGGACAACTTCGCCCGTCGCGTTGCGGACTGTCATGTCGTAGTGGAGGACTAGGTCTTCCAGGGCCTGGAGAATACAACGGAATTCTACAAGCGAAATTTAAAAATCACAGGTATGTATAACGTATAGAGCGCTTGCCCCGTGTGTTTCACGGAGTTCCAGCTCAAATACATACCTCATACCTTCCTGTATACTAATGTATAATTTAAAAATTAAGTGCCTTCCTTCGTTTCCTAGTATTTTACTTCTGTTTAATAATATTTAGGTTATTTATTTATATGTTCCGGTAGTGTATCATTAGGGAGTGATCCCTGGCACTCAGGGGATGCCTGACAATCAGCGTCGCAGTGCTAAAAGCGCTCCGGCAACAGGCTGAGGCAGTCCCCTTTGCCCGGTGCTGCACACCACCTTCATCAAACTTAGTTACTTTTGCTTATTTATTTGTCTTTGTAATATATTTGTTTAATATTATTTTTGTCTTCTGTAGTTCTAAATACCTTGACCAGTCTCCGCTGCAGGTAGCCGGTCTCGGCAGTCTTGACGGCCGTGTCGACCAGCCCCTCGCGGCCGCCCATCGTGTGGAAGAAGAACTCGGTGGGCGTGAGGCCCGTGTAGAAGCTGTTCTCCACGAACCCACGCGCAGCTGGGATCTTGGCTGTACACGAAATGAAGGTATTTATACAAGCTATTTTTTGGTCTAGTGGCTAGGATGCCGGACTCCCATGCGGGAGGTCCGGGTTCGAAACCATGCAATTTTGATTTTTAAACTTCTATTATTATTCTATACAGAGCAGATGACTTAAACGACGAATGGCTGGAGGAAGTAAGAGAGGCTTGCCAAGACAAAGATTTCTTACTCCGCAAGTCCATAACACAGACTATAAAAGTACCAATGGCGCCCTCTTGACAGGGTTTCTATATTCCTGGTCAGGGTACAATTAATGACATTTCACAAGTAAACAAACAATATTTATTTATTTGTCAGTTTCACAGCTTATCACATTACACATATAAATCTAACAATTAAAAAATCTATACATGCGAATTATGAAACCAAACTGTTACAAAGATAATTAAAAATTAACTGAGCAAGTAGTTACGAAATGAAAGAGCGGATATAAAGAAAATAAAACAGGTTTTACGATATGTTTGTGTGCTAGCGGTGTGTGTGCGTGCGCGTGTGTGTGTGTGTGTGTGTGTGTTTGTGTTTGTGTGTGTGTGCGTGCGTGCGATGAGGATAATGGTAGTGAGTTTGGGAGAGAGAGTGGAACAGAAGAAGGAAGGATTACGACACGACCGGGCCAATTGACGAATGACTTCGTTGACGAACGAACAAAAACCTACAATTTAGGATACGAGAGTCATCATTCATACTCACAATGCCTCTCGAAGTGCGGCAACGATCTGTCCTCAAAGCCGTTGGGCACGCGTTTCCCGTTCAACGCTTGCTGTCCCACGCAGGCTATCATCTGAGATATGTTGATGTTGGAACCTGTTTAAAATATAAACATGGTGAGATGAATTTGGGAAGAATGCTTATTTTTATTAAACGTTGAAAAAGGAAGGGAAAAAAATGAAAAAAGAAAGGAGAGCGGAAGAAAAAAAATCAATTTTTAATGCAAGAAACAGATATAATAAGAGAGAAAATCTCTGTCGCTAATCTCTTTAATGTCCAATTAACTTCATAGGTTGCCTGGAAGAGATCGCTTTAAGCGATAAGGCCCGCCTTTGTACATATCGTGCTACTATTCCTGTAGTTTTTACTATTCCTGATTTTGTGTACAATAAAGTGTTTCTATCTATCTATCTATAATAAGAGAGACTAATGGAGGGCAAAAAAACAAAGAAGAGACGAAGAAAAGAGTAAATAAAGGGAAGGAAAATAATACTAACTTGAAATATAATAAAAAGAAAAACGTATTGTTGAACAGAAATAGCCCATAGTCATACCTTTAGAGCCACTTTGGGCCATGATAAGGGGTGCGTTCGTGGGGTGAAGCTCACGGAAGCAAGCTTTAGCTGCCAACTCTCTGAAATAAAATGTAATAATTATAATTTATGAAACACTTAGATTTTAAAAGTTTCGATGCACTGGTAACCTTGAGGATTAAAATGGAGGGCCTCATGTGTCAGTAAATACACCGGCTCTCTTACGCTTCAAACTGAAACACAATAATGCGAGCATTGCTGCTTTGCGGCAGATATAGGTAAAAGTTTACGCTGTATTAGTAAAATCGGACCCTGATGGTAAAGCGCATAGAGCGCCAAATCTTAAAAGCCGAAAGTGAAGATTCAATTACCTGATACTGCTGAGCTCGCTGAGCATGACGGCTTCGAGGCTCTGCTCCATGCTGCAGCCCGGCTGGCACTGCAGCGTCCCTTTCTCCATTTCCAGGATGTAGCCGTCGCATTTGGAGTATCTGTTATAAATACCAGACTTTTGTTTATTTTCATTCATACATGCCTTCACGCTATGTGCATTGCGGGGTAGTCAGAGAGAACGGAGCGCCACGAATACCTGTCTTGGCACGCTTCTCTTGCTGCCTCTACAGTTATTCGTCGTTTCACGCATGTTCGCCGTTGGGGTCGTCTGCTCTGTATATTAAAATCTAAGAGCACTCTGTCAATTAACACGTTCACAGTCCACATACAAAATACGTCGGCATCTGTCAGGATCCGCGGCGAGCCGCCGGGATCTGCCGGTATCCGCTGGGTTCCGTCGGGATCAGTCAGGATCCACTGGGAGCCGCCGGGAACCCGGGATCCGGCGGGATCCGTCGTAACCGGTTGGGATCCGCCGGAACCCGCCGGGACCCCGAACTCGATCCCGCTCCGTCTCCCGATCTTTGGATAACACTTCCCAGATACCAATGAACGTGTAAATTACTTTTCCTAGGTGCTCCATACATGGAGCACTGGACAGTGAACGTGTTAAAGGTCTTTTATTTTATTTTTATTGACTACTAAACCCGCATTTGACCTCGATCTCTCCTGATGGTAAGCGACGATGAGGTCGACGATGGAGCATGCGGGTCCAGTAAATGCCTATTCACTCTGGCCTTGAAGATCCCAAGGTTGTAGGTTTCGGGAAATACAGACGCCGGCAGGCTGTTCCATTCCTTAGCCGTTCGCATAATGAACGAAGAAGCAAATCGCTTCAAGTCATCGCAAAGGTCAGTCTAGGACGACCTCGGCTTCTCTTTCCACTCACTTTCACTTCGTATACCTGTTTCGTCATTCGTTCATCACTCATTCTTTTTACATGCCCGTACCAACGGAACATGCCTTTTTTCATCTCATCGATAAGCACATACATTTATACCAGCCATTCTACGTATTGTTTGGTAATCACTATATTAATATTATTATGAATTAGTAATTTGTGATCCTTGTCACAAATCACAATATCACACAACACACACTCTCATTTTACTGACTACACTCACTCACTTACTCACTTTGCACTCATACACATTCACATACATACAACACACACACACACACTCATAATCATATATTCCTCCCCGTCCATTCTCTCTTTCCCTCCATTCCCCAATATCCCTTTTTCTAATTCATACCAATGTAAAGTTTTAGTGTATGTACCTATTGTAAGCCGTATTTGAATTCCTGGTTAATAATGTAATGGTCCCCACGGGACAGGCTTAGCCTAGTGTGGGGTCCAAAGGTAACTTTGTGTATCGTCATGTTTTGGTTAAATAAATAATTTTGAATTTGAATTTTGAATTTGTAGGAGTTCTTGTAGTCTAAGGCGTATTAGTTAGCTTCGTATCAAAAAAAAAACTAATTTTTTGTTATCTATTATATAAATTTGCACACCACAATGTAGTCCTACTACAACTACTGGAACTACCTATGTAATTTTAAGATCCTTCATAACGTATATTCTTGCAAATAAAAATTCATTTCATTTACGGTTGTTTGGAATTTGCATATACGCGAAGTCCATTGAAAACTTCGATAGCGCGTTGTACAGCGACATCTGTTGATCCGTATGACCACTCCACTCACCCGGACTCCAGGAGCTTGTTCTTGGCCTCTATGAGCTTCCTGCCGGGCGTTACGTCGATGATGCCGAAGCTGAACCCTCGGTTCATCATGTAGTACGAGGCCATACGAGCTAATCTGTGGAAAAACATCATTAAGTCAGGCCCTGATCTATTCTGTAGGGCAGCGGCTCGCTCAACTTATCCCTTTTATCTTATGGAACCCCACATCAAATGATAACATATGAAAGACACTGCAATTTAAAATGAGAGTAAAAAACCTTTATTTGAAATATTATGAAATTGCTTTATTAATAATTGTTTTAAAGAAAGAGAGAGTTTAAAACAGCGCTAGTTTCCAATAGCGCACACATACAAACAATTAGGTACAGAAGACAAAAATAATATTAAACAAATATATTACAAAAATAAATAAGCAAAAGTAATTAAGTTTGATGAAGGTGGTGTGCAGCACCGGACAAAGGGGACTGCCTCAGCCTGTTGCCGGAGCGCTTTTAGCACTGCGGCGCTGATTGTCAGGCATCCCCTGAGTGCCAGGGATCACTCCCTAATGATACACTACCGGAACATATAAATAACAGAAATATTAATAAACAGAATTACAAGTTCGGTTTTATATCCGACAGTTGTATGCGCATATCTCATAGGCAGCATCCAATCTCGACCAAATTTGTTTTTTGTATAGATATGAGCTGCAAAGTCTGTTTCACAACGATACGAGTACGTTGGGACAAAAGGGAGCAACGTTTAGCAGCCAAAATAATTCAACGATTCATTGAAAAATGTAACTGATTCGCGGAACCCTGGCGACTTTTTCACGACACCCTTGGGTTCCGTGGAATCGCTGCTGTAAAGTCACAGCTCTTTATCCCTCTCCTCAACCCCTCCCCTCCACCAGTGACGGATTATTTTATTACTATTAGGATCTTATACTGGACCTCCCGTATAGTATCGTATATCACACCGAAATAACAAGTGTGTGAAAAGGGGAAGGCAATAGCAAACCACCTCATTCAATCAGCCCAAGAGAGTCGTTCTATGGTTCCGGGACTAGACGGCCAACGTGTTATTTATTTCCATAGAACGATCACGATCCTCGGAGCACGAAGGGGTCATATGGAAGGCCGCAAGGAATTTAATGTTCATTTCTATGGGAGTTGAAAATGTAAAGCTGTCGCCTCACCGCCACATGCCCCTGACTGCGTACTCCTCGCCCCAGTCCCGCAGTAGGATGTAGAAGATGCTGGTCTTGGTACCGGAGCCCAGCGTGCTCTTGTCCATCGACCCGCAGAGGAGCTCCGAGTTCCTTATTATCACATCTGTACAAGAAATTATAAAAGCTGATTATTTTAACTGGAGATTTTTTTGTTCGCAAACTTTGTTCAAGATTTTGAGGGGGATTATGACCCCCCGACACTCCCCTCCCTCTGGACTTGTCTCTGCACTACGTGCGTGTCATACAAAGATTTTGAATGAATTTCAAATCCTATGTAAATAGATTGCATGCTAGATAATTTTATATGTGGAAACCACATCTGCCAGTTGCCACATGCACTGTGAGCATATCCCCATACATTCAGGAGTCCATTGAAACGTCAAATGTATGAAACTCGTCAAAATTAAAATTATGTGCATTTGCCCAATGCCTCCTGGCTCGCTGCCATCATGCCATAATTCTAGACGAGAGATGCCAACCAAAAAAAAACAGATCTAAGGTACTATTGTCGTGTCCTTAAGCTAGCAATAATGTGTTTGCACATGAGTGTTTTTAACATTGTGTTGTTTTTAATGTCTTTTTAAGTTTAATCATGTATAATGCAATGTTGAATAAATGTGTTTTATTATTATTTATTACATATTTATAGACAGGCAGCATATGTGCTGATGCGTCTATGTCATAGTGTTGGAAAGTTATAAGTTATTAGATTCATTTTATAGATTTCACAGTTCACAGTTTTTACAGTCAGTCATTGTTATTTATTTAAATTTATTTATTTATTTTCTTTTTTTATTCACAGTTAATACAGAGGCGTTAGCCGATAGAGCGTCGGTGGCGTCGTGGCTAGGACGTCGTCCATGCGGGAGGTCCGAGTTCGAAACCAGGCAATGCCATGTACAAATGAGTTATTCGGTTTTTCCGAAGGACTTACGTACATTTACCGACTGCTCTGACGGTGAAGGAAAACATCGTGAGGAAACCTGCACACTGAGATAACCAGTGTGTGAAATAGGGTAAGCAATGGCAAAGCACCCCATTAAATTTGCCACGAGAGACGTTCTATGTGATTATTTCCTTAGAATAATCACGACCCTCAGCAATGAGGGACACGACTTAGAAGAAGAGAATACAGAGGCGATTATGCCCCGTTTTCATGGTTTAAATAGCTTGAGTTCGTTGGAAAATAACCGTATGTTAAGAAGAGTGTGTAAGAAGAGTGTGCAAGAAGAGTGTGTAAGAAGAGTGTGTAAGAAGAGTGTAACTCACAGGAGTCCTGCACGCACATGTCCGTGTTCCCGGTGTAGTTCTTTCCCTTGGTCTCCAGGTTGGCGCGCACCTCGCACCGCTTGTTCGGCTTCATTATCAGGCTGAAAAATAAACCATACATATTGTAGATAGTTTGTAATTTGATGCATGCTCTGTGGTGCCGGTCCTAAAGAATAGCACCACCCCAACGCTTACCGTGGCGACTAAGGATCTTAGTGGATACTATTTCACACCTAGTACACGGCGGTAGGCTCGCCACATATCACGTTTGTCCACCAAAACAAAAAGTGGGAACTGCCTGTTATTGAAGGTGATTATAGGGTTATAGACGTAAGAGTTTATGTATGTAATATCATCATGTTGCTGTCAGGGCCCGCCAGCAGACAGGCCGCCAGCTGCTGAGCGTCGCCCAGGGTCAGGAAGATGCCTCGCTGCGTGTCAGGGTCACATCTCTTCTTCTAAGTCGTATACCTCATTGCTGAGGGTCGTGATCATTCTAAGGAATTAATCACATAGAACGACTCTCGTGGCAGATTTCTTGGGGTGGTTTGACATTGCCCACCCCATTTCACACACTGGTTATCTCAGTGTGCAGGTCTCATCACGATGTTTTCCTTCACCATCAGAGCAGTCGGTAAATGTACTTAACTTCTTCGAAAAAACCGAAAAACTTATTGGTACATGCCATTGCATGGTTTCGAACTCGGACCTCCCGCATGGGAGTCCGACGTCCTAGCCACGACGCCACCGACGTTCCAGGGTCACATAGCTACCTGAAGATCTGCTTGCCAGTCCACAGCCTCCTCGGCTTGAGGATGGCCGGCGGCGGCATGTCGATCATCATGTTGCTGTCAGGGCCCGCCAGCAGACAGGCCGCCAGCTGCTGCGCGTCGCCCAGAGTCAGGAAGGTGTCTCGCTGCGTCAGGAGGTAGCCGCCCGTGATGAAGTCCTGGGTGGCTGCGATCAGGAGCTCTCCGTTGCGGGGCGTTACCAGGTTGGATTTGTTCTGGAGACAAACATGTCCCCACAGGAGGAATTTAAGTGAAAGATGAACTTGTAACAGAGGAAATGTGTACAACAGAGGCACCTTCGAAACAGAGTGTCTGTTGAACGGTTTAAAATTTGAACTTCTTCTGAACATCTCCTCCGCCTCCGACTCCGAAAATAGTTGCTATTAAGACGGTTAACCCGTGGCTAGTTAGTATCGAGTAACTAGGCAGTAACTAATTTGCTGTTAAATAACTCTAAAATAAAAATAGAACAACAGGGCGAGTACAACCCGGAGAATGATAGCGGGCCATCTATGCCCTCACCCTCAGATCAGACATATATATTTGTAATTTTCTATTAATGTATTGTAGCAAAAATAAATAATATTTTAATTTTCATTTATTATTTAATCTGACTGCCTATCGATAGTACTTCTGGTGAAGAAAAAAACACGTTAAATATCCTCAGCGACTAAAAAAATGAAATGTAATGAAATGTATTTTATCCGCACGAAACACGGTACATATGAGACAGTAGTATTGTTGGAATAGATCATACATGTTTCGACATTATTTTGGCATGCAAAAAATTTTAACGACATGAAAAATAATAATAGGTTATATTATAAATCACCCTGTATAAAAAATATATATTAAAAAAAAATCTCATACGCACTGTATCACACTATTTTTGAGCAATAAAGTGTATTCATTCACTCGTTCAGTCTCCTCTCATCCCCTGGAAGCTATACAACCATAACATACAACTATTACCGAAGTAGAGAAAGGTGTCTCACCCCCATCAGTATGAGCGCCTCGGCACGCGCCTCTTCGGTCTGTGGAAGATGCATGTTCATTTCATCACCGTCGAAGTCAGCGTTGTATGGCGTGCAGACACACTCGTTGAACCTGCGCGGACATTTATTTATTTACCAGAGCCCTCACTGAGTGGTGGCCAAGGTTGGGGAAAAGAGGAGTAGGTCGTCCAGCAGCCAGATGGGCGGATGACATCACCAAAGTCGCATCGAAGACCTGGATGCGACTAGCACAGGATCGTATAGGGTGGCACAAAAGAGAGGAGGCTTATACCCTGCAGTGGGACGACATGGGCTGATGATGAGATGATTTATTTACACTTTAATGCACAAAAAAAGGTGTACATGAGGCGAGCTTAATGCCTTGCGGCATTTTCTACCAGCTAACCATGGGGTTATGCAGAAATGTTTAGGTAGGCGCATATAAAGTGGAAGTTGATATTATATTATATATAAATAGCTATTCATAATACATATTAAAAATACATATGCATAAATCTTAAAAAAATACACACTTATTACTTAATACTTACTACGCTACGACCCAGCTTAAAACTAGCTTTGCACAACGTCAAGACGAATTCCTTTCTTCATTTCTTTATAGACAACTCAAACAATCTGGTAACTCGCAAACTGCTTCGAAAACAAAACACGTCATAAAGAAAATGGTACGAGATTGGCTTAGTGGTCTTCATTACGAGGGCACGGAGAAACTTCTAAAGGTAACACAATAATAATACAAAACACACACGCACACGAACACATGCGCACACACATACACACACACACACACATGCACACGCACGCACACGCACGCGCGCGCACACACACACACACACACACACACACACACACACACACCACACACACTTATAATATAATCTCATTTGATCAAAGAAGAGATCTGTCCTCCGAGATACAGGAACTTCCTAGTTCGGAGGTCAGCGCCTATAGTAGGATAACTGGTTGCTCACTAATTTTATTTAGTTTAATGTAACATATGCTTAAGTTCCTACACCATTGTAATCTTACCGCACAAATAAACTATTCTTATTCTTAATATTAAGTATATTGTACATAATATATTAATATTAAGTATATTGTACATAATATATTAATATTAAGTATATTGTACATAATATATTATTATATTACACCATGTTACTTCGGACTACTACTGATGTAGGTTGTATTGAGTGCTACCAGGGAACGGTCCGGTAAGCCCTTCAGGGTTTTGAAAGACACATTCAATCTGATAACCAATTATCGGATTAGGTAGTGCAATTCAGGGTTAACGATCTCTAACTTTATATTAGTATGGATACGCCCGCGGGATTGCAGGGATTTCGGAAATGTTCTGTATCTGTATATATAAAATACTTCATCTAAAATACATCGTCCCTTTTGCGAGAGAGAGAGACAAAGCTCACCTGAATGTCCTCTGCGGCTGCACCCTCGCCCGGTGACACATGATGGAAAGCTTGTGGAGGGACGGCTGCCGGTTGAACAACACCACGTCGCCGTCCACCAGGTGGCGTTCCACCACGTCACCGCACTGTAGACAACAGTTCTTGGTATGACCAGATAACAGGAAATGTTTTGGGGAAAGTTCAACAGCACTGAACCGCAGGGTGTAACAAAAACCCCCTATACAGAAAGTATGGATCAAACGAAACAGGTGCCTGAGGTCATTATCTATCTATATAACACCATATATGATTATCCGATTCTTCACGAAAAAAAGTTATTTCAATTTATGAAACTTTATTAAAAATGGCGTAGTAAACCCACATAAAAAATTATAAAATAAATATTGTTTCGTTTGATCCATACTTTCTAGGACACCTGTAGAACTGAATATTCCGTATCCATACAACACCACTACAACTTTAACTCCAACTCTGAATTCGTGTACGTCAGGATCCTGTTACCTTCAATTCCTGCGCGATCTTCTCCCTGTTTCCATACTTGAGGAACTTCTTATGTCGCAGTCCTCTCTGCTGCACGTAATTGGCTCCTGGGTGGAGGTCAGGCCCGTTGCAAACTAGCTTCCTCAGCCACTGCAGGTTGGCAGGGAACACTCGTTCAGGGTACGTCAGGATTTTGGCCACGTGGACCGGTACTCCTACCTGGTAGGAAAGAATATTTAGTTAGTTGGGATGAAGGACAAAGACAGTAGGAAAACCACCAGCTCGATGGTAAGGTGTCATTGTCAAAACGGCGGAAGGGCGGAAGTTAGGGTACATTCCAAAACTACTTTCGCCTTGTCAGGTTAATATTTGCCGAATGATTAATGTTAATGATCCAGTAATTATTACACAAGAAAGAGATTAAATGCCCGAAGCAGTTTTTGGAACCAACAATATTTCTACTGAAATGAGTGCCCTTTGTTGTCGGTAATAATTTACCTGTTTTGAAACGCTTCCTTAGGCTGTTTAAAGTGGATCATGTAAGAAGCGTATACCCAACAGTCCAGGTTTTTGATAATGATAAATACTCGTATATTTAGGCGTAGTCTAGAAAGATTCTGGGCCCTGGAAAATGCCTAGATTATATGAAGCAACTAGATTTATAGCGTGATCTCACTCACCTCCTGAATCTGCAGGTTAGGGTCTGGCGATATGACGGTCCTGCTGGAGAAATCCACACGCTTCCCGGACAGGTTGCCGCGGAACCTGCCCTGCTTGCCTTTCAGCCGTTGCACCAACCCTCGTCCTGGTTTCTTGGGCTGAGGAACAAAATATCATAAGCTAAGTATGACTAAGTTTATAGTTCTGAGAGTTCGGCGCCTGAAGGCCAAAAGCCTGTGCCTTTCAACAGCATTTAAAATAGTGTTCTTTCTACACAGAAGAGCTCCATCTTTGCCGTCAAGTTCACTTACCATGCAGCCAGCCTAGGTGCAATAGTACATCGTTTTTAACAGTCCACATGGCATGTGCAGCTGCAGGAAAGTCTCTGCCCTCCTGCACCAGCTCGCTCTTGTCACCTATGTATAGAGGTAGCACGAGGTGTTGAGTGAACACACACACACACACACCTGCATGGAGAGCGGAATTCCGGACATCTCGCTGTTGATGTACAGCGCCGCGTGCAGCTGCAGGTAGTCCCAGTCCTCCTGCACCAGCTCGCTCTTGCCGCCGCTCGCGATGTGCCGCGCGATCACGTCGTTAATGAGGAGGATCTCGGACTGCTTCATCGTGAGATCGTCTTCATTTCTGCCAAGAAATGATAAAGGTAAATAAACTGGAGAACTCCATCAAAAGCGCAAGACTGCAACACCTGGCGGATTTTAGTGAACGTCAAAACCTGCTGTTGCGAGCCACGATACTCGGAATTGAGGTTGAGGAGCAGTGTGCCCGAAATAACGAACAATAGTCGTCCATACATATGTTTTGAGTCACTCACGTGCCAGCCTTAATCTCGGAGGCAACACTGGGTCTGATGCAGAGAGGAGGGACGGGCAGACGAGTCAGTATCAGGTCCTCCGGCCGCGACAGCTTCGCGTTCATACCCAGCAGTGGGATGTCTTCTTCAGGGATGCGTCTAAATAGGTTCAGTACCTGTTATAAAACAGAACATCATTATCAAATATTACCGTGAAGATTTTAAACCTGCATACTCAGAAGCTATCTAGGGGAATTAAGAACACAAAAGATCCCAATGGGTCAAAGTGTCACTGAGTTTTCCGGTTCCCATCAAAAGATAAGATAGGGGAATTAAAATATTGGATTTCTACTGCAATGAAAATTATAAAGACGATCAATGTTAGAAACGGACTTTTTTATCATAAATAGTAGTAAGAATCGAACTATAAAATGGTATACAGTAATACCCCGCTTTACGCGACCCCGTATTGCGCGGATTCGTTACAACGCGAATTTCAAATCCGCGCTTGACGCGATTTCCTGCAAACACTAACTGGGGTATTCCCCACAAATTAATTTCTGGTGCGACTTTCCTTCTCTATATAAGCTCTGATTAGGGAATCCCAAATAGAAAATGAATAGATAATTATAGAAAATGTTTTCCTTTGCGACTTGCCATCTTTATGTTGGCTCTCCTGGTGACAGATGTCTGTCACCTATCTAGGTGACGATGATTGGAAAAGATTTTGGACCTGTATTTTCGTAAAACCAACGCTCAAAATGTATCACCTAGTATTTTGTAATAAATGAAATTGATTTAGTATGCTTAAGTATTGTTTTTGAGCAGACCCCGATATACGCGAATTTCGCATAACGCGATTTTCTCTGGAACGTATCCCTCGCGTAAAGCGGAGTATTACTGTACTGTTTAGAAGAATGTTTACTGTAAAAATTCCAAACTTTCGCAATATTTGCGAGCTTTCAATACAAATCAATGGCAAGATATTAAAATTAGGTTAAGATTCACATTGTTGAACATAAATTACGTTCATACTGACATACAAAAACAAAGCTATAATAAATATCTCACCTCCAAGGAACTCATTTCAATTATAAGTCCACTATTGATCATCATAGCCAATTCCTTATTAGACTCTTTGGCCTCGTGGAAATCTTTCAACACCTTCTGCACTATATGATCCGTTGGCTTTTTAGTCCTGTACTTATCGTGAATAATCTTCAATATTCCAGCTGGACTCTTCTTTACAATGCCATTGAGGGATTCACAGGAGGGACATTTGGTGCAGGTCTTGGCTTTCTTCAGGACGGCGGCGCGAAGGCTCTTCTTGTGTAAATACGAGAGATCAGGGTGCATGAATTTGCGACGGAATGATTTCTTCAGGTTTTCCTGTAGCATCACTTTTGCACATTCCTGTAAAGTATAATGAAATAATAGGCAATTATACACCTATTTCGGAGGTTCTAATTCTAGAAACTTTTATAATAATATTAAAAAATTATAAATTCGACTGCTATAGCACCATCTGTGATTTCTGAAGCAAAGGTCCAAATTTGAATAAAAATTCCAAGTATAAAAAAATATATATCTTGGTTTAGAAACTTTTATAAAAGTTTCTAGAATTAGAATATTATTTCTGCGTAAGATTTAAGATATTTTTCTTACAGATCATGAAACAACAACCCTTGTAATAAAGTCTAAAATGGCAACATTGACACTATTTTGTATTCGAGAATTTTATTAATGTCACCATTTTGTTGTTGTTAGGTAATCTGGTGTCAAAAGAGATCCTAAACAAACACAGCCATAAGATATCCTATTAATTTCTTTTATATTCCTATTGGGACAAATAAATCTTTTGTTCTTACCTTGCAGATGGTCTGCAGTATAGTGATGATGGAGCGGAAGTAACCGACGTGGAAGACGGGCAGTGCCAGCTCTATGTACCCATAGTGGCCAACACATTCGGCCAGACCGAGGCCGCATGTCTCGCAGTTGGCATCCTTCTGGTTTGTGCCCTGGAAACACAGAAAGGATCTCAAAGGACCTGTATCTAGAGCTATAAAACTTGTAAATTAAACTAAAGAGTAGTCAGTAGTTTAAACATTTTTTTAAATTTTAAATACAATCATACCATTCTCCGATCAAGTACTCCATAACTAGCAGGGATCCGCTGCCCATCTTGAGCATAGAGGTTCTTGGTGATGACCTGGATATGTGCCGCCTGCTGGATGGCAGGCGCGCTGTCCACGTTGAAAGTGACATGGGATCTAAAAATATGGCAAAGATAATCACGAAATCCGTTCCAAAAACAAACGTAGGTTTTTTTGTAATAAATTATAGGCTTTTTCGCGCCCCACTAAAGATATTCTGACTGTCCTATTATCTACACTCTGACTAGAAATTCAATTTAAATATCAAAATAGGTACAGGGTAGTAAATTAACATTATGAACTGCTGAGCATATAAACATAACCTCACTTACATTTTTCTACCGACGTATGTTTCGCGATATTGCCCTTTAGGCATCTTGGATATTATAGATATTATAAGAAGTCCTAATTATCACAATTTTTTCAATAAAAATACATGCTAATTATCATAAAACTTTCGTTCTCTTAAAAAAAACAAATCGAAAAAAAAGAAAAACACAATTTAATATTTGATCCTGTGTAGCTGATTAAATTAGTTATGTCAAAAGTCCCAGTATCTTGTAACCCATTGAGAAAATGAGTATAACGTTTTAACTGAGTAAAACATAACAAGAGAATATTCGTGTTATGTATTCTGAGGAAGAATAGGTCGCTCGATACTACAAAATACAACAGCAAGCCAATCAATTTCAAAAATCACTAGTCTAAGTGCGACACTACTACGGACTACATGCAGCGGTTCCAGCGCCGGTTCGGTTCGCTGCAGCCAATCACAAGAGTTCCGATCTCCCTCACTTGAAGTCCGTGGCTCGTCTAGCGTCGTGATTGGCTGCAGTGAACCGAACCGGCGCATGAACCGACGTCGTGTACTCCGAGCCTAAATTCCCTAAATTTGGGAAAAATTCGCAAATTAGAAACACTGCCTGCTACAAATGTCTTCAGAAGTGACATGCTACAGATGCGTTCAATTCAAAGATTATTTAAACCTTGGATGAACTGCCGCATGTCCCGCCACCCGTCGCGCCGTGCCCCGCAGGGGTTATCTTGGATTATTCCCGGACCCCCGAAATTGTCACGCTCACTCATATGTGACGTGACGTCACGGACGTGGTCACGGCAGTTGTGTGCGCGGCTTTATTGTAATTCTAAAATAGCAGACTGCTTATATTTTGTTCAAAGTATAACTAAAGTGAAGTTCAATCAATAGTGCATGTCTACAATTGTTTTGCGAACATAATGTGCAGTGCTTTGTGAGATATTTGGTTATTTTTCTGCGAAATACACATAGTGACATTGTTATTGATATCTACCTACATTCTCGCATTGTATTTGTTGAACCTGTCACATCGCCCGACTATACACCGCCACTTTGTAGAACACAAATTATCGTTATACCTACCTATTACCGTAACGTTGTTGCTGTTGACATAACAATGGTTAAATGCCGTGCTTGTGGAAAATTTATGGCCGCAGTGGACGGCGTCGAATGCTCAAAATGCAAGTCAATTAACCACCTTGGTTGTGCCAACCTTACTGATGATGTGCAAACTTTTAACGCCTGGTGCTGCCCTGATTGTAAAGAGCATCAGAATGAATTTCAGTTGGAAATAGCCGGCACGGTGGTGGACACAAGTGTGGCCCCCGATCGTCGGACGGAAGATGATCAATTATCAGATGTTTCTGATACCGAAAATATAATTGGCGGACCAGAGGATTTGGCCTTGGAGATCAGGCTGTTTCGGAGGGAGCTGCAAGCTAATCGACTCGAAATGCAGAGGCTTAGAACCGGCGTCTATCTAGCGTGGTGACTTCCGTAAGTCAATGTAACTCACGCATCGATGACCTGACTTCCCGTGTGGATTCCATGGAAGAATGCATAGGGAAACTACAAGAAAAGGTCAAAGAAACTCACACAGATACGCTCCAGGATACAATCGCTGTTCTTAAGAGTGACCTTAACGATCGAGACCAAGAACTGCTGCTTACGGACGTGGATCTTACAGGCATTCCAGAAAGTAAGGGCGAGGGTATCGCATCGTGTTAGGCGTTGCGAGGAAGCTGGGCGTCGCGCTGGATGAGCGCGCCGTCGTGAGCGCGGGGCGCGTGGGCCCGGTGGTCGAGCCGGGCGAGAGCGCGCCGGCGCCGCGCCCGCGCCCCATCGCCGTGCGCCTGAATCGTCGTGCTCTCAGGGACGATCTTCTGCGCTCCGCACGTGTCAGGCAGAACATCACAGCCGCCGACATGGGCCTACCTGGTGCGCCGTGTACGTTCCATGTCAATGAAAGGTTGACTAGAACCAATCGACAGCTTTTTAACAGGGCGCGTGAGATGGGTAGACGCTGTAATTGGAAGTACGTCTGGTCAAGAGATGGCAGAATATTCGCACGAAAAGCGCCTAAGGAGCCACGTTACCGACTGAGATCAGATGAGGAGATTATGCGTGTTTTTGGTTCTTCAACTGTTGGATCTGCCACTGGCACCAACTAATTTTGAATTGTTTTTAATCATTATGAACTATAACTGTCCATATCCGTTATCGGAGGCAATAATTATTATTAACATCTGGTGCTGTAACCGTGGCCACTTTTCGCGTCGCGACAAAAAATCACTTATGAATTTTAATCTGAATGAGAGCAACACGACATACCTACATAAACACTTTTTCAATTACATTAACACTTGTACTTGTATTACTCTTTTACATTTTGTGTACCTATCCTTATTTCGTGACAAGCGTTCCATTAACGGGGGAATTTCTCAAAATAAAAACATTTCAGTCTTTAACTTTACTACTTTACGGATTATTTCATATTTGTATGAAAATATTATAGTTAACAGTGGTTAAGGATAAATTTCTTAAAGTTGGTATTTTTAACCCCGGTTCACTCGGAACGTATCACGAAGAATTCTTAATGGCTATGGATCGGCATTCCGTTGATATAATGGCAATTAACGAGACTTGGTTGAGACCGGGCCAGGAAGAACTCGCACCCGCGGTGCCCGGCTACCGGCTGCGGAGCACTCCGCGCCCGGCGGGTGTGCGCGGCGGTCGTGGTGGCGGAGTTGCTTTTTATGTTAAAAGCGGTTTCGCCCCTCGTGTGCGTAGTCATCCCGAAACCCCGCCAGTGGAGCAGATGTGGCTGAGCTTAAATGTTAACTCTACCAACATTATTACTGGTACAGCATATCGTTCTAGCTGGGTAAATGTCGATACATTTCTTTGTGCATTGACAGACTGTGTTAGCTCATTTTCATCTAGTGACAATGTTATCTTAGTGGGTGATTTTAATATAGGTCTTTTAGATACTGGTGACCCAAAAACGGATAAGCTGTGCAGCTTTTTGAATAATTTTCAGCTTAAACAATTGATAACCACCCCTACACATTTCACTCAGCACAGTGAAACTCTGATAAACGTTGTATGTACTGACGCTCGTGTCAGAAATATAGCTGTAGAGGTTATAGGAAGTAAGCTAAACAATCATGCTTTTATAGTTTGTGAATTCAATTTTAAAAAGCAAAAAATACCACCTAAGCTAGTTATTTATAGACCTATAAAGGATATTATGCCTGATAAGTTTAAAAGTGACGTCGAAGCCATTCCTTGGAACAGTATCATATCCTTAAATAGTGTTAATGATATGGTTAACGCATACACCTCCTTTGTAATTCAGTTACTGGATTTACATGCTCCGATCAAATCTGTTATAATTAAGGAACATTCATACCCCTGGATAACGGACAATATTAAACTAATGATGCAGCTTCGCAATAAAGCACACGCAAAATTTCTAAAAACAAAGCAGGACAGTCATAAAGAGAGTTACAAAGATTATAAAAAACTAGTAAATACTGCTATTCATCACAAAAAAACTGCCTATTTTAAACAAAAAATAAATCAAAATATAAAGAACTCCAAAATTTTGTGGAAAAATCTCAAAACCACAGTTTTACCTCCAAAAGCAGATAGTGAGTTACCCTCTCATTTTCGAAAGCCTGACGAAATAAACGCGCATTTTCTTAATGTTCCTGGTGAAGACGATATTAATATTTCCGACCTCGTGTACTATGAGTTTAATCGATTCGGCACTGCTGAATTTTGTCTCAAACCAGTTGATCAACAAACCGTGTTTAAAATGATTAATGGTAATGATTAATGAATATCATTGGACATGATTCTATTGACCGTTCCTTATGCACTTGATGCCATTTCATCGCTAGTAAATAAGTCAATATTAACGTCAACCTTTCCGGATCTTTGGAAGGTGGCTGTAGTACGTCCAATCCCGAAAAAGCCGAATCCAGCTGAAATTAAGGACCTCCGGCCAATTAGTATTTTACCCTGTCTTTCAAAGATCTTAGAAAAGGTTATTTGTCAGCAGCTTACGGAATTTCTTGAGTCCAATGATATTCTACCTGATGTACAGTCGGGGTTTCGTAGACAAAGAGGCACCGCAACAGCTTTGTTAGATGTTACAGATAACATACTTGAAGCTCGGGATGCGGGGTTGGGAACCATACTGGTCTTACTGGACTTTTCAAGAGCATTTGACTCAATTAATGTTCCACTGCTTCTATCTAAAATGGCATACTACGGGTTTGATGTGTCTGTT
This sequence comes from Hofmannophila pseudospretella, assembly GCA_947369225.1. Classification (NCBI taxonomy): domain Eukaryota; kingdom Metazoa; phylum Arthropoda; class Insecta; order Lepidoptera; family Oecophoridae; genus Hofmannophila; species Hofmannophila pseudospretella. The sequence continues at coordinate 12,305,914 of OX376330.1, read as the reverse complement.
ATAAAGTGGTTTGATAGCTACCTGTCTGGCCGAATACAGATGGTGGAATTACGCATGAACGATGGCTCCTGTCTATGTTCAACAATGAGTCCGGTGACCTGAGGTGTGCCTCAAGGCTCGATACTGGGTCCCTTGCTGTTTATACTATATAGCGCAGACATAGTCAACTGTATCCGTGATTCCAAATACCATCTGTATGCTGATGATTTGCAGTTATATATTTCTGTCTCACCCGATGATGTCCAGACGTCAGTACAAAATATTAATGCTGATCTTGGTAGAATAGTTCAATGGTCAAATCGTAACTCGCTAATATTGAATCCTGTTAAATCAAAGTTTATAATAATGGGCAGCAAAAATCAGATAGCGCAAATATCTAATCAACAGCCAAATATAGTTGTTTTTGGGGAGTCGATTGAGCGAGTTTACGAGGCTCGGATTCTTGGGTCATTAATGGATGCGCAAATGCGTTTTGAGAGTCATATATCGGATGTATTACGTAGCAGCTTCTATCGCTTGAAAATTCTTTACAAAATTCGTGACTACTTGAGTGTCAAACTACGTATACAACTGGTTGATTCGCTGGTGCTTTCTAGATTGAACTATGCCGATACGGTGTATGGTCCTCGGCTATTGCAAAGAACACAGGGTCTTGTTCAGCGTCTCCAGAATGCTTGTGCACGCTTTTGCTTTAATGTACCGCCCCGTAGCCATATAACACCTTTCCTTAATAATCACAACATATTGAAAATAGCTTCGCGGCGTTATCTACATTTGGCTAATCTTCTTTTTGGGGTTATTAAGTATGGGAAACCGGTGTACCTTTATAAGAAAATTAGGTGGTCGCGTGACATCAATGAGAACAACACACGTGCATCTACCTACTTAATGCTCCCTCCATGTCACAGCACAGCTGCTTTTAGGGGTAGTTTCAAGTATGCGGCATCTAAGATTTGGAATACCTTGCCACCTCCTATTAGAGACGCGCAGACTCTTGACACCTTCAGGAGAAAACTTAAAATCTATACAATTGATCTACAAAAATCGGACACTGCTCCGTACATTCTTTAGGTGCCCTGTAACTACTGTCCTTCACAATCTGAAAGTGCTCGGTAATATTATGCCTCTACTGTGAACTACCATCCACACACATAATACCATGAAAATACACCCGCACCATGCCATCACCCTCCCACACACTCAGTACCTCATATACACACTAATATCCTCATTCATCCAAACAAAAACATTCATAGAACACAACACGCACACACTGTTGCTTTCTTCGTCCGTGCAGTCACTGAGGGGCCAGCTGAAAATCAGCGCTGTGGCTTGCCTCAGCATTATGCTGAGCTGGTGTACCCATTTTGGCACTGTACCCCACCAGATGTTCTGTGCTGCATGTATTAAACTTTGTATACTTCTGTATTCTGTATTCTGGTGTTTACAGCGCTAAATAAACGATTTCAATTTCAATATATGTCACATTCTGTAAGAGTGAGAGAGGTTTTGTTTTTAGCGAATATATGCATGGGCGTACCGAGGGGGGAGGGTTTAGCCCCCCTAGACTTGCGCCTGCCATGCATTTAGCTGGTTAATTATTTATTTACCTACGGGTAATTCCTGATTTTACCGGCTAAGGTCAAAATTTCCCCCCTAGGTCAAAAGCTGGGTACGCCCATGTATGTGTATAATAGGTTAGTGCCTAAAATTCGAAATAAATGAACGCAGCCATAGATAATGTGTCCACCAACATCCTTTGTAAAATTACTAATGTCATTTTTTTATTTAATCATAACGACAAAATGGTGAAATATTTGAATGGTTCTTGTCACTGATATTCTATGGTTCTTCTTAATAACATAAAAAGGAAAGTCTCGACTGATTGACAGAGTAGTGCTAGTGACTGACAGGATATATCAATGAACGCCTAACCCATACCGTTAGCCTTAGTAAGATTAGAAGGCTAAAATGTTGCATAAGAGGTAAGCTAGAATTTTCCCGGAATTTACCCGATATCGGGTAAATATATACCCAATTTTATCGGGTAACTACCCATTTCGGCGGGTAGAATTTCTTGGCTTTCCAAAACAGTTCTCTATTAACGTTAATCTAATGTTTTGAAGACCATCGGTGGCTACTCAGTCATTCTGTAGGTAGGTATTTATTTCTCGGGGAACTACTGGACGGAGCTAAAAAAAATTTCTAATCATATATCGGACCGCAGATCGTATGATCTAATCTAATACAATATCTGGATATTCGGTCCGAGATGCCCATCTCTATTCGTCACTGAATACCAAAAAACTACCATTTTGGTAATTTCTTCCGAGTATTGTAAACCCAGTTCATATGTTTCTGGCGTAAAAAGAAGCGCCTCGCGCGCCGTTTTTTGGCTTGTCAACTGAAACCACGCAACAATTTTCTTTTGTAATATTCGCGATAAATGCATTAATTTCCCGATGTTCTTATCAAAAGCATATAGCCATCGATGCGCCATACATAGTTAAGTGAAATACATAATCGTTTTATCGTGATAGGGACTGAAAACCGTTTTCCCACCGCCGTGACCCGCGAACTCCCAACATGCCCCTCTTGAAGAGGAAAGCGTTTGAGAAATCGTCGGCGTCGGAGTACCTTCGAGACGACGACGAGGTCTTCCACTGCGAGATCACCGACGAGATATTCAAGGACTATGAGTGAGTATATTAAACTTTAGTGTTCGCATAATTTTTCGCGGTTTTCTAGCTTACAACTCTCTTGTTATCTGAGAAAAAGACCGTTGACATTGTTACCGCGCGGCATGTCGGACAATTACGCGAGCGTGACACCATGTTTCACCATTTTGCGCTTCCGCGTCGCAGTTTTAATGTGATTAAGCATTATTTTTGTGAATGTTTTTTTTGTAGGGAATACTGTGAGAGGATCATATTGGTCAATTCCATGGTATGGACATGTGAGATGACGGGGAAGAATAATTTGACTTATGCTGAGGCACTGGAGAGTGAGAAGGTTGCCCGGAGGTCATTGAAAGACTTTCCCATGGAGCTTCGGATACCGATCCTGTTTCTGGCAGCCAGGACCAAACGGTCCTCGTTTGCAGAGATGTCAGAAGACGTGTTCAACTTCGTGAGGGAGAGGTTCTTTGTGGGAGAGACGGTGGAGGCTTGCCTACAGGGGGACACCTGGCGGGAGGCTCATGTGCTTTCCGTGACATCACAGAAGCAGCATCCTGGAAGGTTTGTATTCTTACCATTTAATTACCAATTAACCTTTGTTCTTGTTCACGTACATCATTTTTTAAAAATAACAAAGTTTCTCTTAAATTATATGATTTTGGATCTTGTTGGTAAATCAAGAATAATACTTTAACTAATATTAAATTAACAAAAACGCATTTACATTGTAAAATCTTATTTTTCTACAAACAAGTTATGTATGCTTTAAAGTTTCCATAAATATAGCAACTAATACAAGTATTGGATAAATGTATAACCAGCATCATAATCCACAGATTGCAAAAAAAATATTACTACCAGATAAGTGAGCAAGTAGGTAGGTATAGAAGAAAAAAACAACTGTATACCAAAATAAATATTTTCAAGGTCATATTTAATTAGGTTCAGTAAGCCTCTATATGCTATAAAACATTGAAAGCCTCTCATAGTCTTTGTGTACTGAATTTTGTTCGTATGTCAACAACATTTTTCACATTATATATCAATTTTTATATACTATGCATTTGTGGTTGAAAGTGTAAATTGATAGAAATACCTAAATGTCTAATCTAATGTTCAATAATAAATAATAATGTCTAAAAGTTGGTGTGAGGTATCAGTAGATCATGCATGACCTCACAAAGTCATGACAGAGTATTTCATAATGATGTAAAGAATTTTTCCATATTCCCAAGTACATAATGTGATGTCATATACATACAGCTGATAATAAACAGTCCACATTCTACTATCTGTCTACTTTTTCTTTCTACACTAAAACCTCACAGATACAAAAATTTCACAGTGGAAAATTAATATAGGGCAGCCTGGGTCGCTACCAGATCATCTAAATGTGTTCTTAAAGGGACCTTCCCAAATTTTTGGAGGTATTATTAAAAAACTGCACTCAAGTATTTTAAAAAATAAATAGATATACTCAGAACATAAAGGTTATTTTTTTGTAATCTTTTTCCAATAAGAAACATTACAAAAAAAATAACTCTGAGCTGAGATTGACGTTTGGGTGCCTACTAAAAATTTCTGTAATGATATAAACATTCATGTGTGTGTGTGGGACGCCCCCCTGCCCGGTGGACCGACGACCTGAAGAAGGTTGCTGGCGATGATTGGATGAGGAAGGCGGAGGACCGAGTAATGTGGCGCGCCCTGGGAGAGGCCTATGTTCAGCAGTGGACAGATACGGGCTGATAGATAGATAGATAAACATTCATAATTTTATTTTTGCGTTTCATCATGCACAAATCGATTGTTATATAGAATGCTATAAAAAAATTTATTCTGCAGTAGGGTAAGTGTTACAGCTGACTGTTGACCATTTTATTAGGTTTTCTACTTTGATGTATGTCGCTGGTCTCTTCTGCCATGTCCGACTGCTAACCGATTGAACATATTTTAATCTTGAGGCTGCAATTTCCAACAGAGAGATTGTGGGGCTACTGTTTCCGCATTTAGACATGCGGTTCTTTATTTTATTCCAACAGTGAGATTCGTGTAGCCGCCTGACCATAACTTCCAATTACAGCAAGGCAATGCTTCCCGCTTCGTCCTACTGCTACGAGGTGGAGCAATTCGACGACGAAGATGCTGCTTCACTGGGACAGGTGGGCACGACGTCACACGAGCGCGTGCGGCGCGCCAAGGGCGTGTACACTCGCGACAAGAACCGCCTGTTCCTCAAGCAGTTTGTGCAGCTAGGCGGCGGCGGCGTCATCTGCATTAAGGTGACTAACTATTACTTAGGACTTTAGCATACTGCAGCGATTTTGAAACGGAAGTGGACCAAACCAATTGAAATCTAGAAAATAGAAAAAACATGAGATGACGCTGTCTCTGTTTATAATTTTATATGATTTTGAGAACGGTAATAGTTATCCAGATTGGATAAGCAGTTTCGAAAGGCGAAATTTCAAAATCAAAAATGGCGAAGCAAAAATACTTTCTCGCAAGGCTGCTGCCTCTGCCTAATGCTGAACTGATCGTTAGTTGAATATGGTTACATACATTGACGTCAAGTCAATAATTCATTCAAAAAAAAAGTAAGCTAATATATATATATATATATTAGCTACGACAAACAGGCAGACGGGCCACCTGCAATACCAGGGGTTTTGCTTGTGTGTTGCCGGCCGTGGAGGGAGAGGGCTTTTTTAACGTTCTTTTTGAAGCATCCGATGTCGTAGCGCTGTGGAAAAACGTCGGGTGGAAGAGAGTTCCACATTTTACAGGTGCGTGGCAGAAACATTCGTGTAAAACGGTTAAACGTTAAGTTAAAATTAAGTTAGTTAAGTTAAGTTTAAGATTTTTAAGTTTTGCCATTACCTGTTTCCAGAATAACTTTAAAATCATCCCTTCACAGAAAGAACCGTTAGAAAAGTACAACATCCACAAGACAAACTTCGACCAGATCTTCACGGGCTCTCCGCCAGAGTTCGCGTCATCTAAGAAGCTGATCAAAGCCAGCGTATCACCAGCAGCGTCCAAGAGTCACACCAAGCCCACATCCGCCTCTAAAGCCAGCAAGTCAAAGAAACCCAGCTCGGATAAGAAGGGCAAGCAGGAGTCTATGGACAAGTTTGTTAAAAAGACTGATAAGGGTGATGGTGAGTTCTACCTGTGGTTGTATTATGCTAGTACTCTTTTCAGATATATGAATAACACTAAATATTTTTTTAAATAATTTTGAGCAAGCAACTACGAAATGTACTAAAGATTGATTTGATTCTTGTCATCATGAAGGAAGGAACGCCCGCCCTTGGGGAGCGAGACTACTTTTTTCTTTCATCCAATATTGTCAAACATACCAAAAAGTAGATAATACCACCCCATAATTTTTTTCGGTAAATACAGTGTAATCTGCCTCTGAATAATCCCTGTAGTTTTGGCATTCATAGATTTAAAAATGAAACTAATTATAGATAGAATGTAAGATAATTTAGATATTTATAACCCTGAATGTTCTATGGTAACTTATTCCATAGAAAATTCGAATCACCAAAACGATTGTGACCAAAATATTGTCATTACATAAATCTTCAAGAACTGTTAAATTTCAACAGCAACAAAACCCAAACCAGCCTCCAACCCAGCCGCGAAGAAATCGGCGCAAGAGCTGGCAGAGAAGATGCGCAAAGCCGAGGAATTGATGAAACAGCGCAAAGAAGAGGAAAAGGCCAACAAGAAGGAGAAGACGGCGCGCCTGCAGGCCTACCTGAAGGAGTGGCAGAAGGTCAAGGACGACCTCGAGTTGGAGGACCATAAGGTAAGGTATCATGAGGTAAGAAGTCGTCGGCTCAAGACCTGGCAGAGCATATTCCAAGATCCAATAATCAATTTTCAAGATTCAATTCATCATCAGCAGCCTACTCTAGTCCACTGCTGGACATAGGCCTCTCCCAGGGCGCGCCATTGAGCCCGATCTTCGGCTCTTCTCATCCAGTCGTTGCCAGCCACCTTGCGCAGATCGTCGCTCCAAGTAGCAGGGACGCTCGTCCCACACTACGTTTGCCCAAACGCGGTCTCCACTCCATAACTCGTCTCCCCCAGCCGTTGTCGGTTCTGCGACAGATGTGACCGGCCCACTGCCACTTCAGCTTGCTAATCTTATGAGCTATGTCGATAACTTGTTCTATGCCGGATCTCCTCATTTCTGATTCGATCCAGCAGAGATACTCCGAGCATAGCTGTTTCCATAGCACGCTGAGCGACTTTCAATTTGTAAACCAGTCGCACCGTCAGTGTCCACGTTTCGGGCTCCATAAGTCTTACTTAGTTACGGATTCAATTAATTAGTTGCAAAAATACATGTAAGTATATGAATGATCTAAAGCGTCGGTGGCGTCGTGTCTAGGACGTCGGACTCCCATGCGGGAGATTCGAGTTCGAAACCATGCAGTGTATCTACCGAATCTAAATCGACCCTTATTGTGCCATACCTAATAGGCTACTTGCTGTCATAAACAATAAATTATGAGAGTATGTAAATATGATAGTTCAAGTAATGGGAAACAGAAATATATTGGTTTCCGATCATGAAATCACGATTTTAATTTAATAATTTAAGTTTAAAATTGCCCTTTTTAATCTGTATACATTTCATAATGATGTAAAGAATTTTTCCATATTCCCTAGTATATAATGTGATGTCATATACAGGCAGCTGATAATAAACAGTCCACATTCTACTATCTGTCTACACATCTAAAACCTCACAGATACAAAAATTTGACCTGAAACGCAATGACACGCTATCCGCCATGACGCTGTCAAGTGTGACGTCACTATAGCTTAAACAACACAACGAATGTACGATGTAGGGCGATTAGTTCTGTTTTGTTTGTTTATTTAATTGATAGTGACGTCACAGTAAAACTATCATGGCGACCAGCGTTTTCGCGGGAATTTTAAATGATTACAATTTAAATGCTGTTTAAGACTATTGGCGACTTTATTTTGAGGAAATAAAAAACTAGTAAAGAATGGCTATGATTTAAACATTTTAACATACTTTACAAAAAAGTGTCAAATACCCTATTCCAATTATTTTTTATTTTATTTCGTAAATTTTAAGTACAAGAAATAATACCTACTGTATATTGTATATTTATTAATTTTCAACCATTTGGAACATATTAGAGCACTGCGGTTGCGTCAACATAATATGATACGCATTACACAAGCGTTAGATTGAAATGTTTGCTTGGCTTGACTAGCACTGTTAAGCGAAGAATAGGTCATTACATCCAATAACATCATAATAAGACGAAAAATAATAATAATAACAATAACATAATTATAACTTATAGCTGCTGTAAATGGGCATTGGTAGAAAATAATAACAATAATAATAAAAAAATACAGTAATTAGCTGCTGTATAGAGGCATTGTCAAAATATATGTCAAAGACTATTATTATTTGCAAATGTCAACATTTCAAGCAATTAATATACCTACATAATAACCTTTTTTTTTTGGTAACGGGGGGCAAATTTTCGAAAGATACCCAGCCTCCTGGGGGAGAGACTAGGTTATGTGAGGTTTTTACTCACCAAAACCCCCTCGATGGCCGGCCTCGTGCTTATCGGAGGGCTCCGGGATCTCCAGTGAAACGCATCGGTGCCCTCCTAGCATTTGCCTAGGGCTCCTCCTGGGAGGTGTACATTCCACCTCCCGGTTGCTGCCTTCCCCAGGGTCGCCCGCCAATGAACGGCCAAAGCCCCCACCTTGACTGCCCGCGGCCCTGATCTCTCCTTTTAGTGGCCTTTTACGACAGGCAGGAGTTACCGTGGCTCTATTCTTCGCCCGAGACTACAGGGCTGAACCTACATAATAACCTAACACTCTATCACGCCACAGCGCGTTTATTTCGCGACTGAATTAGTCTGATTCGATTTGAGATCGCTTGAACGCAGAGCGCGCGTGTACGTGGACCAGTAACGCGCGTTTGTATTGAACGAACCTTCGTTCGTGTTTGTTGTTGTTGATGTTTTCAACTATGTTGTCAAAACTTACCTATTCCGTAAAATATCTCCACAGATAATCCCAAACGGCACACCAATAGACATGGAAGGCATCCCTCACAAGTACTTCGGAGACTTGCTCTCCGTCCTGGAATTCGTCTACGTGTACGCTGACATCCTCAAGACTAAGGACGTTTTCCACAACGAACTGGACCTGGAGACCTTCCGGAAGGCTTTGACGGTGAAGGAGCACGCGGGCGTGTTCAGCGACTTGGTGCAGATGTTTCTTACTACTATCTTCTCGCTGCAAGAGGATGAGGCCGAGGATTATAATGAGAGTAAAGGCATTCAGGAGTCCACAGGTGCGTTATTCTTTTATTTTGTTGGAAATTTCTTGACTACTGTAAGTTTCACATATCCCAGAAGGTGGTGTGACTCTGTGTAGCTTGAGCCTGGGGTTATCTTATCTTATGATAGGGGGCCGGGAATAACCCAGCGGCACTTCGACCCTTGAGGATCTTTTGTGCCTACCCCATTTTACACACTGGTCATCTCAGTGTGCAGGTTTTCTCACGATGTTTTCCTTCACAATTAGAGTAGTCGGTAAATGTACGTAAGTTTTTGTGAAATACCAAATACTCATTGGTACATGGTACTGCACGGTTTCGAACCCGGACCTCCCGCATGGGAATCCGGTAACCTAGCCACTGTGCCAAAACGCCTGGGGTGGTCCCACCCTTTTACCTGTTTCTGCCGCAAAGCAGCATTGTGTTTCGTCTTGTACGATAGAACCTACATAAATACCTTACGGGTACTCAAATAAAGTCCAAGATTAACAGCCAAACAAAAACCCTCTAATAACAATAGTGAGGTGAGATATCTAAAGCTTGGATGATTGCTTACCGTCAGATGGCCAGTTTGCTCGTCTGCTCTCTTTGTTACTTGGTGGGTCCAGCACCAGATTTATTCTATGGATCTTTTATTGTTACAGGGGAAGTACAAATGGACAGCGAAGTAGGCGTGACAAAGGCCGTGGAGCTGGCGACGAAAGCTAGCAAGTGGTCGCAGACGTACCTCGGCACGCCGCTCAGCCAGCTGCCTCTCGACCCCACCACGACCAGCGAGGTGCTCAGGTAATGGGCATCCGGACAAGCGTGTCGTACGAGGCGTTCAACTAGCTGGAGTAACTTACAAGTAATAGAACCTCTTCAGGTTCCGTCTGGCTAGCGACCTTCCATGAAAAGTCTGCCGTGAAATATTTTCGCTTCGACGTTGATGTGTTTCGGCATTGTTTATTGAAGAGCCAATGCGAACGTCGGTGGCCTTGTGGCTCGGACACCGGACTCCCATGCCGAAGGTCCGGGTTCGAAACCGCCATGTCATGAGTTTTTCGTATTTTTCGAAAACTTACGTACATTTACCGACTGCTCTAACGGGGAAGGAAAACATCGTGAGGAAACCTGCACACTGAGATGACCAGTGTGTACAATGGGGGAAGCACAAAAGATCCTCAAGGGTCGAAGTGCCGCTGGGTTATTACCGGCCCCCTGTCATAAGATAAGATACTAAGCCAGTGTGTTCCATTTTCGGCCTCACCGTCATTTACCATCAGATGACGTTGACGTTAAGGTTGATGCGGGTTTATAATAAAAAAGTTACCAGGATACCAGCTGAGGTTAGTATTGTGTAACTTATGACATCCGCTTACTAACCGTTTGTTCCAGGCTACACTTCCTATCGTCGGGCTCCGCCCCCGGGAGCCGCTGCGCCACCTGGCGTTACCACCAGCGCGGCGGCTACAGCAGCCATGACGACGCCGGGCTACGCCTGCGGGTCACGCACCCTGATCTACTGCGGAGACTGGCTACTAGCCACGTGGCTGACTTATCTCTCGGTTAGTTTGTTTTATGCTTTGACTAGATCCGCGTTTGACCACAATCTAACCTGATAGCTTACTATCAGAGAGAGCCTCTCGCCTTGAAGATCCCAATGTTGCATCTTTCGGGACACAAAGATTGCAGGTTGCTCCACTCCTTAGCAGTACGCATTATGAATGATGAAGCAAATCGCTTCATGCAGGTACAAGGATTCGGCAAGCTCGATGACATCTTGAGGGATAGAAAAATGCCACAATGCCTGAAGTCCAAACTGTTTAACCAATGTGTTCTGCCCACCATGACTTACGGTGCCGAAACATGGACGCTCCAAAAGAAGTTGTGCACAAAATAAGGGTCGCACAAAGGGCCATGGAGCGTGCCATGTTAGGTATCACCCTAATGGACAAGATCCGCAACACAGCGATCAGACAACGAACTAAAGTCCTAGACGTGGGAAAGCGGGTTGCGACGCTAAAGTGGCGATGGACGGGATACTTTGTTAGACGTGGTGATGGCCGCTGGACCAGAGCCCTCACTGAGTGGTGGCCAAGGTCAGGGAAAAGAGGAGTAGGTCGTCCAGCAGCTAGATGGGCGGATGACATCACCAAAGTCGCATCGAATACCTGGTTGCGACTAGCACAGGTTCGTATAGGGTGGCACAAAATGGTTTGTGTTGTATTCACCTGTAAAGACATACACTAGAAATAAGAGTTACTATGTTAAAATATTATATTGTTTAGTGGTGTTGTCGAGGGTGGAATAAATACAATAAATAAATAAACATGTTACTGGGGAATTTTACCATTTTATCTTCCTTACTAAGACCACAGCAAAGTCTAAAGGGTCTACTATGATGCCTTGGAAGATCATGTGAACTCTGGTATGATAAAGCACACTTTAATTCATGCAATGTCTTCACAGATGACAAATTCCTGATCCTGCAATGCCTGATGAACCAAGTGCTGAGCTACGCGACGGTCCGTGACGTCATCGAGGAGAAGCTGGACGAGCTCCGGAACACCAAGCAAGCCCTCCGGATGTTACAGGTGAGAACTCTTTAGGACACGAATCAGTCGGTACCAGTTTCTGTCGAAAGCAGTCGTTAGGTCATGTCAAGGTTCGGTTACACCTGGTCGTTGACCGACCGATCACAGCATGCGGTCACCGCCTTTATGTGGACTACCATCGGACGCATTCGGCGAACGACCAAAGTGTCAATATGTTGTCATTAAGGGAATGACGTTGGACGACGGCCAACGACCGAATGTTGTTTATACTTGATCGTTGACCGAAGTCGTATAGCCAGAGGCAATCGGTGACCGTAGGTCGTCCATCGCAGGGCGGTCGGCGAATCGGTCAACGACCATAATTCATTTATAATTACCAAGTCTTACCATTTACCATTTTTTCCCATACATTAGTCGGGCATTGAAATGTCAAATTTATGGAACTATATGTGCATTTGCACCACTAGTCCGATTTCTGTGGTCATGACAGATAAACGAGCGCAAACGCGAGGCCCAGGTGACAGTCACGCGTCAAGAGTTCAGAAAGGAGTTCACAGCCAAGAAGGAGGAGCAGAAACTTACCAGCGAGAAGGCCAAGCTCGACGAGGAGTTGAAGGTGGCCCTGGACAAGTTGGCCAAGGACAGCGAGGAGAGGAAGGCCGAGTATGAGAAAAAGCTGAAGGAACTGCAGGTGCAGGTGTTTGATTACGCGTCTTATGTGGGTAAGTGGAGAGTTGTAAATCGTTTATATTGAAGTTGTGATTCCAGAGTTGTGTGACAGATTTCTGTGGGTTCGGTCTGATTCCGTTTCAAAATCTAGGAGTAAGCCATAAGAGCGTCGGTGGCGTAGTGGCTAGGACGCCGGACTCCCATGCGGAGACTCGGGTTCCAATCCATGTCATGCACCAACAATTATCTAATACGTACATTTACCGATTTTTCTAACGGTAAAGAAAACCATTGTGAGGACACCAACATCACACAAGATCAAAAGAGAAAAGGCACAAAAGATCCACAGGGTCGAAGTGCAGCTGGGGTTATAATAATAACTGACCCCAGAAATGGGAGAACACCGGACTCCCATGCGGGAGATCCGGGTTCGAAACTATGCAGTGCCATGTACCAATGAGTTTTTCGTATTTATGGAAGACTTACGTACATTTACCGACGGTTCAACGGTGAAGGAAAACATCGTGAGGAAACCTCGAAAACATCGTGAGGAAATGGGGTGGGCACAAAAGATCTTCAAGGGTCGAATACAAAAATAAATTAAAATAATTACAAGTAAAAAAATAAAAATAGCAATAATTTATTTATTTTCAATTTTTTTCTTACATATAGAAATAAAACAATCATTAGTTATAGGTTCTGTTCTGCTACAAAAACTAAGGTAGCCTGCTTTCGGTTGGCACTCCGGTGTACAGACAGCCAATGCTTAAAATCCCCAGCGTCCAATGTTGGCATGCCAACGTGGAATGGGGGCTGACTCTTCTAAACTTTGGCTAGCGACCAAATCTGATTCCTCTTATCTAGTGTATTAAATTGATTACCTTTTCCTAATCACCAAACTTGCTCTACAGGCACAGATCGCGCATACAGGCGCTACTGGCTGAACCAGCGAATAGCCGGTGTGTTCGTGGAGGCCGGGGCCGAAAGCCGAGGCCCGTGCCGCGACAAGCCGGTGCCCCCCGCGCCGCCGCGCACCGGGGACACACTCACCTACGTCACCAAGCTGTTCGAGACTGAGCGAGGTGAGTGACTCCACGAAAGAGATCTTAGTTCTTGGCAGACGGTCCTTGCGTCTCCCGCAGATCCCGCAGTGGTAGAGTAAAAAATGACGTTGCAAAATGTACTTTAAGGTACTTATTTACATTAAAAAAATGATTTGATTTGATCCTCGTGCGAACAGCGTGGCTTCAAGACTGGAAGACCCGTCTATCCCACTTTTCGTTATTTTAGCAATATAGCTAATTAGGGGATCGTCAGTATACTTGTACAAATAGAGACCGAGTCGCTTGAACCGCCATTTTGAACCGTATTTTTTTCTCCATAATCATAATCATTTATTACGCGAATTTAGGTTTAAATTGTAGTTCTTAGCATAATTTCCTACTTAAATCGCTAAATTCTACCTTCACAGGCAATGGTAGGGGACCGGGAATAACCCAGCGGCACTTCGACCTCTGAGGATCTTTTGTGCCAACCCCATTTTACACACTGGTCATCTCAGTGTGCATGTTTCCTCACGATGTTTTCCTTCACCGTTAGAGCAGTCGGTAAATGTACGTAAGTCTTCGAAAAATACGTAAAACTCATTGGTACATGGCACTGCATGGTTTCGAACCCGGACCTCCCGCATGGGAGTCCGGTGTCCTAGCCACTGTACCACCGACGATCTTCACAGGCATATACAATTTGTACACGAATATTAATCAAATAAGTATACCAAATGAATCAAAGATAATAATGGCTGGCTGGCTGGCTGGCTATCTTAGTGTGGACTGGCATGCTGCAAGACAGCCGTTGGCTAGTGCAGGTGCCAGGATTTGATTTTATAAATAGATACCTACCTACTTTTTTCAATTTATATTGTATTGTATTGTAGTATTATGTATTGTATAAGCCTTTGAATAAAAATTTGAATTTGAAAAAATGTAATGTCCATACAATACCCATTCCTAATAAATTCATTAAAAATAAATGTCATATAACATAATCATAATCCCTATGGTACTATTAGTACTTTCTTTATATAGATTTAAAAGAATAAAAAAATACATTTTTAACACTTAATTACTGGCATAAGCTTCTAGCTAGCTTGTGCGCTAGTAAAATATTGGTCGTACGTATCTACATAAAGACGTTAAGGTTTTGTTTACATTGATATCGAAGTAAGCCGCTGCGCCTCCAATTCTAGAGTGTCTCATATCAGGTCAGCCGCCATTGTTTGTCTCAACCACTCAAAAACCCAAAGACTATATAATGATTGATTTGGACAACTCCTCAGCAGGTAGCGACAAAGAGAACGACTCGGCCGCCAATTCGCGCGGCAACTCTCCCAAGAAACCCCTGGGCAACCTCAACGGCCTCACTCACAAGCTGAACGGCTTGGAGTCCAACACCCAACAGCTGAGGGAACTGCTGGTCTGCACCGGGGATATCACCACTTGCTTCGTGCACGGCACGGTAATAATGAAACACTAGCATCATCAGCCTATTAATGACCGCACAGGTCTCCCCTTCCACATGGGGGTACGGGCCATGATCCACCGAGCAGGCCCGGTGCTGTGCGGTGGATTTCACACGCCTTCGGAAACTTTCAATTTCCTCAGGCATACATTTCTCACGATGTTTTCCTTCACCGTTAGAGCAGTCGGTAAATGTACGTAAGTCTTCGAAATCGATCAATGCCCTGCGTATACAGTATAATAATGGCTTCAGGATGTTGATGGGGTTGCCTCGTTTCTGCAGTGCTTCTGTTGTTCAGTCCGCCCGTAATCCGTAACGTACCCATACGATAAACAAGCAACCCACATTGCATGCCATTTTTACCTGTTGTTCACCAGGGTGACTTCCGACCACAATGGTGGGTGTACCACACTGAAGAGCAGATCGAGGCCCTAATCCAGTCCCTCAACAAACGCGGACTGAGGGAGAGCGAACTACGCCAGAGCCTCGAGCTGGACAAGGCCAACATCATAGAGTACGTCAAGAAGTGTCCGCTGCATCTGCTCAACCCTAACGCGGCTCCGGTGAGACTTTATACTTTCATATTAATTTATTATTGTTATAAATAATTATTTAAAAAAATTCTATAACCGAATTATCATGTCATTTATCCAGTAACCATTCAAATAATCTTCTTTTAATAACTCTTATGGGTAAGTCGTCAAACTGGCGTGGTAATTTATTATATATGCGTATTGCCATTACGTAGACATTCCTCTTAAACAGTGTTAGGCGTATGTTTTGCAAACTCAGCTTATTCATGAACCTCACATTGGGTCTAATTACGACATCGTTACGCAATATGAAGCATGCCGGGTGTTGTTTTACAAAAATACAAAGATAAATGTACTTGGACGGCAAAGGTTCTTAAACAAAGGTCTACAACTGTCCATATGATGTGCACCACATGTTGCTCTCATACATTTTTTCTGGACTATATACTCTCTTTCAACATCAACTGAGTTTCCCCATAATTAATTTCGTGTTAAAATTTGTCGTATTCCCCATTGATGAGGGTTGTGATCATTCTATGGAAATAACCACATAGAACGACTCTACTTGGCATATATAATGGTGTTTGCCATTGCCTTCACCATTTCTCACACTGGTTTTCTCAGTGAGCAGGTTTCTTCACGATATTTTCCTTCGCCGGTCGGTAAATGTACGTTAGTCTTTCCAAAAAAAAACCAAATTGGACATGCCCATTGCATGGTTTCGAACCCGGACCTACCGCATGGGAGTCCTAGCCACTACGCTCCAACCGCGATAAATAAGTTTGAATTAAAAAAGTCACACGTACTTATCGTTGTGGAGATCCCCTTTTTCCTGGTCATCATCAGGTCTTCAAGGTTCCAGATGTGGGATTGGCATCATGGTCTTAAATATTTGCTCGCACCTTTTTAATATTGAGGATGAATACGTTGAGGATGCCGAAATTACTTTTCTATTTACTGCACGCGGTCTCGGATACTAGAGCGTCCACAATTTCCGTAGGCATTTAACCCAAAGTTGGCAAGTCTATGGCGGATGCATTCAGATCTTCCATCCTCGAGACGTGATCGAGCCATAGAATTATTTATTACAATTTTTAAACGAATCTGTTGTTTCCAGCCGCCACCAGTGCACCACATGACGTCACGCCGCAAGTTCCAGCCATCACTTACAGTGCCGGAGGACTGCTCGGTGTCGGAGGCGCTGGAGCTGTCGCTGCGAGACCACATCCTCGAGCTGGAGGAGAAGGTCTTCCACGGCTGCCTCGGCGCTCTCAGAGTGAAGGTAGCTAGTGCAGTTGCAGCCGTCGCTGGCTGAGCCGGCGGACTGCTCGGTATCGGAGGCGCTGGAGCTTTGGGTTATATGTTTGTTATCTAATTTTGAATGTACGTTTGTTTGTGACAGGACCGCGAGGCGTGGCGCGGCACCATAATGCTGCGCGGCTACGATAAGCAGGCGGAGCACCTCGCGTGGGGCCCCGGCCGCCGCTACCGGGACGATCTGCATCTGCCCAACGGCGTGCTGAAGGTGCCTCAAGGTATGGATGCCTCGTTAAGAGGCGTAAACGTGTCGAATTCTTCTTCTTCTAAGTCGTATTCCTCATTGCTGAGGGTCGTGATCATTCTAAGGAATTAATCACATAGAACGACTCTCGTGGCAGATTTAATGGGGTGGTTTGCCATTGCCTTCCCCATTTCACACACTGGTTTTCGAATGGACATCATTAATTGGACGTGTCCGAATGGACATCATTAATTGTTTTCAGAGATTTATGTGTAAAACCAAAAAAATTAGTGACAAAATCATTCCGATATCTTCAATAATGGGGACGCTATGACGCTTTGAAGGTGCAAGGTGCCCATAAGGACATAAAACGCAGAGCGTTGCGTAGATGTAGTCACTAGCACACTCCGTAAATAGAAAAGCAAAATTTTTTTAAGATATCACAAATACTCGTTATTTGGGTTTATTTAATTTCTCAAAGCTGTAGTAAAATTGTGATGTTATCACGGCATCATATGGCCATTTCAAAATAGCAGACCTAAAAAATCTGTTAAAACAGCGTGGTGCGAGTCTGAAGGGTAAAAAAAAGATTTGTTGGAAAGGAACGTATCTACATGTTGATTGGCTACGTACCATTGTGCTAGTGGCGCCTCTGGTGGTAAAACATTGCAGGATTATCTCCTATTGGCTAAAGTTTATAGAATTTCCATACAACATGAACTTTAGTGACGTCAGCTGTAGGTAACAGCTTACTAAATCATAGCATATCATAACTCTCACGTACATAATCCTCGAGGGGGTAGACAGAGGAACCACCTTCATCGTAAGTATAGTTCCCAGTTTTCGTCGTATGATTTGGTGGACAAACGTGTTAGGTGGCGAGCCTATCGCCATCCACCAGGTGTAGAATAGTATCCACTTAGACCCTTAGTCGTCTCGTACGACACCCACGGGAAGAGTTGGGGTGGTGCTATTCTTTATGGCCGGCACGACACGGCTCTTACTAAATCAGCTGATTCTTATTTAGTATTTAGTTTAGTTTTAGTTTTTTTTATTTATCTTTTGATAACAAAGTTACGCTTAGATACGTTATGGAACAATTATTATCCGTTATATTATAACCACTGATCGGAGTAGGTACTTTGTAGGTAGGTGTTTTTGGTACTTGCCACATACGGTCATAATATGGATAAGTATGCCCAATAATCCCGGAATTTCCGGGATTGAATAAATATATTATTTAGATTTTTAACGTTATATTTGTTTTGATACACATTTAAGATTGGTGGCGAAATATTTTTTTTTAAAGATTCATGGCGCTAGTGTACCTATGGTAGTGTTTTAACTTCTTCGTAAGTTCACAATTTTTTAAAAATCGTAATCCGCCGAGTAAGGGCGAGGTTTATAAATGTATTTTTTTTTTTTATATAAATTAGCTACGACAAACAGGCAGACGGGCCACCTGATGGTAAGTAGTCACCGTCGCCTAGAGACACGTGCAGTACCAGGGGTATTGCTTGTGTGTTGCCGGCCGTGGAGGGAGAGGACTTTTTTAACGTTCTTTTTGAAGCATCCCATGTCATAGCGCTGTGGAAAAACGTCGGGTGGAAGAGAGTTCCACATTTTGCAGGTGCGTGGCAGAAACGTTCGTGTAAAACGGGTCGTGGTAGACACCCAAGGCTTTAGAACTTTAGCTTTACAACATTTGCTCGATAACTTAAAACGGGATCCCGAAATCATATCCGTATTAATATAACCTTTAAGGACATTGACCCGAAAGAGCTCTACCTACTCCGATCACAGATTATAACATTTAAATTATTACTTACACACTACTAACTGCTGCATAAGGCATTGTCAAATAGGAATGTACATTATGTTATAATAGGTTTGTACATAATTTAAAATTTAAATATAATATTGACAAAGATCTATATAGATCTATATATTTATGGCCTTTCTATTCTTTGTGGCCAGCATAATAATTAGTAATAATTGTAGCAATGACTGACCAAAAACTTTTTGTCATTGCATATCAGAATCTACCATATTTACTAAAAAAAAAATATCCCTCAACAGACGTAGAGAAATCGGACATCAAAGCGATACCACAGAACAAATACCGCGACCCCGGACACTACCTGGAGGCAGCTAAAGTGAACGGCGTGAAGACGGAGCCCGAGGAACTGCAAGTGAAGCCCGAGGTGGTGCGCGGGCTCGCGTCCGCGCTGCTGCAGGTTTCGCAGGGGCTGCACCACAAGTACATCAAGAGACCGTTGGGTGAGTGTCAGGGTCTTGCCATGAACCGCCTGATCTACAAGTTTTCACATAAAACTCTTGAACTCTTATATTGAATTATTCTGCTCTGCTCGCCGCACTATCGGTCTCTGTCGTCATGCCCCGCGCCCCTCTAACGTCGCGGGCGTGGGCTGACTTCATGGTTCACCTCTATAATAGAAGAGAAAAAAACTAGAGTACGTGACTGTGGTGTCAGGTCAGCATTACCCATGGTTTTTAATGAAATAAATTAACCAATGTAAGTAAGTAATGTAATAGTTTATTTCACACACGGCAAGGACCGAAATGTTGTTTGGTTCAATAAATATTGACACAAAGTGTGACATCGTGTGATGGGGGGTTGGGGGGATGGGGAAGCTTCGTGACGTCACATGCGCAAATCTAAAAGAAGTCATAAATAATATACAGGAATTGATTCAAAGTCCATACACACAAGATGATTAAATGTATCGTTTATTTGATTTGTTTTTTAAATTGTCTAAAATGTTTGATTTATTGTTGATTTTATGAAAAAAAAACATTTTAAATAGAATTATATAAATAATTTTAGAAATGCTGTTTTAATTGTGGAGTGGCGTCATCCGGAGCGAAACACTTGGCTTTAAAAAAAATTAAAGCTGTTATAACAATAATTACATGTTATCTTGTCAGTTTTCTTACTTATGTAATGTGTCGGATTAATAAAATTAAATAATTTCTAATTTAAAAGTTTCGAAATATATGACGTCACACCAGGGGAGGGGTCACACAAATGTGACCACCTGTGACAAGGAGGGGGGTCCCATGAAATTCGTGTGACGTAATTTATGGTCCCTCACCTCCTATCCTCTCTTCCCAGGTCTCGACGAGAAAGAGCGCAAGGACCGCGAAGCAAAGAACAAATCCCTCGACCTGGAAGCACTGGAACGCTGGGAGGTTTCCCTCATGGAATGCCGTAGCTTCGCCGCCATTGTCCTCCACCTGTTCACCTTGGACTCGAGCATTACGTGGTCGGCCAGCATACTGAATGCGAGCTGCCGACTGTGCCGGCGGAAGACGGATCCCGATAATATGCTGCTGTGTGATGGCTGTAATAAGGGTCACCATTTGTATTGCTTGAAGCCGAAACTTAGCGTGAGTATTCCTTTATTCGGTATCTTCAAATTGAACATGTCTGGACACCCTGGGGGGTCCACGGGACACTCAAGTTGAATAGTGAGTGCCCGTGGACACGGAGTCCAGACATGGGATGTTGGTGGTTTTGCCGGAACCGGAGCGAAACCGAAGGTTTTAAATTAGATTTATCGGAGTCGGAACCGGAGGCGGAGGTAGAAGATAGATGTTCAGAAGAAGTTCAAATTTTAAACCGTTTTTTAATTTTTATAGCTTAACTGGTAAATGTTTTTTATGGTGACGTTTGCTGCAATAAACCATATTCCTTTATGTAGTCCTACACTATTTAATAAAATATTGATATTTGAATATGTTTGCTCACAAATCTTCGGCATAACCTCCGATACAAAATTATCAGGTGGTGTAAAATCAATCGGAAATTCCGACCTTTCGGAATCGGAGTCGAAGCTCCGTAACATACCTAGTCCAGACAGGGGGTTCAAGTGGAACTTTCCCTATATTCATTTTCTTTCTGCTCCCTTCAGACTAAAGACATTTGTGCATACATCCGTATCCGTGAATTCACGTATGATGGAGCCCTAATTGGTAAAAAAAGAAAAAAAATACAAATCGTCCGGAGGACATCCGTCAAATGACGGCTCGGGTGCAGCGCACTAAGAACTTAACCTGTTGTGGAAATATTAGGCTTTTTAAATGCATTCAGTACGGTTACCTTATGATAGGGGGCCGGGATAACCCGGCGGCACTTCGACCCTTGAGGATCTTCTGTGCCTACCCCATTTACAGACTGGTCATCTCAGTGTGCAGGTTCCTCACGATGTTTTCCTTCACCGTTAGAGCAGTCGGTAAATGTACGTAAGTCTTCGAAAAATACGAAAATCTCATTGATACATGGCACTGCACGGTTTCGAACCCGGACCTCCCGCGTGGGAGTCCGGTGTCCTAGCCACTGTGCCACCGACGCTCTTTCAGTACAGTTAGTCTGCGATTTATAGAAGCCTGTCTAATTACTAATTAGTCTACTAAATTTAGTTTTAGTTTTACAAATAGAGACACCAACATTACTAACACAATTCTACTTCGCCAAATCACATTACTTACAGTACATTTAGGTACAAACCACAACACACATTCCCCACCACAGCGCCCACGACACAGGATTACCTAGTGTGGGTGCTAACCGTAGGCTAGGTATTAAGAAATATGTATGTTTTTTATTTAATTTTTTTTTGTAGTATTCATTGTACCTTTCCGTTGTATACAGTGTTGTCGTTAAATAGTGACTGAATTCAGTCAAGTGATATAAGCCCATATATACTGAGCGGGGCGTTCTGGCTCAATAGACATTCAAAATCGAACACCTAGGGAATGTGTTGCTGCGCTCACACATACATCCGTGTGTATGTGAGTAAAAGAGAAGGATGAACATGTCGTTTCGAATATTGCAATTTGTAGTTATATTTCGATAGAATTAATGGCTTGCAGTGGAAATAAATATAACATTGTGTAAAAGCTTTGGGTGGTTTTTTTTTGGTAAATTTTCAATTGACAGTAATATAATAAGTTGGTGCCTACCTACACAACAGAGCATAGACATTAAACTTACGGGCTACAACCTATTTTAACACATTTCATTCAAAAAGTCTCTTCTAAGTCGTGTTCCTCATTGCTGATGGTCGTGATCATTCTAAGGTATTAATCACATAGAACGACTGTCTTGGCAGATTTAATGGGGTGATTTGCCATTGCATTCCCTGACTGCCGTTTCGTCCGCGATGCCTTCGCCTTGGCACAGCTGAAAACCAGCGCTGTGGTTCTGCCGTACCGGTCGGACCGCAGCACATGCTGAGCATGTGTCCTTTTAATATTGCATTGTTTTTATTTTATTTTTTCCAATATTGTTTTAAGTTTAATAATGTGTGCAATGTTGAATTAATGTTTTTTCTTTCTTTCATTCATTTCACACACTGGTTATCTCAGTATGCATGTTTCCTCACGATGTTTTCCTTCACCGTCAGAGCAGTCGGTAAATACACGTAAATCTTTCGATAAAACCGAAAAACTCATTGGTACATGGCATTGCCTGGTTTCGAACTCGGACCTCCCGCACGGGAGTCCGACGTCCTAGCCACGGCGCGGGCGCCCCAGACGCTCATTCAAAAAGTACCACTTTTGTAAACAGTTTCCATTTTATATTACTGAAACATTGATATACTCTTTCGCATTTCACGCTCCCAGCTGGCCTTACGAAAACTGGTAACATGCTTTATCATCAATATCCATTACGTAGAGTGAGCGACAATCTTTATGGCGTATCTGAATTTAGACACGAGTCGCATTCCAGCACATGTTTATAAGTGTTAACGAGGTGTAGAAGAGCGAGGGAGCGGGGCATGCCCTCCTCCATACCGCGTGGCGGCTCGTACTCATCCCTCGCTTTTCTACACCCTGCTAACACCTACAAACATGTGCTGGAATACGACAGATTGACGCGCTCTCTATTAGAGAGCTTGAACAATTAGTTCAATCTATTCGCAGCTTATCACGTTTGTCCACCAAATTTTACGGCGACAAGTGGAAAGTACCTATAATGAAGGTGGTTCCTCTGTGTATCCCCTCGGGGATTATGGACGTGAGATGTATGTATGTATATTCACAACACCCACCAATTCTATTATTTTAGTGGTACCACCCTTTTATCTATTTCTGCCGCAAAGCCGCGATGCTTGTGCATTGCTGTTTCGGTTTGAAGGGTAAGAGAGCGTAATTACCGCCACATGAGGCACTCCATCTACGGCCTATAGGTTAGCAGTGCATCGATCCTCTAATTACACTATACTTACCATCAGGTGGCCCGTTTGCTCGTCTGTTCACCAAATACAATAAAGTAAAAAAAAAACTTGTGTTAACAGAAAGTGCCTCTTGGCGACTGGTTCTGCGACCAGTGCAAGCCGAAGGAGCGGACGCCCAGGAAGCGAAGGAAACTCTTCTCGGACGAGGATATAGAGGACGCTTTGAACAGGTAAGGGTAAAGTTCGCCATGTATTTTAAAAATAGACTTAAACTGATTACTGTTATATTAGTGAGATTCTACAGCTTTCAATGGTTCACGTTTAGTTAAAATAGGGGTGTATTCTAGATAAAATATACATAAATTTATTTAATGTTAATTGGCTATGTATTTTAATGAGAATTAGTTCAAAATATTGTAAATTGCTTTATTTATAAAGACTTGTAATTATTATATAAAGCGATTTGCTTCTTCGTTCATTATGCGAACGGCTAAGGAATTGAACAGCCTGCCGGCGTATGTATTTCCCGAAACCTACAACCTTGGGATCTTCAAGGCCGGAGTGAATAGGCGTTTACTGGACCGGCATGCTTCATCGTCGACCTCATCGTCGCTTACCATCAGGCGAGATCGAGGTCAAATGCGGGTTTAGAAGTAAATAAAAATAATTTTTTTTATTAGAAATAGAAACAAATAGAAAAACTTTTATTAATAGACCATATATAAACATATCTGTAAAAATTATCACAAAATGAGTAAGATTCTAAATTGATTCATATTTAACATAAAGTAAAGTAAAATACACTTTATTGCACAAATATAAAATAACAAACATGAGATAGAAAACGAAAGAGTGAAATACAATTTAGGCGGTCTTATCGCTAAGAGCGATATCTTCTTCTCTTCTCTTCACATATACTATATTACCCATATATATTCTGAAACTGAATCTTTTTAAAAAGCTACAAGTGATGACACAATTTTAGAATGTACTGTTTTATGAATATAGCTTTTTTATTTACCACTAAACCTACAATTGACCTCAAACCGGCCTGATGGTAAGCGACGAGGAGGTCGACGATGGAGCACGCCGGTTTAGTTAACGCCTTTACTTTGCCCTTGGCCTTGAAGATCCCAAGGTTGTAGGTTTCGGGAAGTACAGATGCCGGCAGGCTGTTCCATTCCTTAGCCGTTCGCATAATGAACGAAGAAGCAAATCGCTTCGTACGAATAAAATCAAAATGTTTTTACTGTAAATAAGTACCTTATATATACATTTTTACAACGTCATTTTTTACTCTACCACCGCTTCCTAAGGTGCTATATTTGAAATGAAAGAAGCGGCGCAAGAAACTTTCAGCAGCACATCTTTTGAAATAATTGTGAATACAATCATATATGTACACAATGTGCAGAGCTGGAGCTGAATTTAGGACCAAGCCTCTTTATCATTTAAGTAGTCATTTATTTTATAATAACCCTTTTTACATAAGGTCCGTCTTTTTCTCTGTCATATTTATTACAGTATCAGGTATCTTATTATAAAATCGTACACAGTGACCCGTAAATGATGTGTTAACTTTACTAAGTCTAAAGCGTGGGACTGCAAGTTTGTTTTTGTTTCTGGTATTGAAATTATGGTTATCGCAGTTTTTCGGAAACAACTGTAAGTTTTTGCGTAGATAGATGGGATGTCTATCAACATTAACCTCACCATTCCCCCGCAGTGACGAAGAATCCTTCAGCCTAGATGAGTTGTGCGGCGCGTGCGGTAGCGGCGGGCGGCTGGCTTCCTCGTGCTTCACGTGCGGCGCACGCTTCCACGCGGAGTGCGCCATGCCGCGCCCCGGCCGCGCCGCGCGCCGCTGGACCTGCCAGCAGTGCCTCGCCCCTACCAGAGGCAAGTCGTTCAGCCTCGCTGATTTAGGGTTAAACCCCGCACAGATCCGCATTTTCCCGTAGCTCTAGCTTGCTGGAGCTTGCTTGCTTTGCTTCCGAGCTATTTTCTCACTCTAGCGAACGATGTTTCTGATCCACAGACAGGGATAGAGCTACGGGAAAATACGGATCCCTGCAGGTAGATACGGTCTAACCCTTAACAAGATCACCCTACATAAAGAGTAGAGTACTCTCATACTCTACCCTGAAACTATAAACCAATTTAGGAACAGATTGGACAGCCACTTACGACTTGAAGAAATTGTCTACCTGCTAATCCAATAATATAAATGCCCATAATGCCCAAGTGTGGTCTGACAAATCGTTAAAAGATATACGTTGGACGATTTTATGAATATTAATTGGAAAAAACGAGGTAGATGCAGATTCTTCGACGACACATACATTTTTCATCGACATAATTCGGTAAAGAAATGAACCAGTTGTCTGCAATTTTACACCTCAAGAATACCAGATAGTTTCTGGTGTGAACTGGTTTTAATCCTCAAAAAATTCTGCATCAGGTAGCATACGATATTAGGTTAGCATTTGATGAAGCGATCGACATGGGTCTCCAGATATTCTTGGAGCTCAAATGTTCCCATCTTTACAACTTTGTCCCAAATATGTTCTTAATAAATTACATATTCAATATGGCTCATATACAAGTTTATATGGAAATATGATTAACGTTCAATAGTTTCAAAATGTTGATATTCGAACATAAAGTGAACACTTTCAAAAGTTTTCACTGTATCTCTTCCATATTGTGTTTTTACATGCAACACCGTACCAAAAGCCATAAAACTGTCTGCAGTTGCTATCAGGAGTTTGACGTTCCAAGAGTTCATATTCAAATATGACATTCAATAGGTAGATATTCATATACAAATGATACTCAACCATGTTGATTTTCCCAAAGAACACAGCATGCGGCGCTGCGCTGCGACAGCTATCTCCAACATCCACCAATACACGCGAGCGCTGGACAGTACCATATACTCATCCGGTTTGTGTTCTGATACCCTAGCGCATGATCACCGCTTGCCGACTCCATTCATTGACATCACTGTTATATGGCTCTGATCATTGTCATTTAGGTTTCTTCACTCTAACCCTTAGGGCGAGAGGCTTCGGGCCTTGAGGTAACCCTCTTTACCCGGACATTAGCTGGTATTATGAAGCCTCATAAGCAGGTTTACTAGAATTTAATGTTGGCTCTATCGTAGGGTAACATAAAATAAATCCTCTTGGTTTTGGAGAATGAGCTCGGATTTTCCTGGGCCAGCAAAACACGCCACTATCGAAGAAGAAATCATTTCTCCTGAGATAAAATATTCATTAAAAAAAAAGTGGTAGAAAATAGTGATACTATATTATAATTTAAGATCTCTGTAATGTACCTACTTTCAACAAATAAACTATTTGATTTGATTTGAACAGTAGATTTGATGCACTAATGAAAAAGATATTTTAGTATCCAGGTAGTAAAAAAATACGAAGTAAAACATACACATATTCGCGTTCTACCTCTTTTGATCCACTCTGAGCATACTAAACATTCTAAATATTACCTCCGTGGAACAGTTTAAATAAATAAATGCATTAATTTAGAAGAAATAATTATTTTACTGGTATGGAGCTATAGTTAGCGAGTTCTAGCCTCATAAGTGGGCGTCCATTAATTACGTGAGGTGTTCAAGGTGGGGAGGGGGTCAAGCTAAATCTTACTCAATCTCACCTTGGGGGGGGTTACGAAAATATCACGTTTTCCATGGACTGAATTAGCAATAAATCTTTTATTCATTTTTGTTACAGTATTTATTATTTAATTTTACTAATTACAGTGAATTTAAGTAACGGTAATAATCTCAACTACTAGTATTTGCTAGTCTTAAGTAAAGATAATAGAATACATTGTGTTCTTGTTTTTTTTTTTTTTTATAATCCAACGCGTTCATAATCAGAACACAAATTTTAAAAAATCTCACGTGAGATTAGGAGAGGGGGGGAGGGAGTTGAGGAAAATCTCACAAAATCTCACCATGGGGGGAGGGGGGGTTACAAAATCCTAAAAAATGCCTCACGTAATTAATGGACGCCCCCTAAGATGTCATTATTAAAAATTAATAATATTCGTGTTGATACCCAGAAATGTAATTCTGAACATTGTGTAGCGTCCACCGCGACCGGTCCGTTCACCTAAGAGCCATCATTGTCGCATTCGGATTTTTGTGGGCAACACATATACACATGAAGCCCTGTCATTAATAAATCATGGAATCATCGTGGATCTTCATATATCATGCCCTGGCATAAATCATGTAACTAATTTTTCGTTTTAATCGTTTAGTATTGGGTTTGGTGTTATCATTAAGATTAATTTTATATCATTAACTCTAGGTTCTTCATGCATTGCATTGCAGTTTGCTATAGTTTTTGAAATCATCTTTAATTCTCATTTCAAATTCACACCATTTCGTTTCTTCAGCTAACTCATTTCTTTGGGTGTTGCTTATGAATTTCATTTAGTTACTAATCCATGCGATTTGGTATTATTATGATTTACGCTTTCTTCTGTAATTTACTAAAAATGTGAGTTGGTAGTTCTAATAGAGCTTTCTTTTGAGGGTTCCTTACCAAAACGGTAAAAAATGAACCCTATGGGGAGACTTTCGTGTCTGTCCGTCCGTATGTTTTTCTCAGGAATTACTAATGCTATCGATTTGTTTTTTATAGTCCCCATTAACATACAAATATAAATGAAGCATCATTGCGTTTTTGGTTATTTTGATATTCTGAAAAATTCAGGTAATGTGAAAGTTGTTCAATATAATCGAAAGATTGATATTAATGAATCATCAATCTTTTCAATTGATATTCAAATATGAAAAGTTCCAGCGACTGGATCACAATTACCGATCTCAAAGATATAAAATGATATCATGCGATGGCGTGCTGAGAAGAGACAGCGCTAGAGCTAAGAGATAGCGCTTCAAATAAAATGAAATCATTTGCTAACCTACCCTGATATGTAAAATTTCAAATATGAATATTCAAAACACATTTAAACGGTTGATATTGAAATATGAATATTCAACAGATTCCGAAGACAGCGAAGAAAACACGGCGCTAGTGAAGCTGAAAACGCGGAGATCACGCAGCAGTAAAGAGCCTTCGCCCTTGCCGAACGGAGTCATCACTGGTGCCAAGAGGGGGCGCAAGTGAGTTACCTTCATCATCATCAGCCTATTAATGTCCCCACTATTGGGGAACAGGCCTCCCCTCGCACAAGGGGGTACGGTCCATGATCCACCGAGCGGGCCCAGTGCTGTGCGGTGGATTTCACACGCCTTAGGAAACTGAATTTCTCAGTCATGCAGGTTTCCTCACGATGTTTTCCTTCACCGTTATCGCCCATCATGGGCGATCGTGAAGATAAGTCCGCTGCCTTGCCCGCACACTCAAAGAAGCTCGCTGGAGCTCGCGCTTGCAGCTCCCAAGCCCTTCACTCGAGCTCCCGCGCTGGAGTGGTGCGATGACCTATCGAATTAACAGAACGAACTATTTCGCCAAGTGGTGAACTAAATTGAGCGGCTTTCGGTGAAATTGCCCAAAACTTATTGTATAGCTTCGAGAATCGACGCTTGAGAATATTTTGTGCCTACCCCATTTTACACACTGGTCATCTCAGTGTGCAGATGTCCTCACGTTGTTTTCCTTCACTGTTAGAGCAGTCGGTAAATGTACGTAAGTCTTTGAAAAAAACCGAAAATCTTGTTGGTACATGGCATTGCGTGGTTTCCAACCCGGACCTCCCGCATTGGAGACCGGCGTCCTAGCCACTAGGCCACCGTCGCTCTGAGTTACCTTACTTTTACGCGCTATGAGAGGACATAGAATGGCGTAATGTCAGTTGGTATGAAAGGGAAGATCTTCCACCAGGCGGGTTGTACCTGGTGATCAGTTGTCCTGGCCCACCAGAGTTCGAAGTCGTATATAGCGCGTTCTACAACATTATTGGGTCGGATGAGTGAATTGGTCCTAGTGGCGCATCATTCATTTGCGTCGCCACACTTTTACAGGAGATTTTTAAATTATTTTGTGGGTTGGAAAGGCAGTTGAAAAGGCAATGGCGTTGATTCCGGGGTAGCTAAAAATAAAACTAAATGAGACTATCACGCTCTCTTTAAATAGCTCTATATAATGTTTAATATAAATTGTAACATTTTATGCCAATAAATATTTTTATTATTTATTATTATTTTCACCATATAGCTTTATAATACATATAAACGCTATTCTGAAAGCTACTTGGCGCTCTGGATTAACATCGTAGCCAGAACACGGTGTTCAGCAACACAGAATCAGCGTACACCCTCAGGTGTCAGCACATGCTGAGCGTACATCTGTTGTCATCTGTATTGTTTTTTTTTGTTATGATAGATTTAATTATTTATGATTAATTTGTGTGATTTAGCGTACGAGTAACTTATACACATATTAATTGTATGTTTAAAATGGCAATAAATTTCTTTTTTTTTTTTCATTTTCTCGTTTAAGAATGAGAGTGACGTTTCATTTAGCGATGTTTTAATGTAGCAAGTGGCACTAAGTGACAAGATTGAGCGGGTTTAAATTCATTATGTTTCAGAAAACACAATATTGGTCAGGTTTGATAGAAATATTTCCTAACAAAAATTTTGAAATTTTGCAGACCAAAAGTAATAACAGACCCAGACACATCGAGTAGTAGAAAGTCCAAAAACTCCCTCACGAATGGCCACCACGACGGTATGTATTTTATCATTATTTCATTATTCTTTTACTCTTATTTGTTTTGATTATATATACCTTTACAGCAGCTATTTTTAAATTAATTTCAATTTGTTTTCATTGTGCTGACAATTTTAAAGACTCTACGGATAGTCCGCGGCGTACTATTTTGTCCGTGAACGGAACTCTATGACATAACGCATACAGACAAAAAGTACCCCGTACAACGAAGGACATTCGCGGACCGGAGCGTACAAAGTCCCTTTCAAATAATACAACTAACGTGCTTAGGCGCATTAATGCAGGCGGCGGAGTTTAGTCCGCGTTGAACGCTTGCGAATGATGCACGCATCGTCGCACGATAAATGTGGATATCGATGTATAATATCTTTTTTTAAATATTTAAAAGAATAATAGATATTATTTGTAGGTATTACGATCTAAATGACATTCATATTTTATAATTGATCTGACTATTATATTATTTATTTTTTATATTTACATGCTTGTAGGCTACTCACCTACATATTATAAATAAACAATTATAATAATTTATATAAATACATATACATACATAAATACACACATATTATTATTTTCTATCTATCTACACACATAAGAACATATACTTAACGACTAAATACATTACCTGCTTTCCTGTCCGCAGTCGGTTAAGACAGTGGACACGAGCTCACCTGTTGCATCTATTGCACACGGCACTAAAGCCAGGTGGTCGCGCGAGCGCCCGCGCAGCGCGCCCCTCCCCGCACCACAGTCCGCTACCGTACTTAGGGCTAGGCGCATGTCACTCAGGTTGGCTTCATACAGTCGCTAAAATATTGTATTACCTATACTTCGTGTACGCTATACGCTACTGTTATTTTGTGCTGTTGTAAATAAATCGGTGAAGTGGAACTGGATTTATTATTCGCCACCACACCACCTCACCAAACGGATGAAAACATACCTAAACTGGTGACCCCGCCTTAGAACACCTGAGGCACCTTCTGCAGCAGTACCTACCTTCATCGGAAGCACAGTCCAGGTGACCCTTTTTTGTATAAACCTAATGAGAATATTCGAATAATGTCAGATAACGAAACAAAAAGCGATGACGAAAGATTGCACGTTTCCACTGCACAATCACAAATTTTTAAAGTGGGTGTCCGAGTACCACCCTTTTGGCCGGATGAACCCGAAATATGGTTTGCCCAAATCGAAGGACAATTCGCTATCTCGGGCATCAGTGCAGACGACACGAAATTTAACTACGTAATTAGTCACCTGGATCACCAGTATGCAAAGGAAGTGAAAGACATTATTATTTCTCCTCCATCGCGAAATAAATATGAAAAGCTGAAGACAGAGCTGATTAAAAGACTTAGCGCCTCGAAGGAAAATAAAGTGAAGCAGCTTTTGATGCATGAAGAGTTGGGAGACCGCAAACCGTCACAGTTCCTCCGGCACTTGCAAAGTTTAACGGACGAGACGATGCCCAGCGACTTTCTGAAGACAATTTGGACTAGCCGTCTACCCCACAGTATTCAGACCGTGTTAGCTGCCCAACCTACCGCTTCGCTTAACGTCCTGGCAGACCTCGCCGACAGGATCCAAGATATCGCACCCCCTGGACCCCATGTTTCTTCTGCCAGCACTCGTGTTCCAGGACCTTCTTCTTCTTCAGACACCTTGGCCAAGGAAGTCGCCGAACTGAGGAAGCAGATGAAGGCGCTCACTTCTCAAATGACTCGAAGATCTCGCTCGAAGGCCAAACAACGAAACCGAAGCTGTTCACCTGCGACGCGCTCTGATTCCAGCTACAGGAAGTATCCACAGTGCTGGTACCACGCCAAGTTCGGGAGTAAAGCCGCGAAATGCGTTCGTCCCTGCGACTACAAAGCGGGAAACTCGCAGGGCAGTCGGTAATGGCGGCTGACGATTGCCCCAACACAACTGGTCGCCTGTTTGTCACAGACCGCAAAACCAAGACGCAGTTCCTCGTCGATACTGGAAGCGACATCTGTGTCTACCCTCGGTCTTCACTTCGAGAACGTCGTGCTAGGACTAACTACCAGCTGCATGCAGCCAACGGGACAACTATAGACACTTACGGATATATTACTTTAAGCCTAGATCTCGGTCTTCGTAGGGATCTTAAGTGGCAATTTATCATAGCTGATGTTACTAAGCCAATCATAGGTGTTGATTTTCTTGCTTACTACAACTTATGTGTAGATATTCGTAATCAGCGCTTATTTGATAATACTACTAGCTTATTTGCTCTAGCTTCGCTTGCTCAAACGTCAGAATCAATTTATTCCGTAAAAGTCATAACCGGTGATAGTAGATATCATAACATCCTTAGTCAGTTTCCCGAAATTACGCGGCCAGCTGGTACACCACGTGTCACACCACACAACACGGTACACCACATTCGCACGACTCTAGGCCCTCCAGTTTCTTGCACCCCTCGTAGTCTAGCTCCCGACAAACTTAAAATCGCCAAACAAGAATTCGAGTCCATGATAGCCAATGGAACAGCCAGACCTTCGGAAAGCCCCTGGTCGTCGCCACTGCATTTAGCTCCCAAGAAGGACAACAGCTGGCGTCCCTGCGGCGACTACAGGATGCTCAACGCACGCACCATCCCTGACAGGTATCCTATTAGGCACATACATGATTTTACCCACAGCATTGCTGGATGCAAGGTGTTCTCCACCATAGATCTGGTAAAGGCCTATAACCAGATTCCTGTCAGTCCAGGGGACATTCCGAAGACTGCTATCACAACACCATTTGGTTTATACGAATTTCCATTCATAACTTTTGGTCTACGAAACGCAGGTCAGACTTTTCAGAGGTTTGTTGATGAGGTGACTCGAGGTTTAGACTTTTGCTACTGCTATTTGGATGATTTTCTTGTTTTTTCGAAGAACGAAACCCTCCATGAGCAGCATCTACGTCAAATATTCACTAGGCTAAAAGACTATGGCATGTTAATCAACACATCTAAGTGTGTTTTCGGTTCTTCAGAGGTTACCTTCCTTGGATATCGTATCTCTGAGACCGGTACTAAGCCATTGGACACAAAGGTACAGGCAATTAGGGATTTTCCTATTCCCAAAGACGTCAGACAGCTTAGGCGGTTTTTGGGCATGATCAATTTTTACAGGCGATTTTTGCCTCATGCTGCTCAAATTCAAGTTGCCCTTAATGCTTTGTTAGTAGGCTCGGTTAAAGGTTCACATCCCATCAATTTAACTGGCGATGCACTTTTAGCCTTCAATAACTGTAAAGAAAGTCTTTCCAATGCTACTTTATTAGCTCACCCAAACTGTCACAACAAACTAGCCTTAGTAACTGACGCATCAGACACGGCCATAGGAGCGGTCTTACAGCAGTACGTAGAAAAAAACTGGCAACCGCTAGCTTTCTTCTCCCGAAAATTAAGCCCCTCGCAGACCAAATATTCACCATATGATCGCGAGCTCCTAGCCATTTATGAGGCCATAAAGTATTTTCGACATATGCTTGAAGCGAGACATTTTACAGTCTATACTGACCATAAACCGATCAGTTTTGCTTTCAATGAAAGGAAAAACAACTGTTCGCCTAGGCAGTACAGACATTTAGACTTTATTGCTCAGTTCACTACCGACATTAGGCATATATCTGGCAAAAATAATGTTGTCGCTGATACCTTATCACGGGTGAACGAATTGCAAACTCCGATTACTCTGAAAGCATTAGCAGAGTCTCAAGCTGTCGACCCTGAGCTATCTCAGCTACTTCTCGAAGATACTTCTCTGCGCCTTAAAAAAATGAAATTAGATGGAAGTCATATTTCCCTGTACTGCGACGTCAGTACACCGACTCCCAGACCATTCGTAACAAAGCCACTTAGAAAACAAGTTTTTGACAGCCTACACTCCTTGAGCCACCCTAGTGCTAATGCGACTACACGTCTAGTGGCAGAACGATTCGTATGGCCAGGGGTTAGAAAAGATTGCAGGGAGTGGTCGAGAACGTGTTTGTCATGCCAACGCGCTAAAGTAAGTCGACACGTGTCCGCACCATTGGGCACATTCAACTTACCTCGCGAAAGGTTCAAATATGTCCATATCGATCTTATCGGGCCACTGCCGCTATCACAAGGCTATCGATATTGCTTAACAGCCGTGGATCGTTTCACAAGATGGCCAGAAGTGGTGCCCATAGCAGACATAACAGCCGAAACTGTCGCTAAGGCTCTCTTATCAGGCTGGATAGCTAGATTTGGCTGCCCTGAACAGATCGTTACAGACCGTGGAAGACAATTCGAATCAGCACTCTTTCAACATTTGTCTAAAATAGCAGGTTTTTATCACAAACGCACTACAGCTTACCACCCAGCATGCAATGGTTTAGTGGAACGCTTCCACAGACAGCTCAAGACGTCCATCATGTGTCACGGTAGTGACAATTGGACCGAGTCCTTGCCGATTGTTTTACTGGGTATACGGAGTGCATTTAAAGAGGACCTGCAAGCTTCTTCGGCCGAGTTATTATATGGCGAGCCACTTAGGCTCCCTGGAGAATTTTTCGAGCACAGCATTGACGGGACCACAGATGTTACAGATTTCACCGCACGCCTGCGCTCATACGCTAACATTCTACAGCCGACACCAGCTTCACGTCATAACAAAGACAAAGTATTTGTCTTCAAAGATTTAACCACCACTGATCACGTTTTCCTGCGTGAAGACGCATTACGTGGTTCCTTACAACCACCCTACACTGGACCTCATCCAGTTATTGACAGAGATGACAAAGTTTTTAAACTTCTTGTTAAAGGTAAACCAGTCACAGTTTCCGTGGACAGGCTGAAACCTGCCTACATACTGACTGACAAAAATAATATCGAGACTTCCCCACCTGAAAACACCGCGAAAGATGAAAGAAAAACTCGTTCCGGGCGTCGCGTACGTTTTCCCGATTATTTCATACCCTAGGTCGGTCTCTGGGGGGGAGTGATGTAGGCTACTCACCTACATATTATAAATAAACAATTATAATAATTTATATAAATACATATACATACATAAATACACACATATTATTATTTTCTATCTATCTACACACATAAGAACATATACTTAACGACTAAATACATTACCTGCTTTCCTGTCCGCAGTCGGTTAAGACAGTGGACACGAGCTCACCTGTTGCATCTATTGCACACGGCACTAAAGCCAGGTGGTCGCGCGAGCGCCCGCGCAGCGCGCCCCTCCCCGCACCACAGTCCGCTACCGTACTTAGGGCTAGGCGCATGTCACTCAGGTTGGCTTCATACAGTCGCTAAAATATTGTATTACCTATACTTCGTGTACGCTATACGCTACTGTTATTTTGTGCTGTTGTAAATAAATCGGTGAAGTGGAACTGGATTTATTATTCGCCACCACACCACCTCACCAAACGGATGAAAACATACCTAAATGCTCATTGTTGAGTAGAATGTATCGGCTCTTTGTTCAGAAAATATCATCTTGTAATTATATACCTACATTACAAATAAATTAATCTGAATCTGTATCTTGTACCTCAAATAGATATTAAAAGTATACTCAGAATGTGCGCGTCCGTAACAACCTCCTCTCTAGAGTTTCGTCGACGAACATGCGTACGTCATGTGCATTAAGTCCGCGATAGTCCCTCGCGTACTGCCCGCGCACGTTTCACGTACAGTACGCGGCGGATAGTCCGTCGTCTGCGTTGAGCCTATTAGTAATTAATAAATTTGACATTAACCTTATGCCTAGTTGGAGGACTTAATTTTATTCTATTATTGCGATTTATAACCTATTATTATTCATGTCGTAAAAATTTTTTGAATGCCAAAATAATGGCGAAACATGTATGATCTATTCCAACAATACTACTATCTTATATGTACCGTGTGTCGTGCGAATAAAATAAATTTCATTTCATTTCCTAAGGGTGAATAATACCATGTAAATACACCCCGCACCATGCCATCACCCTCCCACACACTCAGTACCTCACATACACACTAATATCCTCATTCATACAAACAAACACATTCATACATCACAACACGTACACACTGTTGCTTTCTTCGTCCGTGCAGTCACTGAGGGGCCAGCTGAAAATAAACGCTGTGGCTTGCCTCAGCATTATGCTGAGCTAGTGTACCCTTTTTGGCACTGTACCACACCAGATGTTCTGTGCTGCATGTATTAATCTTTGTATACTTCTGTATTGTGTACTATATTCTGGTGTTTACATTGCTAAATATACGTTTTCAATTTCAATAAATGAGTATTGTGTAACTTTTCGTGCAGAAGAGCGCAGTGCGAGCCGCAAACGCAGCGGTAAATACGAGTCGCCGCTTCACGCGGAGGCACTGGAGGTGTTGCTGCGTGACGTCATGAGGCACAAGGACTGCTGGCCCTTCTACGACCCCGTCTCCGTTGAGGACGTAAGTGTAATCAGATTTTTTGACTTATCTACCTATTCAAAGTATGTTCTAAAACAGGTAATAAATACGAATTACAGTGTGAATACACTGTCTAATCATTTGCTTTCTAATGCAGTTTCATTTTACCATATGATGTGTGTTATTTATTTGTTTATTATTATATTTTTTATTATATATTTTTTTATTATTATATTTTTGATTATATATTAAGTATTATATATGTATATATTATAGTATTTACGTAATATTACGATTGCATTGCAGCTTGCAAAGGTTTGCATTTTTTAAATATTGTTATTTATAAAATAAATAATAAAAATAGCAAAGTATACGGACCTCTCTATAGAACTGAAGACCCAGTGGCGGGTAAACACTGTTAGAACTGTACCCATCATAATTTCATCTGCAGGAGTCATACCCAAATCCTTACACACGAGCCTGAAAACACTTCAAATACACCCTCTTACTTTCATTCTTCTTCAGAAAGCTGCCATTCTAAACACTTGCAGGATTGTTCGAAAATTCCTGTCCATGGACACATAAACGTCTCACATTCACTCATCATCAACACTCTCACACACCGATCAACTCACTTTATTTCTTCTGATTAACTCTACTTCTAATACGTGTTTCACTCATACTGTCGTTTGGCCAAAAGCTCGCGACAGTATGGTAAACTCACCCCAATAATGGGAGAAAAACAGTAATATAAATAAATAATAATAATAAAAATACACATAAAATTATCTTATATAACGTTTTTCATAAACCTTGCACACCTACTACCTCTTTCATCATTTCCTCTGCCCGAAAGTTGCCTGGAAGAGATCGCTCTTAGCGATAAGGCCGCCTAAATTGTATTTCACTATTTCCTTTTCTATCTCATGTTTGTTGTTTTTTTATTTGTGCAATAAAGTGTATTTTACTTTACTTTATATTTGAGGGTAGTATGTATTTCATACGGCTTTTGCTCTTTATATTATGTATCATATGATATTTCCTTCACCTGAAGATTGCCTGGAAGATATCGCTGGCCGTCTTCTGCACATTGTATTGTACCTCTCTTTATGTTGTATGTTTTGTTTTTGTCCCGGGTGTGCAATAAAGTATATTTGTATTTGTATAAATACTCGACAAAGTGTACCCACTGCCCTTTGTCCTGTAATAATTACCGGTTCCAAAACACTAACTTTACTTGGCAATTATTCACTCAACAATGTACCGTTGCTACTTGTTTCTGTTTGAAGGGTATGAGAGCCAGCGTAATTACCAACACATGAGGCACTCGCATCTAAGTTCTCAAAGTTAGCAGCGTATCGAAAACCCTTAACATAGTGAGGTGAGATGTATGTGGGTGACCACTTATGTGTCTGCTCTCCTTCTTCTAAGTCGTTTTCCTCATTGCTGAGGGTCGTGATCATTCTAAGGAATTAATCACATAGAACGACTCTCGTAGCAGATTTGATGGGGTGGTTTGCCATTGCCTTCCCCATTTCACACACTCAGCGTCAGAGCAGTCGGTAAATGTACGTAAGTCTTTCGGAAAAAACAAAAAATTTATTGATACATGGTTTTGCCTGGTTTCGAAGTTGGACTCCGACGTCCTAGCCACGACGCCACCGGCGCTCTTACGCTCGTCTGCTCTCCTTATAAAATAAATAAATATATTATATTTCTGACCGTGATAAATATCCCTCAATATCACAATTTTGTATTTTATCTCGGTAAAGATGTTACCCGTTGTCCCCCAGGTCCCCGACTACCTCGACGTGATCGAGCAGCCGATGGACTTTAGCACGATTAAGGCGAAACTGGAAGAGGGAGAGTACTCCGCCGACCGGCAGCTGTTAGAGGACGCAGCGCTGGTGCTTGGCAACTGCTTCACCTATAATAAGGACACACATCCTGTTGCCAGGTGAGATCGTAGCGAGATTCGTTTTTCTTTGGTATAAGGAGGCTTATTCTTCTTCTATTAAGGGGCAGACCCCTGTCGCTGTAGCAGTCTCCAGTCCCTGTCTGCCTTCTCCTTAAACTCCTGGTACGACGAGCTATCGCTCCAATCCTTAAGGAGGCTTATTGTCAGGAAAAAAACTACCAATATAGATTCTGACGTATACCTACTATGGCACAAGAAGACAGACAAAACAGCTATGGATGGCATGACGTTTCATGCACAATAGTACGTCATCAACCAAAGCGAGTTACTATTATTGAATGCCAGACAATTGCACAAAGTTTACCATAAAATTTATATTCCAAAATGCATCATCAGCAGCCTACTCTAGTCCACTGCTGGACATAGGCCTCTCCCAGGGCGCGCCATTGATCGCGCGCCCGATCTTCGGCTCTTCTCATCCAGTCGCTGCCAGCCACCTTGCGCAGATCGTCGCTCCATCTAGCAGAGGCGTCCCACACTACGTTTGCGTCTTCACTCCAGAACTCGTCTCCCCCAGCGGTTGTCGGTTCTGCGACAGATGTGACCGGCCCACTGCCACTTCAGCTTGCTAATCTTATGAGCTATGTCGATAACTTTTGTTCTATGCCGGATCTCCTCATTTCGGATTCGATCCAGCAGAGATACTCCGAGCATAGCTCTTTCCATAGCACGCTGAGCGACTTACAATTTGTGAACCAGTCGCACCGTCATCGCGTCAGTGTCCACGTTTCGTTTCCAAAATTATTAACTGATTAAAATTGAAAACTGTATTAAATTTAAAAAAATATTGCAAGCTTTATAAAACATAATGTGCAATGTGCAATTTGGTAAAAATGGCAACCCGAGTGACGTTATGCTGATTCTGTGAACAAATATTCTAAAACTATATATTGTCTTCTAAGTTACTCTCCCCTGTTGCAGAGCCGGCGTCCGCCTAGAAAGATTCATCAACAAACGCTGCGCAGAGCTCGAACTGCCGTCTCTCCCAGAAATCAGCCAGGACGCTGAGGGCGCCAGCAAGCGACGGATCTCCTCGGAGGCCGAGGACGCGCCCAAAGCCAAGCGCGCCAAGCTCAAGTGATGTGGGGCCCCGGCCCGGCTCGTGGACTATGTGTGTTACTGAGCCTAGGGTTTTTAGTGAATACAGTTCGACTTTGTAGTGTCATAAATGTGCTGTGTGTGTGAACTTCGGATTTACTTGATGCAACTATTGTATTAGGCGGGGGTGATTTACTTCGTTAATCATTTAAATAAAACTCTAAAATGCAGTTCCAAATAGCTTGATATCATCATCATCAGCAGTCTACTCTAGTCCCCTGCTGGACATAGGCCTCTCCCAAGGCGCGCCATTGAGCCCGATCTTCGGCTCTTCTCATCCAGTCGCTGCCAACCACCTTGCGCAGGTCGTCGCTCCATCTAGCAGGGACGCCCGTCCCACACTAAGTTTGCCCAAACGCGGTCTCCACTCCAGAACTCGTCTACCCCAGCGGTTGTCGGTTCTGCGACAGATGTGACCGGCCCACTGCCACTTCAGCTTGCTAATCTTATGATAATATAATAGCTTGATATAGGCATTGTTAATAAACGTGCGTAAACATTGGACGGTTTCAACAACAAATAATAGCTGGTTTCAACTTGCTTTGCTTTTCGTATGGTTAGTGGCCAACCGAGATGTTCAGGCCGCCTGTAAGCATCTGACATGGCTTAACGACTGCTGTCGAACGACAACAACCGGGACCGACTGCTTAACGTGCTTTCCGAGGCACGGAGGAGCTCAGATGAAATATGCCACTAGCGGTCACCCATCCAGGTACCGACCGCGCCAACGTCGCTTAACCTGCACAATCACTTTCAGACCGTGTAAACGCTGGCTGGTTTCAACATTATTAAATGTGTGTAAATTCTATCTGGTTTCAATAATAGTAAACGTACGTAAATTCTGGCTTGTAACAACAGTAATAAACGTGTATAAGTTCTAGCTGGTTAAAAAAATAATTAACTATGCAACCCGAACATCGATCATAATAAATTTACGTAAAACCTGGCTTGTTTCAACAATAACAAACTTGTGTAAATTGTGGCTGGTTTCTACAGTAATAATCATGTGTAAATTCTGGCTGGTTACAACAATAATGTGTGTAAACGTGTAAACCCTGGCTGGTTTCAACAATAATAATGGTGTGTAGCACGTTCAAGACTAGCGTCTTTTATACCCCAGATCCACAGATATTTCCGACAGGTTATAAACAATTAAACTAACCTCTTTATTTTATTGACTTGACATTTGCATTATTTTATTTTAGTGTGTGTGTACATGTGGTAACAGAATTTGAGTAGGTATTGATCATTTGCTAGTAGTTCGGTATCAGTATGCCGTCCCGCTCAGAATTATGTTTGAACACAAAAACAACACGATCAGTCCTAAAATTCAGTTTACAAATTTTGTTACTCCTGTACTTCTTGGAATAGCTGTTGTTCGGCATTTCTGTGAGATATTCGTAAAATACAATTGAGTCCAGCGCAGGCGACGGACAGTATACGTGCACTTTTGTCCGCGAAAATAGATAAAGCCGTCTCCAGTGTGTTTAACTCTACACACTATGTACCAAAAAATATATCTACACAAACATTTTTGCCTCTACAGCGTGAACATGTTAGTTGAGTTTTGTGTAGATGTTTTTGGATATTGTATAGACCAAAACTTGCGCTGGAGACAGCTTAACATAAGTACACACGCACAAGTCACGGCGTACAAATGTGCCACGTACAAAAGTCCGCCGTGTACGGTGATACACCCAGACTTGGTCTATTTTATTCGGGGGAGGGCGTCGGTGGCACAGTGGCTAGGACACCGGCCTCCCATGCGGGAGATCCGGGTTCGAAACCGTTCAGTGCCATGTACCAATGAGTTTTTCGTATTTTTCGAAGACTTGTGTACATTTACCGACTGCTCTAACGGTGAAGGAAAACATCGTGAGGAAACCTGCACACTGAGATGACCAGTGTGTAAAATGGGGTAGGCACAAAAGATCCTCAAGGGTCGAAGTGCCGCTGGGTTATTCCCGGCCCCCTATCTTAAGATAAGATTTTATTCGGGGGACTCCGGTAAACTTTTGTATGCTCCGTGTTTGTATTGGGGACATTTTTATCCCATATGCGGTATGTCATCCAATTTTACGAGTATATTGTCTATTTAAATGGATAAAACATTGCGCAGTGTACTTTCTGTCGCCTGCGCTGATCCAGAGGTGAATTAAATTGACATACCTTAATATTTAAAACCTGGACAAACTTGACTCGATTTTGCTAGAATGGTGACGGGAGATTAAATACCTAATTGATATACTAGTTGCACGAACCATTATTTAAGGTTAAAAACTTAGGGTAATGTGTTTCAAGCGTGGTATGTATGTTTCATGACCAGTGATCGGAGTAGGTAGAGCTGTTTTTGGTACTTGTCACATACGGTTATAATATGGATAAGTATGCCCAATAATCCCGGGATTTCCGGGATTGAATAAATATATTATTTAGATTTTTAACGTTATATTTGTTTTGATACACATTTAAGATTGGTGGCGAAATATTTTTTTTTAAGATTCATGACGCTAGTGTACCTATGGTAGTGTTCGTAAGTTCACAATTTTTAAAAAATCGTAATCCGCCGAGTAAGGGCGAGGTTTATAAAAGTAATTTACAACATTTGCTCGATAACTTAAAACGGGATCCCGAAATCTGTTCATCAAACTCCGATCACTGTTCATGACCTAGCTCTAGAAAGAGATGTTTTAAAAACATGGTATACCTAACCTTTTTTGCAACTGGTCGATGGGCGATATAATAACTATGATATTCAATTTAAAATGTCAATTTTGAGTATGAATTATGTACTTAGTGAAGTTAAAAGTATTTATATTTGAGACTACTGCTTATTATTATTTTTATATTGGTTCTTCTACGAGCTTGGATCTGTAGTTTCTTGCCAGAGAAAAAGACAACGGTCTAGCATTCTAAGTATATCTAGGGCTCAATTTACATTTCCGCGGAATCGAATGGAAGCGAATTTTCGCAACGTAATTGTACATAGCATAATGAACTTTATGTCAATTGTGTAACATACAAACTAAATACGCTTTACCACTAGGGGAATTCTCGAGAACGCGCGAGGATTCCCCGGAAGACGCGCGACCTCTGTTTTGGCTCGTATTTAGTTTGTGTGTTACACAATAGTTTGTATGTTACACAATTGACATAAAGTTCATTATGTTATATACAATTACGTTGCGAAAATTCGCTTCCATTCCATCATAAGTATTAGTACTCTTTGATTTAATGGGATTATAATTGATTATATTTAAAAAAATCTTGGTAATTTTAATGTAATGTAAATTTTGGTATTAACATGTGTACAAATATGATATGGAATTCGAATAAATCGGATTCAGTTTTTTGTAAATATCAAATCGTATTCTTGCACTCGAAACATTTCTAATAGGTAGCTTAGATTTGTTATTGTAATAAGTAATTTTAGAGTGATTTACAGCGCGATTTTTTAAAATAAACTGCTGTAGGCATTACAGACAGTATACTGTAATGGCATCGATTCCGGCGTGGCCGCTAAATAAAGCGATGATTGCTAAATGAAACGTCCCGCTCGCTGT
This sequence comes from Hofmannophila pseudospretella, assembly GCA_947369225.1. Classification (NCBI taxonomy): domain Eukaryota; kingdom Metazoa; phylum Arthropoda; class Insecta; order Lepidoptera; family Oecophoridae; genus Hofmannophila; species Hofmannophila pseudospretella. The sequence continues at coordinate 12,263,118 of OX376330.1, read as the reverse complement.
TACACAGTCCAAATAAGAATGAGCGGGACAGTTACATCATTTAGGTTTAACTTTAGACTTAAAGTGGGCGCCACTTGTCTAAATGAAACTTATTTTGTCTCGCAATCTCGCTTGTAACCGCCCAGTATTCACTTTTAAACGCTAGTTATAGCTTCACGTAGACGGTAAAGGCGGTGTCACGTATTAACATAAATACGTGACACCGCCTTTATAGTTTGTAACATAATAGTACAAACTATAAAGCTGGCATAAAGACGAGCTCGCGTTACATGAGCTATATAGCCGGCGTTATGTAAACTACAGGGTGTTAAGCAGACGGTTGGTCAAAGAGGAATGGCGGGTAAGGAGCTAACTTACCTATGTACAAAGTTGTAAGTTTTATTTTCGATACCATGTCGATGTATTTTAAAGAAAAAAAAATATAACTTCAACAATTATGACGGCTGGCCGCTGCCATATTGGATTTCTTGACACTTCATATATCCTATGTCACTCGGGATTAAGAGGAAAATAATGATACCTCATTCATTAAAATCCATCCAGCCGTTTAGGTTCAATTTACATTGCCGCGGAATGGAATGGAAGCGAATTTTCGCAACGTGATTGTACATAGCATAATGAACTTTATGTCAATGGTGTAACATACAAACTAAATACGAGCCAAAAAAAGAGGTCGCGCGTCTTCCGGGGAATCCTCGCGCATTCTCGAGAATTCCCCTAGCTACTTTTCTTTTTTGGCTCGTATTTAGTTTGTATGTTACACAATTGACATAAAGTTCATTATGCTATGTACAATTACGATGCGAAAATTCCCTTCCATTCCATTCCGCGGCAATGTAAATTGAGCCTTACCCGCCATTCCTCTTTGGACAACCGTCTATCTAACACCCTGTATAATCCCACACTTTACACAGGCTTTATAGCTGGCGTTTCGTAGCTGTAAACCCACAACCATTGTGCCTGCATTTAATATTTCACCTCATTTGAGCCTGTATCCGTGATTATAATTAATCAATCACTTTACAAAAAATGATTACTAAAATGTCATACGCTGTTAATATTCTCGCTATGTAATAGGGATGTTACGGAGCTTTGACTCCGACTCCGAAAGGTCGGAACTTCCGATTGATTTTTTGACACCTCCCGACTCCGATAATTTTGAATATAGCGAACATATTCAAATATTTTATTAAATAGTGTTGGAATACATTTATGTATTATTATTTATGTATTCCTACACTACTCTCTAAAGGAACATGTTTTATTGCCGCAAAAGTCATCATTAAAAAAAAGGCCAGTTCAGCTAAAAAAAATTAAAAACGGTTTAAATTTTGAACTTCTCTCTTCTACCTCCGCCTCCGATAAATCAAATTTAAAACCGTCGGTTTCGACTCCGGTTCCGGTAAAACCACCTCCGTAACATCCCTACTATGTAAGTATGAACTTACCCATAATAATAAAATAGTAATGAAATGATTTAAAAGTTAGGGACTCCCATAATAATGTTATTTTAAGATAATTATGTTTATGAATATTTCCACTGACGGATGCAGGTATTGATCAAGGCTTGTGTTAGCCTAATAATATTATTTATTTTTCACATTTAGACCTTAGTTTTAAATTTTCGTTTTCTTGTGGTTTACTTTTACGTTCAAAATCCAATTATAATATTCATCCATCAAATGTGGTTATGTTTTGTTTATTAAATTTTATTGTGTTGTTTTTGCTTTTACAATCACAACAATAATTTTTTGGGCAGATTTTAAAATCTCAAAATAGTAGATAATAAATGTCACAAATCTGGCAACCCTGAAATTATAAAATCGCATTCCATTAATTGTGTTATGATTTCAATATTCGCTTGAATAGTTATAAATACCATAATGATCATTTTGTTTGTGATTATGATTATTTATTGATGTAATTTATAAGTTTTTATTATTTATATTGTAGTGAATAAAGCACCTGAAAAGACTAAGAATTTTATTTTTTCTACCAGTGTCATACATAACATTTTAATTTATACTCTAGTTATATGTAGTGGTAGATCCATCATCCCTCTCTTAGAATAGAATTATCTGAGCTTTGCGCTGCCCCTATCAAGGAGCCTCCTAAAAAAATCTACTTATTTCGTAAAGGGGACTATGAGGCTATCTCGTCGGAGCTCGGGAATATCGATTGGAGTACGAGACTGAACACGGGGAGCGTGGACGATGCAGTTGCTGTTTTTAACGACATATTACATGACGCCATAGAACGACACGTCCCTAGCTTTGTATCCACTCGTAACGAGCATTATCCTAGTTGGTTTTCTAAGGCATTAGTTCATATAGTCCGGGAAAAAATTAAGTATCATGGGAGATGGAAAAAATTTAATAATCCTCGCGATTATGACACTTTCTCAATGCTACGACGACGTCAGAAAAAAATACAAAAAGAGTGTTGGGATAGATACCTTAAGTCTTGTGAGGAGGCAATATCTAAGAACCCAAAAGCATTCTGGAAATACACAAAAGATCTGAGAAATAGTGGTACCATTCCGAGGCAGATGATGGATGGTGCGACGCCTGTGACTGACATTACTGAAATTTGTAAACGGTTCTTAGAATATTTCCAGTCAGTGTACAGGTGTGGTCCATCCGCAACTGTGGCTGCGCCAGTGAATGCAGAATTTTCGTGTGGTCAAATGTCTGTGATAGGTGGCGTGGTTGTCGATGAGGGATTGGTATTCAAGTACTGTAGGAGTGTTAACATTCATAAAGGGCCAGGTAGTGATGGTATTCCGTCAATTTTGATTAGGAGTTGCGCAAAGGAGCTCGCTATTCCTCTATCGTTAATATTCAATAGGTCTATATGTGAGGGTGTATTTCCCGCTAAATGGAAGGAAGCTATTGTGGTCCCTATACATAAGAGTGGTCCTAAATCACGCTTTGACAAATGCAGTAAATTATTTGAGCTGATCGTACATAACCATATTTATCCGTTGATGCAGCGTTCGATATCCGATAAACAGCATGGATTTATGCGTGGTAGATCTGTGGTAACGAACTTGGCAACTTTTACTGATTTTATAACCCGAAATATGGATAATGGCGGACAGGTGGATGCCGTTTATACAGATTACTCTAAGTGTTTTGATCGCTTGGATCATAACATACTTTTATCCAAACTAGACGCACTGGGGATCCACGGGGATTTGCTTCGATGGTTTCAGTCTTACCTGGAAAATAGATCTCAGGCGGTGAGAGTCGGATCCTGTCTATCTAACTTTGTCACTATTCCATCAGGCATTCCTCAGGGTTCACATCTTGGCCCGTTACTTTTTAATATATATGTTTTTGATATTGTTCAGTGTTTCAGACATGCCGATTTCTCTATGTACGCTGATGATAACAAAATATATCTACCTATCACTAACATAAGCGACTGCCATAGGTTACAGGAGGATCTCTGCAGACTCGCTGATTACTGCCGAGTAAATTTGTTAGACTTAAATGTATCAAAGTGCCAGTGCATTACATATACCAGGAGGAAAACCATAATAAAATTTAATTATGTTTTAAACACTTCCGTGATACCAAGAGTCTCAAACGTTAGGGATCTCGGGGTAATGCTCAACTGCCAGTTGACCTTCACTGAGCACTATGAACACATAGTAAGAAAGGCCTATAAAATGCTAGGTTTTATTATAAGAGTCACGAAGCCTTTTAAGGAAGTGAGTTCACTAAAAACCTTATACTACGCGTACGTAAGGAGTATACTAGAGTTTGCCTCACCTATCTGGTCACCTAAGTATCAGGTGCACAGTGACAGAATCGAGAGCATACAGCGAAAGTTCACGTCGCTACTGTGCTACCGGTTTCGTGATCGACACAACTCTTTGAGCTACACTGAGTGAGAGGTTACGCGACTTTAGGCTGTTGTCCCTTGAGAACAGGAGAACGTTTAATGACATGGTTTTCTTTTACAATATAGTCAACAGCGTGGTGGACTGTCCGCAACTGCTGGCGCGCACCGCGCTGAACGTGCCTGGCACGCGCACGCGCCACGCGCGGTTGTTCCGCGAGCCTCCCACGTGTACTAATTACGTTCAGAACTCTGTCATGATCCGCTGCGCTCATACGTACAATACCAGGTTCTCCGATATAGACATATTTCACTTAAGGCCGGGCTCTTTTAGGAAGCAAATAGTGGAGTTGTTCGGATCTGATTAGTTATTTTTCACGCATTGGCTTGTAGTAGCTGATCAGATTTGATCATACTTAATTAATTATATGCTCTTAGTCACACACACGCACACACATACACACACACACCTATACTTATAGTAAATACGTAAATACTAATATGTATTATATAATATATTATCCTATTATTATTCTCCTTTCTGTCCTTCTTATGTTGTTATTTAAAAAAAAATATTTAATGAGTGGAATCTGATTTGGCATACAAATATTTAAAGAACATTTACTATGTATAATTTATTACGCTGTAAGATTTCCTGCAAAACAAATAAAATAAAATAATCCTAATGTGAAGGATCGCCTGGGGTGGTACCACCCTCATCTATTTCTGCCGTGAAGCAGAGATGCTTGCATTTCTGTGTTTCGGTTTGAAGGGTAAGAGAGCCAGCGTAATTACCAGCACATGAGGCAATCCATCTGTCCTCAAGGTTAACTGCGCGTCAAAAACCTTTAATATTAATACAGTGAGGTGAGGTGTCTATGGGCGACGGTGACCACTTAACATCAGGTGGCCCGTTTGCTTGTCTGCTCTCCTTATTTAATAAAAAAAAAAAGTATCGAGTTAAATCAAAGTAGACGACAAGGGACTTGTATACAAAAGTATGCGGGAAAAATTACATGCAGCATAGGGTAATAGCCCCATTTGTCTAGTGCGTAGAGTTCTGTGTGACATCTCCGTGCATTTTTTGCTCGCATATGCATTCATTTTGTAGGGTAAGTCCACTAGGATAAAACAGCCTCGTTTTGGCCCTTTCTTAAACCTGCAGTAAAATCTTCTAGGCATGGATTAGTCCAAGAAGAAACAACACATTATTACATGCAATAAAAAGACAGCAAGTAAACTAAAACATGATTATATTACATTGCTTATAACTGAAAATCATTATCGTACACAGTTGCTCACTGATTCGAATACGAGACACTAATTTAGCATTTAGTGTCCACCTGCCGCTTCCTTCCGTTTGATTTCATTCCATGTCGCAACATTCTCAGGGCAGTTCGCTGAAAAGAAACAATAAATAATAATGACTGACTGTGTAAAAACTGTGAACTGTGAAATCTATAAACTGAAACTAAGAACTTATAACTTTACAACACTATAACATAGACGCATCAGCACATATGCTGCCTGTCTATAAATATATAATAATAAATAGTTCAGGGCTAGGCACAAAAAGAAAGGCATATCGACTACGCAAATTGTACGATGTTCAAGTCATTCATTACAAGGGTACGCATCATATGGTTTCTTGTGCAGATCCTGATACTTTGTACTGAAGTGAATATCGTGCAATTTGTGTACTCAGTATGCCAGCGAAGGATGAGCATCTCTTGTCAACTCGGAGCAGGACGGTACTGGGCGCCCCCGTGTCGTACGGTCCTTCAGACTGAAGTGACCCCTCAGGGTGCGGACGGTCGCCGCGCGGCGCCGCCTTGGGCCTTGCACCACCACTCTTGGTGCTGTGCACCCTTTGCACCCCCGAGTAGGGCCGCCCCTGCATGCATGCACATACAGTTAGAAGCTGTGCACAAGTATGACATCATTACAATAACCAACCAATCACAAGCAACCTTCAACATGCTTAATGGATACAACTAGCCTTTATGGCCGGTTTACATTTGGTCAAGTAGAATGGCGAGTGCCTACAATATTTGGATTTACTGGCAAGGCAACTTGAAAGCCAAGTTGACTCGCCACTGTACTTAACCAACTGGGCATTACACTACATCATCTAGAAACATATAAAACAGCCAAATCGTAAGCAGCACTCACCCAGTTTGTGGATCTTGTAGAACACAGGGATAGAGACGACGATCCCGGCCATCCAGTATCTCCATATCCACTGGTTCTGAACGTAATATTTGAACGGGAACTGCGCGATCTTCGCCGAGAACGTGTATGGGAACTTCATGGGGCGGCTCGGTGCTCCCTCCGACATGGTGGCGGCTGAAAAACGAGAAAAAATATTATGTAATGTCGATTACTATACGGAGGTTATTTATTGGTGTCCGGTAAACCTTTACACTGATAAGTTCATGGGACTGATGGAAATTTATTAGAAATAAATGGAAATCGTATATTTACCTAATAAACAAGAAATTTTAAGCAAAAAATCTATTAAATCTAACCTTTTCAATGGTACGGATTGAACGACAGTAATAGTGATGTCAGTATTCGAGATTCGAGACTATAGATAGAAAAATCGATTATCACTGGATAGATTTTCGTAAAGTAAAAAAGATACCCTGCGCTCAAATACACACATCAAAACTGTCTAGGGATATTCACATTTTTGCATAATTTGAAAAATACTGGCCATCTAGAAAAAATGTTTATATGGCAGAAAAACCCTTTAGTGCAATTAAAAAAAAAAAGATTTGCGCGGGAATTCAGGAAGTTACAAACGAATTTTGAAAATTAAGTTTTGTGCTATTATTTAATAAAATTGATATCATTAATTAAGCTCCGCCAAGAACAAAATTTTGAATCCAGAGTGCTATTGCGAGCTTTGCGACACCATGCCACGTCGACATTTAACCAGAGAAGAAATGTTGAGAGCGATAGGAATGTTGGAAGCTGGTACCGTCTAACGCGTTGTTGCTGATACCCTAAGAACAAGGCAAAACGTGATTTCTAGGTTGTGGTCACGATATCGTGTTACTGGAGAAGTGGCGGAACGGCACACAGGGAGACATCGCGTTACGACCCCAAGACAGGATCGTTTTTTACAGAATGCCGCCAGAAGGCAACCGAATGTTACGGCTATGCAGTTAGTGCAAAGGCTCCAGTTGGACCACCAGGTACTTGTCAGTGACCAAACTGTCAGGAGTAGGTTGCATGAAGTCAACCTTCATGCCCGCAGACCGCTTCGTGTTCCAACCTTACGACGTGGCAATCGCGGACGTCGACTTGCTTGGGCTCGCGAACACTTGTTATGGAACGACAACCAATGGTCCATGGTACTCTTTACTGATGAGTCTCGATTTGGATTTAACCCAGACTCGAGAAGAACACTAGTCTGCAGAGTGCCAGGCAGGATAAGTCGCCTCCAGCTCTTATATAATACGGATTTTTAAATTTTATAAAAAGTTAAGTTTTTCACAGAACAGCTTTATTTGTTCTAACAATAATTTACTTATTAACAATTAATTTTATTATAATTTAATTTACTTAATATGTACAGTGAGCTTAAATTTTAACACATATTCATTTTTTTTAAATACTACAAGAAAACGTCGTATTTATTACCTAATATTTTTTTTTCATTAAAGCATAAAATTTAGAATAATTTTATATATAATTCTCCCAAGAAATTAATTGTGGTTTTCCAAAAAATAAATTAACATCAAATATCCCTAGATTGTTTTGATGTGTGTAGATGTTGGCAGTCTACCCTAATTTTTAGGGTTCCGTACCAAGGTTGCGTAACGTTTAATAATTACTCGACAAAGAGTAATAATTACTCTACCCGGTTCCGAAAACAACGTTGATAATTTCATCTGACAGTTCATTGTGTATGGAACCGGACAATCGAGTAATATTTCAACTGTCAGGTGAGTTTTACCCTGGAATAATCAGAGATAATTACTGTCACTCGAGTGACAGTTATACATGTATGCGTTGACATTTGATTTATTCACGTCAAGGACCTTATTCACGTTGATAAGTTTATGGCCGCTCTATAGCTCTTGTTTATCTACGCATACACCTGGTTCCATAATGTTCACGTTACCCGAGTAATATTGTCGAAGAAAGCGAAAATGGTTACGGACGTACCCTAAAATGGCAAAAAAGAAACCCTTATGCTGTAGTGTAGTTCCTATGTGGTGATACAAAATACGGTTACTATCGGTATTTAGATAAATGGATTACATTTTGAACTATCTATCTATATATCTTATCTATCGATAAGATCTTAAACTGATCTCACGTAAAGACATACAAATTCCATTACTATTTAAGTTAGTTTAAGCATTGATTCGGGGTTCATTCTGTGAGAGCATTCCAAGACGTATCTACCTATTGTACTGTTGTTTTAAATCATCATCATCATCAGCAGCCTATTCTAGTCCACTGCTGGACATAGGCCTCTCCCAGGGCGCGCCATTGAGCCCGATCTTCGGCTCTTCTCATCCAGTCGCTGCCAGCCACCTTGCGCAGATCGTCGCTCCATCTAGTAGGGGGGCGTCCCACACTACGTTTGCCCAAACGCGGTCTCCACTCCAGAACTCGTCTACCCCAGCGGTTGTCGGTTCTGCGACAGACGTGACCGGCCCACTGCCACTTCAGCTTGCTAATCTTATGAGCTATGTCGATAACTTTTGTTCTATGCCGGATCTCCTCATTTCGGATTCGATCCAGCAGAGATACTCCGAGCATAGCTCTTTCCATAGCACGCTGAGCGACTTTCAATTTGTGAACCAGTCGCACCGTCAGTGTCCACGTTTCGGCTCCGTAGGTCATTACTGGTAGGACGCACTGGTTAAAGACTCTTGTCTTTAGACATTGAGGTATGGGCGACGAGAAAATGTGACGTAACTTCCGAAATGCTGCCCAACCCAGCTGAATTCTTCTGTCGGCTTCTTTCTCGAAGTTGTTTCTACCTAATTGCACAGTCTGCCCGAGGTAGACGTATTGTTGCACAACTTCGAGGGCCGTACCGTCGACGATAATCGGTCCCGGAACGACATGGTCATTGAACATGACCTTAGTCTTGTCCAAGTTCATCCCGAGACCGACACGTCGTGAAGCAGCATTGAGATTGTCCAGCATTTCTTGAAGGTCCTGCAGCGACTCCGCCATTACGACTATATCATCGGCAAAACGTAGGTGTGAGATGTACTCGCGGTTTATATTGATGCCGTGTCCTTTCCAGTCCAGGGTCTTAAAGACATCCTCCAATGCGTTCGTGAACAGTTTCGGAGATATAACATCTCCCTGTCTTACTCCTCTGCGCAATTGGATGGGTCCTGTTTGCTGGTTCTGTACTTGGACAGACATCGTCGCGGCGTCATACAGACATCTCAACACTTCGATGTATCGCCAGTCGACTTGGCAACGCTGCAAGGACTCTAGAACAGCCCAGGTTTCGACGGAGTCAAAGGCTTTCTCATAGTCCACAAATGCAAGACACAGGGGCTGATTATATTCTTCAGTTTTCTGTATAATCTGCCGCACAGTGTGGATGTGGTCTATGGTGCCAAAGCCTCCCCGAAATCCGGCCTGTTCCGGAGGTTGGAAGTCGTCTAATCTCCGCGCAAGACGATTCGTGATGACTCTCGAAAACAGCTTATATACATGGCTCAGGAGCGAGATGGGTCTGTAGTTTTTGAGCAGAGTTTTGTCTCCTTTTTTGAAGAACAAAACTACAATGCTCCTGTTCCACGCCTCCGGAGTTCTCCCAGAGTGTAGGACGGAGTTGAAGAGCTTCCGAAGTTCCCTCAGTACAGGGATTCCTCCTGCCTTAAGGAGCTCAGAAGAGACACCGTCCTCACCAGGGGCTTTTCCATTCTTAAGCTGTTTGAGAGCCAGCCCGAGCTCGTCTAGGCTAAAATCTGGCAGTTCATCGGTATAGTGTCGGGTTAACGTGGCTCTAGGATCTTCGATTGTCGGTTCAGGCCGCGGAGCATGAGCAGCGTACAGTCGGCCATAAAAGTCTTCGATCTCGGCGAGTATCTCTGGCTTGGAGGTGACGGTCCTGCCACTAGAAGTTTTGAGCTTCGTCAGGTGGCTCCTCTTTAGTTGCTGAACGAACACTTTTGACCCCCTATTCTGCTCTATCGCCTCTTTTATGAGTCGTGTATTGAAGCTTCGGAGGTCGCGTCGTATCAGCTTCCTTATTTTCTTATTGAGTGCCCGTTGTTCTGACGATGTAGCTTGTGTGTTTTCGCGTCTTTCCCTCATAAGTGCCAGAGTCCCGTCCGAGAGCTTCGACTTCGTGCCTGTGCGCTGCAACCGACAAAACCTTACTCCTTCATCCCTAATAGTCCTCACCACGTTTTGGAGATTCTCGTCAATATTATTTGTGGTTTCCAAGGCATCGAATCGGTTTTTAAGTTCTAACTGAAACCGGTCGGAGCCTGCCACGGCCTGGTGCAGAGTAGGTCGGAGCGTGGGCTTCATTAGACGGCGTCTCTCCAGCTGAAAGTCAATATTCAGAGTGCCTCGGACCAGTCGGTGATCACTACCGGTTTTGAACCTGTTGATCACTGAGACATCTCTGAATATGTGCTTCTTATCCGTCATAATGAAGTCGATCTCATTTTTCGTCACAGTATCGGGGCTTTGCCAAGTCCACTTCCTATGGGGTCCCTTCTTAAAGAAAGAATTCATTAAGGTAAGGCCCTCCATCTCCAGGAAGTTAACAAGCATTTGCCCCCTGTGGTTTCTGCCGCCAAAGCCGTATGGCCCAACCCTCGATTCGCTGCAAGTCCGTACTCCCACTTTCGCGTTGAAGTCCCCCATGACAACATTGAAGTGTGCCTTACTGGTGTTGTTTAGGGCTTTGGCTATGTCTTCATACATAGCCTCCACTTCATCATCCGAGTGTGTCGAGGTCGGTGCGTAAACTTGTACAACCTTGAGAGAATATCTCTCGGTTAACTTAAGGACAAGATACGCTACCCTTGTCGACACACTGGAGACCTCAACAACATTGTCTATGAGGGACCTATTGACGAGAAACCCGACACCCCCCTGGGAAAGTTGGTCTCCCTCTCGGAAGTAGAGTAGATGGCCCGATTCAAGGGTTAATGTGTCCTCCCCCTCTCTTCGGACCTCACATAACCCTAGAACGTGCCATCGTATCTTCTCCAACTCTACTTCGAGCTGCGCAATGTGCTCGTCCAGCCGTAGACTTCGTCCGTTATACGTCGCCAGTGCCAGTTTGTTTTGGTAGCCTACCGTAGCCCGGGGATTCTTCGCACCCCCTACCCCACCGTTACCATGGCCGCTACCGTGACCAGGAATAGTGGGGCGGCCGGGAACTGGGGGCCGTTTTCTTTTTGCGCTATTCATGAAGGAGGAAATGCCATAATCGCCACGCTAGGCCTGCGGATGTTGTTTTAAATATAACATGGAAAATGTCTAAAATTGTGTATCATTGAAGCTCCCTTCAACCGCTATATACCACATCATTACAATGCTGAGTTTTCGGTGTCCGTCGGTCCGTCTGTCTGTAGGTATGTCTCATCACAGCTGTTTTTCTCAGGAAATACTAAAGATATCTTACTTGAAATTTGGTACATTTATACAGTCTGGCCAAATAGAGTAGATAGTAAATAATGGCAACACTTACTGAAATAGTATGGAAATGTCATTGTGATTTGACATCAATATATGGAAAGTTACCATTATTTATTATCTAATCTCTTTTGCCAGACTGTAGGATTTACTTGCCCGCATCTATCCTATTTAAAATAAATTTGGAAATAATAATTATATTTTTTTAAATTATTATTAATTAAATGGCCTTTATTGTGTTTTAGGCACTTTTTTACATTATATTTTTATGGAAAGCGTGGTCGGGTTGTAGGTATATACAGTCTGTCAAAAAGAGTTAAAATTAAATAATGGCAACCTTCTATAGACCAATGTCAAATCCTAATGTCATTTCCATACAATTTCAGTAAAATGTTGCCATTTGCAACATGCGTTTAATTCCAACTCTTTTTGACAGACTATACCTATACATTCTATATATTAATATTATACGCTACCGTAAGCTATCGGAATGCTATCAAAAATAAATAGCATTATTAGTATTCTATCGAAGTATTTCGGGCTTGCATCTCGAGTTATAGCTATTACTTTAGGATTCAGAATGCTAAATAATAATCCATGGGATTTATGAAACGAATTTAAATATTTACTGGCAATAAACCAATAGCTATCTGCGGGCAATCATAACCTTGTCTTTCAAAAATTATGCATATGCTATTCATTGTTTATAATTATCGATATAATTTATACGCATCACTATAGAAATTAAAAACAAAAGGAAATGTTGCCATATTTATAAAAATGTAGATGCGTTCACAAAACAACTTTTTTTTCCCACGTAGATATCGATTCTATGTGTATCGCAAAACAGCTCACTATAACGTCCGACATCACCCTTGAAAGCAAAGAGTTTCTACCCGCTGAAACCTGCAAGTATTTACGGGATAGAAACGGGTATTTACCCAGGGGTGAGATTTAAACCGGGTAAATTCGAGGATTTGGTATTGCGACGGAATCGATGCCAATAGAGCTATGCAATCTTTTCATGAACGTTGTTATATTTCTTTTTTTCTGTTTTTTTACATATTGCAACATTATCAATGAACTGTCAAAAATAACGAAAAGAAAATGTCAATTATCTGGCTTTGTGGACTCGTATTTGTGTGGTTAATGTAATTTTTATTAAAATTTAAACTATTGACAATATAATGTGTGACAATGGCTTCGGTAAAAGTGGCTGTAAGGGTTCGCCCGTTCAATCAAAGGTAAATTAGTGCCATACACCCCCAAATCGTTACAAAATCCACATGTTTTTGGTCTGTGTATTTGTTGTACGGGACAATACTATTTTGCAAACTCACGCCCCTATTATCTCGTTGATTGACAACATAATGTTGTTATAAATACGCACTGCGGTAATAAAATCATCTCGTAACAGGTGCAATAATGTTTCATGTTATTCAATTATTGGTTGTAAAGTGGCCAATTTGAAAGTGCAAAAAAACAATGATGTCATGATGAATGGCAATGACTTTCACGGTTCAGTTGCATTTGGAGCACAACTGTACCTCGGGCATGCTATTTAGATGAAAGCTGACGAAAAAACGTTAAAAAGTTTTGACCTACATAACACGATCACAGTTTACTGTGAAAGTTACTCAAGGAATGTATGTTCGTTGGTTTGTTTGTTTACCAACAAATGATTGTATAACAAACATATTGAGGGTGTTGTATGTACAACTTCCTCACTCTATAGTAAATCACCTTTAATGACTACTTAACAAAGTCAAAGATAAAACAAAAAAAAAGATATTTTTCATTACTATGTGTCCTGTTATTGTTATCATTTTCCCAAGCAATTACAGACTAAAAAACTTGACAAAAAGAATAAGTTTTTACACTACTTATGAGAGGGTAATTTTAAGCTTACGAAATCCAATTTTTTTATCATTTATGATTCACTCGAGTATACTTTTGACTAATGATTTCTTGATTATTAACTGGACAATATGCATATTTCAGCTTTCAATCCTGATGTTACTTTATGTATCTTATTTGCCATTGGTTACATTAATACCAATAAGATGAGATGTATGATAGTATAGGCCATGTCTCTACTCCTCTGAGTATGGAATTTGATATAATAAAATACATTAATATTTTTATTTGTACACATTTGAATCAGCTGGTCTGTTCTATGCCACTTCTGTCCAGTTATGTTTATATTTTATGTTAATTTTTTTTTATGAATTTTGTCGTTTTGTAGAAAGCTTGACATAACCAAGACAGCTATATAGCTGTAGACTGGCGATTTGGTAGTTAAAATTTACCCAAAATCCTCAACTTATTCAAAATGATGTGCTTTTTGTAAAAAGAGTTAATCAGATCAATGCTTTTGCCTTTGGGTGGTGGGACCTGCACGCCACATCTAACGTCCCGCCCCGCGCTCTTCTTGCCGCGCAGGCTACCCCACAGTTAAGCGGTTTACCTATAGCACCAAACTCCTCGGCTGCTCAATAGAGAGAGAGAGAGTGAGAGAGATCTATATCTCTTAAAACTTTTTGGGAAGCTAGTCTAGTAATTTATATGGAAAGGCATTGATCTAATGATTTTTTATTTCAGTCCAGTTTTTAGATACAGCCCTGATTAGATAAATGTAAAAAAGCTAAAAAATTAAGTAATTATCATTAAGTATATCAATGTTAATATATCAAATGTAGGCTGTAGGTAGTATATATTACATAATGTGGCCTACTACTGTTTTGTCACATACTCCTAAATGAGTCATGCCTAGCCATAAAGTGGGTCATAAAAAACAGTATTCGTGATCTTTCCACTTGGCTAAAATTAGTCACAGTAACTGTGTAAAATCCAGTTTATGATCTAGATACCTCAGAACAATCAACATGATGAACTCATGTTTCATTTTCAGTTTTTAGACATTTACTATTTTTCTTATTATAGTAAAAGGGATCTTAATATATGTCTCTATTAGAATGCAGTGAGGTCACCATCCTACCAGGCGGAAAGCCTCGGCACCCCTGCTCCTGTAGAACAATAATGGCCTCATTAAAGAACTGCTGGACTTTATGGCGAGGTTGGGGGGGCTTGTTTTTTCACACGCAAAAAAGACGCTAGACGTCGAGTTGCGGAAACCAGCCCATTACAATAATAAAAAAACTGTCTATTGTCATAGGTTTCCATTACTGTAAGCTATCATTGGCACATTGGTTTTCCTCATTGGTACATTGGTTGCCAGGAATTGAACTCTGGCCTTTCTCACGGGAGTCCGGCGTCCTAGCCACGCAACCCGCTCTGAACACAGAGCTACTATGACTATTTTAATTTTGGAATATTTTTGTTACAGAGAGAAAGATATGAACGCCAAACTGATTGTCCAAATGGAAGCCAAGAAGACACGACTTCTTACTGTGAAAGTAAGTCAATGTTTTGTAAAGTAGCGGCAGCGAATGATGGCAATTATGATAGCGCAGCGAGGACGACACTGTTCCGTTACGTGCGCCTCAACGGCGGCGGGCAGCGGGGCGGCGCGCCTGAAGTAGGGCCGTTCTAACGTTACAAAACTATCGATAGTTATCTGTAGAAAACACCCACACTATTTAGGAAGAAGAAGAAAAACATTTCAATAACATAGTTCATTCACTCCATAAGGCTCAATTTACATTGCCGCGGAATGGAATGGAAGCGAATTGTCGCAACGTAATTGTACATAGCATAATGAACTTTATGTCAATTGTGTAACATACAAACTAAATACGAGCCAAAAAAGAGGTCGCGCGTCTTCCAGGGAATCCTCGCGCATTCTCGAGAATTCCCCTAGCGGTAAAGCGTATTTAGTTTGTATGTTACACAATTGACATAAAGTTCATTATGCTATGTACAATTACGTTGGGAAAATTCGCTTCCATTCCATTCCGCGGCAATGTAAATTGAGCCTAATACTATTGGCATAGGCACCTGGCTCAGCTAATGCAGTTGTTAGTTGGTTAACTTTGTATAAACAAAGTTAACCAACTAACAACTGCGACAATCTTAGTACTGCTTTACGGTATGTGCTCATTAAATAAATTAATAAACTACAGGTAGGTGTGTTGATAGTGCTTTCCTAGAGAGTAGAGTAGCTTAGGGTTCTATGGTGCTTTCAACCCTGACCTGACCTGACAGACGGACGATGCGATGGAGCGACAGCCATAGTTTGCCCCTTCAGGGAGCGGATCCCTAATAAAACCAAATATAACAAAGAAACTCTTGTAATATACTTGTTTGTCATTACCCAGAGATATATATGATTTCGATCTCTTTGCGTTTAATTGAAATTTAAAAGCTTATTTAGCACTGTTAACACCAGAATGTAGAACACAATACAGAAGTATACAAAGTTTAATACATGCAGCACAGAACATCTGGTGTGGTACAGTGCCAAAAAGGGTACACCAGCTCAGCATAATGCTGAGGCAAGCCACAGCGCTGATTTTCAGCTGGCCCCTCAGTGACTGCACGGACGAAGAAAGCAACAGTGTGTGCGTGTTGTGATGTATGAATGTGTTTGTTTGCTTGAATGAGGATATTAGTGTGTATGTGAGGTACTGAGTGTGTGGGAGGGTGATGGCATGGTACGGGTGTATATACATGGTATTATGTGTGAGGATGGTAGTTCACAGTAGAGGCATAAGATTACCGAGCACATCCAGATTGTGAAAGACAGTAGTTACAGAGCAGGGTTAATTAATATAATTCATTTTGATAAATGGTGACTATTGTTCTGTCAACATTGTAGCCATACTTACTTATTTGTATTCGAGCAGACACCGCGCGCTACATTATCGCAACAAGCTTATGTATGTAATGCCCTTTCATGACACAGTTTCATTCTTATCAGTGTAGACATTTTAAATCTAATATCAGATACTTGCATTGGTATGTTTCGGTTGGAAGGGTAAGAGAGCCAGCTTAATTACCGGCACACGAAGCACTTCTTTAAGTTCTCTAGGTTAGCAGCGCATCGAAAACCCTCTAATAACTAATACAGTGAGGTGAGGTACCAAGTGGCCCGTGTGATCGTCTGCTCTCTTAATCTTATAATCTTTATATGTGAGTATACACACATACAAAATACAAAACAACTTAATTAACGAAAAAAAAATGTACAAAAGGTATAGCATAACTATAGGTATAGCATAACTCGTTTTTCTCGTTTCTAAATCTCCTTATTTAATAAAAAAAAAACGAAAACTTACATTACCACCTGTGGCTTTAGAATATCTTACATAATCCTCTATAGAGGTAGTATGACTATTTGTATAACCCGTCGGAAATATCTGTGGACCTGAGCGGGGTTCGTTCTGACACGTTCGACATTCAAAGTCGAGCGGCTACGTTCACACATATGTCCTTGTCTATGTGAGTGAACGAGACGGATTAAAATCTTTCAATTTTTGCATGTCGACACGTGCCTTGGTCTACATATATATCCGACGAGTTAATTCACTGTTTTAGGTGGGCCCCATAAACTTAAGACATTAATAGTTGTTAATGGCCAATAGGTATTCTTCAATGAAATATTTGATACTTGCTTGCTTATCGTATGGTTAGTGGCCAACCTATTTGTCAGAGTTGTTCAGGCCGCCCGTAGGCCATGTCAGAGGCCTACGGGCCATAAAGCCATGTGGCTTAACGACTGCTGTCGAACGACAACAACCGGGACCGACTGCTTAACGTGTTCTCCGAGGCACGGAGGAGCTCAGATGAAATATGCCACTAGCGGTCACCCAACCGACCGCGCCAACGTCGCTTAACCTGCGCGATCACTTTCGAACCGTGCTCGCAACTAGGCTACGAGCTCCACAATATTTGATAGCATATATAAAGATAAAGAAATACACATGAAATGCTTAAAAACAGATGTTTATTCACATGATTTCAATGTTCGAAATTAAATACACTATCAAAAAGGGTGTATGTATGAACGGGTGAAAGGATCCCGGTCCAGCACCAGTGCTCCTTTTCAGTCCGCTCATGAGCTCTTGAGTTAATGTTTGTGTAAACGTTAATGTTTGTTGAACAGAATAGCAAAGAGCAGAATGAGGGTAGCCGGGAGAAGTTCAAGGACTTCACGTTCGACCACTCGTACTGGTCGTACGAGCACGGGGACGCGCACTACGCCTCGCAGGAACAGGTCAGCTTTACATCCTCTACATCTCTCATTGATTTTTTCTACTTACGTGTACATTTTTTGACCGCTCTTAACGGTTTAGGAAAACATCGTGAGGAAACCTGCATGTCTGAGGAAAAAAGTTTCCGAAGGCGTGTGAAATCCACCAAGCACCAATCGCTCGGTGGATCGGTAGGCTGATGAGAGAGTCTTGTGTAGTTCACGAACATAATTTTTATGTTTCTTTCACAAAATCTAGGTTTCTATCGATCTTCACGATGGGCCATGATGGTCAACCGCACGCATTCCTTTGATGTGTGTACGAAAAACCTATTCGATTTTCACACACGATCATGCTTTCTGCATGCTTGCCTGTAATCGCCCATCATGGCCCATCATAGTCGATCGTGAAAAGGAGCCGTAATTCTGCTGCCTTGCCCGCACACTCAAAGAAGCTCGCTCGAGCTCGTGCTTGCAGCTCCCAAGCCCATCACTCGAGCTCCCGCGCTGGAGTGGTGCGATGACCTATCGAATTAACAGAACGAATTTCGCCAAGTAGTGAACTAAATTAAGCAGTTCTTGGTGATGATCTAAATTGCCCAAAACTTATTGTATTCTTATCTTATTATGGGGGGCCGGGAATAACCCCAGCGGCACTTCGACCCTTGAGGATATTTTGTGCCAACCCCATTTACACACTGATCATTTCAGTGTGCAGGTTTCCTCACGATGTTTTCCTTCACCGTTAAAGCAGTCGGTACATGTACGTAAATCTTCGAAAAATACGAAAACTCATTGGTACATGGCACTGCATGGTTTCGAACCCGGACCTCCCGCATCCGGTGTCCTAGCCACTAGACCACCGACATTCTTATTGTATAGCTTGATACAGGATTCATGTGTAATCCATTGTACACGGCATGCCTGGTCAAACCCAGTTAGCCAGCTCAACCATTATACCACTTTATAAAGCATGTAAACCATTCCAATACTGGTGTATACCTATCACATCATATAGTATAGGTTTTTGTGTTAATTCGAGATCACCTGTTCAAGTGTTGTGGGAATTCACAAAAGCGTCATAGGTAAATACGATCACAATGCAACAAAAGTGTAGCAAGGTTACAGATAACTAAATATACATTGGATTACGTTGGCTCTGATAATGGCCGAAACGAAGTTTGTTCAAATACTTCTTCTTAGTCGTATTTCTCATTAATGAGGGTCGTGATGAACGACTTTCTTGGCAGATTTAAT
The DNA here is from genome assembly GCA_947369225.1 of Hofmannophila pseudospretella. Taxonomy (NCBI): domain Eukaryota; kingdom Metazoa; phylum Arthropoda; class Insecta; order Lepidoptera; family Oecophoridae; genus Hofmannophila; species Hofmannophila pseudospretella. Next base: position 12,244,223 of record OX376330.1, on the reverse strand, counting down.
GGAGTCGTTAACCATTATCTTCCCCATTTCACACACTGGTTATCTCAGTGTGCAGGTTTCCTCACGATATTTTCCTTCAACGGTAGAGCCTTTACACGTTAGAATTCCTTAGATTTGTATGAGCGCTTTATACACACGCCGCAGACTCCCATACAAATCTCGCCGTGGGTGCGGCGTATGTATAAAGGCCCTTAGTACATGTATATACAGTGCGTGAGGTTTAAAAAGGGCTTCGGGTATTGAGACTTCGGTTACTGATAGCGATACGCGAATGTTCTAAGACTGTAGTAAGGCAGATGCAGAAACCAATTTTACCCGATACCCGAATCCTCTTCTAAAAGCTCACGAACTGTAAGTCTTTCGAAAAATACGAAAAACTCATTGGCACGCGACATAGCTTGGTTTCGAACCCAGACCTCTTGCATGGGAGTCAGGCGTCCTAGCCTCTACGCCACCGACGCTCTAATAATATTGATGGGATTGATAAATGGTTTATACCACACCACTGGCGATTTGCGAACATATTATCAGCGAAGCGATCTATCAAAGTGCTCACGGCGAGCTCGCCGCACATCGAGTTCGTCGCGATTCTTTCAATATTGTACATTCGCGGCGAGCTCGTTACGCACACACGGCGAGCATGTTGATGGACGAATTTAAATAATTTAAGTATGCGCGAACTAGCTTCACTTAGATGCCGGCAAATGTACTAGACAACTTCCTTTGGTTGCAGGTGTTCGCAGACCTCGGGTTGGACGTGATCGACAGCGCGTTCGAGGGGTACAATGCGTGTGTCTTCGCGTACGGACAGACCGGCAGCGGGAAGACGTTCACCATGATGGGCTCCACGGTGTGTATGACTTGTCACACATACCAGCTATGCGTGTGGGACGTTGTTATAACAACTGGGTGCTTATTACGGTTCCTTCATGGCATGGTACGGCTGTGCTGAATAGAGACAGCGCTGTATCTGTTTCATTGATTCAATGATGATATCATTTGATGGTTTTGAGAACCCAAATAAGTACCCTGATTGTTCTCTACATTCTTGCTCATGATATGACGTTGGATTGAACTTGATAAAAACATAATTAATTGATCAGATCAAAAGCTGTAATCCGACGAATGACTGATGCCACGTTATTTTTAATGTGTGATATCTTTGCCGTATCTTAGTTCATTATCCTGGAGGTGATATGACTCATAACTCAGCAATACCCACGATCGCTCAATACATGAAGTTAGCGTCTCGACGCTTCTTCGAGCAAGCTCCCCACCGGGTGGTGGGGAGCTTGTAGTAGTAAACCCTCTAGTAGTAAGCGCCGCCGCTTATTCCACTAACGGTTTACCGACATCCCGTCGACGACGTCGGCCTAGACACGTCTTAGACGACCCCGACGACGCCATCACGATCTCCATCGCGGAAGCCGCTCCACCACCCGATAGTAGTTCACACACAGCACCTACATACCGCCCGCTCCGGCGCGGGCGGCGATCCGCTTCTGGCGCTTACACGCGCTATCGGCGTATTCCAGGCCGCTTCTCCCCGACCCCTCCCTCCCCAGCGACGTCCTAAGCCGAGGTCCGTACTCACCTGGGTGCCCTTAGACAGTCGCTTCTTATAGTAGTTCCTAAGTCCTCCTCCAGGCTGGAGCGCACTTAGCGCTCGCCCCAAAAACCCCGGTGAAGCTGTAAAGGTCATTAGAACCAACAGCAATTATCAGTACGAAAAAAAAAACCTCAACAATACGTTATCAGTTGAGATCAAACAAAGGCTTTCATCTGCCAACTATAAACTATAATTACAAATTACATCACGCTTTATCTTTTTTGGCACTGTTCCGTACCTGATCTTTTGTGCTGAATATCCTTGTATACTTTTGTATTGTTTACTTGCTGTATTCTGGTGTTTACAGTGAAGTAAAGTAAAAAGTAAAATACATAAATAGAAAACAATAAACATAAGATAGAAAAGGAAATAGTGAAGTACAATTTAGGCGGCCTTATCGCTAAGAGCGATCTCTTCCAGGCTACCTTCGGGCAGAGGAAATGATACAGTGCAGTGTAATGTTACAGTGCTAAATAAACGTTTTTCAGTTCAATTTCTTTATGCACTGAGCTAGCACTACACTAGTATTATTTAATATGTACGTTCCAAAACCACTTTCTCTTTGTAGGGTAGTAATATTCAACTCAATTCGTTTATTCCAAGTTGGTACAAATTGTACACTTTTGTTCGTCGATAATATTCATTCAAAATAACAATAAAATTAACAATAAAATTAACAATTAAAATAATAACAAATCATAATGAAATTGAAAACAAAATATATTAATTAATTATACAAATTTTCAGATTATGTCATGACCACGCCAAGCAATAGCCGTTAGTTGGAACCTGTTTTGGAACAGGGCCTATTTTAACTGTCAGGCGATGAATTCCCTTTGTTGGGTAATTAATACCAATTTTGGAACACTTTCTAGCTGGAGTAATGTCAAACCATTCAATTAAAACGTCACTTTACTTCTGCTAATAAATAGAGAGTTCTAAAAGCGGCCAAGTGCGAATCGGACCTCGCCATATCTATTATAGGGATCCGTACTATAAGAACTACCCATTTGTAAGCATTGAGTGTAAAAACTTTTACCGTTTTTGCTCAAAATCAAAATCAAAATATTTTTTACTGTAAGTAAGTACCTTATAGTACATTTTTACAACGTCATGTTTCACTCTAACACCGCTTCGTAAGGTGCTATAGCTGAAAGGAAAGAAGCGGCGCAAGAAACCTGACCGGTTTTTATTTTTATGCAGAAGTCTGTGCGTGTTAGTTAATAGTAGGTAGGGAATTATATATTAGGTTAGTTAATATTAGTGATCTATAATGTGTTGATGTGTGTGTGACGCTGACGCGTACGCACTACGTGTACCACTATTATTTATAAAAGGGAGCAATAAGTCCGCCGATAAACTGCTAAGCAGTTTGGCGGTATACACTTATATATTACTGTTTTTACAAAAAAAAAACTTTCAGCTCACAATTTACAAACCATTACAAATATATCAATTTTAGTATTTGTTGTTTCAAATTGAGTATGACTAATACTTTAGCATTTTTAATGCATTGTAATATAATAATTAATGTGGTTTTTATTATTGTGTCTTTTTTATAGCATCAAAAACAATAATAGAACACATTATCAGTTTCACAATCTTACCGGGTGCCCACTATTGAATCACCCACTTTAGTATTATCAGGTTATTATTGATAATCATTACAATTATACAGGTGTGAAAAAATATTCGCCAAAATGTTATCCAGATTTTAACTCACTAAACAACTTTTAAAAAAATTCTACGTTTGACATTTCCAAAAAAATATAAAATGTAAATATTCATGCAAAAAATATGTAATACATATACCGCCAGTTGCACGAAACGTCCTTAAAATTAAGTCTCCATTAAAATACATAGATAACGAGCCTCAAGGAAGACCACGTAAGGACGTCTCTTGCAACTCACGGATAGTCTTGCTAGTGAGGTGTTCGTGCAAGTTAAGTAATCTTGGGCGCGGGCAGAAACAGAAGGAGTTACAGCTATTGACACAATTATACAGGGAGGGGGTGTGCATACGAGAGCACGTTAAACTGTACCAGTTGCAGATCTCCAACAGCAGTCATTAGGCCAACGGGCAGCCTGAAGTCCTGAACAACTCTGATAATAAGGAAGCGTTCCCCGTAAGGTTGATCCTTGAAGGCAAGACCGCGGGAAAGAGAGGTCCAGGACACCCTCGGCGCAAATGGCTGGATGATATCAAGGAGTGGACCGGACTGAGCTACCGTGATCTGAAAGACGCAACATGGGATCGCAAGCGATTTTGCCTACTGACCTCCAAACTTCAATTTGAAGATGGCTCCTGATGATGATGTTCCTCGTAACAATTACCCGAGAAAGAATCCTCATTGCCTGACAGTTTAAATGGTCCCGGTTCCAAAACCGATTCGAGGAATGAGTGCCCTTTGTAGGATATGGCTACATTTATTTTTGTGAAACGAATTAAAAATTCATTTTGAATTAATTATTTAGTTTTTATTACAAAACTTTGCACTGTTCCCTACGACGATCACAAAAAACAGAGAGCGATGCCTTGTTTGTATGTGCCAGAACGAGAGGGAATATTTGACGTGTGCGTTTAGTTTAACCATAATATTTATAGTCTATGCTGCGTTTCGCACACCCTTTGTCCGGTAATAATTACTGGTTCGAAAATACTAACTTTACTAGGTTTTGGTACCAAACTAGGGTACGTTTCAAAACCACTTTCGCTTTGACGGGTACTTGCTGACCAGTCAAGAAGAAGATGAAATGGTTGCTCTAACATCCCGTATAAAGTATTACTGGCGCCTATCTTGTTTCCTACTGAATGAAGTGCTCCTATCATATCGGTATTATTAAACGTTATCAGTCAGCTGTTTGACGATATATGTCTGGTATTCAACAAAGGACCAGCGACCCAATTCGCCTAAATTACGTTTGTAGTTTTATTTCTATCCAATTTCAATTTAGTTTTCATTCCAATTCTGTTTCGACACAAAATCACATTCTGCTGACGCATAACTGTACCACTACCACCTTTCGATTTACTATCGCACCTCGGGAGGAACTTATGTTCGATCGTTATATTTGACAGTTGAAGCGTTTTGTTACCGTTCATCTGCGATTCAGTATAAACTAAACGTTGTAGTAGAATCCACAAATACGTTACTGTTTGATCGATCGGAACTTAACTGAAATTGGCTCGTTAGTGGATATTAGCATACGAACACGTCATAACGATGCAGTTTAGATTCTATTTAGTTACGTTGTATTTAGTGGAATCGATCTGCTGGTGGGTTTGCGTATTGCACTATTTGCGTTTAGAACATTCTGACAACGGTCTGAAGGTTACTCAATGAGATATTGAACATGCCTGGACGTTAGGAATGTAAATGTCATGATCCAAAGGCGGAATAGATTCGGCAACCCTATATCACGCAGTCTCCAGCCCCAGCCCAGCGTTCAACAGAAGAGTGTAGACAACTACTTTATCCAAAAAATAATTTACCTAAACTGAACCTTAATATCATTAAAAATTTATTCCGCGCTTCGATTCGATTATCGACCTATGATTCCAGCCTTCGCGCCGCTTGCGCCGCTTGCCACCGCTTATGGCGCCCGAGTCGCTTTATATTGACACGTCACTTGATACATTAAATCGTATTGTAAAGACGTTAAGGTTTAATTTACATTATTATCGAAGTAAGTCCACACTCTCCACTTCATTTTCCTTTCATTTATTATTATTACGATAACATTTTTAAACCCTCTCCCCAGGAATGCCAAGGCCTAATCCCCCGGATATGCCGGCAACTGTTCTCCCGGGTCGCCGCCGGCAAAGAGTCCGGAGCCTCCTACCGCACCGAAGTCAGCTACCTAGAGATTTACAACGAGCGGGTCAAGGACCTCCTGGCGACTGATGCGGGGCACTCCCTGAGGGTCCGGGAGCATCCGAAGCTGGGCCCGTATGTGCAGGACCTGTCCAAACATCTGGTGTCCGACTATGATGATATTCAGGTCAGTTTCAATCAAAATACATTTGCTTCTTCGTTCCTTATGCGAATGGCTACGGTATGGAACAGTCTGCCGGCGTCTGTGTTTCTCGAAACTTACCTTGGAATCTTCAAGGCCAGAGTGAATAGGCATTTACTGAACCCGCATGCTCCATCGTCGACCTCATCGTAGTTTACCATTAAGCGAGATTGAGGTCAACTGTGGGTTTAGTAATAAAAAATATTAGAGACTATTAGTTTCGATACATAACGAGAGGGTCAAGGACCTCCTGGCGACTGATGCGGGGCACTCCTTGAGGGTGCGGGAGCATCCGAAGCTGGGGCCGCCGCCTGTCCAAGCATCAGTATCTATCCTTTGTAGCTATTACCATTCCCAAAAACTTGCATACAGGACTTGGATCCGTGATTCAGGTCAAAATGCCGGAGTTACCCATCTTTACAAAAACATCCCTTCTACTCGCAGGAATGCATGCACCGCGGCAACCTCCACCGCACGACGGCGAGCACCCAGATGAACGACGTATCGTCCCGCTCGCACGCCATCTTCACCATCACCTTCGTGCAGGCGTCGTACCTGCGACACAACAACATGCCCAGCGAGACCGTCTCCAAAGTGCACCTCGTCGACCTGGCGGGCAGGTGAGAGTGGCACGTGACCTAGTGACAAGTATACCGTGTCGTCCTGCACGCCATCTTCGCCATTACCTGTCAATCAGATCTTTAAAATTCAGTCTGGGACGATTCCGGCTTTTCCTTCCACTCATTTTCTCTTCGTATAGGTTCAGATTCAGACTAAGTAACTTAGTAAGTAGTCAAACTTGCGTGGTAATTTGCCAGTTTGCCGACTTACATAGACATTCCTCATAAACAATGTTAGGCGTATCCTGGGCCAATCCTAGGTTCAATCTGTAATTTCTGCATCGAAATCAGATTCCCTTTGGCGTGTTCGGATCCTACCGGCTGCGCCATGTAAAAGGAATTGAGACACAATTAAACCACACGAGTGCTGAGCTAAGATTTATTTCCTTCCACCGACAATACAATATATCAATATATAACCACCTACACAATCCTGCTTGCGGAAACATTTTCAACCACCTTTTGTAATTTATTTGTGTATTTTAATTGTAGCGAGCGGGCGGACGCGACCGGCGCGACAGGGCAGCGGCTCGTGGAAGGCGCCCATATCAACAAGTCGTTGGTCACTCTTGGCTCCGTCATATCCGCACTGGCCGAGTCCAGTCAGCAGCCCACTGACAGTAAGAACAGTAACCAGTTAATTAAGGAGCGTGCCTATTGATATAAGCGTCGGTGGTCTAGTGGCTAGGACGCCGGACTCCCATGCGGGAAGTCCGAGTTCGAAACCAGGCAATGCCATGTACCAATGAGCTTTTCGGATTTTTTCGAAAACTTACGTACATTTACAGACTGCTCTAATGGTGAAGGAAAAACTCTTACTTAACTTACTCCGGGATAGTCGTTTCGTCCTACCAGTGGCGATCTGGAAATTCTAAACGGTCCCTACATGAAAAAAAGACTATTCAGATTTATTCTACGTAAATTGCTTCGGCGTTGACGTGTTTCAACAGTGTTTATAGTAGAGCCAGTACTTATTAAGCCCGTGGGCTTCATCTTCGACCTCATCGTCACTTCCCACAAGGTGAGATTGGGGTCAAACGCTGATATAGTCGTAAATAAAATAAAAATTGGTCAAGCGTTCCGCGGTTTGTGTTCGCTTTCTGATTGGCGCAGAGTTCTGCGGTCGAGCAAACGCGCCAATCAAGAGGCACATCATCATCATCAGCCTATTAATGTTCCCACTTTTGGAGCACAGGCCTCCCCTTGCACAAGGGGGGTACTAGCCATGATCCACCGAGCGGGCCCAGTGCTGATTGGTGGACTTCACATGCTTTCGGAAACGCTTTCCTTCACCGGGATGAGCAGTCGGTAAATGAACGTAAAAAAATCATTTAAAAATACGAAAATCTCATTGGTACATGGTGAGTCAGGTGTCCTAGCCATGTTGCCACCGACGCTCCCAGAATCAAATCGTTAAAGGCCTTTCACGACACAACAATTCGGAACACAGCGAGCTTTGCTTTTGCAATTTGAAGGGTAAGAGAAAAGAGCCAGCGTGATTACCGGCACATGAGTCACTCCATACAAGCCCACAAGGTACTCAAGGTTAGCAGGACATCGAAACCCTTTTGAAATATTTAAGTGAGGTGAGAAGTCTTACCATCAGATGCTCGGTCTGCTCGTCAGTTTTCCTTCAACATAAAAATAATAATGTCGTGTTTGTATGTGTACAGATCGACAGCAGAAAGGCGTCAAGAAGACCGTATTCATCCCGTACAGAGACTCTGTCCTCACGTGGCTACTGAAAGACTCGCTCGGCGGTAACTCGAAGACTATTATGATTGCTGCGGTAAGTGCTCATCATCAGCAGCCCACTCTAGTCCACTGGACATGGGCCTCTCGAAGGGCGCGCCATTGAGCGCGATCTTCGGCTCTTCTCAGTCGTTGCCAGCCACCTTGCGCAGATCGTCGCTCCATCTAGCGGTACCAATCATAATGGCTCGAGGAGCTCGTAGCCTAGTTGCGAGCACGGTCCGAAGTGATCGTGCAGGTTAAGCGATGTTGGCGCGGTCGGTACCTGGGTGGGTGACCCCTAGTGGCATATTTCATCTGAGCTCCTCCGTGCCTCGGAAAGCACGTTAAGCAGTCGGTCCCGATTGTTGTCGTTCGACAGCAGTCGTTAAGTCATGTCAGAGGCCCTACGGGCGGCCTGAATTACTCTGACAAATAGGTTGGCCACTAACCATACGATAAGCAAGCAAGCAATCAGAATCAATTGCTGTTGCCAATTAAGACTTGTAATCTGAAGTCCACTGTAAACACAAAGCAATACTTAAGTCCTGGGGTCTATTTCACGTAGCAACAATCCTTGTAATTACAATTAAGTCTAATCTGGGGTACTGGGGGCCAGAATTTTTTATTTTATGTAACTAAAGTTGCAAATACAAACACAAAATAAATCCAAACATATATTTGTCTAATCTTACGATACTAATTTGCAACATTTTCATAATGATTTGCACAGCAGGGAGTGATTGATTGATTAACAGTATTTAAACGGAAATTATTTAAGTTACTAGTCAATAAATGCTATTATAATATAACAGAATACTTTTCGGACATAATTTGACATTTCTGTGATATGGAGCGTAGCATACTCAACGTGAAAAGGACGGATCGCGTCAGGAACACGACCCTGCGCTCCAAAACACGCATCGCTGATGCAATCACTAAAGCATCTCTATTGAAGTGAGACTGGGCAAGCCACGTGTGCCGCATGCATTTGGGAAGGTGGGTAAAGATAGCCAGCACTGGGTGCCACAAGACGGACAGCGGCGCCGAGGCAGGCCCAGGCGTGGCTGGAAGGACGGTATCGACCACTTCCAAAAGGGATGGTATAAGGACGCCGAGGATAGGGAAAAATGGAAAGGATGAGGGGAGGCCTTTGCCCAGCAGTGGGACAGCCTATAGACTATTATATAAAAAAATATATGTGACATTTCTGTGTTTTTGTTTGTCAGTTTGTAAGTTTACTCAATGTTTGCACGCCAGTTATGGGCAGAATATGCAAGGAACTAAATCTATGTTATGTATGTACCACCATGTGTTATGTATGTACATTATCTATGTATGTACCACCTAAAATGTATCCATATTCTTACAAACTAATAAATATTTGTATTTGAACTCACAAACCAAAGATGTACCAATTTAATGTGTCCACATTAAATTTGTATGTAGTCTAAATACAAGTTTATACAACCTCTAACACTTGCAAAATGATTTGACTTTGACTTTCGTTTGCAGATATCACCAGCGGACTGCAACTACGGCGAGACGCTGTCCACGCTGCGGTACGCCAACCGCGCCAAGAACATCATCAACAAACCCACTATCAATGAGGATCCCAACGTCAAGCTGATTCGCGAGCTGCGCGAGGAGATCGAGAAACTACGAGCTCAGATCGCGCACAATACGGTGTGGCCTTTGCGTCAAATCAGCGTTTTATGTTTATGTCAATAGAATCGTAGGAAAAGATAAAATACAGCAAAATGATCAGACTAACATAAGTATTCCAAAACGTATGTCCATCCCCACCCGATAGTAGTTCACACACAGCACCTACATACCGCCCGCGCCGGCGCGGGCGGCGACCCGCTTCTGGCGCTTACACGCGCTATCGACGTATTCCAGGCCGCTTCTCCCCGACCCTTCCCTCCCCAGCGACGTCTTAAGCCGAGGTCCGTACCCACTTGGGTGCCCTTAGGCAGTAGTTTTTAAGTCCTCCAGACTGGAGCGCACTTAGCGCTCGTCCCAAAAACCCCGGTGAAGCTGTAAAGGTCATTAGGACCAACAGCAAAAGTCGGTTCGAAGAAAAACGAAAAAAAACGTATGTCCATAGGTGGATTCGACCCGACGACACTTACGCTGCACTCTCGTGCTTTTGAGCCATTGTCGCTTCAATTGGAAATTAATTGTAATCACATTATTTTCATATCGGGCGACGTTTTTTGAAAACTTTAATAACTTCATTGGTGAAATCATAATTGGCTCAGAAAGTCAATTTCGCAAAAATTACTAAACTTTAGTATTTTTTTAGCAATAATATCAATATGCCATTCTTATTCACAGGACCCCATAGAATCCGAGGCATTAGTGCTAGCAACGCTCCAACGCAAGGAAGCTCAGGAGAAAGTCCTCACAGAGAAGTGGACGGAGAAATGGCGCGAAACGCAGCAGATATTACAGGAGCAGAAAGCTTTGGGACTGCGCAAAAGTGGGCTTGGAGTTGTATTGGACTCCGATATGCCTCATCTGGTGGGGATCGATGATAACCTTCTCTCTACTGGCGTCACGCTCTACCACTTGAAGGTAAAGAGGGATTTAGGAATACCGAGGTTTACAAAAGAGTACTAGAGAACTAACTTTTAGCATTGTACTTTGTAACTGCCAAAAAAGTATCATCCAGTTTAGCCAAACCTACTTCCTTTTGTATATTATAAAACACAGGTCCAAGGTATGAACCCTGAGGCACTCCTAGCGTAAAAAAATAATTTGGTTTGAAAATTTCTAGCTTTTTATGAACTTTTTATTTACAATTCCCCAAGTTACATTAAACAATGTTGCCAAACTTATAAAAAGTCGCTTTTTGTGTTTTTGCATGACGTAATCGTTGGTTACACAGTCAAAAGCCTTATCAAGATCTAAAGTAACATTGAACAGGAGGGCGAGACAGTGATCGGCAGCGAGGAGTACAGTCCAACCCCGGACATAGTACTGAGTGGCGCGGGCGTGCTGCCTCTCCACTGCCGCGTGACGCTGCACGACGGGGTCGCCACAGTGCACCCGGCGTCGGGCGCGCAGTGCTGGCTCAACACCGTGCTCATTGATAAGCCGGCCAAGCTCAGCCAGGGTGAGGAATACTCTAGTATTTACATGTATATGGTGTATGTGGAGTATTATCGGTCGGGAGTTAAAAAGGTCTATATTTAAAAATACCTTCTGTTGCCGTTTCCCTTCGATTGGACTGTAATTTCATAGGCTGACTTCTCTGAGCCTTTGTAGCTCGTTTTTATTTACTTCTAAACCCGCATTTGACCTCGATCTCGCCTGATGGTAAGCGACGATGAGGTCGACGATGGAGCATGCGGGTCCAGTAAATGCCTATTCACTCTGGCCTTGAAGATCCCCAGGTTGTAGGTTTCGGGAAATACAGACGCCGGCAGGCTGTTCCATTTCTTAGCCGTTCGCATAATGAACGAAGAAGCAGAGCAGATGGGATATCAACAACATAAGGATGGAACCCAAAATGTTTGCTATAATGCTGGTCTAAAATTATCACAGACGTTGAAAATGGAAAGGAGTGAGGAATCAAGGACTTACGGTGAATCCAGGTCTCCAGGTCATACCACATCAACTGTAGACGCAGCACAATTGTTTTTAACCGCGAGTATTTTGATTATTTTAATAGTTTTTGTTGGAAAACGTAGTGAAGACACAAAGTTTGATGCAAAGTTTTTCGGTGAGGTAATGAATGATAGGTTTGTTCTTGTTCCTCACAATGTTTAGACTGGTAGTTTCGAAACAGAAATTTTTAACCTCTTGCACTTTATTGAAGCACAAGATGCTGAACACCACACACGTTTAAATAACCTTATAGAGGCGATAAAAATAATTATAGAGAAACGTGTTCCACTATAGTTGGTTAAGGTCGAACAGGAAGTCGCTATTTTACCATTTTAATGTCACATAAAGTCACACATATTGAAGTTTGGACACAATCACTAAACTAGTGTTCTGTTGCGGACAGCTATGAATGGTCAATAACTGAAAAGGTTTGATTGGACCAGGGTTTGACAGGAGATAAAGCAGGAAATTTGACTGTGCTTTAATACCTTCCATGTTTTGTCCACAGGCTGCATCCTCCTCCTGGGCCGCACGAACATGTTCCGCTACAACGACCCGGCGGAGGCCGCCAAGCTGCGCCGCGAGGGCAGCGCGTCCGTCATGAACCTGTCGCGCCTGTCGCTGCTCTCCTGGTCCACCACTGACCTCGCCGCCAGTACGGAGAACCTCAACACCACGCTCTCGTCAGTAAACACTAAACACTTTGTTATTGTCCCGCTACAACGTAGTCGGCGGAGGCCCCAAGCTGTCTAATCTTATACTTCATATCCATTAACCGCTCTCAATTAAAAGTTAACAGTGATATGACTAAGAAGAAGGCAGTGTATAAGTTCCAGCCCTCTGAATCCGCCTGCTGAGCGAGCCGTCTCGCGAGGCATACTTTTGCCTTCGTTATTTTTCGTCAAAAAAGAATAAGACAAAAGTCTGCCTCGCGAGGCGCTCGCTCGCACGGGGCTGTTCTCGTCGTCACTTACCAATTACCATCTGAACGGGTTTAGTCTTAAAAATAAAGATGCATCGTTTCACACTAAGTTTTCGTACAATAAAGTGTATTCATTTTTTTTACAGGGACCTGGAGAGCGAGATCCGCTGCGATCGGATAGAGACGCAACGAGAAGAGTTAGAAAGAGAGAGGCAGCAGTTCCTCATGCAGCAGGAGGAGAGGCAGCGACGGTGGCACGCAGAGAGAGAGGAACTCTTGCAGGCGCAGCGGGAGCTCGACCAGGTGAGACTATAGACGACACCATAGACCCTAAAGTCACACACAGTCGCACACTAGCGGGTTCGGAATGATTATGTTTCAAAATCGCTGAAGTGTGCTAAAGGCGTTAGGCCGTAGCTTCGTCGGCAGCGTACGGCGGCGACGGCAGCGGCGCAACGGTGGCGTGTTCGAACGCATATTTTTGAATGGAGCCGATCGCGATGAAAGATTCACTATCCCAAAGGATGTCAAATCCGACCTCCTAAGGTCAAATAAATAGCAGTATTCCGCTAGTTAGTCAGTTAACTTAAATTCAAATTCGACACGTGTTTCGCCTCTAAACAAGTCGATAGCTTTCAAGTCAAGAGCAAAGGTTGAATAAAGTTTTAACTCCCAGGAACGCGAGGCAATGGAACGCGAATACGCAGCCGCGTGCCGGCGGCTGTCGGGCGACTGGCGCGCGTTGGAGCGCGGCTGGGCGCACCGGCGGCGCGCCCTGCGGCACAGGCAGCGCGAGTTGGGCGCCAGGACGCAGCGACTGGCCGCTCTCAAGGACACGCACCAGAGCTGCGTGAGTATCATCTCTTGCAGGTTCTGAGTTCCTGGTACAGAGGCGAGAGCGCCGCGCCTTGCGACACCGACAGCGCGACCTCGCAGTGGCTATAAGGATGTAGGAACGCGCTATGTGAGGACATGGATGACGTAACGTCAGTTGGATGAAAGGGAAAACGGAAGATCTTCCACCAGGCGGGGTGATGTGCCTGGTGACCAGATGTCCTGGTCCAACTATGGATGTTTGGAACTCGTATATATACGAAGTCCCAGGAAAATTTTGATAGCGCGTTCTACACCGATGTGAGTAGGTACTCATAGTAGTGGCGCGCGTCGTGCGTCGCCACAATGACCCTCAGCAGAACTCTGTGAGCATCATCTCCTGCAAGTTATGAGCACCTGGAACCACCTCTCGTATTCACGGCGGTGGCTCTGCGCCTTGGGTTACGGAAAGCGCGATTTCGCAGCGTTTGCTCACATCTCTTGCAGGTTCTGAGTTCCTGGTAGATTATTTACCCTAATGTTAGTTTCGCTCGTGCATGGCTTAGATATTAGCAAATTTTTAATTATATAAGTAGGTTTGATTATGATGATTTAATAAGGCTATTTGTCAATCCGTTAGAACTAGTTTGATTCGCCCAGAACGAAGTTTCCATTTTGCATCGCATGGAACCTGGAGGGCGATTCTCTCAGCGTTGGATATGCAAAAGTCATTTTACTAATGTCGAATTCGAAGTTCTATTGCGAGAATCGGCCCCCGACAAGGTTTTGAAGTGTTTTCTTTCGTATAAAGTCTATTTCATAATGTAAATCGCAACGCAATCTTACTTCTTATTGTCGGTACAATTGATGTAATTGTTCATTATCTAGGTTACGTACCTTTTATTAATAAAAATACCAAATTAGATAATAAAAATACAATGGTAACATTATCTCAGCTCGGAGGAGTAAACAAACAATCCTTTCTCCACTGAATTGAAAAGAAGATCATGTTGCATCATTTAGTCGTGTTTGTAATCGATGTCATTGTCCCATGCGTGCTGTTTATTGACCACTACCACTGGTCGCGGTTAGTTGGGGTCGAGTTTAAAACTTTTGGAATGACCTTCATAACTTTCCAATACTTTAATTTTTAATGGAGACTATTTCAATAACTACCGTACGTACCGTAAGCCCTTATCATAAGATAAGATCGCTGGGCTAATATATGCTGCTGATGGTGATGAAGTGTGATGTGACAACACTTGCAAGTTTACCTTTCCACTCAAGTTGCGTGCGTTTTATAACTTACACGCTCCTTGCATAATGTAATCGCATCACAAAGCTCTGTTCATGTTTTTAGTTTTTGCTTTTAATGTCCGTGTTTATGAACAAAAATAATAATAAAAAAGGGAACGAGACATTAAAATATCGTTTCGACTTTTATACGAGCCATAACATAATCGCTACCCCACTTTGAGCGTCGGTGGCACAGTGGCTATGAGACCGGACTCCCATGCGGGAGGTCCGGGTTCGAAACCATGCAGTGCCACGTATCAATGAGTTTTTCGTATTTTTCAAAGACTTACGTACATTTACCGACTGCTCTAACGGTGAAGGAAAACATCGTGAGGAAACCTGCACACTGAGATAACCAGTGTGTGAAATGGGGTTGCACACAAGAGATCCCAACGGGTCGAAGTGTCGCTGGGTTTACCCAGGCCCCACCAAAAGATAAGGTACATCCGCGTATTGCTATCAATAACCGAAGTCTCTTCAACCGAATAATTACCTAAGGCTCAATTCACATTGCCGCGGAATGGAATGGAAGCGAATTTTCGCATCGTAATTGTACATAGCATAATGAACTTTATGTCAATTGAATAGAATCATTTATTGCACTCATGTTGTCATACAGATGTTACAAACTTATTAAACGTTTAACATGAACCCGGTTTGGGCACAGCAAGCATTGGTTATAAAACTTGTAAAATAACTATTTACAATTTATTAATATTGGTATTCATTATACTATACTATATTATTATTAGGTACTATATTATTATTGTGTAACATACAAACTAAATAGGAGCCAAAAAAGAGGTCGCGCGTCTTCCGGGGAATCCTCGCGCATTCTCGAGAATTATAATAGCGGTAAAGCGTATTTAGTTTGTATGTTACACAATTGACATAAAGTTCATAATGCTATGTACAATTACGTTGCGAAAATTAGTTTCCATTCCATTCCGCGGCAATGTAAATTGAGCCTATGAGCTGTCGGATTGTGTCTCACTCCATTCTCGCCCCGACCAGTACCATTCGAGTTCCAAAGGTACTGTCTGTCGATACACCTCACTCTCAGCTCAAACAATGATATTGTGTATGACGAGTTCTCACCGACTGCGCTACTTTGCGATCCACCTCACTCGCCTCTACACGTATTTACTTACTTATTAAGTTGTTAGAATTGTCTGTAGTGTGTGCTTTTAATTTGTAGTGTTTTTATTTAGTTGAGTTCTGAATATCGTGGTTGTGTGTTTTCGTGATTAATTAATAATTGAGAATTGTTTTAATTGTACTGTAAAAAAATTAGATACAAATATAGACGTTACTACTATATACAGCACATAAAAATATCGATTCCCATTCAAAGGAAGGATAGGAAAAACTATCAAAGTTTCATAAAAGGTATGAACACTAAGTCTTGGACTTCACGGGTCCGGTTCCAGCCACGGTTCGGTTCGCTGCAACCGATAACATGCGCTGCACTCTCCGCCCACATGAAATCAGCGCTCTGTGATTGGATGCAGCGGACCGAATCGTGGCTGGAACCGGACTCGTGAAGTCCGAAGCTAACAGCACATATTATTTATACACATAGATAGCTAAATTCGTATACACGACACAAATTGCAAAATTCAAGGGATGTTTAATCTAGAACACGCAAAGAACAGCGTATTTACAAACACACCATTTAATCCGACAATACCACGCTTTCATACCACTGTTTGATTACCAAAATCTAAAACCATACATTAGATATGCAGGATTATTATTACACCCATAAACACAGCTATTTCGCTAGTTTGGCCGTGAATATTTTATTTAGTGTACGTTCCAAAACCACTCGATTTGTCGCGTAATAATTACGGAGTAAAGTTAGTTTTTTAGAACCGGTAATTATTACCCGACAAAGAGCACTTCATTTCCCGATACGGTTTTGGAACCGGCACTATTTCAATTGTCAGGTAATGTACCCTTTTGGAACGCTCTCTTATTTATTTTTAATCAACACAAGTCTTACATCGCTAACACTCATGAAAGTGAAAACAAAACATAATTAGACTAATCACGCTATTTACTTGTAATTTACAAAGAAAAGTACGGTTAGGGACACATTTAAGGGGAGAGGGGGACGTCGGCACCCTAGAGATGGGGACTTACGACTCCTAGGGGCCTAAGGAATACTTGTACCAAAAAGCTTTACATTATTTTGTTTGAAATTTGGCCTAAAATATGCATAAATCGCCTGGGGTAAATTGAACATTGATATTCAGAACTTAACGCTATTATAGTTCGGTTGCTACACCCGCTCCCTCCCCTAGGCAGAGAACGAGGAGGGGCACGCGCGGGCACTGCGCGCGCAGATCGCGGGCAAGCGCACCGAGCTCGACGAATTCGTGAGCGGCCGCGTGCGCGAGTTGGTCGCGCAGGGGTACCGGCTTGACCAGGTGAGACCCACGCCTAGCTTCCGTGCTTAGCTCGAGTATTTTAAGGCCTTTTTCCTGTCATGCGGATTTTGCCCAGCGTGCGGATAATTTCGGCTGTTTAAGCAACTGAGTTTCGTAACCAGTTGTGAAAGAAGATTGTTATGATTTCCTCTTAAAAATTGTTTTTTTATTCGTATCTGAAGTTCGTTTTTTCGTATCTCAACTAACACCAGAGAAATTCATTGTTTGAGTAAAGGCGCTTATTACACTTTACTGAATTCAGTTCTACTTATTAATCAGACAGCCTTCTGTTTACAGGCTGTAACTACTAAATGTTGGTCAATATAGTTATAAAATACCTAAAAAAAGGTCAAGCGCGAGTTGAGCGGACCTTGAAAAAGTGATGTCATCTATATTTCAGTTCCCATCGACACACCAGCATTAGTAAGAGATGGCTGAATTCAGTTTATTTTTTAATGTTTACAGCCGAAATGCATTTAATTTTCGATACTTATCAAATATCGTATTATTACGAAATACGTTTGCGGGTGGCACGCTTGCGGGGCAATATCCGCGTGACAGGAAAAAGGCCCTTACTCCATGTTTTCCTTACACCTCTGATAGTTTTGTATTAGAATTACTATTAATTTATCAGTAGCATAAATGTATCGTATTGTAGTTTTCCTGTATGTCGCTATTAGCTTATTTTTCCCTGTTTTGTATGAAATTAATGTATCATTTTTTTAAGTACCTGTCTTACTACATGCGTCATTGTTTGATTCTAAACACTATACAAAACAATATAACATCATAATAAAATAACGTCACCAATAACGAAGGAAAAATACGATTTCCTTATAGAATCATAACGATTTACTATAAGGCTTGGGAGATGTGGCATTAACATTATATTCTATTTTATTTTAATAAAAAATGTTCAATGGCCAGCAACGGAACCTTGTTTCATCATCATCATCATGATCATCAGGAGCCTACTCTAGTCCACTGCTGGACATAGGCCTCTCCCAGGGCGCGCCATTGAGCCCGATCTTCGGCTCTTCTCATCCAGTCGCTGCCATCCACCTAACAGGGACGCCCGTCCCACACTACGTTTGCCCAAACGCGGTCTCCACTCCTGAACTGGTCTACCCCAGCGGTTGTCGGTTCTGCGACAGATGTGACCGACCCACTGCCACTTCAGCTTGCTAATCTTATGAGCTATGTCGATAACTATTGTTCTATGCCTTGTTTCATCGATAAAACACGTCTATACAAACCCGAAATATGATTTTGATTTCGTAAAACGTTATTGTAATTAGATGTAATATAGCAGCACCTTTCAATAGAATAGAATAGAAAAACCTTTATTAATAGACCATATATAAAAAATATCTGTAAAAAATATCACAAAATAGTCGGATTATAAATTGACCATATTTTACATTCTGACAAGTGATATGATCTAAGTTCAGCTGAGTGTCGCTAGATGCATAGATACCTATACATCTAGCGACGCTGGTTATCAACTTGACCCTTTCCAACTTATAGCTATAGAGAACAACAATGTCGTTCTGTCTGTTGTCTGTAGTGTTGGCTCATCTCCTTACACGTCACACACAATTATTTTCCGATACTCGACCAGTATCAAAAATTTGAGATTCAGTCATAAACAAACAAAAACAGTGAGTTGAAGAACTGAAGGGAACTCAATATCACATATCTTATTCCAGTGACGTGTTACGAGATTTTACCAAGAGACATTTAGTGTTTGTATTGATGTCCTTTATCTATCTAACAAGGATTGGCCGTTGACCGCCCTTTTTTTAATAAAAAGAAACTAGGTATGCCAGGATTGACAGTAAAATACCCTAACCTATTCTCTTGCAACCTATTGCCCTTCCAGAGTTTGTCTCCGAGCCCGGACAGTCCATCGTCGGAGACATCCACCGAGTGCCTGATGCACCTGCTGCAGCAGTGCGACCCCAAGACTGCCTCCAGCATCAAGGACACCGTCGACAGACATGTGAGTCTCTTAGGCCGGGACCTCGACGCCGACGGCAGCGAGTATGGGGCCGCTCAATTTAACCCGCTGCCGCCGAGGCCTAGTGTACCGAAACTGCAAATTTAATCATATTCATATTGAGAATTGTACGGATCGCGAATTGATACCCCTCATTAAAAAAAACCCACCAATAATTCAATTCCAGGCAGAACTTAAAAGGTACCCCTCGTAGTAATATGAATAGGCATTTTTATTACACAAATCTTTCAACTTTTTCACAGAAAAAAGAACTGGTAGAATTGGAAGAAGAGCTCCAAGGGCGCATAGCCTCCGTGGCGTCCCACCGCGTGAAGATTGAGCAGCTCCAGTCGGAGCTGGATTTATTAGGGGCCCAGGACCTGGGGCTCCGGCACGCCTTGGAGTCAGACCTCAGTCCGGCCGCCAGAGGTACGTGGAACTTACGACTCGTCGGAAATATCTGTGGACCTGTCAAATGACGTCATGTCGCCGTAAATATAGCCGGCAATAGTTTTTCGACATCAGCTAGTCAACTAGCTACAACCAATACAAACATTTATTAATGATATGAATAATTTTTAATGCACCAGTAATATCCTTTATTTCATAGCTTGCATTGTTCGTATATACAAATTAGCATAATTCTGGTTTTTTTTTTGAAATATTTATTAAGCCAAACAATATTCAAATTACAATCATTTAACAACAACGTAGTTACAATGTATCGGTATATATAAGTAAATATCGGTCTCTACTACCCGCACTGGCCTTATCGGCCGTCTTGCAGCATAGTAGATAGCAAGTCTATTGGCCTGGGGGATACACTTATATGAAAAAAACGTGATTATTTATCCATTATATTGTTGTTCATACCTGTTGTGAGAGGGTGTTTGTGTGTGTGTGTGGGGGGGGGGGGGTGAGTGTGTGTGTGTGTGTGTGCACCTGTTATTGTTAGTATGTCTGGCTACTTTTTAGATTCTGTCTATAGATGGTCAATGACAGAACTTTTGCACCCTTTTACTCCATATTTTGTGTGTTTCGCAGACCACGAGTCGACGCCGCCCGAGGGCGTGAAGCGCAGCAAGTCGGAGCTGGTTCTGCGCAGGACGCCGAGGGAAGAGGTGCTCGACCCGCTGTCGGCCGACGAGAGGGACGAGTACCGGAGGAAGAGGATGAAGTAAGTCTGGTGTCTGAAAGAGCGTCGGTGGCATAGTGCCTATGGCACCGGACTCCCATGCGGGAGGTCCGGTTTCGTAACTGTGCCATTTACAAATGAGCTTTTTTGGATTTTTTCAAAGACTTACGTACATTTACCGACTGCTCTTTTTTTTGTTGATTACTAACCTCGCATTTGACCTCGATCTCGCCTGATGGTAAGCGACGATGAGGTCGACGATGGAGCATGCGGGTCCAGTAAATGCCTATTCACTCGGGCCTTGAAGATCCCAAGGTTGTGGGTTTCAGGAAATACGGAACAGTTCCATTCCTTAGCCGTGAAGGAAAACATCGTGAGGAAACCTGCATGTCTGAGGAAATGAAAAGTTTCCGAAGATGTGTGAAATCCACCGCACAGCCCGCCCGCTCGGTGGATCCATGTCCCGTACTCCCTTGTGCAAGAGGAGGCCTGCGCCCCATCAGTGGGGACATTAATAGGCTGATGATGATGATGAAATCTGTTCCTTGCAACAAAGTATTAATCTAATCTGTTTCTTTCCCAGCCTAAGCCTCAGCCTAGACCCTCTCGAGTCCCCGACCCTCAATACGGACGCCTCGTTCCACACGGCGAGCTCCTCCCCCAAGCCCTTCCCCTCCGAGTCTTCCGTCCCCACCCCCTCCACCACAGAGCCGTCAGCGATGGCGGACAGTGAGACGCCGGTGCTGCCCGCGCCGCACTTCAGGCTGGGGCCCGCGCCCGACGACAGTGATGACATGTCTAGCACTGAGGACTATCATAAGGTGAGCATAGAAACAGGCAATTGATATGAGATAATCCTGCAATGTTTTACCACTAGAGGCGCCACTAGCACAATTACGTAAATAAATATTTTAGAGCAAAAAACTTTAATACGACCTAGCTCATAACTTTATATTGATTTTTCTGTAATTTCTCTAGTTGTAATCTGTTGTGTTTACCTAACAAATAAATTAAATTAATTAATCCTGAAGATTTTAATGAAAATCTAAAGTGAACAGCGTTCTGTAGGTATACAAGTCATATATAAACGAGGAAATCTGTAATTGGCCTTCTTTAAGTTTAATACATATTTTCATAATTGTTAATAGTTGTAGATTACCCTTATAAATAAAAATAAATGAAATAGGTATTAAATATCTTTTTTTAATATCGTGTACGACTTAAATATATTTTTGTTCTAAACATAAGCTAAAATAATTTCTTTCTTTCAATAACAATTTACGGAGTGTGCTAGTGGCTCCATCTACGCAACGCTTTGCGTGTCATATTCCAGCTCTAACCTGGTCACGGCACCATTTGAGAATCTTTGCATAGGGTGAGTTCCAAATTGCGAATAATTAAGCTAATGTTGAAGATACGCGGTTAGTACTGGGAACTATCATTGGATGATATCTTTTAATTTTATTTATTTATGAGGTAAACAACAGATTATAACCAGAGAAATTACAGTAACATCATTATAAAGTTGTGAGCTAGGTCGTAACCGTCGTCTTTTCGACGGACGGATTTAGAATATCCCTACAGCCACTTGTCAAACGTTTTGTACAGGACTAAACCGAGTAACTTGCTGGTGGTAGGACCCCTTCAGGGTTCGCCTGGCTTACGACCATCCTTCTATGTAAAGTCTGTCGTCAAATATCTTTGCTTAGGCATTGATGTGTTTCGGCAGTGTCTATAGAAGAGCCAATACTTAGCCCGTGTGCTCCATCTTCGGCCTTATGGTCACTTACCACCAGGTGAGATTGAAGTTAAAGAAGATGGGTTAGCGCTAGAGAATACAATCCCGGGATCCCGAATCCCGGGATCGTATCGTTACTTTAACCGATGTCCTGGTCACTGGCATCATTTGAACATTATTTACAGGTTGGTGTAATAACCCTGTCATCTCCTTCGTGCAAAGTTTAACAAGATCTCTATAATGTCATTTTTGTTTCAGCCGAGGATAGTGGAAGGTCAGTCGTCGAGTTCAATAGAAAGGTCACCGGAGGAAAGGCATCAAAGAGCCAAATATAGGAGAAGAATGGCAGGTAACACAGACGAAATATATTTGGTTTTCAATATCTCTATTTGCTGTCAGATTCTGGTACAGCTATACATACATCTTTTTTGTACCTATAGTCAAGCAATATGTACAGATTTTTGCGAGTTTAAATCGTAATTTAATAGTTGTTATTGTTAAAAAAAATTAAGAGCGTCGGTGGCGTCGTGGCTAGGACGTCGGACTCCTATGCGGGAGGTCCGCGTTCGAAACCAGGCAATGCCATGTACCAATGTGTTTTTCGAAAGTTAAACACATTTACCGGCTGCTCTGACGGCGAAGGAAAACATCGTGAGGAAACCTACATAATGAGATAACCAGTGTGTGAAATGGGGTAGGAAATGGCAAACCACCCCATTAAATGTGCCACGAGAGTCGTTCTATAAGATTAATTCCTTAGAATGATCACGACCCTCAGCAATGAGGAAAACGGCTTAAAACAAGAAGATTGTTAATTTTAAATCAGTTACCTAATTTATACCAACACGAGACTAGGCTCTTTTTTACAGAAACGTTTTAAATTATATTATATCAGACAAATTAGTCCATAAATAACAGGTGCACACACACACATACACTCACACACACACACACACACTTTTTATAACACTAAAAATTATATCGAATAATATTAAAAAATAAATCGCATAACAATACAGAAAAAGCAGTAGTTAAGAGTACATTGAATATATAAGTAACTTTTGAATTTTGACTTAACTAAAATAAATTATACAAAATCAGCAATTTATTCCAAAATTTAAATATATCCAGACTGGGGTGATATAGCAACGCATTTAACGTAGTTTATTATTAAAACAACCATTTTGATCGGTAGGTGACGGTAAGACTGGCCGTCGCCAAGTGACGGAGGCGGAGGCTCTCCGGGCGATGCAGCGGCTGTGCTCGCGGATCGCGTCCCAGAAGATGCTCGTCATCTCCTCGCTCGAGAACGACTGCTCCAAGGAGGAGCTCAATAGGCAGATAGCGGTCAGTAGAGTCAATCAATTAGGGATGTTACGGAGGTGGTTTTACCGGAACCGGAGTCGAAACCGAAGGCTTTAAATTTGATTTATCGGAGTCGGAACCGGAGTCGGAGGCGGAGGTAGAAGAGAGATGTTTTAAACCGTTTTTAATTTTTATAGCTGAATTGGTCAATATTTTTATGATGACGTTTGCGGCAATAATACATGTTCCTTTAATTAGTCCTACACTATTTAAATAAATATTGATATTTGAACATGTTTGCTCACAAATCTTCGTTATCCTCTGATTCAAAATCATCGGAACCGAAGCCGGAGTCTGAGGTGTAAAATCAATCGGAAGTTCCGACCTTTCGGAGTCGGAGTCGAAGCTCCGTAACATCCCTACTATCAATTATACTTCATGAGTCTTCTAGCGTAGGGGTAGCCTACCCGAAACCAGAAGACTATAGGCTCCTTCCTATAAGCTGTATAGCATCCTTGATGCAAAGCATCTTTAAGGAACAGGAAGGAGACTAAGGTAAGGGATGAGCACAAAAGATCCCTGAGGGTCGAAGTGCCGCTGGGGATATCCCCGGTCCCCTGTTACAAGATAAAATAAGAACGTTAACAATAACCGAAGCACACCGAAGGTTTCAAGACCCGAATGTTTTTCTAAAATCTCACGCACTGTATGTATATAATCTAGGTTGCCTGGAAGAGATCACTCTGAGCGGTAATACACTAATTCTATGTTTCCTTTTCTATGTAAATTTCATGTGTGCAATAAAGTCTATCTATTATTTTGATCCAGGTCCTACAAGAACTACAGAAGAAATACGTCCGCCTGGAGATGGCGCTGCAATATTCATTCTTCGACAACCAGAACCACCGACGGTCTATGATGGTCACCCCCATACAGGAGACGCCGTCGCTGACGCTGTCTGAGAGCGATATGCAGGTCACCACCGAGACCACTGACAACACGGAGAACGGACATATTGATGATCCTCTGATCAGTAGGTCAGTGCTTTGATAATGAATGTCTTTATTTGCAAAGAATAGGTACACAAGATGGTATTGTTACAGTGGTGTTTCTTTTATTCTGCTAATATAATACTAGTTTGCAAATAACAGCTCTTATAACTACATCATCAGCAGCCCACTCTAGTCCACTGCTGGACATATGCCTATCCCAGGGCGCGCCATTGAGCCCGATCTTCGGCTCTTCTCAACCAGTAGTTGCCATCCATCCAGCAGGGACGCCCGTCCCACACTACGTTTGCCCAAACGCGGTCTCCACTCCAGAACTCGTCTCCCCCAGCGGTTGTCGGTTCTGCGACAGACGTGACCGGCCCACTGCCACTTCAGCTTGCTAATCTTATGAGCTATGTCGATAACTTTTGTTCTATGCCGGATATTCTCATTTCTGATTCGATCTAGCAGAGATACTCCGAGCATAGCTCTTTCCATAGCACGTTTCATTCTTATAACTACGTTAATCATTAATTACTTTGATTCTAGAAATTCAGTACTATAGAAATTACATTCCAAGAGCCAATTAAATAATTTCATACTAAAATATTCTAGAGACAGGCAGCGAAATATTATACCCTAGAAATGTAATAGACGCACGCGAGTGGTGCCACAAAAAGTTACAATCCGTGAGCTCTTAGAAAGGGATTTGGGTATGGGATAAAATTTGTCTCTGTTTTTATCTTAGAGTCCGTTCCAAAACCAGTTGACATTATTCACGTTGACAGCTGTACACACATTGTTCGTTTTGAATAAAAGTTTGATTAATTTTCAGCTGTTAACGAGGTAATGGAACATGCACAGATCGTGAATTATTTCCACTGGTTATGGAACGCTCTCTAACTACAGTATTACGAGTAGTACGTTCGCGTATCGCTATTAATAGCCGAAATCTTAAGAACTCTAAAAACTCACGCACTGTAATCGGATCTCTTTTTCTCGCAGATTGAAAGAGCAAGAGATAGAAGCGTCAGACAATGTGTCGACGTCAAACGACGAGCTGCCCTCCGAGAACAGTGACGTCACGTGGTGCGACCCGCTGCGCGCGCGCTCCAACAGCGGCACTCAGCTCGACACCCGCGGGATCATAGATGTGTCTCTACCGGTCAGTTTTTAGGGATCCGTACCCTGGAGGGGAAATCGGATGACGTCCGTCTGTCTGTCACGCAAGTCTGGCGCCTAAACGGAATAAGATAAAGACTTCAAAATGTCACATAATATGCATTCCCTTGACCCAAATCCGTATCAACTTTAAAATTGAATTTTAAATGATTTAAGTGGATGTGTTTCACGCAATCATCCGAAAAAGGGTTGCTTCCCTGATGCACCGTGTACATAGCAGTCCCAGCAGCATCCTGGTGACGTTTGCCGAGTCCCCTGACTCCCCGACTCTGAGGCACTGGATATACCTGCATGTCAATGCGAAGTAGTCGTTCAGTGCTTTGGGGTCGGTACTATTTCTTTAATATATTTTTTACCAATATAATATACTAACTTTATTTTTTAATATAATTAATATTATAATTATTTTTGAATATATATAAATCGATTTTTATTACAATGATAGAAAGTTACATGTCAATTTTTTTTAAAAGCTAAGTCTTTAGAAGAGCTTATTCAAAAAGGCCGCCTTTTAGCGCGCCCCGCCCAAATGTTCCAATTATGCATGCTGCATTTCCTCGCTGAATAGCGAGAGAAAAGTGCTGGGCCAGGAAGTATCCCGATCGGGGGTCACACCCCCTCTCCCTCAACCGCCTTCCCAGCTCCCGGATGAAGCCTCTCCCGTCTCTGAACCCCAGGTGCCCGCCGTTTCGACGGCAATCGGCACAAAGTCGTACGCCGCCGCCTAACTTTATTTGTATGATATAAATATATAATAATATCAATAATATAATGTTTATAGACGGGGTCAAAATAAGTTTCAGGTACCCACATACGGTCCCTGATTTGCTTACCGCGCCATTTCTCTCCCATTGTTTCAGAGCCAGTGGAGTATTGCATCTTGCAGCTAAAGTTTACCAATGTTTTTTTTTCAGGACCTCACGATATCACCTGGTCTCACACATCCTATTGATTTTGGTGAGTTGGTTTACTTTTCAAATTTTTGACCATTTGCATTGTTTGCAAGTTTCCAACTGCTGTCCCAAGTTTCTGACCACGATTCAGGATGCCGAAGTTTTTTCAAATCCATGGAGTCGTGTTTGCAAAAAATTACAATGTTTCTTAATTCGTGTATAAGTTAAGTTCTGCCTTTGATGTTTTTATGATGTTTACTTTGTACCTGTAGGTAATTGGGAACTACACATAGATAATAAATGCCTAGTGTCTTGGAACTTAAAATTACAATTCGGTCCTATAACGCGCCAATCACGTATGCCGCTCTATAGGAGATAATCCTGCAATGTTTTACCACTCAACATGTAGATCGTTCCTTTCCACCAAATCTTTTTTTTACCCTTCAGACTCGCGTCACGCTGTCTTAAGATTTTTTAGGTCTGCTATTTTGAAATGGCCATATGATGCCATGATATCATCACAATTTTACTAATAGCATTGAAAAATTAAATTAACCCAAATATTCAAATAATCACTTAACAACAGTGTAGTTACAATGTATAAGTAAATATCGGTCTCTACTACCTGCACTGGCCTCATCGGCCGTCTTGCAGCGTAGTAGATAGCAAGTCTAATTAATGGCCTGGGGGATACACTTATATAAAAATTAGATAAATATTATTATTATTTTAAAAAACCTGTTGTGAGAGGGTGTTTGAGGGTGAGTGTATGTGTGTGTGTGAGTATGTGTGTGTATGCACCTGTTAAATAAAGAGAAATTTGTGATATCATCAAAATATGACGTTTCGTGTTGCTTTTCTGTTTACGGAGTGTGCTAGTGGCTCCATCTACGCAACGTTTTGCGTTTTATGTCCTATTCCCGCGCGATTGCTCTTGTATCTAAAGAGGCGTCAACATACGTGATATTCTACATGCTTTTCAAATGGGACGGTTCCAGACTGTGTGGTGAGCATCCCGGGGTGGGTGACGCGTGGCGCGGGCGCCGGCACGCACCACGAGTACGAGGTGCGCGTCTCGCTCGGGCCGCACTGCCGCTGGCACCTGCTGCGCCGCTACCGCCGCTTCCGCGACCTCTACCTCTCCATGCGCCGCCTCTACGGGCCCAAGGTCGGTTGTGTATGGCGCAGAGAAATAGCCGAATCCACTAGGTATTTGTCCAAGATAGATAGATAGATTAATACTTTATTACACACAAGAAATTTACATAGGAAAGGAAACATGGAATAAATGTACAAAGGCGGCTTTATCGCTCAGAGCGATCTCTTCCAGGTAACCTAGGCTATAGAAGAATTATTAATAGGTTACCGGCAGTATAGTGCAGAAAAGTGAAATATGAAATATTTATTAGCTTATATACTTTTAATACATAAGTAAAGGTCGGTACGAATACCAGAATACAAGACTGGGGAGAACTATTGCTCTGAGGGCCAGGAGCACCTTTGGCGGGAGATGGAGGGTATAAGGGAGAGTTCCCCGGGGTTCTTTCCTGCATACTACCTACTCCCTACTGAGCAGAGTGCGGCGCAGCGCCAACAGCATCCTGGAGATGATTGCTGACAAGCCTGATTGTCAGATTATGAGACGCCGTGTACAGGTGGCAATTGGTGCGTAGTTGGCTTCTGTACACAGTGCCCTATCCACTGATATCCCTAAATTCTGTTTTATATCTACTAACATCGTTTTTGAGTTGTTTTTGTACTAACACTTTTATGGACCTTGTTGTCTCATAAATAATTTAATTTAATTTGAAAAATGTACTAATAGTACATTTTTAATTACATTTTATTTGGTCCATAAAAGTGTTAGTACAAAAACAACTCAAAAACGATGTTAGTAGATATAAAACAGAATTTAGGGATATCAGTGGATAGGGCACTGTGTACAGGAGTCAACTACGCACCAATTGCCAGCTGTACACGGCGTCTCATAATCTGACATTAATTATGAATACAATCATATACACAATGTGCAGAATTGGAGCTGAATTTAGGACCATAATAATGTTCTTACTTGGTGCAGGTGGCCTCGATACCGTTCCCGTCGCGGCAGTTGTGGTCGTCAGAGGCGGTGGCGCGGTCCCGGAGACCGCAGTTAGAAGCGTTCCTACGACGGCTGCTAACTGTCTGCTCGACCGACAAGCGCTGTCCGTTCCACGCGCAGCCTCTCACCAAGGACACGCTTGTCAGCTTCTCTCCCTTCTTCCGCAAGGTGAGTGCCTCCCACAGGTAGTAGCTGTACTGTGGTACTGGCGGATATAGATAGATATTTTAATATATAAATTTCACACATTTTTAAGTTAATTTTTTTGTCATTTTTATTACCATTGCACCGCCATACATATCTGCATGCCCAAAGGTCAGCTAGCAGAGAATGCCGCAAGGCATTAATCTCACCTTTTTTTTATTAATTAAGGAGAGCAGACGAGTAAACGGGCCACCTGATGGCAAGTGTTCACCGTCGCCCATAGACATCTCACCTCACTGTATTATTATTAGAGGGTTTTTGATGCGCTGCTAACTTTGAGGACTAAGATGGCTTGCCTCATGTGCCGGAAATTACGCTGGCTCTCTTACCCTACAAACCGAAACACAGAAATGTAAGCATTTCTGCTTCACGGCAGAAATAAATAAGAGGGTGGTACCACCCCAGGCGATCCTTCACATTAGGATCTACCACTACTGCACACAAAAGTATAAAGGAATAAATAAATAGATAATCACGTCTCTATCAGGGACCGAAAGCGGTTCCTGAATCTATTTAAGCTGTTATTATATTTGACCAAAATATATCTTGTCCGCATGCATTTTGTGTTCAATTTTGCATGTGTTACAAAGGATTCAGGTAACCGCTTTCAGCCCTACTCTCAATTTTGTTTGGGCATTTTTCATTCAAGATGTTTTGTTTACCGCGTAAATACCAGCCGCCATCTTTAGTCCCGTTCACGGTCTACACCGAAGCGAACGGTTTCGACATAGATTTGTATTGAAATTGCGCCTTCAGGTTACCAGCCACGGGTGACTGGTCATGGCAAAATTGAACAAAATGTGGCCGCACTAGATGCCCTTGTTTACCAGTAACATTGTTCGCCAGGGAGTGTTCGAGAGCGGTAAATGTGGCACGGGATGATCCGGGCCGGAGCTCGCCACGGCGCGCGCGCTGGCGCGCTCCCTCGGGCAGCTGCTGCGGCTAGTGTTGGCCGCACTGCTGCTCGCCTACCACTGCCTCGCGCTGCTACTGCTGCTGCTATACCTCTGCGCTACGCGGCGGCGGAGGTAGGGTGCTACCTCTGCGCTACGCGGCGATGGAGGTAGGGTGCTACCTCCGCGCTACTAGGTCGGGTAGGAACGGAGCTACCTCTACTAATGTAGTGGTACTAGTAATCTAGTGTGCTCCCTCGGGTAGCTGCTGCGACTAGTGTTGGCAGTACTGCTGCTCGCCTACCACGGCCTCGCGCTGCTACTGCTGCTGCTATACCTCTGCGCTACGCGGCGGAAGTAGGGTGCTACCCCTGCGCTATGCTGTGAAGGAGGTAGGGTGCTACCTTTGCACTACGCGGCAACGACGATAGGGTGCTTCCTCTGCGCTACGCTATGGAAGTAGGGGCAAAGTCACCTTACCTCTCGTACGTTGTTACTTCTGATTACCATACTTGATGAGGTAGAGATATTGTGACCTACAGCACTGTTCTAGATTAGGTAGGAGTAATTTGACCTGCCTCTGTGCTACGAGGTAGTAAATCTACCCGTAAGTTACTGTAAATGGACAGCGCGGTTACTACCATTGCGCTACTGAAGCAAATACAGAGGAAATGTAACCTACCTCTATGCTATACGGGGTAGGACCCATGAGTGCTACCTCTGGAGTTCTGGACTACTAGAAAATGTACACGTAATCTACCTCTGTTACTGGAGGTAATAGATACGCAGCAATGCAGCAGCTATATTGGCGGGAGTTACCCTTATAAACTTTGTAACGGTGTTTGTGCACTGATCAAATCATACTCTCTGACGGAATCCGTCCACCTGATTGCACAATTTTTAATTTTTTAACGAATCAGGTTGATGTATTATGTCTAAGAATATCTCTGATTGGTCCATAAACACCGCATTACAGCGCGCAGTTCGACGTAAAAACCTCGGGTGCCTTCAACGGTTGATGTTTGTTTCAAATATAACACTATTGTTATTCAGGGACTGTCCTTATCTGATTTTACTTTAAAACTACCGTTTTTACTTTTGAAATCTCTTTATGTCTTGTGCATCTATATGAATTAGTGAGAAATTGTCAAATGAAATATATACAATGAGGAAATTCATATGAATTCTAATCTAAATTCAACAAAATTGGAAATAACTTCATTCAAAAGTGGATTAGGTATATTTTGCGAAATTATTGTGTCTGCAATCGAATTTAAGGCTCAATTTACATTGTCACGGAATGGAATGGAAGCGAATTTTCGCAACGTAATTGTACATAGCATAATGAACTTTATGTCAATTGTGTAACATACAAACTAAATACGAGCCAAAAAAAGGGTCGCGCGTCTTCCGGGGAATCCTCGCTCATTCTCGAGAATTCCCCTAGCGGTAAATCGTATTTAGTTTGCATGTTACACAATTGACATAAAGTTCATTATGCTATGTACAATTACGTTGCGAAACTTCGCTTCCATTCCATTCCGCGGCAATGTACATTGAGCCTTAGTGGTCTAAAATAATTCGTCAAAGATGTAAAGAGATTTTTATGGTGCCTATCAAACGGTAGGAATATTGTTTTGCATACATTCTGTCTACCATCCTAAAGGATATATCGTTATGAAACATAATTTTTTTTATGGTTCGTTGTTAAAATTGACTCTTACGTCGGCATTGCGTCATTTATGACTATACCTACGTCATTTATGACTATACCTATATTATTACTTTGTTATTATAATGAAAGTTATGTGTATATTTTGTGCAATGGTTTACTTTGTAAGGTCTTCCTTTAGCGTGTGTTAGCACCTTTTTCAACAGAGGACAATTCCCCTACTTTTTTTTTTTCAAATAAAAACACAGCATAGTTTATGTGCAATACTATTTACAAGTCTAAATTTGTGACATGTGTCATTAATGAGTCATTAACTCAATATTCTATAATGGACGTCGTCAAAGTTCGACGATTCGATTCTTAGATTACATGAAAAAAATAACATTGATTTGAGATATAAATTTCTAAGTCGTGTTCCTCATTGCTGAGGGTCGTGATCATTCTAAGGTGATTAATTATCACCAGTGATCGGAGTAGCTAGGGCTGTTTTTGGTACTTGCCACATACGGTCATAATATGGATAAGTATGCCCAATAATCCCGGGATTGAATAAATATATTATTTAGATTTTTAACGTTATATTTGTTTTGATACACATTTAAGATTGGTGGCGAAATAATTTTTTTAAAGATACATGGCGCTAGTGTACCTATGGTAGTGTTTTAACTTCTTCGTAAGTTCACAATTTTAAAAAAATCGTAATCCGCCGAGTAAGGGCGAGGTTTATAAAAGTAATTTACAACATTTGCTCGATAACTTAAAACGGGATCCCGAAATCATATCCATATTAATATAACCTTTGAGGACATTGACCCGAAAGAGCTCTACCTACTCCGATCACTAATTATCACATAGAACGACTCTCGTGGCAGATTTTAATGTGATGGTTTGCCATTGCCTTCCCCTTTTCACACACTGGTTATCTCAGTGTGCAGGTTTCCACACGATGTTTTCCTTCACCTACAGCAGTCGGTAAATGTACGTAAGTCTTTCGAAAGAACCGAAAAACTCATTGGTACATGGCACTGCACGGTTTCTAACTCGGACCTCCCGCATGGGAGTCCGACGTCCTAGCCACGACGCCACCGACGCTCTCGCTTGAGATATAAAAGACTTTTGAAATTATTTTAACTAATAAGTTTAACGACAAATCTAAAACATATCCTAATCTAATCTTTTAATGTAAATGAGAGATAAAATTTAAAAAAAAGATAAATATTTTGGACAAAGATCTTTTATTTTGAATGTTATTTGTTGCCTACTTAGACTTGTTAAAACAACTGTAGTTCGACCTGTGTTTTTATCTGAAACCCCCTATGTAAAAAGCACCCAAAGTTTGAAAGAGTAGTATATTTTTCCACGTGGCGAGTTCTAATAATAAATCCTCTTTGCTCCATCGGGACCAGCAAGCAAAGAGCTATTCGAATAATAAGTAAATAGTTTTAGTGTAGTGTCGTTTTAACCGGCGCATGCGGGATTGGTGTCCAGATTAATAGCGATAGATATCTATACATATAGATAGATAGATATAGTAGTGGTAGATCCTAAAGTGAAGGATCGCCTGGGGTGGTACCACCCTCTTATCTATTTCTGCCGTGAAGCAGAAATGCTTGCATTTCTGTGTTTCGGTTTGAAGGGTAAGAGAGCCAGCGTAATTTCCGGCACATGAGGCACTCCATCTTAGTCCTCAAGGTTAGCAGCGCATCAAAAACCCTCTAATATTAATACAGTGAGGTGAGATGTCTATGGGCAACGGTGACCACTTACCATCAGGTGGCCCGTTGGCTCGTCTGCTCTCCTTATTTAATAATAAAAAATATACAATTCTTAATATGAACAGTTTTAACTTGAACAAAAAATGTATATGACTTTTGGAAGATTTTCTGCTCTTAATTATAGAATAGATTTTACTGCGGTATCGCCGGGGGTCTTATTTTATCTTATGATGGGGGCTGGAAATAATCCAGCGGTACTTCGACCCTTGAGGGTCTTTTGTGCCAACCCCATTTTACATACTGGTCATCTCAGTGTGCAGGTTTCCTCACGATGTTTTCCTTCACCGTTAAAGCAGTCGGTAAATGTACTTTAGTCTTCGAAAAATACGAAAAACTCATTGGTACATGGCACTACACGGTTTCGAACCCGGACCTCCCGCATGGGAGTCCGGTGACCTAGCCACTGTGCCACCGACGCTCTATCGCTGGGGGTCACAGGAGTGATGATCCTTATTATCTTTGACTCCCATAAAAAGCTCCTAAAATTAATTGCGACCCCCTTAAAATTATATTTAACTACTGAAGAACACGCCTGGGCTGTAGTGATTTTCCACTCTTTATAGAAATTTGTAGAGCGCACTTTATAGGTATGGTGAAAATATTATTCCAATTTTACATTTCACCACAGCTTATGACATAATTCTGCAAGGAATAACCTGATTTCTTTTGTGCAGCCCTTTTCCGGCTCATGAAATTTACTTACAAATAATTTGGGCATGAATTCCGTATGCCTAGTAAATATTTAGAGTAGGAATAGCATTTCTAATGTGATACAAATGGGTGTTTTCACACTATATCGTGTCTATGGTTGATTGTTCTTTCGACAGTGTGGAAGGAAGGGCCCAATTATTTAGAAATAAATACAGTTCGTGAGGTGTTAGAAAAGGATTCGGGTCTCGGGTAAAAGCGGTCTTATAGTCTATTCGAGTTAAGAAAATAGTGAGTCATCGCTGTCGTCCGGCCTAGCCACGCCCCCTGACCAATCACGGAGCAGCAAATTAGAAAGCCAAGTTGACATTGATCAGTTCAAGGCAGACCCTCGTACGAAACGGCTGTGTCCTTTGTGCATTACAGTAAATTTTAAAATGAACACCTCACCTATTCGTAAAAATAAAAGTGGATCGATAATTCATAGCGGAGAAAGACGAGTAATTTACAATGTTTGAATTTTTATACACACAATTTTATTTCCACAACAATAATACTTCACTCATCTACAGCATGCACACATACAAACTTTCACAGTCACCCTCTCACACAAACATACACATACTCCCACCTCCAAACACACCCTGTCATTCCCCCTTACATACATTCACACGTCTTCGGGTATAAAATAATAATTAAAAAATATATATCTAATTTCCAAGACTTATTAATAACAACAATATTAATAATAATAAATTGTAATTTAAATATTATTGCTTGGTGTTCAGTAGGGGGCGGTATTTATCCCATGGATAACTATCTAGTTGTCTATGGGATGAATGCTGACCTTTATTGAATACCTTCTTTTGAAAGCACTGTGTCCCAAGATACAGGTTCGCCTAGTTTGGGAGTCAGGGTATTGTTCCTTTACCCTGCAGTTGCACTGATGACTCACTATTTTCTTAACCCGAATGGACTATAGTACATTCGGGTTTCGCTATCAATAACCGAAGTCTGAGGACCCGAAGCCCTTTTCTAAAAACTGACACACTGTAAATGAGTGATTTGATGACGGTGTAGTGTGAAAGCAGCCTAATATTAATATTTTATTTGCAATACATTAGTTGACAATCAATTCTCGTTTCGAGTTACGTTTATTAGTTTTTATTATTGAATTTAAATAATTATTAAAGTTAGTTTTAAGTAAATATTATAAAAAATATACTATGAAATAATATTCATCAGCTGATCTATATCTATCCAAAGATATTAAATGTGTCGTTCTCGATACACATATATAAATTAATTTACGTAAAATTCAAATTAATTACACATTTTAATGTATTATTCTGTATATTTGTAAAATTAACAAAATACTAGTAACTTGATTTAAAATATGTATGTGATGTATCACTGTCACGTTAATGTTAGTATGTATTTTTATACAAATCGTATACCTGTGTATACAGGATGTAAAAAATACCTGGAGTAACCTTTTGCGGGGATCAGTATCCTTATGTGAATAGGAAATACAAAACCGACTCCTTACAATTTAAATCCACGTTTATTCGTCTGCTCTCATACAGAACTTCCCGCTATGTCCAATGCGGGTAGGCAGAGATAATGCAGCGTCAATAATCTGTCTGCTCTCCTTAGACAATCATTAAAAAATAGATCAACATCCCTTCAAGATGATGAAACAGGTATTTTGTTACATTAATCTACTATGGCTTAAAACGTGGCCTGATCTGTGTTTTCAATATGAAATATAGAAAGACATAGTTATGATATTTTTGTATGTAGTATGGTTGTGATATGTATTATTTTGGAATGCATATTTGCTTTTTTTTTTAAGGCAAAGGGAACTGAGCCCATACAGCCATGTCTGATGTAAACAACTCTGGCAAGTCTTCATTAAAATGCTGGTGTGACACATTTCAATGCTATCTGGGAGAATCTTCCACGCTTCTGCACCATCCGAACCAAAGAAGAAGGCGTCCCGGACGCAGTATGGCTCTTCAAAATCCAGCCAAGTACGGATCGGGCTGCAGCGTCTTATTTGACTTTACTTCACTGTCCCACACATTAATCACATTTTGTAGACGTTCTTCGAATAAAAAACACCATTCTTACTTGAAAAGCACTACTGTAAAACAATTTGCAAAACAATGAAAAAAAAACTGGTGTGGACGCGACAAAAGCGCGGGAGAAACTCCTTGGAATGCATACATTAGTAGGTATTCAATGTTTATTAGCACAAAGGCTATTTTGTGTTTCTATCACGCTTCTATCTCACTTACATAAGCTAGCAAGTGAGTAAGCGAGACAGTTATACACCTATAGCTAATTTTTTTCCAAAGTATTCCTGGCCCTTATTTCCTATTTTAATCCTTCTATTTTTTTTTAAATCTGTGTTTTAGAGCCTTCGCTTCGGTACACGACAAAGCCATGCCAGCTTTGTTAGGATCACTAATGGTGCATCCACACCGCTGTTACTTTTTGTTTAGGGCGTTTTCAGAGTCGTGTATTTCGCCACGCACGCGGGTTAGCTCCGCATACGTGCTCCGCGCATCACATTGTTTCATACATTTCAGTTTATTAAAATTTATTTATTACAAAGTCCACTTCAATCCACAAGTATAAAAACAAAAATGTCCATTAGCAAACATACTAACACTAGTTACAT
Organism: Hofmannophila pseudospretella; assembly: GCA_947369225.1. Classification (NCBI taxonomy): domain Eukaryota; kingdom Metazoa; phylum Arthropoda; class Insecta; order Lepidoptera; family Oecophoridae; genus Hofmannophila; species Hofmannophila pseudospretella. The sequence continues at coordinate 12,207,948 of OX376330.1, read as the reverse complement.
ACAATAGAAGTACGTAATACTAAAAGCAATAAAATTACATAGTGATATGTTAGAAGTAGAATTACAGATTTCCTATTTTTTAAATAATACTTTTAATACTTAAATAAAACGTATTGTGCGTGATACCCGCATGCGGGGTGCGTGGAGACCTTGCAAATTGACATTGTGAATTTTCGCGCATGCGGAGCAAACCCGTGTACTTGACGAAATCCGCACGACTCTGAAAACGCCCTGAGCAACATTTTGCAACATGATGTCTGCTCAAAAGTAACTACGGTGTGGATGCACCCATAAGGGAAGGAATATTAAGCTCAAGGGTTATTATTTATCCGACAATTATTCTCAGGTAAAGTGAACGTTTTGGAACCAGGTATATGCTTAGTTTTACAAACGTGAATAAATCAAATGTCAACGCATAGCTGTCACTTTGACAGGAGTAAAAATACACTCAGGACGGCGATTCTCGCAGGCGGAATGTCGAATCCGACATTAGTCCTATCTCATTCGCTCACATTACATGTGTGAGCGTGAAGACGTTCGTAGCGCTCGACTTTTGTATGTCGAACGCTGCGAGAATCGCTCTCCTGATTTCTCCGGGATAAAAACTTTCACCTGACAGTTGAAATGTTACTCGATTGCCCGGTTCCATAACACAACTTGAACAGTCAGATGAAAAACTCACGTTGTGTTTCGGAACCGGGTAGAGTAATTGTCGGGTAAATAAACGTTATGGAACGCAACCCCAAATGTTAAGATAAGCAGCTCTTTCCGATGTTAACAGAGTCAATCACAAGTATAAAATTGTCACTATCATGTATGGGGCATGGGAATAGCGTCGGTGGCACAGTGGCTTGGACACCAGACTCCCATGAGGTTCGGGTTCGATACCGTGCAGTGCCATGTACCAATGAGTTTTTCGTATTTTCCGAAGACTTACGTACATTTGCCGACTGCTCTAACGGTGAAGGAAAACATCGTGAGGAATTGCACACTGAGAAGACCCGTGTGTAAAATGGGGTAGGGACAAAAGATCCTCAAGGGTCGAAGTGCCGCTGGGGTTATTCCCGGATATCTTATGTTATCTTATGATAACGGGGCTATCATAAGATAACATAAGATGGGGCATGGGGCTTTATATTGATTGATGTTGCCATTTTAAGCTTGTAATTACAAGCATTGTGTTACTCTCCGTGAGTTGCAGGAAACATCCTTAAAGTTAAAGCTTCCTTATAGTTTAAGCTTCCTTAGTCTTCCTTCTATCTAGAGCTATGGCGTAGAAAGGGATAGCCTGTACAGTCGACCACAGGTCAACCTACCCAAAACGTATATTGCGCAGTCATATGGTTGTGATTTAAACGAAGGTTTTTTACAGATGGTATACTATAGCTTGTGGTCTACTGTACATATGTTAGTGAAGACTTAAGTTTAAGGACGTTTCTTGCAACTGTCGGTTAATTCGGGGCTCTGGAACATTATTTACTGGTCGCTCGCGACGGTACGCTTCTGTGCGCTTTATCACTAGAAAGCCATAACGCATGCGTGCTAGATCATCGCGAGTGATTTCTTTATTTATGGATTTTTCTATATAATTATTTTATCATAATTATAACTGTTTCAGTCGTTGCTGAAAGAAACGTATTACTTACTTACTTTTTTTAAACTTTTGAATTCAGTTCAATGATTATTTTACGTTTTTTTTATTACATAAGCATAACGTTTTACATAAGCATAACAAAATTTATGAAAAGTTTAAAAAAATATGGCTTGTTTATGCAAGCAAGTAGAAAAAATGGCTTGTGTATGCAAGCAAGTAGAAAAAATGGCTTGTGTATGCAAGCAAGTAGAAAAAATGGCCTTGTAGATAGTTCCAATTAAAATTAATTAAATAATAAAAAATGTTAGGTAGATAGATATCCAATGCAGAAGTTAGAAGAAAAATATAACACGTTTTTTTTTTAATTTTATGTAATTTTTTTTCTGACAAGGATACATTATTTTAGTACAAAAGTGCACTAGAATAGCACTACACTATGAATTTATGTTTCACAAATGAATATTTTTCTTTTTCTATTAACATGTATTTAAAACACCAAAATATTAAATTAATTATAAGACAAATATTACACTATTTATTTTATTGTAATAGAAATTCAAATTATTGTCCATTAAAATGTATTTTAAATATGTTGCCCTTTTCACTGTTATAGGCAGATTAATTCCCTATTTTAAGCTGGTTATCTATAGCCTATATGTATGTCGATAATTATACATATTTTAAATGGTGATATGAGTTAAATATAAAATAATAATAATAGCGAATAAATTTGTAAGTGATTTTTAATGACATGTAAACTAAGGAACTGAACTGAACGGTGCCCTAAGGATTAATCTAAAGAGCGCTTTTTCAATAATTAACATAACTAAATGCACTAAGTGTGGGCGAGAAAAAAATATTCTAGAAATAGTACTAAAGATAGAACTGTGGCGACGCACGACACGCGCGCCTCTACGTAGAACGCGCTATCGAAATTTTCCTGGGACTTCGTATATCTGTACCTCAGAAGCATAACACTGTAAATGCTTTTCTACCATTTTCTGTTTCTTAGATATTGTGGCAAATTATAATCTAGAAAAGTTTCTTTAATAAGTTTATATAACACTTTGAGGATTTGTTTACCAACTTTATACTTAATCAAAGTCCAAACATTTTTACATAAAATTGTCTCATTTGTAAAATTGGTTATGGCATTTACAGTTTAATGCTTCTGAGGTACAGATATATACGAGTTCCAAACATCCACAGTTGGACCAGGACATCTGGTCACCAGGCACAACACCCCGTCCGCTAGAAGATCTTCCCTTTCCCCTTTCATACAATTGACGTTACGTCATCCATGTCCTCCCATAGCGCGTTCCTACAGAACCATTTCGGATTTTAATCTTTCTCTCCTAAGTCGTATTCCTCATTGCTGAGGGTCGTGATCATTCTAAGGAATTAATCACATAGAACGACTTTCGAGGCAGATTTAATGGGGTGGTTTGCCATTGGCTTCCCCATTTCACACACTGGTTATCTCAGTGTGCAGGTTTCCTCACGATGTTTTCCTTCACCGTCAGAGCAGTCGGTACATGTACGTAAGTCTTTCTAAAAAACCGAAAAACTCATTGGTACATGGTATTGCCTGGTTTCGAACTCGGACCTCCCGTATGGGAGTCCGACGTCCTAGCCACGACGCCACCGATGCTCTACAATTTGATCTCTTATTCCTGCAAAAATATTTGTTTCATATTAAAAGACCCCAGTTTTTGGGTTACATACATAACTTGAAGCATATCAATGATATACGTATCGACGTTGAGTAAGCGCTCGTTAGAAAGCCGTAAGAATCCGAAACCAATCTTAGCGTTCCGCGTTCAGCGGTCAGCGTTCCCCTTCTGATTGGTGCGGTATGCTCGACCACAGAACTCTCCACCAGTCACGAGTGTGAACGCGGGCCGTGGAACGCGTGGAAACTAGACTGAGTCCTGTGAACATGTTCCGTAAAACATACCCTTTGCAAATGTAATAAATACGTGAATATTTTAATGAATTTTATAACAAATCTGAGAGAATTAATAACAATGTTAACCAGCATAATGTAATAAATAAATAGTTTTGTTAAGGAGAACAATAAAAGGCGAAATGTTTTACAAATTGTACGTTTTATTTAGCGTCGGTGGCACAGTGGCTAGGACGCCGGACACCCATGCGAGAGGTCAGGGTTCAAAGGGTTCCATGCCATGTACCAATGACTTATTCGGATTTTTTCGAAGACATATGTACATGTCTTCGAAAAAATCCGAATAAGTCATTACCGACTTCTCTAACGGTGAAGGAAAACATCGTGAGGAAACCTGCATGCCTGAGGAAATAATAAAAAATCCAAAGGCGTGTGAAATCCACCAATCAGCACTGGGCCCGGTCGGTGGATCATGGCCCATAAACCCCCTTGTGCTAAGAGAGGCCTGTTACCCAACATGATGTTTTATTTCACTTACATACAGGAATTAAAAATAAAAATAATCACAGTACAAAATGGACAACCTCCTATAAATAATAGTACATTATAAAAATAAATATGACTTTAGGTGGCTTTTTTTTAAACTATGTGCGGGAAAGCAGTCGGAGAAAGAGAAGAGATCCGCGGTGCAAGAAAAGAACGTTGAAAGGCAAACCACTTACCACTCGATGCCGACAGCCCGGGACAACCGGGAGCAAGTAGGAGGAAAACAGCAGGACAGGACACCACAGACTCTTCTAGAAGGCACGGTACACATCACACAGACAAAGAAAGTTCGTGAAAGCTCACTCAGCGCACAGCACGCGCGACGTGATCGACGGTCGATAGATGGCTGGCTTGTCGGTGGTGCGGGTTGAGGTACGAGGAAAGACGAGGGGGGGGGGGGGACAGGGATGGTCACCCGCGTACACGCCGACATCGCCAAGCAAATGATTTGCCAAAAATGTCCTTTCTTGCACAAATACGGAACAGTCCATACTTGTGTTTAGACCTTATCAAATACATATGATCAAATACAAGAAATGAAAAAGATTTCAAAAAACATTACAGTGAATTTATATTCACATTCTTCTTGTTGCCTGGAAGATATCGCTATATATTGGTAGTGGTAGATCCTAATGTGAAGGATCGCCTGGGGTGGTACCACCCTCTTATCTATTTCTGCCGTAAAGCAGAAATGCTTGAATTTCTGTGTTTCGGTTTGAAGGGTAAGAGAGCCAGCGTAATTTCCAGCACATGAGGCAATCCATCTTAGTCCTCAAGGTTAGCAGCGCATCAAAAACCTTCTAATATTAATACAGTGAGGTGAGATGTCTATGGGCGACGGTGACCACTTAACATCAGGTGGCCCGTTTGCTCGTCTGCTCTCCTAATGTAATAAAAAAAAAAAAAAAATATATATATAGGCCGCCTTCTGCACATTATATTGTACCTCTCTTTATGTTGTATGTTTTGTTTTTGTCCCGGGTGTACAATAAAGTATATATGTATTCTTCAGTTATCGACAGATATGTTCCGGTAGTGTATCATGAGGGAGTGATCCCCGGCACTCAGGGGATGCCTGAACATCAGCGCCGCAGTGCTAAAAGCGCTCCGGCAACAGGCTGAGGCAGTCCCCTTGCCCGGTGCTGCACACCACCTTCATCAAACTTAATTACTTTTACTTACTTACTCCGCTGGCGTAGCGACCCGAAGTGGATCTTGGCCTCCGATACCAAAGAGCGCCATCGCTCTCTCTCCTGCGCAGTCTCGAGCCAGTCAGGCGCCCGGAGCTCCCGCAGATCCTTCTCCACTTCATCGCGCCAGCGGTATCTGGGACGTCCGACCGGATGTCGTCCGTTAGGGCGTCCCCACATACGCTCGTTTAACTGCCCGATCCTCCCCCATCCTAGTGATGTGTCCGAGCCGCTTTCGTCTCTCCTATTGTACAATTTGGTAGTACAAAACACCCCAGGACGAAGACATTTATTAAAAATATGATATACTACATAAGTAATTCGAAACAACAAAACTGTAACGTGTTGTATAATGCGACTAGCGCCATCTATCGACGGATAGGGTCAAACACCTATAATGTTCGGCTCGTTCACCATCTCTTCTATCTCCCTATTCTTTCTCATCCTCCACCCTCCATCTTCCTTCTTGGCTGGTCCCAGAATAATTAATTACTTTTGCTTATTTATTTTTATAATATATTTGTTTAATATTATTTTTATCTTCTGTACCTAATTGTTTGTATGTGTGTATTGCAAATTCTTTCTTTCTTTTGCACCTGACATCACTTTACATACTGCTCATATCTACTTATTAATCATTCTTAGTACCATCACCTCAACGCACCATCCAAATCAAAATTAGCATAACACGAGAACTCATTTGCCAAATTGTTCCTATGTCGAGGCTGAAACTCACACACTTGTAAACCTAACAATTTTTCCACATTATCTTTCATAATAGCACCGGTACACACCACTATTTTGTCTTTAGCCAGTAGTTTTATAGTCTGTGACGTCTTTGTGATACATTCCTCGGATAGAAAAGGTGGGTCTGCAACTACTAAGTCATAGGAACGTTGTAAGTCCGGTGGCAATTTATCGGGACAGTTGTAATCGTAGAATATGAAGTCTGGAGCGTGGACTTCGAATCTCCTGTCGAATTCTAGGAGGGATACTGAAAATAAGGAAAGAAATAGTGTTAGAAAGGCAAACAAGGTCGAGGTCTACAACATACAAGAACCGTCTCTATTTGCCAAGTTCCAGAGTAGACATGTATAAAAAGAATTCCTTCTGTATGGCAATTTTTGTGTATAATAATCTGCCTAGTCGCCTTAAAAATGGTCCTGCTAGCCAATTTAAAACTAATATTTCCAAGTGGCTTCTAGACAAATGTTATTGCTCCATAAAAGAGTATCTCAACGACACCAACAAATAGCAGAAAAGATTTGCATACCGTTGTCGGTGGAACATATGATACCTATGCTTTTTAAATCACCTATATTTTTCACTATGTTCTGGCAAATAAATTTCATTTCATTTCAAACCTGTGAAATTTCGAAGTGACATACAAGCTCAATTACGCCACCTACTCCTATGAACCAAAGAGGATCGTGGATCTATTTGCCGACTTCTTTCTTATTAATTAATAATAATCAGAATATCTAAAACTCAAAATGTATATACATTTCGACTGAATTGGGAATAACAGGCAAATTAATTCAAATAAGTCAGTAAAAAGTATAGGTGTCATGCAAAGTGGAGGTATTTTGTAGGCAAATTGCTGGCACTTTTTTGAGTATGCGTGTTATAGTTTTGTTGTTAGTTGAGATCTTAAAAATAACACCACCAGACTTCGAAAAAGTGCCAGGCAGCAAATACTATAATATAATGACAACTTATGATGACTAATAATGACAAATATCTCGAGAGTAACCTCTGAATTTCCAATGGGTTTAAGTCTGGCTCACTTCTAATTACCGCATTCAAAATACACACCGCTCGTGTGAGTGGCACGAAGTAGATGAGGTTGGTCCTGCCTGTGGGGACCACAAACATGACGTGGCGCCTGGCGATAAGACATACCTGTCGCTCTGTGTCCAACCTGCCTCTTAACAGGAACGAACAGCGTCGGACACGAGATGAGCGCCACCCTGCCTCCATCCACCACACTCCTGTCTACGACCTTCACCAGTGCTTGCACTGTGCTCTCGTCGTACCAGAACTGGCTCAGTTGCTATAAAAAATAATTTTAAATATATGGTTTCAGTATAGCAAAGTTTTAGAGAACGCTGACATCAAATGCCTGATTTTAGATAATTTTCCAATGATTGATCCTTTGTGTAATACACATTAGGTAAAATTTGGGTTCCCTGCAATAAGACAAGACATAGGCTAAAAGTATTACATTATTACCCTGTCTGCAATGCACAGTATAAAAGTTGCTAAATATAGAAACAAAACCAGACAATAAAGGGAGTATGCACTTTTGAACACAAACAGATTAATCGTATGTACAGACAGGGTTCACCGAACACACAAAGTATTAATTTTTATTATTTATATGTCATGGTAAAAGTAGGTATATATAATATTTTTCACTTATTAATACTCCCCTATCTTTGTCCTCCTGGACAGGTTGTGGCCAGCCATCGGTCATGGTCCAACAGAATACCAGCGCTGTAGGCATTCTTGTCTGCAGCAATAAGCTGAGTTGAGACCCCTTTTCACAACAACAGCAGACCATCAGACATGATTTAGATATGTTCATCTTTGACTACATAATTATTTTATCATAATTATAACTGTTTCGGTCATTGCTGTGTGTGAAATTAACATATTACTTACTAAATATAATGTAAAAGACTTATTCGAAAATGCACACACTCCAAACAGCAAAAGGTTGATTAACGAAATCTAACCCAGTTCTCATCAAAGAGTATATTCTCCCTAAGCTTGTCGTCTGCCTCCAACCTATTGAGGATCTGCTGCCGCTTCTCCTGCTCCGTGTAGAACTCCTGCAGGGCTGCGAAGGTCTCCGCCGAGAGTGTCGGCACATCGTCATCTTCCTCCATGGTCAGCTATAATTATAAATATATTTTTTAAATTAAATATGAAGCAGACGAGCAAACGGGCCACATGATGGTAAGGAGTCACTGTCGCCCATAGACATCTCACCTCACTGTATTATCGTTTGAGGGTTGTTGAGGACTTGAGCCGATAATTGTGCTGGCTCTCTTACACATCAAACCGAAATGCAAAGCATTTCTGCATTACGGCAGAAATAGATAAGAAAGTTGTACAGAGCCCGCATATAACTAATGTTTTTAATGGTTCGGTGAATAGAAGGTAAGGTACAATCGCCAAAACATAATGCAGCTACTGTATTAAAAAACTTAGCATATTATCTAATCATGATCTAAATAACTTGTAGCTGTTAAATTTGCGTAATGCTGCATTACGCAAATTGTAAAAGTAACACAATTTGAGAGGACGGACGGACAGGTGGATGTTTTGTTTGCGCCGCCGTGTTTTGACCGTGTGACAGTTAAAAATAGGTTAGCTTTAGTTCTTTTGTATCGTCCAATGCACGCGAACAAGTTTACATCATGAAAAATAATCCTTAAAAATGCACTCACCTGGTTAAACAGTGATGTTTCACGTTTACAAGGAAGAAAAGCATATATCTGGTAAGATATCACACAAAATTATATTTGTTTTTGTTGAAAAATAGCGCAAAATATGCTAATTCGCTGAAATTACCGTACCAATTTATTTCATTTGACTTTTAGTAATTTTTTTGACACTGACAGCTTCAGTGTTGCATGGTTAAAAGTTTTAATTCTACCATTTTATTTAGGGTTCCGTTGACTATTGTTTGAACCCTAGTCTAAATCGAATAATTATTTATTTTTTAATTTCTAGATGATCCCACATATAACAAAAATGGAACTAGAAAACCTACAAGTATTACTTCTTCATCATCACCCAGAGTTTTTGAGAGAATGTTGCGATTTGATAAACGAAGAATGGCCAAGAAGCGAAACAGCAAGGATGATGTCCTTGCAGGCATCATGCGATGCTCTACCAACGAGTTTAATCCTAATTAACGATAAGAAACTAGTTATAGGACATTGTAAACTGACTTCTATACCGAGCATACCAGAAAGCTGTTTTATTGAAACAGTGGTAATAAGCAAAGCTCTTCGTGGTAAAAAATTGGGTACTTATTTGATGAAAAAAGTTGAGGAATATTGCAGGGATAATTTGAAGTTGAAAATGGTACATTTGTCTACAAAAGGACAGGAGAATTTCTATGCAAAGTTGGGCTATGAGACTTGCTCGCCGGTGTCCATTTACGGGACTTGCGTTAGTTCTAGATTTGTCCAAAACTGCCATAAAGACAAACCAGTGCCAATAGTGTGTAGTAAACCGAGTATTGGAGTGCTACCGCCACCGCCCCCACCGATGCCGAAAAACGAAAAGTTGATCAACAATAATATAAAATCGACCAAGACTTTCATGTTTAAGGATTTGAATTAGTATTTCTAATTTTAACTTAGTATTTTAGGAATCAGTGTTGTTATGTTAAATAAATTTTTTACCTTGTTAATCGTATTTTTCAATACATCCATCTATCTACACTTAGATTTTTGTGTTAGTTTTGTATCTGACTACCTACTAAAAATTTATGATGATTGACAGGTTGCATGTTCTACAGAATGAAAAACATAGGATCAACTAAACATAATTTTATTTTTAAAACTTTGCTTTGTCGATGTACTCCATGGCGCGTTGTCGAATAATGTCCACTTGCGCCTGATCTCCGAGCCGTTCTTCAACTTCGATCCACTTCTTGTAGAGAACCTTCATTTTCCGTGCCGGCAGCTTCTGTGACGTCATCCGCTCCATTACTTGCCTGTTGAGAAAAATATTACTATTTTAGAAGTTTTTATTTACAAAGATTTCATCGCCACCACATTCCATTTATTTATTCCAATCATGGGTATTACAAGGTCTTGAGAACTAATTATAGCACGGCAACGTTAAAACTATGTACAAATATGTTCACACCGCCAAGATTAGTTCCAACAGCATCTAGACACTGTAGAGAGCTGGCAACACTCACCGAACGAGGTCCTTGTCTCCACTCTTCATCAACATGTCGACGTATTGGCTACACACGTCCACTCGTGCCGGGTATACAGCCAGGACTTGATCGAACAGGGCCTCAGCTCGTTCGCGGGCGCCGTGAGAACGTTCCAGGAGCGCGAATTGGACCAGGATTGACACGTCTGTAGAAGAAAATATTGCGAATGTTAGCTTCCCAGATACGACAGCACCTAAGCCTTGGACTTCACGCGTTTCGCCCTCAACCCGCTTGAAATCAGCGCTTCGTGATTGGATGGAGCGAACCGAACCGTCGTTGAAACCGGATTATGTAGTCCTAGCTAGTTCTGTTTCATTCCGGTTCGTTTCGCTACATCTAATCCTAAAGTGTTGATTTCTAGTGAAGGGAAGTCAGAACACAAGTGATTGGTTGCAGCGAATCGAACCGGGGGCTGGAACCGGCCGCTGGTTGTTCAGTACTTAGCTTCTCAAATATGCCAGCAACCAGCACCTAAGACCCAGCGTTCATTAGAACAGCGGATGCGCAACGATTTGACTAGAGACTAACCAGTTCAGTCACGTTTAATAAGCATTTGTATTTCGTAAGCACGCAACTTATTATTTGTACTGTATTTGTTTTGACAATAACGCTTAGATACAGATATATAAAATATACTTATTTTGTAAATTGAATTTCTGTTTTATAACGTACTTATAACTCAGCTAACCCTCAGCTAACACCTTGGTCGGCCATAACTCTCTCAATAACAGAGTCGTGAGATTATGGAACAAGCTACCGCAAGAAGTGGATGCATCTTCAGTCAACAGTTTTAAAAATAGACTAGATAGGTTTTTAAACAGTGCATAAATAGTGGTGGACTTAATTAACTATGAACAATGATTAAGTGCTATAATGAATGAACAATACACCAGCTTAGATATGGGCGCATCAACTTAATGCTGCCTGCTCATTAATCAATAATAATAAGATTGAGACTAAAAGAGTTTAATTATTCTTTTTGACCAGTGGCGGCGTAGCGTGGGTTGTCACCCAGGGCGGATTTCTACTGAGCACCCCTAATTTAGAGGTGCTCAGTAGATTTAGGGGCCCTAAAATAAAACAACAGATATTAAACGTGCTTACGGGACTTTATTTGGCTAAAATATTCAATAACATTATCAAAATTTACTTCCCTGTCTTTATCAATACTCAAAATGGAAAGATTGGTTAGTCGCGTTTGGCTCATTGTGGACCTCAAATAAGACTTTATCAACTTTAATTTTGAAAAGCTTCTTTCGCATGAAGCCACCGAAACACAAATGGTTAAAAAAATCTTAGAGCAAGAGCTAGATTCGGACTCAGAATAGCCCCTTAAGTCTTTGCAATGATTCTCTGGCTGTGCTAATGAATTGTCGTTGTCACCCCTTGGTGCTTGGCACCCGGGGCGGACCGCCCCCACGGCCCCCCCTTTTACGCCGCCACTGTTTTTGACATGTGAATGAGCCAGGGGCTCGCGCGGGATAGCGGTTGTATAAAAAAATGCTAATTATAAAATGCAATACCTAAGTGCCTTTTGCGTAGTCAGGCTAGGATTTTGAAAATAGAATAAGCTCTGGAACACAAGGAAAGATGACTTATTCTTAAGATACGCACTGACCTGTGGACACCCGGCGTGGCAGTCGTCTAGGCTTCGTTTACAGCTCTTCCTGCAGGAACTTTCACGGGCAATGTCCAGGCACCACACATAGTCTTAGCACACAGATTTCAGCGGGTTTCAGATGTTAAATAGCGGAAAATGAAGTAATTAGCGAGAGCGGTTACAGATCATGCGATCAAATCAGCTGTCGAAGTCCAACTGGTCGGTTAACGACCAATAGTTAAAGCCGGACGCGGTGCCGTCACATCAGGCGATAACGTGCATATGAAGGTATAGGTAAGATGATAGGGAGAATGACCACGCATTGGCCGGTAGGTATGCATTTATAAAAAATGAAGCGCTTGGCGCGACCACATGCAAATATTCCAACACAATTTACGAATGTTTATAAATATATAAATGAAATATACTAGGTGCATAGAATTGTCTATTAATACAAGAAGAAAAATACAAAACCACTCACGCTCTTTCTTCTCCAACACAGCGACCGCCTTCTGCATAACTTGCCGTGCCTTATCCACCATCCCCACTTTAAAGCACGCCGCCCCACACTGCAGGTACATCTGAGGATCTCTCTTGTACTTCCTCAGCATGAGGTCCACCAACGAGGAGAGGTCTTGGAGCTTGCCGGTCTCTGCTAGTATGTCCAGGAAGGCTGAGTGGATTTTATAAGTGTCGTTCATTTGGAGAGCTTCTTCTAAGGTTTTTTGTTGGGATTCCTGAAAATGGTGAATTGATTTGATGATTTCGTCTTGGTATCTATATTGCGATTAATTCGTGATCGGAAAGGTGGTCTAAAGTGCTAAAGATTTACGTCTAAGGGGCCGTTCATTAATTACGTAAGGACGATTTTGACCCTACTTATCCCCATGTTTTGAGATTTGAACATTCTGAGATATGGACATATTGCGACCACTGAACATTTTACGCCTAAACGATTGCACGGACCCCTCCTCCCCGTTCTTACATAAGATTTTACCTAGTTTCCCTAAAAAGTGTTAAATAGTCGTCGTTAGAAAAGGTTCAGTTACACTAAAACACGTTATTATTTGACATAAAACAGAGATATTTAAAAAAAAATTATTTAGTTTTTGGAAAATGCGTATTTTAAAGGTAAGATTTGAAACAATTTTAAAGTAAGGAAACAAATCGCGCACTCCCAGGCGAATTTCGACTCGTAGTAAAACATTACGTAAGAATGGCTAATCCCCTCTAGGTAAGGTCATGTAGAGATTTTTTATATCCCTTCCCCCTCGGGAGCCTTACGTAAGTAACGAACGCCCCTAAATGACAAATTACTATAAAATAATGTAGAAAAAAACCCGGCCAAGTGCGAGTCGTTTTGCCTTGCACAGGGGCTGGGTAGGAACCGTGCTATTCTATGGTCCTATTTTTAAGTACTATTTATAAGTATTGAGCGGAAAAAACTTGTTTTTTTGCACACACCTTACAATGTACAGATGTACCAGGAATAATAGAACGCTGCCAAGAGAGCGCCATTAGTAGTTTTATAATTTTTGTTATGGAGTTCACTATGGAAAACTTAGTATCATTTAATTCCGCAATATGACGAGGACTTTTATATTCCTGGTTATACCACGGTACCTTGGTCCCGAACCGGTGCTCGCAGTTGAGCAGCGCCAGCCACACGTTCCGCCGCTCCAGCTCCTCGCGGAACGAGATGGTGTTGAGCGCCTTGCGGCCCACCGCGCGCGCCTTCTCCATCTCAGTCGCCTAAGACGAAACGATACTTATAAATAAATATTAATTAAGGCCATGAGAACCAGAGTAGCTACGATTCGTTTTTCATACATGTAATTTAAATTTCATAATTGTATTCATGCAATATTTTACTGAAATATTATTACCATCACGTCAATCGTGTTATACTATCGCCAAATGAAAAAAATATTACGATCCATTTTATTAAAGGGCTTATATATGCACTTGAATGCAGCAGCAGCAGCAGCAGAGCGTGGTTGATTTTACAATATTTATGGTATGAATTTACTGAACATTTATTTATTTAGGCTGCAGTCCGGGTTAGTTACAAAGTTCGCTCAAACTGCTCGCTGGAACACAGCTGTGATTAGCTCTCTATAGCACACTGAGCTAAACTCTATCTACCTGCATGTGGAAGGCCACATGCAGGTAGATAGAGTACAGGTAGGGAGAGACGAGACAACATGACAAGAGCTAAACTCTACGTACCTGCAGGTAAAAGGCCATGGCATGAGCTAAACTCTACGTACCTGCAGGTAAAAGGCCATGGCATGAGCTAAACTCTACGTACCTGCAGGTTAGAGGCCATGACATGAGCTAAACTCTACATACCTGTAGGTAATAGGCCATGACATGAGCTAAACTCTACGTACCTGCAGGTAAAAGGCCATAACATGAGCTAAAATCTACGTACCTGCAGGTGGAAGGCCATGTACGCTATCCACAGTTGGCTGCAGTCCGGGTTAGCTAACAGCGCTCGTTCAAACTGCTCGCTGGAGCGCGGCTGTGATTCGCTCTCGATCGCTCTGTGTTCCATTTCGCGCACTCTTTCCTCTTCCTCTCGTACTTTAGCGAGTTTTTCCGCTACTGTTAACTTCTTGCGTTTCTTTTTTGGTTGGTCGTTCTCCTGCAAAATGGAAGACATATTTAATTATGTTAAACATCAGTACTATAGAATGCCGAAAACTAAGAATTGTGTTTAAGTTTGTTCTAACGATAAGGAAACATATCGTAAGGAAAAATAATGGCATAGTATGATTCTCCAGTCAGTCTGGTGAGGTACCACCCTTTAACTTATTTCTGCCGCAAAGCAGCACTCAGTGCTTACATTGCATTGCTGTTTCTGTTTGAAGGGTAACTTACTGGGTAAGAGAGCCAGCGTAATTACCGGCATTTAGGAACTTCTAAAGGGTACCAGCGCTTTTTAAACCCTCTAATATATCTATAGGCGACGGTGATAACTTACCATCAAGAGGCCCTTTACTCGTCTGCTCTCCTGATGAAATGAAATAAATACATACCTCGTCTTCGCTACTGCTAGACTCATCTTCTTCAACTTTCTTCGTCAAGCTCTCAGCATTTCCGGACCAGAAATCCTTAGCACTAGGCACTTCTAAAGCAGGTTCCAAACTCTCTACCACTTGGATTTCTTTGCTTTTCGCTTTTATTTTATTTTGCACTTCCTTTTTAACATCACCACCTTTCGTTTCTTCTGTTGACATTGCTTTCTTTCTCTTCTCTGCTTGCTTCATCTTGTATTCCTCATTTTCTTCTAAATCGAACTCTTTCAGCTTTTCTTGAGCCGTTTTCATAGCCTCCATTAACTTTTTAATGCGCGTTTCTACAACTATTTTGTCCATCTGCATTGCCCTATGATATTTTTCATTCTTAGGTACAATACCTCTCTCTTCTATACTGTCTATTTTTTTATTTATAACGTCTATGCGCCGTGTTCTCGCGTTCACAGATTTTAGTAAAGACACAACTCGTTTTTTGTAGTCTTTAGCTGTTACACAGTCGGTGAAATCGATAAGGCCTATGTCTTGTGGTGCTAGGAATTGGTCGCCGTCTTCGTATATATCTGTTTCTATTGCATCACTTTCTTCTGATATTTCTAATTTGTTCTCTCTTTTGCTATTAAGATCTATATTGTCTATTCCTATCTTGCTGTTGCCTGAATGTTCTGGGTTTTTGTTCTTTTTCTTAAGTTTTTTCTTATTTATTTCTTGTGTATCTTGTGTTGATTCGCTTTTTTCTATTACTTCTAATTTCTTATTCTTTTTATGTTTCTTATCTCCTTCTGACAACCCTGTGTCGATAAAATCGCTCTCTTCTGAACATTCCGATACATTTTTCTTCTTTTTCTTTACTTCTTGAAGACCGGTTTCATTTCCATTGTTTACTTCTGCCTTGTCGGCTTTTTTGTTCTTTCTCATTTTAAAATCTTTTTTTTCTTCTACACTTTCTTCCGATTTCTCGCCATGTTTCTTCTTCCGTCCTGATTTTGTCTCATCTTCTACCTCATCATGTGTTTCAGATTTGTTTTTGTCTTTTCCCTTCTTTTTAGGCGTTTTAAGTGTTTCTTCATCAGCTTTGTGCTTTTTGGTTGGTACTTCATCTGTGTCCTTAACTTTTCGTTTAGTAATTTTGCGGTCATTCTATAAAATTGATAAACATATTTTATTATTTTTACCACAAACGTCATCAACATCTCCATACCCCGAAAATCATACTAAACTGCTTTGGAACGACAAAGTTCCATCCTATTATACTTTATTTTACTTTATTTGTACACGAGAAAAATAAAGAACATGTTACAAGACATAATTATAGGGTACATTAGGTTCCTTATCTCTAAGGAAAGATCTATTCCAGCCAAACCTAAGACATGGGGAGATAAAACATAATAAAATAGATAGACATACATAAGTGTACCTACATTATAAAAGATTTTTTTTTATTACGAATAATTTTAAAAAAAATTCTGTAACTAATGTTATACATTAATTAATAATACATACATAAAAAATATAAACAACATACATATATAGACATAAATGTATATTTGCATACTATTTAGGAACCAATGTTAGATAGTGCTCTCTCAAACGCTTCCTGAAAATTCTGATTTTAGTCGGATAATCTGAAGCTTAATTTTGGTACCTAAAAGTGATGCAGTCCTTTTCACAATTCTAAAATAAGAATAGGATAGCACGATCTTATTAGAACTGGCAAAGATAAGTTGCCATCTGTCAGAACAGAAAGTGGCAACAATTCTGGGGTGTAAATTAAAACATTCCTCAAACACACTCTTACGCAACCTAGCATGTGACTGAGCAAAACAGTTTTATTTAGTTTTAGCTTTAGCGGTAACCTTTTGTAGCGGAAGCGATTTGCTTCTTCGTTCATTATGCGAACGGCTAAGGAATGGAACAGCCTGCCGGCGTCTGTACTTCCCGAAACCTACAACCTTGGGATCTTCAAGGCCAGAGTGAATAGGCATTTACTGGACCCGCATGCTCCATCGTCGACCTCATCGTCGCTTACCATCAGGCGGGATCGAGGTCAAATGCGGGTTTAGAAGTAAATTAAAAAAATACCCCAGAAATGGCGCGAATACAAATACAAATAACTTTATTCTGTGACTGTGGGTATTATAAAAAAGTTCTTACATAAATATATGACCTACACAATCTAACTATTGTATACCTGTAGAACGTCGGTGGCGTCGTGGCCAGGACGTCGGACTCCCATGCGGGAGATCCTGAGTTCGAAACCAGGCAATGCCATGTACCAATGATTTTTTGAGGTTTTTCGACAGACTTACGTACATTTACCGACTGCTCTGACGGTGAAAGAAAACATCGTGAGAACACCTGCACACTGAGATAACCAGTGTGTGAAATGGGGAAGGCAATGGCAAATCACCTCATTACATCTGCCACGAGAGTCGTTCTATGTGATTAATCCCTTAGAATGATCACGACCCTCAGCAATGAGGAATACGACTTAGGAGAAGAACATACCTGTATATAAATCAGGGTAAGAATAAAATACATAACTCACCGTTGGCGTAAAGGGAACGGTAACGAAACTTCCCGACATCTTCTTGGCGCCGGCGTCCACTTGTAAAATCGTACAGGTTACCTGAAAGTTATACAATTCGAAATTATTCAACAAAATGCAAGGTTTTGTGACATAGTTTTTTTTTTCAACCCCCTGACCGACCGAGGACGCGTTTGTCTGTGGCATCATAACTCATAACCAGTTATCGGAGTAGGTAGAGATAGATAGATAGACACTTTATTGTAGAGCTGTTTTTGGTACTTGCCACATACGGTCATAATATGGATAAGTATGCCCAATAATCCCGGGATTTCCGGGATTGAATAAATATATTATTTAGATTTTTAACGTTATATTTGTTTTGATACACATTTAAGATTGGTGGCGAAATATTTTTTTTCACGATTCATGGCGCTAGTGTACCTATGGTAGTGTTTTAACTTCTTCGTAAGTTCACAATTTTAAAAAAATCGTAATCCGCCGAGTGAGGGCGAGGTTTATAAAAGTAATTTACAACATTTGCTCGATAACTTAAAACGGGATCCCGAAATCATATCCATATTAATGTAACCTTTGAGGACATTGACCCTAAACAGCTCTACCTACTCCGATCACTGTTCATAACCGATGAACCGATTTGGACCCGGTATTTTTAGTTAACAAAGAATTTTTCGAGTGTCTGATAAAAACTTTGACGTCAGGTGGGATGATTGGAACGGTAATAGGAAGCATCGAATTTAAGCATTTCCGCATGTGGAACCTTGAAGACCTGATGATGACCGGGAATAACTAAGAGAATCTGCATAATGGTAAGTCGGGGGTTTCTTAAATATTTAATTTAGAACTATCAAATGAATGCCTATACAGAGGCAATCTTGTCGTGACATCAGACCATCATTAAAAAAAATCAAAAATGGGTCCCAGTTGTTGTGGTCATCTCAGAGGCTTACGGGCGGCCTGAACAGCTGACAAAATAGGTTGGCCACTAACCATACGATAAACAAAAGAAACAAGTTTTATTTAGTTTAATATAACCTATGTTTAAGTTCTTACGTGGGACGCCCCCCTGCCCGGGGGCCTGACGACCTGAAGAAGGTTGCTGGCGATGATTGGATGAGGAAGGCGGAGGACCGAGTAATGTGGCGCGCTCTGGGAGAGGCCTATGTCCAGCAGTGGACAGATACGGGCTGATAGATAGATAGAAGTTCTTACCTATGTATGGACTATGGATACTTTGTCATCTTACCGCTCAAATAAACTTATTCTTGTACTTAAGTTTGTACTCACAATCTGTCCGACGTGGAAGGCGTCACTGAGGGTCTCCACAGGCTCTTTACTGATGAAGTTGCGCGGCACGAACGCGGTCACGTTGTTGAAGAACGACACCAGGATGTAGTCGCGGATGTGCTGTCAATAAATAGTAGTTTATGTCACTGGTAACTATAGCTCGACCAGATTCTTATGACATTAAAATTTATCTACTATTTATAGTAGGAATAAGATATTCACATGGCAACACTAATCTGACACAGTCAATATCTCTTTTATTCCATGTACTGCTAGAGGAGCTCGTAGCCTAGTTGCGAGCACGGTCCGAAAGTGATCGTGCAGGTTAAGTGACGTTGGCGCGGTCGGAACCTGGATGGGTGACCGCTAGTGGCATGTTTCATCTGAGCTTCTCCGTGCCTCGGAGAGCGCGTTAAGCAGGCAATCCCGGTTGTTGTCGTTCGACAGCAGTCGTTAAGCCATGTCAGATGCCTACGGACGGCCTGTACAACTCTGACAAATAGGTTGGCCACTAACCATACGATAAGCAAGCATTCCATGTACAATAGGGATACCATATAAAAAATTCAATTTCCAATATTGTCATCAGATTCTGGTCGACCTTTTAATGATGACATTGTAACATGAGGTGCTAAAGTTATTTAAAAAAAATATATTTGCCATTGGTGACCATTACAGCCAGCGTCCAGCGAACGAAAAATACTACTTTAGTATGGGACACGAGATTGCGGCGGGTGTCACAATAGATAGCACGAATGTTACAATGGCTAATTAACAAGTGACAGTTTTTTAGCATGAATCACGCTCTATGGATCTATGTATCGATCCTATAGTCTTACCTTAATGACTCCAGTGTAAGCCTTCCCCGCCTCAGCTTGTTCATAACTTCGAAGCACTTCCAGGTCCGGAGCTAAGAGAGAGGGCTTCAGTGTGAGGAATAAGCTCTGCCTCTCTGTATCTATGGACAGGATCCTCGCTGTCACCTCTTGACCCACCTTAGGAAAAATACAGCATAAAGTAATAGTACATTACTGCAGAGGCCAGGAAATTATTAATTTCCGGCAGTGAAGTATTTCCCAGGTCGAAAATTTCCGCCGACGCTTGTATAGAATTTTTCTCAAATAATACGAGGAAATCGAAAAAAAATATATTTTCAAATACTGCTTCCAAGCTGAAAGTAGACTGTCCTCCGCGTCGGCGAGATACGTGATAATTGGTGAATGCACCGACGTCTTCTAGATGTATATAGTACCTATTTGAGCTTTATATAGTTATTGAGCTGTAGTACAGTAGACCACAGGTCAATCTACCCAAAACGTCAAAATTTGAGAATCTGAAATGTATCATATTTCGCAGGCATAAGATTGAGATTTAATCGAAGGTTTACGGTTTAGGTTTTTTAGGTTTACTGTTACCTTTTTCATATCTTCACACTACACTGTCGCTAATCTCTTTAATGTCTAATTAACTTC
Organism: Hofmannophila pseudospretella; assembly: GCA_947369225.1. Classification (NCBI taxonomy): domain Eukaryota; kingdom Metazoa; phylum Arthropoda; class Insecta; order Lepidoptera; family Oecophoridae; genus Hofmannophila; species Hofmannophila pseudospretella. The sequence goes on along the minus strand of OX376330.1, from coordinate 12,187,801 downwards.
AGAGGTTGCCTGGAAGAGATAGCTTTAAGCGATAAAGGCCGCCTTTGTACATATCGTGCTATTATTCCTTATAAGGTTTTTGACAGGTGGCATAATATAGCTTGTGTACAACTGTACAAAGTAATAATCCTTACCACGTCCTTACCTTGAATTTCGTACCCAGTTTAGAGGCCCGAGGCTTCTTGGGGTCAATGAACACGCCCGCGTCAGAGAGATGCGCGTGTGGCACGAAACCTGGTGAAAACGGATAAAATATTGGAATACTGCTCTGCAAATTCTTTGGGATACTCAGTTTATCATCATTTATCAATCTAAATCTGGCTAAAGCCAAGGACCTGCACATGGTGGAGTGGTCAAAAACCAACTTAAAACACTCTAAGAGGTTCATTGGAAATGGTGACACAACTGGATGTAGAAAAATCTACAACCATAGCAGGAGTCTCACTCGTCTCATTGTAGGGGCGTTCACAGGCCATTTTGGCACTAAGAGCCTCCTATACAAGAAGAGACTGGCAGACAATCCCATCTGTAGAGCCTGTGGTGACACCGTTGAGTCAATGGAACACTTGCTGTGCGAATGTGACTCGCTGGCTGTACGTGTCTTCTGGGAGTAGCCTCCCCGAAACCAGAGGGCTATAGGCTTCTACCTGTAAGCTGTATAGCGCCCTTGATGCAAAGCATCTTTAAGGAACAGGAAGGAGACTAAGGTAAGGGATGAGCACAAAAGATCCCTGAGGGTCGAAGTGCCGCTGGGGTTATCCCTGGCCCCTGTCAAAAGATAAGATAAGAAGAGAATCTAAATCTACTCGTGGTAAATATGTATGAAATATTCATGTTAATTCTATATTTTTATTTTAGCGTTAACCGCGTTCTATAGGTACACAAGTCAAGTATAAACGAGGAAATCTGTAATTGGCCTTCTTTAAGTTTAATACATATGTAATTTCATAATTGTTAATAGCTGTAGATATACCTTATAAATAAATAAAAAAAAATAAAAAAACCGTCCTAGAATGTCTCGGACAAGTAACACTGTTATATAATTAACTACCACTTTCAAAGTCTGCTCTTGGTATGGCCATGGTGACGTCAGCGACCACACTGGCGGTAACTCTTCCACTGACAACTGCTGGACACTGAAGTACTCCTCACCTTACACTCTCCCCACGCTGACGGTGATGTGTGTGGGAGAGTTCTCCCACAGACGACTGATCCACACTGAAGTATTCCTCACCTTGCACTCTCCCCACGCTGACGGTGACGTGAGCGTCACCGACGGCCGTGAATGCAGCCCTGACCAACTCTCCTTCAGACAACTGATCCACACTGAAGTACTCCTCACCTTGCACTCTCCCCACGCTGACGGTGACGTGTGCGTCACCGACGGCCGTGACTGTAGCCCTGACCAACTTTCCCACGGACAGCTCGTCGACACTGAAGTACTCCTCACCTGGCACTCACCCCACGCTGACGGTGACGTGAGCGTCACCGACGGTCGTGACTGTGGCCTTGACCAACTCTCCCACAGATAACTGTTCGATACTGAAGCTTTCTGTCACTAACCTTTCAATCACTTACAAATCTGCCGCTTTCAGGCTTCCATAGCCCTCAAAGGACTCATCCTTCCTCACAACCTTTTCTATACTGAAGTGCTACTCACCTTGCACTCTCCCCACGTTGACGGTGACGTGAGCGTCAGCGACCGCACTGACGGTAGCGCTGACCAACTGTCCCACTGACAGCTGCTCCACGCTGAAGTACTTCTCGTTGACAACTTCAGGTTGGTCGCTCACGGAGTATGTGTAGTCTGACAGGTTGTAGCAAAGTACGCGAACTTCGTGGGTGCTGCCTGCAGAAAAAGGTGTATTACAAATACCGTATTGAAAACAGATGAAAAAGATATAATCTATTAACCGTAGCCTGGCGCGTTAACCAAACATCATTTCGCCACGGAGGCTCAAGCAAAGCAAAGTCAACAAAAATCCAATCAAAGTGGATCGGAGGTTAAGTTCAGTTAAACTAGTGTATTTTACCTAAAAATCGTCCGTGTTAAGTGAACGTTATATAACACAGTGAAATGGGAGTGAAACACTACAGACGGTGTGATCCGGCCACCTAACCTCCAATTGCAGCTGGAATGCAAGACACTAGGCATTCCTAGTGCATACGACTCTCCCTTAATCTCGACGTTGGTATAGTGTCAAAAAAGAGTTGAAATTAAATAATGGCAACCTTCTATAGACTAATGTCAAACCCTAATGTCATTTCATAAACATATTTTTTATTAATTTAAAGTAATGTGAGAGGGGTCAAAATCAATGGAATAATAAATAACGTTTTTTAAATCTACTTCTGCTTAAAAAGGTGTTACTGCTGAAATCAAAGAAGCGGTTGGTATAGTACCATAGAAGGTTCAAAGAAGCCAGTCACCAGGCAGTGGTATCAGCATTGCCCGTGATGCTTATCAATTATTTTTATCTTCTGAACCTGGTATTGTCATAGACAATACAACTGATTCGCAGGATATCACCTGTGTACTACACGGAGCATGTCTCACTCACCAATGGGGTACGTCTGCGATAACACCTGCTCATCCGTGAGGTCTTCGTCCACCTGCAGGCGTCTGACACTCATGGTGCCCACGCTGCCGGCGCCCAGTCGGAAGTGGATGGTCCTGCGCGCGATCTTTATCACCTACAATAGCAACAAGAAATTCATACTTCGTTATTCAACCTTTTCAAGGAGCACTATTATAAATTGATGTAATTATTAGATAAGTAAATTGAACCGGCCTCCGCGATACAGGCTGTTGCCTAGTGCGGAGTCCAACGTTTAGCGTTTATGTAATGTGATCATGAAAACAAAGATATTTAGTTATTTACTATAGGAGCGGGCGCTCGCCCTCTGTCGTCACGCCCCGCGCCTCTTTAACGTCGCTAGCGTGTTCTGACTAAATTGGCAAGGTCCAGAGCTTTTCAGCTTAGAAAAGAGTAAACGCTCAAGGTTCTATACATAGTACCAATTTATAAAACCATCAAAGGCATTGATTAGTCCTATATAAAGTGCCATGGGCTTCAATTGATAGATTGTATTTTTTGGGTTTGGGTCTGAATGACTATAACAATTTAGTCCAACAGACCCATGGGCCTTATCTTATCTTATGATAGGGGGCCGGGAATAACCCAGCGGCACTTCGACCCTTGAGGATCTTTTGTGCCTACCCCATTTTACACACTGGTCATCTCAGTGTGCAGGTTTGTTCACGATGTTTTCCTTCACCGTTAGAGCAGTCGGTAAATGTACGTAAGTCTTTGAAAAATACGAAAAACTCATTGGTAGATGGCACTGCACGGTTTCGAATACGGACCTCCCGCATGGGAGTCCGGTGTCCTAGCCACTAGGCCACCGACTCTCCCATGGGCCTTAATTTCATAATATTACTCGTACAATTTTAGTAAAGCTCTATTTGATATACAGAAGTGACTGGATATTTACAGGGGCCGGTGGTTAAGTAATGTTTTTTCACGGACTGCAACAGCTTTCGTTCTCTATTTTGAATGAATACCTGAGCGTCATCAATGATGTCTCCAGACCTGAACTTCTGCTCGTCCTGCAGGTCAGGGTACGTGACCTCGAAGATGTTCCTCGTGGTCAGGAACGGAGTGTTTCTCGTAGGCATCACGTACAGAACGCGCGCGCGGATCTGGTGGTGGAAATATATGTGTAGGGTTTTACGAAACGTCCTTAGAGGGCGCCATTGGTTATTTTATCATCTGTGTAAAGACCCTAATGGAATTTACTATGAAAATAACAATTCCATTCAATTCATACTCGTACTAATACCATTTCATGCGTTAGAGCCTTTACACATAGCGCAGCTGTATGTAGAATTCCTTATATTTGTATGGGCGCTTTACAAACTCGAGTGCGGCGTATGTGTAAAGGCCCTTACAATTGGTCTTTGTAAAATATTATGAAAAACAGAACATGAAATAGTGTATAGGGCACAGCAATGTAAAATAAAAAGTAAATTAATAAAGAAATTATTGAACTCTTTGGTATAAACGTGAACTCACCCTCTGCCCAAGCGCGGGCTTCTTCCCTCGCCCACTATGCACGTGCTGCCGCTGTATGTACGCCGTCGTGCCGCCCAGCACGCGGCCTTGGATGCCGCTCTCCAGGGGCTGTGGGGAAACATCACGCATCGAGATATAGACAATAAAAGATTGTGTGGCTCTGTGGAGCATCGGTGGCCTAGTGCCCAAGACGCCGGACTCCCATGCTCCCAGGTCCGGGTTCGAAACCATGCAGTGTCATGTACCAATGAGTTTTACCGATTTTTTCGAAGACTTACGTACATTTACCGACTGCTCTAACGGTGAAGGAAAACATCGTGATCAGTGTGTAAAATGAGGTATGCACAAAAGTTCCTCAAGGGTCGAAGTGCAGCTGGGTTATTCCCGGCCCCCTATCATAAGATAAGATAAGATGGGCGACGGTGACACGTGCCATCAGCTGGCCCGTTTGCCTTCCATATACAATAAAAAAGCACCTGTTCAAACTCGAATGATGAAGACACCCAAGGGTTATCATGTTTAAAAGCAACATACCTTATCAACAGTAAAATCTAGGGCCGTCCCGGGCAGTAGAGGTGACCTAGGGTTCTGTCTGAGGACTCCTTGCTGTAAGGCATCCAAGTGACTGGTCAGGGTGAGGACACTGCTGTCTGATGATGGAGACATCGACTTGACGCAGCACCAGGTTATCATTCCTGTGTCTGGAGAATAAACAATTCATATTAGGGGGCATTCATAAATTACGTCACATGTTGGGGGGGGGGGGGGGGGGGGGGGGGGGGGGTCAACAAAGTTTGACAGGGGGGACGGGGACGGGACGAGTCATAAGCTTCGTGACGTCACATGCGTGAATCTAAAAGAAGTCATAGATAATATATAGGAATGGGTTCAAAGTCCATAGACACAAGATGATTAAATTTTATTTTAAATAGAAATATATACATAATTTTGGAAATGCTCTTTAAATTTAATAATGTATGTGACGTCACATCAGGGGAGGGGGTCACACAAATGTGACCACCTGTGACAAGGTAGAAATGCATTTATTGTTTGTTACTTGGTAACCACCGAATTGAGTTTAATTCAGTTTAACGAGCAGAATCGCTACCACTGTATACTTACCGAGGTCCACCTCAGGGTTAGCGCTACTCTTGGGCAGGAAGGCCCTGGTGCCAGGGATACCGACATCCATCACGTAGCCGTGGTCTTCTACCGAGGACACCGCGGCTTGCAGCACGCAACCTGACGACAGGATTTAGGGTTAGGTTGGATTTAAAGAGAGTGCAAATCTCATACGAGATTTGTGGGAGCGAGACTTCGTCCCCCCCTCCCCTTTCACGTTTCCCCTTTACTTTTCTCTAAAATTCAAAATGACACGGTAGTAAGTACTTTCAATGAAAATTATAATGAACCCAATACCAAAATTTTTAGTGTAGTTAATTTGGAACAAAATGTATGAACGACTGCAAAATACTTTTCATGATAGTACGGTTGCGGAACACTATGCTATGTGGACCCGATGTACATTTGGCCGGATTTTACTACATCGATCGACAGTTTCTTGTAACACCCAATCGATCCAACCCAATTGCTCCATTATTATCGATTCGTCATCGATCAATTACAGAAATAACTGTCGTGTAGTGGATAGACTACAGATCGATTGTTTTATCGACCAGTATCCGTAGATCAGCCAAAGCTACAACATCAATCGACCCACGTCGATCGACGTGGTATTAAGAGCGTCGGTGGCACAGTGGCTAGGACAACGGACACCCACGCGGCAGGTCCGGGTTCGAAACCGTGCAGTGCCATGTACCAATGAGTTTTTCGTATTTTTCGAAGATTTACGTACATTTACCGAATGCTCTGACGGTGAAGGAAAACATCGTGAGGAAACCTGCACACTGAGATGACCAATGTGTAAAATGGGGTTGGCACAAAAGATCCTCAAGGGTCGAAGTGCCGCTGGGTTATTCCCGGCCCCCTATTATAAGATAACACTCTTATTGACTAGGCTTACCATTATGCAAATCGGAGTGCATTTTCGCGCCGTTCACGTCCTGAGGCATCATCGACAGCATGAGCTGTTTGGTCCCCGGCTCCACGACCTTGACCGCCACGTACTGGCCCGGCCGGAACATGTCAGGTAACTCGCGCACTTTGTCCGTCTGTGAGTGAAGAAACAGTTTAAATCATCCTGATATATTATGCACGCAGCATGAAATTGTAAACGTTTATTTATCACTGTAAACACCAGAATATAGAACAAAGTACAGAAGTATACAAAGATTAATACATGCAGCACAAAACATCCGCCAAAATTACGCGCCCGTTTGTAGGTGGTTCGCCATTGCCTTCCCCATTTCACACACAGGTTATCTCAGTGTGCAGCTTACCTCAAGATGTTTTCCTGAAGGAAACATCTGTGAACCGTTAGAGGAGTCGGTAAATGTAAGTCTTTCGAAAAAACAGAAAAATTGGTACATGGACATTGTATGGTTCGCGAATTACGCATGGTTTCGAAACCGGACCATTGGAGATCGGTGTCCTAGCCACTAAGCCACCGACGTTCTTTACTGTTACGCAGAATTATTGGCACAACAAGGGCCTATATACATACGCCACAGTTTCAAAAGGAATGTATGATCGCTCGCACGCCGTGGCGCCATGTTTAAGCGCTTGAGTTAATGGAACACCTGCTGTGTGAATGTGACTCATTGGCTAGAAAGCGTATCGAGTCTTCTGGGGGTAGCCTACCCGAAACCAGAGGACTATAGGCTCCTTCCTGTAAGCTGTATAGCGTCCTTGATGCAAAGCATCTTTAAGGAACAGGAAGGAGACTAAGGAAAAGGGTGAGCACAAAAGATCCCTGAGGGTCGAAGTGCCGCTGGGGTTATCCCTGGCATAAGATAAGCGCACTAATTCCACCAATATCATGTATTAGACAAAACTCAGAAGGACAATTGTTACCCGCTAAAAAGACAGCACATCAAGTATTTAACTACCTTATCATTAACGTATGCCTCCAGCAGTTTGTTGTAGGCCTCGCTGATGTGGCAGGCCATCACGTAGCCGAGCATCCTGCATGGCAGCATCACCTCTAGCTTCGTCTCCTGCACGTGCCGCACTCTGCCCAGGATTAGTACTCCTGGCTTTGCTGTCTGTCGGTAAAAAAAATATATAAATTATTAGATATTAGCAGCAACCGAAAGTGGTGACTTTTGCAACACATGCAAAAGTGAACATAAAACATATGCTGTTAAGGTAGGACCATAAGTGTTCAAGCATCGGTTTGTGGCCCTCTGACACAGGTGTTGTCACACTTAAAAGAGGGCCTCCACAATTAGAAAAAATGTTTGTACCTTTTTGTTACTGAATAAATCTTTTTATTTTTTTATTTATTATTTATCGGTGACATAGTGGCTAGGGCACTGGAGAGGTCCGGGTTCGAACGAAACCATGCAATGTCCATGAAAGACTTACGTACATTTACCGATTGCTCTAACGGTAAAGGAAAACATCGTGAGGAAACCTGTACACTGAATAACCAGTGTGTGAAATAGGAAAGTCAATGGCTAACCACCATATTAAATTTGCCAAGGGACTCTGTGTATATGGTTATTTCCATAGAATGATTACGGCCCTCATTAATGAAGAATAGGACTAGAAATATAAAAATTAACATACCAGTATAGTTATTGGTATCTAACTAAAATAACTTATTGTAGACGCGCTCACCCACTCACTTATCCTCAGAAATATATACATGTGCTTTATAAAATAGGATTCTACCTAACAGAATTTGTTTTGAGATCATTTGTGCATATGCCGCTAATCACTTTTAGTCACTGGATTCATGCAATAAATTCAGATTGTTAAAACAAATAAAACATTAACAGTTTCAACAGACATCTAAAGATTTAGAGCTGACTCGGATAGATTAGGTTATGCATATTTATTGCATTATAACAACCATGCAGAGTTCCATGCTCCTGGTGGTGGCTATACACTCCGACTGGTTGTTACAGTAAATATTGGAAAACAATATAACATGAGTAGCATCCAGTTTGTAATGTAAATAGGCATGTATATCAGATTCTAAATATCATCATCATCATCAGCCTATTAATGTCCCCACTGTTGGGGCACAGGCCTCCCACTGCACAAGGGGGCCTTGATCTACCGAGCGGGCCCAGTGCTGATTGGTGGATTTCACACGTCTTCTGAAACTTAATTTCCTCAGACATGCAGGTTTCCTCACGATGTTTCCCTTCACCATTAGAGCAGTCGGTAAATGTACGTAAGTCTTCGAAAAAATCCGAAAATCTCATTGGTACACGGCATTGCATGGTTTCGAACCCGGACCACCCACATGGGAGCCACTAGGCCACCGACGCTCCGATTCTAAATATTTCACAATAATTTATTATTTAATAATCAGATTCATTATATAGGTAAGACAATTTTGACAAGAAAACAGGTAACTTATTTGTTATAATTATAATAGTTTCTTACTTCAGATGTTGCCACTCTACTGGCCATAGGACTTGTCGAGTGTCAATGTATTTTAAAAATATTTTGTTATGTCTACTACTTTTATTTATGGCTAATGTTTACTAAACCCTAATCAATACAAGATTATTAAAAAGTCGAAGAACATCACAATATTTCAGTCTATGTGGACAGATTAAAGTAAACAAAGTTACCTTGTATCTCAGACCAGCGGCACAGTTAACAATCGACTGATCCACTTCATTCGCCGCTTCGTCAGATAAATACCCATCGTCTCCCTCTAACTTCTTCTTAGGCCTCTTTTTCTTCTTTTCTCCTTTCTCAGCGGCTCCCAAAAACTAAAAAGAATAAAGAAAACCATCAAAGTTTATACAATAGGTATGTATTATTAATTTTCGATTTATTTAATACGTACGTTGCCACTCTGTTTGAAATAATGAACGGTCGGTTGTATGCCTCCTCGTGGAAAGTAGTCTTCGGTATCTGCCATTATAATTAATTAAAATTTACATGAAATAAATAAATTGGGTACACTTTCCCACTTTTTAAAACATATGAGAGATTGAGGTTATAATTGCGTTTTTTTTATTGCATGTCGGAGTGCGTTCCAAAACCAGTTATAATTATTCACGTTGACAGATGTACACGTTGACAGATGACACGCTCCATTGCTTGTTTTGAATTAAGTTTGATACATTTTCAGCTGTTAACGCGGTAATGGAACATATACTATTGTCAACACGAATTATTTCAATTTTTTATTTATTTTAAAACAAGAAATGGAACGTGTGGAATAGTTATCAGCGTGAATAATAACAACGGGTATGGAATAACGAAACGCACGATTTTCATTAATACCAGCTCAAAGTATAAGAAACTAGCATATATTTTTTATCCGCCTCCTCCTCTTTTTTTTCCTCCGCACATTGCAATTCGATTGCGTTTTTAATGTATATTTATTTACTAACCAATGTTGGTAATTTTTTATTAATTAGAAGGGGAAATGTTTAAGTGACAAGATTCCTGATGCATTATTTCCCCACAATGCGTGCGCAGCAGACGCCAAATAACTACTAAATATGTGGTTTTTTTAATATAGCCACTTTTTAGCGTCGATCAGCTAAATCTATGAAACTATCTCGCTAATTAAGCTGTCTCTCTTCCTCTTATATTATAATGAACTGAGTAAGAGTGACGGTGACGTTACGTTTAGGAATTTATATGATTTGACACATCACAGAATTGGCGCCACTATTGCACCATCAAATTAACATGTATAGAAATGACAGGCGATGAATGTATCTATCTCATTTTTACTTGTTGAATAGAAGCGACATGGAATAAAAAGTGGCGGAAGGTAAACAGCGTTCGCAATTTGTTATCATTATTTCACATGCAAAGTTTTGCTTTTGCATTTTTGGGTTTCTCTGATCCGCTACCTACCTACTCTACTGCTCGTTAAATATTAATTGAAATTGTTTAAAATATACAGGATTTATCTATCTATAGTAATTAAACTACGTCAGCGAACTATTTGAATTGCTAATATTTAAGCGTACATTGTTTTTGCATATCACTGTGAAAATTCGAACCATTAGGTAAGTTTTTATCAATTAGATAATAGTTTCAAGTGGTTTTCAACGATAATCCTTGACTACAAGTTTAACCGGTTATATTACGATCTGTTTGATACCTCACGTGTTATGATAAATTCTTTTTTTTCGGTAGAAATGAAGAAAATCGTGATTTTTGGCTCCACCGGCATGACTGGCCTGTGTGCTACAGAGGCTGCTGTGAAAAAGGGTAAGTATTAATTTAAAATAATTAATATTTCTCTATTATTTATTTTACTATCTCAAAATATACATTTATATATGTCACATGAGGAATATGTACTTCCTGTGTTGAAAATCGTGGTCTGAAATGTAAAACATGCTTTTTATTTTTCCAACTCGTATCTGACCTCGTGATACAGGAACTTTTCATATGCTATGCTACAAATTATTATAACATGAGATTTATTCACCATGAATCTGTTTTGATATCCTTCTCTTATAGAGAGAGAGAGAGCAGTCATATGTACTTACAACATACTTTCCTATCCAGGCTATGAGGTACGAGCATTTGTCCGAGATCCAGCAAAGGTTCCAGCTCCCCTACAAGACAAACTTGAAATCATTGAAGGCAATGTCCTCGAACCCGACTCTGTCATGGAAGCAGTTGAAGGAATGGATGCTGTTGTCATAGTCTTAGGGACAAGGAACAGCCTAGAAGCAACTTCAGACTTATCAGAAGGCACTAGGAACATCATAGAGGCCATGAGAGCCAAGAATGTCAAAGTAGTGTCAGCGTGTCTATCTGCTTTCTTGTTCTATGAGGATGACAAAGTTCCCCCGAGGTTTAAGGAGCTGAATGAGGACCATAAAAGGATGCGGGATGCGTTAAAAGATAGTGGTCTCAACTGGATTGCTGTTTTTCCACCTCATATTGCTGGTAAGATTACTTTTAATTTTTTTATATTCATAAGAAATATTTTCATCATCATCAGCAGCCTATTCTAGTCCACTGCTGGACATAGGCCTCTCCCAGGGCGCGCCATTAAGCCCGATCTTCGGCTCTTCTCATCCAGTCGCTGCCAGCCACCTTACGCAGATCGTCGCTCCATCTAGCAGGGGGGCGTCCCACACTACGTTTGCCCAAACGCGGTCTCCACTCCAGAACTCGTCTACCCCAGCGGTTGTCGGTTCTGCGACAGATGTGACCGGCCCACTGCCACTTCAGCTTGCTAATCTTATGAGCTATGTCGATAACGTTTGTTCTATGCCGGATCTCCTCATTTCGGATTCGATCCAGCAGAGATACTCCGAACATAGCTCTTTCCATAGCACGCTGAGCGACTTTCAATTTGTGAACCAGTCGCACCGTCAGTGTCCACGTTTCGGCTCCGTAGGTCATTACTGGTAGGACGCACTGGTTAAAGACTCTTGTCTTTAGACATTGAGGTATGGGCGACGAGAAGATGTGACGAAAGAAATATTTTATTTATACTAAAATGTATATCTACCTATAAGAAACCCCTGAAGTGTGGATCAGAAATTGCGTGACACATGCTTACAGAATATCAATTAACATCGGTTATTCTATTGTATAAATCATGACGACACATTTTTCTGCCACTATAAAATACCTACTCATGGATATCAGAAAATAGTACTAAAAATGGTCAAGGTGTTTTGAGTGAGGGTGACATATCGTCTAGGTAATGATGACACTCCAGAATCAATGCCAATAAGTGGATAAATTACTTATACCCATGGTTCAAAATAATCTTTACATACAGACAACCCACCAACCAATGTCAGAAGTGACTATGAAGGTATTTTACTCCGTTGGACAAAGATGTATTGCTGCTATTAACATAATAACCATGTAATTTTCAATAAATACACTATGGTATCTAATGGTATCCAATTTAAATAATGACCCGTAAATTACATAGGTGTAACAGGCACTCGGATACATAATAGAAAGGTCATTGCTTTAATTCACTGCCCGGTTAAAAATATTGAAATTCATTTAAATGGACCCGTAAACCAAATGGTTAATTATGTGTGTGTAAATAGAATAATTACGTAAATAGAATAATTTCAAAAGAATTTTTGATTATATTAGTTATATAATATTTAGAAATCCGGGGCACCACTAGTCCGATTTCTGTGGTTTACATATGCAAATAATACCTGCTCCATTCTCTCTGCCTACCACATAAGGGACACAACGTGAAGTTATGTAGAAGAAGAAGGGTCGCTGAAAATCAGCGCTGTGAATTGCCTCAGCATTATGCTGAGCTGGTGTACCTGTACTTTTTTGGCACTGTACCACACCGGATGTTGTGCTGCACGTATTAATCTTTCTATACTTCTATATTGTGTTCTATATTCTGGTGTCTAGTGCTAATTAAACGTTTTCAATTTCATGTATGTATGTAAATAATACTCAGACTAGGAAAGTCCACTTCTAGTGTTCATTTTCATGTGTCATCAATTCATTGTTAAAATATGTTCAATACTGATCTTAAACACTTGAAACTCCTTACATAGAAGCCGGCTCTATCGACTCTGCCATAAGTTATCACACTGTTTATTAGTTTGGTTTCCTTTCCTCCGTAAAGCATTCTTCATTTCTTAAGAATTTGAATGTCAATTCAATACCTACAACATTCTAAGAATCAAACAGGCTATGTGGAACAATGACCGGGTTCACAGAAATACTTTAGTGAGCTAGTATGTCAAGTGTTTATAGTATCAGCCAGTCTGTCTCGTCGTGAGGAAACCTGCATGTCAGAGGAAAAAATTAATGAAGGCATGTGAAATCTACTAATGGGCACTGGGCCCGCACATTGTGAGTAAAATGTTTCTCCATCATAAGTGGAGCGTCGCTGGCACAGTGGCTAGGACACCGGACTTCCATGCGGAAGGCGCGGGTTCAAAACCATGCAGTGCCATGTACCAATGAGTTTTTCGTATTTTTCGAAGACGTACATTTACCGACTGCTCTAACGGTGAAGGAAAACATCGTGAGGAAACCTGCACACTGAGATGACCAGAATGCAAAATGGGGTTGGCACAAAAGATCCTCAAGGGTCGAAGTGCCGCTGGGATTATTCCCGGCCCCCAAATCATAAGATAAGATAAGATCATAGGTCTGACTGGTCAAAACGACAGGCTGATACTTTCAGCTAAAAGGACACCAGCCGAAAGGCTGAATAACAATCACAACTCTATTTTCGTCCTAAATAATTTTGTCAGGATCTTACACTTAAATCCAAAATACAACTTCAGCTTTAGGCCCAGCGTTCAATAGAAGAGTGGAGGTGCAACAAACAATTAAACTAAACCCGGAATCTCAGGGGTTCATTCAGCGCCTCACGCCGCTTGCTGCCATCTTAGTCGCATCTTATTGGCACGTCATTTGATGCGTATTTTAAAGACGTAAAGTCTAGTCGCACCGGGTGGGTAGGTGCCCCGGTGCGTTGCACCAATACACCAGGTTTTCGTCCTTTAATTCCAGACGAGCCCAGCCGCGAGATCATCGCAGAAGCCAACGCGACCAAGTCGCCGGGCCGCGCCATCAGCAAGTGGGACCTCGGCTCATTCCTCGTGGACTGCGTTGGCGAACCCAAGTACTACAAGACTGTCGTTGGCATCGCTAACGTGCCTAAACCTAACTAGGTAAACTTAGTTGCGTTTTAGGGCGTTTTCAGAGTCGTGCGGATTTCGTCATAACCCGGGTTGTCGTGCGATTGACGCGGGTATCACGCATAATACTGAAATGTTGTATGATATATGAGCTAACCCGCGTGCTTGACGAAATACGCACGACTCTGAAAACGCCCTTGGGCTGTCTTGCGCGAAATCTGGTTAATTTTGTATGCAACATTATCGGTATACAGGGTGGAAAAGCTACTGTTTGAGAGGTGAAAATAACCGGTGATACGAGTATGAACAACTAAGACAAAAAAATGAAATTGGACTTGTCAGTTTAAAAGGAATAATGTTTTTATTTTTGGAAGTTTGGAACCCAATTATGGTTAAACGCTGTATTTAAGTGTAACACTAAAATAGTCAGGGTCGTAGAAAGTGAAAATTTAGGAACAATAAGAATGAATGAGATGAGGTTTTAAGGGGTTTCGACCCCCCCCAAATTCCAGTCTCCAAACAACAACTTATGATTATTAAAAGGCACAACATGGCACAAACAATGAGGTTTTTTCGCACATCTAGTAATAAAATTGCCGATTAGAGTAATGCACTTTCGAAATCATAATGGGGTTAGGTTATAGCCAGATACCAGCTTGATTAGATTTATTTAAAATAAAGGAAGAAATGTTTATCAATAATATGCAAGCGACACAGGCAAAGCCAAGAAGGGGATACATATTCATGTGTTTGTATGTAATATGTGTATATGGATGTTCGTTCCCTTGTAGCGTTCAAACGACATCCGATTTTAACAAACGTTGGATTCGCCTTGCACGTTCGGTGACGAATCGATGACGTCATTGTATAGCAACAGCAAAAATGGTTGATTATTTCAAACACCAGTAAAATGAAAGGGCCAAAATTTCTCGTTTGTACGAGTACCAGACCAGAGAATCAGTGAAACATTTTTATAAATATTATATAAGTTAATGCATTTTATTTGCAGTTTACCTGAAATTTCATAACTTTATGTCAATTTAAAAAAAAAATATTATTTACTTCTAAACCCGCATTTGAGCTCGATCTCGCCTGATGGTAAGCGACGATGAGGTCGACGATGGAGCATGCGGGTCCAGTAAATGCCTATTCACTCTGGCCTTGAAGATCCCAAGGTTGTAGGTTTCGGGAAATACAGACGCCGGCAGGCTGTTCCATTCCTTAGCCGTTCGCATAATGAACGAAGAAGCAAATCGCTTCGTACGAGGAGATGGGATATCAACAACATAAGGATGGAACCCCTCCCCGCGCCTGGTAGTCCGAAGGCGGAATGGAGATGCTGGAATTAGATCGTGCAATTCCGATGCGCACTCTCCGAAATGTATCCTATAAAATACCGATAGACAGGCAACCTTGCGCCGATGTTCCAGACTTTGCAGTCTAGCTTCCACCAGCGATTCGTCACCTATAAGGCGCTTAGCGCGTTTCTCGACTGAGTCAAGGGCAACCAGTTGGTAAATTGTGTAACCTACAAACTAAATACGAGCCAAAAAAGAAAAGCATATAGAGTAACTAGGGGAATTCTCGAGAATGCGCGAGGATTCCCCGGAAGACGCGCGACCTCTTTTTCGGCTCGTATTTAGTTTGTATGTTACACAATTGACATAAAGTTCATTATGCTATGTACAATTACGTTGCGAAAATTCGCTTCCATTCCATTCCGCGGCAATGTAAATTGAGCCTTATGCTCATTATGTTTTAATTCTACACTACAACTAGACTACCTAATTTCACATATTTAGTAACAGTGACTCGACAAATAAATACCTCATAATTCCGTTTGTTATGTATTTACTTGTAATAAATAGTATAGTATTTAAGATATTATTAATAGACTTAGGATTTATATAACAATTTATTTTGTTGCAAATAAATATTTCCTGTTAATCAAGCAGTTTATTTTTCACACGGCCACACTCACCAGCTGCTTCGTGCTTTCGCATTCGTCTCTCGGATGATATTTCAAGATGAGCCAGTCTAAATCAGATATGTCGTCTTTTTTCGTGCTCATTAGAAGATAGTCTATCGGGGTCAAGCATTCTTTAACTTTACTCGCTGTCGTTTTACTTCTGTCCGATGTCGATATGGTAGATGGTAAAGAGCTGGGGTAGACATCGATACCGTCGCTCAATGTGGTTAAAGGACTCCACGGATACTTGATCTTGAGGATTGTAGATTCATCGTCCAGCCATTCGATGCTGGTGAAAGTTTCCATTGAAAAAGAACGCATGGTACCGATGCTTTCAAAGGAACGCGATGTAACTGGTATTTTAACACTTGCCACGGAGCTGGGACTTGTGTCTAATAATGTTCTGGTTGTCCTGCTGTTTGTGTTGCGTTCAACGATCGATGCACCGTACGAGGAACTCGTGTTTGGTTGTATTGTTATGGTCGTATAAGAGCTTTTTATAGTGCTGTAATCTGTGGAGATAACGCTGTAGGTCGGCACTGAGAGTGTGACCCATGTTTCTGTACTCCACGGAGAGTCTACCATATTGAGGGTGTCTACTTCGGTGAAGGCTGAAGCCGAAGAATTGTTAATCGCGTTGCAGCCTACAGACGATATGTCTGTGAAGTCTTTCAGGAATGAGTATTCGTGTAGTGTGTTCTCTTCAAAGTTACCCTGACCTTCCATTATAATCGCTAACGCCAAGTCATCTTCGGTGGCTGTCTTCGATACTTTTTCCGATGGGAACAAGCTGTCATTCGAATCTCTCTTAGGTATTTTATCATTAGAGCCTCTGCTTTCCTCGACTGTATACAAAATAATTATGTTATCATTTGTACAGTTCATAATAGAATAACATTGTCGATTTGTGTTTCAAGCGGTGTGTATTTTCGACATGATTTCTATGGGATAGCAGTCCGTGGCTATGTCTATAAGCCATCGGTATTCTTGTATGGAGTTGACGATGTTTTCCAAATACTCCAATGGGTTCATTTTTGTGTTTTTTATGTTACTTTTTTTTTAATCAGTGACGAGGTATGTTACTTAAACATGCTTATTTCCTAGCTTCTCTCTAATACACTATTTCTACGCTATAACAGTATCCATTTGACACCTCAGTTTGTTGATATTTCGATATAAATATGTAGAATAATTTAGTTGAGAATTTGTATTGGGTTTGTGTTTGAATGACGTTTCGATTACTTTGACAATGCCTTGCGGATTATGAGTAATAAATGAGTTTGTTATACAAATAGATTTTTCGTAAATCTATTAACAATAGATTTACGGAAAATCTTTTTTCTTTCTTTTTTTCGTTCTTCATTGGTGTCGATTATGGAAGTCACTAAATCTACAGATGACTTGTGTAGCGTTGTTTTAGATTAGCGAGTGACAAGCCAGAATCGGTACCATACCATGTACAAAACTTGTCCAAAATACTCACCGGTTTTTTTCCAACTTCTGAAAATTCCTCGTAGGTAAACGAATTCAATTCATGCCCAACTATTTTGATTAAATAGGCATATGAAGTTACGTGTGGCAATTAAATCAGACACAGAATTTCATAAAAATATCTATTTACACATATTTATTTAAATAGGTAACTGTTTCATATACCTTTTAATAACTTTACAATATTTACAAAAGACTAAGGCCGTAAACCGGGCGGCAGCGGGCACCGGAGCGGAGCA
Organism: Hofmannophila pseudospretella; assembly: GCA_947369225.1. NCBI lineage: Eukaryota > Metazoa > Arthropoda > Insecta > Lepidoptera > Oecophoridae > Hofmannophila > Hofmannophila pseudospretella. Next base: position 12,170,313 of record OX376330.1, on the reverse strand, counting down.
GCGGCGAGTAGGAGCGTTCCAAAAGAGCGTCGGTGGCACAGTGGCTCGGACACCGGACTCCCATGCGGGAGATCCGGGTTAGAAACCGTCCAGTGCCATGTACCAATGAGTTTTTCGTATTTTTCAGACTTACGTACATTTACCGACTGCTCTAATGGTGAAGGTAAACATCGTGAGGAAACCTGCACACTGAGATGACCAGTGTGTAAAATGGGGTAGGCACAAAAGATCCTCAAGGGTCGAAGTGCCGCTGGGGTTATTCCCGACCCCCTATCATAAGATAAGGAGCGTTCCAATACTATCATTGATGCTGCCGCCGAGGACTAGATCAAACACATTTGATGTTAGTTAAAAAGGTATGCCTTTGGGGAATACCATGGCACAAGAAGAGAGGCATAATGAATACATATCGCCTGACGTTTCATGCACAAGTTTCATGAAATAATTCACATTGACAACTGTGCATATTCCATTACCGCGTTAACAGCTGAAAATTTATTAAAATTTTATTCAAAACGAGCAATGGAACGTGTATAGCTGTCAACGTGAATAATTTCAACTGGTTTTGGAACACACTCCTAGTAGAGGAGACACACTCCACTCCTCCTGCCCTCGTTCCAGTGCTGTTCTTCACACATTCACAAATATTATGCGACCGTCGACGGTCTGTCAGTGTTCTTAACAAACCTATATTGGTTTTTGTTACACTGTGAATGTAATTTTTTTAAATGAAATTATGTAGATTTTTCAATAAATAATAATAATAATAGAACATAATTTGTAACAGAAATGTAAGAATGTGCAATTCGGTAAAAAATGGCAACCCGAGTGACGTACCCTTGTGCATGGAACGTCAGGCGATCCGTATTCGATATGCCTGTGAAGAATGAGCGTCTTCTTGTGCCATGGGGAATACATCAACTTATTCATGATTTAACTACGCTGAAAGTGTCTCTCTGTGCCTAGTATCCTGGTCCAGGACGTCTATATCCATAAACGTCTTCCCGAGTTCCCCGGTCCTGTAGCAAAAACATCTCTTTATTGTACACACAAAAAAATACACAGAAAATAAAAACATTAAAATATGTACAAAGGCGGTCTTATCCCATAGGGATCTTCCAGCCAGCCATGTATTAAGGGAGAACTATGCAAAGATCCGGCTCGAAGGACCATATTTTCATTATCAGTCTGTTACTGGACTTGGATAAGCGATATACAACAGGCTATATCTGCGAGTACAGTCGACCACTACCTAGATAAAGTATACCTACAAATTTTCCCGACCGACCGAGGAAGGGGTGTTATAAGTTTATAACTTTGACGCGTTTATCTGTGGCATCACAGAAATATTTATTTCTGTGTGTGTGGCATCATAATTCAACAACCGATGATCCGATTTGGACCCGGTTTTTTTTCATTTCACACAGGATTTTGTCGAGTGTTCCTTAGCCATGTTTGATAAAAATTGGACCAGGGGTTTCCAAGATCTTAGAGTATGTTTGATGACAGATGGGTTCTCTGGAACGGTAATAGCTAAATGGTTCGAATTTGGGCTCAAATGTTTAGGACCATGATGGCCTTCCCATATCAGGAACCTTGAGGATCTGATGATGGCCAGGAAAAAGTAAGATCTGTGGTCGGACGTTTCTTGATTTTTTAAGAGTTATTTAAATGCAGCAAGCATTTAAATAATTCTAAAAATTCAACTCAACTGCTTATCGTATGGTTAGTGGCCAACCTATTGTCAGAATTATTCAGGGCGCCCGTAGGCCTCTGACATGGCTTATCGACTGCTGTAGAATGACAACAACCGGGACCGACTGCTTAACGTGCTCCGAAGCACGGAAGTTATTGTACAAAATGGTAAGTTCTAAGAGTAAATAATACCTGAAAGCCTTGATGAACGCGCGCGCAGCCTCGAGCATGTCCGGCACGTCGCGCGTGCGGCCGTCAAAGTCGCGCGTCCGCCGTATACGGTTGTACTTTGACGCTCCCGACACTAGCACCTGTGTTTTGGAGTAAATATCGAGGTACATAATGGAATAAGAAAAAATATTCACTCGGATTTTGAAATGAAATGAATTTATTTTCCAGAACATAGTGAAAATTATAGATGATTTAAAAAGCATAGGTATCATATGTTCCACCGACAACGGTATGCAAATCTTTTCTGCTATTTGTTAGTGTCATTGAGATACTCTTTTATGGAGTAATAACATTTGTCTAGAAGCCACTTGGAAATATTAGTTTTAAATTGGCTAGCAGGACCATTTTTAAGGCGACTAGGCAGATTATTATACACTAAAATTGCTATACAGAAGGAATTCTTTTTATACAAGTCTACTCTGAAACTTGGCAAATAGAGACGGTTCTTGTATCTTGTAGACCTTGGGGAGACATTGCGTGTGTTTTGAAATATTGCGGATATTGTCGAACGAAAATACACATCTGCTTAATGGTACGGGCTAAATTTGTGAAGATTTAAAAAGAGGTCTACAGGAGTCCATGTAATGAATTTTGATTGTAATGAACCCCAGCATACTGATATCATGTCGCTCTAGATGATTTGACTATTTTTTATTGCAATCAATTTACATGGCCAATCTGAAGATGGAGCTGATATTCGCTTTTCGATATCTCAAAACCTCAACAACACTAGATATATTATAATTATCCTACGATTATTCTCCTTTCTGTCATTCTTTCCCTAATGCTGTTATTTAAGAAAATTTCATAATGTGATATGTGGAATCTTGTATTGGCATAAAATTACTTAAGGAGCATTTATTATGTAAAATTTGATAAGCTTCCTACAAAAGTGAAAATAAAAAAATACTGGCAGGGAGACGCTCTGTCCCTTTTTAACAAAACAGTCCTTAATATGTAGCTTTTTTTTTCGTACTGATAATTGCTGTTGGTCCTAATGACCTTTACAGCTTCACCGGGGTTTTGGGGGCGAGCGCTAAGTGCGCTCCAGCCTGGAGGAGGACTTAAAACCTACTATAAGAAGCGACTGCCTAAAGGCACCCAGGTGGGTACGGGCCTCGGCTTAGGACGTCGCTGGGGAGGGAGGGGTCGGGGAGAAGCGGCCTGGAATACGCCGATAGCGCGTGTAAGCGCCAGAAGCGGGTCGCCGCCCGCGCCGGCGCGGGTGGTATGTAGGTGCTGTGTGTGAACTACTATCGGTTGGGGGATAATATGTAGCTTGTATGGCACTACAGTAGTGTCCTTTCTACCTTCTGATATCTGATTACCTATGGATATCTATTTTTCATATATATGAAATGCATTTAATAATCAATACTTCTCAAATACCCTAATGCAGGTATCCCATACTTCAAAATCTAATATTTTTATTTACAAGATTATCAAAAATCATCATTTACCTTATTAATATCATCGCAAGGTTCCTCCAACCCGATGTACTCCACATACTTAAACATGCCATGGTTGTTGAGCCAGTACAACAAATAGTCTGCGATGATCTCCTCGCCAACTAAGTGGTCTTGAAGAGACGCACACGCAGCTAGCTTCAGACCCATTTCTACATTCGTTACTGAGGGTTCTAGAATACCTGGAGGAAACAATAGATGTGTTCATAACAAAGATGTTGAAATTCAAAACAAATTCGTATGGCCTATAAATAAGTAAAATGTTTGGTCATGCATGCTGGATACAGCTGCTAGTAAGAGGGGTTTATTTGCGTGGTTGTCATAATGCAATTTAACATATCCTAATCTATCAGAGTCTGCATCTACTAGGTTTCTGTTAAACCTTTCATTTCCCTTGGACTATGGAAATTTGCATAACAATGACATTATAATCTTATCTTATGATAGGGGGCCGGGAATAACCCAGCGGCACTTCGACCCTTGAGGATCTTTTGTGCCTACCCCATTTTACACACTGGTCATCTCAGTGTGCAGGTTCCTCACGATGTTTTCCTTCAACGTTAGAGCAGTCGGTAAATGTACGTAAGTCTACGAAAAATACGAAAAACTTATTGGTACATGGCACTGCACAGTTTCGAACCCGGACCTCCCGCATGGGAGTCCAGTGTCCTAGCCACTAGGCCACCAACGCTCTTTGACATTATAATAACCTCCGTCTTAATATCAAGGCGCCCATAGACAAAGGATTAAGAGGTTCAAATTTTTTTCTTTATCCCTCAGTGCCTTCTTAACCTTATACAGATCATGTGTCAACTTACCAGGTGTATCAAACATGAAAATTTTAGGATCGTTATTGATCCTCATCTTGGTCTGCACGCTCCTGGTGACACCGGCCACGGCCCCCACGGGCAGCACGTGCCCTGTGTTCATGTACCGCGACCGCAGCATGTTTATTAGAGACGATTTACCCACGTTTGGCACTCCAATGATCAACACATTGAAATCCAGCTCTTCACTCCTGTTGTACCTGTTAGAATTCTTGATTAAATCCACCATGAGAGGTCTGAGGGTCTTCAAACCACGACAATACTGATCCTTGCAGTTTGTAAACACTACATTGTTCACGTTTTGCTCCGATTTCAATTTATCCTTTATCTTCGGTATTAAAGACTTTATCGTCAAGTCCTTCTTGTTCAGAACAAGTATGTGAGGCTTAGTTCCTATCATAGTGCTGGTAAATATAGGATTTCGACCGGTAAATGGAATCCTTGAATCGTGGACTTCGATCACACAGTCAACCGAGTTTAACTTCCTTTGCATCTGCTTTAGACCTTTGTTCATGTGCCCTGGGAACCAGCGCAGGAGATCTTTGCTCACAAACGGACATTTCTTGCGGAAATTGTAAGCGGCTGCGTCGAATTTCGCTGCCATTTCTGAGAAAAGTTGGTTTGTTTTGAAACTATTTTGAGGTTATATCGAGAGACACAAATTGGAATAGAGCACTAGTTTTATACAAATAACCAATAAAACTTACAAATTAGGTATATCGGTTTATTACTATTTTTACTTATTCGCGTAATAATATTAACACAGAATTATCGAAATAAACACAAAATTCAGGATACGACGCAACAGCTGATCTTGTTTTAAGTTTTTGACAGCCAATACGGATGCGTTCAAATTAACATAAAAAAATATTAATGCGTTCTGCTGTTTTCGGTAATTTCAAATTGGATGAAAACTTCTGAACGGACAATTTTGAATTTGATTTTTAAATCGAAAGAAAACAAGGAGTTTGCAACTGAAAAAGAAACCACCAGATGACAAACGACATCTTTCACAATACGTTTCAAAATAAAATATTTTGAAATTATTTTTCTCGTTACATTTCAATAACTTATCTCTATTGATGAAATCAAAGCCACAAGATGTCGCAAACTTTCCTATTAGAGCCGGACATAATAGCCGCAGCGGAAAATGTCATGCCAGAGCTCAACAACGACCTGGTTCTGGCGAAGAACTTCCTCAAACAGCAAAGCGCTGCTACTGGGGACACCTTGTAAGTATAACTGTTTACCTACTTCCCAACGTTGTATGGTTGAATTCGAAATCAGGCTATTTACTTCAAAAAGTACATAATGTGGTCCAGTCCATCATGTGAATATGTACACATTGAATAGGTTGATGGTATGTTGAGTTTCGGTGTCGTTGAAGGTAAGGATTTCGAACACCGAAAGCCGACCCCTATGGACAGGAGATCGGGTTTTTCGAAGAATCGACGTGGCACTACACGAAATTTTACAGCCCGGAATCAGATCTTTCACTCATACACGCCATACGCTACGTATGAGCGAAAGATCCGATTACGGACGTAAAAATTTGATTTTTTTATATAGTTATCTCGATAATACTACCTACACTTTTAAATAGTTCCTCATTTTCGCCCTATTTCTTCGTTACCCTAGATATGACCACCTGGTAGACATAGTGCAGAAGATCCTCACGCACAAGCCGCCGGACGTGGTGGACAACTTCGAGCAGTTCTCGTGGGAAGTGAAGCAGGAGAAGTTCCGGCCCAACTTCGACCTCCTGAATGATATCTACTTGTCGCCGCCGCAGTTGGCTATCGTGCAGCGGGTTGACGAGATGTTCAGGGTATGCTTGATTTGCAGAGTTGTAGTGTCAAATTAATTGAATATTTAATATATCTTCAATGTAGGTAAATGAATTACTTTATTAAGCTAAACAGAGACACCGCTATACCAACGCGATAGCATTGTCTCTTTTCATCAGGTTAAGAAAATTTATTTTGAAATACACTCGCTATGTAGATTGCTCGCTAGATTGTTTCCCGGTCGGCGCATGCGATGTGAACATCTTCCCATACCTAGAGAGTCGGTGGCACAGTGACTAGAGCACCGGACTCCCATGCGGGAGGTCCGGGTTTGAAACCGTGCAGTGCCATGTGACAATAAGTTTTACGTATTTTTCGAAGACTTACGTACACTTACCGACTTCTAACGGTGAAGGAAAACATCGTGAGGAAACCTGCACACTGAGATGACCAGTGTGTAAAATGGGGTAGGCACAAAAGATCCTCAAGGGTCGAAGTGCTGTTGGGTTATTCCCGGCCCCATCATAAGATAAGATCTTCCCATACCTACATACGTGCATTTTCCCAAACTCGCTCGCTGTCAGTGCTCTCCTCTTTATTCATTCTACAGGTGAGGACGCTACTAGCCTGATTTCTGTAGTTAAGATCTTATAATAATGAAATGAGTGCAATCAGTTGGTTGAGAGCCGCGCGCGTAAGGGCGAGGACATGGGCGAGGAGGAGCAGGAACTGGACCTGGAGGAGGACTCCGCCAAGCCCAGGGTCGCCGACCTCATCGACCACAACTACTACTTCAGAGAGGTACTCTATTCTTGTTGTTGTGTTATACAGGGCCACCGACTTTAGTTTAATTCCTAATAAGAAATAGTCAGAAACTCACTTGTTATGTAGATTATGCACTGAACTCCGGCAATCTAGAAAATAAATGGAGCAGGAGCGCATCGGTTAATGAAATCGTAAAATAGTACCAAAAATTATATTATATACAAAAGTTATACACAAAAAATTAATTTATAGAAACGAGACTCGCGCTCTACAGGGATCTTATAGGTTTGCATAGCCCATCCTGGATCTGCCATTGGTGTGGTAAGGGGCCAACCTATTATCAGAGTGGTTCAGGCCGCCTGTAGCCTTGTTACTGGCTGTTCTATATTCGCCTAAAGTTAAAAATCACCTAATATTAAATACCATTTAGTTAACATATATTTTCTAGAGCGGTTACGGCCTTCCTGACCAAGAGGCGTACGCGGTATACATCTCACTCCAGATGCTGGCCATCAAAGAACCCGTCGCCACTGTCAGGTTAGTGGAAACTGACATCTATCATATTTCCATACAATCATAGAACGCGCTATCATTATTTATATACTTCGCCTATATACTAGTTCCAAATTAAATTTTCTTTCTCTGAATTTCATAATTTTTGCATCCTTAAATATATATTTTTCACTTAGGTTTTTCGGCAAGTTATTCGGCACAAAGTCGAACTACTACGTAGCAGAAGTAGACCTCACTATTGATGAACTGGACAAGAGAATCAGAGTAAGTTTCTTTTTGATATTTCCAGATGTTCAAGGTACAAACTTGAGCCTCCAATCTGTACGCACATTTAGGCAAATCTCACCGCCGCGGTGGATGATGAAGCGGTCGAACTATAAGGTCCGCCTAACCGCGTGGCGTACCGCTACAAAATCCGCTTCGCCGCCTCCGCCCCCCGCGGCGGGTCTCGGTGCAATGTGCGATTTGCCTTAAAATATTATTTCGTAAATTGATTTGTAATTGAAGTATTACAGTCGGTGAAAAAAATTCACTGCGATTGGTAGGAATGGAGCAGGCCCCAGAAAGACTGGAACCGGGTTCGAATCCCATTCACAGCATTATTTTTCATATTATGTTAATTGCGTGTCAGAATTTTTTTATTGTATAACGAGAAAACTAAAAAAAACTAAACTTAATAGATGGCTACTCTCTTTAGATTACGACAAAACTGAGGCTCTAATCATATAACATAAAATTTTACACACTAAACTCATTACGTTCTTCAGATTATTAACACTTAACTTCCCACACTCACACACCCACTCACCCTTCACAACATTGCACACTTACATCATTGCACACTCCCACACAACCTAACTCATGTGCCGGTAACTATGTATGGTGCCGGCTTGCCCTTCAAACCGAAACGGAGCAAGCATTGTTGTTTTGCGGCAGATATAGGTAAAAGAGTGATACTTCCCCAGGCTGACTCAGCACAAAGTCATACAGTTTCAACTCTTTATTTATAATATTCAATTACACGTCAAATATAATTTATGATTACAAAACATTATTATTTAGGTACATTCAATTTAAATTAACGATAATAAAATAAATTTCAATTATAATTAAAACTAAGTATTATTTATTTAATCCTGCCATGTGGGTTGGCTAGTACCTACCAGATACCACACCACAGGATAAATAATAGTACTGGTTATACCATATTCTACTGCGCAGGAGTTCGAAATGAAGGACATGCCGGGAGAGGGGGAGGGGCTGGAAGAAGCGCCCCCTCCGGAGGCCGAGGAACCTAAGGAGGAGCAGGGTAAGTCCTTCTCCATGCCATGCCAGTCTTCATGCCATACTAGCAATACCATAAAGTCATTCATCTTCAACCTATATTAATATCCCAACTGGTGCGGCACGGGTTTCGGGCTATGTACCTACGTACCGGTTCAGTGCTGATTAGTGGATGCGCATGCGCAAGTCTAAGTTTTTTTTTGTATGAAATAAGGTGATCAGTCGAGCAAACGGGCTAAGTAAATTAGTAGTATTTCAGTATTTTACTATTTCAGCACTCTTTTAGATACTGCTGTGGAGTTTTAAAACCAGGCCGGAAAGCTTCCTGTTATACAAAATAGATAGGTAATATGGCTCGAAAACCATACATCCCGAAATTGTCACAAATATGAAAAAGTGAAAAACCAGTATTGTTTTTCCCGAAATATTTTATATAAAAAAATATATCTTTAGGTATATACATAGATTGGCAGATTGTTGAAAAACCATGTACTGCGAGCAAAGGATGTGAAAATTAGCACACGTATTTAGGACACCCAAACATCATTCTGAAGAGCCCACGCAGATCACGAGGGGGAGAGGGTCAAAGTGCTCTCCGCGCTCTAGTAAAAAAATTTAACGACATCGTTACACCTACCATGACATTTTTGGTATCGTTTTCGTATAAATAAAGGATGACTAATTAATTATTGGAACAATAATTTCACTATTCCATTGAAGAAATTCGAGAAAATTATAACAATGTAAAACTGATAACAAGAATTTAGATTTATAATAATAATAATAATAAATGTATTTATTTCAGGCATACACCCATATTACAAAGTAACAATATATAATATAATTTCACTGTAGGTACCATAACTATAAACTGATATATAAAGAAAAAGCTAAAATTTGTTATCGTCGATAACGTTAAAAGTAACGCAAATTTTATTACATAAAAAATACTCTTAGAAAGCCATATTATTCTAGATTTTAAAAAGATATACTTTAAATATCATTATCACACAATAAGTACGTTAAAAATATATAAAGTGTCTCGCGGAAGAGCTTTTCCATAGTTAGCCTCATGGAACGCTCCATACAAATAAATCCGATATATGAAGCCGAAACCGCCGCTTCGCACAATTAATCTTTGGGTCAATCTAAGTTGAGTTAGCCCGGTTGCCGCGCTCGCAGATCGTGCTCCTGGGCCTCATCATCAGGGGGAATCTTCAAAATGAAGGATCATTTTGAAGATTAGAGCCCACCCAAAGGATTGGGTGTCCTAAATACGTGTGATAATTTTCACAATCTTTGCTCAAATTGCATGATTCATTATGAATCTGTGTAACATCCTCTCGAACTAAGTTAGTTGTTGTAACCTGTAGCTACACTTCACTTGAAATACTTTAAACTAATTAAAAATAACCTGCGGGTTTCAGTGGGCGAAGGTGAGGGTAAGGAGGAGAAACCCAAGGAGCCCTTGCCGCCCAAACTGCCCCCCGAGCCAGTCTCTACGTGGCAGGCGCCCGCGCCCATTCCAGTCGAGCGGCCCGGACAGGGGGTCAACCGGAAGGTACCCATAGCCTATAGTAGCAATCTGAAAAAATCAGCTTAATCACTCTCGTAATTTTGTTGCCCTGCTAGAGTCTATCAAGTCGATTTCGTCCTGTGTTTTGAAAAATTACGTACAGCATTAAAAAACGGGGAAAAAATTGTCATCTGTCAATAATGGCACCGATTCTGCAGTTTTATTCGCTAAATTTAAACATCTTATGATAGGGGGCCGAGAATAATTCCAGCGGCTCTTCGACCCTTGAGGATCTTTTGTGCCTACCCCATTTTACACAGGTCATCTCAGTGTGCAGGTTTCCTCACGATGTTTTCCTTCACCGATAGAGCAGTCGGTAAATGAACGTAAGTCTTCGAAAAATACGAATAACTGCACGGTTTCGAACCCGGACCTCGGAGTCCAGTGACCTAGCCACTGTGCTACCGACGCTCCGAAATCTAAATTTAAACAGCGGCGCCAATGTCTAAAGAGTTAAGTGTTACATACTGTCGATTTTTATTTTACCTTACAAAAATGGGGTGCCATAACTAAATTGATGTCTTACTCTACTCATGGTAGGAAGTTCTTGTTTGGAATTATGACTTCATCAACATATTCAACGTCGCTATTAGTACAGATCTATATCGTTCGCAATGACAGGTCTCGAAGGGATTGATTTAAAAAATTTTTGTGGAAACTTTGGACCGCAGGTGTTATCCCCGGAAATAGGCAGTATTCAATACTACTTGGAAGTGAAGTCTTCCGGCTCACATTCCATTGCGCGCTGTGCCCCAGGTGTACTACGTGTGCTCCCAGCCGGGCGAGCAGTGGGTATGCCTGCCCGACGTCACGCCCGACCAGATCCGCGTGGCGCGCCTCACCGTGCGCTGCATGACCGGGGACTTGGATGCGGAGGTCATTTCATCATCATCATCAGCCTACTTAGGGGCGTAGCTAAAGCTTTCACATGGGGGCCAAGGGCCAAATTGTACAAAGATTCAAAGATAAACTAGTTTTTGCCCGTGACTTCACGCAGAAAAAGGCAGAACTCTAAACGCCAATCTCAGTCAATAAGAAATTACATAAACAATAAAGTACTCGCAAGTTAAGAGCGAGCAAACGATAGTTACCTCTAAGTACCTTTAAATAAATTATGTATAAGTAATGTCGGTAAAGCATTTATTTATAGCAGTACTTGCGATTTTTTGCCGCGTATATTAAGGGGGCGGGGGGACCGCCTACCCCCCCACTGTTGGGGTTGTTAGTAAGTCCCCTTGTGGGGAAGGCGATGTCAAAATTATTTTAAAAGTAATGGGGTGGCCCAATAATTTGCCAAGAGAGTCGTTCTATGTTGTCAATTCCATAGAGTGATTCCCTCATCAATGAAAAATACGACTTAGAAGAAGGAATCCTTAACGCCCAAGATAATCACGAACAAAACTGTCAATTACGCGGCCAAATGTCAAAAAATAGTCCGCGAGAAGTGTAGTAATTACATTCGCAGAATCATAGGAGAAAGTAGGGAGAGGGCGACCTAGAAGTCCGTCCATCTACATACGATTACGTATCCACAATCGTGATGTTTTTATGTAAAGAATTTAGTATGAATATTCTCTGTTATCTTGTCGTTCGGACTGTCGAACCGTAATTGGTTTTACATGATTAAGTATAAGCCATCTTCTTTGCCATACCCCCCTTTCTACAAAAGAGGAAACATTCAAAATTAAAAGTAACAAATTGCTTCCCCAGGTGCTAACGTTTCCCCCATTCGAGGGCACGGAGCGTAACTACCTGCGCGCACAAATCGGGCGCATTGCCGCGTCCACGTCCATCGCGCCGCAGGGGTTCTACACCTTCGGCTCGGGGGAGGAGGAGGACATCGACATGGAGGAGGGCATGGGTGAGTGTGCCAACTCGCCCAGTGTGCTATGAAAAGAGAGCGTGTCTCTATTTATTCGTATGGCATATTATTTACGCAAGCGCCAAGTTAGCAGCGCATCTAAACTCCCTAATTACATTATAGTGAGGTGAAATGTCTATGGGAGACGGTGACCACTTACCATTAGGTGACTCGTTTGTTCGTCTGCTCTCTTTATATAATAAAAACAAATGCTTCCTTCACCCTTCTTTCTCTATTTACCGTGCAGGCGACATGGCGTTCAACCCGAACCCGTTCTACCAGGGCCACACCATCAAGGACCTGCTGGACCCCAACCTGACGTACTGGGTCCACCACGGCCGCCACATCCTCAAGCAGGGCCGCACTCTGTGGTGGAACCCCAACGCTGGGATGGTTAGCGTTAATTCATATGTTGGAGCTGCCTGTGAGGTCGACTGGACGGACCCCAACTTGACGTACCGCAGCTTCACAACGGCCTGCAAATCCAGCGGATCCAGTGCTGAGTAGTGAGTTTCACTTGTATTCCTCTGGCATACTGCTTGCCAGAGGAAGAGGCTGCTGCTACGAAAATTACTTTCAGCGTCTGAGCACAGTCTTCGAAAAACGAAAAAGTACTAATCTATAAGCGGAAAATCAAACCCTTCTCATCTTGTATTTTTGTGTAGATAATTCGAGATCGACATGGTTCTATGTTTATAAAAATATATCAATTTAACTCTGAAAGGATGAAGGCATAGAAGAAGAAGACGATGAGGCACCCCCGCCCTTAGAGCCCGAGGTGGGCCCCCCGCTGTTCAGCCCGCTGTCGGAGGACGGCCGCGTGGAGGGCGTGCCCGCCTGGACCCCCCGCGTGTCTTCGATCCTGGCTCCGGACCGGGCCCTGGTCGTACTGAGGAGCAACGTGTGGCCGGGGGGCGTGGCGTATTCTACCAGTGGCAAGTTAGTATAAACACTTGATCACCCTAGCAGCTGATGCAACCGAATGGCTGAAAAGCTTGAATATTTTATTGCTATTTTTATTTGGTCATCATCAGATCCGCAAGATTCTAGATGTCGGAAAAACACCAATTGTAGGGGTGCAGCCCTATAACAGAGAGAGTCGAGTCACATCTCTATTCTTTGGAGTGAACTGTCAAAGATGGTGGCGATTAAATTCTTGTTGAAAATAGCAAACGTGTTTTAATACGGTTTGAAGTCTTTGGTGTACTGGTATCTACCAGTACACCAATGTCCAAAAGATTTGTGCTCAAACCCAAACCACCTAGCCGGTAGGTCTATTTAACGCATTAGTTAATAGTTAGTCATTTCCTCTGCCCGAAGGTTGCCTGGAAGAGATATTTAGCGATAAGGCCGCCTAAATTGTACTTCACTATTTCCTTTTCTATCTCATGTTTGTTATTTTATATTTGTACAATAAAGTGTATTTTACTTTTACTTTAGTTCCCGAGATCCCATCTGATATAGGAGATACTCCAAGATCTTGGAAACTATTGTACCAATTTTGATCTGATATGAATTATAGAATGTTTAATAATATTTTTGAACGATATTACTATCCAATGTAATCTGCTCTAAGCGAATTTGTAATTCCGGGATATTACTTGTGCATGTTTATGTTAATATTTCGTCATGGAATACCACAAAATTGCACTACCTACTCCGATCACTGGTCATACTGTACTGCCATTTTCACGGACTAAAACTATTTAGTCCGTTAACTATTTATTCTGTCCGCGGCGTACTTCGTCTGCGTTGGCTCTAGTCGCGTTTTATTGTCCAGGAAGTCGGAGTGCCTGTACGTGGGTTGGGGCCTGAAGTGCCAGCCGCCCAACTTCTCGCCGCTGCAGCTGCCGCGGCCGCAGGACGAGTACGTGGTGGGCCCGGAGGTCATGGAGATGGCCGACCCCACCTTCGCCGACGAGGAGGTCAGTTACTAAATATATGAAGGGGTAACCTAGCGGGCTGAAAACCAGTATCAACAGACTTCCTTCTTGGAGTCACTGTTGGTTAAGACTGAATACCTCACTGATTGCCACATTTAACCCTTTATCAGGCATAGTACGTTTCATCAACCACATAAATAATTTGAGTTTGTTAGAGACCCTTAGCATTTTTTAAATTAGCATATACATTATTATATTACTTGTATGTGCAGTGTTCATTGTAAGCTTTAACTTTTTTATTAAACATTTCACTTTGTGAAAACTCATTATTCAAAGTATGTGGCAGTCATGCCCTACGCCTGACCAGGGGTTGTTAGATATAGGCACTGTTTCCATTACATCTACAATTTTATTTATGACTGGCACTGCGTTCATTTATGAAATAAAAGTACCATAATAAGTTAAGTTTATTTTGAAGTACTAAGGAGGGCCGTAGTTCAAAGTACTGCGAGTATGCAGTTTCCTTCACATAGGTAATAATGGAAACATATATGCAGCTATACAACAACACTAACAGGCATAGGGCATAAAACGACCTCATTTTTTGGGAACAATTTTATTATTTATTTTTAAAATAGTTAATAGGGATATATTCCTCAGGTAAAAATATGGATGATATCATATTTAAATATATTTTTTATGTCCGAATAAATGGGGCCTGATAAAGGGTTAGGGTGCGGTTACACCTGGTCGTTGACCGACCGTCTGGGCGGTCACAGCATGCGGCCACCGCCTATTTGTGAATTACCAGTGGTCGGACGCATTCGGCGAACGACCAGGGTGTCAATATGTTGTCACCGAGAGAATGAAGTTGGACGACTTCGGACAACGACCCAGTGTAAACAAAGGCGAAATATACTTTATTGCACACCCGGGACAAAAACAAAACATACAACATAAAGAGAGGTACAATAAAATGTGCAGAAGGCGGCCTTATCGCTTTAAGTGATATCTTCCAGGCAACCTTCAGGTGATGGAAAAATCATATGATACATAATATACGGCTGCAAAACGCGTATGAAATAGATACTACCCTCAAATAAATAAATAACAATAATAAAGAATGCAAAACATTGCAAGCTGCAATGCGTCTACCTCAGGGCGGTCGCCGAAACGGTCAACGACTCATGTAACTGCGCCTTCATAGTGTTTTATCGTAGTGCGATTATATTTGATATAAAGGTGTCCCAGAAAGTAAGGATCAAACGAAACAGGGTGATGGCATAACCAGTCCATATAATCCCATATGTGGTCATCCGATTCTTGACGATTTAAAAATTATTTAATTTTTTGTAACTATACCTATTAAAGATGGCCTAATAAATCTGCTAAAATGATTAGACTTAAATAATATACTGTTTCATGGTATTTTTATTGTATTTTATTAATTACTACCGGTTTCGTTTACACATCTTCAGGTATTTGTTTATAATTTAAAACTATAATTTAAAATAATTATAACAAATATTCAGGTATTGTATGTGTATGTACCAAAATATGTGTACAGTATATTATTTAAGTCTTATCATGTACTACAAGTTTCACCAAGTACCAAAAACCGCAAGTATTTATTAAATCTATTGAAAACTCATATAAAAAAAAACCCAGCAGAGCTTACTTCTTCAAAAGGAACTAACAAACTGAACTAGTGGGAACAAACGGGTTTCTCCACCTCCACTGAACAAATCAGAAAATAAATCCCACTAGTTCAGTCAACTGAACAAATGGGGAAAATCCCACTAGTTCAGTCGACTGAAGGTCCTTGCGGCTTGCAGAGTGGTGGTTTCTCCGTCTGGTTTCTTCCACCACTCTGGAAGGACGCAGCAGCTTCGTAATTAAAACTGAGCGAACTTGGTGTCTTGCTGTTTCCATGCATCACTAATTAAGTTTCTAAACAATCGTACAGAATATTTCCTTTTTTTAAAGACTCTGTTTAGAGGCTTTGGTACACGACAAGGTGACCATGTCAGCCTCGTTAGGGTCACTAAGAAATGGGAAAGGAAGCTCAAGTATTATTAGAGTCAACCCTCACTTTGAGAGCCAGCTTAGCAAACAACACTAAGTGTTTCATATTATAAGATAAGGGTGACTGACTCAAATTTCCTTATGTCTAGGCATACCGCATCGCTCACTTGCCGCCGCCACCGCCGCCAGAGCTGCCGGGGGAGGGCGAGGGCTTCGGCGAAGGTGAGGAAGAGGAGGAAGATTAGGTCACCTTCTCCGACCAGCAAGAGGGGTAACCTTCAGCAGGGGGCAGAGAGGAAAGGAGAGTTCCTTTCCCTTCGGATTAGTGTTGATTGATCACAGTTTTGTTTATATTAGGTTTTATTTTATTGTTATTAAAGTATTAGTATTTACGTGGTTGTCTTCTTTTCTGGAGTTCTTTATTACACTTGTTTAAAAATGGCGACTTAAACTGTGGCTAGTTTTTCAGGTGGAAGTAAAACTCTAGATTCCAACGTAGTGCAGATTTCTTTATTTGGATTGTTTTCACAAGATTAAATTGCAAAAAGATACGTTTAAAAAAATACAACACGCTTGAGGGCTCCGTAATTACCAAAGAGTATAATAGAATAGAGCATAGACAAACTTTTGTTGCCATTCTCGACACCCTCCCTCAACAAAAGATGCCTAGTTAACAGATAATGTTCTTAGAATGCTACTGCTTAATTTAAAAATATTAATGACCACACTTAAAATCAGTGTCCAAATTAACAGATAGTATCAATAAATAGTGGCTTGGTTAACAATGTTCTTTGAAAATATAACTTTAAAAAAAATTACACCCTCCCTCAACAAAAAATGTCTAATTAACAATACCTTGATTAACCTGAAAAAAGATGGTAAAAGCACTACCTACATGGCAAAAAATTATAATAAGAAAACTTAGTGTAAGGTATATGCTTTATGGTTCTAGGTTTACATTTAACTCCTTGTCAGTTTAAAATAATGAAAAACACCAAAAAATCAAGAGGTACCTATCAGGAGTAACAACACAAGGTAACTTTTGATTGTAAGTTGCTTTACACATTTTTCCTCCCTTGATCAAAACTCTGTAGATAATAAAATTACAAGACATCTTATATAGGGGTGTTCCTCGTGGCCAAAATAATATGCCAAACTTTTTTTTTATTAAGTAAGGGGAGCAGACGAGCAAACTGACCACCTGATGTTAAGTGGTCACCGTCGCCCATAGACATCTCACCTCACTGTATTAATATTAGAGGGTTTTTGATGCGCTGCTAACATTGAGGACTAAGATGGATTGCCTCATGTGTCGGAAATTGAGCTGGCTTTCTTACCCTTCAAACCGAAACACAGAAATGCAAGCATTTAGGCAGAAATAGATAATTATAAACAGATACCTGAAGATGTGTAAACGAAACCGGTCGTAATTAATAAAATACAGTAAAAACCTGTGAAACAGTATATTATTTAAGTCTAATAATGAATTATACAATGTGTCTTACAAAAGCTTGAATAACTAAATCTACGTGAACCCGACACGAACTCAACTCAGAGCAAAGCATTGAAATGTGAGCTTTATATCGTATCACATACAGTAGGTTTACAAAATTCAAAAGTAGAAGGTGAAGTAGTTGATGAGTTGTCAACGTCAACTCGTCGCCAACTACTTCACTTGAATTTTGAAAACCTACTGTATGTAATACGATATAAAGCTCACATTTCAATGCTTTGCTTCGAGTCGAGTTCGTGTCAGGTTCGCGTCGAGTCGCTACAATGTGCGATGGCCATGAAGCGACTGATGGTGGAAGTCATTTTTAAACTGTGGACGAATAATGAACCGACCTCACGGACCCTAAATACGTTATATGTAAATTTACATTTATACAGGTTGCCTTGGTTCTGTAGTGCTTCTGAAATGTTCGTGGAGGCCCGTGTAGCCAGGTTTAGGGATAGGATCTTCAAAAGTAAAAATAGCCTGATTGTTGCTATTTTAAGTCACTATTTGGCTATTTTTAAATTTTAGAATAAATAGCTGATTTTGTAAAATTAATTTTAGTTTAGTCAAAATTCAAAAGTTACTTTTTCATTGTACTCTTAACTACTGTGTATTGTTAGACGAATGTTTGTGTCATTGTATGATATTTGATATAATTTTTAATGATATAATTAAATTTGGTAAATTGGGAGGAAGAGGGGCTTTTCCCCTCTAAACCCAAAAATGATGGAGCTATAGAAGAGTTTCGAGTAGCGTGATCAGCCCCGCATTATTGCTAATCTGCATTAGCGCTGTGGCGCGGCCAGCCTAACCCCCGCTTTGTTGCTAGCCCCCCATTTACGTCACTCCTACTTCCTGTGCCTGTGCAGCTGCGGTGCGGAAAGCTTGACCTTCCCCGGGAAGTTCCTGGCCACTGCTTCTTCCCGTACGGCGCGGAGGAGATCCTTCTCACGAGCGCTCGCCGCGTCGCGTAGGAACACTTGTAGAGCCGTCTTGCCAGCTTTGCCGCGTTTGCTTGTGCCTGGTGTTAGCTTCACTTTGAACCTGGGGGAAGGAAGCTTGGCTGTATTTAAAATAGTCATATCTTCGCTTATAGAAGAGCCAGTACTTTATAAGCCGGACAGCTCCAGCTTCGACCTCATCATCACTTCTGACACCAGGTTTGATTTACGGGACGTTTGGGGTTCGGAAATAATGGGCGCCTAATTATAAACTTTTTTTAAGTTTTAATAGATGTGCTCTTCACATGATGATAGAAGGCAAAGAGGCCGGTGTTGCCAACGTAATCTCTTAGATCTACCGTGACAACAACCAGATGAGATTGATATCAAACACGGTAAACGGTGAAAATAATTATATCGACAGAAATCTAGATGGAGGCTGTAAATAAGACTAGAAAAGAAATCGATCGCTAAGTACTACCACTATTCATTTCATACTACCTCTATCCTTATGTTATTCTTAGGAGGTAGGATTTAGTAACCATTTTCGAAACCGTGCAGTGCAATGTACCAATGAGTTATTCGTATTTTGTCGAAGACTTACGTACATTTACCGACTGCTCTGACGGCGAAGGAAAACATCGTGAGGAAACCTACACACTGCTGAGATGACCGGTATGTAAAAATGGGGTAGGCACAAAAGATTTTCAAGGGTCGAAGTACCGCTGGGTTATTCCGGCCCCCTGTCATAAGATAAGATAGTAACCGTTGGAGAAGATGAATTCGAGTGTCTGGTCCTTCTCTCCATTAATTTAATATATTTTTTAGTATGACAAGGAGTGTGAAAAACCCGGGTTTGATAATACTTAATCGACGTCAATTCATCCATCTGAGCCCTCAATTGGTCCACCTTCAGGTATCCATACATGATCTCACTCATCATCATCAGTCAGAAATAGGACATAAAACGCAAAGCGTTGCGTAGATGGAGCCACGAGCACACTCCGTAAACAGAAAAGCAAAACGAACGTCATTTTTGAAGACATCACAAACTCGTTATTTGGGTTAATTTAATTTAATTCCTCAAAACTATAGTAAAATTGTGATGATATCATGGCATCATATGGCCATTTCAAAATAGCAGACCTAAAAAATCTGTTAAGGCATCGTGGCACGAGTCTGAAGGGTAAATTGGAAAGGAACGTATCTACATGTTGATTGGCTACGTACCATTGTGCTAGTGGCGCCTCTAGTGGTAAAACATTGCAGGATTATCTCCTATTGCCTAAAGTTTATAGAAGTCCTAAACAACGTGAACTTTAGTGACGTCAGTTGTAGGTGACAGCTTACTAAATCAGAGCATAGCATAACTCTAACATCAATAATCGCCGAGGGGGTAGACAGAGGAACCATCGTCATCGTAAGTATAGTTCCCACTTATCGCCGTATGATTTGGTGGACCAACGAGATAGGTGGACTGCAAAAAAAAAAATGCGATAGTAATTAAGTAGGTACCCACTTGTAATTATGAAGCGCAGAGTATGGCGCCACTACTGGCACTGCGAATAGTAGCTCGTCCTCAGGGAACGGAGAGCCGGTCAGCAGACACAGCGTCTCCGCGTCTGCGTCCGGTCCTGGCTGCTCGGGCTGCAATGGTTTTATGTCGTTGTAAGTCTGATGGCTGATTACATTTGGTCGAGTGTTTAGCGAGGTGGCGAAAGAGCATGGGTGGCACAGCGTCGGAGGACACCTGACTCCCATGCGGGAAGTTCGAGTTCGAAACCGTGCAGTGCCATGTACCAATGAGTTTTTCGTATTTTTTTGTAGAGTTTTTCGTATTTTTTACGTACATTTACCGACTGCTCTGACGGTGAAGGAAAACATCGTGAGGAAACCTGCACACAGAGATGACCAGTGTGTGAAATGGGGAAGGCAATGACAAACCACCCCATTAAATCTGCCACGAGAGTCGTTCTATGTGATTAATTCCTAGAATGATCACGACCCTCAGCAATGAGGAATACGATTTAGAAGAAGAATAGTAAAACACGAAACAATTAAACTGTAATTAGTTTTAATTGTTAACGAAGAAACTCGCTGCGCCTCCACTCTTGTAATTAACTATGTAGCCACATTAAAATATCCCGTGGGAAATATTTGTGGACCTGAGCGGGGCTTTCTGGTATCCGAATTATTTGGCCGACTGTACACAAAGGGAGCACAATATAGTTTCTTTACAAAAATAACTGAAATCCCATCAAAAACAGTTCACCTCAGGGTCGGGTTCCTCAGCGTCAGATTCAGCCTCTAATATCAATGGCGCCGGCTGAGGGATCTTGACGGCTTTCGGGCCGACTTTCACTTTGCCGCTCTTGATGGCTGCCTTCTTCAGCGCCTTCTTGGTTTCTTTCACTGAGTTCGCTGACTGGAAAAATAACACAACATAAACTCCCACGTCCATAATCCCTGAGGGGGTAGAGAGAGGAACCACCTTCAATCACAGGCAGTTCCTACTTTTCGCCTTAAGATTTGGTGGACAAACGTGATAGGTGGCGGCCTACCGTCGTTTACTAGGTGTACCTATAATAGTAACATTATACACCTAGTAAAATAGTACTGAGTACCTACCTAGTAAAATAGTAGAGAGTCGTGGATAGGACGTCGGACTCCCATGCGGGAGGTCCGGGTTCGAAACCATGCGACATTGCATACCAATGAGTTTTCGGTTTTATCGAAAGACTTATGTACATTTACCGACTGCTCTGACCGTGAAGGATAACATCGTGAGGAAACTTGCACACTGAGATAACCAGTGCCCTCTCTTGGGACCGACCTCCTCCTTCTTTGAAAAAAAAAATTAAAATGAAAAAGTTTATTTACTTATACAGGGCACAAAAAAGGACCTCCGACTTACAAACTAGGTCGAAAACCTGTATCTTGGAAGTCGGGACTCCGTCGCACTTTCTGTGCAAGCAAATTACAAATTATATTCTTAACCTAAAAGGAATTTGGAAAGTTTAATCATAAAGGAATTTGGTAAAGATAATGGTAAGAGTGAGTATGGGTGAGGGTGTGTTAGGTTGTGTGGGAGTGTGTAATGATGTAAGTGTGCAATGTAGTGAAGGGTGAGTGGGTGTGTGAGTGTGGGAAGTTAAGTGTTAATAATCTGAAGAACGTAATGAGTTTAGTACCCGTGACTGTGTGGGGCACAGCGTACGGACACTACTGTGCAGTACTGTCCGATAACAGCCGATACAGCCTGCCGGCGTCTGTATTTCCCGAAACCTACAACCTTGGGATCTTCTAGGTCAGAGTGAATAGGCATTTACTGAACCCGCATGCTCCATCGTCGACCTCGTCGTCGTTTACCATCAGGCGAGATCGAGGTCAAATGCGGATTTAGTAGTGAATAAAATAATAATAACGCACACAAGGGAATAAACGCGGTCCTTGCCGAGGCAGTGCACTAGCACTGGAAATGCACAAGCACAGGGCTGTTCTTCACACACTCACAAATATTATGCGACCGTCGACGGTCTGTCAGTGTTCTTAACAAACCTATATTGGTTTTTGTTACACTGTGAATGTAATTTTTTTTAATGAAATTATGTAGATTTTCAATAAAAAAAAATAGTGTGTAAAATTGTATGTTATATGATTAGAGCCTCAGTTATGTTTTTATTTTAATGAAGAACTAATGAAAACTGAACTTTAAGTACTTTTCGTGCAACTGACGGTCAAACCCTTACCTGCAACATTTCCATCCGCATCGCCCGGTCCTCCTCATCCTGGTCCTTATACTTCTCCTTAATCTTCTTGAGCTTCCCTTTCTGACCTCTCTTGGGGCCGGGCTCCTTTTGTTTCTCTTCTTTCTTCTGCTGTTCTTTGTTCTCCTTCTGCGGTGGTTTCTTGCCACCCTTCTTGGGGAGAGATGGGAATGATAGCGGTTTGTCGTCACCTGGTAATGAATAGAATAAGGTTAAATAAGAATGAATACATACATTCATAGGTTGCCTGGAAGATATCGCTTTAAGCGACAAGGCCGCCTTTATACATATCGTGCTACTATTCATGTAGTTTTTACTTTTTCTATATTTGTGTAAATTTTTTTTTTCGTACTGATAATTGCTGTTGGTCCTAATGACCTTTACAGCTTCACCGGGTTTTTTGGGGCGAGCGCTAAATGCGCTCCAGCCTAGAGGAGGACTTAAAAACTACTATAAGAAGCGACTGCCTAAGGGCACCCAGGTGGGTACGGACCTCGGCTTAGGACGTCGCTGGGGACGGAGGGGTCGGGGAGAAGCGGCCTGGAATACGCCGATAGCGCGTGTAAGCGCCAGAAGCGGGTCGCCGCCCGCGCCGGCGCGGGCGGTATAATATTTGTGTACAATAAAGGGTTTATATCTATCTACATTTTATTGAACGAAACAATGCGCACAAAGCGACTAATACAATCTAAACGGTCGCTAAAAGTGATCTCTACCAGACAACCTTTTGGTAGAGTATTTTTGGTGCGAAAATGTAGGTAGGAAGAGTATTTTTGGTGCGAAAAGCAACAATAGTTATTGGAATCAGGCGTTACTTTGCGGAAATCTATCTTTTTATTGGGTCCTGCTTTCCCAAAAAAATAATTAATGAAATGCCACCATGCTCCTTTTTTATAAGATGGAAGCCATAGCAAGTGCATAACCATACCACTTAGAACAAAAAAGTTCGCCTATCCACTCGCTCGCCCTCCTACTAGGAACATAGTGCCATGCCGACTAGCACTTTGTACTCGCCGTGACCAAGGCCTTCGAAATAAGCTGAAATTTGCCACTTAACACATGACACACAGTTGACATGTAACACACGTTTGGAAATAGCTGTCAGTGTTGTTATGAAATCTTCTCTTTCTCTTATGGCGCTGAGACTTGGACACTAAGATCAGCAGACCGCAACAGAATTGAATAGAAAAACGTGTATTTGCTGTCTGCAGCACACACGCAATTCCACTTATATATTATACAACAATATATAAGTGTATACATATAATATATTCTTAAACTAAATTAATAATAAGGCACGGCGTACATGCTGCAGCACCAAATAGGCCTCAGCTCAGCATAATGCCATACTCTAGAGTTTGGCGCTGATATTCTGCTGCCTTCGAAAAATAAAAATATGAATTGACGCCTTCGAAATGTGGTGCTGGAGAAAAATGCTCCGAATTCCGTGGACAGCACATCGTACCAACGCATCAATTTTACGTGAACTCAAAATCACCTCACGACTGTCCTCCGAGTGCCTTCGTAGAAATCTCGAGTATTTCTGTCAGGAAAGACAGTGACAACCTCGAAAAACTTATTGTGACCGGTAAAATGGAAGGGAAGAGGCCTCGAGGACGGAGGACATAGTCCGATGCGCTGGTCCGACCAAGTCCGCACCACCCTTGACTCTACAATTCACGATGCCATCCACACCGCCGGAGACAGAAATAAATGGAGGAAGATCATCCGCCAGAAGGTGGTCACGACCCTCAGCATTGAGGATTACGATGCTAGGAGTTGTTATTAAATATATAAATAAACAATAAAAAATAAACTTTAGTGAGTAATCCGTATTTAATCACTTATGTAATTACTTACTTTTATCGGATATTTCTGACAGAGTTCTGGTTTTTGATTCTATGATCACTTGTCCCGTTCCGTGGTCAACCTGAAATACGTATAAACTTTTAAAAATCTAATGTTTTAACGCTTGTTTTAAGCGTCATTACAATCGTTTTACTCTTGGAATTCGTCGGGATATAAATAACAAAATGGGTCTAATGTCTAAAAGCTGTATATATATTGTAATATTATAGTGTATGTGTAGGTAGTTGCACACTACCTATTATGATTGTACGAGAGGGTAGGCGAGTTTTCGCCAGTCAGTTAATATACTTGTCAGACAAAGCATTGTCTTTTCATTGTCCTCGCTTTTCCGTCCCAAATATACTACATTTTGGCGACGAAGGGAGTCAAATCCCGTGTGTGAAGTGCAATTAGTTATTTTTCCCAATAGTGAGATGGCTCACGGCCTTTTTGGTGGAACGCTAAACTTGATGATCGTTGTCATCAATGGGAAACGTTTCAACAACGCTTAAAGCAGTACTGTATCGCTAACGGCATAACCGAAGAGAATGACAAGTTGTCTGTTAAACGCCGTGCGATATTGCTAACGTGTTTGTCGGAAGAAACGTTTGTAGTGGCGTAAAACCTACTGCATCCCGATAACTTAGACGAGGTTAACTACGACGCACTGCTAACTCGGCTGAGTGCACACTTTGCCTCGAAATGGTGTGTATTCGCGGAGCGTTACAAGTTCTACAAGGCAGAGCAGAAACCGGGAGAAACCCTCGCGGACTGGGCTGCGCGGGTTCGTAACCTGGCGCAGTACTGCAAATTCACGGAGGAGTTGGCGAGCGTCACGCGGGACCGGTTCGTTCTCGGGTTGGAGAATGACAAGGAGAGGGAACGGTCGTTTACGGAGGACGAGACCAAGTTAACCTTCAACAAGGCGTTGGAACTGGCTCAAGCAGAGCTTAATTTCAGCTTTATTTTCTACTTCCATTTAGTAACACGTTTAAGAGGGTGGTCTACGTGTGAAAAATCGTGAAATTTCGATTGTTAATTTCTTCATATCTATAAATTTTCTGAGTAATTTTAATTTAGTATTTCATTTCTTAATATTACTTTATTTTGATTTTATGACGTTAGAACATTTCACGATTTTTCTGATTCGCAGCGCAGATCGGTCTGCGCGAGAAAACTATACGGAACCACTATCAGGAACACAGTGGTTCATTCCTAAAACCTAAAATTTCATTTTAATAATTCCATAATGTAACAATTATTCAATTACACATTGAACATTGTTCACACTCGCTGCGCTCGTATCACAAACTTTGATATGGCGTGCTAAACAGAGATAGCGCTATACTAATGCGGTAACATTGTCTCTGTTTAGCACGCCATATCATTAAATGGTTATTCTATTAGGTTAATGAAATTTGTATTTATAAGAATAATATATATTATTTGTAGGTATTACGATCTAAATAACATTTATCTAAAAATACATATTTTATAATTAATCTGATCATTATATTTGTTATATTTGCATGCTCATTGTTGAGTATAATTATCGGCTCTTTGTTTAGAAAATACCATCTTGTAATTATGTACCTACATTCTGGACAAATAAATTAATCTGAATCATTTCCTCATTTAGAGAAAGCTAGTAGCTACCCAGGATGGATGATCACTGACCACTAGTGGCATATTTCACCTCAGCCCCTCTGCTCCTCGGAGAGCTCGTTAAACAGTTAATCCCGTTTGTTATTTTCAACAGTAATCGTTAAGCCATTTTAGACGCATTGGTCACTAACCATACGATAAACAAATTCCACATACCTTAATATGTGTATCAGGGAACACCTCCGACTCGCTGTCATCGCTGCTAGACTCCTCCTCCGCCCCCTCTCCCGTGTCCACATCTCTCTCTCCCCCTCCCATCTCCGTCTCCTCTTGTGGCGACTCATCTCCGATCTCTATTCGTGTGGTCTCTTCTGTAATGGTGTGCAGTTGCGTGTCTGGTTTCGAATCTTCTTTATCTGATGGCTCGTCTGGTAATAAAAAGTACTAAAATGTCATTGAGCCAAATTGCCATAGAAATCGGACTGGTGGCGTCCTCTCCTCTAGAATGATGATGTGAGCACTGACAGTGAGCCAAAGGAAATGCACTTTTAATTTCCATACATTTGACATTTACAATTCTACTTCACTATTTCCTTTTCTATCTTTTGTTTGTTGTTTTTTGTACAATAAAGTGTATTTAACTTTACATTTCAATGTTCGACTAATGCAGTCTTTCTCAAAGTGGGCGATAACGCCCCCTTGTGGGCGCTGGGGGCCTGCACGGGGGCGGTAGAAGGTCCATAGAAAATTGGGGGGGCTTTAACGCGGTCTAGGGGGCGATAGCAGATTTAAACGAAATGCGATAAATTATGCTTCCCTGATATTTCAAACTAAAATTAAATACCTACTGCAACTATCATTAATTTCGATGTTATTCTTACTC
Organism: Hofmannophila pseudospretella; assembly: GCA_947369225.1. Classification (NCBI taxonomy): domain Eukaryota; kingdom Metazoa; phylum Arthropoda; class Insecta; order Lepidoptera; family Oecophoridae; genus Hofmannophila; species Hofmannophila pseudospretella. The sequence continues at coordinate 12,143,858 of OX376330.1, read as the reverse complement.
TGATTTTGTTTTATTTGCCCGGCTTTCTTAGCCCGTGTGCTGTTTGTGCATGAATTGACAGAATTATCGGCGATTGTTTTAACATGCTCAGTATGAATTCGGAGCCTGATATTAACCAACTCTTTAAAGTGCATCAAATTTATCCTTCATATTAGATATGTTTTCAATCAATCAATTATTTATTTCTCAGAGAATACACAATTTTACAGGTCTTTTAAATTCAATACTTTGTTTTAATTTGGATAAAAATACCCTTAAATAAGATTAAGTATGCTTTATATTGCTCAGAAATAGGATATGGCATGTTAAAAAAATATTGCAATAGCTGTTTTTAAGATGCGCAACAGATAGTAAGTTTAAAAAAATTACGAGCGTTTGAAAATTTTTGATTCTCAAAAATTCTTTCTCGCGGTGGGCGAAATAAGTTTGAGAACCTGTGGACTAATGTATGGGAAAATGCTCACATCGCTTATGCTAACTGGCAGACGACGTTTCCATATGAAAATGAGCTAGCGAGAAATATACATCATAGGGTGAATTTCAAAATTTTTGTTATAGGCGGATTAACACGGCCGGTTCCGCGGCGCATTCCAAAACTCAAGCAATAAAATGAAATACATTTATTGGTCCGATTTTTGGTTATAAATTAGGTGTTACGTATGACAATTGATGGCCATGTAAAAACCTGCTATTTCTAGCGTACAATTTTTTTAGTAATTCTGAATTAATATTTGTTATCTTATGTAAAGTCTGTCGTCAAATGTGTTCGCTTCGGCGTTGGGGTGTTTCAGCAGTGTTTATAGAAGAACCAGTACTTACTAACTAAACTGATGTAACTAACTAACTGTGTAACTGATGTTATCAATAAAGTATTGTATTGTATTGTAAGCCCGCGTGCTCCATCTTGGGCCTCATCATCACTTACCACCAGGTGAGGTTGAGGTCAAACGCGGGTTTGGGTGTGAACTTACCATCATCGGACACGACAATCTCCTCGTCCTGCTCCTGCACCGAACTGACGTCTGACACGTCCGTTGTTAACGCTCGTCGCTCGTTGCGGTGCCGCTCTACGCAGCTGTCCTCTAACTGGAGAGTGACAAATAATTCACGTTTATTTATTTATAGGTTATAAACTTATAATCAGTGATCCTATTAGGTAGTGAAATTTAGGGTTAACGACCTTAAACGTTATATTAGTTTGGATACGCCCGCGGGATTGCGGGATTTCGGAAATGTTTGTTTGTTTGTAGTATCTTTATTATACACAAAAAATATATACAGAAAATATAAAAAGTGTACAAAGGCGGGCTTAACCCATAGGGATCTCTTCCAGCCAACCTTTATTTATTTATTTATTGAAAAACCATTACAATTTCATAACGGGATATCCCAAATCAAAATTGTAGTTAATACTTCATTATACTATACATAATTAACATTATTAATATGTAAAATTATTGATTTTTTAAAAATGTTCTGTATATATAAAATACTTTTTCTCCTAAAGGGAACTCAAAGAGGAAATCATCTCATCATCCCTTTAGCGACAGAGAAACAAAGAGATACCACTATTAGGACTATATTCGGGATTTATTGTCTCTTTCTCACATTCACACTTTTTCAGAACGTTCTTATCAGTCGTCGCCTTTATTATGCCGAAACAATACTTTTTCCAAGAATTTTTGTCAAGTGTAAAGTAAACAACAACGTGGCGGCAAATTTAGCCTCGTAATAATCTTCGAATGTTTAATAATATTTTTGAACAAGATTACTGTCCAATGTAACCAGCTCTTAGCGAATTTGTAATCCCGGGATATCGTTACTTGTTGGGCACGTCCATGTTCATATTTCGTCATGGAATCCCGCAAAATTGCACTATCAAATCCGATCACTGGTTATAATACTTATAATCAGATATAGAATTTATTGTAGCACGAACGAATTGTTATCGATGACAATTGTCGATAGTTTTAATATAGTAATTTACGGTATTAACCTAATTTTTTTAATTGGATCAATCAACTTACAAGGACATACTAAATATGTTTTTATTAAGCATAGTCAATATAATATAAACATATTACATGATGTCAAAATCCTTAGTCTAATAAACCGCCCGAGTCGCACCTGGCGGGAAGGTGCCCATCACGCTGGCAGCGTTTCCACGCTGAATAGCCAGCGAGATACGCTGCACCAGGTACGACCCGGCGCGGGGTCACCTGAGCGCTCTCTCAGTCGTCGGCACAAATCGCGGAAAGATCTTGGCCTCCGTGCACCATACGCCCGTGGTCTCCACAGTCGGCCGTGCTGTACGGACGGTGCGGCCTAGATGGAAAGCCGCGAACGTGCTTACGCACGTTGCGTTAACTAAATAATTAAAACTCACACGGAACATAAAGCTGAACCCGAACTGCATGTGCTCTGGCAGCAAATAGTTCTTCTTCCCGCGGATCATGAAGGAGCCGGTGGTGAGGTACTCGCCCGTTGGCGCCGATTTGGACACCTGGTGCGCGTGCACCCACCACGCGCGGGTCAGCACCTTCGCTTCCCACGCCACGCTGGAAGAGTTTCAAGGAATTTATAGGGACATGATTAATTGTTTCATTTTAACCTTTAGTTATCGACATAGCTCATAAGATTAGCAAGCTGAAGTGGCAGTGGGCCGGTCACATCTGTCGCAGAACCGACAACCGCTGGGGGAGACGAGTTCTGTAGTGGAGACCGCGTTTGGGCAAACGTAGTGTGGGACGGGCGTCCCTGCTAGATGGAGCGACTGGATGAGAAGAGCCGAAGATCGGGCTCAATAGCACGCCTATGTCTAGAGTACGCTGCTGATGATGAACCTTTAGTATGCGACGCTCTCTCTCTCTCTCTCTCTCTCTCTCTCTCTCTCTCTCTCTCTCTCTCTCTCTCTCTCTCTCTCTCTCTCTCTCTCTCTCTCTCTCTATATATATATATATATATATATATATATATATATATATATATATATATATATATATATATATATATATATATATATATATATATATATATATATATATATATATATATATATATATATATATATATATATATATATATATATATATATATATATATATATATCTCGCACACGCACCTGTGATGAGGCCCCACTTGAAATCCGATATACATGTACCATTGAGATGGGTCAGTATGGGGAACTCTCAAACTATAAGAGATATAGAAATATTATATGTTCAGGAACCATGTCGTCGATTTTAGAGTTAAGAAAAACTGCATTCATAGATTTATAAAAAAACTCATACACGACTCGGGACTCGAACCCGGTCGAAGAAAAACGTATGGTATTTTTTTACGAAAATTGATAGCGTAGGTTGTAAGAGATAAATGTTGCTATGAAACCCTGTGTCTACTAGTTAAGACTCCTAGCTTCCTAGCCTGTCCGGCCTCTGACAGGTTTTTAGGCGAGACTGGGCCCCCACCGGGGTTCATGACTATAATAGACATGCCTGTAATTTCATGGAGCATGTCAGTAGGACGCATGTATCACCCGCCTCATTGTAGGGGCATTCACAGACAATTTTGGCACTAAGAAGCTCCTACACAAGATGACTCTGGCAGACGATCCCACCTGTAGAACCTGTGGTGACACCGTTGAGTCAATGGAACACTTGCTGTGCGAATGTGACTCGTTAGCTAGAAAGCGTACGAGTCTTCTGGGGGTCGCCTACCCGAAACCAGAGGACTATAGGCTCTTTCTTGTAAGCTGTATAGTGTCCTTGATGCAAAGCATCTTTATGTAATGTATGTGTTATGTAATGATTATATTCCAAATACTGACTTGAATTTAATGAAGTTTATTCTAAAATATTTGCATGCCAAAGCTAGCGAAATATGTGAGACCTAATATTTAAGATTTGACATCCAATGTACCATATTTCTGGCGAATAAATCATTCATTTATAAGGAACAGGAAGGAGACAAAGGTAAGGGGATGAGCACAAAAGATCCCTGTGGGTCGAAGTGCCGCTGGGTTATCCCTGGCCCCTGTCAAAAGAGTGTATTTGTTATGGCACCGAAGTAATAAGGTACCGAAATCCATACGAGAGTCTAACTGTTTAAACTCATTCAAGCGCGAGCTGAACAAACTGCTAGTTGACAAGACATATTATTCAGTAAATGATTTTTTAAGTGACAAAGATATTTAATCAGTGACTGCCCCATTTTTATTAACCGTACGTCCGATCTATGTGTATGTCCATAATCAGTGTTTAGGAATTAATACTACGACTACTATTACTTACTATTAATACTACTACTACTAGTCAACAGTTTAATTTAATTTTAATAATTCATATAATATTGACATTTTAACAAATTATTGTAAATATTTGTATGTCAAACGACGGAGCATAGTGATACCAACTCATTTAAACTGTACACTTACTTATTATTACCTATGTTCACGAATAAATGATTGATTGATTGATAGATAAGATCTCTTGGTAGACTCACCTGTAGGCCACGGCGGCCTGTCCGGCCTCTGACAGGGTTCTAGGTGGCACTGGGCCTCCACTGGGGTTCTTGACAATAATAGACGAGGCGCCGGCGACTTCGGCGTGGACGTAGATGTCAGTAGAACGCATGTAGCGCTTTACTAAAAGCTCGTTTTGTTGCTGGTCGCGACCGCCTATTACCTGTGGGCAATGTATATAAGGGGCCATCCATAAGTTGCGTCACACGAATTCCATGATTTTGTAAATGTTAGTTAACTGATCCATTTAAAACTTAATTGACAATGCCCCTTTACAGCTTATTGTAAGTAATTTCATCAAAGATTGTAAGTAGTAATCATGTCGTAAAATCTGCTCGTACGAAGTGATTTGCTTCTTCGTTCATTATGCGAATGGCTAAGGAATGGAACAGCCTGCCGGCGTCTGTATTTCCCGAAACCTACAACCTTGGGATCTTCAAGGCCAGAGTGAATAGGCATTTACTGGACCCGCATGCTCCATCATCGACCTCATCGTCGCTTACCATCAGGCGGGATCGAGGTCAAATGCGGGTTTAGTAGTGAATAAAAAATAATAATGTAAAACTGTAAATACACTTTCTATTTAATATTCTTTTCATTATTATATTGACTGCAGTGACATTGGTGCTTTATGATGGGTTATAATATAACGGATAATAATTGTTCCTTGACGTGTCTAAGCGCAACTGTTATCAAAAGATAAATAAAATAAGTAAATTCTCTGATTTTATTATTAAGTGTTTAGTATAAGTATTTGTATATATGCCTGTATAGGTAAAACTTAGTGGAACCAACTAAGAATTACTCCGGGCAATGGACACGGGGAGTCCATTGCCTGATAACAGGTCCTCGAGTTGGTCTGGCGTGCCCGTGTTCCGGCACGCCACCACAAGCCGAATGGGGACGTGAGTCCCCAGAGTTAGGTACGTAATGCGGACACCCGCTGACGAAGTCGCGGAAGTTATGCGCAAGTGTTCCCGTGCCTTCGACGTCAGGCGGTGCGCAGGAACACCGGGGGGGTTTTTGGCCGGTAAAAGTCCGGCATAACCTCTTTGTCTCCCCCTTGCGGCAAAGAGGTAAGCATGAGCGTTTCCCCCAGAAAAAAATATATACTAAGAATTACTTGATGTAGAAATTTACCTGCAAAATGTACCTGAATTTAGATTCACAATAAAACATTATCTTATCTTAACTTTCTTCGTATTACTCACCAAGTAGTTGTCAGAGGATATGAACCAGAAGAACTTCTCGAACCAGTATGTCTTCCTGGCCTTAGTGATGTTGCTGATGGTGTGAGCTTCCTTCAGAGTCTGTTTGGTCTTCCGCTCGGCGCTCTTGAGCGCTTTGCCGGCCGACTCCAGGGTTTTCTGCTGCTTTTTAGCTGCGTTCCGTTTCTGGTCGTAGTATCTGGGGGAAACCAGAATATAGCGCCACTATAATAAAAAAACTATAAATCAGGGATTTGCGTTGTTCTTCTGAAGTTAAGTGACAACGCAATGGACGCGAGCCTTTGAAAGTATTTTTTTTTATTAAAGAAAGAAATAAAGAATTTATTCCAAATAAACACATACAAACAATTAGGTACAGAAATTAAAAGTAATATATTATAATAATAAATAAGCAAAAGTAACTAAGTTTGATAAAGGTGGTGTGCAGCACCGGACAAAAGGGGACTGCCTCAGCCTGTTGCCGCAGCGCTTTTAGCACTGCGGCGCTGATGTTCAGGCATCCCCTGAGTGCCAGGGATCACTCCCTAATGATACACTACCGGAACATATAAATAACGGAAATATTAATAAACAGAAGTAAAATATTAGGAAACGAAGGAAGGTACTTAACTTTTAAATTATACATTAGAATACAGGAAGGTATGTATGCAGGTATTATTGTAAAAAATCTATACATGCCAATTACGAAACCGAACTGTTGCTTGCTTATCGTATGGTTAGTGGCCAACCTATTTGTCAAGAGTTGTTCAGGCCGCCCGTAGGCCTCTGACATGGCTTAACGACTGCTGACGAACGACAACAACCGGGACCGACTGCTTAACGTGCTTTCCGAGGCACGGAGCAGCTGTTACAAAGATAATTAAAAACTATTTACTTATTGATAACCTTAGAATATCAAAAGGATTAGTTACCTTCTAGCATTAGCGTAAGCCGTCAACGACAGATCAATATCCACCATCATCGGCTCCAGCCTCTCATCACTTCTGCCTTCATCATCATTATCGCCAGCATGGTCCTCATCTAGCCCGGTGTACGGATCCGTGAGGAACAGAGTGATGTGGTTGGTGTTCAGTTTGAGATGCTTGATGCACGAGGCTATGGGATCCTTGTTGTCTTGGGCGGTCTTCACGAGCAGTTTTATGTCGTCCCATGACATCTGAGGGGATAAATTTAGTATTGAGTGATTGATTCGTTTTAATAAAATTTATGTAATATATGTAATTTGGAATATTCAAAGCATACGCCATTGGTTTCACACTAGAGACTAGATTAGATTTGCAATTTTAAAGACGTCAAGTTTTGTGATGTTCAGGTAAAATAGGACATAAAACGCAAAGTGTTGCGTAGGTGGAGTCACGAGCACACTCCGTAAACAGTCATTTTTGAAGATATCACAAATTTCTCGTTATTTTGATTAATTTAATTTCTCAAAGCTTTAGTAAAATTGTAATGATATCAGGGCACCATATGGTCATTTCAAAATAGCAGACCTAATAAATCTGTTAAAACAGCGTGGCGCGAGTCTGAAGGAATTTGGTGGAAAGGTACGTATCTACATGTTGATATTTGGCTTATGTGCTAATTTAAACCATGCAATAACCTAAATTGCATGGTTTCAAACCCGGACCTCCCGCATGGGAGTTCGGCATCTGGTTGATTTTGAAACTTTCACAGATTTGCCTGAGTTTTCCGTCTTACCTGATTGGCTATAGCAGCTTGTATGGCAAGCCGAGCTTGTTCGACGAGCGGCTCGTTGCGTGAAATCAGCTCGGCCTTCTTCTTGTCAGCTTTCTGCACGTGTTCCAGTTCTGTGACTCGCTTCACGTGGTCTTTGCGGACGTTCTGTAGCTTTTTCATCGCTTCGCGTTCCACGTGGATTGTCTGGAATGTTTGGAAAGTTATAGGATTTGTATAAGGGGAGCAGACGGGCAAACAGGCCACCTGATGGTAAGTCCATAAAGCAGTACTTAGATTGTCGCAGTTATTAGTTGGTTAACTTTGTATAAGGACTGACTGAGAATCAGCGCTGTGTGTTTACACGCAAGTGTATTCACTCAAGAATTAGCTGAGTCAGGTGCCTATTGCCAATAGTATTATGGAGTGAACTTAATATGTATTGTTTAATTATTTTTTTAATAAAGTGTCTTTCTTCTTCTTCTTCTTAAGTGTTCAGTTCAAGTTTCTTCGTCCTTAGACATCTCACATGTTAGAACAGAGGAACCACGTTCAATTACAGGTAGTTTCCACTTTTCGCCGTAAGATTTGGTGGACAAACGTGATAGGTGGCGAGCCTGCCGTCGGCGTCTACTAGGTGTGACATAGTATCCACTAAGATAATTAGTCGCCTCCCACGACACCCAGGGGAAGAGTTGGGGTGGTGCTATTATTTAAGGCCTTTCTTTTTTATTTATCACACGACAAGACTTGTTTTTACTTAGAAAAACAATAGGACATAAAACGCAAAGCGTTGCGCAGATGGAGCCTCTAGCACACTCACAGAATATCAAAACGAAACGTTATTTTTGAAGATATCACAAATTTTCCGTTACTTGGGTTAATTTAATTTTTCAATGCTATTAGTAAAATTGTGATGATGTCATGGCATCATATGGCCATTTCAAAATAGCAGACCTAAAAAATCTTGGAAAGGAACGTATCTACATGTTGATTGGCTACGTACCGTTGTGCTAGTGGCACCTCTGGTGGTAAAACATTGCAGGAATATCTTCTATTACGTTAATTAGAGGGTTTTCGATGCCCTGCTAACCTTGACGACTTAGATGCGTGCCTCTTCCGCCGGTAATTACCCTGGATCTTTTACCCTTCAAACCGAAACACAGCAATGCATTGCGGCTAAATTAGACAACAGGGAAGTACCAACCCAGGCTGACAAATAGTCATACTACCTTCAAAATCTATTATATCACCACCTTCAAAATTTGACGGAAATTTGAAGATCAGATATTACAATTAAGATACAGTTGGATTTACAAATCAAGCCTTACTTTCAAATCAATCTTCTGACCCTCCAAAGCCGAGTAGAATTCATCCACAGCTCGGTCGAAGGCCTCCAGTTCAGCATAAGGCTGATTCTTGTGCTGAGCAAACAGCATCGGGTGGAACTCTTGGTTGGTGAGCAGGAAGCTCGCGCCACCGCCCTCCGCGTTTGGACGCTCTTCCTTCTTCTGGATTATGTAGCCCTGGTAAGTAAGTAAATAATATGTTTATTTCACACACAGCAATGACCGAAACAGTTATAATTATAATAAAATATCTATGTAGTCAAAGGTAAACATATCTAAATCATGTATGATGGTCTGCTGTTGTTGTGAAAAGGGCCTCAACTCAGCTCATTGCTGCAGACAAGAATGCCTCCAGCACTGGTATTCTGTTGGACCGTGACCGATGACTGACCAAAACCTGTCCAGGAGGACAAAGATACGACAAAGGTAGTAAGTAATGTTGTTGTGAAAAAATCAGACAAAAGTAAAGAGCGTCGGTGGCACAGTGGCTAGGACACCGGACTCTCATGCGGGAGGTCCGGGTTCAAAACCGTGCAGTGCCATGTACCAATGAGTTTTTCGTATTTTTCGAAGACTTACGTACATTTACCGACTGCTCTAACGGTGAAGGAAAACATCGTGAGGAAATCTGCACACTGAAATGACCAGTGTAGAATGGGGTATGCACAAAATATCCTCAAGGGTCGAAGTGCCGCCGGGTTATTCATAAGATAAGATAAAGGGTCGGTTACAAAAATATATATAATTAACAATGGCTAAGAGACCTGGATATTTGGTTGTGACATGTCGCAGTACCTACTGTTATTGTGTATAATTCCAACTGCCATACGAAAAAATAAAAAAACAATTAATTATCAGCTAAATCAAAAATCAGAACTGGAAATGGATTACATTCTTCATAGCTATAAATTATAACATAAAGTCAAATATTTAAGAATAAGAATAAGTTAAAATTAACTAAAATTTTTGCTCACGACTTATACTGATTAATTTACACCATAGCTCAATCTTTTGTAAAACTGAAGACATTTCTAGAAGTGCCTTACCTTAGCCACCTGACTCCTAGCCGCTTCCATCAGCTCCTCTGCCTGCTGTAACGCAGCCACCAACTTCGCCAGGTCTCGTTCCACCTGGAAACCCTTTGTGGGGTCTGTGGACACTTTCATGTTGCCAGACAGTCCGTTCTCAAGGAGAATGTGGTCTATTACTGCTGATCCATATTCTGTTGAAGATATTTTTTTTAAATAGAGGAGAATAGACGGGCGAATGGGCCACCCGGTGGTGGTAAATGATCACCGTTTCCCATAGACATCTCATCTTACCATACAGTACTAGAGGGTTTTTGAGGATAGCAGTTTTTTTTTTTAAATTGGTGAGCAGACACTCAAATGGGTTAGCTGATGATAAGTGGATCGCCGTTGCCTGTAGATATCTCACCTCACTATACATTATCTTATCTTATGATAGGAATAACCCAGCGGCACTTCGACCGCAGGATCTTCTGTGCCTACCCCATTCTACACAGGTCATCTCAGTGTGCAGGTATCCTCACGATGTTTTCCTTCATTGTTAGAGCAGTCGGGAAATGTACGTAAGTCTTCGAAAAATACAAAAAACTCATTGGTACATGGCACTGCACGGTTTTGAACCCGGACCTCCCACATGGGGGTCAAGTGTCCAAGCCACTGTGCCACTGACACTCTTCCATTACTAGGGAGTTATTGAGGACATAGGTGGAGAAAAACCATCGTAATTAGCGGCACAAGGCCCCTTGTGCCGCTAATTACGATGGTTTTTCTTCCCTTTAGACCATAGTATTATATTAATACATATTCTATGGTATTAGTGCTTTGTAGTAGAAATATTCTGAAATATTAGAAATATTCTATTTCTGTATATTTTTGCAACTCACGGTTATTTCTATTCTATTTCTGTATATTGCGATTCAGTTTTTGATTCGTTTTGAGCGAATGTTATTGGTGAAAAATGTATTGATTTTGGAACCCAGGCTCACTTTTCAGTCATACCAGCAATGAAAATAGTAAATAAAAATAGTAAACAATTTCAGTACTAGCAACATCGATATGTATATATATTTTTCAAAAAATCCGAAAACTCATTGGTACATGGCATTGACATGGTTTCGAAAACGGACCTCCTGCGTGGGAGTCTTAACCACTAGGCCACCAACGCTTATGCTACTAATATAATAAAAGGTCTTTGACTAGCGCTCACATACCTAGGTTAGGATTGAGTATTTTCTTTAAGTTGTCTCCAGGCTTGCTCTTGGAGAATATCTCTTTCAGAGCCTCACTGTCTGGTGGCTTGGAGTCTGTTTTCGCTCTATCTAATGGATACTTTTCTTTTACTGCAAACCTGAAATAAGTAAACACTCACTAAAATAACTTTTAAATTATGTTTTATAAATTAAGCACTGACTGTCACTTGAAATAATTAGTTTATCTGTAAATTACATAAAACATCCTTAAGCCTTCATTAAAATACATGCAATCCTTCACTACACTACATGGCATGAGGTGTAACTATTTATTATACACAGAAAATATTACAAACTTAGACAAAAATATGTGTAGCACATAGGGAATACATATATATCTTCAGGCTATATCCCTCTTTGAGCAAGCTCCCCACCACTCAAAACCCTCTAGTAGTAAGCGCCGCCGCTTATTCCACTAACGGTTTACCGACATCCCGTCGACGACGTCGGCCTAGACACGTCCTAGACGACCCCGACGACGCCATCACGATCTCCATCGCGGAAGCCACTCCCCCAACCGATAGTAGTTCACACTCAGCACCTACATACCGCCCGCGCCGGCGCGGGCGGCGACCCGTTTCTGGCGCTCACACGCGCTATCGGCGTATTCCAGGCCGCTTCTCCCCGATCCCTCCCTCCCCAGCGACATCCTAAGCCGAGGACCGCACCCACCTGGGTGCCCTTAGGCAGTCGCTTCTTATAGTAGTTTTTAAGTCCTCCTCTAGGCTGGAGCGCATTTAGCGCTCGCCCCAAAAACCATTAGGACATTAGTAAAGGTCGCTAGGACCAACAGCAATAATCAGTACGAAAAAAAATATATCTATATCCCTTGCAGGGTAGGCAGAGAGAAAAGCGCACCGCGAATGTTTCTTGGCATACCTCTCTTGTATGCCAAGAAACATGTTATTTCTTACTACATTACAATTGTAACTAGATATAAATTAATGTAATTCTGATTAGAAAAATATAATGAGTTCAGAGAGAGATGTCTTTCAAGCATCCAAACTAAATCTTCTGGCTAGCTCTTGTAATGTATGTAACCTGCTGATAAGTGGTCACCATCAAAACTTGCCTAATCTTATCTCCCTCCACATGAGGTCTGAGCACATTCAGTATAGTCCATTCACAGTCTGTGAGCACAATGTTCCCTCTATCGTACAACTCGAGGATGACATGGTAGGCAGCCTCTCCGCTTCCAAACTGCAGGTCTACAATACGGTCAATCCCAAGTTGAGTTAGTTTCTCCAGACGTTTGTTTTTGAGGTGTTTTCTCAGCTGAAATGGTATTACAATAAAACTATTGAAGTACCTAATTATAAAAGTTGATTTCAGTGACATAACTTAAACCAGTTCTTTTTTTTTAGTAAAAACGAGCGTCGGTGGCCTAGTGGTTAGGACGCCGAACTCCCACGTGGCAGGTCCGGTTTCGAAACCATGTCAATGCCATGTACCAATGAGTTTTCGTATTTTTCGAAGACTTGCGTACATTTACCGACTGCTCTAACGGTGAAGGAAAACATCGTGAGGAAAGCTGAGATGACCAGTGTGTAAAATGGGGTTGGCACAAAAGATCCTCAAGGGTTGAAGTACCGCTGGGGTTATTCCCGGCCCCCTATCTTAAGATAAGATAGTAAAAAAACACATTGGTAATATTTTACACATGCATATACAAACTCTCACATTCATAATCAATGAGGAGATAGGCCACATTTACCAATATTCTTCATTACCAATTCCAGGCTAAAATGCCTATACTAGGCTAGAATGAAAGCATAGACCACAGAAAACGGACTAGTGGCGCTCTCTTCTCCAGAACAATGACGTGAGCTTTGACAGCGAGCCACGGAGTTGACCCTAGGTCACTTACTTTCATACATTTGACTTTTCAGTGCCCGACTAATGTATGTGAAAATGCTCAAATCACATGCGCGAATTGGCAGATGCGGTTTCCATAAAAAACTTCTCTAGCAAGCAATCTACATATGGGCGAATTTCAAAATCTTTGGCATAGACAATTAGCGGTGGTTTCAGCGTTGTGTAGGTTAAGTCCACCTTAGTTTACAATCAACATCAAAGGTGTAATAATCATGTACAAACCTTCATCGTAAACCCAGAAGGTGCTACATTCTTCGGCCACTCAAAATGTGTGGTATGGAACCTGTTCCCTGACTCCAGCAAAAGTATAGCTTTCTCCTCCGAGCGCTGGAGACGTATCACATACGTTTTGTTGTCTATATCATATACCTGGTTCACTCTCATGCCAATAAGCCTGTAATAATAAGCCATACAAAATATGTTTACAAAAATGCATTAGACATACGTTGGCATCGATTCTGTGGTGGTTACTTAGAGATTTACGCTAAACGAAACGAGTAGAATCTAGAATACGAGTGTGTAACAGTTTTGGTTTAGCTTTAGATTTGGCGGTCACCCTAGAATCGAAGGAATTGCCAAGTCTTTCTTAAGGTAAAAAATTGTTTCTCATATAAAATATACAATTTGCAGTTTGAAAAAACTTCTCAGTACCTCGTAACGACACCCTAATCTATTTGCAAGCTTTTTTACATGTTGTTGTGCAATAAAAGAAAATAACAATTCTAAATAAATAATGTAAATACCTTTGTAACTCGGTGACCATGCATACTATATCGTAAGTGTTAAATCTTGTTTTCATTTTGATGAATTTTCACGATAAATTATTTCTCAAATTTCCTTGTAAAAATACGTGGAAAAACTAGAAAACAAAAAAACTGAGCACATGAAATAAAGGTCGGCATTCACTATGTAGCCATTCGTGTTTTGCGTGTCAATTGAAATAAAGGTCAGCGTTCACTATACTTTTATCAATCGTCATGCAGACGAAGGCATCGATTATGATCTCACTCACTAAACTAAACGAAACGTCTTCCTCACTTAGGTACGTGATGTGATACCTAGGTACTCAAGTACTGATAGGACTTTTCCTATCAGTACTTGAGTACCTAGGTATCACATCCCGTACCTAAGTGAGGAAGAGTAAGTAAGAGTGAACGTGTTTTCTTTAAGAGTATTCGGTAAATATATGTCTTCGTAAAAAATCCATTGTATGGCATACCATACAATGGGTTTTGGCATTGCACGGATTCTAAAACTAGTTGATAATACTCACGTTGACAGCGTACACGTTCCATTGCTTGTGTCAAATATAAGTTTGATTAATTTTCAACTGTTAACGCGGTAATGGAACATTCCGTCAACGTGAATTATTTAAATAGGTTATGGAACGCTCACTAAAAGTAAACAAAAGTAAATTTTCGAAAAACTGAAAATGGGTATTGGAGAGGACAATTTAAAAGATTTTAAATTCAAGCCGATGAAATGTGAGATGAACTTTCTAAGTAAATCCGACGGGTCGGCAATTTTATCGCAAGGTCGGTAAACCATTTGTATACAAACAGACGTTTTATGAATTGTTTTGTAGATAATTATTTTATAGATGTATAATTATTGCTAACCTATTTAAGTTTTATGGTTATTATATTTTTTCAGGAGATACCGTAGCAATAGCCAGCGTGAATGGACCTCTGGATATCAAAATTCAGAATCAGAGCATAGACAAGTCTACCCTGGAGGTTCAGTTCAGCAGTAAAAGCGGGAGACCTTCAGTCGGAGACAGGTAATACTTACTCTGCCGGTGCAGCGAAGTGGATATCAGATATCGTTATGGGCGCCCGAAGAGAAGTCTAAGGAGCCCCGCTTCGAGGGTCTCTCTGTATGTGGTTGTCATAATCATAATGCAACCTAACTTAACCTAATATATCCGAGTCGGTTCTGCATCCATTAGGTTTCTGTGAAACAGTTTATTTTTTAATCAGTCCCTATTCTTCTAACTCTTGCTAAGAGCCACATAACTCCTTTTTTTGAGAAAATTTCTAAGGTTATCTGTCATCCTCTCAAAAGGTCATAGAATAGAACGCAAACAGAATGTGTGTGAACACCCCATAAGTATATGATTTGTTCTCCATAAAGAAATGGTTTTGGATTGACTTCAGATACCGGGAGAACATCATCAGACAGACATGTGAGACTGTCGTACTGGGCAGCCTGTACCCTCGCACTGGGATCACAGTCACAGTGCAGGAGCTAGAAGATTATGGTGGGGTGAGTATAGAATTGAAAACACCGTGAGGAAACCGGTATGTCTGAAGAAACGAAAAGTTTCCGAAGTTGTGTGAAATCCACCGCACAGCACTGGGCCCGTTCGGTGGATCATGGCCCGTACCCCCTTGTGCAAGGGGAGGCCTGTGGCCCAACAATGGGGGCATTAATAGGCTGATGATGATGATGACAGGTGCAAGATGGTGCTTTGCAGACAAAGCAAGAACTGAACTGACTACTTATTTATTTTCTTATAGGTTAAGTAAAATCAGATTTCTGCTTAACCTATAAGAAAATAAATAAATATTCAATATGTGTTACACAATGTAATAATGTATGTGTAATCACAATCTTTATATTTGAGTGAGTTTAACAAGTTAAAAGTTCACAGTCTTACACTCTATGTAAACTTTACACCTGTAATGACAAATAATAAAATTTAAATGACTTGTATGTATGTACTTATCTTATCTTATCTTTGGATGGGGGCCCAGGGATCCCAGCGACACTTCGACCCATGGGGATCTTTTGTGTTCAACCCCTTGAACCTATCCCTTGACCACATCACCGAATATGTCGTGCATGAGCAAGACTATGCGTCTTAGTGGGAGGGATTTGAATTCCCTTGGGTTCGGATAGGCAGAGCCTAGCAGACCCATCCTTTTAGCCGCGAAAGCGTCACATTCACATAGGAGATGTGAAACGGTCTCCAGTTGTTCACCACAGGCTCTGCAAGATGTGCTATCAGTTAGCTTCATCTTGTGTAGGTGGGCATTGGTGCTAAAGTGACCGGTGAAGGCACCGACCAGTAGGCGCACTTGACGTCTATTCAGCCCCCAGATCTTGCCAGCCTGTGACTTTGTCCCCAATGAATTTCTTAGAGTGTTCTAACCCCTTTAGGGTTAGCCACTCATGTTTGTGCCTATCAGTACTGTACTTCTTTAATACTGTTTTGATAGTACCCGACGAGAGGCCAACAAAAGGTTCTGGACCAATAAGCGATTGCTGTGATCCCTGTCTGGCCAACTCGTCTGCTGATTCATTTCCTAGTACCCTTTCATGTCCCGGAACCCAAACCAGGCGAACTTTGTTAGACCTGCCTATGTATGTACTTGGAAACAGTCCTAACATTACGCTATCGTTGCCTTGGATAAAAGATAAAATAGTCTCTCCAGGTGTTCATTCCTTCATTATCGCTGCACATTAAAATTGAACTGTACAATATATTCCAGCTACTAGCCTGCTGCGTCAACTGCGTATGCCTGGCCCTCCTGAACTCCGGGCTGGCGATGCGCTGCGTGTTCGCCGCAGTTACGTGCGCCATAGACGAGCGAGGGGACATAGTATTGGAGCCGGTGCAAGCTCAGTTGGACACTGCTCGGGCTGTCATGAACTTCGTGTTCGATAGTCGGGAGAAGGGCTTGGTTACTGGTGAGTGCTCGCTTAGGCCCTATGAGAGAGTGTTGGTGGCACAGTGGCTAGGACACCGGACTCCCATGCTGGGAGGTCCAGGTTCGAAGCCATGCAGTGTCATGTACCAATGACTTTTTCGTATTTTTCAAAGACTTACGTACATTTACCGACTGCTCTGACGGTGAAGGAAAACATCGTGAGGAAACCTGCACACTGGGATGACCAGTGTGTACAATGGGGTAGGCACAAAAGATCCTCAAGGGTCGAAGTACTGCTGGGGTTATTCCCGGCTCCCTATCATAAGATAAGATAGGATAACATAGAAAAAAAAACATTGGTAATATTTTACACATGCATACATAAACTCTCACATCCATAATCGATGAGGAGGTAGACACATTTACCAATATTCTTCATTACCAATTCATGAAAAGCATAGACCTCAGAAACTGGACTAGTGGCGCCCTCTCCTCCAGACAGCGAGCCACGGAGTTGACCCATAGGTCACCTTACTTTCATACATTTGACATTTCAGTACCCGACTAATGTATGGAAACTGGCAGACCCCTTATCATATGGTAAGATAGGCCCTATGAGAAATAAATTATCACATCCTTTTATTGAAGTCCGTAAATAAATGTTACTATAATTGTGTTTGGTTCTGAATAAAGTTTGAAAGTCTCTTAAATTGCGTGAAATAATAACTAACTAAATTAATAATCGTACACTGCCATCTCTGTAAAGAGCACCGATCGCGGCGGCTGCCGAAGTAAGATAGGAGAACCGACCGACCGTGACCGGTGTGTCTGTGGCGATAATTCGGCGCCCGGGCCTTAATCGGCGCAGTGAGGAAGAGCGCGTCCTAAGAATCGGCCGGGCAAAATCCATGTTGTCAGTCTTACGAAACTCCAGACCGTTATTAGTACTTAGGTCATCGCTCCAAGCAGCTAGGGTTTCTAACCGATTTTGGTTCTGCGGCAGAGGTGACCTAACCAGCCCAAGGCCCGTCCTACTAGTTCGATAGACTCCGTGATCTATTGACCTAAGAACGAACTAGTTCGCCAAAGAGTGGTGAATTTAGTGAGCATTTCAATGCTCAAGACAACTCAAATTATAATCACAGGACCTCAAAAGTCTTATAGTAGCGCCCTCTCCTCTAGAAAGATGATGTGGGCACTGACAGCGAGCCAAGGGTTTCATACATTTGTCATTCCAATGGCCGTCTGAATGTATGCGGAGATGCTCTCAACGCATGCGCCAACTGGCAGACGCGGTTTCCATGTAAAATATCTAGCGAGTAATTTACATAGGACGTTTTATTTCACCATCGGTATTATTATGACATATGAATGTAAATTGACACATAACAATGTAAAGTGGTCAGTGTGTGTATGTAATCTCCACGACACAGGTAACGCCTAGTGTGGAGGTTATAGTTTAATGTGAAATGTTAATTAAAATAAAAGAAAAAAATAATAAAAATAATAATAATGATAAATGATAATAATAATAAATTATGTAAACGAATAATTTTTTTCAATTTTTTTTCAATATTATTTGACGATCATTCTACACTTTTTTTTTAAGGCAAAGGGAACTGAGCCCATACAGCCATGTCTGATGTAAACAACTCTTGCAAGTCTTCATTAAAATGCTGGTGTGACACATTTCAATGCTATCTGGGAGAATCTTCCACGCTTCTGCACCATCCGAACCAAAGAAGAAGGCGTCCCGGACGCAGTATGGCTCTTCAAAATCCAGCCAAGTACGGATCGGGCTGCAGCGTCTTATTTGACTTTACTTCACTGTCCCACACATTAATCACATTTAGTAGACGTTGTTCGAATAAAAAACACCATTCTTACTTGAAAAGCACTACTGTAAAACAATTTGCAAGACAACGAAAAAAAACTGGTGTGGACGCGACAAAAGCGCGGGAGAAACTCCATTCTACACATATTTTGACATGTATATTTCAAATTATGGGGAAGGCAATGGCAAATCACCCCATTAATTCAGCCAAGAGAGTCGTTCTATGTGATTAATTCCTTAAACGATCACAACCCTCCGCAATGAGGAGTACGACTAAGAAGAAGATATTTCAAATTGTGTAGTATGAAAAAAAAAAAAAAACTTTTTCTTCTGTTTTGGTTGCAGGGTTCACGGAGGGCACTTTCAGCGAGGACGCGTACAAGGAAGCCCTGGAGAGATGTCGCTCAGCCAGTGACCTTGTGTTCGCGTACTACCGCGATATAGTATCCACGTACTGCAATGTTATTGGGGCATAGACAATAAATAAAACTTATTATTAAAAAAAATGTCTATGGTTTTATTGTGGCATGGCCGTATTTTGGAAACCGTTATCACTAACCCGAGGTTGTGTATGAAAAGCATAGGCAAAATGCGAGTTAATGCAGGGTATATATAGGGTACATATTGCCGCAAGGGATCCTTTTCAAAGAAAGTCAAACAAAAGTCCATCACAGATTCTAGGCAGATACAAACCATGGAATTAGCAAGCAAGGGTTCTTGGTATACCAATAAAACCATGAAAAGGGCGCCATTGGTACGTTCATAATCTGTTATGGAATTGGCCAATAAACGTTTACGTAATTCAAATTCCCTGACTGTAAATTATCAACATCAATATACAGATTGACATAAAGCAACAATAACAAAAAAAAACTGCATCTACATTATAATAGATATTGCAACTGCCATTAAATATATATATAATAGATATTCTTCATGAAGGAACGAACGCTCGGCCCTAGGGTAGGGAGATTATATTTTCTTTCTTCCTAGACATACTTCTTTGTAGATGCCGTTGTTCTGAATCTAGTATTTAAATGAAACCATTTTGAATAGTAAATCCAATTTATTTGGACGCATTTGATAGGAATCACTTGAGGCCTTCTTGTGGCTCAGAACTCGTACACTGGTATGATAAACAAAAGTAATATAAGGAATAATTGAACGAAACCTTTTGCCTTTGCGGTGCCGCTTCCGAATAAAAGGCGGCAAAAACGCGAAACAAAATACTTTTGAACGTGCAAGTGCGGGGCACACCAAGATCTAAAAGATGAGGTAAGAAGTGAAGCCTAAATAAAAACAAGACCCCGATGATTTATCTAAACATATTTCTGCAAATTCATTCTTTTTAGGGATCCATACATACCACAGAGGAATATAGTCTCTGATTTCCTATCCTTTAATGTTGCACGTTTAACTTAAATTGTAATTCTGGAATCTGAATATTTGATTGACACATAGCTTGTAAAGTGGTCAATGTGTGTATCCATGTAATCTCCACGACACAGGCAACGCCTAGTATGGCGGTTATAGTTTAATG
This sequence comes from Hofmannophila pseudospretella, assembly GCA_947369225.1. Lineage (NCBI taxonomy): Eukaryota > Metazoa > Arthropoda > Insecta > Lepidoptera > Oecophoridae > Hofmannophila > Hofmannophila pseudospretella. The sequence goes on along the minus strand of OX376330.1, from coordinate 12,123,907 downwards.
TGAAATGTTAATGAATATGTAAAGGAATAAATTTTTTCAATTGTAATTTATGAGGAACCCTATTGTTTGTTTTCGTCGACGTCGCCACCCAGTCAGCCACCCCCGTCCAGTATTGGTAAGCAAGTCAGCAACTGCCAGGAGATTGCACGGGACAGGAAGAAATGGCGTCTTGGGTGTGGAGGCCAAGACCCACTTTGGGTCCTAGTGGAGTAGGGTAGACCGGGGACAAAAGATACACGGGTAAGTCGAGTCGATAAGGCCATTTTTTCGTAAACTATGCATGCTAGCAGTATGTGAGTACGATCAGCACGTCCCTCTAAAGTGCCCGGGGTAATTCTGAGTCGGTGGTCGGCACCAGACCGCGCGCATTTGTTGCAGAGCGCGTTGAAAATTTTGGACCCCAAAAGTAAATTTGCGTGGTTTAATAAATGAATTAATATCTTGTTATTTAAGCAATCTCGTAGAAATTTGACTTCAATTCATGATTCGTGGTCTACTAATCATTTAAATTTATAAATAACTGTTGCCTTGTTGCTCCCCGTTTTCGAGTAAAACGATGATTTCTATAGTAAATAAATATTAAACGAAGAGGGTCAATTGAGACAATGGAGCAATTGAGACCTTTGTAATTTATAATAGTCGACTAATTTAATTAGTTATGAAATGAATTTTAGAAATTTAAGATTATTTTTAAACATAAATTAAATAAGTATGTTGATTCGTTGTTTTAAATCTCACGTAACCCACAAGGGTTATAAAAACAAATTTTTTTGATATTAAATTATGTGATGGTCATTAAGAATTACAAAGTTTTTAATTTTTTTAATCTCAAAAGTGTTATATTAACTGTGCCTTAAAAATAAAATAAACCTGTTTCTGTTATAATAAACAGTTATTTTTAAGCACTGAAAAATTGTCTCCCCAGCCTAGGGTAGTTTTATACGATTTACCTCGACTGTTTTTATTATCCATAGCTTATTTACCTACCAGGCTTTTATTAAAAGTGAGGGTTTCCTTATGTAGCTGAATAGATTATCTATCCAACGGTATTAATTACTTTTCCATAGCTTTAATAGTTTTGGGGCAAATTGCCTGAAAGTAAATTTGCCTCGTTTGTCCCTCCTGAGTAAGTAAGTAAGAAGAACGCTGGAGTGGAGACCACGGAAAAAAAACGCACAAGGTGAATTTTCCTATGAAATGTTTTAGAAATCACATGTAAAAGAGCGCTTTCTATTTCCGCTCTGCTCTTAGTGTGTACAAAACCTGAGCAAACGCAATGGCGGCAAAAAAAAACAAGATGGCCGATCGGCGCGATCTCGGATGCAAATGACGGCGCGCCAAAGTGCCGCCGGCGCATTTAAATGTCGCAACTGTTCGCGAAATAGCGGACTGATGCGATCCCTCGCGAAATCTCGGTTTTACTCTATTTAACCAGGATATTCTACTTCACTATATCTATTCCACTAAATACAACGTAACTAAATAGAATCTAAACTGCATCGTTATGACGTGTTTTGTATGCTACTGTCCACTAACGATCCAATTTCAATTAAGTTCCGATCGAGTCGACGGTCGATCGAACAGTAACGTATTTGTGCATTCTAATAAAACTTTTAGTTTATACTGAATCGCAGTTGAACGGTAACAAAACGATTCAACTGTCAAATATAACGATCGAACATAAGTTCCTCCCGAGATACTTTTGCCCGATCGATAGTAAACTAAATTGAACAACAACACATTAGCAAATATTTAATGGAAAGGACCAACTAACTAAAACTCAGGTAAGCAACAAAATAACTACAGGGGTGGATAGTATATGTCAGCACAAACAACAAGTGACGTCATAGTGCATGTGCAATGCTCACCTGCGCTTGCGACGAAGCAAAGACGCATCAACAGCCGATACCACGTGAAGCCGCCCACCACTGCCTGGCCTCTATTAAAGGGGGCGCCCGACCCAATGTGGGATAATTCTCTTGTGACTCGTCGACGAGGCAGTCGTATTTGATATTTTATTTGAGAATATTGCATTCCCGAATAATTAACCGTAACTGGTTGCTATCAGGGAACTCTCGTATGGCCGGTTCCTATTGAACGTCTAACCGGTGACTAGTGGTTGCTGTTGAGACGGTTGACCCGTGGCTAGTTAGTGTCGAGTAACTAGGCAGTGACTAATTCGCTGTTAAATAACTCTAAAATAAGTTGATTGAGTCAATATAGTTATTAAATTATCTTTTGCTGGTTTTTTTAAAAGCAAAAATCGAAGCACAGGGTGAGGACAACCCGGAGAATGATAGCGGGCCATCTATGCCTTTACCCTCAGATCTGACATATAGTACAGATCTTTAAAATATTTTTTTTAAATATGAACCGTTTTATTTTTTATTTATATTAATCTGGGTATACCTATGTAGTTGTGTTTTCGTCTAAATATATAATCAGGGGATGGTATTTTTTTCTTTTTACAGTTTTTTCACTGATTCTTAATTTTTACCGCAAATCGTTAAATCGACGTGATACTGGCAGAAATGGCAGAAACGTTTGCCATTTAAAATAATAATAAAAAAGAAACATTACATTAATATTGCTAAAATCAACACAGGTTATAAAGAAAACTGAGACTTTTTTAAATTTTAGTAGGTACAGGGAAACATATAAGTGGTATCGTTATCGAATATTTAAAAAGTAAAAAAGGCAACGATAATAGAGGGGCGTGGCCAGCCTACCGGGCTGCGCGATCGTAAATCGGGCCCGTTCCATTTTTAAAATTACGCGCTTCCTAAACGGCGGGAGATAAATAATGGACTCCTACTTCCACAGAGTCGGCAGTAAAAAAAGGGCAAACTTTGTTTTTGGAAAATGAAAATACTTAATAATCGGCATAGGTAGATATAAGTAAAAGTGAGTGGATGGAGAAGCCGGGGTCGTCCTAGACTGACCTTTAAAAGATCAGATTGACAGAGTGCTCTTAGATTTTAATATACAGAGCAGACGACCCCAACGGCGAAAAAAAAGCGACGAATGACTGTAGAGGAAGCAAGAGAAGCGTGCAGAAACAGATTCGTGGCGCTCCTTTCTCTCTGCCTGCCCCGCAAGGGATAGCGTGAAGGTATGTATAGGTATATGTGGTACAGGTAGGTATGTGTATATAGCGACAAGGATTCTTATGAAAAATTTTCGATTTGACGCATGAGTTGATTAATTTTCGACTTTCCCAAGAATGTGTTAATTTTATTGTTGAATTGTTGATGTCTATTAGAAAAAATCCTGGTTAGTCTATTAGGTACAGAAATAAGATAAGATACGATTTATTGTGTAAAAGTTTAGGTAAGAATTACAAATATTGCAGATATAGTTGCATAAACATGTCACACTAAACTTTACCTTTACAGGCATATACACCAAATTCACAAATTAATAAAAACATACATTTATACAGTAAAAAAAAAGTGAAAATTAAAAAAAGAAATAAAAAAAATATAAAAAAAGAGAATGTCATTAAAATTAATGACAATGTCAATAATATTACATTTGCAAAATGTCAATAATAATTCAAATTAAATATAAATTAGCAATCAATCAACGTTTATCGTCCAAAAATTCCTTGACGCTATAAAAACATCTCTCCACAAGCCATGTTTTCAGAGTAAATTTAAGTTTATTAAGTTTCATCGTTTTAAATTCATCCGGAAGCTTGTTATACATTTTGACGCTCATTATGAACGAGTTTTTGGATACTAATGTTAAGTTACATGGAGGTTTATATATTTTTTGACGATATTGAGAGCGTAGGTTTCTTGAACTAACTTCATAGTTATGCTGAAAAAGGTTTTTATGCTTATGGACGTAAATACAAATGTCTAAAATATATAAATAATACAAAGCTTTCAGTTGAACGAATACTTTTTGTAGAATTTTTGAACCGAAAATCGAAAGGTTATCAAGTTGTGGGGCGCATGCGATGTCGAAAGCATAAGCGAATACGAACGCACAGAAATGTAATAATAACGCCCATTTGGCTGGCACAAGGCTGGCACCTGTCGATTTACTCGATAAATCCGTACATTTTACAACATCGATTAAACGCGAAATCATTCTCATCAGGGAGCTCGGCATGGGGCCTTCGGCCACCGCTACTTTAATTTGACAGCTGCGGAGATTGACCTGGGGTTTCTTCTGCCAGACCCGCTATATAAATCTAGATATTTTAAGGATTACAATTAGGATAAGTTTTACTAAACGCTACCTTGCCTACTAACTTTTGTATGTCGAACGCTGCAGAATGGATAACAGTGATTTGTTATAGAATAAGACTATTTTTTAAAACAAACAGATTGGTAGCAAAAAGTTTGATTTCATATCATTCTTAATATTTTAATTTCACTGGCCAGCAAAGCCTGATTTTTTTACTATGGTCATTAAATGAAAAAAATAATTCTTTAGTTTTTAATTATTATAGGTATTGCAATTTCAAGATATTAACTAGTACCTACTCTCTGTTAATAAAAAGATTTCAAGTACCTGATGGGTTTTCTTGGTGGGTTTTTGTATGACTTTATTTTATGATATTCTTGTGTAACTTTGGACATCACTTTTGGTTTCACTCTTCTGTCGCGAACGATTTGATAAAAAAATAATTATAAACACACAAAACTGTGCTCTCAAAACAAGATATAAAACGAAAAAATAGAACCTTTCGATTCAAAAGGTGTCCGTAATTATAGAATAATCCGAGGAATAATACCAACTCTGTTTTCTTAAATAAACGTGTTCTTCAGTCAGTGTTGTAATTATCCGCGGGCAAACGATTAAAGTTTTTATGCCCTTTTTAATTGCGGCAACTCCGCGTTCTTTTTTGAATTTGAAATTTTGTAAAAATGCGCTTTTTAATTGTGGCAACACCACGTTCGCTTTTAGAATTTGAATTTTTTTAAAAGGAATTAACGTCTAATTTTTGGGTAGACCTAGGTAAATAAAATTATAAGTACTTCGTTGAGGTAGGTTGAGGTGCTCGAAGCCTAGTTGCAAGTATGGTCAGAAAGTGATATTAAGCGTCGTTGACCGCAACGCGATTAGAACTAGGATAGAAGATTAGTAGTACTTTTCATCTGAGCCCCTCCTTGCACCGGAGAGCACGTTAAACCTGTTATCACTGCGGTCTTTCGACAACGGTCGTTAGTCCATGCCAGGCCCAAGGGCGGCCTTAACAAATCTGACAATAGGTTGGCCAAAAACCACACGACAAGTAGAGTTCGAAATGTTTTTACTATTTTTAGAATGAACGAACGAAGGATTTTTAGAATAGGTAGTCGTGGGACCAAATTATGAACATTTTGAAAAAATCCGAGATAAATATTTTTTATAAATTACCTACCTTTTTTATTAGTTACTTAATTATTTTTAGTATAAATTGAGTTATTTATACGGACAGTTGGCTCAATAAAAGTTACAATATATAAGTAGGGTATCTTGCATTTTTTATTTTCAATTCCATGTTCATTCTTAATTTTAAGGCTGATATTTAGCCCGTATTAGCATTACATCAGCCTTAACGATCGTGCACGTCTCAAGAGGCATTAAAATCCGACATGTTATTGCTTGGCTCAGCTTCCCGCTGTGATGCAAAACTGCATCTACCAGGGACGCAGCTAGGCAGGTAGCCACATGTATGACCCACCCCCCAAAAAAACCGGAGAAAAAAATATTTGCTGGCTTAATGCCATAATTTTCCATGGATATCGAAGGGAGGTGGTTAAGACTCTAAGGCTGAATTACTCGAAACCCGAGAGTTAGTGCCTAACCCGGGTTAGATCTCAAAAACGTCTTGCACCAATGCAAACTCTGAAACATTTTGTGTGAAAACCATTGACAATCCGCGAGTTAAAACAGGGTTAACTAACACGGGTTTAGAATATTTAACCCGCACTTTCGCGCATGCCGCCACAAGGTGCGGTCCTAGGTCAACATTCATTTCGGGGAGACGTCATTTTACTGAACACCGCTTCATTTATTTAGTTCAGGAAAACCGTATTATTTGGAAATCTCGAAAAATCCATTGGGAATACCAACTCCTGCTAATGGATGCATCCTGTTATTTCAATCTCTATGTCGTACTTTCAACACTACTGGCTAAAAGTAGATTCAGTAAAGGATTTAAAAGGTTTTTTCTATGCTAATCGAAAATGTTGGGAGTCATCGGCATCACCCTCCTTCCCCCACATTATTGACTCATTAAAGAAAGTAAGATATGATTTATTTCCGATACACACATACAAACAATTAGGTACAGAAGATAAAAATAATATTAAACAAATATATTATAAAAATAAATAAACAAAAGTAAAGTTTGATGAAGGTGGTGTGCAGCACCGGAAAAAGGGGACTGTTTCAGCCTGTTGCCGTAGCGCTTTTAGCACTGCGGCGCTAATTTTCAGGCATTCCCTGAGTACCAGGGATCACTCCCTAATGATACACTACCGGAACATATAAATAACGGAAATATTAATTATTATTTTATTTATTTTTATTTTATTTTCTTCGGAAAACTTACAGCTAATGTACAAATTTTAGTTAATACTATTTTACGAATTATGCCATTTACAAGTTTTCGCCTGTAATACGTTTATAAGTAAATGTTATGGTCTTAGGACAACCAGTAAGTTAGAAATTAATTAAGCAAGAAAGTTTAAACTTTAAATGATAATAACAAAAATAATGAAGATAGTAAAATTAATTAGAAATTTTGAGTACATTCCGAAAATAATGCTCTTAAAAACTATGAAAGATCGAAAAAGTGAAAATAATAATGAATATGGTAATAATAATAAACATAAGAATAAAGATAGAAAGTGTCAATGCAGGATAACGCCAAGATCATAAATCAGTATGCAGTACTAAAATAAAATTAATAATAATTATCATATTATTATTATTATTATATTATCATTATCGACCCCCAGAAATGTGGGAGAGGGAGTGTGATAAAGGCTTGTGATTCCCCTTCCGAATCGCTCCAGCTTATTTATCAATTTAATTTCAAGGTAGGACCCCCAATATTTTGCCCAACTACGACCCTGACTTACACCTTAGTTTCAACCGCAAACTGGTTGCGAAATATTGGCGGGATTGGGGACATTTGGGGTAAAATATTACCTACGATACGATATACCTACAGTTAATTAATCGCTTATCTTTTTGGCGCCCGAAGTCTGCCGTGTCTGATCAAGTCAGTCCATGTGTAACGTTAACTAATTTTCAACAACCATACTCTGATATGATAATCGGTATTTTGTGTTCCGTCCTCATGATATCCACTGCTAGCTGAGCCCAGGAGAACGATTCCACTAAATACAACGTATCTAAATAGAATCTAAACTGCATCGTTACGACGTGTTTCGTATGCTACTATCCAGTAACGATACAATTTCAGTTAAGTTCCGATCGATCAAACAGTAAAGTATTTGTGCATTCTAATAAAACGTTTAGTTTATACTGAATCGCAGTTGATCGGTAACATAACGCTTCAACTGTCAAATAATCGTTATATTATAACGATCGAACATAAGGTACTCCCGAGGTACTTTTGCCCGACTGATAGTAAATCTAAAGGTGGCAGTGGTAGAGATGTGCGTCAGCAGAATATGATTTGGTGTCCAAATATAATTGGAACGAAAACTAAATGGAAATTGGATAGAAATAGAACTACAAACGTTGTAATTTAGGCGAATTGGACCCAGGGCTTGGATCCACGTAATTGGTTTATGTTTTAGATCTTGGTTCCACATCTTGGGAGCAGGTCTCGGGGTCCAGCCTACCTAACTAACATCAACAGAACGTAGGTTAACCGAAAAAAGCTAGGTAAATAATGATTTCCTGCATTAACTCGGTGGCGGAGTATTTTTCGCTAATAAGTAGGTAATGTTTTTCGGCAAACTTTCGCTGTTTCGTGTTTCGGTCAAAGAAACCTTCAATCAAACATTTTGCGCTAAAACGTGTATCGGCCTTATTCACAAGTCGCTCTCTCAACCCAGTAAGAGTTTTATGATATATATTTTTAAGGCAAAGGAAACTGAGCCCATACAGCCATGTCTGATGTAAACAACTCTTCAATTGTTCATTAAAATGCTGGTGTGACACATTTCAATGCTATTTAGGAAAATCTTCCACGCTTCTGCATCATCCGAACCAAAGAAGAAGGCGTCCCGGGCGCAGTATGACTCTTCAAAAACAAGCCAAGTACAGATCGAATTGAAGCGTCTTATTTGACTTTATTTTACTGTCCCACACGTTAATTACATTTTATAGACGTTCTTCGAATAAAATACATTATTTTTACTTGAATAGCACTACTGTAAAACAATTTGCAAGACAACGAAAAAAAGCTGGTGTGAACGCGACAAAAGCGCGGGAGAAACTCCCGAGTTTTATGAATACTACCTACATTGTTCAAATCTCTTTCGTTAACATATTAAAGCTTTTTGAGATGGATTTAACTGACACTTTGTGTTGTAAATATTTTTGGCACAATTTACGAAAACTTTTCTGTATCTTGTAATTGTAAAAGCTGTGAAAATGCTTTCGAAAACCTTAGGCTTTTTAAAAACTCCACATTCAGTAATGAGAAATTACAGCAGCGCATCGAAGTTTTATTTTTGTGAGGACAAACGACATAAGAGATTACAGCATACAGTGTCGAGAAGTTATTGTAGTTTGAATAATAATAATTTACAAAAATGTCTTTGTCAAGTTAAAAGGTATTCACGTGCCTTGTAATTGTAATCTACCGATATCGAATACTTACTTACTTACTCCGCTGGCGCAGCGACCCGAAGTGGATCTTGTCCTCCGATACCAAAGAGCTCCATAGCTCTCTCTCCTGCACAGTCTGGAGCCAGTCAGGCGCCCGGAACTCACGCAGATCTTTCTCCACTTTATCGCGCCAGCGTCACAAGAAACTAGGCGTTTTTTAGTCATGATCTGTCATAAAAACAACCAAATCTAGATTATGTCTATAGCTTTTTCGGAATTGAACACTCGAATAGTACCCAAATAATGTGTTATCTTCATTAACCACTCCTCTGGATCATCATCCAGAGGAGTATTTGATCTGGCAACGCCTGCGCCGCAGTCTAGGGAGTCATTTGAGGGAGGGAGTAGTTTTGCACTGCACTGTAATTGACAGTGGTACCTCTTTTCCTACCCAGTTTGGAAGAAGCCCGGCACCAGCATTTCCGTTGGAGTAACCTCGGAGCGCGGTCGGAGATCGACTGGCGCGACGTGGTCAGCGAAGCGGAGAGAGTTGTCGGCTACCCCACCTCGTTCCTCAACCTACGCTGGCTGTTTAACGACGAGATCGCTAACACTGCTATACATTTGAGGAAATTGGTATATTCTCAACATGCTATAGATTCAATAGATCGACTGGTGCGGTGTGGTCAGCGAGGCGGAGAGAGCGGTCGGCTATCCCACCTCGTTCCTTAACCCTGCGCTGGCTGTTTAACGACGAGATCGCTAACACTGCTATACATTTGAGGAAACTGGTATGTAGGTAACAGATTCAGTAGGTAGATTGCTGTCGCGATGTCGTCAACGAAGTGGAGAGAGTGGTCGGATATCTCACCTCATTCTTCAACCCTGCGCTGGCTCTTCAGCGACTAGATCGCTAACACTGCTATACCTACATTTGAGGAACTTGGTATGTAGCCAATAATATATTAACCCATATGGTCAATGCACTGTTGGCTTTATAATGGTAGTTGATTTTTGTCTCTACTGTTAATGTCTTTCGACCTGGAAATCATTGAAGTTAAGTTCTTATGGGCACTTTCTGGGAAGATTTTTTTTTCCTTCAAAAGTTGTAGGTACAATTTTCAATAAAGTGGGAAATAGTTGGAACAAAGTTCGGCGAGTATACCATGTGATGGAGGTTTTCCAGCTGTAACTCCTGCAAGTTTAAGGCGGTAAAACAACAGCGCGCGACCACACTCGAAACGTTTCACCTTCTAAAATTTGCAGGAGTTACAGCTGGAAACCTTTATTCACCCACCATGTTTGATGGATCTTCCACTAACAGACTTCCACAATATTCCACATTTTTCAAAATTTGAACGACTTCTAGGAGACAAAAAACTCATTTCCCAAGAGGCAGTAAAAAGGACTTCATTGGTTTTATTTGATGACCAAAATAATAATATCATAAAATTTTTGCTTTCAATTCGTCCATACAAAACAGCAATTTCATAGGTAAATACCTAAGTATTTTAGCCCAAGGAAGTTATAAGTACCTTGTTTTAGCTAAAAGTGGCTTAACTCTTTTTGGAAACCTTCATCTTTTGTCCAAATCCTAATCCCCAGGTCGGAACAAACCACCCTCTCCTCAAATCCGCCAAGAACCTCCTTATCGGCTCCAAAAGCAACCTCCAATCCGTGGGCCTGATCGTCCTTCTGGTCTCCAAAGCTGCTGGCTTCAGCACACAAGACTACACGAGAGACCACTATGACTCAGGAGTCCTACACGCCCAGAGAGCCCTGGCGGAAATCGTGGAGATGAAGAGGACAGGCCACATGATACACAAGACCATGGCTAACCTTCAGGATAAGGAGAAACACGGGAATAAGTTCAAGGATCTGCTGTATGGGAATAAGATTGTATTGTTGACGGGTTAGTTGCGTTTGAATCGAGTCTTTGTTGTAGATAGAAGACCACTAAATCCGAGGAACGTTGCTTGGGGTTAAGCTCTTTTGATTCTGAACATCGCCAAATATCTTCACTTCGACGTTGATCTGAACTGGTATGTTTAGAGAAGCCAGTACTTGTTCACAAGGGGGCCTGTACCTCTACATTGGGGACGCAAATATGCTGATCATGACGATCAGTCAGGCAAAGATATGAAAAAGAGCGATCTTTACAGGGGACTATCTTCTAGCCAAGTGCCTGCAACAGCTGGGCGGGTTACGTAACAACGAAGTGACTGAGCTCGTCTCCACTGGACTCAGGGATCTGGTAGAAGGAGACTTTTTTGGTGAACACGGCAAGGAGAACAATCCGGTGCCGACCAAGCCTAAAGGTACGTGAGTGTTTAACAATATTTAATATGAAAAAATATCCTTAGTCAACATCGTGAAATCGCAATCTGCCGCAGTACTGATAACCGTTTTGGTGTAGAAGAGTTCTTGGGTGGAATGGAAACTACGATAGGTAAAAGTATGGGACGTGCCTCTAGATGTATGAGTAGCCATGAAATGTGTGCCTGAGAGTGTTTGAATGTAGAGAACCGAAAATCGGGTTCAATTAGGTCTTAGGAGTTGAGAGGTTAATGTCCAGTGCAGTAGTGAATTAGAAAAAGTGTTTGAAAGGGTAATTTAACACAGCATAGACCAAGGAAGGCCAGAAAAGTATGCCCTGTAAGACCACATAATAATGTCTTCAACTTTGCCAACAGCGAGCAACGAAGTCATCCGCAACTATAATTGGGAGAGCGAAGACAACCTCTGCAAACTGGGATCCAACGAGTTCCTCGGACAGGGAAAAGACGAGTGGGTTCTCCGAACCATGCTGACTTCTGGCAGCATCCTCGGAAAAGGCTGCCAGGGAGCCATGAAACTTGCAAGTAGAGGGGAGCAAATGGAGCGGGATGCTTATATCCTAGGAGGACATTTAGCCTTGATCTGGCAACTTTATTTAGACGTCAAAGACTTCTTTACACATCCATATTCATACTCTTTGGTCGGTGCTCCAGTAATCTTTGCTCTTTGGGAGTATCCCTCGATTTACGGACACTTTTGGGAGGCGAAAGTGGAAGACAAACCGATAGAATTTAAGCAGTTGTATTATGCAGTTCGAAGTACAAGAGCTATGGAGTATTTGCTGATATTTCTGGATGAGGAGCTGGAGGTGATTATGAAGTATAGTGAGAGGTTTCCGGTGGATGATGCGAGGCTGGCGCTGCAGAAAATGGCCGTGACCATCCATGATGAAGCCGTCCAGTATATTGAGAAGTGAATAAAGTGTGTAAGTTTTGGGTTGAATTTATTAAAAACAATTTTGCCTTAGTCTTCGTCGAAACTGTTTGAATTTTTCTGAAAGTAGTTTGTTTAGATTTACGTGCGGACGGATTGACTCCGCTGGCGCAGCGACCCGAAGTGGATCTTGGCCTCCGATACCAAAGAGCGCCGATTGTTTGTTTATTGTTTAGATAACATTATTTAATTGTAGGGCAGATATAAGAATTTTAGATAAGAATTTCAATAAAGGTTGAAGATGATTTGGATAAAAAATAGTAAAAAAAAGGAATTTTGAAAACAATAATGTACATTTATTCTTTTATCAACAAATAACAAAGATATTACTTTTATAAATATTATAAAAAATAAAAAGTAACACGTCATAAAACACTGGATAATATAAATAAAATCAATCAAAATAGATATACCTAGCTGATTTTTACCGAATTTGCAGGTAACTATGAAAAATGTAATATTTGGTCGACAATTTATCAGAGAATGTTCATCTCAGAAATAATATCTTAGACTTTAATGTATATGTGTAATATATCTTCTTCAGGTCCTAGAACACCTAGTGGTGCATAGGGCTGAGACAATATTCTTCCACCGCGCTCTGTCCGATGCCGCAGACTCTATGGTTTCCCAGGATATTTTAGCCGCATCCAGGTCTTTTTGAAGACTACGTTTCCATGTAGGCCTGGGTCTTCCCCGTTTGCGAGATCCTCCTGTTGGTTGCCAGTTCAAGGAGGCGTAGGCTATGCTATTTGGGCGACGTATAGTGTGCCCTATCCACAACCATTTCCTACGGCGGATCTGTTCAGATAAGGGTTTTTCACGCGCCATAGCCCACAGGTTAACGTTAGAGATTGTTTGCGGCCAAAATATTCTGAACATGTAACGCAGGCACTTGTTAATAAACACTTGCAGCTTGCTTTCCAATTCCATTGTGTACTTCCAGGTCTCACAGCCATAGAGTAGAACGCTTTTAACGTTGCTGTTAAAGATCTTCAGCTTCAAGGATCTGGAGAGTGTGTTCGAGCGCCAAACGGGACGCAACATGGCAAAAGCTCCCTTCGCTTTGTTTAACCGATTTTCGATGTCCTCCTCTGTACCACCTGTAGGTGTGATTATGCTACCGAGGTAGCAAAAACGATCAACAGTCTCAAGAGGATCGTTATCGACATGGATCGGGAATATGTGTAATATATAGTTTTGATTTATTCACTTGGGTACATCATGGATCAAAACCTAAAAACTACCCAGTTAAAATTAAAAATTAACAACTATAAAAAAATTGTTCTTATAAGTTAAAAAGTTCAAAGTTATGTCTAAAATTCTATTAATTACTGTTTTTAACTGCTGACGAGATCATAGGTTACCTATTTTTTAAGGCCTAAGGAACCATTTACTTTATTTTAATTTTTATTGATTACTGAACCCGCATTTGACCTTGATCTCGCCTGATGGTAAGCGACGATGAGGTCGACGATGGAGCATGCGGGTCCAGTAAATGCCTATTCACTCTGGCCTTGAAGATCCCAAGGTTGTAGGTTTCGGGAAATACAGACGCCGGCAGGCTGTTCCATTCCTTAGCCGTTCGCATAATGAACGAAACAAATCGCTTCGTACGAGCAGATGGGATATCAATAACATAAGGACGGAGCCCTCCCCGCACCTGGTAGTCCGAAGGCGGAATGGAGATGCTGGATTTATTTATGTATATTTAGATGTTGTTTTGTAACATATTATTATTGTCATTGTGATAATATAATATTATTATCATTGTGTGCTTTTCTGTTATAATGAAACATTTAAATAATTACATGATCACATCAAACATTCCTATAATGAATGTAAACGTTGACCAGAAATGTAAAAAACCTTCACCATACGAATTAAATGAAACTATTTTATCATTGTGAGCTTCATAACACAGATTATAAAAGTACCAGTGGTGGCAATCATTACAGGGTTGTTATTTTCCTGGTCAAGGTTATAGGCAGGTAGCTTAGGAGGTTTCTAGAACATTCTTCCTTAGCTTGTCAGAGAGTTAGCAAACTTACAGAATATCACTTGTTTCCAAATTATCACTAATTATCAACTAAGAATTTAAAAAGTATTTATCAACCTCTTAATAGTATGAATCGGCTCATTATTACCGATCATTTCCACATAAACTCCCGCTTTCCTTGCATTTTCCGTATACAGTAACTTAGTCCTTTCCAATGCATCTGTTTTCAACACATCTATTCTCAAATCTTCCATATCTATATCAGTTATGTCATTTCTACCTCTTTCTATGACCAAATATAAATCTGGGTTATCGTTGAGTGCAAATAACACAGGTGCAGAAACTAAAGAGAATGATTCTTTTTTGCCTGAAGTGAATTTTTTTAACTCACTGGCCGCTTGCCATGCTAAGCATAAATGAGAGCCGAATAGGTATGCGGTTTCTTGCTCTTCTAAACTCTGTCCTCCTAGTAGCAGTGCCCCTTGACAGCCCCGACCAAATAAAGATCCACCATTATACATAGTCCGTAAAGTCCACTCTCTAACAGGCGATCCACGGGTATTTGTTACATCTAATGGGAGTGTATCACAGCAGATATCGAATTTATCCGAATTGTTACAGACAGGTTTCCCTGGCAACGGCATGTTTTGTTTATCTCGTTCACCGAAGAACTCTCCTTCACTTAAATCTCTTAACGCTGTTGATATTAGGTATGACAAGTCCTGATTTTTTAACCTGGCAAGCATTCCGTTTGCTGTTACCAGTAAATAGTCACCGATAAGAATGGCAATTTTGTTTGCAAACATAGATGAGTCTGTATTACTGTCTCGCTCTTCTAGTGGAATATTTAAGATCCCTTGGTGTATGTAATGTCCGGTACGGATCATCTCTGTAAGCTCTGCTAGGATTCTCTGCTGTTCATTAACAGTATTTGACTGTATTGTTGAAACCGGTGGGTTGATGGCTTTTGAGAGAAGGAGGATGACCAGCCCCCAAGGTTGGAGGTTGTTTTGCTCGTTGTAGAGGACTGTTTTCGCTGTCTCCAGAATTGGATGGTTGCTGCCAACCTGAGGAGAAAAGTATAGATTTATTATTTTGAAATGATATTTTTATCATATGAATTAAATAAATAAAGAGCGTTATTAGAGTCTTCACTGTAAGGCACAGGGCCTCCCTTTGCCCAAGAGTGATACAGGTCATGACCCACTGTGCAGGCCCAGTGCTGATTTGTGGATTTCATAAATTCAGAGAAACTTTTTTTTCCACAGATAAGCAGGTTTCATAACTATGTTTTCCTTCACCTTTAAAGCAGTCCGTAAATTTGTGTTGTCTTTGGAAATAATGGTATTTTTTTAATTTGATTTGTTTTGCATGAGTAAGTACATGCTAAATATTATATCTTACAAAAAACTGATTAGTGTTGTGGTGTCATATTGCATGGTTTCCTATCCAATACACCACAGACATTCTCAGATCACATCACAGTAATACCCATCTACTATCAAACAACCGAAGTCTTAAAACACCTGGCAAAGGAATCCTTGGCCTTATCAAACGTGTGTGCCTATAGTTACATAATGTTATTGTTGACACACACCAGTTTCCTACGTCACCAGTGACCTTCACTGATGTCGAACAGGCTCGAACCATGTACAAAAAGTCTTAGAAATCACTTGCACAAAAGTAGAGAAAGGTACTCAAGATGTACTTACGACTTTACGTAAATGCATGGCCACATTGGCGAATTCGTCGCTCAAAAGCCAACGCAAATTCATGAAGGAGGTCGGGTACCCAACTATCTTCTCAGCTTCTCTTATAACTTTGCTCCATTGCGCGAAGGGAGCACGAAATACGAAGTCTTCTCGAGTTGTGTTCGTCATGGTATTCTCATGGCGAATTTGTTGTGTTAAAACGGCTGTACGGCGCAAATGACGAATCAGGGCGTAAGACATGGTTGTTTTCTTTATTTTGTAATGATTTTTAATCACATTCACATTCAATTTATTCTAGGAAAACTTAATTTTTATAAACACTGCACGATTTTTTTAGTGTGGTTATGTCATGCATTGTTTTGACATTTCCTGGTTTCGTTCAGAAACAGAATCGTTACGTCCAATTATTACGTAAGACATGCGTATGATTATTAACTATAAATCTATTCTACATTGTTTATGTAGAATAGAATTGTAGTGTTTTTTTATAACAATAAATTTCTCACAATTAATGTATAATTGTTATATAAAGAAACTATCAATTTCTTTAAGTAATTTTTGAAAGGGAGTGTTGAGTTCATATTGCACGTTTCAGAACGAACGGTGAGCACATTTCCTCGCTTCATACAACAGCGCCACTGCTTCCGGTTTTTTTAATAGTTTGCCGCCATTCTACCCGCGCTCCTCTATCGAATTATAATTGCATTCTAATAAGTTTGATTTTAATCAAACGAATCAATCATTTTAGCCTAATTAGTTAATGGTCATTAGTGTTGGGCAGTTTGTTTAGCAGAAAAGCAAGCTTAGTTTACTTTCATTAAAGCTGACGTTCCTCGGAGGGAAAGGAATGGTGAATCAAAAAATGGTAGGTAAGTTTGTTGCATAGGTTTGAGTTCATCATAAATTCATGCTTAAATAAGATTTATCTCAACAGTGGCCGCGGTCTCGTACCAGACGTACGTACCGAGAGGAAACTCGACGGATAAGCAATAAATATCCCAAGACAGCCTTTGACTGTAATTAGTTTAACATTTTAGATTTTATCTCCACCCCATTTGAATGCATCTCTAATAAATACTGAACGTTAACGCTTCTTCGCCGGCCAATCACGTGTCTGCGCGCCATAATTCAAAAATAGAAGGGCCCGGAGGGCCGCTGGCGAAGTCGGTGGCTCGTCCATAGCAATTAAAAATAAAAGCAATGTATAATTTGTTGGCAGTTTATGGTGGCCCGGTACCTGAGGCCGCAAAACGACCAAAATGTATGGACATTTGCATTTTGATCGGCGTATTTCTGATTGAGTGAGGTCTGGTAGTGTCTGCAGTCCGCAAGGTGAGTATTTTAGTCTGTTTTTTTTTAAATTAAAAGAAATATTGGTAAAAGTCAGCTATATAGGTACTATATACCCCTTTTCTGACGCCACTGCATAGTTGTTAATATTTAATTTTATGTAAAATTCCTAGGTTAGAGAGCGCGTCAATTTTTATGGCGAATCTGAATATAGACACGAGTCGCATTTCAGTGCGTCATGTTTTTAAGTGCCAGCGGGGCCACAGAATTCACACAGAAGGTCCGCTCAATACAAATGCGCGAGATCAGCTCACGCACACACGGGTTCTGCGTACAGGCGCATCTCAGGGCAAGTCAAGGGAACTCGGCGCGAAATACACGCGCTGTAACGCGATAGTATGTATAATTTTTTGTACTTGCAATAAACGAAATACATTGCCAGAAATATATTTCGCAAGGTTGTTTCTTTTAAATTTGGAATTATAACTGCCTAAGCGCTACGGTCGAGTAACGTAATCAAAATCGCGGACGCCCAGGATATTCTGTGGCGGGGCGTAAAAGAGTGAGGGATGAGTACGGACCGCCCCGCGGTGTGGGGGAGGACATGCACCGTTCCCTCGCTCTTCTACACCCCGCTAACACCCAAAAACATGTACTGAAACGCGACTCGTGCCTATATTCTGATACGACAAAAAGATCGGCGCGTTCTCTACTAACCTATTTAAATAAGCTACCTACTATATTGGGTGTAACAAAAAAAAACCTATAGTACCGAAAGCGTGGTGTTCAGTATAAATTACTGAACAACTTTCACTATAGACCCAACTCTGAAATCGCGTAAAACTGAGCTAATTTTTCGGCACGGGCTACATGGAAATATATAGGAGAGGGCTATATCCAGCAGTGGATGAATGAAGCCTGAAGAAGAAGAAGGGGGTTTTCGTTACACAGAATATAGTACCTTTTCTATAACCTCGTAAGGCCCATAGGTCTATGTCTATACCCAACACAATACTTGCTCGGAGCATTGGGGTTCAACTCACTGGAGGTCAGAGGAAACCTTGAGGTTCGCTCAGAGGGCAAGTTGACTCCATTGAGTTGCATAACTTGATCTACCAGGTCTTTGTCCCTGACCATTACGTAAGGCGGCGCTGTAAGCACATTAGGTTTGTAGCACCGTTCAGCCGCACTGTAGCGCGTTTCGAATCCCCCATCTGCCGCATGAAGACCGCTCTGAACGAGCTCCTGACCACCAACAGTGATTGTGACGTATTTAGTGATGCATGGCCGAGTATCAGAAGAGCATGTCTGTGCTACTGTGAGAGTGTGAGATGAATTGTTTTTTTTAATGTAATTATAAGGTCTAACCGTTTTAATTAATTATAATAATAAATAAATATGTTGGACTAAATTTATAGTCATTCAGACCCAAACCCAAAAAATAAAATCTATCAATTGAATTGAAGACACTTTATATAGGACTAATCGATGCTTTTAGCGGTCTTAGAAATTAGTACTGTGTATAGGACTTTGGGCGTTTACTCTTTTCCAAGCTGAAAAGCTCTGACCCCTACGAAACCCATGGAAAAAGTTTAATAAGTGCCTTTTTTGGGATTCTAATTCCATCCCGTCACGTCACGTTGCTATATTCAGAACAAAGTATATAAGCAGCTATGTGCCGCTTCCTTTCGAAATGCCGGCATCATCATCAGGTGCAATCCCACCAAAGTATAAACTGTATCTATCGGCGCATCGGCGGCCGCCGCCGGCGCATCGGCGGCGTATCGGCGGGCGGCGGGCGGGCATCGCAATTACCGGCTAATTGCCCCCTTCGCCTCGCAGAAATAATTTACTTACTAATACGCATCTACAGAGCCCTGCCTCTCCATCACCATCGCGTCTCATAATACCGCGTAGCGTACATAGCGAGGGTTTTGAGGTACGGCCATTTTTCGAAGTCCATTGTCCCTTACAAGTTTTTAAAGTTTCATTTATTTCTAAACTAATTTTAGTAGTGGTAGATCCTAATGTGAAGGATCGCCTGGGGTGGTACCACCCTCTTATCTATTTCTGCCGTGAAGCAGAAATGCTTACATTTCTGTGTTTCGGTTTGAAGGGTAAGAGAGCCAGAGTAATTTCCAGCACATGAGGCAATCCAACTTAGTCCTCAAGGTTAGCAGCGCATCAAAAACCCTCCAACATTATTACAGTGAGGTGAGATGTCTATGGGCGACGGTGACCACTTAACATCAGGTGGCCCGTTTGCTCGTCTGCTCTCCTTATTTAATAATAAAAAATAAAAAAAAACTTTTTAATAAATATCAAAATCACATTATTATAAGTACTTACCACAGTAATTAAAACGGTGCACAACCTACAATACAATACAAATATACTTTATTGCACACCCGGGACAAAAACATAACATACAACCAAAGAGAGGTACAATATAATGTGCAGAAGGCACACGCTTTAAGCGACCGCGACGCTTTTACCTACCCTTTTCTACCTAAATTATTCCACCGAAAGGTTGTCTGGAAGAGATTGCTTTTAGATATAAGACCGCCTAGATTGTATTAATCGTTTCGTACGCACTGTATCACACTATTTTTGTGCAATAAAGTGTATTCATTCATTAAAAGTACAAAATGCAAAACAAAACTTTTTTTTATTTTTTTTTATTGGTTAATATAAAGAAAAAACATACAAAAAGATTTTATGGATCACCTACTAAAACCCTCCAGAGGTTTATCCTTATATATCCTTACATACAGCATAATATACAGCATCATCGGCACCTAGTTCACCTGCATCTTCCAATCCTCGAGTCTGATGTTCGGGTCTCCACAACCAGAGGCTTATAAGTTCCTAGCACAGTAACGCTGGGATCACATGGTCTGGTTCCAACGTCGGTTCGGTTTGCTGCAGCCAATCACAAGCGTTCCGCGCTTTGGAAGCTTAAGATGTGTTCAAACTAGAAGAGCCAGTTACTCATCGTGTTTTCAGCAGCGTCTTCGCTGTTTGCTGACTGCTTGATCTGTCATTAAAAAGATCCTCAAGGGCCGAAGTGCCGCTGGGGTTCCCCCCCCCATCATAAGATAAGATAACCTATGTAGCCTACTTATTTTACCAATCCACAGAAACTCCAGTCTATGTAATGAGTCATTACATAGACTGGAGTTTCTGTGGATTGGTAAAATAAGTAGGCTACATAGGTTATCTTATCTTATGATGGGGGGGGGGGGGGGGGGGAAACCCCAGCGGCACTTCGACCCTTGAGGATCTTTTGTGCCTACCCCATTTTACACACTGGTCATCTCAGTCTGCAGGTTTCCTCACGACGTTTTCCTTCACCGTCAGATCAGTCGATTGGTACTCATTGGTACATGGCACTGCACGGTTTCGAACCCGGACCTCCCGCATGGGAGTCCGGTGTCCTAGCCTCTAGGTCACCGGCGCTCTTTCGCCACTGCCTTTACCCGCCTCGCTAAACACTCGACCAAATGTAATCAGCCATCAGAGTTACAACGTCATAAAACCGTTGCAGCCCGAGCAGCCAGGTCCGGACGCAGACACGGAGACGCTGTGTCTGCTGACCGGCTCTCCGTTCCCGGAGGACAAGCTACTATTCGTAGTGCCAGTAGTGGCGCCATACTTTGCGCTTCATAATTACAAGTGGGTACCTACTCAATTACTGTCGCAGTTATTTTTTTTGCATAGACTCCACCTATCACGTTTGTCCACCAAATTATACGGCGAAAAGTAGGAACTATACTTACGATGACGGTGGTTCCTCTGGGGGTGTAACCCCCGAGGGGGTGGGATTATGGACGTTAGAATTTGGCTAGTTGTGGCTTATGTATTCGTGATCAATTTTTTTTCCAGTGCTTGCTACTTAATTTTCAGCGATCTCTGCCTAAAATATCACCTAATGAATATGCATAGAGTAATTTTCGAAAAGAGAACCTTAATAAGTGAGGTAGGTACCTCGGGCCGACGGTAAATTGCTCCTCGGTTATTATTCTCCCCATCGCCAATCCTATCCATTTAAAACCAATTATGTTTTATTACGGCCCGACAGAGATGGCACAAAATCGACACGATGAAAGAAAAGGACGCCTCGACGCTGACCACAGACAAGAAAACTGACCGAACGAGCGATCGACGAGCGCGCGCTTTTTCTTTTTTAATTTTTTACTTTATTAAAGTGCACGGGGCACGGGCGCGCTGTCTTGTAGCTTTGTGAATGGGAGGCCTAATGGATGCTTGGAAATATAAAATTAAATCTGATATAATGAGTTACATAGCCTATCACGATTGAGTTCGGTGGGTCGCGGAAGGCTTTTGTTTTTGAGGTCGATGATCCCTGTTCGCTCGAATATTATTTTTTGCCTTTAGGTTTTTAATGGTCTTTTGTATGGGCTTAATGGATTATCATTAGTGAAATATGTGGTATGTAGAGTTCAAAGTTCGTAATTTTAATAAATCAGCAACTCGAATTTTTGAAAATGATTTAGGTACCTACTTTTGCATCTTCTAAATATAAATTCTGAATCAAAGATAGTAGCACCAACTTTGTTTTGACATGACTGAACGAACACTCGCTTGACAAAATTAAATAAAAAGCTGCATCTAAATCTAATTATCATTTTCTTGAGATACGAAGTCACAGACAAACGCGTCATATAACACCACTCTTTTAGGTCGAGACTAGTAATACCCATCACGTCTGCATATCCAATAGAGTACATAAAGGATTCGACTGACAATGCATACCTATAGGTAAAAAATAAAGGAAAAAATCATGACAATATTTTATTCCCGTCTTTAGCCGGGGGTTAAAAAGTGTGTCAAAGAATTGGGGTGCTGGGTTAGCTAACCTTCTAGTGTAACCGCCACAAGAATTACCGCGATGAAGGAAACCTCATGGGAAAAATCACAGCGAAGAAGAAAACCTCAGGGAAAAAAAGATGAGAACCTAGGTGACGTAACGGACGGCGGGGTTATCGTTGCCCATCCAAGGCATTCGAATTAGCTGGGTGTCCATGTAAACCGGTATGACTCCAACCGGCGGATGACACGGCGGCGGGGACCTTCTGCAGGTGGGGTTCGCGGAGGTGTGCGCAAGCGTTCCGCGTCTACGCGGCGAGATGGAATACCGGGGGGTTTTAGTCAGTCAGTCAGTCAGTAAAAGTCTGACATACCTTCTTCGCCTCCTTGTAAAAAAGGACGTCAAGGAATAGGACATAAAACGCAAAGCGTTGCGTGATATCACAATTTTCTCGTTATTTGGATTAATTTAATTCCTCAAAGCTATAGTAAAATTGTGATGATATTATGGCATTATACGGCCATTTCAAAATAGCAAACCTAAAAAATCTGTTAAAACAGCGTGGCGCGAGTCTGAAGGAATTTGTAACTGTGCTAGTGGCGCCTCTAGTGGTAAAAAAATACAGGACTGCGGTCTGTATGGATTGAACCTGGACGTTAGAAGCTCGTATATTACACTCTGCACCAGCATCACAACTTCAAAAGCGTTCACAAAGCTGCACAATGATAATTATGAATTCTAAATGCTTATAATCGCCCTCAGCTATCGGTGTTGCCGTCTAATTACCACGATGGCCGCCGGTGATCACATAATTGTTGGACGCCATTTTGTGTGCCCAACAAAAAGTGAGTCGTCTTTATGTAAATTAATTTTTATTTTAGTCATAATTGAGGCAGTAATTGAGGCAGTAGGTCCCTTTGCCTCTTGAATAAAGATAAAATAAAATATCAACTTTTCTACGTACGTAAGGAAACATCTACCTACCCTATCTAGTATCTACCCTATGTATCTAACATCTACCCTATCTAATCTATCTATAACAGGGAACGCCCTAGGTTCATAAATTAAAAACATTTTAGTCTATTTGTAACCTAGCGCATGTATCTGTATGGAATTGTCAGGACGGGAACTTTTAAAATAATCAATCGTAAGCATCAATCGTGCCAATAGGTTTTTGGTCACAATAAAGATTATTGTTTTTCTTATTCATTTTTAAACCCTAATAGTTTTTATTAGGTATTAGGTATGGTAGCATAAGATTATAAGACAACAGGGAGTTACCACTCTTTTATATCTATTTCTGAAGCAAAGGTTGGTTTGAATATTAATTTCAATTCAATTTTAATATTTAATTTGATCATTTATTTTATTTTATTTTAATTTTAATCTATTTAAAATTGCTATGACCTAACAGGGCTCATGACTTGTAATACCCATGACAGCAATAAAATAAATGAAATGAAGAGAGAGAGCCAACGTAATTGGCACAATGGGGTACTACTAAAGTTCTCAAGGTTAGCACCGTAAAGAAAACCCTCTAATTGACTTATAGTGAGTAAGGTTGAAATACCAGAAGCACGATGACGGGCAGCAGCGTCATCAGGGCAAGCGACCCGGCTACTGCGATCGCCAACCCGCAGGCCTTTTTTTTCGGGGGAAACGCTCATGCTTACCTCTTCGCCGCATGGGGGAGACGAAGAGGTTATGCCGGACTTTTACCGGCCAAAAACCCCCCAGTGTTCCTGCGCACCGCCTGATGGCGAAGCCACGGGAACGCTTGCGCATAACTTCCGCAGGCCTAGCGTGGCGATTATGGCATTACCTCCCATGGATAGCGCAAAAAGAAAACGGCTCCCAGTTCCCGGAAGCCCCACTACGATCTGCGCAAGGTGTCTGGCAGCGACTGGATGAGAAGAGCCGAAGATCGGGCTCAATGGCGCGCCCTGGGAGAGGCCTATGTCCAGCAGTGGACTAGAGTAGGCTGCTGATGATGAGTGAGGTGAGATGTCTATGGGCGACGGAGGCCAACAATCAGGTTGCTCGTCTGCTTTTCTTAACCAATTAAAAAAGTTCTGTCTGTCAAAGAGACACGTAAATTTTTTATTAGACGGACTAAACTGACGTTTCCTGTGTTGCCAGTTTTTGATGAAATAAAAACAGTGTTGTGACCAAAGATCGAGTTTAATCACTGACCATAGTTCATGAATCAAAGTTTATTTTCTTTTCTTCTGTAATGTCGTGACTTTTTTGTAAATTAAAATAAATAAATCGCTGATCCTCACTTTGTATGGGAGCGAAATCCATCTTATTATTATCATTATTAACTCTTTATTGTACACACACATAATATATTACAAACTTGGACAATAATATGTGAAGCACAAAGGGCGTGACTTATCTCTAAGAGAGATCTCTTGCAGCAAACCCCATAAAGTGAAAATTTGATACGAAAAGCAGGCGAAGTGTGCACCTATATGCTAAATAAATATACCTAATTAATAATACAAATTAGAAAATACGTACATAAAAAAACAATATATAAACATATACCATCTTCTTTCAATACCTGTTTGGTATCTCCCCTACTTTCGGTTAAATTTTATGTTTGTGGCAACCCCGCTACTTACCTTAGGTTTAAAAAAATACAACTGTGACTTTCACTTTCGTTTCCTTCTCGTCTAAACGACACAGCACGAGCCGTATTTCTATTAACTTAACCTAAAAATCCACACCCCTCTTGGTCCCTATTTTCACCCCTAACCAATCCTACCCCTGAATCGATTCGTTTCCCTCCCAAATTCCACGAAAAGTTATATTTTTGATGTGTCAGTGGTTCCAGCCTGCTTCTCGTCCGGTGAGTACCTAGCATACCCCTAAGTTATTACAACCCCCTGCAAATTGACGGGAAAACTGTCGCCTAACAACATCGAAAAGGGAAGATCCAAAATTCGCAGGCTTTGCTCTGAACCCACTCCCCAATCGCGGCCTATCCCAGGCTGTGCACCCTCTATGCTCCAGGGTGGACACAATACCTATATAACTTAACGTTATCTTTTTGCCTCACTGACCATTAAACTACCCACGTATATTAGTGTTCGTAGGTTGGTAAGACTAAGGCTCAATTTACATTGCTGCGGAATGGAATGGAAGCGAATTTTCGCAACGTAATTGTACATAGCATAATGAACTTTATGTCAATTGTGTAACATACAAACTAAAGACGAGCCAAAAAAGAGGTTTTCAGGCGAGATCGAAGTCAAATGCGGGTTTAGTAATACATAAAAATGTACTACTAAACCCGCATTTTACCTCGATCTCGCCTGATGGTAAGCGACGGTGAGGTCGACGATGGAGCATGCGGGTCCAGTAAATGCCTATTCACTCTGGCCTTGAAGATCCCAAGGTTGTAGGTTTCGGGAAATACAGACGCCGGCAGGCTGTTCCATTCCTTAAGCGAGGTCGCGCGTCTTCCGGGGAATCCTCGCGCATTCTCGAAAATTCCTTTAGCGGTAAAGCGTATTTAGTTTGTATGTTACACAATTGACATAAAGTTCATTATGCTATGTACAATTACGTACGTTGCGAAAATTCGCTTCCATTCCATTCCAAATGCAATGTAAATTGAGCCTAAATTTCTAAAGTAGGTACATACACATTCCTTGCAAACGAATGCCGATGCGCGCTAGTTCCCGACATAGACGTAGGCACTATAGTGTTGTAGATCTGTCCGTCTGTCCTCTCAATGGGCCGCATTAGCGTACAATGTACAATGAGGCTGCGCAAGAGACGCGCGTTTCATCTCGCCGACAAGACGAGAAAAAAACTTCTATTTAACATAATACTTGTTGTTTTTTGGTTACTTGGTCTGTTGACTGCTCGGATATTGATAGTTTTTTATAAAGGTTATTAAAGAAGTGTTTTTGTCTGATATAATACAGCGAATATGTGGATAAGTTGGTCGAATAAAAATTCTACTTAAAAAGTAGGTACCTACCTAAGTACCTTTTTTTTGGTAACGGTGGGGAAATCTTCGAAAGATACCCTCCTGGGGGAGAGACTGCGTTATGTGAGATTTTTACTCACTAAAACCCCCTCGATGGCCGGCCTCGTGCTTATCGAAGGGCTCCGGGATCTCCAGAGGAACGCACCGGTGCCCTCCTAGCAGTTGCCTTGGGCTTTTCCTGGGAGGTGTACATTCCACCTCCCGGTTCCTCCCGTCTAGGTATCTACAAATACAAATATACTTTATTGCACACCCGGGACATAAACAAAACATACAACATAAAGAGAGGTACAATACAATGTGCAGAAGGCGGTCTTATCGCTATCTACCTCGCTTATTAATTTTTAGTGTTTTATTAGTATTTTATTTATGAATAGCTGAGAGCTTATAAACACTGGTATAAAAATCACTATGTATAATAGTAACTATCTACAATTTTTACATTAAATTAAACTAACTCAATAATAACAATTTACATAACTTGACTTTACATTTTCCAAAACCTTTGAAGACATTTTGAAAAAGTTCGTTTCATGAATAAAGTTTCGCTATTCCATACTAGATGGCGTTACGAGTATCGTTTTGAACAATACATTTTATGGATATGTTGGGTATGTTCGTAGAAATCAAAGAAATTAATTAAAAATAAATGAAAAAGAAGGTATTTCGATATTTATTATTAACATTAAAGTACCTAGTCTTTATCAATTAATTTTTTACTAAGTATATTTTTTACTTTTTTCCTTGAGTTTTCTAAACTACGTTCAAAGAAAGCGATTAAGTGAACTGACCAGGAAAATAAAAACCCTGTCACGAGTACTTTTATAATTCCGGAATATGGCGAAGGTTTTTATATTTTCGGTCAAGCCTTTGATTTCACCAAACATAAGTTTTTCAATTGAGCGAAAGATTTTTATTTCGCATGTTTATTTTTATGTGCCAACTACAAACAGATGCTGCACTGTGCCGTTTCGTTTTACGCACAGTTTTACTGTAGTTTTATGTTTAACGCACACTTTTATGTTTTACGGTATCGTAAAAATTGCACTCTAGTCCAGCCCTAATACCGGGCTAAATAGGTTTTAAGCTAGTTACCTACAGCCTCCATTGTAACATGGGAGAAAAGTTTCAGCACTTCCATAAGTAACAATTAAAATTCGTTGAAAAATAAAATAGCTACATGCAATCAAAAATAAGACAGCCTGCCGGCGTCTGTTTTTCCCAAAACCTACAACCTTGGGATCTTTAAGGCAAGAGTGAACAGGCATTTACTGGACCCGCATGCTCCATCGTCGACCTCATCGTCGACCTCATCGTCGCTTACCATCAGGCGAGATCGAGGTCAAATGCGGGTTTAGTAGTCAATAAAAATATAAAAAAAGACAATACAAAGAAACTGCAATAGAGAATTATGACGTCACTGTGCTGTAGCGTCCTGGCTACATATAAAGAACTGTTTTGCTAGAAAGGGACAGAGAATCTCTCCAGTACTAACTTTAACCATCAATATCTCTGATGTCAGTTGAGATATCGAAAAACGAATTTTAGATCCTTCTTCAGGATATCCATGTAAGTTGATTGTAGGAATTAAAAAAAATAGTCAAATACCCTATGGCAACTATTTCTGAAGGTAGTATGATTCTTTGTAGAGCCAGTCTGGGGATGTACCCGTACCACCCTTTACCTCTTTTTTTATTGTCTATCTTATCTTATGACAGGGGGCTAGGGATAACCCCAGCGGCACTTCGACCCTCAGGGATCTTTTGTGCTCACCCCTTACCTTAGTCTCCTTCCTGTTCCTTAAAGATGCTTTGCATCAAGGACGCTGTACAGCTTACAGGTAGGAGCCTATAGTCCTCTGGTTTCGGGTAGGCGACCCCCAAAAGACTCATACGCTTTCTTTTTATTGTCTACGGAGAGCAGATGAGCAAATGGGCCTCCTGGTAGTAAGTGATGGTCACCGTCGTCGTTCATAGACATCTCATTCACTTTAATGGTTATTATTATAGAGGGATTTTTAGTTCTGCCACAAAATTGCAGTATTCTAGTTTGAAGAATAAGTGAGCCAGCGTAATTACTGGCACATTAGATTTGGATATTATCCCTACATGTATCCAACACAATACTTGCTCGGAGCATTGGGGTTCACTGGAGGTCAGAGGAAACCTTGAGGTTCGCTCAGAGGGCAAGTTGACTCCATTGAGTTGTATAACGTGATCTGCGCCAGGTCTTTGTCCCGGACCATTACGTAAGGCGGCGTTGTAAGCACATTAGGTTTGTAACACCGTTCAGCCGCACTGTAGCGCGTTTCGAATCCCCCATCTGCCGCATGAAGACCGCTCTGAACGAGCTCCTGGCCACCAACAGGGATTGTGACGTATTTAGTGATGCATGGCCGAGTATCTGAAGAGCATGTCTGTGCTACTGTGAGAGTGTGAGATGAATGGTTTTTTTAAATGTAATTATAAGTTGTAAATATGACATTGATATATAACTAATTTAATTAATTATAATAATAACAAAATAAATAAATGAGGACTCCATCCAGATCCTGAAGGTTAGCAGTTAGCGCATTATTAACACTTTAATAGTAAAGTGAAATGTCGAGGGTAGCCACTTACCATCAGGGGCCCGTTTGCTCGTCTGCTCTACTTACTTATATCTTACGTATATCTTCACATATTTAATCTTTGATTTTTATTTTTTATTTTTTTACCCACAACTCCGCTTCCACTAACATCTTGGGATAAGAGGTGAAATGAAAAACAGCGCTGCATATTTGGTACCCGATTATGTCAGCATTTGCTGTTTTTCCCCCCTTTTGCCAAATATGCATAGATTCTTACGTAGTTGATAAGTTTCTGCATCTACATTAAATTTTAGTAATTACTTTGTAAAATATTTTATAATGTATTTGGCAATAAATGTGATTCTATTCTATTTTATACAATAAAAATAATCCCAAAAATTTCGTGAAAAAACGGATTACGCCATGGATCGCGTAATCATCTAAAAACAACTGTAAACATTTCTATAGATGTCGATTAGTTACCGCAGATAAAGAAATAAGAAGGTAGGTACCACATTTTAAACCAAGTATATGGGCAGGTCTTGTTCTACTATATTATTAACGGGAGTACGATCTCGTACAAACAATATGTCTACATAGGTCTCCCACTCCCGCGCCGGATCAAATATTCAGGAGCTTTACAATACACGACACGTGCAAACTTTCAGGACGTGGCGTGTTTTTGGCTCAATTCAGCCTTTTTATAAGGCTTGTGAAGGGGTTAGGTAAATCAGTGTATCCTATTAATCAACCCAGTGAAAAAAAAATTAATAGAAAAACTCGTCAGGCAAATAAATAAATAACTTTATTCGTAGGAACAACATGGATCTATTTTGTTAGTAACAATGTAGGTACTTAAGACTATGTTAGTAATAGAGCGTCGGTGGCACAGTGGCTAGGACACCGAACCCCTACTATGTGGGAGGTCCCGGTTCGAAACAGTGCAGTGCCATGTACCAATGAGTTTTGCGTATTTTTGGAAGACTTACGTACATTTACCGACTGCTCTGACAGTCAGTCATTGAAGAAAAACATGAGGAAACCTGCATACTAAAATGACCAGTGTGTAAAATGGGGTAGGCACAAAAGATTCTCAAGGGTCGAATTGCCGCTGGGTTATTCCCGGCCCCGCGTATCATAAGATAAGAAAGATAAGATGTTAGTAATTATTTATAAACCTAAACCCCGACTTTATTTCCTGGTCATCATCAGGTTCTCAAGGTTCCAGATGGAAGGGCATCATACTCCTAAATATTTGAGCTCAAATTCGAACCCAGCTCTTTTGTAATTGCAACCGTTTCAGTGTTCTCATGTGACATTAAACATACTCCAAGATGATTCATACTTGCGGTTGTTGGTACTTGGTGAAACTTGTAGTACATGATTAAACTTAAATAATATACTGTTTCACGGGTTTTTTTCTCATGTTATCTAGTTTCGGATGACGTGTTTTCAGAACATGCTATCTAGTTTCGGATGACGTGTTTTCAGAACATGTTATCTAGTTTCGGATGACGTGTTTTCAGAACATGTTATCTAGTTTCGGATGACGTGTTTTCAGAACATGTTATCTAGTTTCGGATGACGTGTTTTCAGAACATGTTATCTAGTTTCGGATGACGTGTTTTCAGAACATGCTATCTAGTTTCGGATGACGTGTTTTCAGAACATGTTATCTAGTTTCGGATGACGTGTTTTCAGAACATGTTATCTAGTTTCGGATGACGTGTTTTCAGAACATGTTATCTAGTTTCGGATGACGTGTTTTCAGAACATGTTATCTAGTTTCGGATGACGTGTTTTCAGAACATGCTATCTAGTTTCGGATGACGTGTTTTCAGAACATGTTATCTAGTTTCGGATGACGTGTTTTCAGAACATGCTATCTAGTTTCGGATGACGTGTTTTCAGAACATGTTATCTAGTTTCGGATGACGTGTTTTCAGAACATGTTATCTAGTTTCGGATGACGTGTTTTCAGAACATGTTATCTAGTTTCGGATGACGTGTTTTCAGAACATGTTATCTAGTTTCGGATGACGTGTTTTCAAAACATGTTATCTAGTTTCGGATGACGTGTTTTCAGAACATGTTATCTAATTTCGGATGACGTGTTTTCAGAACATGTTATCTAATTTCGGATGACGTGTTTTCAGAACATGTTATCTAATTTCGGATGACGTGTTTTCAGAACATGTTATCTAATTTCGGATGACGTGTTTTCAGAACATGTTATCTAGTTTCGGATGACGTGTTTTCAGAACATGTTATCTAATTTCGGATGACGAGTTTTCAGAACATGTTATCTAGTTTCGGATGACGTGTTTTCAGAACATGCTATCTAGTTTCGGATGACGTGTTTTCAGAACATGTTATCTAATTTCGGATGACGTGTTTTCAGAACATGTTATCTAATTTCGGATGACGTGTTTTCAGAACATGTTATCTAGTTTCGGATGACGTGTTTTCAGAACATGTTATCTAGTTTCGGATGACGTGTTTTCAGAACATGCTATCTAGTTTCGGATGACATGTTTTCAGAACATGCTATCTAGTTTCGGATGACGTGTTTTTAGAACATGTTATCTAGTTTCGGATGACGTGTTTTCAGAACATGTTATCTAGTTTCGGATGACGTGTTTTCAGAACATGCTATCTAGTTTCGGATGACGTGTTTTCAGAACATGTTATCTAGTTTCGGATGACGTGTTTTCAGAACATGCTATCTAGTTTCGGATGACGTGTTTTCAGAACATGTTAACTAGTTTCGGATGACGTGTTATCAGAACATGTTATCTAGCTATATTTTATACAGATATAACAAAATATACCGCAATAAAATACGCATAAAAATATACGTTAATAAAATATGCGATATTAAAAACCCAGTGAATAAAACATGTCGCTATAAACCACGTTTTTGTATAAAAATTAGTTTTAATTACGCTACTACATCACATAAATGTAAACAAACTATAAAACAATGCTTCACATAGAACAGAAACAGATCTAGGCTAGGCCGGGAGCCGACTGTAAAGTGGACAAGTTTTTTTAATACACACATCAAAACAATCTAGGGATATTTGATGTTAATTTATTTTTTGGAAAACCACAATTAGTTTCTTGGGAGAATTATATATAAAATTAATTCAAATTTTATGCTTTAATAAAAAATATATAATTAGGTAATAAATACGACGTTTTCTTGCAGTATTTAAAAAAAATGAATATGTGTTAAAATTTAAGCTCACTGTACATATTACGTAAATTAAAATTGTTAGGACAAATAAAGATGTTATGTGAAAAACTTAACATTTTATACAATTTAATAATCCGTATTACCCCCCCTGACATTAATAACATATCGGCAACGGTTGTTCATGCTTAAAATTAGAGTGTCAATGTCGTGCTGCGGTATGAGATCCCAGGTTCTTTTCAAATGTAAAAAAAGTTGCTCTTCCGTCACCAGATTTCCTGGGAAGTTTATTAAAGCTCTCCTTTGGAGCATATCCCATGCGTGTTCGATGGGATTTAAATCGGGAGACTGTGCAGGCCATCCCATAACCGTCAAATCATGATCCCTAAGGGCGGCCGTTACCAGCCTCGCCGTGTGTGATGGGGCATTATCTTGCATTAACTGGAATTGTTGACCGAAGTGCACTCTAAATGGAACAATTACAGGTACCACGACTTCGTCACGGTATTTTTCCGCAGACATGTTGCCTCTTATCCAAATGAGGTCTGTTCGCGCGCCAAGACGAATGCCTGCCCACACCATGATTGTTCCGCCTCGGTAAGAATGGACCTCTTGTGGGTGCTGGAGGCGACTTATCCTGCCTGGCACCCTCTAGACTAGTGTTCTTCTCGAGTCTGGGTGAAATCCAAATCGAGACTCATCAGTAAAGAGTACCATGGACCATTGGTTGTCGTTCCATAACAAGTGTTCGCGAGCCCAAGCAAGTCGACGTCCGCGATTGCCACGTCGTAAGGCTGGAACACGAAGCGGTCTGCGGGCATGAAGGTTGACTTCATGCAACCTACTCCTGACAGTTTGGTCACTGACAAGTACCTGGTGGTCCAACTGGAGCCTTTGCACTAACTGCATCGCCGTAACATTCGGTTGCCTTCTGGCGGCATTCTGTAAAAAACGATCCTGTCTTGGAGTCGTAACGCGATGTCTCCCTGTGTGCCGTTCCGCCACTTCTCCGGTAATACGATATCGTAACCACAACCTAGAAATCACGTTTTGCCTTGTTCTTAGGGTATCAGCAACAACGCGTTGGACGGTACCAGCTTCCAACATTCCTATCGCTCTCAACATTTCTTCTCTGGTTAAATGTCGACGTGGCATGGTGTCGCAAAGCTCGCAATAGCACTCTGGATTCAAAATTTAGTTCTTGGCGGAGCTTAATTAATGATATCAATTTTATTAAATAATAGCACAAAGCTTAATTTTCAAAATTCGTTTGTAACTTCCTGAATTCCCGCGCAAATCTTTTTTATTTTATTTTTATTTTTTTAATGGCACTAAAGAGTGTTTCTGCCATATAAACATTTTTTCTAGATGGCCAGTATATTTCAAATTATGCAAAAATGTGAATATCCCTAGACAGTTTTGATGTGTGTATATTTTATTGTTATTTTCTTGTACAAAGTTTTCCATAAACCTTGCACACCTACTACCTCTTTCTCGAAATCATTTCCTCTGCCCGAAGGTTACCTGGAAGAGATCGCTCTTACCGATAAGGCCGCCTAAATTGTAACAACAAAATAAAGTAAAAGTAAAGTAAAATACACTTTATTGCACAAATAGAAAACAACAAACAAGAGATAAAAAAGTAAATAGTGAAGTACAATTTAGACACTATGTTTCATTAGTCGTTTCACGCATGCTCGCCGTTGGGGTCATCTGCTCTATATATTATAATCTAAGAGCACTCTGTCAATCTGTTCTTTTAAAGGTCAGTCTAGGTTCCGGCTTCTCCATCCACTCACAGCTTACTCCTCTAATTATTAAAAAAAATCGTCGACAACAGACAATGACGTCTACTTTATCTACTTACGTGTTTAACGTGAGACCCCACACCTATTCGCACATAAAACTGTCTATAAAAACGTAAGAACACGCCCACCGGAGCTCGAGCCAAGTCTCGTAGGTATGGACTGAAGGGGTAACGGTTACACATAGACTCTATAGGAGCGCGTATAGTAAAGCCATAGTTTTTTCTTAATTTTCCAACAGTCGGTCAAAGAACGCGTTTATACGCAGAGAATTCGTGCAAGAGCGTGGAGGCCAGAGGCGGTTCCAAAAAACACAACATTTCTAAAGCACATTCGGGAGTGCAGTGAGGTGACCACCTACCGAGCGGGAAGCCTTAGCACCCCGGGATCACTTCCCGAAGTCCTACAGGACATTAAAGGACTGCTGGACTTTCTGGCGAAGTTGGGGTGGCTCGATTAGTAGTAGTTTCCACCACACGCAAAATAGGCGCTTAAGACGTCGACTTGCGGAAATCAGCCCGTTATTACATTTCAGCACATTCGGCTTTCTTCGCATACCGCCGTTAGTTATGGTACAGTACCTCCTAAAAGGCAGCTCCCGGCTCCCAGCCAGGGTACATAGAGTCAGTAAAGCTACATAGGTGAGTGCAAACGAGCTCCGTAATGTGTTTCTGATTGCCCCGCGTTGTATTTGTGCAACCACTCAAAACCTGGCGTTCGTTACGTGGGGTTCACAGGGGTTTCAGTATCCCTTGCAGTGGGGGGAGCGGTGCTACCCCCTTCTTATATTCCAGAAACCCGTTCAAAAATTTCGAGCACAAGAGTATCTTGCAGGCCCGTAGCCAAGATCAGCGGTCGGGGTGGGTGCAAGGGATTTGATAGATAGATAGAAAGATAGATTAATATGATTAGACTTAAATAATATACTGTTTCACGGGTTTTTACTGTATTTTATTAATTACTACCGGTTTAGTTTACTAGATATTTGTTTATAATTATTTTCTTAACTGCATGTAGATAGGTAAATAATTATAAACAAATACCTGAAGATGTGTAAACGAAACCGGTCGTAATTAATAAAATACAGTAAAGACCCGTGAAACAGTATATTATTTAAGTCTAATCATGTACTACAAGTTTCACCAAGTACCAACAACCGCAAGTATTAACAGATAGATTAATACTTTATTGCACACAAAAAAATTACATAGGAAAGGAAACATAGAATAAGTGTACACTTGCGGCCTTATCGCTCATAGCGATCTCTTCCAGGCAACCTAGGTGATAGAAGAATTATTAATAGGATTTGATGAGTTTCAGAGCGTTCACTCATCGCAGAGCCCAAATGTGTAATACGAACGCGCTATGTGAGGACAAGGACTGAAGTAATGTCAGTTGTATGAAAGGGAAAAGGAAATATCTTCCACCAGGCGGGGTGTTGTGCCTGGTGACCAGATGTGCTGGTCCAACTATGGATGTTTGGAACTCGTATATATCCGAAGTCCCAGGAAAATTTCGATAGCGCGTTCTACACCGATGTGAGTAGGTACTAATCGTAGTGATGCGTCGTTGGTCGCCACATGTGCCTGAATGGCTGTGGAAGGTTGATGGACTGTCGTGGTCGCTGCGCTAAATCCTGTTTAAGCCATTTCAGGGGGAGAGAGGGGTTCAACTTTCAACCCCCAAAACCACCGCCCTGTCAAATCAAATCATTGTTTTTTATTGTACCTTAAAGTACATTTTACAACGTCATTTTTTGTGGTAGAGACCACCGCTTTGTAAGATGCTATAGCTGAAAGGACTGTCTACGCACTGAGAGACTACGTCATGTATTTTTAATAATTTTGACTTGTTAAGTGGTTTTCTGGTTGAACAAAGGTATTTTTGTTACTTTAAACAACTGAAACATTAAAGCTAAAAGTCGATTTAGTTGGAATAACAAGGTGAAACTTGTTAACGGGTAAATTGTTAGTAGTAGGGTAGTAATGCTGTAATGTTAAAATAACATGCTGACGTGCTTGTTGTTCCAATAAGTTAGACTCAACAAGATGCAACTTGTAGCTTCAACTAAGCAAATCAAATCAAATAGTTTATAATATAAAATTAA
The DNA here is from genome assembly GCA_947369225.1 of Hofmannophila pseudospretella. Taxonomy (NCBI): domain Eukaryota; kingdom Metazoa; phylum Arthropoda; class Insecta; order Lepidoptera; family Oecophoridae; genus Hofmannophila; species Hofmannophila pseudospretella. The sequence goes on along the minus strand of OX376330.1, from coordinate 12,088,377 downwards.
ATAAAAATAAAAATTTATTAATGCAGACAGTATCTTTTACATTATCTCATATTTCCCTGGCTCCCACACTAGGATACCTGTGTTGTGGGGGCCAGTCTCTTCCGATAAATAAATTATGAAAAACATAAGGCAATAAAACAGAACAAACTAAATTAAACAGTTAAGTATGCGTGAATGTGGTGTGTGTGAGTGGTGTGTGCGTGAGAGGGTGTGTGTATAGGGGGGTGAGCGTGAGATGGCATGTGTGTGATGTGTGTATGTGGTGTGTGTGTGAGGGGGTGTATGTTGGTAGGTGTAAGGGTCAGTGTGCGTCCATAAGACTCAACTAATTGGTAACAATATTTTTTCAGTATTAAAATAATCAAGTGTCAATAGCCAATTTTTAACCTTTTCTTTGCAGGAATACCTTGAACAGTTTAGGATGGAGAGGAGTTTTTCGGCTCTTTTGTATAAGAAAGGGCCTCGATCAGAAGGTGCTCACTGTGCAAAAAGGGTATTTCTTATTTTTGCGGTCCATGAGTTAAAACGTTTTGACCTTGTTGGATTCTGCACAATTTTGTGGAAGCGCAAAATAGTTTGAACTTATGTAAAGCTGCCTTACTGTAAGAAGTTTACATTCACTGTAAAAAGTTTATTTGTTGAAAGTAGGTAGATTACAGAGCTCTTAAATTATAATAAAGTATCACTACTTTCTACCATACCGTGTAGCTTACAAATATTTGTAGCATACAAAGTGTGTCATTGCCGCTAATTTAACCAAAAAGAATGTTTTGTCAACATGAATTCTGGTTGAAACTCTCAGTGCGGGACTGCTATCTTGTCCAAAACAAACTCTGTCTGTGGCAGAGTTTTGGGGGCTAAATATAGCATTGTCAGTAGAGCGCCAATTTCTACAAGTGCTACCATTTTTCCGCCAGTTGGTTGTCGACATGTTGCCGTATGAGGGTTTTTGACTGTTCTAACGGTCAAGGAACACATCGTGAGTAAACCTGCATTACCTCCGATGGTGAAAAGGTTCCGGTTATGTACACAGAAATCCGATTAGTAGCACTCTTTCGTTAATTTCAGAATCTTTGGTTCTGTCCCACAAAAACGCACTAGTCTAAAGCCCTCTGTTGCTGAGCAGTTTCCTACAAGTTGACCTAAAATATACAATAAGTTACCTGAAATTCTCAAAATGCTTGACTTGAACAGGTTTAGGAATTAGTTGTTCACATTTTTAGTGAATAATACTTACTATTCTTTCAATGAATGTTTGGCAGATAAATTGTAATTTATTTATTTTATTTATTTATTTATTATGACAAAAAATTGCACAGATCAGTTAACACTAAAACACTGTGAATTCATATTATATGTTTGACATTGACACAATACAGTACTTCATGTATAGTATAGTGTCGTACAATATATTAATTATAATAATAATATCTCTATAAAGATAAAACAACTTTTACAACAATTTAAAGCTGATTCATTCATCTTCTCACAAAATCGCAGATTGTAATGACATATTTAGAATTAATAATATCTCCTGACACTATTATATATTTTTGAGATTGCATTAAATACTTGTGTTGACATTAATTTTACTAAATAGGTACTTATTATACCTTTGCTTCTGTACAAATATTTGCACAAAATGTATTGGTACTTCACTTAACAACAACACCCTGTAAATACACCTACATTTTTGCAAATAAAGATATTCTGTATTATGTATTGACTCTACACTACGCTAGCTACCTTAGCTTTGCCGGAATCTCTCTTCCAACTTCTAAGCAGTTAACAGAACTAATACTTACCTACTCCTGAAACTTTCTTAAGGCAACCCAGGAATCCTTACAATATCTTAGAGCAGAAGATATGTGTTTCCGAACACACAGAGAACTTCAAATATTTTCATACCCACAGTCGGGTGGCATGGAGAGAGCCGGCGTCTGAAACTAAAGTTAAATTTGCCAGTGATAGATACGCGAGGCACCCTCGGAATGTAATTTTCACACGCTCTAAGCGACGTCACTGCGACTCCCCCTTCGCCCCCTCCCGCGACCGGCTGCCACCCCCCTCATGGACCAGGAGCTAGCAGACTAAACCACTTGATTCGCTGGCCTAGTTACCGGATTGGATCTTGTCCTGCGATAATCATAATTTCAATACCAGAAACAAAAACCAACTTTCAGTCCCACGATTTAGACTTAGTAAAGTAAACACGTCATTTATGGGTCACTGTGTACGATTTTATAATAAGATACCTGATACTGTAATAAATATGACAGGGATAAAATTTCAGACCTACACCTTATGTAAAAAGGGTTATTATGAAATAAATGACTACTTAAATGATAAAGAGGCTTGGTCCTAAATTCAGCTCCAGCTCTGCACATTGTGTATATGATTGTATTCATAATTATTGTAAGATATATTTATTTCAAAAGATGTGCTGCTGAAAGTTTCTTGCGCCGCTTCTTTCCTTTCAGCTACAGCACCTTACGAAGCGGTGATAGAGTAAAAAATGAAGTTGTAAAATGTACTTTAAGGTACTTACAATATAAAACTTTTGATTTTGCTATAAAAAACGCGATTACTACCTTTCCTGCGCAATCATCATCCTCCAGAAATTGCTATGCTTTTGACTTAATGTTACAACTAGTTACAAGAGATATTTGTTGAAAAAACATCTCGAATGACGAGTGAAACAGGTTTCTGGTATTCTCGCTACGTAATTTTTCGACATATTATGTCTAGTGTGTAACAAAAACAACGTCCCAAAACAACATTAACTATGGGGTCAAATCTGAAATCGCGAATTAAAAAAATCAGCTGTTTCAAACAAAAACCAAACACATAAACGTCCGAAATATATCAATGTCTCATGTGCATTTATGTTGTTTCTCTTATTCTTCAAACCATAACATGACAATGCAAGCATTGCAGAAATAGGTAAACAGATGGTGCCACTGTGGTGGTAGTCAGTCTGAGGACTGGCTCTCAAGTTATACCACCTATCACAGTTCTATCTTACCGAGTTTTATTTCTTTGCCTCCTTTTTCTTTTGTTTTTTTTTGTTTGAAAGAGCGTCGCCGGCCTAGTGGCTAGTACGCCGGGCTCTCATGCGGGAGATCCGGGTTCGATACCATGCAAAGCTGAATGCCTACCAATGAGTTTTCGGATTTTTTCGAAGACTTACGTACATTTATCGACTGCTCTAACGGCGAAGGAAAACATCGTGAGTAAACCTGCATGTCTGAGGAAATTAAAAGTTTCCGAAGGTATGTGAAATTCACCAATCATCATGGTCCATACCTCCTTGTGCAAGGGGAGGCCTATGCCCCAACATTGAGGACATTAATAGGCTGCTGATGATGATGATGAGCATTCCTATCTTTAGAATTATTCCTTTCTTATTTTATCTTTCCAATCTATCCATTCCTAGCTTTAGCTGAGCCAGGTGCCTATTGCCAATAGTATGATGGAGTGAACTAAATAATATGTTGGAGAATTATGACGAGGGGAGCGGGGGTCGCGGGCACTTGCCACCACGATGCTTTATAAACATACCAGCATCAGTGCCGCCTTTCACCACGATCGCTCAATACATGAAGTTAGCGTCTCGACGCTTCTTCGAGCAAGCTCCCCACCACCCAAACCCTCTAGTAGTAAGCGCCGCCGCTTATTCCACTAACGGTTTACCGACATCCCGTCGACGACGTCGGCCAAGACACGTCCTAGACGACCCCGACGACGCCATCACGATCTCCATCGCGGAAGCCACTCCCCCAACCGACAGTAGTTCACACTCAGCACCTACATACCTTCTGGTGCTTACACGCGCTATCGGCGTATTCCAGGCCGCTTCTCCCCGACCCCTCCCTGCCCAGCGACGTCCTAAGCCGAGGTCCGTACCCGCCTGGGTGCCCTTAGGCAGTCGCTTCTTATAGTAGTTTTTAAGTCAGGCTGTCCTCCTCCAGGCTGGAGCGCACTTAGCGCTCGCCCCATAAACCCCGGTGAAGCTGTAAAGGTCATTAGGACCAACAGCAATTTTCAGTACGAAAAAAAGCCGTTTTTCACTTTTGTTCGAGACACGGTCGGCGACGGTTGCGTTCCAGTTCACGTATTGTTATTTTGCTAATTTTGTAATTTTTAATTAAGTTTATTTGTGTAGCTAGGCGGGTTGTTTTTTAAGGAATTTCGGTCTAGATAGTATTTTTTTTGTGACATTAATGTGGTTTTTTCTTTTCTTTCTTTCTATACCATTTGTTTCTCAAAGACTATTGGAAAGGTGTAGAATTCTCAGTCTAGCTCCGGGCCCGCCGCCCCCGCGGCCTCTCACGACGGATGCTCCGGAAAATTGCTACAATGATTGTGAGCGGGAATGCCGAAATGAAGGAAATGTACTTACACTCGTCTCGCTGACTAGCTACCAGTAGTAGTGCCAGTAGTTGTACATAAGACATAAGATATGTATCTTATCTCATCTTATAATATATGCCGGGTAATCCCAGCGGCACTTCGACCCTTGAGGATCTTTTGTGCCTACCATTTTACACACTGGTCATCTCAGTGTGCAGGTTTCCTCGCGATGTTTTCGTTCACCGTTGGAACAGTACGTACGTAAGTCTTACAAAAATACAAAAACTTATTGGTACATGGTACTATATGTAAGATGTATAGTTGAAATAGTGTCGAAATTAAGGATACGCTGTTATGTGCTAGGTTTGGAGCCTTTTAATAACATTAAAGTGAGGTGAGATGTCTATGGGCGATGGTATCAGTTATTGAAAGAAAAGCTTGTTTACTTCAAGCAAGAACTTGTTTCATTACGAGCATATAAAGTCAACTTGTTACGAGTAACTTCAACCAAGATACTTCAATCAATGATATGAAATATACCTACATAATGACAACCTTTGCTAAAAGGAGTTATTTCCGTCCATCCACCACTGTGCGGCGTTATTACCGACACATGGGGCACTCCATGTAATTCCTCAAAGTAAGCTGTGCATCGAATTCGAAATCCCTCTAATAAGTTATAGTGAAGTAAGATGTATATGGGTCGAGCATCAGTGGCACAGTGGCTAGGACACCGGACTCCCGTGCGGGAGGTCCGGGTACGAAACCATAGAGTGCCATGTACCAAGCATTTCGTATTTTTCAAAGACTAACGTTGAAGGAAAACATCGTGAGGATACCTGCACACTGAGATGACCAGTGTGTAAAATAGGGTAGGCACAAAAGATCCTCAAGGGTCGAAGTGCGGCTGGGGTTATTCCCGGCCCCCTATCATAAGATAAGATGTCTATGGGCGACGGTGTCTAATTACCATCAGTTAGCCCGTTTGTCAGCTCTCCATTCCATTAAAAAAAACGCAATATGTTCATTAATATTTTTATCTTTTCACTACATTTTTTGTGCCACACAAACCCCTGATTACAATCGCCCATAAATCACGAGACGTCGAATATCTTTCAATAATCCAATCAAAGCTAATGTTATTGTCAAACCGACCGCCATTATCCGCGCAGAGCGAACATCTGAATGTCCAGTCACGTATCAGAGCGACAGGGACAACAATACGAAAAACGACAAGAAAGAAGGAGATAGAAGAACTCATGTAAACATCAATCTCTATTGAAAGTGAACAGTCGTGTATTTCAAATTCAGGAACAACAATTATGAACTTTATTTTGAAAGGAAAAGTGAGATTTTAGCGAATTTGAATTTTGACAAGTGACATTTACTCGGTCAAAGAACGAAAGAATGTATTTCCAAAAGCGCACACATACAAACAATTAGATACAGAAGATAAAATAAATAATGATAATGGTGATGGTGTGATTGAATTTCGAATTTAGGAATCAAGATTTAGGTTAGGTATCAAGTTTCTCTAAGGATGGTGTCAATCAGTGCAAAAACATCAGTTTCTGATTTTTTTATTGACTACTAAACCCACATTTGACCTCGATCTCACCTGATGGTAAGCGACGTTGAGGTCGACGATGGAGCATGCGGGGCCAGTAAATGCCTATTCACTCTAGCCTTGAAGATCCCTAGGCCATTATCATCCCAATTACATACAACTTACTTTCTCTGTTACATACGTCGGCATCCTTTCGTAATGATAGTTATAATTAGATTGTTGTATGGAAGAGATCGCTCTCATCCAGCAATCTCTCCGCAGTCGCCGGACTAGTGTGAATGAACCAACCAGCGACTGAATATGGGTACATAAATGGTACTTAACCATTATGTGTAATACATTCGTTTCAACAGAATTAGGTCGCTTTGTATATGCCGCCGAACTAATGTAAATGAACCTTAGGGTAGTTCGTCTTTTTCATTCTTGGAGGAATAAACTCGGTCGCGCATCAGCTGGCAGACTCCTTTCCTTCATTTTTCATTAGACAATGAGTGAATAGGACATAAAACGCAAAGCGTTGCGTAGATGGAGCCACGAGCACACTCCGTAAACAGAAAAGCAAAACGAAGCGTTATTTTTGAAGATATCACAATTTTCTCGTTATTTGGGTTAATTTTATTTAATTTCTCAAAGCTATAGTAAAATTGTGAAGATATCATGGCATCATATGGCCATTTCAAAATAGCAGACCTAAAAAATCTGTTAAGATAGCGTGGCGCGAGTCTGAAGGGTAAAAAAAAGATTTGGCTTCGTGGAATGGAACGTATCTACATATTGATTGGCTACGTACCATCTGTCAAATACCTTCCATTAAATCTCTATCTTGTGATACATTTCAAAGTCTCAAATTTTGACTTTTTGGGTAGGTTGACCTGTGGTCGACTGTACCATTGTGCTAGTAGCGCATCTAGTAAAACATTGCAGGATTATCTCCTATTAGCGACATCGATCTTGTGTTTCTTTTATCGGCCGCTGGAGGAATCGGAATGAGCTAATAAAGAAATTGCGAACCCTTTTACGTACAGTCCGCATTTCTGATGCGGTATAATGAATGCGACTTAATTGAATAATCTCTTTGGACGCATGCGCCGAGCGTTTGTGGAGCCGCTTTGAGACATCCGGCTCGAGGGACCAGATTGTTGAGATGTTTGCAAAAACGATGTGTTTTTAATTTTTTTGTGTTTTTAAGTTTTAGGATTACATAGGTAGTGGTCGGACTCCCATGCGGGAGGTCCGGGTTCGAAACCATGCAATGCCATGTATCAATGAGTTTTTCGGATTTTTTCGAAGCAAATTTACCGCATTCCATCTTCCGCTGCTTGAAAATTCTTTTTATAGCGTTACGGAGTATAATGACCATTCAAATTAGTATTAAAATTGGCTTTATTTTAATTTATATTTTATGTACCTGATATTTTGTACGCCTTTTAACAGGCTGAATACTTTGACATTAATTTATTTTTAAGACCTATTACAATGAAGGTATTCTGACAAATTAAGTATTTTGATTTGATTTCCTTGCTTGCTTATCGTATGGTTAGTGGACAACCTATTTGTCAGAGTTGTTCAGGCCGCCCGTAGGCCTCTGATATGGCTTAACGACTGCTGTCGAACGGCAACAACCGGGACCGACTGCTTAACATGCTCTCCGAGGTACGGAGGAGCTCAGATGAAATATGCCACTAGCGGTCACCCATCCAGGTACCGATCGCGCCAACGTCGCTTAACCTGCACGATCACTTCGGACCGTGCTCGCAACTAGGCTACGAGCTCCTTATATACCTCCTTGATTTGATTTGATTTGATTTGATTCTATAGCGTTCTCTATTACTATTGGTGGATTTTTTCACTCAGACCCTCGATTCCTCACACAGCTCTGGTGATATACATCCTTAACCTGTCATTAGTCCTGACGATCTCCGGACAGGTACCTTATCTTATAACCCAGCGGCACGTCGACCCTTGAGGATCTTTTGTGCCTTTCCCCATTTCACACACTTGTCATCTCAGTGTGCAGGTTTCCTCACGATGTTTTCCTTCACCGTTAGATCAGTCGGTAAATGTACGTAAATCTTCGAAAAATACGAAAAACTCATTGGTGCATGGCACTGCACGGTTTCAAACCCGGACCTCCCGCATGGAAGTCAGGTGTCCTAGTCACTGTGCCACCGACGCTCTTTTTCTCGTTTCTTTTCCCGCTTATTGGTTTATTTTTGCTGACACACATAAACGCCAGCAGACGCGACAGCCTGACACCGCGACACAGTTGTCGCATCCGCGGTCGTGTCGCGCGACAGACTGCTGCGCGACCGGACGTTTTTCACGACGGGTGATGGATTTGACGCGACGCCGTACTACCACGGTACAGTAGGCCGAAAGATTTAGGAAACACTCATCTTTTTAATAACGAAATTATATGTTCTTGCTGGTGGTAGCGATCTCCCTTCTATGTAAAGTCTGTCGTCAAATATCTGTTTCAGCGTTGATGTGATACGCAAGTGATTATAGAAGAGCCATACTAACTGAGCCCGTGTGCTCCATCTTCGACGGTTCGACCTCATTGTCACTTACCACCAGGTGAGATTGAGTTCAATCGCGAGTTTAATCGTGAATAAAATATAAATAAAATAATATCAGTATTTTTTAAAAGGTTCAATTAATGATCGAATCAAATCAAATCATTTAAAAAAAATATTGTAAGTAAGTACCTTAAATTACATTTTTACAGCGGCATTTTTTACTCTACCACCTTTTCGTAAGGTGCTGTAGCTGAAAGGAAAGAAGCGGCGCAAGAAACTTTCAGCATTTGTACAGCATGAGAACGTAAGTCTTTAAATTTTTAAATATCAAGCGTCAGTGGCGTAGTGGATGGTAGTGGCCAGGACGCCAGACTCCTATTCGGGAGGTCCGGGTTTGAAACCATGCAATGTCAGGTACTAATGAATTTTTCGGTTTTTTCGAAAGACTAATGGTGCGGTTACACCTGGTCACAGCATGCGGCCACCGTGCACCGCCTACAACAAATATTTCAATAACTGAATTTGATATAAAAATATTTTGGTAATTGTGATTTTGATCATATAGGTTGGTAGGTAATAATTTTATTGTTCTATTGTACGCCCAAAATGGGTAACTGTTTAATGTACTATGCTATAATCTTGATTTCTGATTCTGATTCTTAATTACAAAAATTAAATTATTGTTTATTACGAAACTGACATCAGACGGTCGGAGCGAGATTTAGACATTAACCTTAAAGGAAGCAAACAGACTCTTGGTGACCGAGAGGAGGATATTGAGGAAGACCAGTCAAGAAGGAAGACGGAGGGTGGAGGATGAGAAAGAATAGGAAGATGGAAGAGATGGTGAACGAGCCGAATATCATAGGAGAAACGAAAGCAGCTTGACTCCGATGGCTCGGACACATCACTAGGATGGGGGAAGATCGCGCAGTTAAACGAGCGTATGTGGGACGCCCTAACGGACGACGTCCGGTCGGACGTCCCAGACACCGCTGGCGTGATGAAGTGGAGAAAGATCTGCGTGAGCTCCGGGCGCCTGACTTACTCGAGACTGTGCACGAGAGAGAGCGATGGCGCTCTTTGGTATCGGAGGACAAGATTTACTTCCGGTCGCTGCGCCAGCGGAATAAGTAAGTAAGTATATAACATATATGTTAATTACCAGTCGTAGACCGCATTCGGCGAACGTCAAAGTGTCACTAGGTTGTTTTCAAGTGTAAACAACGTAGGTCGGTCGCCGAAGCGGTCAACGACTATATGTAACTGCGCCTTTACGTAGGTACATTTACCGACAGCTCTGAAGGTGAAGAAATCCTGCACACTGAGATAACCAGCTGTGAAATGGGGAAGGCAATGGCTATCCACCCCATTAATTCTGCCAAGTGAGTCGTTGTGTGTGGTTGTTTTCATTGGATGAAAGAAAAATAGTCGGGGCGCGTTGTTCGTTTCTTCATACATAAAATGATCACATCAATGAAGAAAACGACTAAAATCTGTGAAAGGAATTGAGACACAATTAAACACGAGTGCTGAGCTAAGACTGGTATATTTCATCCCTACCGACAATACAAAATATCAATATAAAACCACCTACAATCCCCTTCTTATAAAACAAATGACAATAAAATAATAATATTAATTTTATTGTTATTATAATAATTCTACCCTTAAATTGAATTTGCATTTTCACCTATATGAAACAATATAGGGATATGATTATACTCATCGATTTCTGTTGCTGAACAATAATGCAACAGTAAAGAAATATAGACAGACACAATTAAACACGAGTGTTGAGCTAAGACTGGTTTATTTCATCCCTACCGACAATATCAAATATCAATATAAAACCACCTACAAAATCGAGTATTTAAACTGCAAATAAAGTGTGTGAGAGTAATGTGCGGCGCAGGCTTTATTGACCTCTGCAAACCGTTATTCCAAAGATTTAAGCTGCTACCTCTTCCCTGCATGTACATAAAACAGACGGCAATCTTTGTCAGACAACACCCTGAGTTCTTTCCAAAAGCTAAAGAGTAAAGGGAAAGGAAATTAAGAACACAAACTGATACCAAATTAAACGTTCCACTGCGGAGATTGACTCTAACGAAAATGAATGCATATTGTACGGCTATTACGATATATAATAATTTGTCGAATGACATTAAAGACGCGCCTCTCGAACACTTTGAGAAGAAACTGCATAGATGGTTGTTAAATTGTTGTTTTTATTGAGTTCGGGAATTTTTAGATTATAATAAGCAGCACAAAGATAATTCTGGTAACGGAAAATGATATATAATATGATAGGGTAAGAGTAAAATAATAATGTAGTGTAATGAATGACATAAAGTATAACTTTGACATTTACAATTATAACAAATGGCGCGCGACGATGGCAAGAGGCCCGACGGAATGACCCTCGTACGTTGGAAGATGGGACGGCCTTTCGTGTGGGACACCCTTGCCCCGTCTCACCTTCCAGCCACTTCTTATAGAGCCGGCTCTGCGGCCGCTGCTGCAGAAACCCTCAAACGGCGCAAATATATCAATCTGGGTGAAACATACATATTTGAGCCGTTCGGGGTTGAAACATTGGGACCCTGGGGCCCGGGAGCGCACCGCGTCTTCAAGGACCTCGCAAGGCGCCTGGTCGACGCGTCAAAAGACCCAAGATCTGGCTCCTATTTGGCCCAGCGGATTAGCTTAGCTATCCAACGGGGCAACGCAGCCAGTCTCTTGGCTACACTGCCGGATGTGGGGGACTTAACCCATTTTTTTTATCTTTAGCTTTCTTAGCCTTAGTTTAGTTTTAGCTTTAGTATTATTTTAGTGTTATATTATATTATATTTTCTATTTGTGCATAGTAAATTTAGTAAAATAAAAATATATAAAAAAAACTATAATAAATTAATAATAATATAACAAATATTAAGGATTACTTGTTAAGGATTACTTAAATATTTGTACGCTAGAAATAGCAGATTTTTGCAAGGCCCTTAAAATATCATACCTAACACCTAATTTATAACTAAAAAATCAGACAAATAAATGTTTTTAATTCTTTCTTTATTTCATTTCAAGAATAATATAAGTATTTTACCTGCAGTTGACTGTACATTATTGAGTGACCCACCGTTTGTACAGTCGTACCAATGATGAGTTCGTGCGTTTGTAGTTCCAGTGGTTCTGTGTGTCGCGAGTATTTAGAACTGTGGTGTAGTTGAAATACTGGCTCTGGTTTAGTTTAGTGGACCGTTGCAGCGATGTGTATCTGTTTTATTTTCAAATAGAAACAGAAATTGTCAAAATATGCAGGCATAGAGAGAGTTCCGGGTACGGTTCCGGGTCAGACCGTCGGGGGACTAGTGGCTAGGACGTCGGATGCCATGCAGGAGGTCCGGGTTAGAAACTATGCAATCGAAGACTTACGTACATTTACCGACTGCTCTGACGGTGTGTCTGAGGAAATTAAAAGCTTCCGAAGGCGTGTGAAATCCCCCAATCAGCACTGGGCTCGCTCGGTGGATCATGGCCCGTACCCCCTTGTACAAGGGTAGGTCTGTGCCCCAACAGTGGGGACATTAATAGGCTGATGATGATGATGATAGCTCTCTCTATCATTCATTTTGTATGAGGTATCGAAGATGCCTCTTATACCTATAACATGTCTGGAGATTAGAGTTGAACAAGACAATGCCTTTTAAATATAAAAGTGCAAGTGAAGATGAGGTCGAACGAACGACGATTTTCTCCAAATATTCTGCTCATTTCATTTTTAATCGAATCTCCAACTTTATACCAGACGCAGGACATTCCGTTTTATAACGTTGACTTTTGTAAAGAGAGGAAGAAACGAAATCAGTAAGTTTATTGTTCACACAGCAGTAATTCGCAACGAATGACCCATGACCGCTGGAAGACGCCATTGCAACCGACCACCATAAAACACGGCCACCGAAACAATAACAATAATTCCCCAAATGGAAACGAAAACGGAAATTTCCTCGCGAAAAATCGTTAAAATGGCCGGACAGCGTCCAGGCGGCCATCATCCGGGCCATTTAACGTAAAATAGTTGCATTCGATGTACCAGGGCTGCAGGATCGGGTGGAGGTTTTAAAATGCGATTTATTATAGCGCCAGAGGTTTAAAGGCCGGCTCACGCTGCGAGACGCTGCTCGCCTGGTAGGAGCTTGTCGCGAGCGCTCGGGCGCAGCGGGGTACGGCTTTGAACAACCCGGCCTGGGTTCGATTCCCCGAGTAATGTTCTAGCTATACAGGCTGTTGTTTTACTCGTTGTTGCTGTGATTTATGCAGATGTGGCGGGATTTCTATTTCCAATGTGTTTGATGTATGTTCACGGGCCATCTGGTGAACGCAGTGCCTACAGTAGAATACATAATCTCTCTCACTATAACAGCCCGTATTCATCCAATTCTGGACACGCTTCCAAATCGCACCGTATCTTTAACAGATTTTTTAAATGTCTATGGACCAGACAGATTCCAATAAGATATCTATAGGTAGTCCCCACACCTAAAATACGAGTATTATGAAGTGTCTGGGCTGTTCCAAAACTATCTTCAAGGTAATAACAAACTTCGTGATACCTAGTGATTAATTTATTGATTAAATGATTGTTAATAATGACCTTTGGTGATGTTAAAGTTTTCTTTTCTTTCTTGTCGTGTTGTTCAGTCCTCACGTAGGCCTATGACATGGTCTAACGACAGCAATCGTTCAACAATAGCTAAGATCCACAGATAACAATGCTGTCTGAGGCACACAAAAGTTCAGATGGAAATGTGTCACTAGTGGTCACCCGTCTCTAAAGTACCCTTACTCGCTATCGGCACGTTTCTGGCAGATTCTCTCCGACTCTTCGTTCTGTAAGCAGTAGTCTAAGCCGTGGTCCGTTCCCCATGGGCGCCTTCAGGCCTATTGCTCCTCCTTCTGGCTGAGCGCCTTCAGCGCTCGCCCTAAAAATCCCGGTAAAACTGTACAGGCCACCTGAGGCCAACAGTGTAGTCCGTAAAAGAAAAGAGGTCACCCATCCTGGTGCTGACCGCGCAAAACATTGCTTAACTTACACAGTCACTTTCGGACCGTGCTCGCAACTAGTCTAGCCTCTTATCACCACAATCATGAATTTAAAACATGCTGTATACAATAAGAAAGAGCATGATTCATTAACAGAGTACTCTACAAGGTACAAGCTACGAGTAACAAGCAACCGTTGCGTGCAGCCACGAATCGTTTAGCCGGCTTGATTACGTCTCGTATTAGAAATACAAGGCGCGTTAGAGATGTCGCAGATAGGTAGATGGTTTCATTTAGCACTTCACTAAATGCCTGGACATAATGATGCGCATGACAGTGGAGTAATTGACATCATCATAATCATTCATTGTGTGAATTTATGTTTACATTGCAGTTCTTAGAACAATTTCCTACTTATAGCTAAATTCTACCTCCACAGGCATACACAATTTGTACACGATTATTAATCGAATAGGTATTATACCAAATTAATCTTAAGATAATAAGTAATGTCCATACAATAACCATTCCTAATAAATTCATTAAAATAAATGTCATATCATAACATCATATCATCATTGTATTCAAGTTCGCAGTCTAAAAAAAATCGGAGGAGGTCTGAACACATCCGGATCAGCCATTGAATCGGACAGACCAGTGCAAAAACAAGATCGGAAGTCGGAACTATCAGTTTAAAAAAACCATTGGTAACGTTTTACACATTACCAATATTCTTCTTCAACCACCTATAGGCTAAAATGCCTGTGCGAGGAATTGTCCACTACAATGGTCCATAGCTGGATGCGACTTCTTGGTCCCCGAGGCCTCATATTGAAATTAAACGTGGGTTTAGTCGTACATAAAAATACAGCAATGATATTTAATTACCTCCATTTAGATTCTCACTTTATGAGCGTTTTTCTGTCTGGTTACTACACGAACCTAACTAAATTAGCTTGGGTGATGTAAAATTAATATTGGCTTCGATTCCAATATTAATGCTTGACTTGAACAGGTTCAGGAATGAGTTGTTCACATTTTTGGTGAATACAACTTATACTATAAATGAATTTTTGGCAGATAAATTGTAATGACATACTTGGAATTAACAATATCTATTATATATTTCTAGACACTATTATATATTTTTAAGATTTCATTAAATAAATACTTGTTTTGATATTAATTTTACTAAATATATACTTATTATATAATTTAGATACTTATTAAAAATTTATATAATTTGCACGCCTAGTACAAGGCAAAATGTATTGGTACTTAACTAAAAACAACACCTGTAAATACACCTACATTTTTGCAAATAAATATATTCTGTATTCCGGGGGACACGCCAAATCTAAAGCTAAACATATACATTATATAACATTCGAAGACTCGCGAACATTTACTATCTACTAAATTGATAAAGGAAAACCAGACCAGTGTCTATTCACGTCGTGAAGTGTCAAACCACACCATGTGCCTGCGACACAGGCATGGAGGCAACTATTTGTCATTAGTTATTGCTTCTTTATTATTTGTAACGTACTCACTATTGTTATATTACGATTCGAACTTGTTTTCTATTATGTTGATGAAAGATAGAGATTTACTGACCTCCGATATTTAATCTACCAAGGTCGACGGTTTAAAACAATAAGAAGCGTCGGTCAAATCGGAAATTAATTATTGTACTAGCTTCGTTTTTTATTATGAAACACAAAGTGATTTATTGATTAGGACAAATAGGAGTACGGAGGGGAGGGGGAAATATAGACGAATAGCAGTAGTTAGAGATGTTGTACTATTGTGTAGCAAAATATACACAGTAGCATCGATTCTGGGGTGGCTGCCTTTAGCGATGATCGCTAAACGATTCGTACATGCGAATCCCGCTTTTAATTTATTGTAATTTCTTCAATCTGTGTGTAAGATCTTCATGCTCCAAATATGTCTGGACTGCGAATTTTCTACGTATAATTCTCTCTTCCTAATAATTTGTCGATTTGAACATTAGAAGTCATATTTTCAACGGAAAAAAAGTCGGTTTCACATTTGAAAATCAGAATGGCAATCTAACGTAATAATCAGAAAATCAACTTCGCGGAACTTTTTACGGATGCCCCATAACCACTTGTAAATAACATTAAATAGACGGAAGTAACTTTAAACTTGGTTTAATTAGATAATTCAGAAAATTACAGACTGACATCAACGGACGGTGAGCACAGAGTAAAAATACGTAGAAGTCGGGTCGTCTGTGGTTGCCAGGTGTGGCATTGTGTTTATGTTCATATTCCAAAAGCCTTCGATATAAAAAAATACTTTAATGACCCTCGAATATAATTACCTACATTATTTTTAAATATGGCAAACACACGTCCTAACTTCGCCATGACCCAGGGACGAATGAATCAATGCTAAAGCTTTTATATGAGTGAGCGTGACTTTCATATATGTCAGCGCAAACAACAAGTGACGTCATAGTGCACGTGCAATGCCCACCTGCGCTTGCGACGAAGGAAACACGCAGCAACAGCCGATACCACGTCATGCCTCCCGCCACTACCTGGCCTCTATAAAAGCGGGCGCCCGACCGAAGGTGGCATCATTCAGTTGCGACTCGTCGACGAGGCAGTCGGACTTGATATTTTATTAGAGAATATTGCATTTCCGAATAATTAACCGTAACTGGTTGCTATCAGGGGGGGACTCTCGTGTGGCCGGTTACTATTGAATGTCTAACCGGTGACTGGACTGCGACTAGTTGCTGTCAGCTGGCTGAGCAGTAACTGGTTAAAGTTAAGGTTACTCCGGAAGCTATTGGTTGTGGTTAAAATGATTAATCCGTGACCGATTACCGTTGAGGGACAAAACAGTAGCCTATTGCTGTTAAATAACTCCAAAATAAGTTGATTGAGTCAATATAGGCATTAAATTATATTTTGCTGTTTTTAAAGCAAAAATGGAACCACAGGGTGAGGACAACCCGGAGAATGATAGCGGGTCATCTATGCCCTTACCCTCAGATCTGACATATATGTTAAGCTTTAGATTTGGCGTGGCCCCCGGAATCGAAGCCAATATTAATTTTATATTAGCCAAGCTAATTTAGTTTTGTTTATATTATTTTCCATAATTGAATTTATAAGCGATCTTGGCGTAAATCTCGTGAAACTCATTAAGGTCTAGTTGTCCATTATTCGTTAATTACCGGGGCGGCAAGGCGGGGCGGGTGCTAGAGAGGAGTGCGCGTAATCGGGATCGGGCGGATAAATTGTGAACAGGCCTTATTGTTCCGCGACCGGCGCGCTTGCCGCTCAGGTGTTTCGGAAGTACGGACTGGTAAACAGTCGTAGATAGTAAAATGATCATCAAATCATATCATTAAAAAAAAATTGTAAGTGTACAATCCGTACGCATAGTTCATAAGTTTTGTTTACATTAGCGACAGTTAATGTAGGTAGTTTTAACTTTCGTTTTTGTTTCGTTCTGTCAAATAAAAACTACCCTCACTGGACATTAATATTCGACAGAACGAAACAAAAAATGAAATCTAAAGCTACCTACAATAACTGTCGCTAATGTAAACAAAACTTATGAACTAGGTATGCGTGGTACGTATTGTACAGTAAGTACCTTATAGTACATTTTTACAACGTCATTTTATACTCCGCTTCGTAAGGTGCTGTAGCTGAAAGGAAAGAAGCGGCGCAAGAAACTTTCAGCAGCTGTTATTAGTTATATATAATTAGATTAGTTTTAGGAATTTGTTCAGTTTAATGATTGTATTAATATTATTCACACATCATTAATTAGTGGACATTTTGTAAATTTAATTAATATTCACATTCTCTTTTTCTTTTCTGTTTTCTTCACAAAATCTGTATAATAACATTCATTATTAACTTGTGAATTCAATGTATATGCCTGTTAAGGTAAAGTTTAGTGTGACATGTTTATGCAACTATATCTGCAATATTTGTAATTCTTACCTACACTTTTATACAATACATCTTATCTTATCTTTTATGATCGTGACTTGACCATCAGTTTCTAGCGTCGTCGTTGGCTAGGACGTTAAACTGCCTTGTTGGAGGTCAGGGTACGAAGCCAAGCAATGTCATGTATGTACTAATGACTTTTTCGGTTTTTGTCGAAGACTTACCTACATTTTACTGACAGCTCTAACGGTGATAGAAACATCGTGATGAAACCTGCACGCTGAGATAGTCAGTGTGTAATGGGAAATGCACAAAAGATCCCCATAGAGTGCCGCTGGGATTTTTACCGTCATCAGTTCTATGAAACGTCCTTAAAGTTAACTCTTCAATAAAATACCTGTTATAACTTTAAACGCCAAAGCTTTAGCTAGATAGAGATGGCATGATGTTTTCCTTCACCGTCAGAGCAGTCGGTAAATGTACGCAAATCTTTCGAAAAAAACGAAAAACTCTTTGGTACATGGTATTGCCCGGTTTCGAACTCAGACCTCCCGCATGGGAGTCCCACGTCCTAGCCACGACGCTCTTATCTTTAATACAAAGTTAGTATAAATTATAAACTAGCTGAAAAGCACTAAAAATGAATTAAATGACGTATAGTTATTTTAAGAAAAGTATGTTTTATCTTTTTACGGCATCACTACAAATTTTTTAACAAATTAGGCCAGTTCTTACGAAATTATATAAAACTAACAAACAGATTGTAGTAAAACTATAAAACTGACAGATGGACCGGATTCTCTATGCTGGGTGACTCCAATCTAATTTTTGTATATTTTCTACTACGTCGGAATTGGCTGTATGAGCAAACCTTTTGCCTCTTACTAATTCGGTTTCATAAAAACTAATTGTCAAAAGTCAAATAAAATCGGTCGGTTGACGCGATGCCGCTCTCGCTTGTGATTTCGGAGATAATGTCGGTTAAAAGCATCCACATTTTCATTCTGCACTACAAATTCACCACTCCACTTTGAACACGACGAACGGAGCACCGTGCATCGTGGGATCAACGTTTCTCAGCAACAAGGTACCACTACCACTTCGCTTACTCTGCTTCCCATAAAATATATATTTATTATATTACGCTCCGCGCACCGCGGACATTACAGTACCAATCCCTCTGGACAGAGTTTCTATTTTCCCGGTCAGGTCATACCTGGGTTTTTAGCAGCTTTTCAAACTTCAGTCAAACTGAATTCTACCTATTTAAATCAAGACTCAACTTTTGACCACTATTTGCCCTGAAAAAGCAGCTTTGATTTGCAATGGACAATACAAGAATCACAAAATCCCTGTTGAACGTGAAGCCAAGAATGTCGAATGAACAGACAATATCGGCTCTCTCTTTTTTCAGTCCCGACGACGATTTCCATCCAGCACAGAGAATCCGGTCCGTCTCTGAGACTACGTTGTTTCTTTGTTACTTTTATATAATTTTGTAAGAACTGGCCTAATTTGTCAAAAAATTAGTAGTGATGCCGTTAAAAGAATAAAAATATTAAACTTTTTCTTAAAATAAGTATATGTCATTTAATTTTTTTTAAAATGTGTTTCTACCGCGCTTTTGTGGCATTCACGTCGGCTTTGTTTCGTTTTGTCTTGCTTTTCTAGTAAGAATGGTGTTTCTTTCTCGAACTTCGACAAGATGTGATTAATGTGTGGGACAGTGAAGTAAAGTCAAATAAGACGCTGCAGCCCGATCCGTACTTGGCTGGATTTTGAAGAGCCATACTGCGTCCGGGACGCCTTCTTTGATTCATATAGTGCAGAAGCGTGGAAGATTCTTCCAGATAGCATTGAAATGTGTCACACCAGCTTTTTAATGAACACTTGAAAGAATTGTTTACATCAGACATGGCTGTATGGGCTCAGTTCCCATTGCCTAAATAAAAAAACGCAATATGGCGAACGTTTTTTCTTTTGCTTATACTCGTAAGTAATCCTGTGAACCTACCCTCTTTGTTATGCGTTCCTAATCTAATTTTGCGAACGCTCCCGGTATCTGCGTCCCTGGTACCTGTTTGTTTCCGCGTAAAACTTTAATTAACCAATAAACATGTCGGCCGCGGTCCCACCTTAAATTAGCCCAGCGCCAAAATTGCGATATTAGTACGTCTTCTGAGCTATGATGCCTTGGTACTGAAAGTAAATAAGCGTCGCTGGTCGCTCAGCATCAGCAGCCTATTAATGTCCCCAATGTTGGGGCACAGGCCTCGTTGCACAAGGGGGTTATGGGCCATGATCCACCGAACGGGCCCAGTGCTGATTGGTGGATTTCATACGCCTTTGGATTTTTTTTTTTAATAAGATAAGATAAGATAAGATTTATTATGTAAAAGTGTATGTAAGAATTACAAATATTGCAGATGAAGTTGCACAAACATGTCACACTATACCTTTACATTTACAGGCATATACACCAAATTCACATAATATAAACATTTTTATATTTCCTCAGACATGCAGGTTTCCTCGCGATGTTTTCCTTCACCGTTAGAGCAGTCGGTAATGTACGTAAGTCTTCGAAAAAATCCGAAAATCTCATTGGTACATGGCATGGTTTCGAATCCGTTGTGTCGTGTCGTTAGTTGACTGGAAGAGATTTTATGTCTAAGTCCGCCATTATTCTGGTTCTTCATTTTTGAAGGTGGTAACACTCTGTGTATTTTTTAATCCTTTTTCCTGTTTCTGCCGCAAAGCAGCGATGCTTGTATTACAGTGTTTCGGTTTAGAGCGCGTTATAACGGCACATAAGGCCAGGAGCATCGCATCGAAAACGTTCTAATGACATTATAGAGGTGAGATGTCTATGGGCGACGGTTACCACTTACCGTTAGATGGCTTGCTCGCTCATTCTTTTGTTTTCTTGTCCCTTTTATTAAAGAAAAAATAAAAAAATAAAAAATTATGTGGTGTTCCACTTGGCGCTGTCTACTTTTTAAATATTTATATTTATCTCATTTCTATCTTTTAGACTCATCTCTATCATATCTCTTTCAGCATAAGAGATATGAGATGAGTCTGTTCAGTTTACTCGAGTATTTTACTGGAAACTAAATATAATACTTATGTATGTTATCACTATAGTGGAACCGCATAACAGGCGTATCGCCCGCGACTTTAGAGAGGCGCGGGGCGAGATGACAGAGAGCGAGCAGCGGCGTGCGGGACCTGCCGCCGCCCGCTCCCCGCCCGATCACCCTCTGTCGTCCCGCCCCGCGCCCCTCTCGCGGGAGATCCGCTTGATACGCGGTTTTACTATAGTGACATATAATGTAGACATTAACAGTCAGTTCCACAAAACGTCGTTAAAATTAAGTCTTCATTAAAATACAAGCTATCCCTTTCTACGCCATAGCTCTATGATAGATAAAGATGCCACGAGACTTGTAACGATGTCGACTTCATCGTCCATATCAACCTCCTTGCCATCAATTTCAACCTCATCGTTAGCGTTTATCTCACCTCATTTCGTGTTGGCATCTTCATTTCTTCATCTATATTTTCAAAATTCAAATCATATTCCCATTCCATTTCTAAATTCCATTATTCCATTAATTTCATTGTCTTCACTTTCTCTCTGTATTTTGTCCTGAACGGACGTTTCTCCGTTTTATAAAACTGTCTCCTACTACTACCTATTTTCTACTATTGTGTTGTTCTGTTCCTGATAAATATAATATCTACTATTACCAAGTTCTTCTATTACTTCATCTGCACACTGTCCTAGAACCCTGCTAGCCGGCACCTAGAGGACAGACTGTAAGGTAGTCTTAACATTGAGGGCGTATCGTGCAACACACAGATCCTCAATTTCAGACCATGCTGCCTCCAGTAACTTAACTACACATCTAGTTATACCGGGGCCACATAAATTGACATAGCTTCAGTTTCATCTGAAGCTCGCGTTTCTTTTGTCGCCGGGGGCTGGGGGGAGGGGGCGGGGGTAGAGGGGGGCGAGGGGGGGGCTAAGGTTGACAAATGGGCCGCTCCGAGCATCCGCGAGCGATACAATCGCTGCGTTGCTTACTGTGCTCCGTTGTAGGAAAAAACTAGGGTTGTCGACAGACCTGGAGTACGTAATTAATGTCTTCAGTAATGCAGCGAAAGCGAAACGGAAGCGGACCGAAAGCAAAGACATCTATTTTTCGGTTTTCTAAATTTTTCTAAGTTTCTATGTTTTCGGTCCGCTTCCGTTTCGCTTTCGCTGCAGTGTGCTAAAGGCGGCATGGTCACATCAATACAATATTAACCTAATTTATTTTATTGCATCAATCAACTTACAACATCCTAAAGAAGGATCTAAAATTAGTTTTTCGATATCTCAACTAACATCAGAGATATTAATGTTAAGTTAATATTGGACAGATGCTCTGTCCCTTTCTAGCAAAACAGTCCTTTATATGCTGCCAGGACCTGCTTGTATGGCGCTAGGGAACACTGACGTCATAATACGTATTGCCGTTTTTTTTTACAGTACTGATTTTTGATTGCCTGTATTGGTCGACAGGTTGGAGCGACGTGACGGCGCGCGGTGAGCGTAGCGTACAGACACAGTTACCCCCCCCCCCCCCCCCCCCCCCCCAACATATATAGCCATAAAGTCTGCTTCACATAGTGGCACCAATTACCGGAGATGCTGTATCACTCCGAGCTTCTGCCCGGGCACGAGGTTCGCCTCAAGGCCCGCACTCCACTCACCCCCCTCAGGGTTCGAGTGACGACTCGCTTGCTTGCTTTCAACTAATTTAAATTCCTTTTTCACATATTTAACAATTTCCCAGTTTTTAAGAAATGCATTTAATCTACCCTATTATGATTGTTTAGCTACTTGCCTTTATTCTTAATTTAGCCGTGTCATACAAAATTCGAGTCATTTGTCATATGTTACTTGACACGGTCGTGTCACTTGTCATTTGACACATATCACTGGACACTTGCCACTTATCACTTTGGAAATTGCATTACGCCTGCAGTGGTGGCTCAAATATTTTTGGTACCACAAGTCACAGACATCGCACAGACTCTCCATTGCAGACAATAGAGTATTGTTATAGACTAAATCAAATAATATAGTGAACTGTGTTATTAGACCAGTTTTTAAAAAAAAAATCATAGAGAATTTTGTCGAGTGTTCTTAGCCACCATGATTGATAAAAAACGGTTCAGAGGTTTCCAAGATCTTAGAACATTTTTGATGTCAAATGGGATCTCTGGAATGGTAACAGTTATTATTAGAGGTTGAGCTCAAATGTTTAGGACCGTAGTGCTCTTTCACACCAGCTGATCTTGAGGATATGATCAAGACCAGGAAAAACTGGAACTGTCCTATGACGAAACTGAAAAGCTATTTGAAATAATAAAATAAAAATAAAGAAATAAAAATAAAAATGTTTTGCAGTCTTATCTGGGGGACGTTTGTGTAATTAAAGCTGTAACTTATTTATTTTAATTATTGCATATATGTACATAATTAGCTTTAATATTATAAATATATATTTAATAAATATACCTAGTTATATAAATGTATATATTAATATATTTTATAAATTTATAATAGTCTTAATAATTAATAATCTTTTAAATAATACATATAATCTTTTAAATTTAAGTTGTAATTTTTCTTTTAATTCTGGAATGTAATGTTAAATTGACACATAACAATGTAAAGTGGTTAGTGTGTGTATGTAATCTCCACGACACAGGCAACGCCTAGTGTGGAGGTTATAGTTTAATGTGAAATGTTAATTAATATGTGGTAAACGAATACATTTTTTCAATTATTTTTTTTCAAAGTAAGGTGATCTTCACAATGGTAAGTCGGAGGTATCTTAACTTTTTAATCTAGTGTTTATTTATGTATTAGAAATCATTACAATTTTCTTTTATTTTTATTCGGAACAAAAGCCCAATAAATCAAACCCGAAACCTCGCGACAGCCCTGCGGCACGCGTCACTGGACTCGTCCCAGCGAGCCATTACTCACTGTCGGCCGCCATTTTCGCGCGCCACGCCCGCTACGCGCTGCTACGGCTACGGGCTACGGCGTAGCGCTGCGAGGCAAACCTTGCTTGTAGTTCTGTTCCCCTGATATTTTTGATTATTGCGGTTTTAATTAATGGTACAAAATAATGTAATTGTCTTGATAAGTCTTAAACAAAACTTTTGACGTGAATTCGATGAACGTTTTACTCCCGATTCCCGTACATTCGGGAGGTATTCCGTGAAAAAGTGTGACACAAATCATATATGTGCTTTGAAACGCATACCATTTTGTTTACTTCTGTAAAGTGTTATTACTACTTACTATATGCAAAAGTTCCCTTTAAGTTTTTCACCTATACGCTTACCTAAAGTGCATGCAGTTTTTCGTATGTGGATCCGTGTGTTCGTCATTTATATAGGTAATGTTTATATAATGATTATATCTAGATTTGTAGTACGTATTCTAATACAATTTTCGTTAATACTACAAGTTTCTACTCTTTTCTGCTCTCCTGGTGAATTCAAAGTTTTGTTTTCAAACTTTCTCTTCTTTCTGCGTTCCCAGTAGTTTGCGGGAATTCCTTATACTCTCTGTTCTCCTGGCATACCATGTTCGATTGTACCAGGACTGTAGAGGAAGAAATACTTTGTTGAGTATAAAATTACTAATTAATTAAGTAACTAAATTATACTTTACTTATTTCCTTTTCTATCTCTTGTTTGTTGTTTTCTAATTGTACAATAAAGTGTATTTTACTTTACGAAGTAAAGTGACGTTTGAATGATATGATTTGACGCAATGTTATGGTGGTGAATTGAATTATTAATCCCACTTCACTTGCCTCGGAAAGCACGTTAAGCAGTCGGTCCCGGTTGTTCTCGTTCGACAGCAGTCGTTACGCCATGTCAGAGGCCTACGGGCGGCCTGAACAACTCTGACAAATAGGTTGTGGCCACTAACCATATGATAAGCAAGCAACGTTGATTTTATTTTGATACATACTTTAGGCCGTCAAAATATTGATTTATTCCTGATTGTGGAATGAACATGCGTCAGCCATCGAGCGTGAAATTCTATGCTCTATGCATTTATCCGTAAATTGGTCTTTATTCTGATGAATTGTGAGCAGTTGGTGCAATTCCTCAATCGCATTAGTGTTTTACTGACCGAATTAAAAAAAATTGTTCTTTCTGTTTTACAACAAATGTAAAACAAGTAGTTGTTAGATACAACAAACTTTGAATCCTTTTCTAGAACTATACTGAAGTACCTAATTATTCATAGCGACTATCACTCAGGCACAACGAGTGAACAGTGGGATTTCCACTGTGAATAAATTCGCGAAGTTGCGAACTATCCCTACGGATGGCGCAAACAAACATCTTGGAAGCTCTGTCGCCGAGGATTCGAGAGATCTATGGCTTCTTTGTGCTATAGTCTCTTAGTAGATTGGATTGAATATTGACCTGCAAATTCTGAAAAAAGATTAAAAAAAACATCTGTATTGATTACCGGCAGGGCAGGCCTAACCTAACCATAACCTGGTTAATACTTGCGGTTGTTGGTACTTGGTGAAACTTGTAGTACATGACAAGACTTAAATAATATACTGTTTCACGGGTTTTTTATTCTATTTTATTAATTACGACCGGTTTCGTTTAAACATCTTCAGGTAAGAAACCGGTCGTAATTAATAAAATACGAGATAAAAACCCGTGAAACAGTATATTATTTAAGTCAAATCATATCTAACATAACCTATTTGTTTCATCGATTGAAATTGATTCTTATAATTAATTAGAAAAAGGGGTGAAATATTTTCCGCGAGCAGGATTTGAACCTGCGACCTTGCCGTTCCGTGACAGTGCTCTAACCAACTGAGCTATCGCGGCTCATCATGTTTGATTCTTATAGTTTTTGAGAAGTATGGCGGATCTGTATTCAAGAATGCAGTTTCCATGTTCTGAAGAAATTAAATTGTTCGAACCCAGGATAGACATTCAGGAGACCACCCAAAGCCGTTGTCTTTGCAATCGAATACCAAGCAATCGTAAAGAATTGCATTATTTTAAGACTGCATAAAATATGTATATTGGAATTTATGAAATTAGAAAGAAAGGACCTCGCAAAGCGCCTGGTCGACGCGTCAAAAGACCCAAGAGCTGCCTCCTATTTGGCCCAGCGGATTAGCTTAGCTATCCAACGGGGCAACGCAGCCAGTCTCTTGGGTACACTGCCGGATGTGCCGTAACCCACATTTTTTATCTTTTATTTTTTTCTTCTTCTTAGCCTTAGTTATCGTAAAATAAATAGAATGTGAAAGAAAGAAAGAAACAAAAACACTATTGCCACCAAAAAAAAATTAGTACATATTTAGTTCATTATTAGATATTTTATTAGTAGGCAACCCTAGCAAGCATAGATACTAATAAAGTGTATTGTATCAGATTGTATCATCATTCAGTAGTGTGTTCTCGTTCAGAAAATTATCGATTGGGAATGTGAATACTCACGAGATATTTGCAAAAAAAAATCCCCGCCCATCAATTTTTTAAATATATATTATGATCTGATTGCTACAGTATTTGTATACAGTCAAACCTGGGTAAGTGAGAACTGCATAAGTGAGAAAACTCTATAAGTGAGAGTAATAGCCAGGGCCCGTCATTTTAAGCTCCCAAAACCTCTATTAGCGAGAAACAGAAACCTCTGTAAGAGAGAGTCGTTTTTCCCTCATGGACCTCCGTAAGTGAGACTGCTACTTATCTATACCTCTATAAGCGACAGTCGAGCTTTATTTATTTATTTTATTTAGGAGGAACTACAGCTACAATAAAAATACATACATACATAAAAGATACACACATACAGTAACAAATGACAAAACAAATTACAAATTTAACATCTGCTATTTTATGACTCATTCTTAACTTTCGTACTTGCTGTGACTTGTTATTGCTGCGTACCTCTATAAGAGAGAAACGCTACCCATGTACCTGCATTAGCGAGAAACTCGGGTTAGTGAGAAACCTCTATAAGCGAGAATGAGATTGTGCTCCCTTGAACTCTCGCTTATCCAGGTTTGACTGTATATATATATGTGTGCTTAAAATATGTAGGAAATATGTGTGCAGTCATCCACTTATTACCCTTTATAGAAATATGTAAGTATTATATTCATTCAACTAAATATGTAATTAAAGTAATATTTTTGTTATAATATCGATTGACAATACCAGAAATAATGATTTATTTTCTCGTATTGTTTGCTGACAGTGGTTAACAAATGATTGTCCGTGAAAAGTGAAATAAAACAAGTATTTTTTTTAGGTTTTAATATTTTTTACACAATTCGTAGCATTTATAATGCCGACACAGTTCCGCCAGTTTGTCCACAAACGTCCCGTCAGCGCATAGGTGTTGCTATACTTTATAATTATATAAACCAGTTCACTATTAATGTATATTTATAATAATATGTACCTCGCCGAAATTATACAATACAAATATATAATTAACTTTTTTTCTCGAACCGTTCAATAATTGAAATATCCGCTGAGAGACGCACAATGTCCATTTTTAGTAGCTATATTTACAATAACTTGATTGATGACTTTCAAAATCATTATGTATAATGTACATATACATATATAATAATAAAGAGAAAAATCAAAATAAAATTCTTCAATTAATACATTAATGCCTAACAACTACTATTTAAGATTTTCCTCTTAATAAAAATATATTACACACGATGCAAATAACAATAATTACTAAAATAGGGAAATATCAACAGAGACCGGTGTTGCGCAACAAATAGGTTTATGCTTTAATACTGAGACTTCACTGGAAATGAAACGGTATAATACAAAGTAAAATGACGTTATATATAATATTTGATGATATATTTACAAAAGTTACCAAACTTTTTCTAAAATGAGTCACTATAAATCGTGACGTGGCTGCTTTACATAGGAAGGCAAATAGGAATGAAATATTTAATTATGACACATTATAAAGCGACATTATTAATTAAAACTTTCATACCGTTCTTTATTAGAAACCAAAAGTGTTCTAATTTTATTTGCAGAAATACAATGTAACCTATCTCAGGTAAGAGACCCTTGCTACACCCATATAAAGCAGCGCCGCCACCGGTGTTTAACAAAACGTTTCGGTGGCATTACCCTAGAATAAAGCTTGTTCTCCACCGCTAGTAACACGCCAGGTCCCCAGCTAGGACCATCATGACATCTTCATAGCTCCCGTCGTATACATGGCATAAGGCTGTAATGCAAGGCATTACCTATAACGTATTCTCATGGAGATTTAGATATAATTGAAATAGTTTTGTTCCGTGGTGTTTATAATAGACTTTTGGATTTGATGCTAACACGGGCGCGTTTATCGAAGGCATACAATTTTTGAAAAAATAATATTTTTATAATAGATACAAGACATGACAGTGAAAGAAATTGAAGATTTTTTAAGTATAAATTCAATATTCATTTATTTGTGAATATATTACATATAGGTAATACTGGACACTGACGGTGCGACTGGTTCACAAATTGAAAGTAGCTCAGCGTGCTATGGAAAGAGCTATGCTCGCAGTATCTCTGCTGGATCGAATCCGAAATGAGGAGATCCGGCATAGAACAAAAGTTATCGACATAGCTCATAAGATTAGCAAGCTGAAGTGGCAGTTGGCCGGTTACACCTGTCGCAGAACGGACAACCGCTGGGGGAGACGAGTTCTGGAGTGAAGACGCAAACGTAGTGTGGGACGCCTCTGCTAGATGGAGCGACGATGAGAAGAGCCGAAGATCGGGCTCAATGGCGCGCCTTGGGAGAGGCCTATGTCCAGCAGTGGACTAGAGTAGGCTGCTGATGAGGTAATACTAGTCAGTTGTTAATAAGATAAATCCAGTCCTCTATATTCCACAGTTTAATATCTATCAACATAAATATTTAAATAAATCAAAAACAAATTAATATTATATCGTAGCAGAGTACTTCATGAAATCTACGATATTATAATAGCATTTAATTAACAAGCCGTTTCTTTAGATTCTGTTTGAAACTCACTAAACTTTATTTCCTTTGGCAATTTATTAAAGATTTATCAGTGCCATTTATTTAATATGCTAATTATATAATATCTATTGTCTTCGATAAACGTTCCATGCAAGTCAGTCAGTTTAATTCATCTAAAAGAATCATTTCCATATTTGAAGAAAAAAAACTAAATTTTGATTTTTAATTTATACCACGGAACACAACTGAAAAATTCGTAATCTAGGAGAAGCTCACAATTTTTTCAGTCACGAAAAATCACATGATTCTTGGTTAGTTTTAAACACTTATGTCGTATTTAATGGACTACGAATTAAAAATATATATATGTTTACAATAAATGTAATATAATTTGAAAAAATTATGAGATTTTTTATTCGTAGTCTTTTAAATAACTGAGAATTAAAACGTGTGGTCTCCTGGTGACGTAAGGCGTCCGATGCCGGGTCCACAACACAAAATATACCCTAAAAATCTCTTTTTTAACATTGTAAAATATCATTTTTGTTTTTCGTATACATCGGTTACAAATTGTGCTACATTATTGAACACCAAGGCAAGGTGAAACGATGATATCAGATTTACAATATCATTATAATAATAAATATATATTCGAAGATATGTATTTCACCTGTAACGCAAAATCACGAAACTGCGGACAATTAAAATTAGATTTCAAGAAATTGACATTCATCTAGAAGTACAATTTGAGCTTGATCATATAATTATTTGAATAAATTAGTTGGTAGGTAACAGACGCAACACATTCGAAACAAAAGTACTTTACAAAGTTATACAGCAACCTTCGCTGGCTTTTCATTCGGGCTGGCGCATACAACCACGGTTAACCTTAGGAATACCGGCTCGGCCTTCGCAGTATTATTATTAGGCCGGGCTTCGTCACAGTATATTAAAAATCCTTGGTTGTATAAGCCAGGCCCGGTATAACAAAAGTTGTTCAAAAATCATATCTAAGTAATAATATTACATACACAACTCCTTTACAAAAGTCCCATTTTCTATTACCATTCTGCTCACTGCGACCCAAGTACTTCCAGTGATAGTTACAACTTACAACTAATCAATTATTTATTTATATTTACGTAATAACAATACACAATTAGCTATAAATATTTATACGATAACTATCAAACCTTTTATTGTTACATTCATCGACTTGCTCCTATTGTTCCGAGTGATAAAACCTTTTTTATTATTATTTATATTAAGGTGATTGCACCAGTTATGTTACAGCGTCCACAGTGTCACTTCGCGTTTTTACATTTACATTTAATTTAAACATTAAAGTTGACTTTAAATCTTAATTTAGGAGATCGTATACTGTTTCAAATATTACAAAGTGTTTCGCGTTTATGTACATGTAGCATCGTTCTCCTGTTGTTCTGTTCGTGTCACGTGTCACGTGTCACTCGAGGCCGCGTTGGTCTCAGGCCGGTGCGCCGGAGCCCTCGTGGTGCGGAGCGTCGGCCTCGGCCCGGGCCGGCGGCGGCGGAGGCCAAGCGATGTCAGTGTTATTCATATCTGGAAAAATTAACATTGTAAAATTACTTTCTATTTTTCACCATAATTTTAACGAAATATTATTAGGCTGTATTACCGCAGTTCCTTTAAATAGCATTCGATCTGACGATAACCAAAAGAATAATCAGAATTTGCTATTGAGGGGTTTCATGACTTAGGATGTATTTTTTGAAAGACAGATAATTACTGAGAAAGGGTCACCTATACACAAACATTTGGTTTGAAGGGTAAGGAAACCTGATTAAGTAGAGTAGAGCTTATCTTGGAACCGCAACGAGAATACTCCAATATACATTATAGTGTGGTGAGAGATAGCCTATAGGTGACGGTAACCACTTACCAGGTGGTCCGTTTGCTCGGGTTATTCACCAACTGGTCCCGTAGAGGACACATGCGGGACGAGATGGTGGAAATCGACATAAGTACCTAACATTTTGTATTCGTCAAGGACAAAGTACATGTACAATATGTGTGGTTGCGTTAGAGATGGTGGCCGTAGTACTCGGCGGGGTAGTGGTATCCCTGGTGGAAGGGACTTATCATCAGGTGGTCCGTTTGCTCGGGTTATTCACCAACTGGTCCCGTAGATGGACACATGCGGGACGAGATACATTTTGTATTCGTCAACTGGTCCCGTTTTTTTATACAATAAAAAAGACACTTACATGTACAATATGTGAGGCTGCATTAGAGATGGTGGCCGTAGTACTCGGCGGGGTAGTGGTATCCCTGGTGGAAGGCGGGGTCCGCGGGCGGCCTGTGCATCATTTGCTGGCCGTCCATCATGTAGCCCATGGTGGCCTCGGGGCTGTACGCGCCGCTGGGGCCCGCGTGCGGGAACACTGCCGGGTAGAACACTGTCCGGTTAATTAGGCCTGCTGTTGTATCACTTGTAATTGAAATTGGAAACGTTTATTTAGCACTGTAAATACAGCAAGTACACAATACAAAAGTATACAAGGATATAATACATTCAGTACAAAAGATCCGGTGCGGTACAGTGCCAAAAAGGGTACTCCAGCTCAGCATAATGTTGAGAGAATCCTCAGTGACGTTAGTGTAAGCAGCTATGTCATGTATTTTAATGTATAATAAAAAAACTGCAGTGCTGTGTGGCATGTTTATAATGTAGTATTGTGTTTTATATTTCCTAAAAGTAAATAAGTACCTAATAAAAGTTTTTACATTGCCAGAAAGTTGAGCAGTAGGTGTGTGGTTTAGTGTTGTTATGTAAAAAGAAAATAGTCATGATAGCGGTGGATTGATTAATTTCACAGTTATGGTTGATTGAAAGTAAAATAGGTATTGATTAAATATTTTCATTATAAGTGTAATTGGATATTATCGAAACGAGAGTAACCCTAATACGTCTGTTTTAATGTAACAAATTAGAAGACAGTTTAAAACTTTTCTTAAAAACTTAGACCAAAGGGCGTGACTTAACTGCTCGTAATACAGTATTAACCTATTTTTTTATTGCATCAATTAAGCACATGTACATTCTAAAGAAGGATCTAAAATTAGTTTTTCGATATCTCAACTAACATCAGAGATATTAACGGTTAAAGTTAATATTGGACATATTGCTGTCTCTTTTTAGCAAAGCAGTCCTTTATATGCAGCCAGGACCTGCTTGTATGACGCTAGAGAACAGTTACGTCATGAAACTTATTGCCGTTTCTTTCTACCGTTCTGTTTTTTGATTGCCTGTAGCTATTTTGTTTTTCAACGAATTTTAATTCTGTTTTCACATTTGACCATCAATTTATGAATATTTCTTAATTTTTAATGCATTTAATATTTGATACTTAGAAACTACCTTATTCTCTTAGCAATTTTTTCCTTAATTCTAAATTCTCCATAATCAAGTTCCCCTCTTTCCATACCCCATCAACGTATAATTGAAATATTGAAAATGAAAAACACGTCCCATAGCCGACTCCATCATTCGAAAACGTAGGAATTCGCTCAATTTTACCACAAAACTGTTATGGTTTCCGGAACCGATATATCCATGGGATTATCAATCGTGAAGTAATGGTGTTCGGCCATTATAGACGCCGACTTCCGATGGTGGTGGGGTCTTTATGGGGCCACGCGCCATTGGGCCACGAGCACGGGACAAACATGGGATCACTCGCCTAATGCAGAGGTTCGCAAAGTTTTGTTGACTGCGAACACAGCTGCGACTAAAGTTGGGGACTAAATCATCATCAAAGAAAAAATTAAGAAACCACCATCGGTGAGATTTGAGCCTTTACCTCTGGTTTAATCATAGCCGATGCGTTATGAATTTTGCTACAGTGGTGTGCATCTCACCCAGCATTTTAAGTAGAGCTTACGTTCTCATATGTTCTGAGTATAGATTTTGTAGAGCGTCGGTGGCACAGTGGACACCAGACTCCCATACGGGAGATCCGGGTTCGAAACCGTGCAGTGCCATGTACCAATGAGTTTTTCGTATTTATGGAAGATTTACGTACGTACGTGCTCAACGGTGAAGGAAAACATCGTGAGGAAATCTGCACATTGAGATGACCACTGTGTAAATGGGGTAGGCACAAAAGATCATCAAGGGTCGAAGTGCCGCTGGGTTATTCCCGGCCCGCTATCATAAGATAAGTATAGATTACTATTGAGGGTATATGTATAGTTTTTTGGGCGTCACTTCGTGGTGATACATGTTATAACTGTTAACTTAGCAAGGTTTTACAAATTCAACCATCTTATCATCAGTTGCTGGAATCCTTCTTCATTAATTTGTGCCGTTCGACATCTCTTTCTGGAGATACAGATGTCGCATTAGATTTTTAGGAAGTTATTTTGGCTGGCTATATAGACCCCGAATAATAGATACAAGTATACTAAAATACCTTTATATAATAACTATACACCTTTATAACTCTATTCTATAACTCTCTTCCAACCGACGTTTTCCCGCAGCGCTACGACATGGGATGCTTCAAAAAGAACGTTAAAAAAGTCCTCTCCCTCCACGGCCGGCAACACACAAGCAATACCCCTGGTATTGAACGTGTCTCTAGGCGACGGTGACTACTTACCATCAGGTGGCCCGCCTGCCTGTTTGTCGTAGCCAATTTATAATTTTTTTTATCTCAAATTGCCTAGTTTCGTTGCGTGAGTTTGGGAACTACTGGCCTAATGTCTTGGTTTTATCGATAGAGGAACTTGTTTTGCGTGCCTTGATGGCATATTCTGAAGAGGATTTTTAGGGAGTTAAAATAGATATAAACAAATTGTCTATTGAAATTAAAGAGCCGATTTCTAGAAAATAATTTGAACTTTCAACAAAAGAACTTTATACAAGATAGGTCTGTCGCTTTTCCAAAACCTTAGATTAAATAATGTGGGATATGTTGCAACTATAATTGAATTAATTTATGTAGTAACTACCTAGGTTTAAGATTATCAAAACGAATTGAAATCGAAAACTGACAAAATAATTCCGTATGTAGAGAGAAAATACGAAGGTATACTATATATAGTATCTATATACTATAGTATATAGGTATACTATTATAGTATTATCACCTTTCTGTGTACGCGAATATTCGCGTGATAAAAAAGTGTAAATATGATAAAGGTGATAAAAACTTTGAAACTCGCTTCCCGCAGCAATAACAAAATGTAAAACTCGACAAAACGGTAACAACCCAAAAAACAGGAACTTTTAAAATAATTTCCGACATTTTAACTGATGGATGACGAAGTTTCTTGTCGGACAAAAGCGTGTTTTATCGTAACTCCAGGAGTTTTTCGCCAAGTTGCAGGAAAAAACTAAGAGCATTGAGACAGGGGCCCGGCGGCGGAGCGTGGCTCCGGCTTGCCCCGGGGACTAGGACAACAGGAAGCAATAACGGAGCCCCCGGGGATGCCGGGGACGGAGCCCCGTCTACCAGGAAACTATGATTTAGTAGGTAATCTTCGAGACGTGTCC
The DNA here is from genome assembly GCA_947369225.1 of Hofmannophila pseudospretella. Taxonomy (NCBI): domain Eukaryota; kingdom Metazoa; phylum Arthropoda; class Insecta; order Lepidoptera; family Oecophoridae; genus Hofmannophila; species Hofmannophila pseudospretella. The sequence continues at coordinate 12,054,325 of OX376330.1, read as the reverse complement.
TTGATCAAATGATCATGTTATGCCTTTTGGAATGTGTATACCTAACAATTGACGAATCAGAATGCAATTTAAGAAAGAAAGAAGAAAGAAATTTTGTACTGTGAATGTGTATCTTAAGAGAAGTTCGTAGATCCCAGATTGGTGGTAGAGCTGACTTTATGTAACGGATTGGCAACGGTTCGGACTCTAGCGTTCAGAATTCGGTATTTGACTAAATGCATTTAATATTTGTTCCTTGGACTAACCGAATTATCTATTATGAAATTCCATAGAGCAACGTACACTTAGGCTCAGACTACACGACGGTTCCAGCGACGGTTCGGTTCGGTTCAGGTTCGTCGTGTAGTCCGGGCCATATCAACTCTGTAACGGCACAGCATCGCATTGCAAGAAGCTAGGTGTCTTCTATTGTTTTTGAGTTAACGTGATGACAATTGATAAGTGACCGTGACTTTTGCTTGTCACTTGTCGTTTTATGACACGTGCGGTGCGTTATTTTAAGTCACCATCTACTCTAGGCAGCCGCTCGCCGGCTCGCCCACCACTTTCGATGCCGTCCCCTGAAATCTGATGTCCGGGGCCAAAGCCAGGGCCCCCAGCCCCTATTCTAAACACCATTGTCTTACACTATCAGGTGAGACTGAGGTCAAATGCGGTTTTAGTCTAAAATATCACACGATTAAAAGTGCCAGTAACTGTCCGATGGAGTAGCAATTGCACTAAGTACCAGGGCATCAAACTCGCGGTGGCGGTGTACGTTGCAGCTCTAAAGAGTCGAACAACATAAAACACAGAATCCTAAATTCCCCGGCGGATGCGAGCGCAGCCAAGTTTGCCGACAACGGAAAATGGAAAAACCGGAGGGGGAAGGATAGATGGAAAATTGTTTTGGCAATGGACTAAAGAAAATGGCCACCGCATTTCCTGTGGTCAAGCCAAGAGGCGCTTTTCCAATCACTATATTATTTGCTTCGGTCGCCTCGCGCTTATGTATTCTTAGTGCGTGCGCCTGGCGTTGCCCGCGCTGCATTCGGCAAAACCTGCCTTAACGACACGACACGACTTAATCAATCGCTTTTTGTTTTCATTAAATTTCATGACGTTGTTTCTTTTTGTCTCATAAGTGTAAAGGGAAGAGGCATGTAGTTAACTTATTAATACGTCTGATACATTAAATGCGTGCGTGTGTCATCGGCTCGTCGGGTATAACGCTGTCAGTGGCTGGACGTCTAGTGGCCATATACCGACGGTGTTTCAGCGCAGAACGACGCTCGCTAATGAATTTATTATAAGGGCATAAATTGCCCTGTGATGCGACGCCATTACCGCGCCAGACTGTAAATTACAATTCGTTCGAGAGCGGCCATCGAGCTATTTCCGAACGATCGTTTATTGAGCTTTTCGCGGGGATTAAACCGTATTGCTCTCAGTGCAAACATTAAAAGCAGGCAAGTAGTCAGATTGAAAATATTATATACTTCTGAGCTTTCCGACTCCTATACGTTATTATATTAAAACGTACAACTGTTTCGTGATTAAATTAAAAAAATGGTTGATCCAAATGGCCTATTACTCTGTCAATGAGTTCCTTGACGAATGATGTTTGAAATACTGTATAGATTTATATTCTGCAATACTTTAAAAAAAAAAACTTTTTGACATTATACTTACTTTAAGTAAGAAATTTTAATAATATTAATGTATGATCATGACATGCTAGCATTTTATAATATATTTTTTGACAATGTATGATCATTACTGAAATAAATAAATATGAATAATATGGTACGGGTACAAAACCATGTAATGTCGTGTACCTATTAATTAGTTTTTCGAAAGACTTTCTTGGGGCAAATTGCACACTGAGATACCCAGTCTGTATTCATAATATTATTGTGTCTTCTATGTGACAAAGGGACGTGTTGAAAATCAGCGCTGTGGACTTCGTCCATAGCATAAGCTGAACACGCTCCCTGTTGCCACAAATTAGTTTATATACAACACTGGAAGGGCAAGATATGTACGTGTAGTATGTATTTGTGTACAATAAATGGTTTTGTATTGTATTGTGCGAAATGGGAAAGGCAATGGCGAACTATCCCATTAAATCTGCCAAGAAAGTTGTTCCAAATATCAGCTTACTCAAGAACAATTAGTGAAATGGGTCAATTTCTTAGACCGTATTCTATCTAACCCATTATGCGTATCCTCATATATCATTCCGCTCAATGTGGTAGCACCAGAGTAACCTAGCTACTCGTAATATGTAGCCGTTCTATGAAGGTTTGAAGTCTGAAAAACTCGTTTATTTATTCACGAAATTACAGACAGACAAGAAGGGCGAGATCGTTCTAATCCGGAATAGGCAGCCCTCGAATACATCCACACATCTAGATAGCAGGCCAGGCACACATCCACCGATAGTCGGAGGGGAGTGATGGATCGCCCGGGACGGGTCAACGAATTCGGACATTATTCTTTTTTACCCTTCTTGCGTTCCCCGCGTTCGCAAGAGTAAGCCCTTTTTCTGCGACGTCCTTTTTTTCCTGGACGGAATTTTTGTTAGCTGCGTGCGCCCGGGCCGTTTTATGGACTGTGCTACAATTACAAAGTAAAAATAGAAATGGTCGTTTGTAATTCTATTCCATATTGTCGGCGGGGTCGCGCAAAAAATTTGCTCGTCACAGAAATTCTTCGTGTTTTCTTCCTCTATCTCGTTTTATGTCTGTACTATAGTATAAAACTGATGCTTTTATAAATATGACATTGTTTTGAGTTTGTGGTATGAAGTTAGTAATCAAAGACGTATACCATAAACTGATGGAATGTGTCCGGAACGAGACTCTCAGGCGAGAGATATTTAAAAAAAAATATTTAATGTATTAGATATGGGGGGCTGTAACAGCGCCTTGGCCTTATCGGATTATATAATACAAATATAATATAATTATAAAATGTACCGAGCGACTAAAGAGAAAAAAAGTTAGTATTAAGCGTGTAATTGTATTCTATGGTTCGTAAATCTTTGGGTGATATTTCTGAATGTACCCTAAGATACGTTAGGATCTTAACTCATAAGTGCAGGCCTCAGGACTCTATCTCTCTTTCTTTTCTAAAGCCTAACTAAAAAGAGAAAAATACAAAAGCAGACGTTTCTTGAATTTTTAATTTAATAAGAATGAAGGCACCAAGAATGGAACCTAGGACCGTCCAATAAACTAAGCTAAAAGAGTCATTATTTCCAGGACACATCTGGCTCGCTACCAGGAGCGCATAATTCCACGCTGGTCAGCGCTAAAAGCCCTCCAAACGAAAGACGTCCTCATGGGACACTGGCCCGTTACTCAGGTGCATGGCTGCATACTGTATGAACCACTCTGCGGTCAGCGAAACTCAATTTTCGACTTCAAAGTCGTCCGGACGTGCGACGCGAGCCAAATGTCTACACGTGCAATCATTGATGGCTGAATTGAGTATGTACTTTACGTTTTACGTGGGCTAAAGACAAAGGGTTGAGTACTCGAACTGAGGGTGGGATTAGTTCTGGCGTGTAACGCTCATTAGCGAATCTGTAGAGAAATGATAAGCGACTAAAGTTTTACCCGGGCTGAGTCAAAACGGAAAAAGTAAAGTAAAGTAAGTAAAAGTATAATACACTTTATTGTACAAATAGAAAACAACAAACAAGAGATAGAAAAGGAAATAGTGAAGTACAATTTAGGCGGCCTCATCGCTAAGAGCGATCTCTCTCGAAAAGATACAAGAGCTGTTTTCTATATCATTCGTTAAACCGTTTCAGTATCGCGGATTCAAATTTTTGGATTTGCTCTAAACAGATTGGGTGAGGAGTTGTTGTTATTTATTATCCAATACAAAAGTAAATCACAAATAAAATAAGGTCAAAATGTAAAAACGTGTTTATCCACATTCAGCTCCTAGTTGATTTTTTTTGAATTCTGTTTTATTTCAAAAGGAGATGTAGGTAGAGCGTACTATATTCTAGACGATTTAACTAAGAATGAAATTCAAGATAAAATATTTTTTATGTGGGAAATTCCTTAGACTTAGTACAATCGACGAAACATTTATTAATTTAAAAAATTTTTTTTTTTTAATTAACCTCCTAATTGACCACTTTCTATTTTCGACGAGTAACTAACTGTACTGTGAATTTTGGATGATATTGTGTATGTGTTGCATTACTCATTTTGTATGTGACACAGTGCGTATTTTTAATTTAATATCTTTAATTAAAGTTGTTTAATTATTTAATGGTCAATTATTTACTTGACATTTAAATTGTTTACAGTGTAAACAATTTAAATGTCAAGTAAATAATTGAAGTAAACTTTACACGATTAATGACATAATAGTTACCTACCAATTTATATTAATGATTCATTGCATTATTTTATTTTATTAAGCAAATGCTTAATGACAATATTTTTATCTAATTTACTCATTGATAATTTACTCATTAACAATTTACTCATTAACAATTTACTCATTAATAATTTACTCATTAATAATTTACTCATCAATAATTTGAGGATCATTCTACAAATAAGACATATATTTTGACATGTATATTTAAAATTGTGTAGTGTTGAAATAATTCTATTCTATTCTATGATAAAATAGATGTATAAGAAAAATGTTACCTGCTCTATTAGACTGGTCTATCATTGGCTGCACTATCCTACGTCTCGCGTTGATAAACCTGGAACAAGAGATATAAATTATGTTAAAGCGTGACCAGAACAAACAAATAATATATATACAACAATGCCATAAAACTTATAAAATAACCTACAATGACGAATTAACCCTAGAAATTATTATGGGTAAAAAAAGAGGGGACCACGCGATAGAAGTAAAAACTTAGAAACAAAAAACACGCAAAGCACGACTTAGATAATAATAAAAACGATACACTCCTTGTTAGACAGTAAACGTGCCGATGACAGCTGATGACGACTAGAGCCGAGTATACGCGATTCAGCGTCACCGACCCGAGCGCGCTTGATGTCGAATGGAGCCGAGGATACCCGATTCAGCGTCACCGACTCGAGCGCGCTTGATGTCGAATGGAGCCGAGTATACCCGATTCAATGTCACCGACCCGAGCGCGCTTGATGTCGAGTGGAGCCGAGTATACCCGATTCAGCGTCACCGACCCGAGCGCGCTTGATGTCGAATGGAGCCGAGTATACCCGATTCAGCGTCACCGACTCGAGTGTGAAAGAGCACAAGGTGCATGCCATAAACCTTATAAAATAACCTACAATGACATATTAACTCTAGAAATTATTATGGGTCAAAAATGACCCATGCTTGCTTAACTTGATAATATTATTTAGATATTGAACTGTGGGTCAAATTCGGAAATATTTACTAAACTAATAATTTTGTGCATCATAGCCAGATAAGTAGCTAGTAGCAACCGAACTAAACAAAACAAAGTAACTAGGAAACTGACAAACAAAACGGCTACATTAGGAGATTAGATATTAGAACAAAACGGCCTCCGCACCAGGAGTCCATAAGTAGCTCGCAAGCAGGTTGATTTCGAGCAATTACGTCGGCAATATGTTATACGTCTGCTGAATAAGTAATCTCCCCGCGACTCTGCGCCCCTGGTGCTCGGTTCAGCTCAGCTCGGATGCATTTCCAAATTAACTGTCACTATGAATTTTGCACGAGGTCCCAGACACACCTCCGATTGCTTTGTGATTCGATTAGTTTTTCGACGTAATTGCAGAGTAATTTGGATGTTTTCGCCGATGTTAAAATGATTAGTGGTTCGAGGGCTGGAATTATTTTCTGATTAGCCGAAAATTTGATAAGTTTTTGATTAATTATTGTTTATAAACTGAGTGGAATGAAAATGTATTGTGACACCGTCTCGAACTGGCACAGCTGGAAAACCAGCGCTGTGGTTCTGCCGTACCGGTCGCACAGCACATGCTGAGCATGTGTCTTTTTGACATTGTGTTGTTTTTTTAATGTTAAGTCTTTTTAAATCTAATCATGTGTAATGCAATGTTGAATAAATGTGTTTTGTTTCTTTCTTTTAAATTAAATATAAACGTAACTAATATGTTTGTATAATTAATGTTATTTAATTATTTCATCATCATCATCATCAGCCCATGTCGTCCCACTGTAGGGTATAAGCCTCCCTTCTTTTGTGCCACCCTATACGATCCTGTGCTAGTCGCATCCAGGTCTTCGATGCGACTTTGGTGATGTCATCCGCCCATCTGGCTGCTGGACGACCTACTCCTCTTTTCCTCAACCTTGGGCACCACTCAGTGAGGGCTCTGGTCCACCGGTCATCACCACGTCTAACCAAGTGTCCCGCCCATCGCCATTTTAATTATTTAATGGTCAATTATTTACTTGACATTTAAATGGTTTACACGATTAATAACATTATGTATAGGTAGTTACGTAGTTACCTACCAATTGATTTTAATGATTTATTGCATTATTTTATTAAGTAAAATGCTTTATGACAATATTTTTATCTAATTTTCTTATTAATAAATTGACGATCATTCTACAAATAAGACATATATGTTGACATGTATATTTTATTTATTATTATTATTATATAAGGAGAGCAGACGAGCAAACGGGCCACCTGATGGTAAGTGGTCACCATCGCCCATAGACATCTCACCTCACTTTATTAATATTAGAGGGTTTTTGATGCGCTGCTAACCTTGAGGACTAAGATGGATTGCCTCATGTGCCGGAAATTACGCTGGCTCTCTTACCCTTCAAACCGTAACACAGAAATGCAAGCATCTCAGCTTCACGGCAGAAATAGATAAGAGGGTGGTACCACCCTAGGCGATCCTTCACTTTAGGATCTACCACTACTAAGATTGTGTAGTGTGAAATAAATAATTCTATACTAGACTTTGTCATAAACATACCCGTAAAAGACCTGGAAAATTTGGAGACAGTTTCGTATTAAAATGAAACCAAATCCAAGCCCAGACAATCTCACTCAGGTCTATTCTAATTTTAATAACATTTGTAATTACCCAATACGAACTGTGAAATGGACATTCAAAATTAGAATAGGTACTACACTACCCTTTAAGGGACTCAGGGGTAGTTAGATAGGGGTGGATAATTACAGCCGTACGCGGCATCCGATGCAACTAATGTGTTGTTAATATCTAGATTAGTTTATTAACTCCTCAGCCGTCGTGGGTCCATACCGACCCGTCCTCGGGGAGGGACGGGATAAAAACGGACTCATATTTATGGCGTCCAAACTTATGCTAGCAGGAAAGGGTTATTTTATTTTTTATTTATTTTTATTTTTAAGGGAAATCTACAGCAATTACATACAGCCACTATATGAGGATCGCTGACGTGCAGTTTACTTCATCGCTACGTAGACGCATATTCTAGGTCAAGCGGAGGCACGAGGCGCCGACGCGGCAAATCGGATGTTTGTCGAATGCAGTTTTGTTAATTTTGAATCATTCTATTTTCACACTTCGAGTAGATCACTAGGCTAATTAGTGCACAAGTCTTTGTAATTTCTTACTTTATATTAAATTAGTTTAAATATTTTTAGTTTTTTTTTTTCGATCCTCCACTTGCAGCCTACGTAATTCAGCTATAAACAATTATGAAATTACACATGTATTAAACTTAAAGAAGGCCAATAACAGATTTCCTCGTTTATATATGACTTGTATACCTACAGAACACGCGGTTAACTTTAAGACTAATCATGTAGAATTAACATTAATATTTCATACTAATTCTATATTTTTATTCTAAAGTTAATCCGCGTTTAACTGGACTAAATATAACTTTGCAGGAGTGTAGAGTTTTTCTGTGATGTAATACTGAGAATAACGTGATAACAATGTACGTACTTCGTGAACCACTTTTCTAAAAATAAACATCAAAGTAGTGTTTTTGATTGTACCTAAGGGGCCATCCATACATTACGTCACATGTTAAGGGGGAGGGTGTCACACGTCAACAAAGTGTGACAAGGGGGGGAGTGGAATCGTAAGCTTCGTGACGTCAAATGCGTAACTCTAAAAGAAGAAGCCATAAATAATATAAAGGAATGGATTCAAAGTCCATGGACACAAGATGATTAAATTTTGTATCGTTCATTTTTTTTAATGTTTAAATAATTTTGGAAGTACATGATTAGACTTAATATACTGTTTCACGGGTTTTAATTGTATTTTATTAATTACGACCGGTTTCGTTTACACATATAATTATAAACAAATACCTGAAGATGTGTGTTAGTGTGACTTAATTAATAAAATACAGTAAAAACCCGTGAAACTGTATATTATTTAAGTCTAATCATGTTACTACATGTTTCACCAAGTACCAACAACCGCAAGTATTAACCAATTTTGGAAGTGCTGTTTTAATTCAATAATTTCGAAATTTAAAATTGCAACATATGTGACGTAACACCAGGGGAGGGGGGATCACACAAATGTGACCACCTTGTATTTCTTTTTACTATTCGGCTGTCGTCGTCGTCGATGCATTTAAATAACAATGACACGTCGTCTGCGAAGATGACGCGGAATGGGTCCATTAGATTAAAAATAGAATGCAGACTAAGAATTATGCCGCTATGATACAAATATTATGGTCAGTAACAAGGACAGGGATTCAAAAATGTGACCACCTGTAACAAGGACAGGGATTCAAAAATGTGACCACCTGTAACAAGAACAGGGATTCAAAAATGTGACCACCTGTAACAAGGACAGGGATTCAAAAATGTGACCACCTGTAACAAGGACAGGGATTCAAAAATGTGACCACAACAAGGACAGGGATTCAAAAATGTGACCACCTGTAAACAAGGACAGGGATTCAAAAACGTGACCACCTGTAACAAGGACAGGGTTTCAAAAATGTGACCACCTGTGACAAGGACAGGGATTCAAAAAACAATGAAATTCGTGTGACGTGATTCATGGATGGCCCCTAAGTGAATAAAGAACATTTTTACAATGTACATTTTTCAAGTTACCGCCAAAAACAAACTTGTAACTTGTCTATTTTTAATAGTATTTCACATTCTGTCGCCACTGATACATTGTTTACAACGCGTTGGGAGTGCAGAATGAAATAACAATCGCGGAGCGAACGCCATTTGCATTTGTATAAGTGCATTTATTTTATTTGGAACGTAATGTAATGGCGGCCCGATAACGGGGACACATAAATCATAACACTGATCTGGATTTGTTAATTTTGCCGCCGGGCAGAGGGTTAAAGTTGCATGGAGCTTGGGAATACCGTATTGGAGGAAGAATGTTATGTTGTTGTTGTTTTGTTGTTGTGCGCTATTGGAAATAAATTCTTTCTTTCTTCTGGTTGGGCACAGGCCTCCCCTTGCTCAAGGGGGTACGGACCATGGTCCAGCGAGCGGAGCCAGTGCTGTGCGGTGGATTTCACACGCCTTCGGAAACTTAATTTCTTCAGACACGCAGGTTTCCTCACGATGTTTTCCTTCACCGTTAGAGTAGTCGGTAAATGTAAGTAAGTCTTCGAAAAAATCCAAAAAACTCATTGGTACATGGCATTGAAAGAAAGAAAGAAAGAATTTAATTCCAATAGCGCACACATACAAATAATTGCATGCATTGCATGGTTTCGAACCCGGACCTCCCGCATCCCAGCCACTAGACCACCGACGCTCCTTTCTTTCTTTATACAATGGAATTCAGCTATTTCTTAGAGATTTATTACAACCAATCTTTTCTTTTCAACAATCTTCGTTTCAATAAGATATCAACAACATGATAACTGTATGAAAGTTTATTCAGTACCTACTACGGTTATCACAAGATTTGAGTCGGGATAAAGATATCTGATTTAAATAATTGTTTCTATTTATACTCATACTCATTTATTAAAACCATCGGGACACCAGGAACTCTTGGTTACGTCATGTTTTTTTACAAATTTAAAATTCAAATACAATTCATGTTAAATATAAACATAGGACAGGAGCGAACAGACCAGCCGATTTACATTTAAAAATTTAGTAACAATACAATCTCTAACTGCGATTCTCGCTAATACATTTTATAAATCACAGTCTTCATAGTCTAATACGAAACTACAAAATAACATACGACATTCAACAAAAACAGGACAGCGATTCTCGCAGTGGAATGTCGAATTCGACATTAGTCCTATCTCATTCGCTTACATTACATGTGTGAGCGTGACAAGACGTTCGTAGCGCTGACTTTTGTTTGTCGAACGCTGCGAGAATCGCTGTCCAGGTGCAAAATTTAGGCCCTTTTCCCACCTCATTTTCCGGGCTCCAAATTTTATTACCCCCGATTTAAACCCTGGTGTCAAATGGTAATATCCCATAATGCGTGTCGTTGCATTGTCCGGCGCATTCTAAAGACGCACTTGCACATGCGCAGTGACAAACGACTCTTGTATGCAAATGCACTAATTGTAATAAGATTTAAGCATTACGCGACCCTCTCGTGGCGACCTTATGCTCCTTGTTTTATTGTGACACGAACATAAGCGTGTATATAGGGTCATATTTTATTAGCGGTAAATATTTCTAGGGTGTCATCTATAGGTTATATTATAACAATAAAGATAGAGTAATTTTTTTTTAATTAACAAATTTTCGAGAAAAACAACATAATTGTTTGTTTGAAAATTCTACAAATGAATGAATTATTGCTATTCTAATACTGAAATAAGAAGTAACATGGATGAGTTTATGGCGGCTTCCCGCCACAACGTCGGCGCATGCGTGCTGCGCACCTGTCTATCGTGAAAACAACTGCCATCGTTTTTTATATACTAGAGATGTCATAGAGTATTGTGACACAGACAGAATACATGTTTGCTCTCGATCTTCAAGACTTGCCTTTTTATTTCGTGGGCGCGTTCAGCCCCACATTGGTGACACCGACGTGATCAAAGAACAACCACAACAATGTCGATCGAGCAAAATGTCAGCAAAATTGCGGTAAAGCTACCACCATTCTGGACCGACGACCCCGACCTATGGTTCGCCCAAGTCGAAGCCCAATTTTCGACTGCTGGTATCACCGCGGATGGAACGAAATTTTTCGTTGTTTTACAACAACTAGACCAGAAGGTGGCGCGGGAGGTAAGAGACATAATTATTAGCCCTCCTGATAGCGGCAAATATACTAAATTAAAAGAGGAAATAATAAAACGGCTCTCCGTCTCTCGGGCGCAACAGATTCGCCAGTTACTATCCCATGAAGAACTGGGCGATCGCAAGCCATCCCAGTTTTTGCGTCACCTGTGCTCTCTGGCAGGCTCTGGCGTCGACGAGGACTTCCTCCGCACGTTGTGGTCAAACAGGCTCCCTCCGCATGTTCAAGCTATCATCGCATCGCAAGTCACATCTAAACTTGATATAGTCGCGGAGCTCGCGGACAAAATTTATGAAGTCACGGCCACCCAACAAGTTGTGTCTACGAGTTCACAATCATTTGAAAATCGCATTCAAGAGGTAGTAGCTGCAGAAATTGCAAAGCAAGTCGCTTTATTAAACATATATAATCGATCTTCTCGTTCCCACCATCGCAATCGCAGCCGAAGCCGTTCTAGCTCGCGGTCGAAAAGTCGTTCCGGGCAATGTTGGTACCACAAAAGGTTTGGTAATAAGGCACGCAAGTGCACCACTCCTTGCGATTTCAAGTCGGGAAACGCGTCAGACAGTGCGTAGCGGCGACGCATACATGTCACACTTCTACCAGCCGCCTTTTCGTCACCGACCGCAAGACTAAGTTGCAGTTTTTAATAGATACGGGTTCAGACCTTTGCGTATTGCCTCGCAATGCAGTTCGTGAGAGGAGGAAACTTTCCGATTACATCCTCACTGCTGCCAATGGCACTGTCATTCATACATACGGCACAACCAAGCTGCAGCTGGACTTAGGTTTACGACGTCAATTTGTTTGGAACTTCGTAGTGGCTGACGTAGATAAACCAATTATCGGCGCGGACTTCATGTGTTTCTACGGTCTTCTCGTTGATTGCAAGAACAAACGACTTTTGGACAGCGTGACATCTCTATCGTCTCCGGGATTTTTCAAGTCGTGTCAACTGCCGAGCGTCAAGGCGATTTCGGGTAACAGTGAGTACCATAAACTTTTGGCGCGTTATCCAGCTTTGACGAAGCCATCCGGAATACAGCGCGAAGTCAAACATTCCACCATGCACTATATACGTACCACGCCTGGTCCTCCGGTCTTTTGCAGACCCCGCCGACTTGCACCGGATCGACTAGCTGTTGCAAAGAAGCAGTTTGATGACATGGTACGTGAAGGTATTGCTCGCAGTTCGGATTCACCCTGGGCTTCTGCGCTTCATCTCGTACCAAAGAAAGGTAACGACTGGAGACCCTGCGGCGATTACCGTGCTCTGAACGCCCGCACCATTCCTGACCGTTACCCAGTTCGACATATCGAAGACTTTGCTCATCAACTCTCCGGCTGCACCATCTTTTCCAAAATCGATCTGGTGAAAGCCTATCACCAGATTCCGGTCTTTTCTGGAGACATTAGCAAAACCGCGATCACAACACCGTTCGGAATGTTCGAATTTCCCTACATGTCATTTGGACTCAGAAACGCGGCTCAAACATTCCAACGCTTCATGGATGAAGTGCTCAGAGGTTTAGATTTCTGTTATTCGTATATTGACGATATCCTTGTCTTCTCCAAGGATTCAGATCAGCACCTAGAGCATCTACACCAACTCTTCGACAGACTAGAAGCCTATGGCATAGTCATAAACGAATCCAAGTGCAGTTTCGGCCAGGAGGAGCTCAACTTCCTGGGGTACGTCGTCTCAGCTGGAGGCACTCATCCCATAGAGGACAAGGTCAAAATCATTCAAGAATTTCCACCTCCAAAGACGGCAAATGGTTTGCGTAGATTCCTAGGTATGTTGAACTTCTATAGACGCTTTATACCACATGCCGCTGAAGAACAAGCGCCTCTTCACGATATGCTATCAGGTCCCAACATCAAGAAGTCACATCCTCTCACATGGACACCGGAACTCTTGCAAGCGTTTGAAAACTGTAAGTCGAGCCTTGCTAGAACAACTCTCCTTGCTTACCCAGTAGATAATGCTCCACTCACCCTCGTTACCGATGCTTCGAATCTAGCCGTGGGCGCAGTGCTGCAGCAGCGGATTGGAGATTCCTGGCAACCTCTTGCATTTTACTCTAAAAAGTTGAACAATGCTCAACGACTATACAGCGCTTATGACAGAGAACTGCTAGCAATTTACGAAAGCGTAAAACACTTTCGACACATGGTTGAAGGCAGACACTTCACCATTCTAACGGATCACAAACCGATTTCATTTGCATTTTTGAAGAAAAACCAAAATTGTTCACCAAGGCAGTTTAATCACTTGGACTTCATTTCACAGTTTACAACTGACATCAGGCACATCTCCGGCAGAGACAACATTACAGCCGACGCTCTTTCACGCATCGAGGCCATTTCAACGTCACTAGATTTCTCCATCCTGGCCCGCGCTCAAAAGTCTGATGCGGAACTTCAGAACCTGATAGCAAACCAAACTACTTCGTTGAAGTTACAAGAGGTTCCCGTTCCAGGTACAGATTTAACACTTTATTGTGACGTTTCTACGTCAAAGTCTCGCCCTTTCGTCACTAAGGACTTGCGTCGCCGATACTTCGATGCTATCCATGGCCTGTGTCATCCAGGGACGAAAGCAACTACAAAACTCATCACCGACAGATTTGTTTGGCCCTCCGTACGGAAGGATTGCCGTGCCTGGGTCCAAGCCTGCAACTCCTGTCAACGTTCTAAGGTGCAGCGCCACACTTCATCACCTGTTGGCGTTTTCCAATTCACCGGTCAAAGGTTTAGTCACGTGCACATTGACCTAATCGGTCCTCTACCGCCTTCAGAAGACTACCGATACTGTCTTACTGCGGTAGACAGATTCACCCGTTGGCCAGAAGTGAAACCGCTGCGCAACATTACCGCTGAGACTGTAGCAAGAGCCTTCTTCGAGTCCTGGATTTCCAGATTCGGTTGTCCTCAAGTCGTCACCACGGATCAAGGTCGTCAATTTGACTGTCGTCTCTTTAAAGCATTAGCTGAACTCTGTGGTATTAAATTGCAGCGCACAACAGCTTACCATCCAGCAGCCAACGGAATGGTAGAGCGCTTCCACCGCACACTGAAAGCTGCCATCATGGCCCACGGCAAGCTGCGATGGACAGAAGTCCTGCCTGTCGTGCTCCTCGGAATCCGGACGTCGTGGAAGTCTGATCTTCAGTGCTCAGCAGCTGAGCTGGTATATGGTGAGACGATACGCATCCCTGGTGAGTTTCTTCATTCTTCACCTACGAAGCAAATCCAGCCCGCAGATTTCATCAGCGATTTAAAATCTCATATTCTGCGCTTCAAACCCGTTCCTGGCTCCATACACGGCCAGAAGGCGATTTTCGTGCATGAAGATCTTAAGTCCGCCCAACACGTATTCCTTCGGACGGATGCCTTGCGCGGAGCACTTCAACCTCCGTACACTGGCCCACATCGTGTCCTGAGCAGGTCCGACAAGACCATCACCCTAGAGCTATCTAGAGGGCCTATAACCATCTCTATCGACAGGGTCAAGCCAGCCTACTCTTTTGCCGATGCCCCGCCGCTTAAACCAGCCAAGACCGTCCGCTTTGCGCCCCTGCCCTGACTACTGCTCCTTCGACTTCCAGTCTTCGAAGGGGGGTAATATGGCGGCTTCCCGCCACAACGTCGGCGCATGCGTGCTGCGCACCTGTCTATCGTGAAAACAACTGCCATCGTTTTTTATATACTAGAGATGTCATAGAGTATTGTGACACAGACAGAATACATGTTTGCTCTCGATCTTCAAGACTTGCCTTTTTATTTCGTGGGCGCGTTCAGCCCCACAAGTTTATGCCACCAAGGCGCAAAATAATGGGGTTTATTTTTCTTTAGTATGGAAAATTTTCATAAAAGTAACAGTGTTATTTTTTCGTGTAAAGTGGTACAAATGACCAAATATTTGTTACTAATAAAAAAGGGCCTTATATAAGTTCTTGGTATAGTCGCTGATGTCTGCCTTCTGTGCTAGAGTTAGGGTTCGATAAGGTGTTTGTATTGTACCATGGTACAAAACAGTGTCTCACTTTTGGTGATAAGATCGAAGTGATCAAATACTTTTTTAGGTTATAGTACCTGCGGTATTTTTTCCGAACCAGGATGTAGGTATATAATTTTACGGCTTTGTAAAGTATCTTGCCCGTGTTATGGGAGTCCTGAAGAAAGGGAAATAGATTTTATTTTGGATAATTCCAAACCGAAATCAACGAATAAAATGTATGGTTGAAACTTGTCAAACAAAAGTTGTTCAGTTATCCATACTGATCACCTTGTATAAATATACAGGATTTGTTTGTTTGACAACTGTTTTATTTGCAAAAAAAAATATTTCAACCATAAATTTTATTCGTTTGCTTACAGCTTGATTTCCTGAAAAAGCTGTCCATGTTTCTTATACACCCTGTATATCTTCAGACAATCGTGTCAGGCCACTCGCTCTGTAGTTAATATGTACGACAATCTGGGTTTCCGCTTAGCTATTATTATTATTATTATTGTGAGATTCCCCGACTTTCTCGATTTACCCTAAATAGGAAAAGTTAAAAAGGTGATTCGGCAGTGGGGACACGTACCCTGTTCCCGGTCTGGGAGGGTCTCAAGGAATTGGCGGTATGTCGCGGTGCAAGGGCGGAGTCAGAATTATTTATTTATTTATTACAAAAAATTGCACCGCAATACAGTTAAAACTAAGACACTGTGAATTCATATGCTTGACAACAGTACTTAATGTATCGTATAGTAACGTACAATAGATTACATATAATAATAATATCTCTATAAAGATAAAACGACTTACAGCTCATTCATTCATCTTCTCACAAAATCGCAGACATTGGAAACATAATTCCTTCCATCGACTGGCAAATAAGTCTCATTCCGGTACTAGTGAAAGAAGCGCATTCAGTAGCACTAGTGCACGCACAGAAGGTGAGTTACGATGGAAACCGGTTCGCGACAAAGGCATACAAAATATATGAATGAATACACTTTATTTCACTAAACTTCGTGTGAAACAAATGCGTACAAACCGATCAATACAATCTATAAAAATTGCACTTAAATAAATAATTAATCGCCGCCTAAATTGTACTTCATTATTTCTTTTTCTATCTTTTGTTTGTGGTTTTCTATTTGTGCAATAAAGTGTATTTTACTTTACTTTACTCTATGCGGTCTTAACGTTAAGAGCGATCTCTTCTAGGCAATCTTTTGGTAGGAAAGGTATAGGTTATGCAATGATGCTTGTTGGGAAATGGCCAGATTATTAGAACAGAGTGTGAGTCTCGGTTGCTCCATCTATTATCGAAATTAGTATCATTTAGTACCAAAATTAACTACATCAAAACTAAATACAAAAGATAGATTAACAATAGCTTTGCTTAGATTAAACAACCGCCACCAGTGACTGGTAAAATCTGCGTATGGTAACATAAAAACATACAAAAGAGAAATGTTACCTGTTAGTGTCCAGTAAAGACATTATTTTAGTGTTACTTACTGTAGATTTTTAATTCCCATTACAAAAATCTGAAGCCTTAACTGATTTGATAGACTCTAGGAACACGTAGAAATCAATAATTTCACGAAGAAACTAATTTCGCAATGTAACCGTGACGCAGCGCAAAGTCAGCACCAAGGCGAGAGTATAAAATTTAATTTGGAGCAAGTTTTTGGATTTTAATTACCTGAAAGCGAATTAAATTACGAGACGCGGAGGGGTTGTGGAATTCCTTCGCTAACTGTAATGCAGGATTCTTGGAGGAGAGGGGAGGGGGCGAGTAATTTATAATTTATTGTTTCTACAGGAATTTCACGCTCCAGACACTTTTATTAAAGTACTAATTTGTCGCTTGCGATGCTACATTTTCTAATTTTTTTTTGACATATTACTTTCTTAATTACTTATAAATATGTATAATATCCTCCTATAGAGCCGAAAGGGGGGTGGGAGTTCAGTATCCATAACTGAACAGCTTTCTCTAAATCTCGGAGAAAAAAATATCTGCTGTAAGATACATTTCGGACGTGTATGTTTTGAGATTTAATATCCTTAACACTAAATAGGTTAGGTTACTTACTTAACTAGTACAGTTAAGTTTTAATTAAAGTACATGCTATCCCTTTCTACGCCATAGCTCTAGATTGAGATGGATGACACGATACTTAAGAGTGCCTTAACATTAGTATTTTTTTAAACCCGCATTTGATCTCGATCTCGCCTGATGGTAAGCGACGATGAGGTCGACGATGGAGCATGCGGGTCCAGTAAATGCCTATTCACTCTGGCCTTGAAGATCCCAAGGTTGTAGGTTTCGGGAAACACAGACGCCGGCAGGCTGTTCCATTCCTTAGCCGTTCGCATAATGAACGAAGAAGCAAATCGCTTCGTACGAGCAGATGGGATATCAACAACATAGGGATGGAACCCCACCCCGCAATGGAGATGCTGGAATAAATAGTAATAAATTGAAGTTATATTTTCGGAAAAAAAAACCAGTATTTTAGATTATTTTTAATATATTAGAAAACGACAGAAACAACACTTCTAAACTCTAACAAAGATTACTATCACTTTTCAATTACGCCCCAGAAATTAGTACTAAATCACGCAGAATCCCGTAGTAACCAAAAATTGGGGCAAAACCAAACACAAACAAACAAACATGCCGTCCCCAAACTGCGCTATATTATTAGTTACACAATTTCGCCGCCGGGGCGCAAACGGGGCAGGTGGGCGAAAGTGAGGTATTACCCGGGGCGATAAATTCCGTTTTTCCCTAATTAAGGTTTAATTCCCGAATCGCCCCAGTCTGCCCTTAACTCAGTACGAAGTTGCAACTTTAGTTTCAGATGTGGCAATTTAAACGTTTTCTTAGTACAAATGCTGAGTCTGCAAAGTTCTCACTTCGATTTAAAATTCATATTAAAAATAAATAAATAAAATTCGTAACACAAAGTAAATAATAATCCTTTTGCACCCGTATATTATGTATCCATATGATTTTACCATCACCTGAAGTTTGCCTGGAAGACATCGCTTAAAGCGATAATAATTTTCTTAACTACATACAGGTAGATAAATACACCTTTGCGTTTTTATATTATAAACACATACCTGAAGATGTGTAAACGAAACCGGTCGTAATTAATAAAATACAATAAAAACCCGTGAAACAGTATATTATTTAAGTCTAATCATGTACTACAAGTTTCACCAAGTACCAACAACCGCAAGTTAACCAAAGTATAGTATTTTTTAAATGATTCAGTCACTCTTTACGTAACTGGAAACGCAATCTTGAGCAGTTTTCGTGGTTGGCCAGGAGGACGGAACCTTCAAATATCAGCGGCAATTTATCAAGTTTAGGTACTAGGAGTGCAGCCCTTCGCAAGAGTCCGAAGGGCGGCTGACCGCGCCTGGCCGAGGGCTATCTCCGGGCGGCTTTATGAAAACTAATGCCTTCATTTGCCGGCGACTGCCGATAAGCCATGTCACCCTGGTACCCGGATTACGATTTCGGGATTTACCCGGACTCGTCCGGGGAGGATGTCCCGATAAAAGTTTCGGGACTTTTGAGTCGTGTTTGTAATTTAAATGTTTCGAAATTAAGCGGTTTTGGTTGGAAGTGTTAGTGTTATGTTAGGGCTGTTGCGTGTTCATATTAATAATTTAGAGGAAATGACCCTTTACTTTGTTTCGTTCCTCATTATTAACAGTAGGTACCTAAGTAGATATCTATATTATCTCTTGCTTTCAATAAACCTAATCTTTCCTGAACTTCCGTGGTCCTCAGTGTTTTGGCATAACGTTGGTGAAGTTCTAACACCGCCTAAATCAAAAAGTGCCAACGTTTCAGGAGAGCGAAAAAACTCAGTTTGATGTTTTGGTTTCTTAGATAAACTTTTATGTCATCAACAAATAGTAGAGAAAATTTATTTTTGTTATTCTGAAGGACAAACGTAGTGTTAACTAAGTACCTACATAATATTAAGACCACAATGATATGTAGTATACAAACTGAGGACGGGACGAGGACGGGTTGAGGATGTCCCCAAGTGAGCTATCCACGCACCTACTTTATAGTCTTTACTTTATTATTTTTATTTTTCAAATAGGCATAAGTTTTTTTAGTCATTACATTCAATAGTATTTTTCCATAACTCAATATTGTACAACAATCAATTTTCTACTTCCTAACCATGCTGTGTTTACACGTTAAGGGTTACGACCTAGCTCATAACTTTATATTGATTTTTCTGTTATTTCTATGGTTGTAATCTGTTGTGTTTACCTAATAAATAAATTAAATTAAACTTGACGAAACATTTTTTCCGATATTGCCTGCCATGTTACAAAACATTGTATGTCTTAGAACAAAAATGTAAATAAATGATTTATTATATTATTTTATTTGAATAAAAAGTGCAATTTTACCCTTTTCCAAAGTAAACTGACGAGACGGCTTCTCTACTTAAAACTGTTTGGCACTGACTGAGATACACGCTG
This sequence comes from Hofmannophila pseudospretella, assembly GCA_947369225.1. Taxonomy (NCBI): domain Eukaryota; kingdom Metazoa; phylum Arthropoda; class Insecta; order Lepidoptera; family Oecophoridae; genus Hofmannophila; species Hofmannophila pseudospretella. Next base: position 12,034,612 of record OX376330.1, on the reverse strand, counting down.
CGTATCGTCGGTTTTTTAATTTAGGCGGTTTTAGTTTTCTACGTATAACTCGCCGCCATTGGTTTAAATGCTTATTTCTGATTTGTCTGGCGAAGCGCGCCAGCACTCTCCGTCGAATGACATTAAAAGGTCAATATCACCAAATTTTGATTTAGGCGGTGTTGGAACTTCACCGACGGTAACTATTTTACCTGACACGTTATCATCTACGGTGGTAAGGTTACATCCTCTATTTTTAAACTCTACTTTTTTGTGATCATGCGTCAAACAGATTACTTTGGTCATTTCGGGAAATGGTCATTCAGCATCCAAAACGATAAGGATCATTACAATCATTTAGATGATGATGGTGTCGTCCTATCGGTCACAACTAGTCACCCACTGGTCGCATTAGAAGGAGTCAAATCAAATCAAAATGTTTTTATTGTAAGTAAGTACCTTATAGTACATTTTTACAACGTCATTATTTTTTACTCTACCACCGCTTCGTAAGGTGCTGTAGCTGAAAGGAAAGAAGCGACGCAAGAAACTTTCAGCAGCACATCTTTTGAAATAAATATATCTAACAATAATTATGAAAAGTCCTTATAAGAATCAATACACACGGGAGTATCCTCAAAGTTCGGAAAAAAAGGGCGTACGCACTGATGTGTGTTACATTACAAGAACCATTTGAAGGCATTTTCGACCCCTATATTATCATTTACAAAATGCCGAAGAAAAATTAATGATCCTGTCAAATGACGGAAATCAAGAAAAGAATGAAATTAAGGATATTAAGGATGTAAAACAAAGATCACGAACGTCAAACTCCAGATGTCTTATCATATCAGAAGTATGATTCAAAACTGCTGGAGAAGAAGTAGTTTTGAATCACAAGGTTCGTGAACAGAACTTCTGGGAATTCCATTCCCATTTGTTCTGTGAACAGAACTAATGGGAAAAAAATCCCAGTACTTCTGCCGACAGAACTACTCAACAGAACAGGTGGGAATAGACGAAACAATCCACCGAGTCTACAAATGGGGTAAGGTAAAATCGAACATGAAAACTTAAACGATCGAAATAGAAACAAACTTAGCTTTTGATGAAAAGAAGACGCATCAGTTCCTAAGAATAACAATACATCAGATACCCAATGGAAATGATGTAAGAAGTAAAGTAATCAAATAGAAAGCAAACGGATAGCTTACTTTACAATGGAATAGCTGAGCTGAAAGAGCGACTGTGTCATGCCATAAATAACGAGTAAGGTCGAACAGTGGGTCGACTAGCAGCTCGCAAAACATTCGGCGCAGGGTTTTTGCCACATCGCATAATTCATTATTAGTAACTTGTTTTTCCTGTCGGCAGTTTGCGGGTTCCGTATAACGCAAACAGTTTTTGGTTGGAGAATTGGAGATAGTGTGACAAATTTCGTTAGGGTTCAGCTGTTTTATGAGGATATTGGTTCTTTTAGTTATACAGAAAGTTAGGATTTAGAACTGTGCACTAAATCGGGTGAAAATTTAGTAAATCTGGAAAAGATGCGACTGGCCTGAAGATACGACTTCTTTTCTGTTATCTTTTTGTCGTAACTATAAGGTTAGTGGCCAACCCATAGTTGGTTAGTCAGAGTTATTCAGGCCACCCATAGGCCTGTGACAGGGTTTAAAGACTGCTGTCGGACGACAACAGCCAGGACAGCTTAACGTGCTTATATGATCATTTGCTGCTTTCATTTGTGCTCTTGGTAATAAATTCTTTTTTTTTTCTCTCCGAATGTTGCTATACCGCACGATTACATTCGAACTTTGTTTCCAACTACGCTAGCTACAAGCCCCTCAAGAAAGAAGAACAAACTCCTAAATCCTTGTTTCAAATTCGACACACATTCAGGTACCAATCGGTAATCAATCACCAGGATCGCAGACTCGCGCGGATATCTCGAGACATCAAAACGCGATCCGTCCGCCTGTCCGGAGTGGATTTGCTGGATTGCGGCAGCATTTGTACTGAACCCCTGATTATTCACCCTTCCTAGTGTCCGTGTGCTCTGCAGTCTTGGTGTCGATTCGACAAAGCTTTAGGAATTTAGCTGGTTATATTATATTCCTTTAGTTCAATTCAATTAGTTTTTTATGATTCTTCGGTAGTGTAATATTTGTCACGTATTTCAATATTGTCAGGATTCATCTAACACTAAAATACATACTTAAGCTAAATTTACAAAATAACCATTTTACAAGTGTAGGAACGCGCTATGTGAGCACATGGAATGACATAGTGTCAGTTATATGAAAGGGAAAAGGGAAGATCTTCCACCAGGCGGGGTGTTGTGCCTGGTGACCAGATATCCTGGTCCAACTATGGATGTTTGGAACTCGTATATATACGAAGTCTTATATATTTGAAAAATAAAAATAATAAAGTAAAGACTATAAAGTAGGTGCGTGGATAGCTCACTTGAGGACATCCTCAACCCGTCTTTTAAAAACTAATGTCCTAGGATCGAATAAGTCTAACGATGGCTTATTGAATTGAAGAGCTGTAACCTTTTTTAACTGTAAGAGCTGTAAGTTTTAGACGGTTTTATTCAAACAAATTGTCAAACCTACCATCGTCACAGTCGCAAGGCGTCCAAGAAAACAAAGGGTCGATATCACGTACAAATTCATCTAATCCACGCGGCCCCAGCGGACAATAAATATTTTTCATGAAATCCGGTGGTCGCAGCCGGCATAGAAACTGCCCTAAATCAGGCAATTATAGGTGCGACCAGTAAATATTATAACCAGGGGATCAGGGCAATCAGGAGCGAAGGACGTATGGAATAAGGATTGCCTGTTGACGCCGTTATTTCGAATTGGGTTTGGTGACGGAATTCTGATCAAAGTAACGGGATCTTTTGGAGGATTTATGGTTTGTCATGGTGGTCCATAATCATATTGATTCGTCTAAATATGAAAGACACTATTTTGAATGAGAGTGTAAATAGGTCATAACATAAATCGTGGAGCGTCGTTCGCGTTCGTGGCTAGGACGTCGGACTCCCATGCGGGAGGTCCGGATTCGAAACCAGGTAAAATGCCATGTACCAATAAGTTTTTTGTTTTTTTTTCGAAATATTTACGTAAATTGAAATCGTTTATTTAGCGCTGTAAACACCAGAATATAGAACACAATACAGAAGTATAGAAAGTTTAATACATGCAGCACAGAACATCTGGTGTGATACAGTGCCAAAAAGGGTATACCAGCTCAGCATGATGCTGAGGCAAGCCACAGCGCTGATTTTCAGCTGACCCTCGACTACACATCGTACATTTACCGACTGCTCTAACGGTGAAGGAAAACATCGTGAGGAAACCTACACACTGAGATAACCAGTGTGTGATATGGGGAAGGCATTGGCAAACCATCCTATTAAATCTGCCACGAGAGTCGTATTATGTGATTAATTCTTTAGAACGATCACAACCCTCAGCAATGAGGAACACGATTATACTTACATAACATAAATAACAAACGAAATAATGAGACAACGCGTAGGTAGATTTTTATAAGTGGAAATTTATTATTAGCATATTTTTATCTATGTATTCTAAGTCTATTGTTGTTATGTATTTGTCTGTTAATTTCCCTAATAGAAAATAAAAAAAAAAATAGAAAGGAAGCAAAGGAAACGGTGATATCAGAAGAGGTTTTAAAAAGCGAATTCTATTGAAGTTATAAGAGTACAGTGGACCACTAGCTAAAGTATACCATCTGTCAAAAACATTCGATTACATCTCAACCTTATGCCTGCGTCATATGGTACATTTCAGATTCTCAAATTTTGACGTTTTGGGTAGGTTGACCACTGGTCTACTGTACTAGAGTCTAACAAGTCGATCTGGCCGCCTATGTAGATTATAATCTAAATATGGCTACAAAATACATAGAGAAAAGAAACGTCATCTGTCAATGTCTAGTTAAGAACAAGACTTTAGTGTTGCTTACTGTTAATTTTTATTTTCCTTAACAAAAAGATGGTGTCATACATAGTAAGTAAGTAATATGTTTATTTCACACACAGCAATGACCGAAACAGTTATAATTATAAAACCTAATTCTGTAGTCAAAGGTAAACATATCGAAATCATGTCTGATGGTCTGCTGTTATAGATAGCTCTCTTGATAGACTCTAGCGACTTTACACATATTAATACAAAGAAAACACACAGTGTTGCAAGAGTACCCAAAAACAATAAGTTCAACCGGCGAGCACCGATTAATTAACCAGGGCAACATAAAGTCGAAAGCAAAAATCGCGCACATAAATAACGGTAGCGGAAAATGCTTCATTTTAAGGAGAATGGCTCCTTAATCCTATAGCCGCCTGGTAGCCGGTGGGTGTAATTACTGAGCGCAATATATCGCCAGTTCGACCCCCCGACCCCCCGACCCTTGGGGTCCTCTCATCACGCGAAATGACTAACGCAACACATGGTCCTCGTTAATTGTTAGGGTACTACTGATTTGGACGACTGTTTTTATTGTAATAACTGCGAGGGGACTTGTGTAAGGAAGTGTTTATGTTTATGTCGGTCGTTTTCGAGAATGAGTGCTTAGTGATTTCAAAGAATTAAGAGGAATAAAGAAAAGAGAAACGGAAGAACTTCGAGTAAAATAATCGATAGAAGAAGAAAAAGATGTTACGTTTACGAGTATAAATAATAAAGAAAAGAAAAACAGAAGAACTAGATAGAATAACAGACAGACATTTATAAAGGAAGAAAAAGAGACTTCACCACAATAACTTTGGTTGGCGTTAGGTACGTGACATATCAAATTCGACGACCTCATTCGAATATAAATACTAAGAACGAGTTAAAATAAGGAATTAAGGCAAGGAGAATATATAGGAATACAGTAAAGGTAATAACATTGAAATGCAGACATAATGTTATTACAAGTAGGTATGGAACAGAAATAAACTAAACTTAAAATGGACTCCCAAATCAGATCCCTGATATTAACACTTAACTAATTAGACACCAAGGCGGTATAAATCGGCAGTAAATATTTCAAAGTGTCGCAGATGGTGTCAAAACGCTGTACTGGGGTCGACGCCACGAAACGAGCATAAGAAGAAGCGGAGCGGACTAAGTTATCTAGCGTTATATGCCCAAAAACTCACCAGATGTTGAGAGACGATAAGATCTTATTAATGTACAATGAAAGACACATCATGCATCAGAAAATTCATTTCTCCAAGGTTAGAGTCCATAATATTTGAAGCCGACGCCACTGTTATAGTTATCTTATGACTAGGGGGTCAGGGATAACCCCAGCGGCACTTAGACCCTCAGGGATCTTTTGTGCTCACCCCTTTCCTTAGTCTCCTTCCTGTTCCTTAAAGATGCTTTGCATCAAGGACGCTATACAGCTTACAGGAAAGAGCCTATAGCCCTCTGGTTTCGAGTAGACTACCCCCAGAAGACTCATACGCTTTCTAGCCAACGAGTCATAGTTTATTTATGTGGTGCAAAAAACGTCTTTAATGTTAAGGCTTATATAAGTCTCGTATCTAGGGCTATAGCTATCCCTAGCATGTACTTTAATTAAAACTTATCTTTAGAGGGAATGGCCCCCTGAGCCTCTCCCCAACCCTGGAGAATCATAGGAGGTTCCTCTCGCTCAGCTCAGGGCCACACGGAGACAGGGTCGCGGATAACACGCAATCGCGATAATAGGTCGACCCGGCGCCATATTGCGCTGATTGCTGACGCGCGCGCAGTATTTATTCCGGATTAAACATGGCGAGGCAAGGGTTGAGGTGCAAACTCCTTTATTTATCGACTACAACTGCTATGGGATAATACATAGAGTTTATGGTTTCAGGTTAGGTAGGACAAACTGTACCAAATTGTACGATGGCCAAGATTTGATGATCGTACAGGTTTTGGGGGGTTCGTGGTTTCCTTAGCCCCCACCCCCTGGATCCGCCAATGGGCAGGTGAACTAATTGAAGGCTTTGGTTATTGTACAATGGAAGACATCAAGCTGAAGCTCTGTGGAACCCTAGGCTTTGGTCATTGTACAATGGACAACATCAAGCTGAAGCTATACTCTGTGGAACCCTAGGCTTTGGTCATTGTACAATGGACAACATCAAGCTGAAGCTATACTCTGTGGAACCCTAGGCTTTGGTCATTGTACAATGGAAGACTTGTAGCAGGAACCCTGTCGCAATAAGTTTTTGTTAGATTCCTTGACATTCGAATGAATGTGTCAAATAAATTACAGCGACAAAGTACTAAAGGGTAGTATTGTACATAATTTTCTAAACTAATTGTCCTTATGATCCTTAATTACAGAATCCTTGAATGATAATTGTCAAGAGAGTATAGCGCTTCAGAGACCGCTAATGAGTGCGACAGAGGCGCCACGCGGCCGCTGCGGCGGGTGCGCGAACTAATTTGCAGTGATGGATTACCGTGCCGCGTATGCAGCATGTGCTGGTTGTCTTATGATCGCCTGGTAGTATGCTAATTGCTAATTACTAATGGAATCAGGAAAATTGACATGTTAATTTTATTTTAATTAACAATGATTATGTATGAGTGGTAGAATTAAAGGCTGTTTTTATTTTATTTTATTTTAATGGAATCAGGAAAAACGTGGAATTAGGCATCACGGCCATTTAATTGGAAATTGGTATCGTGGTATCGGAAGAATCGAATTGTTGTAAAAACATGTTTAATTTCGGTACAGTACCAGGTATACAGTACCTATAAAGTTGCGTTAAAAATAATGGCACCCTATCCTTGAAAACCAGCGTCGGTAGAGGTAAAGGTATCCATACATCTAGCGACACTCAGCTGAACTTGGCCCTTTTAATAGATCATATGTTTACTACATTAAGCCATATCATTTTAAAAATGTATTCGCATGGTGTAGTATTTTGAGCGAAAAATGGTCTATTAATAAAGGAATTTCTATTTCTATCCTACGCATCTTTCACAAACCAGGGTTCCAGGCATATTCGGTTTAAAAATAGTTAAACTGCATGCATTTAAATGCCTCTCTTTCCTATTGTTTCCGTCGTGTCTTATCTTAATCTGCTGGATTTAACGGAAAACTGGTAAAGTTGGCAACACGGGCGGGATTAAGCGCAAAAACAACAAACTGGGAGTCGCGTTCTAAATCCAAATAAATTGTGAAAGGAATGCGCGGGGTAAAGCCCGCCACACACGGACCGGGGTTGCCATATCACTCTCGAGTCTCGCGCAGCGGTCATTTGTCAAATTAATGATGTAGGGATCAGAATTTTAAGTGATCGCCACCTGACGTGGCACCGATCACCGATCTCTAGACGTCTCTATCCGACGGGAAATGCTCTTTTTATCGTAATGGCGTCCTCGCGTGCGCGCGTTCGAATTAGCGTTGCACGTAGTTTAATCGTGTCGCAATCGGAACTAACAATGCGCGGCAATTTTTGTTTTTTTTACCAAAGGCGGAGATAAGCCGCTTGATTATGCCGCGTTCGTTTCTAGCGTGCATCAGTCTTCGCTTCGGGTTAACGAAGCTGTTCGCATGCAATTTTCCTTTTTTTAAATGCGGCTTTGATGAATGAACGAGAGGAACGACCGGTCCGTTTAACGTATTTAGCCAAATATATTAATTTGTGAGGGATTTTCGAAATTCAAAATGATGAATGAGTGAAACAATTTGAGGATTAACGTTTATTCTTGAAATTAGCAAGTTGTGGAGATAGAATGTAATTTATTGCGTTTCAGAGTAGAATACTTTAGATAACGGTTGATCGAAGACGCTCTCAGCTCGGCTATGAGTATTCCGATATCTTTTAAAACTCAACGCCATTTTGAAACATTATTTTAATGGAGGCGGTGAGATGATAGCGTCATTATTACTAACACATCTGCTGATACAAAATGGGTATTACATGTGTGATAATGTTTTTGGAGAAACTATTGGTTTTGTCAGGATATTACCGTTTTTCCAACACGTGGTAAAACAACAAGTTGCGATTACCGACATTACAAAATTTTAAATTACCGACCTCGTGGACATTCTAATTGCTCATAAAATATTACATTTTCCAACTAATGACTGTTTAGTGCGCAGTGACAGAGCGACAAGATGCCAAGATAGCGTCCAGACATGTCATCGACATAAATCATCTCGCAATTAAGCTTTTAAAACGACAAGCAGATTTATGTCAACGCTCTAAACCGATTTATAAAAACAGTAATTAAACAAATACTTTTTAAAATTCCGCTCGTTTTTCAAAAGTTATCGAAAAGGACATCAAAGTCGAAAGCGCGTTCGAATTTCGAAAATCATAACGAATAGATTTTTCGCGTCGATAACTGTATCGCGCCAGAGACAAAAGCCACCATAAATAAAAGGACGGTTAAAATTTTAAGGGCCCGCTCGGGTTCAGGCGCGGCCATTAGAGGCCCTTAGCGAAAACGAATGTGTCTCGACGGACTCTCTAGATGCCAACAGTTGCAATGTTGCTGGCCAGCGTGAAACCCGCAGCAACGAAACAAAACGCGATTTCAATCGAATGAATGGGAATCGATACCTTTCAAATAAATCGTTCCTTTTTCGAAATTGATTATTCTAAAATCAAATTTTGATGAATGGAATTAAACTTCACGTGATATGAATGAATGATTTATTCGCCAGAAATATGGTACATTGGATGACAAATCTTAAATATTAGGTCTCACATATTTCGCCAGCTTTGGCATGCAAATATTTTAGAGTTAACTTCATTAATACAATCATTACATCACACATAAATTACCTATATTGTTTTCGATCAATTCAAGCGTTTAGTTCCACATATTTACAGCAAAGTTTCTTTTCGAAATTGATGATTCGGTAACCGAATTCCAAATTATTTATGTAAATACGCCTCCTCAATGGATTATGACGATTTTATCGCCAACCTATTTAATTAAATGTTAAACTTGACACTTATTAATTGTTGTAACCATTTTATAAGGTTTTAACGACGAAAATATTCAGAGTGTCGATTACACCGATGAGTAACCAGTTCCTGTGACAACTGATGGTATTTATCAAATCGAATGCTATTAATCAGTGGATGGGAAATTAAAATATTTGTGTTTATGTTTTATTTATGGAGTTTCACCGATTCTTAACACGAAATTGATCAATTTTTGCTTGATAATATTCTCAATCATTCAAGAATTCGTGAGAGTCAAACAATTCCCATTTTCAAAAACAAGTAAAAGAACACTACCTTTCTTTATTTTGATTCCTGTTATGTCATCCAGTCAGTCATATATATAGTTATTGCATATCTGTACTTATATATTGTATTTATTTTTATTTGACGTACACTCTATGTCTGTGTACCTTTAAATTATAACGCATCTTTCACTTTCGCGGGTTTGTTGGAAGAAATCTCTTTTAGAGTTAACTTCACCTTTTGTACAGTGTCTCATTTTAATTGTTTTTATTAAGTCTATTGTTGTACAATAAAGTGTAAATTAATAAATAAATCATACTCGTATTATTGTCCATGATAAATTGAATTATTTGAATGTTCTTTCTGAATATTGGAATATTTACATACAGTTTTGTCATTAACGTTAATATGACATGTATGGAATGCTTTATTAAATTTACAAAATGGCCACACCGATAATGCAACTGCATGCAATAACGGAACGCAGCCGGATGTGACCGCGGCGTCTTCCTGTCACAATTAATTTCCGGGCGCGTTGAAATTGGCGCGAAAACTGTCGCGCGAGGGGCGCGGGGGGCGCCGCCGCGGCGGGAATTTTAATTACGCACTCGTATTCCGAATACCAATGTCGTCTTGTTTAAATTAAATATAAATTATTTGCTCCTGGGCCCCGCTGCTCTCCTGGTACCGAGCGAATTGCTCTGAATAAACAATCGTTGTTTCCAGGACTTTCCAGGCCTACAGATAATATACAGTCAGTTGCAAGAAACGTCCTTAATATCAAGGCTTCTTTAAGTCTCGTGTCATCTAAATTCACGCAAATAAATGAATATGATTATTATCTCTTAGAGCTATTAGAGTCAGATAGCAACGGATACAATTTTAATTTTATTGGATGTGAAAGGTGTTTTTTTAAAAATTAATGGCCTTTGGTATTGTGTTTTAAGGCGCAATAATTCCGCCAATTCACGTTGTAAGGGAGACGCGAAAGTGACCGGTTGTGACTTGGTTTAACGTAATTTAGAATTTTGCACTTTTTGTCAAAATTGTCCGGAAACTCCACAACAAACATGAAACGGCACATAGGTACATATGGACGGACGAAATAATATTGAACAGGGGAACATTTGGGGAACTTAGACATATTATAAATATATATGTATGTATTGTAGCTGGATACATGTAGTAAAGAATCGAACAAACACATACAAATGTACATACCCCTTTCACCCTTACACTCTCTTATACACAAACACGCTCACACACATTTCCAATAAACACATCCATATACACACACACCACAACTTATTTCTCCCTATAGGTGTTGTTTTAAAATAGGTAATCTTTAATTGGCAGTATGTTTTTTTTAATGGACTTTTTTGTTTTAAATTTAAGTGCTGTAGATTTTGTAATCATCATCATCATCATCAGCCCATGTCGTCCCACTGCAGGGTATAAGCCTCCTCTCTTTTGTGCCACCCTATACGATCCTGTGCAAGCCGCATCCATGTCTTCGATGCAACTTTGGTGATGTCATCCGCCCATCTAGCTGCTGGACGACCTACTCCTCTTTTCCCTGACCTTGGCCACCACTCTGTGAGGGCTCTGGTCCACCGGCCGTCACCACGTCTAACCAAGTGTCCCGCCCAGCGCCACTTTAGCGTCGCAACCCGCTTTCCTACATCTAGAACTTTAGTTCGTTGTCGGATCTCTGTGTTGCGGATCTTGTCCATTAGTGTGATTCCTAACATGGCACGCTCCATGGCCCTTTGTGCGACCCTTATTTTGTGCACAGCTTCTTTTGTGAGCGTCCATGTTTCGGCACCGTAAGTCATGGCGTAAGATTTTGTAATAAATAAAGAAAAATAAAAAAATATATGTATAAACAATACAGAAATCACAGGTGAAAGGCGTGCACTGCATCCGATCCGTCAAACGAACGTCAGTTTTCGACCGATTTATTTCCTTTCCTCAAAAAGGCATCTAAGACTTTAAAAGTATTGCAGGAAAAAGTTTTTAATAACATTACAAAACTTCGCAAATAGAAAACGTAATTAGAGGGCAGATGAAAACTTCACAACGCAGACGGGTGCACTTCTAGCATTTAACAAAGTTTGATAAAGAGATTAAGTATGACAGTTTGAAATATAGCCACCGCAGTCGGAGGAAAAAATAACAGTGCAAAAGTTTGCCGAGCGGGGCCCACAGGGGCGGACTGAGGGGCCACGCAAGGGGCCCATCACAATCACGAAAGGGGGCCTCTGAGATTTGTGGTTTTACATTGAAAATCTAACTATCAGTATGTTTACCTTTGACTACATAATTATTTATTGTTTCGGTCATTACTGTGTGTGAAATAAACATATTACTTACTTACTTACTTGGTTGATTTTGAGCATTTATACTACTTTATTCAGTTGAACACATTACGTTGACACGACTAATATCTCGGTTGAAGTGTACAGTTTCTTGGTAGAATTGAATAAACCGACTTGGTTTGCTCATATGGAAACACGCAGCACTTTTTACTTCAGTAAACAATCTGTTTTTTCAGTGCATGATTAATGTGAAAAAACCCGGTATAAATGGGACGTTACGTATACGTCTCTAGACTTAGATTGAAAGTATTTCCAAAACCTTATGAATTAACAATGGATTGCATAAAACTAATATTTATTTTATTTTTAAAACAACGAGAACTTCCTCATTGTTATCATATCAAAATATTACTCTCCTCTATTTCAAATAAATTATCAAAATCCTCATGTATTTAAAATATCGGAGGAGTCCAGACCGTCGAGCACATCACGCGCGAGTGCACCCCCTGCGAGCATACGCCGGTGACCCTGACGACTTCATCCTACTAACCTCAGACGCCGCCGAATGGCTCAGAAACCTGGATATTTGGTTGTGACATATCGCAGTACCTACTGTTATTGTATATTGTGTATAATTCCAACTGCCATACGAATAAATAAATAAATTTAAAATATCACTCTCCTCAATTTCAAATATATCTTATCTTATCTCAAATATCAAAAAATATAAAAATATCAACATTTTTTACGTATTTGCAACTCTTCAAGTCTACGAGGCTAACATGGTAGTAGTATTTTAGGCCAAAAATGGTCTTTTAATAAAGGATTTTCTATTTCTATTACTAACAATAACAGCAAGTAACTTAAAAAACCTAGATAAGAACCGATTGTCGCCCCAGGACTACCCCAAACCACCTAAGTACCGCCCTGTCTGCCGGCTCCATTGTTGGCAACTACGGCGAGTTAATTTTGTAGGAAAGAAACAGGCGGGGCGCAGGTGTTTCTGCCGCCCCGTTGTATTAATTTGAACGTCTCCTCTAATACCTACGTATGACTGCGTTACTGTACACAGACTAACTTATACATTCATAGACATGTACTTATGTAAAAGTAAGGGCGAATGCTCCTATAGGAGTAACTAAAGAAGATAATTTTATTCCTAAAGGAGTAGCTAGAAGAAGAAATACCTCAGTATTTCTTCAGTATTTGGGATGTAAGGGGGGTCACCAACATCTAGACCTCCAAATGTCAAACTCACCTGCACGTGGTGCATCCTGCCGATTAACGAACGAGTCCCTGGCGACCGACTAGTGGCGGTATAACCACTCAAATTATGGCTGGGTCAAAATACCAGAAGCACGATGACGGGCAGCAGCGTCATCGGGGCAAGCGACCCGGCTACTGCGATCGCCAACCCGCAGGCCTAGCGTGGCGATTATGGCATCACCTCCTATGGACAGCGCAAAAAGAAAACGGCCCCCAGTTCCCGGCCGCCCCACTATTCCTGGTCACGGTGGCGGCCATGGTAGCGACGATCTGCGTAAGGTGGCTGGCAGCGACTGGATGAGAAGAGCCGAAGATCGGGCTCAATGGCGCACCCTGGGAGAGGCCTATGTCCAGCAGTGGACTAGAATAGGCTGCTGATGATGATGATGATGATAGGAACATTCGCCTTTGCTTTTTTTGTGTTTAGAACCAGATAAAAGTCTTTTCGAACACTACTCATAGTGTTCGAATAGACATAAACTTTATTTACTAAAACGGTGTTACGCACATTATAATTATAATTTTATTTTGTAATGGAACTTATGCCTTAAAAAGAAATTTAATATCATTATTATAACAGCTTTCCTTTCCCCCATAGGAGTAATGCCTGGCAATACTAGCTGAACACTATCGCCAAACGCAGATGAATTTATAATAGCATTTTCGCGTTTGTGTTGTCTGTGGCTTAACCACAAATGCGGAAGATTATGACGTTCGCCATGACATTCCGAACGCACCCATTACGGCAATTGACAGCCATTTTGTGCCAAAATGTTAAATCGAAATAAATCATTGCAATCTTGATGCGTTTTGGAAATATCTTGATTAATAATTGTTGGTAAATACGGCCTTTAACTTTGTATAATAATATTTTAGATTGAAATGTCGAATTTATGCCATTATTGAGCTCTTGAATCTTTTAGGAATTATGCAACAGAGATTAGGTAACTAACGTTACATCAAGCGCTGATGAACAATTTAAATTATTATTATTAGAGCATAATCTATGGATTTACGCGCACTACGGTAGAAAAAACGCATCCGGGTTTTATTCTGCAGAATGTCATAATTGATACCTACAATAACATTAAAAATGTTTGGATTTGTGAATTTTTAATAAAGTAGTGACTTGCCAACTTGAAAGTCCCTTAAACTGAGCTTAATTCACGTTTAATTGTAAGTTATTGCCCCAGCGGCGGCCATTACCATAATTGTTTCAAAAGAAATGCAACTCAACGGTCTACTAGAGATTGTAGTAAAGATATTTACAGCAATTAAGGCGATATTTGCATAGAGATGCGGCCAGATCTCGCGTGACATTTTGTTGATCGCCATCTTGGTTTTTATCTCGGCCATTTCTTATCATTTTCTCAGAATGTACTTACACAGAAATATAAAAAAAACGAGATCGTCCATTAACAAGATACATTTTTTATTGCTCATCTAGTTATTCCGGTCCCTTATACGTTATTAAGAAATAAATATGCGTTTAGTTGCGTCGGAATTGAGTTAATTATCATTTTGGAAATATTAAAGTTTACTGCCTGTACTACACGTAGCTCTAATGCTCGGATTTGGTAATAAAAGCCCATAACAATTGCAGCGTTTTGGTTTTATTGTCTCATTAATGAAGTTAGTAATGGTAATTTTTATTATTTGGGTCTCAAAAAGGAAGAAAAAAGATTTTTAATTTTACTAGAGAACGTATTTATGCGGACAAATCTAATTACTTCAGTTTATTAGTAGAGTTTTGATACGAGAATTGCTGGTTTTTTGTATTCTAAAGTTACCCGCGCTTTACCAAACGGCCGAACACGAACAACTGGGTTCTTATTTTAATATTTTCTAATTTCAAATTCCGTTCCCCACCAGCCAGTGACAAAGGAGCGTAACCATAGAGATTACAAGTTAACTTTTCCGATCAAAACACCATAGTCAAAGGCTTAAATTATACACGGCTGGATTGGCAGAGACGGATTTTACCCTTTGACAATCACGGGGTGAGTTGGGGTGACTAATTGTTGTCTGTTGTATGTTTACGCCTTACGGTATATGTGTGCACTTGGTTTTATGTTTATTTGATAAGCGAATGTTTGTTTCTGATTCGTCGGAAATAGCTGTTGAATGTGAGGTTATTTGTTGAGATTGAAGTATTCTGCGAACTGTAATGAATCATTTTTAAACAAATTCCGTGGATGTTTTGTTGGGTTAATTTTGGACCTGTTTTATGAGTTAAATGTTTAATCGAATTCGAACCTATTAACAATTCAATTTCAATTAAATGAAGGCACTTTTGGTACGAATTTTGCGGACCAATCAGGAACAAAAGGTCAAGGAACAAAAAAAAGTCCAGCTGGAAGAAATCTCTATTTTAGAGATAAGCTCTACCTGTGTATGTCAAATTTCTTGTTGTTGTTTCTTTTGTAATTTATGTGTGTACAAATAAAGTATAAACAAATCATATATGGAGTTTGGTCCAAAGAAAAAAATTAGCAGTGATCTAAAGAAATACTTTCAGATTTTTTTAAAAAACCTAACTTAAAAAATGTCTGAAATTAGGCGTAGCAGGGCGCCGAAGATACTGGCAACATTGCCCTGCTGGATCGCTATGATGCCGATCGTTTGGGTGAGGTGTTGCCAGCCCTTGTCACATCCAATAAAGGTCCTCTCTCTTCTAAGTCGTGTTCCTCATTGCAGAGGGTCGTGATCATTCTAAGGAATTAATCACATAGAACGACTCTCGTGGCAGATTTAATGGGGTGCCTTCCTCATTTCACACACTGGTTATCTCAGTGTGCAGGTTTCCTCACGATGTTTTCCTTCACCGTCAGAGCAGTCGGTAAATATACGTAAGTTTTTCGAAATAACCGAAAAACTCATTGGTACATGGCACTGCATGGTTTCGAACCCGGACCTCCGGCATGGGAGTCTGACGTCCTAGCCACTGTGCCACCGACGCTCTTAAAGACTAAAAGGAAGAGGTGTTAAAAGTTCGACTCGTATGTCTGTTTGTGGCAACGTATGGCAACATAACATAACTCAACCGATGATCCGATTTGGACGAAGAAAAAGTATCTCCTACGAGTCCAGTGCGTTCTTTCCTTCAAGCAAATTACTCTAACTAAACTATCATTCTAACGAAACGTCCTTAAAGTTAAATCTTCGCCACCGACGCTCTTAATAAAGGTCCAATAATGGTCTATTAATAAATAATTTTCTATTCTATTCTATTCAATAGATTTATATTATATATTTATTTTTACATATTATTATGTACTAATCAATAATTTTGTAATTATATTATATGTATTGTTTTATGGCTAGGGCCATAGTTTTTTGGTATTCGTACCGGCCTTTACTTATGTATTAAAAGTATATAAACCAATAAATATTTCATATTTCACTCTTCTGCACTATACTGCTGGTAACCTATTACTGATTCTTCTATCACCTAGGTTGCCTGGAAGAGATCGCTCTGAGCGATAAGGCCGGCTTATTCTATGTTTCCTTTCCTATGTAAATTTCTTGTGTGTAGAAATCTATCTATCTAAGTGCTTGGACTGTTTTTGACGGTATATTATTATTTTATTTCATTAAAAAGTGTTACGTAAGCACCAGGATATTAGAAACTTCAAGAGTAGGGGACAGCGTCTAAATAAAGCCGGGCCATAATTCAAAACAAGGAGCCGCGCTGATAAGGAAGTTTCATTACCAAAATGTTGAATTTAAAACCGGGGCTTAATCAGTTTTATGGGGGTTTATCCGAGGGCCGCCAGCCCACCTGTGTGTTTAGGCGCGGATTACTTCGCTAAAATTCGTTTGTATTGGTTATTAGATTAATTTTCGGGATTGAATTTAGCTTTCTAATTACGATCTTGTGAACTTCTGGGAAATACCTAAATGGAAAACGTTGGGGGAATGAACTATGGTGTATATAGGTACAGAGCAGACGACCCCAACGACGAGCGTGCGGGAAACGACGGATGAGGGATGTAGCGTGATGTTATGTATGTATGAACTATAGCGTAATCTTGTTTCTTTGTATTTATTTTATACTTTGTAGTGATCCTCGTGAAATCTAATACCCAAAAAAGCAGTAAAAATCGAGATGGGTAGTATGTTTTTATTATTTCATGAATTCAAAGTTGTCTGGAAGAGATCGCTTTTAGCGATAAGACCGCCTAGATTGTTTTAATCGTTTTGTACGCATTGTATCACACTAATTTTGTGCCATAAAGAGTATTCATTCATTCATTCATTCATTCAAATTTCGTCCTCGGGTCTACCTGGTTCGAACTGGTGTCATGTTTCTGAGCTTCTTTCTTTCTTAAACGATGAAGACGTATCCTCTCCGCTCCCGAAAGTTTTTATTCGGTCACAATCGGGATTTAATCTGTTATTTTTAGCCTTTTTCTCTTCGACCTTGCCATTTTCACTTGCAATCAACGTCAGACCTTTATTAATATCACAAACTGTATTTTATACAGTTATACTCTATTCTTTAAAATAGAGTTTATTTGGTCCAAATCCGTCGAGTAGTTTCGACGTTAGCTCACTTTAAACTTAAAGCTAACCGCGCAACATCTCATTTTCAGTGTTCACTTGCGCGGCCTATGGCGCCACCAGACGGTGCCGAGTGGAGGTCAAACACATATTTTTTTCTTGTCGTCAGACCGATCTTTACAATGGTATAATTATTACTTTTCTAACTCTTAAACTTTCGTTACACGAAGCTCTCGAAAGTACATATTGTTCGTTACACAATAACCTAACCTAACCTAACGTAAGAGAAAGAAAGAAAAGGGATTGCAGTACAAAAATATGGATAAGATTTTTGTTTCTGTCACATTTTAGAACGTGGTAATCGGACTGGTGAAGCTAATTTTTTCCTAACACTTAACCTTTTCAAAACGTAACTTTTATCATAATTTTAGTGTTATTATAGATTTATTATAAATAAATAAAGTAATGTTACACATAATAGGGTATTTGACAAGTATCAAATATTAAATATATTTCATAAAAATAAGTAAATAGTCAAATTGATGGTCAAATGTAAAAACAGAAATACAATCTGTTGAAAAATAAAATACAGGCAATCAAAAATGAGGCGGTAGAAACAGACGGCTATAGATAATTGTGACGTCACTGTTATGTAGCGCCATCCAAGGTCCTTGGCTACATAATAAGGACTGTTTTACTAGAAAGGGATAGAGCATAGACCACTACTAACTTTAACCATTAATATAGCTGAAGTCAGTTGAGATATCGAGAAACTAATTTTAGATCCTTCTTTAGTATGTCCATGTAAGTTGATTGATACCGTATTTGCCACCTCCATTTCACCTACTCGTATTGGTAATGAGTTTCCATGTGAGGTTATTCTAATTCAATCCCACGTGCCTCCGAGCGTTGTCCAGCTCTTCAAATTATAATAATAACTTTCCTATGTGCATAGCTCGGCTTTTAAGAAATTTTAACTGTTTCATTAGTGGTATCTGAAGTTGAGAGGTTACAGTTTGACAGGCCTGTTACTTGAAGGTTATTAAAGACTTGACTGTCAAGTGTCCAAGTGAGAAAGTTGAATAAGTCCAGCTCTTCAAATTATAATAATAACTTTCCTATTTGTATCGATAAACGGATTTCAGATCCATTTTCAGGATGTCCTTGTAAGTTTATTGAAGCAATAAAAAAAATTAGTCAAATACCCTATTAAATACACAAAATCTGTACGTCTGTTTGTTTCATTTAAGCCGCGTCCCGCATGCGTCTCTGCCGGGAGTACCAGGGCGGCAGCGCCGGCAGCAGTTCTAACCCCTTCGCAGTTTGATAAATGGCCAATTACAGCGCGGGCCGCCCGTCCCTTCTGTTAGCTTGTTGTCTATTTTGAATTGCTTTTGCTTTTTCGCTTAGATTAATATCTAAATAGGATAGATACGGATCCCGCTTAGGTATTTACGTTGTTTTTAAACGTAAATTTTCGACGGGAAGCCTTTGTTTTGTCCTTTTTCGCCCGCCATTGTTGTAGGACTTAATGCGAATCTTTGTTTGCTCTGTCTTGTAATACTTCTTTGTTTTGCGCTGTTTGGATTAATCTTGGTCGCTGCTGATATCCTGGTGGTTCTTAAGAACCAAGTTAAGAACTTAAGTTGGCTGTAGAAAGTACTCTAGAATATTAATCTAGATAGGTTCAATTCAAGGTTAGTTATTTTGAAACTTTCAAAAAACAATTCGTTTTAATTTCCCTCAAAAACTTGTCCATTCTTTTCTTCTTCTAAGTCGTGTTCCTCATTGCTGAGGGTCGTGATCATTCTTTCAATCACATAGAACGACTCTCGTGGTAGATTTAATGGAGTGGTTTGCCATTGCCTTCCCCATTTCACACCCGGTTATCTCAGTGTGCAGGTTTTCTCACGATGTTTTTCTTCACCGTCAGAGCAGTCGGTAAATGCGCAAGTCTTTTGGAAAAACCCGATAAACTCATTGGCACATGACATTGCATGGTCTCGAACTCGGACCTCCCGCACGGGAGTCCGACGTCCTAGCCACGACGCCACCGACGCAAAGTATTCTAGAATGTTAATCTTTAACTTTATCAGTTCTTTTACTAGTCTTATTACTTGATTCACTTAGATCGTGGTTTACCGTGAGTTGCAAAAAAAGTCCTAAAAATTAAGGTTTTCTTAAGTCTAGTGTCATCTTTATCTAGGGCTATGACGTAAAAAGGGTTAGTATTTTAATGCGTTGTCTTAACTTGAACTAGATTGTATTAGAAGACATTACTGCTAATATATTGTATCTGTAATGCTTCTGGAAATAAAATCTTTCATTACATTTTAATTTGTGCAACTGACGGTAGTAAGTCTTTTGCAAGCGGAAAACTCTTCATAGATATACACCTGTGTTTTATGTTATTTCTACAATAATTAAATATCTCATAAATACCTTTTATAAATTGATGTAAATGATTAGATAACAAAATTGAACCAGCCTCCGCGATACAGGCTGTTGCCTAGTGCGGAGTCCAACGTTTAGCATAGTTTAATGTGATCATGAAAAGAGATTTAAAAAAATAATTTTAGAACAGTTAGGTACAATTAGAACACCGGAATATAACAATGATAATAGGTACTTATTTTCCAATTTCAAAAAGTAAACCAAACTTTAAACAGCGGGCCCAGGTGGCGAGCTCGTGAATTCTTAACTCCGCGTCATTAGTTGAGTAGGGTGCGGTCCCTCCCTCGCGCGCGGCTCTCTTACTCTACTCCACTCCACTCCACTCCGCCGCATTAAAGCTCTGTGTAATTGTGTATAGTTAAGCCATTTCCCCCGTTTTGTTTAACAATGAATTAATATGATTTTTTTGAAATATAAAACCACGTCTGCCTATCTGGCTATACAGGAAAGTTTCGGCGGGGCATCCAGGACAGCTACAGACTACGAGATGGTCTTAGGAGACCTTCCCTAACTTTTGGAGCAATTTAAAACTGCATTCACAGATTTTCGAAAAAGGTACATATTTTCGTGTATTAGTGAGCGTATCACTAATTTTATTTGTTTATTATAACCTATGCTAACCTATGCTATGCTATATTAGAAGAAAATAATTTCTATAGTAAAATACTGCTGTAGACGATTTTAAAGTTCCATGGTGACATCATCCCATCAATCTTTCTTAACAGATTCATTTGCATCTCCTGTAATGACCGTTTTATTTCCAAATTCTCCACGAGGCCCCCTGCCAGGTCAAACCGTCGCGCCCACAGAAATCGAACTGGCTTCTCTAGAATGATGATGTGAGCACTGACAGCGAGCTAAAGGGTTTGTGCAAATGCACTCATAGTATATATTTTTAAATAGGTTTAGACAAACAGGTATACGAGGCACCTGATGGTAAGTGGTCACCGTTTCCTAGAGACATACATTTGACATTTCAATGCCCGATTAATGTTTGGGAATCACATCGCATGCGCCAACTGGCTGACACAGTTTCCATATAAAACTTCTCTAGCGAGCAATCTACGCTACTGAATGAAATCTGAATTTCAAAATCTTAGGTTTTATAGGTACGTATATATAGGTAGTTCCATATATTTGACATTTCAAAGGTCGACCAATGTATGGGAAAATGCTCACATCGCATGCGTCAACTGGCAGACGACGTTTCCATATAAAACTAGCAAGCGAGCCATCTATATAGGGTGAATTTTAAAATCTATGGTCCCGCCATTGTTGTGACGTTCCAAATTTGAATAAATTTCGAATAACGGCAATTTAAACTTGGAATAACGTGAACATCGCATCCATTAGGTGTCTTTTTGAAGGAACGCTCTATTCGCGCCATCAATCTTGCGCGTATCGGAGCGAGTGGTCGTTGATCTCTGCCCACGCGCACGCGTCTTCGTTTTATGATAGTCTAGTATTTGGTTGATTGTTTTGTGCACCTACATTAAATTTTAAGTGTAGCCCAGTATGTACTTACTAAGCTCGTGTGCTCCATCTTCAGCCTCACCGTCACTTACCACCAGATGAGCCTATAAGCTTCGGACTTCACGAGTCCGGTTCCAGTTACAATTCGGTTGGCTGCAACCAATCACATGTCACCTTGAAACCAGCGCTTTGTGATGTTACAGCTTCATATTAAAAGTTCTAAAATGTATTATTTTTACATTGGCGACGGTAAAACAGCACGAGTGAACTAACACAACTCAATTTTGTACAACAATCAATTTTCCACTTCCTAACCATGCTGTGTTTACACGTTAAGGGCACCTAGCTCATAACTTTATATTGATTTTTCTGTAGTTTCTCTGCTTGTAATCTGTTGTGTTTACCTAATTAATAAATTTAATTACTACAATATTCCAGTATAATATTGCACAAATACGATATCACCATCAAGACAGCCCATCTTCTATCCAGCTTTGGATAAAGGCTTCTTACAAGTACGATATGAATGTGCAAAATTTTTATGGAAACCGAGTCGTAGCCTTGCACCTTAATTATTTCAAGACTTCGTTGCTTGAAACTTATATGGGATTTCTAAGGTGGCTAGAAGTGACTGTGGTTTCTTAGACACCCATGAAGGAACGAATTGGTGGGAGACTATTATTTCTTTCATCCAAGTACACAGAATTAGCCTTTTCAGTGAGGGTAACAAAATAGGTAATCATTTATTTTTTCTAATACATATAATAATTTTTAAATAATTACCATTAAACCCACATCTGAACATTTATCTAAACACTTAATTTGATTAAAACAAAATATTTATATATTATATATTATTAGAGCATCGGTAGCGTCGTGGCTAGGAAGTCGGACTCCCATACGGGAGGACCGAGTTCGAAACCATACAATGTCATGTACTAATGAGTTTTTCGGGTTTTTCGAAGGACTTATGTACATTTACCGACTGCTCTGGCGGATTCTATGTGATTAATTCCTTAGAATGATCACGACCCTCAGCAAGGAGGAATACGACTTAGAAGAAGAAGAGATTTATATATTAAGTCTTTATATCTACACTTAGGTATTTTCTCTACAGCGATTCGTTTGTGAATAAAGTGTAGGTAAGTACTATTATCGAGTCTGGATTTGTGGTGTAGAAAATCTTACGACCATTAAACCACATTGGTTTATTACCTAAAAAGAAATATAATTAAATCTCTATCACTATTATCTAAAGCATGATCTTTACAATGATTTAGTTCACGCTTTCCACCGCTAGAGGCGTCAGTTTCTTTAACATTCCACACTGACGTGTGGTTAATGGGTAATGTTTACCCATTATTACGGATTGGGTATATTTACCGTACCATTGTCTGATGGAGCATTGTTTTTACCGTTCAATGCGGCCGTGGGCAAGCCTCGTTTCCGATTGATTAAACTCGCATAATGGAATATTCCAAAATAGTTGACACCTATTATTGGATTTAAAATAATACACTTACTTATGTATATTTATTTAGAATACAACATTTTACCTTCCAATTTTTGAGCAAACGGGTCATCTGATGGTAAAAGGTCACCGTCATCCGTAGACATCACATTTCACTGCATTATTATTACAGGCGCTGATAGAGAGCGTCGGTGGCACAGTGGCTAGGACACTGGTCTCCCGAGGTCCGGGTTCCAAACTGTGCAATGCCATGTACCAATGAGTTCTTCATATTTTTCGAAGACTTACGTACATTTACCGACTGTCCTAACGGTGAAGGAAAACATCGTGAGGAAACCTGCACACTGAGATGACCAGTGTGTAAAATGGGGTTGGCACAAAAGATCCTCAAGGGTTGAAGTGCTGCTGGGTTATTCTAGGCCCTCTATCATAAGATAAGATAAGACAGACGCTGATAACCTTGAGGCCTTAGAGGGAGGGAGTGCTTCGTGTACAATTACTGACTCTCTTACCCTTCACATCGAAACAGAAATGCTAGTATTTCTACTTTGCGGCAGAAATAGATAAGAATCGCGATCTTTTATTTTATGTACTGCTACACCCGCATTTGACCTCGATCTCGCCTGATGGTAAGCGACGATGAGGTCGACGATGGAGCATGCGGGTCCAGTAAATGCCTATTCACTCCGGCCTTGAAGATCCCAAGGTTGTAGATTTCGGGAAATACAGACGCCGGCAGGCTGTTCCATTCCTTAGCCGTTCGCATAATGAACGAAGAAGCAAATCGCTTCGTACGAGCAGATGGGATATCAACAACATAAGGATGGAACCCCTCTCCGCGTCTGGTAGTCCGAAGGCGGAATGGAGATGCTGGAATTAGGTCGTGCAATTCCGATGCGCACTCTCCGAAATGTATCCTACAAAATACCGATAGACAGGCAACCTTGCGCCGATGTCTACAACATTCTAAATGTTTACACATTATCAATATTCTTCATTAACCATTCCGTGCTAACAGTGGTCCATCATTTTGGTTGAAGATGGAGCCTTTTAACTCGGCAGATTGTTGCTGCACTGCACCGTGCACATCGAGCAAAGAATGTGAAAACAATGTGCTTAAAGCGCTACGGCAACAGGCTGAGGCAGTCCCCTTTTTCCGGTGCTGCACACCACCTTCATCTTAAAGAAATTGACGCCTCTAGCGGTGGAAAGCGTGAACTAAATCATTGTAAAGATCATGCTTTAGATAATAGTGATAGAGATTTAACAATATTTCTTTTAAGGTAATGTGGTTTAATGGTCGTAAGATTTTCTACACCACAAATCCAGACTCGATAATAGTACTTACCTACACTTAATTACTGTTGCTTATTTATTTTTGTAATATATTAGTTTAATATTATTTTTGTCTTCTGTACATAATTGTTTGTATGTGTGTACTGGAAATAAATAATCTTTCTTTCTTTCTTTCAAAACTTTCACCTATTTAGGACACCCAAAGATTAATTTAGAAGATTTAGAGCCCACGCAGATCACCGCTCCACTACGAGAAGGGGACTTTGGAGGGATACCAGGGCAATTTGGAAATGCATAAAAATTCTCGCAGACAACAAATATTCCTCAGTGCGGATTTCTGGCCTGGAGGGGTGGTTTTTCGTCGTTATAGAGAGGTGATGACGAACAGACTGTCATCATCTCAAGCCGCACCAAAATGAATTTTTTTTATTTATATAATGTTGTATGTTAGTATATCTAGTAATGTAGTATATGGTGGCGTCGTGGCTATGACGTCGGACTCCCATGCGGGAGGTCCGAAACCATGCAGTGTCCAATGTACCAATGAGTTTTTCGTATTTATCGAAAGATTTACCGACTACTCTAATGGTGAAGGAAAACATCGTGAGGAAACCTGTATACTGAGATAACCAGTGTGTGAATGAGGAAGACAATGGCAAACTACCCCATTAAATCTGCCAAGACAATCGTTCTATGTGATTAATCCTTAGAATGATCACGATCCTATATTTATGGGCCTTTTGTATAGTTAGCTATATAATGTATTGCCAGAAAATAAAGAATTTATTATTATTTTTATTCTTTATTCAGAGTTCACAGGCTCTAATGGTCTGAAAGGGGACATGAGTCCAACACGGTCCATTTTTTTTAAACACTTCTTATCTCCCATTATTGGGGCGAGTTTACCATATTGTCGCTTTTGGCCAAACGACAGTATGACTGAATTACGTAGGTATTAGAAATAGAGTTAATTAGAAGAAATAACGTGTTGGACGCCCCTCTGCCCGGTGGACCGACGACCTGAAGAAGGTTGCTGGCGATGGTTGGATGAGGAAGGCGGAGGACGGAGTAATGTGGCGCGCCCTGGGAGAGGCCTGTGTACAGCAGTGGACAGACACGGGCTGATAGATAGATAGATAGAAGAAATAAAGTGAGTTGATCGATGTGTGAGAGTGTTGATAATGAGTGAATATGATGAGTAAATGTGAGACGTTTATGTATCCATGGAAAGGAATTTTAGAACAACAACAATTATTATAATTATGTTTTAAAACTGTTGTTTCTCTCCCATTTCTGGGGTATTCTACGACAATCGCGGGCTTTTGGCCAAACGAGAGTGGGGACGAAAAAATAAAGAGATAATTATGGTCATAATATGTTAATATTTTATAGTAATTTCAGTTTATTCTTCTATTGACAAGAATTTGCGTACTATTCTGCATGTATTTATTATAACTGCTTTTTGTAGGAGTCTGTATGTGAGGGCGAGCATGCCGAGTGTTTTGAGGCCGGTGTGAAGTGTGTTTGGGATTACTCCTGTAGATGACAAAATGTTTGGTATAGTTTTGACTGTTTGCACTTTCCATTGAGTCTTTAGTTCGATTGATAAATCGGTATATTTGGAAATCTTATCTGTGTGTGTTGATGTAACGTAATGTGTATTGGGTATGGCTATGTCTATAAGATAATTATTACAATGAAAATGTCTTCCCTCATTTTCTACAGGGGTTCCATTTGTCCATTTTTGCTACTGAATATTTAAAAAAAAACATTTTAAAAAGTAAACAAATTAATCGAAACTCTCTATCCCAAGATAGCGTCAAACAAAACTCAAAAGAAACGGAACGTCACTTTTATTTTTTTTATTTTAATTGGGGTATTAACGGGGCACAGATAAAGTCACTCTGTCTCTAACTTTTTTATTTTTTTTAAAGTTTATCAGATGGCTTACCGTTTGGATGTAAAGGTACGTCAAGTTGTACGAAGTTTTAATAGACTTGGCGCAATCTGATCGCTTCGAAAAAAAAACATTGGAATAAATTGTGGGACGGGATTCAATCTCGGACTGGTGTTTGTTTTGTTTGTGGATACTTTTTATTGTGGAATTAAAAAGTATACAGTGTGATGTCTGGCATAATCATAGTACTCGTACCTACCTACCTAGGAGCTCGTAGCCTAGTTGCAAGCACGGTCTGAAAGTGATCATGCAAGTTAAGCGACGTTGGCGTGGTCGGTACCTGGATGGGTGACCGCTAGTGGCATATTTCATCTGAGCTCCTCCGTGCCTCGGAAAGCACGTAAAGCAGCATAGTACCTACTGTTAAGACTAAATTATTCCCAATGTCAGGAGCCCAATTCCACTGTTTACAACGTTTGTCTTTCCTTTCCAATTAAGTATAGCAATTAAGTTTTCGTATAGATGCAACTTTAACTACAGATCGTGAAATGAAATGAATTTTACTTGCAAGAATATACGTCATTTAAATAGATCCTTCATACATGACAGTTCCAGCATATCCTACCACATTGTGGTGTGCAAATGTTGGAAAACCGAAATGTACTTACAGGGTACTTACTTTATTATTATTATTATATATTTATAGACAGACAGCATATATGCTGATGCGTCTATGTCATAGTGATGGAAAGTTATAAGTTCTTAGTTCCATTTTATAAATTTCACAGTTCACAGTTTTTACACACTCAGTCATTGTTATTTATTTAAATTAATGTTTGTACTAAATCATTGTTTGTCATAAGATTTAAAAAATCCTAAAATAACATCCTAAAACCTAAGATTGCTCTTCATTGGATTGATTACCATTGTGCGTGAAACAAGGTTGTTTCCTATCTTGAAGTGCATACTGCAATGGGCGTTTTCACATTAGACTATAACGATACCGACACGACAGCGATGTGTATCGTGTCCGGATCTTTTTTTTCCTACTAATCCCGCATTTGACCTCGATCTCGCCTGATGGTAAGCGACGATGAGGTCGACGATGGAGCATGCGGGTCCAGTAAATGCCTATTCACTCTGGCCTTGAAGATCCCAAGGTTGTAGGTTTCGGGAAACACAGACGCCGGCAGGCTGTTCCATTCCTTAGCCGTTCGCATAATGAACGAAGAAGCGAATCTCTTCTCTTTGTTTCACTCATACGAAGGTGTATGTTTGATTTCAGGTGAATTTCCACTTATGTTTTTTTCTCTCGAAAATTTTACAAAGAAACTCTGGGATATTTTGTTATATGCATCAAGATACAGAACATATATTTATAGAAAAAAAAACCACTCACATGTTTTTTCCATACATAGTCTGCTACACGCGACGAATGGTATGTTATCTAGGTATAACTAGAATGTTAAAGAAAAAAGAAAAAGTTAAGTTTAAAACTTTGGGAAATCTAAAACTTTTCCATAGCAATAAATTGCTACAAGTAATCGATTTAATCCACAGAATGTCAGTTCATACATTTTTCAGCAAAAAAAATTCATTCGAATAGAGAGATATTAGAGTTAATTAACTTCCTGAGGTTTCCTGGAAGAGATCGCTTTAAGCGATAAGGCCGCATTTGTATATATCGTGCCACTATTCCTGTAGTTTTCTATGACTAAATGTATGAGCTTCGACAACCGAACCGACGGTATCGTTATAATTATCGTTATATAAAACTTGAAGCCCCAATGCCCAATGGGCATTCTCCGTTAAACATGAGTTTTTGCTAACACATTGCCAGCATTTAGCAAAAGTAGAATAATTATGATGTCTGGCATCCCAGGCGCAGTGCAGTAAAAACGGTTGATTACCCGCGCTTGCGCAGCGCACTCCGACTGGCTCGCATGCAGAGGAGTGCTTGCCAAATTTTTAATTATTCAAACGCGACCAAAAGCCCATGAATAATTATACGACTCATGGGCTATGAAGTTTCTTGGCAAATACATACCTACATTTAGTTTATGAATGGGGGGAGACCTTCACGTAAAAACAATCGTTATAATTCAAGCCTTTTTTATTTATTTACGACAACCCGCGTTTAACCTCAATATCCTCACATGGTGGTAAGTAACGATGAGGTCAACCTCCTCAGATGGAGCTTTAAGTACTGGCTCTTCTATAAACACTGCCGAGTAGCCGACACACATCAAGTATCTAAAATTTATTTATTTTATTTTATTTGGGTAGCATACAGCCTTATTTACAAGTTATATATACATATATAAAAACAAAAGCCATTTATAAGCTTCCACAGTGACAACAAATGACAACATCTAGGTGCAAGCTATTGCTAAAGTTCGCTTAAAGTTATAATTTAGGTAAGCAATAGCTTTTTTAGGCGTAAAAATATACAAGATGCGTGCATCATGCGCGCCTCTGTCTGTTTTGCACCGCTTCACTTTCATACATTTTGTATGAAAGTAGTTTGAAGAGGCGTCGATCGGGCGCGCCGCGGGTGTGTTGCAAAGTGGACTAAAAATCGAGCTTCATAGACATAGGATTTGAATGTTTTTTATTGCGCGTAATCTATGAAATATTATACTGACGATCAAAGTGAATAGGACATAAAACGCAAAGCGTTGCGCAGATGGAGCCACGAGCACACTCCGTAAACAAAAAAGCGAAACGAAACGTCATTTTTGAAGATATCACAAATTTCTCGTTATTTGGGTAGGTAGTTAAATTTAATATTGAACGCTTTTAGTAAAATTGTGATGATATCATGGCATCATATGACTATTTCAAAATAGCAGACCTAAAAATCTATTAAGACAGCGTGGCGCGAGCCTGAAGGGTAAAAAAAGATTTGGTGGAAAGAAACGTACGTTGATTGGCTATGTATCATTGTGCTAGTGGCGCCTCTAGTGTTAAAACATTGCAGGATTATCTCCTATTAATTTGGTGCTCTTGGGTGTATTATCTATGACTTAAAAAATGCTAACTCCAAAAATGTTTGAGCTTTCCAGGTTAGTTTTTTTAAGTCATAGATAATGCACCCAAGATCGTCAAATTAATAGTTTTGATCGATTTATGCAAGTCGAGTTACATATTATCAACTCATTCACGCGTAATACGGATTTGTAAGTATTGAGTGAAAAGAACTTTTAACGCGTGACAGACGACCTGACAGCAATAGTGTGTGCACTACATTGAATTTTACCGTCCGGAATCGGATCTTTTTCTTCCTACTAATCCCGCATTTGATCTCGATCTCGCCTGACGGTAAGCGACGATGAGTTCGACGGTGGAGCATGTGGGTCCAGTAAATGCCTATTCACTCTGGCCTTGAAGATCCCAAGGTTGTAGGTTTCGGGAAATACCGACGCCGGCAGGCTGTTCCATTCCTTAGCCGTTCGCATAATGAACAAAGAAGCAAATCGCTTCTCTTTCTTTCACTAATACGTAGGTGTATGTTTGATAGCAGGTGAATTTTCACTGATTTTTTTTTTCTCGAAAACTATACATTGAAACTTTTTGCCTCTGGGGTATTTTGTTATATGCATCAAGATAAGTACATAACATATATTTTTTTAGAATAAAATTCACTGACTTTTTTTTCCATACATAGACTGCTACACGCGACGAATGGTATGTTATCTGGGTATAACTAGAATGTTAAAAAAGTTAAGAAAAAAGAAAAAGTTAAGTTTAAAACTTTGGGAAATCTTAAACTTTTCCATAGCAATAAATTGCTACAAGTAATCGATTTAATCCACAGAATGTCAGTTCATACATTTATCACCAAAAAAAATTCATTAAAATAGAGTTAATTCGAATAGAGAGATATTAGAGTTAATAAACTTCAGAGGGTTTCCTGGAAGAGATCGATTTAAGCGACTTTGCTATCGTTTTTATTTTTC
This sequence comes from Hofmannophila pseudospretella, assembly GCA_947369225.1. NCBI lineage: Eukaryota > Metazoa > Arthropoda > Insecta > Lepidoptera > Oecophoridae > Hofmannophila > Hofmannophila pseudospretella. The sequence continues at coordinate 12,004,764 of OX376330.1, read as the reverse complement.
CTGTATTTGTGTACAAATAAGTGTTTCTATCTATCTATCTTTAATTCGAATTAAAAATTCGAATCGCGACCGAAGACGTCCAATGGAGTTTTCCATTCAATTAGTGGTTCTTACGCTATACCTTTTAGAGTTTCGTACCTCAGAAGGTAAAAACTGAACCTTGAACTCACTGTGTGTCAAAACCATTTTTTTAATCAACTTTTACACAGTACAGTAAATACAGTAATATATAAGTGTATACCGCCAAACTGCTTTGCAGTTTATCGGCGGACTTATATACGTTTATACGTTACTACGTTACGTTTTTACTTTTATACGGTTTTTTACAGGTCTTTGCTACAAGTATTCTTATCGAAAACTTTAAATCCGTCAGAATATCGGAAACCTTTGAAAACTCCATCAATGGGATTAAAATTTATTTCCATTGAGTTTTCCCGGGGAAATCCTTTTTCCATCGGCGCCTTATCCGGGGCGATAAATCTCCCATTGTGCGCGGGTCCGGATTCGATGCCGCTAATGCACAGGGACCATTAATGCTGTAACAACGGCAACCGATTTATTGTGAAGTCCTCGTCGTCGCCATGAGTATGAGACCTAGCGTGATGTTTTTTTTTTTGGTGTTTTAGAGACACGTTGTCGGTCGCGCTGCTGTCCGACAGCAGTTGTTAGGCCATGTCAAAGGCCTACGGGCGGTCTGAACAACTCTGACAATAGGTTGGTCACTAATTACACCACATCTAAGTAAATATAAGGTCTAAATTCAAAACTTAAAGCATGGCTGATTGAAAAATGTTTTTATTCAATAAAAGAATTTTTTGATAGTAATTAATAAATTAGACATTAATTATAGCTAGTTGGTAGAATTAATTTTATTGTATTATTTATTACGGTTTATAACCTATTATTATTTTTCATGACGTACAATTTTTTGCATTGCAAAATAATGTCGAAACATGTATGATCTATTCCAACAATTCTACTATCTTATGTGTACCGTGTTTCGTGCGAATAAAATAAATTTCATTTCACAAGAGAAGAAGCCAAGAAGGCTTAGAGACATCATTCAATTTTTACAGGTGGTAGTTCCTGATGCGTAGGATCGCCTGGGTTGGTACCACCATCTTATATATTTCGGTTTGAAGGATAAGAGAGCCAGCGTAATTACCAGACAGAAAATGGTATTCTCACTTAAGTTGGTAGAATAGTAAACGTACCTACAATTATGTAAACAAAACCAAACTTGCAGTCCCATGCTTTAGACTTAGTAAAGTAAACACTTCATTTATGGGTACTGTGTACGATTTTATAATAAGATACCTGATACTGTAATAAATATGACAGAGAAAACATTTAAGACCCATATAAGACGGACCTTATGTAAAAAGGGTTATTATAAAATAAATGACTACTTAAATGATAAAGAGGCTTGGTCCTAAATTCAGCTCCAGCTCTGCGCATTGTGTATATGATTGTATTCATAATTATTGTAAGATATATTTATTTCAAAAGATGTGCTGCTGAAAGTTTCTTGCGCCGCTTCTTTCCTTTCAGCTATAGCACCTTACGAAGCGGTGGTAGAGTAAAAAAGAATGACGTTGTAAAAATGTACTATAAGGTATACTTACAATAAAAACATTTTGATTTGATTTGATTTGGATAACACATTGTCTGATTAATAACTAGGTAGCTTTGTAGCCTATACGACAATAGAATAAAGCCTTCAAGACACCAATATCCAGAGACGAGAGATATGTCAATATCCTCCATCTGTCACTCTCCAACGCTCTCAGATCAGTCCAGTGTGAGAGAGTGAACCATGGGGATGCCAGCTTCGCTATAGCGTCGTTGGCTTGCCAAACAAAGGCATTAGAGAGTTTGCGTTACGGCGCGATTTATGACTGGTCACACTGACCGAATTTTCCTCTTTTCAGCGTATGTTTTCACGAATTTCTGATGATGAAGTGATATTTCAACTATGTATGTAAATATTAACATGCATTTACGTTCCATAGCAACTTGACTAGATTTGTTTCGTAATTACGAGGTTAAATGAAAGAGATAAACTTGTCGAAAACAGTGAAGGATTTATTTAGTTTGTAACTTGTAATATTACAAGTAATATGTAATATATAATGGAACGTAAATGCATGTTAATATTTACACACTTATACATAGTAGAAATATTACTCATCATCATCACTAATCATCATCAGAAATTCGTAAAAACATACGCTGAAAAAAAAGAAAATTCGGAACTATTGGTACAACTTTCGGGTTTCGTAGAGAAAAAACTAAAAATAAGTTCCAAATCAGAAAATGTTTGGGATAGGATATACAGATACGAGTAGGTCTAGGTTTTAAATTGTCAAATGATTCTCAAATCATTGTAAAAATGCCAATAAAATTCTTTTTATTCTTTGCCTATGAAGGACACGAAATATTTCCAAGATTCGCAAGAAACAAATATCTTGAACGCTCGAAAGATCACACCTTTGTCACAGTTTGACAGGCCAGAATGTACTCTATTAAATTATAAAGGCCCTTCTCACCTCCTCACTTTTATTCAATGTTCCTAAACAGAAAGGATACATTATAGATACGGGACCGAGCAGACACGTACAAAATGAAAATAGGGGCGAGGGTTGGGGGTGGGGGAGGTATGGAAATGTTGGTCAAATATATCATCCGGGGCCTGACAGGCCAATTCTCTTATCTGGCGCGCGCGGCGGCGGCGCGCGATCTAAGCTAGCTTAGCTAATATAAAATGGTTTTAAATTCAAGTTTAATTCTGGCTATCTCCAGCTCAGGCGGGCCTCGTAAATACGCGGTCGCACCCACATACAAAAGGTGCGATTTACGGTTTTGACGGATTTCGAATATTTTAGCGGAAGTAGGATCAGGAGGAGTTACGTGGTACGTGTGTCTTGGGGTCGGATTACAGCCTAGTGTCTGGCGATTTATGGTACTAACAAGTAACGCGGTTTAGGTCAAAGCTGGATTAGGGCTTCTTGGAAGTATGGCGCGTTTTTTAGTAGCTAACAACAGCTTCTCACATTCAGAGATGAATCTTTCTGTATTTTAATAATTTAAATGATATGAGGTTACACTTTAAATGAACCTTTTATGTAGGTACTTTGCCCAACGGTTAGCAGTACAACGCGGAAACGCGGCCAGCCTTTTGGGTATACTTTACCAGATGTGGGGGACTTTGGCCAAATTTTTTACCTTTAATTTTTAGTTTTTTTTCTAAGTTAGTTTATAAAATAGATTTTGGGTTAGTTTTAGATTTTAGTTTTAAATTTATTATTAAATAATAATAATTCCCAAAATGATTTAGAAATACTTTAAATGAATCGTTATTTCCGTTCTATCATGTGACAGCTTTCAATTTTCGAATGTATTTTGATTTAAAGTGACTTTTTGACATGGAATCTATTTTATGTCTTACACACTCGCTTTGTATGTGAGTGAACTTGTGTCGAATCACCGTGACGAAACTGTGTACTTTCAGCTACCACTAGCTCTTGTACTATTTAACCTATCAATATGGAAGTTATACCATTGGATAGAGTCATTCGGCCCCGTTCTAATGATACCTAACAATAACTGAAACATTGTTTCCCCGCTTCGCCACAGCTTGCCGAAGTGGGTCCCTTTTTTGGCCAAATTTTTTTTCCGACTTATATTAAAGTCCCTATAACTTTGGAACTATTATAGATATCGAAACACTTAAAACTGCGTTGTGATGTGCTTGAACTACGCTACTTAAAACGAGGTCTCATTTCACATCTGGTTTCAACACTTGAAAATAATTGACAAGTTTCATCAGTTGTTATGTGGCTCGCAGCAAATGTCGTAACCTGAAAAGAAACCGCAACCAAATTCGAAAAAATGCAATGTACCATGTAGAGCGGCAACGCATCTACCGTTTAAGATAAAAATCACAACAATCGGAGAACTATGAGCAAAGTAACGGATCATCATGTCACAGTAAACGGAGTGAAAATGCAAAGCGTCCATCTTCGCCAGTCGCTGGGCCGCCTGGAATGTCCCGTGAGCGTCGAACGATGTGTGTTGAGGCCGGACAAGTGGATATTTCATATCAAAATTCTAACAATGGACCTTCAATGTTGAACAACCAGCCCCAAGGGCCAAGTCCATTCCATGTTTCGGCAGATGACTTTTGCCTGGCAGGTTTTTTCAAACCTGCTTCTACTACATCTACTTTCGTTTTTTGCGTATTCGTATTTCTCTAACACCTTTAACCAAATCCAATATTATTAGCGTAAGGCCATGAAAATAGTACCTCAAATTTGTTTCACTTGCTCAGCACAACTGTCAAAATTCACGCATTGGACTGACAACAGACAACAGATCCATGAAGAAACGAACGGGGAGACAATTTATTCTTACGTCCAAATAATTAATTAATTTTATTTATTTATTAGGTATAAACACAACAGATTACAACCAGAGAAATAACAGAAAAATCAATATAAAGTTATGAGCTAGATCGTAACCCTAAACGTGTAAACACAGCATGGTTAGAAAGTGAAAAATTGGTTGTACAAAATTGAGTTGGGAAAGCAAAAAATACTAGTGAATGTGGTGGCAAAAAAATAACAATAATACCTATTGAAAAATAAAAATAATAAATTAGGTGCGTGGATAGCTTACTTGAGGACATTCTTAACCCGTCTTTTAAAAACTACAGAAATACTACAGCTATATCGGTTTTATTTTCAGGCAGAAAAAACATGAAACGTTACAGATCCTTCACAATTTTCGTGCGGATTTTCGCCCGTCCGCGGGCACCCGCGGGCACCCGCGGGCGGGCGGGCTGTAGCGCATCAGTTTACAACACGAGGACATCATAAAGTGTAAACAATGGCGGCGTTTTCCATTACAATATGTTTGTCGATCCGCGGCGCGCATTATGTATGTTATCCTGGTAGGACGCACAGGGCGCCGCTGAATTTATGGGGGCCCCGCAAATATTTGGCGCCTGTTCGGACGCTCCTGTCGGCTGACAGCGGGAAGATTGTCGGCAACTGTTTACACAACGGAATATGGTAATTTTTCAGTTGCCTTTCTCGCTTTAAGCGTATTCTGTTCACGCTCAGTACTCTTTGCACAAGTTTAAGCTGGAAGAACCGTTGAAACAATTGGCTGCGTGTGCGAGGGATCTACGTTCCTGAACCTTAGGGCGAATAATCTATCTATATCTTGCAAAAAAAATACAATGTTTTTGTATGTTTATCTTATCTTATGATAGGGGGGCGGGAATAACCCAGCGGCACTTCGACCCTTGAGGATCTTTTGTGCCTACCCCCTGCACACTGGTCATCTCAGTGCAGGTTTCCTCACGATGCTTTCCTTCACCGTTAGAGCGGTCGGTAAATGTACGTAAGTCTTCGAAAAATACGAAAAACTCATTGGTACATGGCACTGCACTGGTTTCGAACCTGGACCGCGCATGGGAGTCCGGTGCCCTAGCCACTGTGCCACCGACGTTCTTTTTTATGATTTTATGATGTTTACTTTGTACCTGTAGACAATTGTAAACTACATATAGTTACTAAATGTCTAGTGTTTTGGAATAATCTGTGAACCAGACATAATGATTGTAACAAAGAAATAAATATCTAGTCTACTAGTAGTAATAACTGTCAGACTGAATCAGTCGACTAACTCATTCTGTTAGACTGAATTCAGTCAAGAGTAATAAGCCCATATCCAATAAAACGTGTAGTTTTCCTCTTGACGTGAACACAATAAGAGGCCATGGCCAAACATGGTACGTTCACCAATTTTGTACGTCGGAAGTAGTTCCTGACGGACACGAGCAGGCCTGACGTTTAGTGTCATTAAATCTCGTAATAGGATATCATAAATTGCTGGAGGTAGTCGGCGCGGGCTGGCGGCGGCTGTCATCGTTTGTCAGAGAGTTTCACGCATAGTTGGACAATAACGCAGCCGGGGCGGGCGGCGCGGCATTGTGCGGGCCCGGCCGCCTGGACGCGTGACGCGCGCTGACCGCTCTATGACCGCTGCGATCTATGGCGCCCTGGTACTTCGCTTTTCCGGGATGTGTATCGTTTGACAGGAATTAAGTGGAATTGCCATGAGGGAACGAACGCCCGCCCCCTTGGGGAGGGACTACTTTTTCTTTCATTCATGGGTAATGCGTTATGTTCCATTGGCTCAGTAGATGTAGACAATAAGTATGAGGTCGTGGATTCAATCTTTGACTCATATTAATCATTATCATCAATACAGCACACATGGCTGATACCAGAAATTGATTTGGGCGTCTGGTTATTAGATTTTGGTATAGAAAAAGGAATTTTGAGGTTTCAGCAAGGGGATCATAGTATTTCCAGGTGATGTTTACCAATAACAACAGATTTAAACATTGGCCATAGTAAAGATTTTTAAATGATCTAAATTAAAGATTGCTTGTCAGAGAAGTTTTATGGAAACCACATCTGTTAGTTGCGTCGACTATTGAAATGTGAAATATACGAATCTTATCAAAATTATATGCGCTTCTGCCCAAACCCTTGGCTCGTTGACAGTGCTTACGTCATCATTCTAGAGGAAAAGGCGTTACTATAGTCCGATTTATGTGATGACAAATGACCAAACCCAGGTGACCCCAGCCCAAGAATTCCAGATTTGTACAGCATCTGTGGAATTTTGTGTACCAGAGGTGATAATACTCGTGTATTTTAAAAATTACTTGGAATTAAGCGCGAAAAATTCCACCAACCCATTTCGGGTGGGCTTTACGAGCTCCGATAGGCTGTAACTCTCGATCGAGCTGTCTTGTAAAAACGTAAACAGCTTACAAGCATGCCCAGCACCCGTTCACCCTTCCTTGGCCAATCAAATTTATACCTCGGGCCGAAAAAAAAGTATCGAAAAATAACATCAAATATGTTCGGTATGCAACGAAGAGATCACATCAGAAACTTAAGCTCTGAGCTGGGCCCGGGATAAAAAACATCCCACAGTTCAAAAAGAAACAAACTTAAAAAGGTTAAAAGATAAAAAAAGAGTGACCCGGAGCCGGACCCGTAAATTCGAATCAAAAGGAATCAAATGACTTTTTATGATTGTAGTTTTTCAACGATTATCAATATGGGTTATTGACACTTTGAATAAAGGTGTAAGATTAGTTGGTAATGTTTTGAAGGGAATACACTTTGTAAAACACTTTTAGAGGCTTTTTAAGTCATGAATGATGGTATAACTATCATTTAGTAGATAGAGACTTTACCATACTTATGAATGATATAATATTATGGAATTTAGATTGGTATGGGTTTAGAAATAACTCATAAATTAAAACTAAAATATAAAAAGAGTCTCTACTTTGGGTATAAGCATCTTCCTAACCAGAAACGAATCCACTACACAATTGGCATATATAGTTACTGCATCACTATCCAGTGGGCATTTTCATATTAGACGATAACGACACGACACCGATATGTATATGGTGTCGCGGATGTCATAGTGTTATACTGAAAATTCCCATTCCGTGTGCTGACATAGCAAGTTTGAAGCGACAATGGCTCAAATACACGAGGCTGCAGCGCAAGCGTTGCCGAATCTCCACTGTTGGACCACTGTGGACCAATCCTAACAGAGGCAGTTTAGTCTCGTAGTTAATGTTAAAAAACAATAGTGGTAATGTGTAAAACAATCAATGTTAAAATAAAATATAATTCTACAAAATTTTAAATTCGATTTAAAAAAAAATATCTGGAGCAGACGAGCAAACTGGTTAAGTAAGTTAAGTGGTCACCGTCGCCCATAGACATCTCACCTCACTGTATTAATATTAGAGGGTTTTTGCTGCGCTGCTAACCTTGAGTACTAAGATGGATTGCCTCATGTGCCGGAAATTACGCTGGCTCTCTTACCCTTCAAACCGAAACACACGACATGTCTGCTTTACGGCAGAAATAGTGGTGGTACTACCCCAGGTGATCCTTCACATTAGGATCTACCACTACTACGAAAGATATTCGGATTTGGGTCCAGATAATATAATATTATTCGAAATTTTAAAGTTTGTACCTTTCGTTATGCCTAGACCCGCCTGACAGATGGAAGGACGAAGTAACGACAGCAATAGGACTTTGTTTTCCCCTTCTGGGTAGAGATCCCTAAAAAAAAGTACTGCTTGCTACTTGGTACTCACTTCTTTATAACCAGACAACCTCGTGCATTAAGGGTTAAGCTGTCAAATGCACCTGTCACTCTGACAGCGAATAGCTTTGACAGCGGTGGATTGATCGATCTATTCGTGGGTCACATACGTTGAAGTCCGCAGAGAGACGGCTAAACAAAGGGTTATCTTTACATCTACATGACGTTACGAGTCTGTATGTCTGTCTGTCTGTGTTTAACTTTGTATCTTTTAAAGTTGATTGATCGGTGTGAGACGAACGCGTTGATGTCTTTTGTATGGAACAGTTATTTGTGTTTTAAAACAATGATGTTTTATCCATAAAACTTTTTTTTTTACTCTATACTTTATTAATGAATCTATTAATAAATTCTTCAGCATTCAAAGATTAATAAAGTTTAGTATTACTTAAATTCTTTAAGTAAGCTTGCTACAATCTGCCCTCTAGGTGCCGGCTAGCAGGGTTCTAGGACAGTGTGCAGATGAAGTAATAGAAGAACTTGGTAATAGATATTATATTTTTAAGGAACAGAACAACACAATAGTAGAAAATAGGTAGTAGTAGGAGACAATTTTATAAAACGGAGAAACGTCCGTTCAGGACAAAATACAGAGAGAAAGTGACAACAATGAAATGAATGGAATAATGGAATTTAGAAATGGAATGGGAATATGATTTGAATTTTGAAAATATAGATGAAGAAATGAAGATTCAACAATGAGGTTGAAATTGATGACAAGGAGGTTGATATGGACGATGAAGTCGACATCGTTACAAGCTAAGTAAGCTCTCATGATACGACGATCTATCGTAGGATGAGAGGAAATGAGATTCCTGGCGCTCCAATTTTTCTGCCTATCTGCATATATTGTGTTAAGTAAAGTTGCTATTACGGGTAAGTATATGTTCGTTGATATTGTATTGTAAGTTATAAATATTCGTAAGTATCTTTTCACTCCATCTCCACAATAGCTAGCTACGTAAGAGAAGAATACGGCATGATACGGGTGCAATTACAATAATTCAGGTTGGACAAACAAACAGAAAGACAAATGCCGTCTCGTATATCGCGCGAGATTGTATCGAGCGCTCGATTCCACTCCTATCCGTTGTCGCTCGACAATGATCTCCGTCATTCCACGGGCGTATCGAGTGACTGGTTGTATACCAATTGAAAAATCACCCTGATACTTACCCAAGAATAGGTTTTTTTTTCATTTAGGTAATTTTTATATTATTCATTTTTCTAATAATTAGCTTGACTCCAAAAAAGTGTTGAGGAAAAACGTGACAAATGAGAAGTGATAAGTGACAAATGACGAATGTCCAGTGATATGTGATATTATAGTATATAAGTCGGATGTGCCTTGTACCTAAGTAAAGTAAAAGTAAATAAACCTTTTTCATTTTCATTTTAAATGGAGATATAAGTACCATGTGATAGTAATATAAGTCATTAGAGCGTCGGTGGCACAGTGGCTAGGACACCGGACTCCCATGCGGGAGGTGTACCAATGAATTTTTCGTATTTTTCAAAGACTTACGTACATTTACCGACAGCTCTAACGGTGAAGGAAAACATCGTGAGGAAACCTGCACACTGGGATGACCAGTGTGTAAAATGGGGTAGGCACAAAAGATCCTCAAAGGTTGAAGTGCCGCTGGGGTTAGTCCCGGCCCCCTATCATAAGATAAGATAATATAAGTCATTTGGTTTCTTTCTCAAAATAATGCTCTAAACTTTAACCGATCAATATACAGGACGGTGTGAACAATTTCGACACTTTGTAGGTCACTGGATGGGAAGAATACCTGATGAGATTGAGAGATGAGAACTGCTGACGTCTCTGGCCATTTACTTACCTGTAAAAAATAGAGAACATAATTAATACAAATGTCCTGTAAAATATTGAATTTTTGAACGGTTAATTTCCAATTTTCAAGTGTGTCGTTTAAAACAGGAGCGTCTGTGGCCTAGTGGTTAGGACGCCGGACTCCCGGGTTCGAAACCATGCAATGCCATGTACCAATGACCATTTATTCGGATTTTTTCGAAGACTGACGTACATTTACCGACTGCTCTAACGGTGAAGGAAAACATCGTGGGGAAACCTGCATGTCAGAAGAAATTAAAAGTTTCCGAAGGCGTGTGAAATCCACCGTACAGCACTAGGCCCGCTCGGTGGATCATGACCCGTACCCCCTTGTGCAAGGGGAGGCCTGTGCCCCAACAGTGGGGACATTAATAGGCTGATGATGTGATTTAAAACAATGCCCACACCAAAAATTAAAATGGTTATATAATCTGTGTTATGTAGTTCGCTATGAAAAAAATTAGTACCTTTTAATTCTGCAATATGGCAAGGGTTTACTATTCCTGATCGCTCTTAGCGATAAGGCCGCCTAAATTGTACTTCACTATTTCCTTTTCTATCTTTTGTTTGTTGTTTTATATTTGTGCAATAAAGTGTATTTTACTCTACTTTATACATAATAACTAACTTAATTGAAAATTATTATTCCTTCAGAAAGCGAGCAGGTTTTGTTATTATATGTATTAGCAGAATCGTTCTGATACGTAAGTAGTCTATTATAGTTCGAGCTTCGCGAAGCTACATGAACGACCTATGAACTCCAATAACCATTATACCCATTATAAGTTCGAAGCCAACCCCTCCAACGATTTACTACAAATTATCAGCCATTATAACAGCGGCGTGATTCGCACAATATTTCAAGACGGCAATTTTAGAAGGTGAAAATCACGCAATGACATGTTATTCCCACTTTAATGGCAAAACAATAATTTGTTTGCCATAGATGTTTGAAACCATGATAGATATATTCATAGCCGAGAACATGCGATCGGGTTGTCTAAAAAAATGACCGATATCAGACGTTTAGAACTGTTAAAATCCCAAATGAAAACAACAGAAGTCTAAGTATTATTTTTAGCTGAGAGTGTTACAGTATCCCAGGTTATGGTTATTTATTCGTGTGGCAAATTATTTTCGAAATAATGTTAGAGTTACAATAAAATATATAAAGGAAACTTAAAACCAAGTATTACAGTATGTATTTTTTTACGTAGTAAGTTCGTCTGCGTCAGCTGTCAGCGGTTTCCAGGGAAGAAGACTACTAAAAAGTTCCATTATCATTAACATCATCATCATCAGCCTATTAATGCCCCCACTGTTGGGGCGCAGGCCTCCCCTTGCACAAGAGGGGTACGGGCCATGATTCACCGAACGGGCCCAGTGCTGATTAGTGGATTTCACACACCTTCGGAAACTTTTCCATTCCTCAGATATGCAGGTAAAAAAGGTACTAAAAAGTTTGAACAACGCAAAATCTGACATGAAGAATGTCAACCGCAACGGTCTATCACAACTTTCCATCATCCACGTTTAATTCGAGGCCAGTGGGCAATTTCAAGTTGATGGAATAATTTAGCAGCGGTTAGGCGTTGATATGGAACTGAATCATGCGCATATGGTGTTTTCCAACAGTGGGGGTGAGCTTAATTGCGAAATTGTGTCTTATTAAATGTTTAGTGATTTTTTGTTGTGGCTAGCTGAGCTGTAATTGATTGGGTTTTGATTATGGGTAATGCTAATGTCGCCCACCAACATTGTGATAGAAGAGGTGTAGGAAATGGTTACGGGGCCCACATGTAAGTTCAAAATTATTTGACCGATTCTAAATCTTTCCCTAGCATATAGTATTAATTTTCTTTTAAGTAACAGTGACAGAATTTTATGACTGGGTCCAGTAATATCTGAGAAAATTCAAATATAGTTTTGCACTAGGCTATAGGTAGCGAACATCACGACATAACCTAAGATCTCTGTAACCTAGAATTTTTTTATTTTATTAAAATCTCAGTTTAGAGACTTTTGTACACCACAAGGTGACCATGTCAGCCTCGTTAGGGTCACTAAGAAAAGGGAAGGGAAGCTCAAGTATTATTAGAGTCAGCCCTCGCTTTGAGAGCCAACTTAGCAAACAACAGTAAGTGTTTCATTTTATCAGATAAGGGCTGACTCAAAATAATATTGAGCGTCCCATTTTGCTCTATTGAGGCCTAATTTTTCCTCTAGTTTTACAAATAAATTATTTGATTTGATTTGCACCTGTTTACTTTTAGCTTCATGTGATTGTCTAAAATATTAGTCCATTTTTTCGTTAGTGTAGATACCCGTCCCAAATAACTGTCAAATGACGATATTTTTGAGGAAACACACATATTATTGATGCAAATTTATCAAAATAATGTATACATTAAGCTATTAACTGGCTGCCCTTGACTCAGTGGAGAAACGCGCTAAGCGCCTTATAGGTGACGAATCGCTGGTGGAAGCTAGGCTGCAAAGTCTGGAACATCGGCGCAAGGTCGCCTGTCTATCGGTATTTTATAGGATACATTTCGGAGAGTGTGCATCGGAATTGCACGACCTAATTCCAGCATCTCCATTCCGCCTTCGGACTACCAGGCGCGGGGAGGGGTTCCATCCTTATGTTGTTGATATCCCATCTGCTCGTACGAAGCGATTTGCTTCTTCATTCATTATGCGAACGGCTAAGGAATGGAACAGCCTGCCGGCGTCTGTGTTTCCCGAAACCTACAACCTTGGGATCTTCAAGGCCAGAGTGAATAGGCATTTACTGGACCCGCATGCTCCATCGTCGACCTCATCGTCGCTTACCATCAGGCGAGATCGAGGTCGAATGCGGGTTTAGAAGTAAATAAAAAAAAATAAAAAAAAAAGCTATAGTTTTGCATTTAATAGCCGTTCGATCACTTTTTGTACAAAAATATGTATTTCTAAATATGTATAAATTATACCTTAGGTGCTGTCAGTATAACGGGTATCTGCAGCTAATGAAAAAAAGCACTTTAGATGGACTGAGAATGAGAAATTATAAGTTTTGAGGGTATTTATAATCCACCAATACGTTCTGGGCCCTGGAATCTGGACCATGGATATGCAGGCAAAGAAACTGGTGTCCAGTGGAAGACATCAAGCTATACTCTATGGAACTCCTGTCCTCCTGTGAAGATAAGTGTTTTTTTCCCATAAAATTATAGACTTCTACCTGAAATTATGTTTTACGTACTTACGTGGAACTATACGATGAGCAAGTAAAGGTATGTCGCCATAGCAATACCATGGTGTGGCTTGCGCCATGCGGCTGTCACTCACGACGACGGCATGATAAGTAAATTGCCCACAACAATTTAATTGCCCAATTTGCCCATTCGCCCATTCCGGGCAATTCAATTGAATTAGTCCGCCATTGTCGCCGCTTATTTTGTGTAATTTTGAATTACACACATTATTGTACTCGCATTGTGTTGTATGATGGTGCTTATTATTGTATTGTTATTTTGTGTGAAAATCATGGTTCTAGGAAGTATGGTGATTTCTAATTTTGGAAAGTTATTATACGAGTAGCTTATAAGTAGTAGGTATACCAGGAATGATCCAATATAAATAATATGGCGCATAGGTAAGATAATCTATTTTGCATCTTCTAAGTCGTGTTCCTCATTGCTGAGGGTCGTGATCATTCTTAGGAATTAATCACATATAACGACTCTCGTGGCATATTTAATGAGATGGTTTTCCATTGGCTCCCCCATTTCACCACTGGTTATCTCAGTGTGCAGGTTTTCTCACGATGTTTTCTTTCACCGTCAGAGCAGTCGGTGAATGTACGTAAGTCTTTCGAAAAAACCGAAAACCTCTTTGCCTGGTTTCGAAGTCGGTCTTCCCACATGGGAGTCCGACGTCCTAGCCACGACGCCACCGACGCTCAGCTATTGAATAAGCATATATTAATCCATTGTCACTTGGATTGGATTTATGAATGTGCCTACGTTAAACTACGGTTCATAACTTTCGCGGTAACACGAAGCATATTACAAAAACTTATTAACTCCTGAATTTTCAAATACATTAACTATCGCTCCAAGTTATTATTAAGTTGAGCGCTGTAATCGGTGCATTACATAAATAATAAGTGGCCGTACAGTGCGCTATAATTAAGAGTACATTAAGTAAAGCCCACTCCGTTCCCACTTGGAGCTTTTTCTTCCGATTTCCCGACCGCCTTAGCGTTTTCTGCTGCAAAAAAAGTGAACACCCCACCCCCCTCTTTCCTTGCACCTTGCACCAGGTCATTATTTCCTTTTCGCTCTTTTGTTTCGAGCATGTCGACATCCCGCTCCGCGCTCCGCCCATTTGTAACATCGACTGCCGGCGTGCACCTGTCTCTTTCATGTCCCTCTGATTTATGTGAGAGTGAGCGGTTTGATCGACGCTTTGTTTCCCGCTTCAACTGTCAGACGGCGTTCGTTTTTGGAAAAAAAGGCGCTTACTGACCCGCGGATTAGGTTATTCGCGTAGTGTAAATTGTGATAATGCGAATTGCCAGCGCGGTGTTGCAGCTCGGGTGTCGCGCTGGGAACCGCTGCGTTTTTTAGTTTCGGGAGATGCGCCGTTTTGTAAAACAATATTTACGATAATGTTATCTCGCGGAGTTGTGTTACGTGGTTCCTCCGCGGCGACTCCCCGTGATTAATGACTCGACGCGGAGCTCGAGGGGAAAAAATCAATGGTACAGCCGACCTCACGTAGATAGAGCATCCACAGTACACAGACACAAAGGCCATAATTGATGGAAAAGGTGGACTTCGCGTAAGAAAGGCAGCGGTATCATATCGTGCAGTACTCGAGACATAATGAAGCCATTTACCGCGAACGGCCATCCGTCTCCGATCGAGCAAATCATTATTGTCAATTGTATGGCTCTATAAATCGGGGCTTGTTTATGGCTCGGGAGAAAAAAGCGTTCGGAATTAAGATTTCAAGTCTGGCGCGCGGAATGTCGCGAAAAAGCGCGCGCTTGACAAGTTGAGAAACGACGCGGCGGCGGAGTTTTGAGGTTACTTTTTGGGGTTGCCATTCTAATCAAAATAGTTTACGCGGCCCGAGACTTTTATTTCTCCCGTCGATCGTGGGAACGCGTTTTTTACCTCACCACTTTTTTTTTCTAAACGTCTCGCTGTGGCATTGCAAAAGTTTAGAAAACAAATAAAAAAGCCGATCCTAAAACGGGGATCGTTGGCGATGCGGCGGCAAACTGTTATAAATCAAAAAGAGAACAAATAAAACGCCCGGCGAGGTGAAAACGTTATTATCTTTATAATTGCACGTCAAGGCGGGAAACTGGGGGCATTTGGCGGGTTTTTCCGTGGCTTTTTCTTTTTTTACTGGCGCGGCGCTATATGATATATCGGGCCATGAATACGGGATCCGTGGCGACACCTGCCGTCTTCCTTATGAATCCGAAATTGGGTGTGACGTCATTATCTCTGACGCCTCCGCTGTTGCGTTTTAAATTGGACGCGAAATTGGGATGGATCGTATTGTTGTATATTTTATGAACTGTGATAGCGCGTGGAATTCTGTTTTTTAACAACGATTGTCTTATGATAGGGGGCCGGGAATAACCCAGCGGCACTTCGACCCTTGAGGATCTTTTGTGCCTACCCAATTTTACACACTGGTCATCACAGTGTGCAGGTTTCCTCACGATGTTTTCCTTCACCGTTAGAGCAGTCGGTAAATGTACGTAAATCTTCGAAAATACTAAAAACTCATTGGTACATGGCACTGCATGGTTTCGAACCCGGACCTCCGGCATGGGAGTCTGGCGTCCTAGCCACTGTGCCACCGACGCTCTTAAAGACTAGAAGGAAGAGGTGTTAAAAGTTCGACTCGTATGTCTGTTTGTCTGTGGCAACATAACATAACTCAACCGATGATCCGATTTGGACGAAGAAAAAGTCTCTCCTACGAGGCAAGCGCGTTCTTTCCTTCAAACAAATTACTCTAACTAAACTATCAGTCTAACCGTCGTCAGTTGCACGAAACGTCCTTAAAGTTAAATCTTCATAAAAATCCACGCTACCCCTTTCCACGCCCCAACTCTGGATAGAGACGAGAGACTGAAGGAAGCTTTAACACTAAGGACTAGCAGGACATTTCTTACTTACACCTCACGGCAGAGGTCTATTATAGAACCACACGAAAATCAAAAAAAACGACAACGAAAACAATGAACTTACACGAGCAAACCAAACAAAGTGCACGATAAGAGCTGGACGTAACGAGGCGGCACGCTATCGATGTCTGTGTCAGAAACTGTCAGAATCTGACAGACGTGACAGGCGCCGCACCGCGCCGCCTAACGAGCCGCGGCTGTCGCCTCACGCTGACGCAGCACTTCTGGCATAAGTGGTACAGCGCCATCTGGCGGCGAGTAGGAGAACTAAACGGGGGGTTGATGCTGGAGTAGTAGCAACTTGGAGTAGTGGTGCTGTTGTTCCTGTAGTTTCTATTTTTCCTGTATTTGTGTACAATAAAATCTATATACAGGTGATGAATCGCTGGTGGAAGCTAGACTGCAAAGTCTGGAACATCGGTGCAAGGTTGCCTGTCTATCGGTATTTTATAGGATACATTTCGGAGAGTGCAATGCGCATCGGAATTGCACGACCTAATTCCAGCATCTCCATTCCGCCTTCGGACTACCAGGCGCGGGGAGGGGTTCCATCCTTATGTTGCTGATATCCCATCTGCTAGTACGAAGCGATTTGCTTCTTCGTTCATTATGCGAACGGCTAAGGAATGGAACAGCCTGTCGGCGTCTTTATTTCCCGAAACCTATAACCTTGGGATCTTCAAGACCAGAGTGAATAGGCATTTACTGGACCCGCAAGCTCCATCGTCGACCTCATCGTCGCTTACCATCAGGCGAGATCGAGGTCAAATGCGGGTTCAGAAATCAATAAAAAAAAACTGGAGTTTGGATGTTTGGCTTGACTCATACTTGAAATGGATTTTGGGCGTTACGTCCAATTATAATAGCAATCAGTACGGTGAGTCTGCGATTTTCACCATAAAACAGAAACATGATGAGATTGAGGTTGCCCTGATAAGAATAAGTTTATTTGTGCGGTAAGATGACAAAGTATCCATAGTCCATACACCAGTAGGAACTTAAGCATAGGTTATATTAAACTAAATAAAATTAGTGAGCAAAATGTAACAATAAACGCTGACCTCCGAACTAGGAAGTTCCTGTATCTCGGAGGACAGATGTCTTCTGTGACCAGTGGAAATGAACATGTAACAGACGTTGGCCAAGCCAAGAAATATAAAACTGACAAAATTTGAAAGAAAGACAAAAAAAGAACAATGATGATGATGCTTTATTAGTTTAATATTGGAAACGTTGTAAATGACCACAAATAATAATGACCACAAATAATGAACAAGCTGTGGCAGCCCCCGTGCCGGAAATACATATACACAAGAAATGTTTATAACATGTGCATAACAGTGTACAACAAATTACCTCATGATATAAGGGTGTTAGAGGGTAGACTCTTTAAAACTGAATTATTGAAATGGCTGCATGAAAATCCTTTCTATAGTGTGAAGGAGTATAATGAACATTCACATTAGCATTACAATTGACATTATTTTAATTTATATTCTATGTAGGTACCTGACATTTTGTACGCCTTTTAACAGGCTAAATACTTTGACTTTAATATATTTTTAAGATCTTTTACTTTCTATACAGTATTCTGACAAATAAAGTATTTTGATTTGATTTGATTTGACGTCTGGAGCAGTTTTCTGCATGCACTTTTGTAAGTAATCAAAGTCTTTACTTCCAGAAATAACAATAAATACCTATCTGAACAAAGTTTTTAGCATAAGATTCGCCAAAAAAGCCAATAAATACTTGCACAAATACATAAGTATGCAAATGTCCCGCCGGGGGGGCGCCCGCGACGAATTTATAGCTGCGCCCGCGCCGCCTCATTACCACTAACAAGACTCTACCAGT
The DNA here is from genome assembly GCA_947369225.1 of Hofmannophila pseudospretella. NCBI lineage: Eukaryota > Metazoa > Arthropoda > Insecta > Lepidoptera > Oecophoridae > Hofmannophila > Hofmannophila pseudospretella. The sequence continues at coordinate 11,986,636 of OX376330.1, read as the reverse complement.
CTCTACACATAAATATCGTGTTTTACACCTGCACTCGGTGCGTACAATTTGTGACGTCATCACATCACCATGCAGACTTCTCATACGCGAAGTACGTACAATTTGTGACGTCATCACCGCAAAAGCGAATGGCAATTCCTTACAATATAACTCTAAATCAAACATTTATATGAAACCTCAGACTTAGTACTATTGCGGAGATCCCCTTCTGAGCTCATACTCCAACCACAGAATACACAACATAACTGTTACAGTTCCAGATATCCCATCTGAGATCAAAGATAGGTATACTCTAAGACCTTGGAAACCTGATCAAATTTTTATCGCAGACATGGCTAAGAACACGTGCAAACTGGATTATCGTTTGTTGAGTTATGATGCCACAGACAAAAAGACAAATGTATCAAACTTGTAACACCCCTTCCTCGGGAGGTCAAAGGTTCAACTAACTCTAACATATTTCCATGCCAAAGCTAGTGAAATATGTGACACCTAATATTTAAGATTTGTCATCCAATGTACCATATTTCTGGCGAATAAATAATTCATTCATTCAAAATTGCCAATTTTATTAGACTCTACAGTCTCTTCCAAAGGAGATTGGGCGATTTCCACACAAGCTTGTATCTACTTTTTTTTTCGTCTGCTACCAAACATAGTACATTTGAAAGATCTCACCTAGGACTACATATTTCATGAGATAAACATCCTAAGTAGTATGGGGCAGGAGCTAAATACCAAAGTAAAAGAAAGTTCGTTTCAAATCATTTCAAAAACCGTTTTTATATTAACTTGCTCTGATTTTGTTTATTTTTCTTTCGTCTCCAACCAAAAATGATACATTTGATAGATCTCACCTAGGACTATCTTCATTATGGACAAACAATTTCTTTACAACAATATTTCATTGTAATCGAGTTGGGAGGTCCTCACGTGCTTTAGTTCCATTACGAAGACAATTATTGTATTATCTTAATTTTATACGGAACGTTGCCCTTTACCGTTTTAAGTTTTGCATATATTTAGCCAAGCGTGGTAAAAAACGCAAAACGCAAAGTTTTAACATTACGTTTTTTTTTACAAAGAACTTTTGTGTATTAAAACTTGGAGCATCGGTGGCTAGGGCACCGAACTCCCATGCGGAAGGTCCGGGCGAAACCAGGCAGTGCCATGTACCAATGAGTTTTTCGTATTTTTCGAAGACTTACGTACATTTACCGACTGCTCTAACGGTGAAGGATGACATGTGTGTAAAATGGGGTAGGCACAAAAGATCCTCAAGGGTCGAAGTGCCGCTGGGTTATTCCCGACTCCTATCATAAGATAAGATATTAAAACTTCTTTGTTTCTTACCCGAGTCCCCCTAACTGGCCATTTCCCACTTATCTACCACTTATATGCGAGTAACTTGGATATAATCGATCAGTCCTTTATACCCTGGCTGCAAGGAGGGTGAGGAAACCAATTGCTGTGTCACATTGCTCGGCAGTAGTATACCAATGGGCACACTACTTCTTGGTGAACCACGCTTCGTGAACCATGTTCTAAGAGAGATCTGAGATTCTGGGAATAGGACATAAAACACAAAGCGTTGCGTAGATGGAGTCACTAGCACACTCCGTAAACAGAAAAGCAAAACGAAACGTTATTTTTGAAGACAAATTTCTCGTTATTTGGGTTAATTTAATTTAATTTCTCTAAGCTATAGTAAAATTGTGATGATATCATGGCATTATTTGGCCATTTCAAAATAGCAGACCTAAAAAATTTGTTAGGACAGCGTGGCGCGAGTCTGAAGGGTAAAAAAAATTTGGTAGAAAGGAACCTATCTACATGTTGATTGGCCACGTACCATCGTGCTAGTGGCGCCTCTAGTGGTAAAACATTGCAGGATTTTCTCCTATTCGTATCGTATTCTGCTAACACCACGTTAACACATAAACGATAGTTTACTTGACCGAAACGAAACGTAACGTATTTAAGGTTCGTTTCGCATATGAAAAACGTCAACTCGCTACAGTTTATTTTATAATTAGATTATGTTGTATTAGTAGAATCAGGCTCTAATTCTACTTTAAGTATCAATACAGTACGTCCAATTCCACTTCAAACATCAATACTTTTATTATTTCTTATTACCTAATGTTCCCTGTTCTCTTACCCTAACTCCGAAAATATCAAGCATCAAATCTCAGACACCTGCAATCCAATCCCGGAAAATGAACCCAACACAGTACAATTCGAACAAAATAACACGAAAACCGCGAGATTATTGTCAAGATACCCGCTACTATGGCCGATTGATACCCGCAGAGGTCCCAAGGGGGCTTATAGAGAAAAAAATATCAACCAACTACCCGCACCTATACATATTTAATGGAGCGGGGCGTGGCCACAATATCTCGAGTACCAGGCGAGCAGAAATTGAGAACCGTTATCGTATCGAAATCCGCCGTATCTGGGCCCGGCGGTCTCCGAGGAAATCATTGGGAAGGCATCCGGAAAATTTACCGCACATTCCGCTCATGTGGCGTAACACCTGCCTCTTGCTTATGCGGGCCTGGTACGTGATCTATTTTGTTTGGTATTGCCTTTCAGAGGAAAAAAAAGGAAAGGTCGCTGCTGTGTCTATTGGAGAAGAAAATGGGGAAGTTTGCCCGATTTCGCGGAGAATAGAGTTTGTAATGTCTGATAGGAAACTGGAAATCAACTCTAAAAATTTTCATCTTTAGTTTCACATACAAACAATTAGGTACAGAATATAAAAATGAAAAAAATAATTAAATTAAATTTTCTTCTTAGTCTATGTTTAGTTTTGAGAGTCCGGTCCGAATGGTCCGGGTTCGAAACCGTGCAGTGCCATGTACCAATGAGTTTTTCGTATTTATCGAAGGCTTACATTTACCGACTGCTCTAACGGTGAAGGAAAACATCGTGAGGAAACCTGCACACTGAGATGACCAGTGTGTAAAATTGGGTAGGCACAAAAGATCCTCAAGCGTCGAAGTGCCGCTGGGTTATTCCCGGCTACCCCTATCATAAGATATATCTCTCTCTAGTATTATTATAGATTTTACACACTCTATAATTAGAAAGCAAGTCTTGATCACGGATATTGCGAAGCGCCTGGCGACACGGCGGCGGTTCATCTCTCATTCGGCGTTAAATAGGCCCATACTAACTTTTACCAGTGAGTAATCCCTTAATGTATGAATTAAGTCTTCAATTTAAGTCGATTTTCTTTATACTTACGAGTACTTATAGTAAACTTTTCTATAAGACATATTCCCATAAACACCGCAGTATGATGCTGAAAGTTATTACCGGAGGCATCGGTGGAAACTCTAATTATTCATAAAGCAAGGGGTTATTTAGTGAAGTGTGTCTAGCGTTCAGCCGGGGCGCCGCCGTAATGGAAAGTCTCGTTAATTATTCAACATGTCGACACTATAATGGGACGTGCGTTTATAAATATTCAATAGACGATCGGTTCGAACGCGGTCGCTGTAACGCGATTGCTGTACAATGAATTCCAGAATAACATTTCATATAAAAAAATGTGTAAATTTTCGCTGAAACTTTCATATACGAGTCTAATAATGTTTCATGTGATTACCGGCACATGAGGCACCCCCAAGTCCTCAAGGTTAGCTACGCATCGAACAGCATCTAATAAGTTAACAATGCTATGTGAGGTGAGATGTCTAAGGGCGACGGTGATCATTTACCATCAGGTGGCGGACCACCTGGTGGTAAATAACTCGGCTGCTCTCCTCATAAAAGTAGGTAAAACTTTTACTTACCATAATAGTTTCACGGAGTAAGGTTCAAGTTGTAAAAAGTCTAACCGTCAAGATCCTGGTTGAGATCGGATAATATCCTCATTATCATGGTACAAGAAGAAAGGCATATATCGACTAGGTACGGATAGTATTACGGTAACCATGCCTGGTCCATAACCAACCAAGTCTTCTTGTGCCATGCCCTATTAATCCTACAAGCCCTAACATCTGTACAATCTGTACCACGCATACCTACTCGTAGTTCATAAGTTTTGTTTACATTCATCATCATCAGCAGCCTATTAATGTCCCCACTGTTGGGGCACAGGCAAGGGGAGGCTTGTGCCCAAACATGCAGGTTTCCCCTCATGATGTTTCTTTCACCGTTAGAGCAGTCGGTAAATGTACATAAGTCTTCGAAAAAATTCGAAAAACTCTTTGGTACATGGCATGGTTTCGAACCCGGACCTCCCACATGGGAGTCCGGCGTCCTAGCCACTAGGCTACCGACGCTCTCTTTGTTTACATTAGCGATAGTAATTGTAGGTAGTTTTAACTTTCGTTTTTGTTTCGTTCTGTCGAATATTAATGTCCAGTGAGGGTAGTTTTTATCATTGATTGCCACTCGCTGACACAGTCTCGGAAATACAGCCCTTGAGACAGCAGCGTTTTGCCGTCACCAAATTTCTTCATCGTGTGTGATCTATCACCTCCATGGACTACTCCTAGGCTGGTGTGTTGGTATTTCATTGGTATTTATTGCCTGCCCTGGACATTCTCTAGTTCCCCTTCGTTTATTTCGCCCTCGAAAGATCCCTGGAATCGCTGGGGATCGGATTTCCATCAGAAAAATGGGTTCAAAATTCATTTTTCAAAATGCAACCGCATTTGAAATAAAATATTCAAAAATTGGAATCAGCTGAGTCAGAATCGCACCAATTAGAACACATTGTCAGATTTTGAATTTGGAACCGCAACCGCAACAGCTCGACGTTTAAAAATCCCGAACGACTTGACATTTGGTCCGAGCGGACACTACCCGGGCGTAATCGTTGCGGTTTGGGCGCGGGCCGGGAACGTAACAAGCTCTGCCGGGATGGAGATAGTATGAGGTAGTTTGTAGGGAAGAAATTCGAGCAAGGGGTACACTCATACTCACACTATTTATTGCTTTTCTTGTGTAACAATTGGTCTTATAAAAAAATATGTTCATACATGAAACCCTGAGTAGAACACAGCAATATAAAATAAGAAATTATAATAGTAATAAATGCTAACGAGATAAATAAACATGATTAGACTTAAATAATATACTGTTTCACGGGTTTTTATTGTATTTTATTAATTACGACCGGTTTTGTTTACACATCTTCAGGTATTTGTTTATAATTGAAGATGTGTAAACGAAACAGGTCATAATTAATAAAATACAATAAAAACCCGTGAAAAAGTATATTATTTAAGTTTAATCATGTACTACAAGTTTTACCAAGTATTAACGAGTTAAATTAAATTAAATTTCATTATAAGTTATAATTGATTTTAAAGTTAGGTATTGTTTTTATCATCAATAATTTCCTACAGTGAATAGAAACATTTGTTAAGAAGATATAACTTTAATCTTTTATGGAATATTGAGTCTTTTAATTCAATGTCGATGATTTTTAAAATATATTTTTACAGACATAACGAACGGTCCAGACCGCTAATTTTTACCTTCAGAAGAACTGGTGTTGTGAACCTGTCTTGTCCGATAATTCTATTTTCTTTAATTTTGAAGAATGAATCCCGCTCTTCTAAATGTAGCTGGCGTCAATCACTATAACAAGGGAATGTCTCTGGCTAACATAAGAGTTAAAACGTGAAAAATAGGTGTTTGATCTCTTTGCCACTCATTCACCCGCAAAATAGAGAACATTTGGTTCCTCTGTAAAACATCTGAAAACATGAGATTTTCTCAAAAACGAATGGATCATCTGAGAAAAGGAGATTATCTCAAAAACTAATGGATCGATTCTTAAAATTAGGTGAAAACGAACCCCAGTAAAAGGTATGATACTTGCTCCAACCGGCAGGCTTGTTCAATCCACGGCGCGGGACAAAATAGTCCACTTTGCGGTCACACCAACGACTTGAAAATACGTGACGTCACGTGACATTAGCACAGGATCTCCGCTCCGCCCGCTGATTGGCCAAATTGTTTTTGATTGCGCACGCGCTCCTCCCGAAGCGAATTTTGTTGTAATTGAGCGTAATTTTCCGTTGTTGGGTTATAGGCAACAACAATGGGATGCCTCGGAGTATTTTCGTTGGGACCGGTATGACCTTTTCGATAATTGGTGTTTTTAGTGAATAATTTACGTTCCACGAAGCGATTCAATTTCGTGTTCGATATCTTTTACTTTGGTCAAGTTTTAAAGGTTACTTTTGTTTTCTGTCGTCTTTGAAACAACGAATATCTTAGTCGTAGATCATAATTTGACAAACAAATCTAAAATTACACCTAGTAGACGGCAGTAGGCTCGCCCGCCACCTATCACATTTGTCCACCAAATCTTAGGGCGAAAAGTGGGGACCAATTACTGCGGATTTGGAAAATTGGGTCAAAAAATTAAAAGTAAATAGAGTGAAATCATCAGGATATCTGGTTAAAATGGGCGTCTCTCAAGGTTCTATTCTTGGTCTATTTTTGTTTCTGGTATACATAAATGATCTGCCATATGTAGTGGAGAACATGTCAAATATCGTGTTATTTGCCGATGACATTTCACTTATATTCAAAGTCAATAGACAAGCCGGTGAACTCATTATGGTCATACGTACCTTATGTAAAAAGGGTTACTATAAAATAAATGACTACTTAAATGATAAAGAGGCTTGGTCCTAAATTCCAGCTCTGCACATTGTGTAGGTATATGATTGTATTCATAATTATTGTAACATAAATTTATTTCAAAAGATGAACTGCTGAAAGTTTCTTGCGCCGCTTCTTTCCTTTCAGCTACAGCACCTTACGAAGCGGTTGTAGAGTGAGTCCTACAGGGAGTGTCCCGAGGAGGCTGGCGGCGTTGCCCCGCTGTATAGCGAGGCTTATACGCTGAGCAAAGTAGAGGCCAGCCTTCTGGTCCCGGAATGTCTCTACGACGCGGTTGGCTAGTTTATACTTAATATATTATTATTTATCCATTATCTCTGCCAAGGGACACAGCGTGAAGGTATGTATGTGTATTATGTATTGTGTGATCCCTGGCACTCAGGGGATGCCTGAAAATCAGCCCCGCAGTGCTAAAAGCGCTACGGCAACAGGCCGAGGCAGTCCCCTTTTTCCGGTGCTGCACACCACCTTCATCAAACTTAATTACTTTTGCTTATTTTTGTAATATATTTGTTTAATATTATTTTTGTCTTCTGTACCTAGTTGTTTGTATGTGTGTCGGAAATAAATAATCTTTCTTTCTGTCTATTAACAAAGAAAACTGTTGGCAAGCTCTTCACAAACGCCTAAAAGTGTGGACGCCTAAATACCGTTTATGTACGAAACTACAGATAAGCACTCAGGTAAGAGCCAGCCCGTAATCACGATCCGAAGCGACGATAATCCGCATAATGTCTGTAATCAGAGTAATTCGTGTAATCAAAGGCGGCCAATCGCGGGCCCGGCCAATGACGGCGTAATGGCGGACTGGACAGTACGTGACTTGAGGGCCAGAGGCTTCTTGAAATCGTGCTCGGCTTTAAGGAAAGGTAATTAGGGGATTTTGATTGTGTTTTGACTGACAACTTCCTTTTTTTGCTCGACTCCTATTTACTTTTTTTATTGTATAAGGAGAGCAGAGAGGTCGTCCCAGGATATATGGAGCAGTTAGAGTATTGGAGCGGTAGTTCGTCGTACCAGAAGTTTAAGGAGAAGGCGGGGGAGAGAAGGTGGGGGAGATAATCGTGTGTAGACGGCTGCAACGACAGGAGCCTGCCCTTTAATAGAAGAAGAAGGAGGAAGACGACTGCTAACATTGAGGTATTGGATGGAGTGGCTCATGTGCCAGAAATTGAAAAATTGAAATTGAAAATTGCATTCCTTTACCACATTTCACATTAAACTATAACCTCCACACTAGGCGTTGCCTGTGTCGTGGAGATTACATACACACACTGACCACTTTACAATGTTACGTGTCAATCAAATATTCAGATTCCAGAATTACAACTTAAAATTACAATCTAAGTTAAAGCTTATGATGTTTATTTTATACTATTGAACATGCAACATTAAAGGAAATAGGAAGTATGGGATGATATTAACTTCACTTTTGACTACCTTGAACTACTTTTCCTCAACAATGGGAGCTCTAATTTAATTAAGTATAAATTAAAACTATACCCATTTTAACACTTATAATACGAAGCTATTTACTCATACAACCAACTCTTCTTTCATTCTTCATGATTCATCAATTGGTAGTAATCATATTAAAATTACTATTTTAAACCAAATTATCTACTATCAACTCTAAAATTACAGCACATCTACTAGCCACTTATTGATGTGATTGGTTGCGGAGGCTGTGTTATTCTGTAATCTGTGTAATTTACGTAATTACCGTAATACATCCGCTATGGCGGGCGCTGAGGACTCCTAATACGTAATTCAGCGTAATCACAGCAGAATTAACAGACTTAAGTATATGTATCTAAAGGTAAGTACAAGTATACAGAAGCAAAAATATGTTTGAGATTTACTCAAAAACTACTGAGTTGTGTCTGTGTAGAAAATATTCAATTCAATATTTTTATTTCAGACAAAAGTCCAAACAAAGTTACAAAGTTAATATTATTACGTACTTAAAAACTAAGTGGTGTATGACTAAGTAAATGTATTTGAGCTGACCCTGAAGCACTTCACAACTACATCACATTAACATGCAGATGTATCCAGTGCTTCAGAATCGGTGAGTCAGGTGACTCGGCAAACATAAACAGGATGCTGCTGGTGCATCAGGGAAGTAACCCTTTTTCGGATATTTGCTTGAAAGATGTGGCGACGCACGACGCGCCTCTACGATTAGTACCTACTCATATCGGTGTAGAATGCGCTATCGAAATTTTCCTGGGACTTCGTATATATACGAGTTCCAAACATCCATAGTTGGACCAGGACTTCTGGTTACCAGGCACATCACCCCGCCTGGTGGAAGATCTTCCCTTTTCCCTTTCATACAACTGATATTACGTCATTCCTGTCCTCACATAGCGCGTTCTTACTAAGCCATGCACGCGAGTTTCTGCAAACATCCCCGGTGCACTACAATATCTCGGCAGCCCCATCAGCACCCTGAAGGCGTTATTATATTGGATCCGCAGGACATTGAAAGCCTTTTTAGTACTCGTATAATGAACCCACAGACTGCACGTGTAAAAAGTCCGACAGTATGTTTTAAAAAAGGTCTTTTTGTCTTCGGCAAGAGTCGGTCATAAAAACTTTAAATTGGCGAGGATGTGGGAGCTTTTGCGCTGATTTATCAAACCGCTGCAACCACGATTCTGTCACCCAAAGGTGGTAGATTAGGATCTACACACACATTAGGAAGTGAACGATCGCCTGGGTTGGTACCACCCTCATACCCATTTCTTCCGCAAAGCAGCTATGCTTGCATTGCTGTTTCGGTTTGAAGGGTAAGAGAGCCAGGGTAATTACCGGCACATGAGACATATAGGTCCTCAAGGTTAGCAGTTTATGAGATTATTACAAGGCTAATTTTGCCGCCATATTGTTGTTTACTTTACACTTGACAACAATTCTTAGAAAATGTATTGTTTCGGCATAACAAAGGCGACGGCTGAAAAGAGCGTTCTAAGAAAGTGTGAATGTGAGAAAGAGACAATAAATCCCAAATATAGTCCTAATAGTGGTATCTCTTTGTCTCTCTCGCTCGCAAAAGGGATGATGAGATGATTTCCGAAATCCCGCAATCCCGCGGGTGTATCCATACTAATATAACATTTGAGGTCGTTAACCCTAAATTGCATTACCTAATCCGATCACTGGCTGATCACTTACCATCAGATGGCTCGTTTGCTCGTCTGCTTTCCAAATATAATAAAAATAATATGATTAGTATTTTAACAATTTTACAACAAGTATATACCCATTGAACTAGACTCCTCAGTGTGTAAAGCCTTCTACATCGTTGTCTATGCAGCCAGTGCTGGTTTTACCACCGTAAAAGGGCAGACTCGCTGTGTTTGCAAATTGCGACAAGTCATTGTTCCGCATACGGTATCCGGTATTCGATATCGGTAGTATAAAATAGATAAGTAGGTAACAGAAAGCAGAAAGAAAGTAAACAGTAAACACTAGCATACGCTAGTGTTACAGAGAACCTAAGAGAGAGCCTGAGAAAGAGCCTCCCCGCCAATCGTTGGTATATACATACCAACACTTGGCGGGAAGCTCTCCTAATACAATAAAAAAACCTGCATAGCTATCAGGTTGCTTCCTGGTTGATGATTTTTTCTCCTTCTGGAGTAGTATGGCGGCGTTCCGCAGGGTGGTGTGCTGTGCCCTCTTTTTCAAATACTCTATTTCTCCTATCACCTCTATGAAGACGATTTACAAAAAGTTAATAGTAGGAGCTCCTGTTCTGTTAGATACCGACTTGTATATTTTGTGGTACCAGTAGACCGGTAGGCAAGATACCGATATCGCGAATAAACAGATAACTACAGAGGAACTGTTATCTAGATCGCTTGTTAGAAATTATTCGCTCAAGTTTATGGATATGGATGCCGATTTGCGGTTTGATGTTAATTGTTGGATAATTACTTTGGAACTATCTTTAACTGTACAGCGGTGGCGTAGTGGCTATATAGGAATGTACCTTGTCCCGGTTCGATTCTAAATTCTGATGATGAATTAGTAAAAATGATGACGACTTAGCTAAATAGAACACAAGTCACCGATTAATTTATAAGCGAAAACTCGAAAAGATTAACAGTTTATTAGACAAAAATATCTTACAGTTGGGCAATAAAAAATATCCCCAAAGCAATTTTAAAATATTTCTCTTCAAATGAGACACAAATTTATAGCGCAAAGTTTGATGGAGTATCTGTAAAAAGGTTAAAAAGTCTAAACCATTAAAATCAAAGGAACTTAGACAACCAATCCCCAATATATCACGAAGCCCGGTAGTTAACAAATATTTTCACAACTGACTCTGTCAGGACGGACACGTCAATCCGTTCAAAAAAAACCTTAATTTTAACGTATTTTTTAACGTTCCCATAAATCAGACGGTTTGTGAAAACAATGATGCCTTTGTAATAGTATAGGCAATTAAATTTAGGGACGTAAAAACGTCTCGGGTAAAACAGACGTTAATATTTGACGTGTTTTCGAGTGTTCATATAGGTTGGTCGGACTAGGCGCCTGGGTATAATTTTAGAATGATTTATGGTAGTGTCTTTTTAAGTGAATGAAAGTTTATTTGCAGTAAATTTAGTATAATGGACGTAGTATATGTACCAAAATGGTAACTGTCACAGACTCATAAATATTAACTAGTTTTGGACAGTAGACTAACTATAGCAAGATTACACTTTGAAAGTAACAGGTGTTTCTGTAAGTGCTTTACAGTCGTTTACAGAATTTATTATAACTATAGATAATTTGGATTTAGGATTAAAAGTAAGTAGGTGTTACTTATCTGACATATTGTTTTCATGGGATTTGAAAAGTGGAAGACATAAAAAGATATATATTATTTATTTATTAGGTAAACACATCAAACAGATTACAACCAGAGAAACTACAGAAAAATCGATATAAAGTTATGAGCTAGGTCGTAACCCTTTACGTGTAAACACAGTATGGTTAGGAAGTAGAAAATTGGTTGTTGTACAAAATTGAGTTGGAAAAGCAAAAAATACTAGTGAATGTAATGATTGAAAAATACCTATTCGCTCTGTGCTGCAGACTCTATGGTTTGCCAGGATACTTTGGCCGCTTGCAAGTCTTATAGAAGACTACGTTTCCATGTGGCCACGTCTTCCACGCTTGCAAGATCCTACTGTAGGTTCGCTATGGTATGTACTATTATAACCCCAAAGAGATAAGACATTCCTTTGTCATCCAATTTTGAAAAGCTTAGACTCTCATAAGAAACCAGCGCAAATTCAGGCTACAAAACAGACAATAAAACAAAAGTTACCATACTGAAATACCACGAGTAAATTACCAGGCGAACCGGGAGTACATGAACGCTAGGAGTTCTGTTCAGAGCAGTTCGCGCTCCCATGCGGGGCATTACGCTGAAGACGGCATGGTCATTAGGCGGCAATATTAGCTATTAACCGGCGCCCCAGCGCGCATAACTTACGCGGAGGTGCGCACCTAGGCGGCTAGAAGAGCATTTGTCTTTCAACGGGTTTTGGTAATTAGTCTGGCAATGGTCGTATAGTGGTTCTGTCTATGACCGTTATAAAGCTGCAAAATGATAGACACATCCATCGAGTTCTTAAATGTGAGAGAAAAGTAACGTTATACAGGAAACAAATGATAAACGGTATCTGATAAACGTCACGGGCATACGGATCCATGAAACATTTTGGGTGGTAGAAATAGTACAAAAATGGGCGGCGTCGAGTCTAAAGGGATTTCACAGATTTTAGAGAGGGGGAGGAGGGATTGGGCATATCCTGGATCTGCCACTTTTTTTATTATACTTGGAGAGCAGACGAGCAAACGGACCCTCTGCTGGTCACCATCGCCCTAGGACACTGATTGATCATGAGCGCGTCACCACGTGGTTGGTTAATGTATTATGAAGTTTACTTTTAGCACCAAATGCAAGTCGCCATACATAGGAATAACTGTAACTGCACTACGTTTCGGTGGGCGCCGTTTTTACGGTTCTGGGTATTGTTCCAGGCCATGGGCTTATGGCAGTAACTAGTAAGTACGTGTATGTCGCAGAATTTCTCATCAATCATAGAACGACTTTTTTTTCTTATAAACAGGCTCAGGTTCGGACTACAGGACGACGGTTCCAGTATCGGTCGGTTCCTTGGAACCAGTGCTTCATAAAACTCAAACAAAAATGCGCTGTCGACTACACGTACAACGGTTCCACTTGGAACCGGCCAGCGTGGTTCCTGAACCGAGTGGGGGAGGCTTGAGCACAACACGGCCGGCAGCGGTACCTGAACGAACCGTCGCTGGAACCGTCGTCGTGTAGTCCCAGCCTAAGGGACGCCAGCCAAGGCAAACGAGCCCATGTATGTATGAAGCCCATCTTTATCTGGTCTTACTTCTCAACAGTAGATCGTCTGAGTAAACGACAACAATCGTATAAATCCTAAATTAGACCACTCATTAACCGAATAAAAGAACTTCCTTCCCATCCGCCCCATAAACCACTGACAACAAGTCCGGAATCTCTCGTCTGGCCTAGGAAAAGATTCTCCCGACACCGCTTTATGACGTATTAGTGAGATGTCAGACGACAGACGTTTATGGCGCCGTAAAACTGTCATAAACCAACCTCTGTTCACTTGTTGAGTTTACGACGGCGACAAATTTTACGCCACGGGTCCCGTATGCCGTATTCCATAGACGTAGGGCGGAGAATGGTACCAGGGCAGCATAGAATGAAGAGGATGAATCATGGCCGAGTTCATTTGAGAGCCGGATGGGTTGATCTGTCCCGTTAAAAGATGTGCATGCCTGGCTGGTTTGTTGGCAATGATAGTTTAGTATCAAAATAGTGTTAGATCTTCAATGCAGTTGACGACGCTACGTCCTGGAGAAGTCGGCTATACACCTCCCTTCTGAGCAGAAGGGTTCCAGGTTCAATACCTGGTCAGGATGAGATGATGATGTATCAAACATCACTGAGTTGTCTTGTGAACCAGAGAAGTGTGGTGTTGCGTCAAAAACTAACATAACAGCTGTTGTTTAAAGAAAGAGCGTCGGTGGCATAGTGGCTAGAACACCGGACTCCCATGCGGGAGGTCCGGGTTCGAAACCGTGCAGTGCCATGTACCAATGAGTTTTTCGGATTTTTTCGAAGACTTACGTACATTTACCGACTGCTCTAACGGTGAAGGGAAACATCGTGAGGAAACCGGCACATTGAGATGATCAGTGTGTATAATGGTTAATTCTGGTTACACTGCCTGCTGTAACTACATTGTAATCTTTAAAATGAATGTTCTATCTTACATATAATGTCTTCTCAAGCTGTAAACGGGATCACGGGGCGTAATCAATGGCGTAATGAAGCATTAATTTTATAAGCATTTTATGCAACTGATTTTATCTTCTTATCTTATGATTGAGGGCCGGGAATAACCCAGCGGCACTTCGACCCTTGAGGATCTTTTGTGCCTGCCCCATTTTACACACTGGTCATCTCAGTGTGCAGGTGTCCTTACGATGTTTTCCTTCACCGTTAGAGCATTCGGTAAATGTACGTAAGTTTTCGAACAATACGAAAAACTCATTGGTACATGGCACTGTGTGCTTTCGAACCCGGACCTCCCGCATGGGAGTCCGGTGCCCTAGCCACTGTCCCACCGACGCTCTTCAAATGTAGAACGTCGGTGGGACAGTGGGTGGGACGATCGTCCTACCCACTATCTATTAGTAATGACATAATGAGTCGTTATCGTTACATACTAGATAAGTTAAGTGTACATAGATATAGATACATCTAGATCGACAACACCTAAAAACCGAAACAGCCCCGACTGAACCCCGCGCCCCCTGCACAATTAATCATCCCCCCGCGCCCCTCGCGACCCCTCTGCACCCGCAGCATTGTCACAGAAGACGGGGACACTCTGCCCCGGCTCCGTTCCGTTTGAAACCGTGTAATTAGAGATAAGTTCCTTTTATTTCGGTTTAATGGAGTTTTTTGCAGTTTCATGGGTACTAAAAGGGTTGGTGACATACATACATAACTTCACGCTATGTCCCTTGCGGGGTAGGCAAAGAGAACGGAGCGCCACGAAACTTGGCATGCCTCTCTTGCTTCGTCGTTTCACGCATGCTCTTTGGGTTGGTAACAGATCTGCCAACTGTTCGAGATGAACCTCCTCATAGGTAAGTAGTTAATGGAATCAGTCGTTACTTTTTTTTATTGTAAGGACCTTAAAGTACATTTTTACTACGTCCCTTTTTTACTCTACCACCGCTTCGGAAGGTGTTATAGCTGAATGAAAAGAAGCGGTGCAAGAAACAATCAGCAGCACATCTTTTAAATAAACATACTTAACAATATTTATCAATACAATTATGTATGAATACAATCATATACACGATGTGCAGAGCTGGAGCTGAATTTAGGACCAAGCCTCTTTATCATTTAAATAGTCATTTATTTTATAATAACTCTTTTTACATATGGTCTGTCTTATATGGGTCTTAAATTCTCTGTCATATTTATTACAGTGTCAGATGCAAATCCATTGTCGAATATTAAAATATTAGGGAAGAAGGACCCGCCGCTCACTCTCGGATTCGCCCTCCTAACGATTACCAAATCCAAAAGGATTTAGAATCGCAAAAGATGACAAATACGAATCACCTCTTTTTATCACTAGTGACAATTTATTTTAAGGTACAGAACAGAGCTAGAACAACACCAGATTTTTTAGTTGATCTTCTAAGTCGTATTCCTCATTGCTGAGGGTCGTGATCATTCTAAGGAATTAATCACATAGAACGACTCTCGTGGCAGATTTAATAGGGCGGGTTGCCATTGCCTTCCCCATTTCGCACACTGGTTATCACAGTATGCAGATGTCCTCACGATGTTTTCCTTCACCGTCAGAGCGTCACCGAAAAACTCATTGGTGCATGGCATTGCCTGGTTTCGAACCCGGACCTCCCGCATGGGAGTCCGACGTCCTAACCACGACGCCACCGACGCTCTTAGTTGTATTCAAGTACATTTATTAACTTGTGAATTCAGTGTATATGCCTGTAAAGGTAAAGTTTAGTGTGACATGTTTATGCAACTATATCTGCACTATTTGTAATTCTTACATAAACTTTTACACAATACATCTTATCTTATCTTACTAAATATCATTTCTGGTGTTGTTCTAGTTGCTGAAGTTCACTATTGTGAACTCTTCTGGATCCTTTTAAGTGTAAGGAAAATAAAGTGGAAAACTTCAATGCCTGATGGAGTGTTTCATAAGCGTACAAGAAGCAGTTAATGGCTGAGATTGGGTCGAGAAAAGCAGGCTCAATTACATGATTAACGTGCAGTTTACACACACAGAACATAACAGAAATCTCCCTCTCTCTCTCTCACACACACACACACCCTTACAACACACATAATTACACACTCTTACAACTTACATACTTACACACATACCCTTTTCTTTGTTCTCCCCACTCCCTATTCCACTTTCCCACCTCCATATTTTATTAGCTGTTACTAATTATTATTATTTTGTATAAATTAAGGAGACCTATTTTTTGGCTTGCACGCATGTAAAAAAAAACAATTCAGGCATTATATAGCTGTAAGGTTTCTCAGAAATATTAAAATAAAATAAAATAAAATAAAATACAAGAAGGAATGATGGAGTATTCCACAGTTCGAAAGAAACCGAGTCGAAATTCAAAATTGCCGGCTCCCCAGCCCGCGGCATCAGCAAAAAGGTCGCAATTCAGCGCTCGTACATTTCCCTATCTCATTTTCCATTTGACAAACATCATTACATCTTCCTGCACTCCCCTCGGATTCGGAAGCTTTCGGGAGCGCTCGGGCGGGCTCGGAGAGTTCCGGGGTGAACATTGTGCGATGACATTTTTGAATTTATTGTTCGGAATATTTCGAATTCGATTTTTGAATAATTATAATCGCAGTTGGTCGTTGGATTCGGAATGTTTGAATTTCTTTCTAGCGTATGATCCCTGGTTAAATCTAAACAAATATTGTCCATTTAAATTAATAATTGAAGAAACCTTCGTCTTACTTAACCCGTCATCATCAGGTCATCAAGGTTGCTGATGTGGGAGGGGAAGCTCAAACTTAAACCACCTAACTGTTACCGCTCCTAACTGTTACTCCCAGATCTTGTAAACCAATGCCTGGTCCATTTTTTATCAAACATAGCTAAGAAACACTATCGACAACATTATATGTTAATAAAATAATCGGAATCCGTTATTTAGACAAACGCGACAAACTTCAGGGGGGTTTTGCGGGGGTTAAAAATAGAAGCCATTCACGAGACATAATTACATACCTAAGTTTTTTATGCAACAGATACAGATAAATTGTTAATTATGATGGTCACACAATCTAAATAGATCTCAGAATTGAGTCCAAAGCCTGTCGTCACAGTTCTATGGACACTGAGTATAGACTTCTATAGAACAATTTCCTGATAAACGATATAGATTACGCTTTAAATGGTTATTAAGTTCTACTCAATCCCGTGCTGTGTGAGAATTAATTAAACGGTCTAATAAGCGTTGCCCTTTTCAATATGGGAATGTTGACATTTAACGCTCCCGGGTAATTACCTCAGTGCCTCCTTACATGTTCGAATTAAACGGTTCATAGTCAATGTTTGGTAATTACCGTATTTAGCTATATTTACAAAGACCACCGGTTGGGGCGAAAAAAGCAAAGTATCCGATAACATAATGTTTTTTGATATCTCTGTCGGTTCGATGGTTTTATTTAATTTTTAACGGTTGATTGGTTCGAAAGAAATACTGCGTGTTCCAAAAGTCTTGTTTTTTATCGAGTTAACTCTAAAAATACTGGCCACTTTTATTAAAAAAAACCATTTTATTTCAACAATGTCGCTGGCCACATCTAAATTGAAAAACACAAACAAGGAACGGTAAAATGCGAGTTTGGAAAAATGCGTTCTAAATTCGAAACGTTCGAATTCTAGCTCAATGGGTTCGTTCATAAATCTCGCGTTCTCAGCAGCTGATGTTCGTTCGAAATTCGAAACAGCAGCGTGGTGCTATCGTTTCGTCGGGCGGCCAGGGCGTGTGGTGCCACAGATAAAATAAATGGAGGAACGGTGAAAAATGATGACGCGTCGGCGGCGCGGAAAGACATCGCTCGAAAGGGGTCGGGTTTTCGACTGGGTCAAATGCTATTTTATTCTTTTTGTGTGCCTTTGTTTGGTGAATTAAATCTTTGACTAGCATCCGTATATCTCAGTTTCGAGTATCTTAGCAGATTTTGGGTCAGAAAAGGTAAGAATCCAAGATTCAAGGTATAATTTGACGAAAAAACCCATTTCAATACTCAAATCAAATCCGTAGATCGGACTGTAAAGATCCCTTTAATTCAGAAACCTCAGAATTTATGATAGTCCTCGGTTTTACCGGTTTTTTCCCTTTATAGGGCAAGTCCTCATGGGGCGTTGGGTCCGACATTACCCGGCTCGTAAAGGCTGCGAAGAGGTCGCTTAATATGGCGTTAAGTGGCCCGGATCACAGGAACTCCTGCCTGCTCCTCGCGCCTTGGTACTTCTTGCGGTTTTAGTTGCGGAAAAACGGAAATACGGGATATTCCGGTTAAGAAAAACTGGTTCAAAACCGGAAATATAGGAATATTTTTTAAAGCCTCAGTATCAGATCATCAAAAAAGGGAAATAATCATTTTAACGGAAACGTTTCAACTCACCGACCGTCTTATTAATTCGAGCAACAATACAACGAAAGCCACTTACCTGAAACAAAGAGTGGAAAAAATTTAATTAACATTACAAAGAAGAAACTCATCATAATTTATTTACACAAAAAGCTGTTTAATTATAATTAATATTTACAAGACGAGAAAAAATTGCTTGGGCGGTCGCCGCCCCGGCAACCGAAAGAAATTCAGACTTGCAACATCTACCAAGCTTCAACGTCTGAAATGAAATGGTCTTGCAGACGCTTCAGTCTCTCTCGAATCTCTTACAGAAGACAAAGAAAGAAGAGTTCCATTGCAAACGAACGAAGTACAGTGGTGAAGGTAAGCGGTGGTAAAAGGGAGTAGAAATAACAGCCTTTAAGGGAGTCCCCAAGTTATCTCCCGTAGTACCGTCGTAAAATAAAGGTTTACTAGGCCGTAAAGAAAATTAAAATGAATTATTTTGACGAGTATAAGGGGTTTTGAAGCTTAGCCCCCGTTCACGGCGTAAAGGTGAATTGTTATGGGGCTGTAACGCGTAATTGTTTTTCTTGTGTTTAATTCCGGATTGTTTTCGGTGTAATTATTCTGTTGGCTAACCTGTTATTGGGTGATGGGGTGCGAGACTTGGGATCTTGAATTATGTTAAGGGATTTCATTTACATAAAGACGATGTTTGTGTATAAATGAACGACCAAATTGAACCATCCAAAGACTTTACGTTCCACTTGGCGGGTTCACCAATACCGGTCGAGTCTTCTAAATGACTAACCCTCAGCGTCCCTCAGTTGTACGAAAAGTCCTTAAAGTTAAGTCTTTATCACAATACATGCTATCTCTTCTACGCCATAGCTCTAGATAGAGATAAGAATAAGTTTATTTGTGCGGTAAGATGACAAAGTATTCATAGTCCATACACCAGTAGGAACTTAAGCATATGTTATATTTAACTAAATAAAATTAGCGAGCAACAAGTTAGTTTATAATAAACGCTGACCTCCGAATAGGAAGTTCCTGTATCTCGGAGGACAGATCTCTTCTGTGACCAGTGCAAATGAACATGTAACAGAACAGACGTTGGCCAAGCCAAGAAAATATAAAACTGACAAAATTTGAAAGAAAGACAAAAAAGAACTATAATAAAGGTGTGTTGTATATTTGAGGGTATGTGTGTGAGAGAGAGGAAAAGTGGGTGTGTAAGAAAACACGAGAATTAAAGAAACCTTATACATTAAGGACGTATAAAGAAACTAGCAACTTATTTTTTTTTGTCAATTTTTAGAACAGACCTGAAATCTTCTTATATTTATTGAAAGTCTAAGAATTCGGAACGAAATTTTGTTTCGAATTTAGATCAAATAGCTGTAAAATTCGTTTAATTTGCATACTGTTGTGTCTTTTTTCTTTTACCTTTTTGTTTCAATCCTCGGTTTAAAAAAAAATTGTAATAGGTCGAACTTCATAATTGGCTGTCTATGTTTATGATATATGTGTAGTTTTAAGTATAAAGCTGTCAAGTTCGCTGAAATAAAAGAATTAAAAAAATGGAATGTCACGTATATATCACCTACAGAGGCAGCTCTTGCGTCTTCAACGTAGAGATGTGCTGGGGTGATACGTAATGCCTCATTCTGTTCCGCCCCGCCGCGATTCGCATCCAGTAAAAATTCAAACTCCGATTACAGCCGGAAACGACTGTTTTATCACCGCCACCTCGCAGGAGCAAACGCTATAGCTTTTGGTATAACGTACAGGCAGGTTTTGCGACCGAAAACGCGCGGTTTTTAAACGGTTCAACGGTTTAAAAAATATATTTATTTACTACTAAACCCGCATTTGACCTCGATCTCGCCTGATGGTAAGCGACGATGAGGTTGACGATGGCGCATGCGGGTCCAGTAAATGCCTATTCACTCTGGCCTTGAAGATCCCAAGGTTGTAGGTTTCGGGAAATACAGACGCCGGCAGGCTGTTCCATTCCTTAGCCGTTGGCATAATGAACGAAGAAGCAAATAGCTTCGTACGAACACATGGGATATCAACAACATAAGGATGGAACCCCTCCCCGCGCCTAGTAGGTTGTAAAAATTCAGACTCCGATAACACTTTTTGCGTACATACATAATATTTTCAAAAATATACTGACCCGCGACAGTCAGAACATTTATTTCCCTGAACAATTCTCTTAGAGTGTATGGCTTTTAATTTGATACATATCATCACGCTGTTTTATACAGATCGATATATATAAAAGAATATTCTAAATAAACTGAAAGAGATACAAGAGTTATACTCAAATATAAGATTGAGTGAGACATAATTGCAAGCTATTAAAAACTCCACAGTAGGTACAGACGAACCGGATAAACCTAAAAGTAGTTAGCAAGCTTTCTATTCCTTTAGAAGCTATATGACACAAATCGTACGCTACGGACACGTAAGCAAAAGAAACCCGTATGTATCTCTTGCATACATTTCCAATAGGGGAGGCGGATTCATGATGTCCTAGCCCAAACGTTCGCCTGAGGTGCAGTAAAGTGGGAATAGTGTGTTTTTCCTTTACGGTATGGAGATTTCGTTTCCATGGGGCGTGATGGTGATGGTGCTCTGATTGTTGCTTCGGTGCGGGAATGGATTTCGATGGGTTTCGATGAATACGCTTTTGTCGGAATGGCGTTTATATGGATATGTTGATGTGCGTTTTAGATAAGAATTGTCGTTTTATTTCAACTGTTTTCTTGTACGGGATTTGCTAAGAAATGTCGAGCGTTTATCGCAGATTCCCTGGTGTGGAAAAGTACGAATTTACGTAAGACGTAATTACGTAAGCGTATTTCATCTTTTCACACTTAACTTCAGAGGTTGCCTGGAAGAGATCGCTCTAAGCGATAGGGCTGTCTTCGTACCTATAATGCTACTATTCCTGTAATTTGTAATTTAGAGCATCGGTGGTGTCGTGGCTAGGACGTCGGACTCCCATGCTGGAGGTCCCGAGTTCGAAACCAGGCAATGCCATGTACCAATGAGTTTTTCCGTTTTTCCGAAAGACTTACGTACATTTACCGACTGCTCTGACGGTGAACGAAAACATCGTGAGGAAACCTGCACATTGAGATAACCAGTGTGTAAAATGGGAAGGCTATGCCAAACCACCTCATTAAATCTGCCTCGAGAGTCGTTCTATGTGATTAATTCCTTAGAATGATTACGACCCTCAGCAATGAGGAACACGACTTAGAAGAAGAGAGTACTTTTCCTGTAATTGTTTACAATAAAGTGTTTTGTCCACCCATTTTAGATAGAAATATAGACTGTAAGATTAGCCTAGAACAGATTTTAGAACCAAAGAAAATTATGCAAACTTTACTGTAACATACAAAGAAATACAAACGGACAGACGGACGGACACCGAAGTCTCACCATAAGGGTTCCTTTTTTACCATTTTGGTTCGGAACCCTAAAAGGGAATAAAGGAAAAAAAGATAAATATAGAAAGTAAAAGAAAGAGAGGCCTATAGCCATATAGGCCAGCAGTGGACTAGAGTAGGCTGCTGATGAAGATGATGATGAAAAGTAAAATACACTTTACTGCACAAATAGAAAACAACAAACAAAAGATAGAAAAGGAAATAGTGAAGTACAATTTTCGAAAGACGAAGAAAGATATAACAAAAAGATAAATAAAGAAATTGATGAAACTCATAATTTGACGAAAGTAGAATTTGACACATAAAATTTAAAGAAACACTCGAAAACTCTTCACTTCGAAAAGACAAAATAAAACCCACCGCTTCTCCCAAAAGATGTTATCAAACATCTTGATCAAACAAAAATCCAGGGGTATTAAACCGGAGTGTCGTTCGCAAGTTGTTTTACGGGGCGCGCCAGGGCTCGTAAACGCGGGGCCGGCCTGACAGTGATTCTTGATGGACAATTTGAGAGTTTTCAGTGTTGTCAGGGGTAGTAAAAAGCCTTGGGGGACGATATCAGGTTTAGCTCCTTGAGCATTGCGAATTTGTTTTACAGTTTTGGGTCTACTTACTGTTTTGAGGAGTTTTCAAGTGTTATCCTGTTAAGTAATAGATTTTTTTATTCGGGATTTTGTTGTTCGCACTTGTCAACAATTCAACAATGTTTTTAGAATAACTTGAAAAGCAGAAGTATTTAGGGAATCCACTTCGATTGTTCTAGAATCGACAGCTAAAAAATTCAGCCGCCTCAAACTTGGTTCTAGAATTTTTTTAACAAACTACCAGAAAAGCAGAAACATAACGTAACATTTTGGTGTCCTAGTATTTTCACACGTCTTTTAACTAGGCTAACATAAGTCTGCAAACCTGGTATCGACTGTTATCATCTGAAGGATGAAGGGAGACAAACACTCAGTTGCACGACTTTATTGCTATCCACAGATGCTATCCATTTCTACGCCATAGCTCTAGAAAGAGATGACACGAGACTTAAGTAAGGAAACCTAACATCTCTTGCATCTGACGGTGTCTGGCGCCTTGGTATATTAATTTTACTTATTAGGCAATCAGAAATACCCGTCACCCCTGGTAGTTACGTCCCCGAGATCACCCAAGCTACTAGGCTAACATAAACGCGCAGCATGTCAGACGGACCTCTCTTGACCCCGTACACCCGCAGCCGCGCCTGCCGCCCTGGTATTTCATTTCGCGTCGCAGGTGAGTGTAGCCGGTAATTGCCGGAATAACGTCGGGTTTATTGCGTGCCGGGCTGTCGGAGGGTACACTAAGCGGCACGAGGATGGGAGGGTCCACTTAGTGTTTTAGGAATGGAACGGTTTTTTGTTTTCGTTGGTTTAAGTTTAGAAAGTGTCGTCATAGATGCATCAGCTACTTATTTTTCTTCCTCTTCAGGCTTTATTCATCTACTGCTGGATATAGCTCACTCCTAATATGCCTACGCAGTAGTGTTACGCAGCTACGTCGTCTTTTAATTCAAATTTTTCCCGCGGAGTTCATGTAATTTCCCGTCTGATCCTGAAATTTTACCGGGGTAAAAGTAGTCTTCTTCTTTTCTTAAGATGCCAGCTGCTAAATGCTACAAAATTTTATTGAAATCTCTTGGTCTGTTCGAGCATGATTGATTGATTGATAATGAACATGTTCATTATTGTTTCAATTTTGTTCTTAAACACTAGGATGATGGGTGTTTTTTCGTCTGTCTTCGAATAATTGTACAATCTTTCAACCATTCCATAAATCTACACCTTTGTCTCTTAACTTCCAATCTATTTTAATTTAAGTTATTGCTTGTAGCTTAGAACGTGTGACCTATAAAAAAGAAACTGGTATTAATTTTAAGTTATCAGTGTAAATAAAACGGTCAGATTCGCATTAAGGAATTATTTCTATTTTCTCTTTCGTACGTATCACAAATTCTATAGCTAGCTGACATGATAGTTCCCTGTCATTCTACTTATCTATGGCATCAGCAATCCGCTTCGCCTATCGCTCCGCTACAAGTAAGGCGTCACCACACCCCAACCCGGTAAATTGTTATTTTCTAGCATATGCGTAGGGATCCGTCAGCTACTCTGATGGCTGTTGAACAACATTATGTTGTGTTATGTTTATGTTATGTCGTTGTAATGTTTTGTTGGATTGTTTATGTTGCTGTAACCATTCTGTTTTGCAGTTGTTATTGTTTTAGGCTCTCCTAATAGAACATAAAACGTATAGCGTTGCGTTGATGGAGCCACAATCAAGGGGCAATCCAATCAGTGCAAAAACATCAGTTTCTGAATTACATACAACTTACTTTCTCTCTGTTACATACGGCGGTATCCTTTCGTAATGATAGTTATAATTAGATTGTTGTTTGGAAGAGATCGCTCTCATCCAGAAATTTCTCCGCAGTCGCCGGACTAGTGTGAATGGACCATCAGCGACTGAATATGGGTACATAAATGGTACTTAACCATTATGTGTAATACATTCGTTTCAACAGAATTAGGTCCATTTGTATATGCGGCCGAACTAATGTAAATGAGCCTTAGGGTAGTTCGTCTTTTTCGTTCTTGGAGGAATTAACTCGGTCGCGCATCAGTTGGCAGACTTCTTTCCTTCATTTTTCATTAGTCGATGAGTGAATAGGACATAAAACGCAAAGCGTTGCGTAGATGGAACCACGAGCACACTCCGTAAACAGAAAACAAAATGAAACGTCATTTTTGAAGATATCAAATTTCTTGTTATTTGGGTTAATTTAATTTAATTTCTCAAAGCTATAGTAAAAAGGTCATTTCAAAATAGCAGACCTTAAAAATCAGACAGACAGATAATCAGACAGCGTGGCGCAAGTCTGAAGGGTAAACAAAATTTGGTGGAAAGGAACGTATCTACATGTTAATTAGCTACGTACCATTGTGCTAGAGGCGCCTCCAGTGGTAAAACATTGCAGGATTATCTCCTATTCGTGTGATAATGTCATGGCATCATATGGCCATTTCAAAATCTATTTTTTGGTTTTTCAGATTTCTATTTGGTTTCGTTCAATCACTAATACAGTTTACTGAATGCTTAATAATAATTATCGCAACAATTTCCATCTCGAATCTATTGACTACTAATCACCGTAAGCCTATAGGCCAGTAATCCCGGCGTCGCGACAAGCTATAGCCTACAGCCTAGGCTAGCTAGCTCGGTCTAAGCTAGCCTTTGTGGGGATATCAGCGGTGTATCCAATTTCGGGGCGGCAGACCCGTTGTTGTCATGTTATATGCGTTTAGGGAGGACATCCCCAGTGTGTCCAATGACGGTGTATTGTAGTAACGAAGCTATACCAGTACATATATATTGATACATAGGTCTAATAAAGTAGCTGTATTGGTTAGTATCAACACTTTGTTATCAGCTTGT